>OZ007588.1:157613755-159088755 GCA_963931845.1 Maratus michaelseni
TTATTCCAATAAAAATAAAAACATTATCAAAATTTAGTCATCCTTTCAAAAGCTCGCGTGAATACACGTTAAGTACATGTTTCTTTATTAAAATTCGGTTAAATGGAAATTACAATTTGTTGAAAATAGCCTATCGTTCAGCTACTTTTTCTAAACCAACAGAAACGGCTCACTGTATCAGCAATATATTTCTGAATTTGAACTACCGTAATTTCGCGCGTATACACCGCATCTCAGATAATTCGATTTCGTACCACATTCATTTTAAATAAAATGTGACTTTCTTCTGCTTAGCACTTATTTGACTTCTTATTTGCAATAAAATTCCCGGTTTGAAAAATACTTAACTAAGCATACGCGCGAAATTACGGTATATTTGACTGGGTTATTTATATAATTTGCACATTTTAGTTGATTAAAAAATATATATATCTTTCGAGCATGCGCAGTTAAAAATAATTTTATACAAATGCTCATAATAATCAAATGTTTAATTTTTTAATAATCTAAATGCAGTATTTTCCTAGTGCATTTTGTTAAGTTTACAGAATGTGGTGTTAAACTTTGTTGAAATACCCTGCTATAACAAAACAATTTTTACTTTCTTCTATCTTTACAAGAATCAAGTATTGGATTAATGAAAAATGTCAACTCACGGTTTCCGACGGATTTATACATTTTAGAAGCTCCTGAACACAATTTGACTGTTTTTAGAAATTGTCTGTCTGTGACTTAGTGACTCTGCCTGTGATTCTTCTGTCTGTATGTGACAAAAAAATTGTGGGCGCTCTATCTCAAGAACGAATGCACGAAATTTAATAAAACTTTATATTCAGTTATTCCCTACTATGAATTGGTGCGCATTAGTTTTTTGAGAAAAGAGCCCGATAGGTGGTGATGCTATGTTGCATTTTTCGCGATTTCCGCAATAGGTCTATCCCAAGAACTAACGCACTTATTTTTATCAAACTTCAGATTCAGTTAGACCTTGACATAAATAGACGCTGATTACGTTTTAGTGTAGATATCCCAACAGGTAGTGCTGCTATACCACTTTTTCCATGATTTTTACGATAGCTATATCTCAAGAACTGAAGTACGGAATTTCATCAAACTTGAAATTCTCTTACACCTTCACATAAATGGATGCTTCATATGTTTTGGTGTAAATAGCCCAACAGGTGGCGCTGCTATTCTACTTTTCTCATTATTAACACGATGATTACATCTCAAGAACTAATGCACAAATTTTCATCAAACTTCAGATTCAGTTAGACGATGGCATAAGTTGTTGTTGATTAGGTTTTGGTCTAAGTCTGTCTCCCATCAGGTAGCGCTGATATGCTACATTTTGAAGGATTTACACGTTTTTAGCAATAGTCATATCTCAAGAACTAATGCACGGAATTTACTAAAGCTTTAGATTCATTTAGATCTTGATATAAATTGGTGCTGATTCTTTTCAGAGTATAACCTGTGTTAGATAGAAGAAAATTTTGGGATTTTCACATACTACTAGTTGGAAAAAAAAAAATTATATCCTCATAGTACGTGCAATTTGCAAATGAATAAACAATCAGTCTTCGTGACTAAAACTTAAGAGGTCCCAATATGAGGTTAAGCATGTTATATGCATTTCTGAATTTCAAAATCAAACATTTGGCAAATCAATCTGCCAAATGTTTGACTTGCAGTTGATCTATATCACGGTCTGCAATATTGCTCCGTATTTCCAAATTGTACCAGAAGTTTTACAGCATCGGAAAACTGGATATATCTGTATGTATAATTCTGCATTATAAAACATCTTCTTTACTTCTATTTGATGATACAGCATTTTCCATATTACACGCAGTTTCAGTATGTATATGTATATATACCTTAAGTACATAAAATTGGTTTAAATTAAATATATATATATCTATATTTATTTATTTTTAGAGTATCAGAATATTTTCCCCATAATTTTTTTTTATATTGTCTGATTTTTTAAAAGTAAAACCAGTATATCAATCGTATGTTCATTATACTATACAATCTTTGTTACGTAACTGGAAGCGTTTAAACACTTGTTTCATAATCTATAAAAAATAAACGGCTTCTACTTTAGGAAAATGCAATAAAATAATGCTGTTCTACAATATTTTTACGAAAATCCGTTAAACTTTGCAGCACAATTAAAAATTTAAAGAATAATTTTCATTATATTAACAAAACGAAAATAAAAATAATTACAAAACTATTACAAATAATTCATATTAAAATTGGCAATAAAATTTGTTGCAACAGATTGAAAAATGTTTACATGCATTGTCTCTATTTCACATAAATTTTATTAAATCGTTTATTGCCCCAGAAAACATAAAAGCTAAAACAATGCTTGTTAATCAAAGCATTAAATATGAACTAAAAGCAACGGAAATTTAATTACGTATTTTATGGTGCAGTATATAAATAATTTTGTATTTTACAGACTTGGGAAAAAATCATAGGCCACACTATATTTAAATAGAGTAATAATTTTGTTGTTCATTTCAAAACTTTACAGCATTTGAAATCATATTTCAGAACATATATTTCTTCTTTTGTCGCAATTTTGTTTGAAGTGTTTATTAAGTAATAAATTGTAACGTATTATTAAAATTGTAAAAGCTTTATAATAAATTGTATTTTTGTTTTCAAAAATATTTTGAAAGTTTAAATAGCATATTAGGATTTCTATATTTAATTTGCGATTGCTGACAAAAGTTAGAAGTGAAAATTTATCACGTATATATATTTAACTCGGTATATTTACATAAACGTCTGTCATGTATTAAAATGTGATAATGTTGTGAAACTAAGAAACTCTTTCTTGGGAATACTGTTAAAATAAATATCTATAAGGTGTAATATATATATATATATATATATATATATATATATATATATATATATATTACACCTTATAGATATTTATAGTTGTCAGTCAGCGGTGTCAGCAATTTTAAAATTGCGGTATATGGGGTATCTACATATACAGAATGGCAAGCGTATAGGAAAATATCTGTATGGATATAGGTATATTGTTAAACTTTTTTCTACTCATAAGACAGTGTGTACACTAGGATGAATCGAAATAAGCTAAATAATTTTTTTTAAATTGATTTTGGTATAGTACGCAAAAGTTGTGCAATGGGGAAATTAGAATTAACAATTTTTTTTCCAATATTACTCAATATTTAGCCGCGCCCCTCTGACATAAAAAAATTGAAGAAAAATAAAAATATATCGAAATTACTTTTCGAAAAAATTACTTTTCGAAATTACTATTGACATTAATTGATTAATTAAATACAGTAGAACTCCAATTATCCGATCTTCGACTATCCGAATCGCTGATTATCCGAATCGCTTTCAGAATTTCAAAAACAAAATTAAGATGGAAACGTACTGCGATTCGCAAAATAATGTCTCTCTTATGGAAAGACAGATGCAGTACAAATATTGTCAGTACTTAGTTTTTGGATAACTTTCAGATCGATAGACTAAAGAGTACAGTGAATTTGATCAAATTTGACCACTGGATATCTTTAGCAATATTTTAGAAGCAATCAAATAGGTCCAGAATATGAATACGGTCCTTTTGTGCAACCGACCATTTCAGAATAAGGTGCCTTAGTGGAAACATATTAGTATGTAACATACTGTTGTGAGCTCGGGGTTCGAAAGGACTGATGCCAATATATAAGAACAATAAAAAGGCTTTATTCACTATAAACAGTGCAATACGATCACAAATATCTTCTGAAAATTACAAGATATTCAGTAATCTTCAAATCCAATAAAAGCGCAGCAAAAATTTCACACAGAAACAATGTGTTCAATACGACGTATCAACGACAAAATCAATCTGAGTAACACAGTTCTCAATACAAAGCCTCTCGTATGAATTCAATCGCAGTTGACAGACAACTAACTAACTGAACTGATGGAGGTCCTTATATAGGTTTCAGAGATCTTTCCAGATTATTCCAGAGCCTTCAGATGCTAGAAATTACCAGAAAGTGCTTTAACTTTCGATAGAGAACCCAAGCAAGAAAGGATCCCAATGTATAGGTATAAGGGGGGTGTGGTTGCACAAAAAATCGCCAAATCCGTCGCCAACTTGGCGACATTTGGCGATATATCGCCAAATTTGGCGACAAAAATAAGTCACCAAAACCATCGCCAACTTGGCGATAAACCCATTCCTTGGCGATTTTACCATAGACTTCCATTATAAAGATGAGGGTGTAAGGTTGTTTTCCTTGCAAACCATCTGAGGCCTTTAGCATTGAGTTACATGATGCTCAATAGGAAATACATTAATAATACTGCAATTTTCACAATAATAAAATAAAATAAATTTAAACAAAAGGAATATTTACAGATATATACAAAATTCATAACATTGCCCCCCTCTCAAGGACTGCACGTCCCGGGCAGTTCAACCTTTGATCGGAAAGCAAACCCGTTACCAACAAATGCTATACTATTCAAAACACATTCATAATGCTGAATTATACAAAATATACACTTATTTAAAAATAAAATAAAATTAAAGCATAGACATTATTATATACAAGTATTTAAATAATAATAACAATAATAATGATAATGCTAAGCAAAATAAATAATTACATTAATATATATACAAGACCATGGTCATACTAATTTACATTACTTACATTACACTATTTACAATCAATGAACTAAGTACTATGGCCATAGTATGGAGCCAGCCTGTCGTAATGAACGATTCTAGGCTTCGAACTTGGTGACTTTCGGATCCGAATTACGACATCGTTCAGTCTGTTTAGGACTGTATAAGGACCGTCCCAGTGCGATTGCAGTTTGGGAGAAAGTCCTTTACGTCGAGTCGGATTATAAAACCAAACCTTGTCACCTTCTTTGAATTGATGTCCCGTGGCTTTCGTGTCGTACCTGGTCTTCATCTTCTCCGTCTGTATATTGATCCGCTCTCGAGCCAAGTTGTGGACGTCTTCAAATCGTGCCTGGAGATTCTGCACGTATCCCTCTGGCGATGAAGGCGCATCTGGAGGGCGACCAAACAGCAGATCACAAGGTAAACGAAGATCACGACCGAAAAGCATCTGAGACGGGGAATAGCCGGTTGTTTCATGGACGGCGCTGCGATAGGCGAGAAGAAACAAGGGAAGTTTTTGGTCCCAGTCTTGCTGGTTTCTTGAGACTAGAAGTGAGAGATTGTTGAGGATGGTACGATTAAATCTCTCAACCATGCCATCCGACTGCGGATGTAAAGGCGTCGTCCTAGTTTTGTCCATTCCGAGAAGTTGACAGAGACCCTCAATCACAGCAGAGATGAAATTTCTCCCCTGGTCAGAATGCATTTGAAGAGGGACTCCATACCTTGATATCCACTGGTGTACCAAGACATCCGCAACCGTAGAAGCTTCTTGATCAGGGATGGCATAAACTTCAGGCCATTTTGTGAAATAGTCCATGACAACAAGGAGATATTTGTTGCCATCAGCACTTCTTGGCAGAGGACCTAGGATGTCAAGGGCGATGCGTTCAAAAGGTGCTCCTACATTGTAGAGATGTAGTCTTCCAAGGCTACGTTTCTTTGGTCCTTTCCGAGCTGCACATGCATCGCAAGATTTGCACCATTGTTCGACGTCAGCTCTCGCTTTTCCCCAGAAGAAGCGCTCTCGGACTCTGTGTAAGGTTTTCATGACTCCAAAATGGCCACCAGTGGGACTGTCATGTAATTCCTTGAGGATCTCAGGGATTCGGGATCGAGGAAGTACCAACTGCCACCGAGATGTCTTCCCATCTTCCGATTCGAATTTTCGGAACAAGACACCATTTCTGACGTGGAGGGAGTTCCAAAGAGCCCAATATTGCTTCGTCGTAGGACTGTAAGTCGAGATGTCTTTCCAACTGGGCTTCGTGCTAGAAGATTCTAATAACTCCAAGATTGGTTTGATCTCAGAGTCTGCCATTTGATCTGCTCGAATCTTCTCATCACTCCAGGGATCTGGTGGCGTCAATAGTGAAGTCTTCGTCTGGCGTATGACATGTTCGGGATTATACTTGTTCTCCGCTCTGGAACAATAGCGACAACTTTCGGGACACGGTCTTCTTGATAAGGCATCAGCATTTCCATGCGATGAGCCTTTACGATGCCTGATGTCAAAGTCGTATTCCTGGAGTCGTTGTATCCATCTGGCTACTTGGCCCTCTGGGTTCTTAAAATTCATCAGCCATGTTAGGGATGCGTGATCAGTACGAAGGAGAAATTTCCTGCCATAGAGATAGTGATGGAAGTGTTCTATGGCTTTTACTATAGCTAATAACTCCTTACGAGTGACGCAATAATTCCGCTCTGGTTTCGATAAACATTTGCTCCAGTATGCTACGACTCGCTCTTGGCCATCTATTTCTTGGGAAAGTACAGCGCCGACACTTTCCTGACTGGCATCCGTGTCCACAATGAATTGTTTGTCGGGGTCTGGATAGGTAAGGACTGGAGAGGATGTGAGAGCTTCTTTCAGCCGCTGGAATGAATTGTCGCATTCTTGTGTCCATAGAAACTTCTGTTTGCTTTCAGTGAGCCTATGCAAGGGTCTTGCGATGTTGGAGAACCCCTGTACAAACTTTCTGTAATAAGTGCATAGTCCCAGAAAGCTTCGCAACTGATGGACATTTTCCGGACGTTTCCAGTGCTTTACTGCAGACACTTTTTCAGGATCTGTTCAAACACCTTCAGCTGAGATGATGTGTCCTAAATAGTTTACTTCTCGTTGGAAGAACTTGCATTTCAAAGGGTTGAGCTTTAAATTCGCCGCTCTTAGTTTCGTTAACACTTTTCGAATATTTTCTAGATGTTCTTCAAACGTGCGGCCACCAATGATGACGTCATCTAGGTAGATGAGACAAGCTTCAAAAGTCAGACCTTTTAACACTGTCTCCATGAGGCGCTCGAACGTTGCTGGAGCATTGCAGAGCCCGAACGGCATAACTTTAAATTGCCAAAGTCCTTGTCCAGTAGTAAATGCGGTCTTCTCTTTGTCATCAGGATGGATCTCTACTTGCCAATATCCACTCTTCAAATCCAGTGTGGAAAACCATTTATGTCCTGAAAGAGTATCTAGCGTGTCGTCTATTCTTGGTAGAGGATAGCTGTCTTTCTTCGTGATATCATTAAGTTTACGATAATCCACACAAAATCTTGTGGAGCCATCTTTCTTTCGGACCAACACGATGGGAGAGGCCCACGGACTTGATGACGGTTCGATGATGTCACTATCCTGCATCTGTTGTAAGAGCTTAGACAACTCTTCTTGTTTAGCGAACGGCAAACGTCTGGGATGCTGTTTAATCGGTGGATGGCCGGCAGTATCAATTCTATGCCGTGTCAGTGAAGTGCGACCAATATCACTCTCGTTTTGAGAAAACACATCCTTAAATTCCTGGAACAGTCTTTCTGCGGCATGTCTCTGTTCAGGAGATAAATTCTCATTTCGTCCGATTTCAAGTGTTTAACTTGTAGACGGCTCCGACAACGTCAAGCTCGGGTCTTTGCAAGCACTTCACCCTTCTGGATAATTCTAGACTTTTCACTTACGTTTGCAATTCTCACGGGTATCACATCTCTCGACAGATCTACTAGCGCTGATGCTATTAGCACTCCCTTTGGGCTCTTCTCAGGATATCCAGTCAAGCCATACTGGAAAATTCTTTCGTTTCCAGTTAATCCAGGTATCATCATTTCGGTCCGTGGAGGGATGATAACATCTGCCTTGGCTGTGATCCGTTGAATAGACCCGGACTCATTTCCAAGTTTGAAAATAGTGACATCTTCTTGAGCAGAGCGTAACTCATTATTCTTAAAATCCAGTGTAAATCCATGCTCTTTTAAAAAGTCAAGTCCGAGTATGAAAGGGTCTGAAATATCGGCCACGTAGACTGTATGGCGATAAGCGGCGTTCCCAAACTTTATTTTCAGTGTCATTCTTCCATGTATATCGATCTTATCTCCGGTCACAGTTTGAAGAATAACACGCGGCGGGATCCAGAAGGGTTTTTCTTTCAGCCGCTGAGCTAGATCTTTTCGAATGATGGTCACATTGGCTCCTGTATCGATGATCATATTACAGGGCAAATCATTCACACTTCCGACCAGAAAAACTCCGTTCTCGCCGCAACTTCTTGCAGAAATTTCACATACTTGAAAATGAGGCTGCTTAAGATCTGGAAACCTCCGCCCCGCAAGATGGCCATTGATCAGTTTTCCTGCTCCACCGTTAGCGGGTGAGCTATTACCTTCGGTGCTGGGTCGCCTTGGGCAGTCGATTTGGATATGGCCTTCTCCACCGCATTTCCAGCACTTGATCTTCCTGTAAGGTTTGTTGGCCCTTAAGGAGTTCATCTTTCTCATTATGTCATTCATCTGCTGCTGTAAGCGCTCCACAGCTCTATCCGACGTCTCAGGCAGGTTGGCTACTCGCACAAAGTGTCGATCTTTCCTTGTAGCTTGCTGGGCTGCCTCGAATTTCAGGGCATAAACTAAAGCCCCTTTTAAGTCACTGAGATCTGCAATCCGGAGTTGTTTCTGGATCTCAGAGTCACGCACACCATCAATAAAATGCTGCAGAGCCAAGCTTTCTCTAATTTCAGTCGGACAGCCAGGATAAGCAAGATGGGAAAGTCTCTCGACATCCGTAGCAAGATGTTGCAGGGATTCAGTGGATTTCTGCTGTCGAGATTTGAGCTGGAGTCTGCTATATTCCTTCATGCATTTCTCGCCAAAGCGCAATTCTAAGGCACTGACGAGCGTTTCAAAATCCAGCGGTTCATTTGCAGGCAAAGTCTGTAGGACGTCGGCAGCATCAGCTCGTAGAGAAGCAGCTAACTGTCAAGCCTTTGTCTGGGAATCCCATCCATTGGCGTCCGCTACGATCCCAAATTGTGTCTTAAAAACTGGCCATGAGGATTTTCTGTCATAGGTCGAGAGTTTAATAGAGACCCGAGGAAGCATAGCTTGATACTTGACATCTTCGGGATAGTTTTCGGCAGTTATCTTTTGTTTCTTCACATTTTCCAACTCCTTTTCTACACTCTCAATCCTTTCTTCTACGGTTTTGGCTGTCCTTTGAATTTCTTCTACCTTTTCTTCTACGGTTTTGGCTGTATTTTGAACTTTTTCTTCTATTTCTTGAAATCTTTCTTCAACTTTGTTTTCCACGCCGTCAATTCTGTCATTTAAAGATGTTATTTTATCCTCTATTAGTTCTTTCAACTCACCAAGGTTGGTTGACATATCCTTCTTCATATCATCTTTTAACTCACCAAGGTTCGCAGTCATTTTCTCATCCATCGCTGTCATATCTTTCTTCATTTCTTCTTTCAACTCGCCAAGGTTGGTTGACATCTCAGCTTGATTCGCAGTCATTTTCTCATCCATCGCTGACATATCTTTCTTCATTTCTTCTTTCAACTCGCCAAGGTTTGCAGCTAATTTCTCCAATAATTCTTTCAGTTGACCCTCCATTGCTCTGGTGATCGGCATTCAACCCCACTCCTGACACCAAATGTTGTGAGCTCGGGGTTCGAAAGGACTGATTCCAATATATAAGAACAATAAAAAGGCTTTATTCACTATAAACAGTGCAATACGATCACAAATATCTTCTGAAAATTACAAGATATTCAGTAATCTTCAAATCCAATAAAAGCGCAGCAAAAATTTCACACAGAAACAATGTGTTCAATACGACGTATCAACGACAAAATCAATCTGAGTAACACAGTTCTCAATACAAAGCCTCTCGTATGAATTCAATCGCAGTTGACAGACAACTAACTAACTGAACTGATGGAGGTCCTTATATAGGTTTCAGAGATCTTTCATGATTATTCCAGAGCCTTCAGATGCTAGAAATTACCAGAAAGTGCTTTAACTTTCGATAGAGAACCCAAGCAAGAAAGGATCCCTGCACAAAAAGTCGCCAAATCCGTCGCCAACTTGGCGACATTTGGCGATATATCGCCAAATTTGGCGACAAAAATAAGTCGCCAAAACCATCGCCAACTTGGCGATAAACCCATTCCTTGGCGATTTTACCATAGACTTCCATTATAAAGATGAGGGTGTAAGGTTGTTTTCCTTGCAAACCATCTGAGGCCTTTAGCATTGAGTTACATGATGCTCAATAGGAAATACATTAATAATACTGCAATTTTCACAATAATAAAATAAAATAAATTTAAACAAAAGGAATATTTACAGATATATACAAAATTCATAACAATACATATATTCCATTGTAATGGTCGTCCAATGTATGTCTCAAGCAAACGTATTATTCTTCCTTTCCTTCCATATTCACATTTGTTCCGTCACTTCCAAAAACCAATAAATTTTGCTCATATTATACGTTTTTGAAAAGGTAATAATACCTTGAGCTATTTCATTTGAAATTTCACCAGCAGTTAACTATATATGACCTATATACTTGCTACCTGGTTCCTCTATTAATGCTACAAACGCTTCTGATGTTAATTTTCGGTGACCAGATATTTTTTTTTTAAAGTATCATCTTTGTGCCCATCAAAATACAAACTCTTAACCCGTCAGCACACGGGCTGGTATAAAATGTACCCCATATCACAACTATTACTTAAAAATTTACGAAAATCGTTCGTGATCATTCTGAGCTTTATAGTACCTTTCAAGCGGAATGATATCAAGATGTGGCCAAAAAGAATTTACCTCCGGCTGTGGATTTTCCATTATTTTGTTATAAAAATGTCACATGGGAGGACATTTACCCCACGCGTGTTATAACGTAACCCATAATGATAAGAAAATGTTAATGCAAATGTTTATGCAATGCAAATAATAATATATTTGTTCTTTTAAACGTTAACAACTCTTGCACATACAGTTTCTATATATCGGTTTTATATTTTTTTGTATTTTCATGGCTGAATTTGGATTGTAAAAGCTTTGTGTGGATACAGAAAAAAATCTTTGTGCTAGATTTTTTTTTTTTTTGCTTTAAATATAAAAGAACTTTTAATTTTCAGTTAAATTATGTTCTTTACTGATTTACAGTTTATTTCAAAATATAAATTTTTGTTTATAATCAAACCGGGGTGAAATTGACACAAGAAAACCCATTGGGGTAAAATTTATCCCGCGCGTGTAGTAACTTAATGGAAAGGGGCGCGTATTCTGACGAGTTAAGAGGTGTCACTTCAAATGCCCGTAAATCATTTCCCCTTAGTCCTTTCGTTTATTTCTCTAGTCCCCCTTTCACTTTGTTTTTATAAGTTTGTTTCTGAGGTGAAACTAAATCGAAATCAGCCAGTACTGCTGTAGTAATTTTGACATTTCCTCTACTTGAGGTACCAGTTAAGTCTACAGTTAATGCTGTATAAGGCATAGATTATCTAATTTTATCTACAATATCAGTTAAAGAGAACGAGGAGACAATGAAAGAGTAGAGGGCCATCTATTGTTCTGCAGGGAAACAAAAACGACC
Organism: Maratus michaelseni; assembly: GCA_963931845.1. NCBI lineage: Eukaryota > Metazoa > Arthropoda > Arachnida > Araneae > Salticidae > Maratus > Maratus michaelseni. Next base: position 157,625,311 of record OZ007588.1, read on the forward strand.
GTCTTGTTTAGGAAAAGTAATATTTGAGTGCGTGCGTACGATATTATTAAATGCACTACAGATTTATGGATTTTGTTCTGTTCCGTATTCTGTCTGTGTGCAATTCAATAAAAATATGCTTAATTAAAATTAATATGAAAATATTAATGTCAATACCAATTTCTAAAAATAATTTTCATAGTACAGTGTTTTAGAAAATCCAATGTATTTTTTATTTAAATATTGATAGAAATTGATAAAAAATTTTGTAGGTTCTAACTGACGCATTATGTAACATTTTGACTGTATGCTAATAAAAATTTTGGAATTTTTTTCAAAATATATTTTTTTGCAGACAACGATTTTTCTTTTTTTCTGTTTTTCAATGTTAGAAGGGCGCGGTTAAATATTTCGCAATATTGATGAACATTTTTGTGAGTTCTAATTGATCCATTACACAACTTTTGCGAACTATACCAAAATCAATTTTTAAAAACAGTTTTTTCGGCCCACCCTTGTATACACTATCCAATGAGATCATCCACATCGTCTTTCGCGGTGATTTGTAGAACGTACCGATCCTATCTTGAAAAATATTGAAAATATCAGAAAAATGTCATATAGAAAATAATTCAGCAATGTTGATTTGATTTACGAATTAACACTCTATTAGAGTTACTATACTGGGCAGAAAGCAAAAATGCGAATTACAATTTTTCTCAGACCCGTCGGTACTACTGTGCTGATTATGTTACACAGAAGAAAAGCATGAGAAAACGTTTGAGAATTGCGAACGAACAACAGAATTAAGAGTGAAGATACAGAGCATTATTGTTTGTAATCTAATTGGTCACTATTAACAGAAAATTGTTCGTTTCCTCCAGTGCATGGGCACCAAAAGACATTCGTAATTGTTACTTCTTGTGTATACTAATCATGCACAAACTGTATAATTACATAGACGAGGCTGAATTTTTTTCTAGAGACTGTAATATATTAATTGCCTAATCATTAGATGTGCCGAAACGCCAAGTTTTGTATTTCATGCTAGTGTTGTTGGAAATAATACAATTCATTAGCTGATATTAACTTACCTATATGATTTTTGTAATATATATATATATATATATATATATAATATGTAGAGATATTGAAGCACCTTCAAACACCTATAATTTATTTTTCTTACTAAAAAAAAAAAAAACTACTTCTGCAAAGAGTTTTTTTTTTTCTATTTTTGCTTGTAAACATCAAGAAATACAAAACATTTACAAATTTATAGCATATAAAATAAAATTTATATCTTTGTTAACATAAGAAAATAATCCTTTTCATTTGTTTCCATATATATTATATTTATTATGGGACGTGACAGAATATATATATATATATATATATATATATATATATATATATATATATATATATATATATATATATATATATATATATATATTTATGATGAATAATTTAACAGAATAAATTGTTTTCCTCTCGCATTCATTTTTTTCTGATAACATATTAATACTTGAATACTTAAATTATTAATCTTACTTTTATTAGATGCTTGATATTTTAATGAACATTCCTTAAACTACTTCTTCCAGTCACGAAGAAAATTTTCTGAACGCTCTTTTAAGTTCTTAATTAATTATTTTTTCTCATAAACTTTCTACATTTAGAATAAGTTAACAGATTATAAATTTAATTAGTCAGTGTTTAATGAATTTCCGAGTATGTTTATAAAAATTCTTACTTTTATGAAAATATAAAAGACTTTTAATTAGTCTAGTTTTATTGACTTATAAAAATCAATAAAGCTTTGTTTATATTTTGTATTTTTTTTATTTATTTAATTGAACTGTAGTTTCTCTTGCAAATGATAATTAAAAGTATTCTGAATTTAAAACTTCGGTTTTATCTTAATTTTAGTAGTATATGAAAGGCGATGCCATCCCATATAATATTTCTTAGGCAATTTTAATTAATACTTTTATGGCCGTTTTAAGTGTAATGTATATCTAAAAAAGATTATACTTATTTATGCGTATTACTAATATTGTTAACATTAACATTTCGTTGTAAATTAGCATAGTTAATATTAACTTTTTTTCATAAAGGGAGCTTTTTAAGACATGTTTAAAATACTATTAAAATTTCAAATTGTGTGTTACTTCAAAAACAGATTATTTTATTCATGGCAATATAGATCGTTTTTCATAATTAATATATCAATATCTAATTTCTTTAATTTATATATTATTTTCTATCATATATATATTGAAAAAGTAACAAACAAAAAATATGTTTAGATTATTGGAAATAAATTAAAAATTATATCTATCCAATAATTTTATCTTGCAAAGATAAATATTTCAAAAAAAAAAAAAAAAAAAAAAAAAAAAAAAAGAAAAAAAAAAAGATGTTGAGCTCAATCGTTTTATTCTTGGCTCGTTTTACTCTCAGTTATAATAAACTAGTGAAGTATAATAAACTAGTAATACAACTAGTAATTTATAATAAACTTTGATGTGCCAATCTCTAAAAACTTTCTTCTATCTCACACAAGTGTCGCATATATAACAAACGAATCAGCACCAATTTATATCAACGTCTAACTGGATCTAAATTTTTATTAAATTCCGTGTAACAGTTCTTATGAAAGGACTATTGCTAAAATCGTCTAAATCCGGCAAAATGCAATATAGCAGCGCCACCTGTTGGGAGATTTAAACCAAAACCTAATCAACAAAACTTATATCTACCTCTTAATGAATCTGATGTTTGATGTAAATCAGTGCATTAGTTCTGGAGGTACAGTTATCGTAAAACTCATGAAAAAAGTAGCATAGCAACGCCACCTGTTGGGATATCTACACCAAAACGTAATCATTGTCTATTTATGTCATAGTATAACTGAATCAAGTTTGATGAAAATATGTGTGAATGAAAATATGTTCTTGATATAGAGCTATTGAGGAAATCGTAAAAAATGCAGCATAGGAGCGCCACTTGTCGGAGATTTTCACCAAAAATTAATCAGCACTAATTTATATCAGGGACTAACTGAATATAATGTTTTATTAAGTTTCGTGCATTAGTTCTTGAGATAGAGCGCACACAAAAATTTCTCACAAACAGACATTTTCTAAAAACAGTCAAATCGTGTTCAGGAGCTTCTTAAGCGTATAGAACGTCTGAATTAAAAAAGTATAAAATTAACAAGGCGTCTTGAAACATAACTTTCGCTCATCATATGAGGTCAATGTCTTAAAAAAAAACTTCGTCATGTGTGCGCTGGTGTTGACTGTCGAAAACGGAAAATAATAAATAAGTTTTATTTAACATTTGAATATTAATTTCCAATAATATTATAAAACTAAATTTTACAGAAATTATACAATTTTCTCCCGAGCTTTTGAATATAATGAAATAGCAACAATTAATTGACACTAAAGATCGTATAACGGACTAGTCATCTAATTTCAACCTTGTTTATATACAGTGTGATTATAATTATGTTCAACATGAAAAAAAAATGTAAAAAAAAATAACCACTGGTCAAATTTACCGAAAATTTAATCTGAATATACACAAGGAAGGGACAAATTGGATAGCATAAAAATATAGTTCGTTATTTTAGCAATCGCTTTACTCGCCATAATATGCAAAATAAAAAACATGTCATACGCAGCCCACATTGGATTTATTTTAAAAACCAGGGGTACGTGCCGTTTTCCGTCATATTGCGTCTCAGAAGGTTGTCATGACATTCTCAATGAAAGATCGCGCTGTGTTAGTCCAGCTGTTTTACAAGGACATGACTGTGAAGCAGTAGCTCTGAAGAATTTCCGGACAGTAAAGAGTATGAAAAAAGGCTGTGGTTCAGTGTCTGCCAAAGGTCTGGAGAAAACGTGTTAGAAAATATAAGACACTGGTTGATTTGGAGTGAAATCTAGCAGAGGGGCAAAACTGCAGTAGAAGATGCGGCCACAGCATTGCAGGGAAAGACGAGCGGTGTTATGGGAAGATGCAGTGCACGGGGAATTTCCAAATCGTTAGATATGCATATGAGTTCGGTGCATAACATTTTACGAAACATTCTGCATCGTTATCCATTCCAAATTACTAATTTCCGAGAGTTGCATCTTGTTGCTAGCACGACAAACTATTGCTCTAAAATGTTTGCTCGCATGGGAGTGGACAATCTGTGGCTATAAAACATTGTGCGGTCAGAAGAAGTACATTTCCATCTCCAATGTTATAGAAATATTCCTAATTGTAGAATATGGGCAACAAAAAGCCATTCGGACCAGTACCTTTTCATTCTGCAAAGGTAACTTTGTCATTAGCATTTATTGCATCGCTTACCGTAGGACCCGTATTTTGTAACCAGATAGGACATCCTGGTCCTGTTACCTGTACCATCAATGGCGAATGTTCCGAGTCTGTCTTGAGAAACGACATCCTTCCAGCAGTTCAACAGCGTGCGTGTGTGGGTAGCATAATTTTTATGCAAGATGGCACTCCTGCACACATTGTAAATACTTTAAAACAGCTGCTCAACATGCGTTTTAGAAATGAAAGCATTATCAGTCAACATTTTACAACAGAGTGGCCCGCCAAGAACACCTGTTCTTAATCCTTGTTATTTCTGGCTGTGGTAGTATCTGAAAAAATATTATATTCAGTGGTCCGATATTGAACTTATCTGAATTGAAGATACGCATTAAGCGACACATTCACAACGTCACCACTGATGTACTCCAATCTCTTGTGGAACATGTTGTTTATCGTTTTCAACTTATTGAATAAAACGGTGGAAAGCATATTAGACATTTCTTAAGCAAGTCTCGCGAGAATTATAATGAGATTTCAGTGTTGTTTTGTCTGCCGCTTTTGTCAACAGGGCAATTAAAAACTGATTTTATTGTTGCTTTTTCTGCGCTGTTTGGTCTCAGGATATTTAAAAACCGATTTTACCTATTCGATGTGACGGTACCTTGTCGTGGTGGATGGGTTTTCCTCTAAGAGTGCCACAACTGCTTAATATTTCAAAGAGACATTTCAAATTTTATAATAATCGAATCAAAACTTTAGGAGATATTAATAAAAATATTTATTAAGAAACTTGATTTTTTTTTTAAAATGGTGCTTTCTTGTTATAGGAGCTTCCGAAGTTTAATCGTCAAGCGACGGAGATACTTATTTTATAACAAAAACTAATCTGCAGACGATATAATTCATTTCCGAGAATTAAAAATCGCCAAGATCTGAATATTTATATAACTAGGTACAGTAAGAACGCACCTCATTTGTCACGTTTGACGTACAAGTTCCAACTTGTTTATACAAATAATGAAGATAAAAAAAATTACTTATGAAATGTAATACATGAACTACCTTTTATTTTTATTTTTATACACCAAATACAACTTCAAATGTTTGTATTTTAATAATAAAACTTATAATTTTTACTTTCTTCTATCTTTACAAGAAGAAAGTGTTGGATTCATGAATGAATCGACTTCCGGTTTACGACTGATTTATGCATTTTAGAAGGTGCTGAACACGATTTGACCGTTTTCAGAAAATATCTGTGCGTGACTCTGTCTGTCTGTCTGTCTGTATGTGACAAAAATTTTGTGTTCGCTCTATCTCAAGAACTAATGCACGGAGTTTAATAAAACTTTATATTCAGTTACTCCGTGATATAAATTGGTGCTGATTAGTTTTTGGTGAAAATAGCCTGACAGGTGCCGCTGCTACGCTGCATTTGTCGCGATTTCCGCAATAGCTCTATATCAAGAACTAATGCCCTTATTTTTATAAAACTTCAGGTTCTGTTAGACCTTGACATAAATAGAGTCTGATTACGTTTTGGTGTAGATATCCCAACAGGTGGTGCTGCTATACCACTTTTTCTCGATTTTTAAGATAGCTATATGTCAAGAGGTAATGCACGGAATTTCATCAAACTTAAGATTATGTTAGACCTTGACATAAATAGATGCTGCTTACGTTTTGGTGTAAACTTCCCAACAAGTGGCGCTGCTATACCACTTTTTTACTTTGTTCTGTCTTTACAAGAAGAAAGTATTGGATTCATGAAAATTTTTGACTTCCGGTTTTCGACGGATTTATACGTTTTAGAAGGAGCTGAACACGATTTGACTATTTTTAGAAAAAGTCTGTTTGCCTGTCTGTCTGTCTGTATGTGCCACAAATTTTGTGGGTGCTCTATCTCAATAACTAATGCATGAAATTTAATAAAACTTTATAATCAGTTACTCCCTGATATAAATTGCTGCTGATTAGTTTTTGGTGAAAATCACCCAATAGGCTGCTATGCTGCATTTTATTACGTCATTTATTACGCATTTTATTTCTCCTACAGCTATATCTCAAGAACTAATTCAGTTATTTTCATCACACTTCAGATTCATTTAGACCTTTACATAAATAGACGTTTATTACGGTTTGGTGTAGATATCCCAACAGGTGGCGCTGTTATACCACTTTTTCCATGATTTTTACGATAGCGATATCTCAAGAACTAATGCACAGAATTTCATTAAACTTCAGATTCTGTTAGACCTTGACATAAATAGAAGCTGATTACGTTTTGGCATAAATAGCGCAGCAGGTGGCGCTGCTGTGCTACGTTTTAAATTATTATCCCGCTAAATATATCTCAAGAACTAATGCACGGATATTCATCAAATTTCAGATTCAGTTAGACGTTGACATACATTGTTGTTGTTTAGATTTTGGTCTATATTTCCCAAAAGGTGGCGCTGCTATACCAGATTTTGCAGGATTTACACGATTTTAGCAATAGTCATTTCTCAAGAACAAATGCACACAATTTAATAAAACTTTAGATTTACTTAGACATTGATATAAATTGGTGCTGATTCTTTTTATGTATGCGAAACCTGTGTGAGATAGAAGAAAGTTTTGGGATTCACACATCCGGCTAGTTCATATTGGTGCATAACGTATAGAAATTAAATGTATATTTAAATAAAATTGCAGTTATTAAATAAAATGCCTATCTTAAAAAGAAGATAATCATGCTTTGAAAAGCTCATGTAATATAGCTTTTACACGGTTATGTTTTTTAAAACATTTTTACCTTCAGTTATTCAAATAGCTGAAGCAATAAAGTTCACTAAATTTATGTGTGTAGTTTTTAAAATAAATTCATGATTAATTTTCAAATTTTTGTGCTCATTTTTAACATGTATATTTGGTCTCTAACCTTTTATCTAAAGGTTTGCTATTTTACAATATACATGATTACACGTCAAAAACATCTTAAAATTCCCCTTGTAAACTTCTAACAAGCTATGTTACAAAACATAAAATAATTATCTCTGTTATAAATTATAGAATACAAAAAAAGTTAGTGAAACATTTTGTTATTTAAAAAGATACATTGTAATAAAGTAATCTGAAAAATATATATTTGTAGAAAGCCCGGTGTCATTAGCCAAAGCATTGAAACAATTTTGTAACATTGTTATAAAATTTTGGAAAAATATATAAAAAAAAACCTTAAAAACGAAAATAGAGGCTGTTATACAAAGACAGTTACACTTTCCAAATGCGCTTATAGAAAATCCATTTCACATTCCATTAAACATTTAATGTAATTTTTAATATTTTTTGTTCATAAAATACTGAATGAAACCTTTTTGTGTTATTTAATGCTTTATAAGACTTGAGTAATATTTCGTTAAAGTTCGAAGAAAATCAAAACAATAAATAAATAAGAAAGAAAAGAGATGCATCAAGTATAGATTATGAAACATTTTAAAACAGATTAATAATACAGTAAAGAAACTGCTTAGTTAAACAAGATGTAATAAAATTTATAAGTAAAAAGTTTAGAAAATGCATAACATATACTTTAAAAAATAATTTAAGCAAAAAACGGCCATATTAAGAAATGAGTCGAATTGTTTAGTTTAGACCTGTACGTCATCTATGGATTTGATATTTTAAGTAGTATGCCAAAATTTAGAAAACTCATAACGTATTTAAAAAATAAAAATAAAATAAATACATAGCAAGAACGGAATTTCATGCGTCAAGTATGGACCATGAAACACATTTCAACACATTCAGAAGACTATAAAGAAATTTCACCGCTCAATAAGGTGAAAGAATAGAATTAGTAAACAGTTTAGGAAACATACAACACATTTAAAATCCTGTTTTATTATTTAACATCCATAGTCAAAAAAGTAGTCAAATTATTTTGTGGAGCCCTGTATAAGAGATAAGGACTACATAGCATAATAAAAATTAGTTCAGCTAGAAACAATTTCTGAACTCTTGTATCAATTTGTGAAATCAGTGTAAATGCACTCGAAATCCTTTGTACAACCCTGTATATTATGTCATTATTTTTATACACATCACATATTAAACAAAAATTTATATCAGGTAAAAAACGCATAACACAACTTAAAACTCACTTCCAGCAATTACCACCTATAACCGTCAATGTATCTTACTATATGCGTAGCCCAGTACATGAATGCATTTATATTCCACAAACTTGTATCGGTCTACTAAATATAATTCAGCAGGAAAATGCGTAACACAATTAAAAATACCCTATGAAATACACTCCCATAGTCAGAAATACTTGCGAAATCCTTTGTGTAGCCCTGCATATGATCAACATAATTTATACACACTAGTACGTACTATGCAGAAATTTATTTAAACTTAAAAACCCGAACTTGAAAACACACTTATCACACATAGACTGTAATTATCGGACAGACAGTGTAACCAAATTATTTTGTGTGTCCCTGTAAATGAACGATAAACGCAATGCACTTCATACTATTCGGTGGGCAATTTATAGTGCACCTCAATAATACATATAAAAATTATGTTTTAAATAGTGAAATATCATTTGATTACACTATAAGCGATTTTCCACCGCTACAAAGTTTGTGTAACAAAATTATTTTGTGTGACCCTGTAAATGAATAATAAATGCTCCCATCATTTTAGAAAACAACATGTTTTAGTGCATTGCATAATCAATGTCATCTTGTTTTGAATAGCGTGACGTCATAAAAATGCAGTTGAAATGATTATTGTGTTCGATCAGTATACTACTATAGTGTTAAATTGGTTTTAATAATTAGGAGAACGATACAGATATTTTATTTCAGAATAGAGACAAACAACAAACGAAAATACTGAAAGATTCGAAAATTGAAGTAAATTTTGATGTGAATTGAAAATTTCGCGCATGGTAAGTGACTATTAATTGAATTTGTGAAAAGGGGGTAAGTTTGTCTAGAAATAGCATTTAGAATGTTGGTATTTAACTGACCTAGTTATAGCTCTTCAAATGAATGAGGATTTTAACGATTATTTGGATATAGCCTGTTATATATATATATATATATATATATATATATATACACACCACTACTAATGTTGCTTCAAATCATAATATAAGAATGTGACTGGTACCAACCAATTAGTAACAGTATTACTAATACTTACTATACTTAAACTTTATTTAGAATGTCGTCTACATATTGTAACAAACTGTAAAATTTTCAATACGAACACCTAATTTTGAAATCAAATATTGATTCTTAGGTAAATTGTACCTTCGCAAAGCAAGCAACAAGTCATTCTGTCATGCAATTTGGTATTTATGAAAGTTGAAAGTTTTGAAGTACTAATGTCACACGAATTTGCAATCTTTGAAAAACGCTCTTCACTCCGGGTTATTTTTTAAGCATAACTCAAAAATTACTAAGTGGAATGAGCTGTAATTTTTTAGTCGCATAGTTGATGATTCTGGAAATATATTTATATTAAATAATTTATAGATTACATTTCATATATGTTTAGAAAAATTATGCATATTGATATTAATTTTTGAAAAAAAAATATAGTGGGTGATCGGTTAACGAACTGTTCGGTTTACGAATACTTTCGCGAGAGAATTTTATGTTCGAATAACGAGCACATGTTCAGTTAACGAACACAAAACAATGCCAAGAAGAAGCAATGCTATGTTTCAGATGTTCTAGTCTCCGAATGAGCTTTATCGAGCTCTGCAGTAAACACCATCTTTCAGAGAACTAATGGAGTTTTTGATTGGTCAAAGTGATAAACCGATATTATTTAATGCTGTAGTCAAACAATGTGATTCTAAAACTTTTTACAAAGATAATGTCATTTATTTTTTAAGTACGGCATGATACGAACAAATCCATGAATTTATGATCTGTCCATGTTAAATACGGACGCATATTAACCCTATTAAAGTTGGAAAATTGAGAACTCCAGAAATAAAAATAAGCATTTGTCAAATATTTAATGCCCAACATGCTCAAAAAAGGATTACTGAAGGAAGGACTAGACTGCATGTATGTTTTATTATTATTACATTTAAATAAATTTAGAAAGAATTTACATTAATTTTATATATATTATTTAGCTTTTAGAAACGAATTAAGTGAATGAATTCCCATACAAATCTATACTAAATCTATGATCGGTTAAGCGAACTATTCTGTTAGCGAATACTTTGGAACGGATTACGTTCTTTAGCCGATCACCCACTGTATATTAATTTTAAGCCATGCATATTAAAAAAAAATGAAATTTTAATTATGCCAATACAAATTTATAGTTCGTAAAACCAAGTACTTTTATCGATTTATGCTTAAAAAATACCAGCATTTCAATCTGTTTTAAAACATTTAAAATGAATTTAAAAGTAAAAGCTTCTAATTTTAAACCAGAATAATTTCTTAAAGTGCTAACAAATGTCTTCCCGGTTGGTATTTGAAGGTAAAACTACCCGTCTTATCCAAATAATTTGTCAAATTTATGTGTTAGTGTTGAAAACTTTAAAGTTTGGTACAATTTCTATATGTTGACGAAATCCGAAAGAACATTTCAGTATAGCATTATTTATTGAACATTTCTGTTAATCAATTAATACCAACCACATTCTCATCCGATGATCTGTGGGAGAGTTAGTGTGGCAGTATTAATTGTTTTAAAAATGTACAATGACACATTTTGGACAATTACGAAACATTTGTAGAAGTAAAAAGACATATCAAAATGTTCATTGCTGACTTTTCCATTACATTAAATTTTACACATTTCATTACTTAACATCTACAAATTATGTGTTTTGGAGGGATATCTTTGCCTGAATAAGATTTGTTTCTTAGAGTGAATATATCTATAATGTAAAAAGATGTCATGTGTAGTTAACATATTTTTAAACTAACGCCATTTTTAAACTAACGGCCATCAATACATAACATATTCATTCACTATAAACTTCTATAATTGAAGACTTAATAGAAAAACCTAAATGCTCTATATTTAAATTAGATGAAAAATAATTTACCTCACTCGGAAATATTCATCTTTTAAAATTCTATTTAACATGTTCATGCACTAAGCTCCTTAATACTTTTATAAATACGTTGCATCTAATTGAAAAGTTTACATAGATATTTTTTATTTAAATGAAGTGGTATAAATGATAAATATATTCTTTAAATATTTTTTAAGAAATTCATTTGTAAAGTTAACTAATTATTACGAACATGTTATTCCTTTTAAATAACATTTAAATGCAATATCATTAACGAGATAACAATTACATTTGACCCTTTACGTATGTACTATTATTACATAAAATTCCAGTAAATTATATATGACAACACATACATTTATTTTTAAGTAAACAACAGGATTGTTTTTACAGAACTTTTAATAAAGGAAAATTATTGATTTTCTTTTTTCTAAAAATATTCAATAAAATTAAGAGTAACAAACCGTTAAAGAGTAACAAACCGTTCTTTTCAGAAAAAAAAAATCCATTACTTAAAAAAAATATTTAAATTAATATAAAATACTGTATAACATATTATTTTACTACATTTTATCTTATAAATTGAATAAAGAATAATGATTTTGTCTTTGCGTGCTTATATAAAGGTGAAATATATTATTCCCAAGGAAAAGAAACGATAAAGCATTTATTTTTTGAGATATGATAGAAAGTTTTAGATTAAAAAAAATATAAAACATTTTATAAAACATGAAATTTTTTGAAAGGAAAGAAATCGCAAACTCATTTTTCTGCATAATGTTTTGACATTAACTATCAAAGTTAATTTTAAAGCTCTTTTTTAACTGTCAGGAATATATTTATTGTCTATTTTTTTTAAATTCATTGCTATTCACATGCATTTCAGTTTGAATTAACATAATCAACTTTATTTTTTAGATATATTAATTGTATTATATGAAGTATATTAATAATACATATTAAATATAATTTGATTTCATAAAATTGACTTCAGACAATTTGAACCTCTTTCTTATAATCGATATATTGGTTCGTTGCGTTCATATAATGGTTCAACAAACAATTGTATGTTGGTTTTTTACAAGTGACAGAATTGATTTTCACTTTCAATCGCTAAAAATATGTGTTGTCATGTATGATATCTGTTTGAATATAAATTAAAGAACATTTATAGTAGCAACTGTTATTTACAATTGTAGAAAAATGGTTGTTAGATGGATTAAATTATGTTGCCTATAAGAAAGAATGTTTGCATGTTAATGGACGAGTTTTAGTTAATAAGATGCATATGCTATGAACCAATGTTATGCATACTTTTATTTTAGCGGCGTTGTTTATAATCGAAGCGGGTAAACGTGTTTTTAGGTGCGTTCATCATTATATAAATACGTAGCACCTATAGTTGTCGTTTGGTCCGTCCGTCCATCTGTCCGCATATAACAGCTCAAAAACTACCCAACCGATTGATTTTAAATTTAATATATATAATCGTTTCAGAATTTTGTCGAGTCATTTCAAATTTTATGAAAATCGAATCAAAACTTAAAAAGTTATTAATGAAAGTTTTCTTTATTGTGTTAAATCATATCATACGTAATCTATATAATAAAAGCGCAAGTCATGTGACTGAGGAAACCAAATACGGGGTAACCACATGTCTTTTCATAAGCCAAGCGTCCATTTTTATACAACATTAGTTTTTCGAATGAAATTGCATAAAAGTTACATTTTTAGAAAAATCGTTAAAAAAAATCGTTAAAAAAAATCGTTTAATTGAAAGATGAGTTATATTCAACAATGTATAGATTCTGAGATAACTTCAGTGGAAATTAGGTTAACCGAATATCTCATCCATTAGAGTAAATACATACAGGAGATTCGTTCATTAAGAGTCATAAAAATATTAAACCATGGCGGTAATCATTCGCAAAGCAAGATCCCCATGGTGAAAAAAAATTACATTTGTAAACGTGACACACGTAATAAGAAAAAAAAAAGCATGCTTATTTCACTCTTAGCAGACGACATAACTCATTTCACTGAAATAATGAGGCTGATATTGTTTACATTGCGAAACTAGTTATAAAACGAACGCCCCTCATATTTCACGTTTAACGTACAATTTCCAACTTGTTAAATAAATGGCGTGATGGCTTTACAATTTGCTATAGATTCTAAAGGCTTCGCCATCCGTTTATTGAGTTGTAGAAACTTGTTTTGGGTGTTAGGGAGCATGAGGAATTTCTCAGGGCAGAGCAAAAAGTTGTTATTCAGTTTTCTCAAAGTACTGCAGCGTGTTGTTGAAGCTTAACAATGCCCTCAGAAACAAACGCATAGAAAACTTCTCAAAAACTATTGTACTTATCGTGCACAATACTAGGTTACATGTGGTCCAGAAAATCTTCAACTTTCTGGAAACATTACGAAGAAAGGTTCTCAAAAATATTTTGTTTAGCTTTCGATGTTACCCCATGTGACTTCTATAATTTTGGTCTTATAAACGATTACTGAGAGGCCAACAGATAACCTGTAACAAGGAAGTGCAGAGCACCGTTGACAAATGAAACTATAATAATTTTAAATTGTTATATTCAGTTAGATGCTGACATAAGTTGTTGTTGATTAGTTTTTTGTGTACATTTACTCAACAGTTTCTGCTGCTATTATGCAGTTTTTAGGATTAACACGATTTTAGTGATGGTCATATCTCAAGTTCTAATACACGGAATTCCATCAAACTTCATATACTGTTAGCCTTGACATAACATTAAATATTATACATAACGTTATATGTTAACCTTGACATAAGTTTATGCTGATTAGGTTTTCTTGTAGATCATATAACAGCAGGCGCTGCTATGCTGCATTTTTGTATTCTAACATGAATAAATAAAAGATAATGATATATTGAAAGATATTGAAGTGTATATATATATATATATATATATATATATATAAATCTTTGAATTAAAAAAAAACATTAATCAAGTTCTCTCAACATTTCTAACCTAATCTCTAAATATACCGGGTGATTATAATTAAAGTTACGATTTAAAAATCGATAATTTTAAAACTACTGGTCAGAATAACTTGATATTTTAGCAAAACAATCGTGAGACAATGGAATTTTGCTTGGCGAAGGAAAAAATAGATTGAAAATGTGCCGATAGATGGCGCTGTCAGGGGAAAGACCAAAAGTTTATTCTTGAAACACAGGAATGTTGTTAGCCAAAAGGAAAAAATAGAGTTCAGGGATTTACTAAAAATGTATTAGCGAAAAGACAAGAATACGTGTTTACAGCGACAACAGCAATGATGACAAAAAAAAAGAGCTTTATGGAACAAGCACCTTACTGGTGATTAAGGCATAAGTTGTTCGATATGCCCAGCCGCCTTGTTCCGCTACTAATTGGAAGCGCAAAACGGCATGCTCCACAACAGATCGGAGGGTATCTGGTGTCTGTACTGATGCAATGGACGTCGTGTGTGATGCTTGATCGGCTAGATCTGACTGCTGTAAACAACATTATTCAGGTACCCCCAAAGCCAGAAATCACACGCGCTTAAGTCGGGGGAACGTGGTGGCCACGTTGTTGGAAAAAGGCGACTTATGATCCTATCATCTCCGAAATTAGCACTCAGTAGCTGATTCACGGGAGTAGCAATGTGCGGAGGAGAGCCATCTTGCATGAATATTGTGCGATCCACACACTGACGCTGCTGAAGTGCCGGAAGGATATGTTTATGCAAAAATTCTTCATATCGCTTGCCAGTAACGGTGCATCTAACGGGACCCGCAGGTGTGATCTCCTCGAAGAAAAACGGACCGACGATAAACGCTGCCGTTATTCCGCACCACACAGTGACCTTTTCAGACTGAAGAGGTAATGGCTGTAACTGGGACGGATTCTCGGTCACCCATATCCTGCAATTTTGCGTATTTACAAAACCTTGCAAATGAAAGTGGGCTTCGTCAAACTACAGAATTTTCCATGGCCATCTGTTGTCCACTTCCATCCGGGCAAGAAATTGTCGTGCAAAAGACTGACGTGCTTCCAGGTCAACAGGTAGCAACTCCTGCACATGAGTTATCTTGTACGGATAACAGCGTAATATGTTCCGTAGGACTTTATGCGCACCGTGCTGTTCGGCATATCTAGCATTCGGCCAATTCCCGTTCACTTCTGATTCCAGCATCACTGTTAGTCTGTTCTTGTAATGCTGTAGCCTCATCTTACATTGCCGCAGCTGAAACTGATTTCCTTCCTCTACCCCGTTTAACGTCAAATGAACCGGTCTCTAAGAATTTAGCAATTATTTTTCGCAGACTATTTGTGGTTTTTGGATCCCCTTTTTTATGGATTTTAATGTCCGAAACTTCCTAATAGCTGTAAGAGCACAGTCATCGTTCTTATAAAAAAGCTTCAAGAACAGAGTGCGATCCGTCATAGTCAGAGTCATGAGGAAGCATTCAGGTAAAGAGTTGGTACTCTGCATTTTTATGGCAACTATGTCTGCGGCGCGAATGTCACGTATTAGTAACTTGCATATCCCCAGACAGAACCCTGACAGCGCCATCTATTGGCACATTTTGAAACTATTTATTTCCTTTGCCAAAAAAAATTCCATTGCCTAACGATTATTCTGCTAAAATATCAAGTCATTCTGATCAGTAGTTTTAAAATTATGGATTTTTAAAATCATAACTTTAATTATAATCACCCGGTATATATATAACCATTAATGACACATTATCGAAACAACAACAAAAACTATGAAATAACGAATTTGAATGTAATAATTTATTAACAACAATAGTGTACCCCAACACGCTGAATATTAGATTCTATATACATAGTAAAAAAAAAAGAAATTAGTTTAAGAAGAAATTAATTTAAAAATTGAAAAAATGATATTTGTGGAATTTAGACAGAATCTTCAGGTCTCAAATGCCTAAATTACCACACATAAAATTTGTGGTTTCATAATCGTATTAGCCATAACAAGAACTAACCACTAAAGAACATGATTTTGGGACAACCACACCATAATAAAGAAATAAACTGTGAAATAATCATAAAGTTAAAAATATAAAAGCAATATTAAAAAGGAAAGAAACCTTACCCATAAAATATAGAAATAAACGGCGAAATATAATCATTATGCTCAAAATAGAACAAGATTAAAAATGATATAGGGAAAAGAAAACAACAGTTACCAGATAGAATACATGATCTAAACATGATTCAAGACAAAACTCAGGCAATGCATTGGAGAAAATCAGAACATGTTGCCAAAATAAGTTTTAAATGATGATTGACCAAGGATCATTATTGTACAGCAAAGCTAAGCACAAACCAATCTATAGAACCAGTTTCTCTATAGAAAATTTAAAATAGAACACCAAACATGTATTCAAATGAATTAATAAGATGCTGCCATCTATGGTAAAATTAGTGAATATACTATGATTTAATAAAAACATTTTATTACTATTATTAGTTAAATATTAAAACAAATACTGTCTAAAGAATGATAACTGATAGTTAAATAATAAATATAATTATGTTGATAATTAAAAAATAAATAAAATTATGTTGATAAATTTCAATTACATAAAAAAAAGTAATTGATGTATTAAAGAAATATATTCTATGTAAAAAATGATATGTAAAATAGTGAAATTAATAATTATTGATTAATGCTTCAGATAAATATTTGTACATAGCAATGACATAGCTACAATTAAATACCTTTGCCAGCAATGCAACATCACGAAAATTAATTTATAATCAAATTTAAATACAAAATTATGAGAATTAAGATGCTAAGGATTTAATACTAATATTAATTAAATATTGAAATTAATTAGTTACATTTAATGTTTCTACAAACTTTGTTAAAACTTAAATAAACTGAATCTGAAATCTGAAATCTGATTTAAGTGGAGAGGGTAGAACAATTAATAAAAATTAACACAATGCATTATATTAGCATTTAAGAAAGTATACATTGTATTAGGAGTTAATATGATATTGTCGACAGTGGGCATTCATCAAAATACAATTAATCGTTAACATTATTAAATATTTCGTAATATGAATACATTAAAATGAATTAATAAATATGTAAATATAACTACATTAATTTGCGTATAAAAGTATCAAATCTTAGTCCATTATATAATGTGTATTAGCAAACGTAGTTCTAAATCAAAATGCCCCATTCCTTTTTTTTATTAAATAAATTAAACATGCGTATTTTCCAGACAACTCCGCCAATATATATATATATAATTTGTGAGTGTTTAAATGTTACTAATATTTTAATTATTTATATTTATATTTATAATTTTAATTTTAAATAATTATTCTTAAAATAAATAATATCTTAATAAAAAAAAATTCTGCAAAAATATTTGTGAAAATTATTGCACTTAACCGAACATTAGAACGTATAAGTAAACTTATTTCATACCACTTGCACTTTTTTATACATTGCGAAGACCAATTTAGTAGAACCTACCTAAACGTAAAGAAATTACTCTTAAAAAATACATTATATTCTACTTTTGACTGCCCAAATCTTGAAAATTAATCTTCAAACGTTAAATAAAAATACACTCGATTGAACATGTTATGCGGGAAATATAATAAAAGGGAATTTTTTTTCCCCATCAACTTTCAACATATGAAGTTTTCCTGTAAAAAAGCTGTTTCTCTTTACGTAGATGCACATTTTACAAATGTATTCATGTTTTGAAACATTTTACTACTGGTAACAATTTATCACAATTATCTGGGAATTATTCGCCTAGCAATCACCCACGTTTTTCAAAAAGCACATAGCTTAAGGCGTTTTCTTTTATTTTTCTACAAATACTTTTCTCTTATGTTTAATTCAAAAGGTTTTTATTTTAGTTTTTCGTTTTAAAAGTAAATTTTAAGCCATTACATATTTTAAAGAATAGTAAATTATGTGTTCCTTTGTAAAATCAAATTATTTTGAATATTTCTTTTGTACGCTATTTTACATCTGTAAACTTTAGATGTCGCAAAATGCAGAGTTAATTCTTTGTGTGTACTTGTGAGTATAATGTGAGTATAATGTAATGAAATGAAAATGTTCCTTGATCTAGCAAGAAGGTTTATGTAAATAAAATAATAATCCATTCTGAGTTACACAAAATTCCGAAAATCGTTCATTTATTCTCAGAGCCCCAAGAAACGAATAGATTTCTGATATTTAAAGGAACTTTATGAAACTGTATCTATTTTGCTACCCGTAATTTTCGGAAACCTTACGAAGTCTTTTTTTTATGGTATTGCTCATATTTCTCAAGCTCTTATCAATATGAAATATCAGTACTTCGAATGATAGAAAACTTCAAGGAAACATCTTTCTATTTCATTTTTTTAATAAACAAACAAGCTAAATTAACAGCGTAAAATGAAGGTTATTGTGCTACCCGTGAATGTACAAATTCTGTTGCACCGCTGAAAATGTTTATTTGTTAATTGACAACACAGAAAAAACGATATTTCTTGAAGATGTCGGGTTGAGAAAACCGATTAATACACTACAAAAATTACCAAAATCCCAATTTCAAAATGCTGTAACAAAGGAACTACTGGTCAGAATGACTTCAAATTTGAAATGAATATACTGAAAGAAAGGGGAAACGGTATAACATAAGAAAAAAATTCCAAAGTGTAACAATAGATGGTGATGTAAGCGGCATACTATGCAAAATTAAAAGACAGTCGTGAGCAATTATCAGGTTCGCAACTAAGTTTCCGGGTTTTTTTATCTATAAAAAATGGAAAAATATAAGAGAAATGCAAAAAATGATTTATTCAAAGTTTCGTCCCTCACTAGCTACATATTTTTTCCATCTCTCTGGCAATGCATGAAAACCGTGACGATAAAAAAACAAGTCTTTGGACCGAAACAATTCACCCAACCAATTTTGCACTTCTTCGAAATTGGCTAAGTGTAGCCCAGCTAAGCCATGCGCCATCGACCGGAACAAGTGATAATCGGAAGGGACCAGGTCTGGTGAATACGGCGAGAGAGGTAACAGATCCTATTTCAGTGTTTTGATGGTGTCCTGGACGATGGAAGTGCGATGGCACGGAACGGTGTTGTGCTGAAATAGCACTCGTTCGTGTCTCGTGCCCCATTCCGGCCGTTTTTCGAGTAATGCATGGTTCAAATTAGTCAGTTGTTGTCGGTAGTAATTCCCATTAACAGTTTCGCCCAGTTTCAGCAGCTCATAGTACACGATTCTTTTCTGGTCCCACCAAACGCAGAACATTGTCTTCTTTCCGAAGCGATTTGGCCGTGTCTTCGATGTTGATGTTTCGCCAGGTGAAAGCCACGATTTTTTGCGTTTGGAATTCTCGAAATATATCCACTTCTCATATCCAGTAACAATTAGATGCAGAAAACTCTTTCTTTCACGCCGCAAAAGCAAAATTTCGGAAGTGGCTCTTCAATTTTCCATCTGTCTCTCAGTCAACTCATGCGGCACCCATTTTCCTTCCTTTTGAATTTTTCTCATGGCATGTAAACGTTTGGAAATTCCTTGGCGAATCTGTTTAATGTATTTGCAAGTTGTTCTTGTGTTTGCATATCATTTTCATCTAATAACGCTTGCAGATCGGCATCCTCAATTGTTTTTGTTCTTTCGGAGTGCTCCATGTCTTCAGTGTAGAAATCGGCATTTCTGAAGCTTTTAAACCAATTTTCGAAGGTAGTTTCCGGTAGTGCATGTTTGCCGTAGGCCTTCTCAAGCAAACGACGTGCTTCAGCTGCATTTTATTTCAAGTTAAAGGAGAAAAGGAAAGCTTCCCGCAAATGCTGTTTAATTGGCACAAAACTCGACATTTTCGTTGTTAGAAAAAAGATTTTTCCGATTCGATATGTGTTGTTATCAAGACTTGTTATTGTTAATAGTTATCTAAGCTATTAGAAAAACGCAACTTTAGGCATGTATGTCGACTACATGCTCCATTAGCACCATCTATGTGTGAAACCTTGAAACTTAGCTGCGCACCTAGTAAAAGCCGAATCACTATGTGCTTTTTATGCAGTTTTTGGCCCAAGGACAGTTAAAAACCGATTTTTCCCATCCAGTGTAGTACAACCTTACAGTGTTGTAAGGGATTTCCCCTAACAGTACCACATCATTTGTCTGATTTGGAAGTCATTTTTTTCGTCAAACAACCGACACACTCATGCACTTCGTAAAGTATGGTTGGTTTACTGCCAAAGTCATCGTATTTCGATTAAAAATTTCACTTGTAGTCGAATCCAAATTCATTATGCCGCTGACAGTGCCATCGATTGAAACACTTTGGAACGTTTTCTTTCTTATGCCATACTGTTTCCCCCCTTCTTCCA
Source organism: Maratus michaelseni (assembly GCA_963931845.1). Classification (NCBI taxonomy): domain Eukaryota; kingdom Metazoa; phylum Arthropoda; class Arachnida; order Araneae; family Salticidae; genus Maratus; species Maratus michaelseni. Next base: position 157,646,084 of record OZ007588.1, read on the forward strand.
GTATATTCAGTTCAAATTTGAAGTGTTTCTGACCAGTGGTTCATTTTGTACAGCATTTTTAAAGTAAGACTTTAAATATAATCACACTGTATACTGAAAATTCTTAAGCCTGCTGTTTTCTAAAAATCCAGAAGCTCTTTTATTTTCGTTTACTTTGACGCACCGCAGATTGGTTAGAATAATTTATAAAATTAAACCGCTATATAAATGCTATTGCAGTGCTTATCTTTCAAAATTTATTCTTTACATTTTAAATTAACTTATACGATTGCACCAAAACCATTTCTTAAAATATATTTACAAATATTTCTTATACTCCCTAAAATAAAAATACATTCATATTGAAATATTCTGTTTGAATACTCTTAATTTAAAGAGTACAACCATACACATGAGTAGTGAAATAAATACTACACTGACGATTTCTGGAAGTAAAAAAAAAATGTAGAAGTAAAAAAAAGGGACAATCAAATTCAGCTTTAGATACAAAAATCTAAGAAAGAAAATATAAAAAAAGAGAACAAGCTGAAGAAAAGTGGTAAAAAAAAGAACTAGGGCTTTTTCTAATGATTCTGGTAATTTCAGCAGCTGTGGTCAATAGGCGTAGAAGAAGAAAAGATACATAAGTAAACGACCACATTTCAAAGAAAATAATTCAGACGATACGGCGAAATGGAAACTGATGTATTTTTTAATAACAGCGTTAATGGAATACGATGTCATTGTGAAATATAGTATTTTATGACATATAATCTGTTATTTAGGTATTAAACAAATAAATTTGATTTTGTAGAAAATTAAATAAAGTTCTGTAATATGTCAAAAGACTTAATTAAGGAATATTATCGATTTTGCTTTAATAATACTCTAAATGTATATTTAAATTAAAGTACAGAATTTAGAAAATATAAAATGGGCATGAAAAATTAAAGTATTTATTTCACAAATCATTAACCATTAAATACAACACTTCTGTATATAACAAATACCTTTTCAAGAGACGAAAATAAATAAAATTAATTCAATTTTTTCAACAAAATTGTTTAAACAGTTATTACATAATCACTAAAGATTAGTGTTTACTGAAATTATTTTCTTTTGTTCTTTAGAGAAAGGAAACGTGAATAAACGTGAAAAATGTCAAAATTGCTTTGGAAATTGGTGATAGCTGCAAATGAATAGTTTAATTGTTTGACAGTTGAATTGTTAGTTAAAACATGTCGTTCAAGACTATGGTTTAGAATAGTAAAATGGTTTCTTATTTATTTATTGATAAACAAATTCCCATATACTAAGAAGAAAAGATGCGTAGTGACATATGTTTGTAACTTTTCAACATTTATATATTTTTTTAGTAAATTACATAAAATACATATTTTTATTTAATTAAATGACTTTGTAAAGTATAATTTAAACGCTAGATTCACTTTTGTGTACTACATAAAAAAATATAAACATTCATGAAAATGATTAATTAAAATTTACTAAAATAGGTGTTTGATGAAAATATATACAAAAAGGTTTTAACAACTTTAGATGTTAAGAGTAAAAAAAAACTCTCTCCGAGCGCTTTCGGCTAAAATCCAAGCAATCCATGAAGTAGGGAAAATCAGTGGAGATAAAGTTCGATTTTGACAAAGACTAGACGCTAGACAAATATTTACAAACTTAAGTAGGTGGACGAAACCGCTATTAATGTGGGAGAGAGACCAAGAAAGCTCAACTCTATGATTCACTTAGAAGACCAAACCTTCCTGTAACCTCAAGTAGCTCGAACCAAATACGTCGTATTTGGTATGACAAAACATTGTTACAACAGTTCTTTGCTTGCGCTATTATTTCTAACGATTCTAAAATTCTATAACTATTAAAATCAGAAGCCCACATAATGATTTTATCTCTATTATAAAATATTTCAATGTCAATGATATGGAATAGTCTGGATAGGGTGTGAGCAGGTCTGTTTTTACTAACATCTGTTAATGCTCATTGATTCCATCCGGAGGTTTCTAGTTGTCATACCAACATAATTCCATATTTTATTTGCTACTTTATCTCTGCAGTGATCACAAAAACCCCTGATCGTATATAGTTTCATCCAACACCTATTTTAGTAAATTTTAAGTAATAATTTTCATGAATGTTTTCATATTTTACATATTTTTTTTCACCAAATTCATTTACATGGGAGAATCATAAACACTTATTATGATTTTATTTTAATTGACAAAAAAAACCTTTACGCCTCTTTAAAGATTATGCTTCTGTCTGCCGGCAGTTATGAAGAATATTAGAATCTCTGCGACATGTTATTTTCCACAAAATTAAATCATGTCGAGTGAAAAGAGGTACATGCAGAGTAACTCACTGCCAGTGCACCAAACTATAAGAGGTTATAGATATCATTGAAACCAACATTTTTTGTATAAGGAAACTGAGTCTCGATCCACTCATTCAGACGTAGAATACAAGTTGTCTCACTCCAAGAAGAAACGGTTTACAACTTTAACAATAATGAAAATATTTTAACGAAATTTCCATCATACTTACTTTTTGTTCTATGAAATGGGATAACTTCACGATAATTGCTGGAAGTATTCACGATCTTTATCTAAACAACACTAATCTAAACACTACACGCTAAAAACGTCATTTTCAAAACTGAGCAAAAAATACTCAACTCTGAGTATGTCGAATATTTAAAATCGCTCCGAATCAAAATTACTCAAGTTTGAAAAATGTATATACTGATTTCTAAAAACATGCTCACACTCAAGAATAAAACATTATTTGCTCATATTTGAGTATGTCCATGTTTCAAAAACGAGTATAAACTGACTTATATGTGCTAATTTTTGAGTATTTTCATGTTTCAAAAACGAGTTCGAACTGATTCTAATCATTTTTGAGTATGTCCATGTTTCAAAAATGAGTATGAACTGACCTCTATGTGCTCAGTTTTGAGTATGTCCATGTTTCAATATTTCCAATATTTCTGGTATTTCAGAATTGAAAGCATTGGGTCGTCATATTTGAAACAAAAAGTTTCATAACAAAATGAAAACATCGATTTACTCAGATTTGAAAGTGTCGTTTTTCTCAGTGTACGTAAATCGGGATGTAGTTTAGAGTACATGAAGGTCAATGAACTAAATAGTGCATTTCCCGTGATATCATCTTATTTCACAGATAGTAAAACAGGTATACAATAATTTTGAACAAGTATATTTCATAACGTGGCGCTGTAGCACTCAAATAAACGTTCAGTAGGCTTATACATTTTAATGCCAATCCTGCTACAAATATATAATGTGCTACAATAAATGCTCAATATGCCTGTCTCCGTTGTCAACAACATGTTGTAACCGCAATACAGTATATTTCGAACACTGAGCACAGTAAGTGCGGCTGAATAACCATAATATTTCTTTATTTTAGAACTTGCATATATACACGTTTTTACGGTAATTCGGCTGTATCGACAATTTAATTTAGTGATTACAGAACATTTTTTACATTGAAAAAGGCATATTGAGATGGTGATGTCAATGGAATTAGAATTTTCGGTATTTGGGCCCCAGACACATTGTGGGGTCTTATGAAATCCCGCAACTTATATAATCTGGCTTCTTTATTGCAAAAGTGGTCCATCATTCTTAGTAATTACATATCCATTGGTATCGTTAGTTTTCAACAAATATTATTTATGTTATAATTAGGAAAAAAAGCTTGCTTTTCTTTTCAATAACGTGCGATTAGTCATTTTCATAATCTAATATCCAAATAACATTCACAAAAAGTTTTTGTTTACTAATAAAGTAACGTAAATACTCATTTGTAAACAGATTTTAATTATTTTGTTAATACACCTATATTAAAGTTTGAAATAAATAGGTTTAAATTAATAGGAACAAATAAGAAATCCATATGAAGTAATTATTATCAGTTTATTTATTTTATATCTATTAAAAGCTAAGACATTTGCTTTTATCTCAGAAATAAAAATACTTTTTTCATAAATGCTTAATTGTTGCCGAAAAGCATAAAACAATCGGATTATTAAGCTTACGTCAACATAAAACTCTTGTTATTTTTAAATATATTAAGTTTTAAACAATGTCAGTTTTAAATGCATAATCAACCACACAAAATATTTTCGAAAGATAAATCCCTCTCTGGAATGTAACCCCTTTTTTCAAGAAAAATTTGAAAAAAATATAATAACATTTTCTAAACGATAGAAAAATATTGTTTACATTTACAATTTATAAAAGAGAAAATGTCAAACGGATAATCTTATTTTAACTAACATTTAAAATGCAAACAAAATTATCTTTTTTTGTGCAACATAAAGAGATGGTGGTATGATTATGAACATTTAAAAATTACAAATAATACTTTAGTAGTTGAATAAATTATTTGTCGGACAATGAAAAGTAAATAAATGTTACAGAATATTACTTTGTATAACACAGATATAAACTACTAGGTTTACATATTTTAAGTATGAATGATTTGAAATTCGTTTCAATTTCATAAATCATTACAAATATGCATTATATACATTTCATAGTAGCAATATTTATAAAAGAAATTGTTTTTTAAAAATTCAATGATAGTATTCATTTTTATTAGAAAATAACAATTTATAGAAATTTCATTTGTGTAAAATCCTTAAAATATAGAAAAATAATTCAAATTTTAAGAGCCAAGCAATTTTACTGCAGGTAATCGTAAATTCAAGCTAATATTATAGAAATGGCAACATTTTTTTCAAAGTTCTCGTTACCATTTCAGTTTTGAAAAACGATTTTTTTTCATAGAATATCTGAAGTTGTTTTCTAAGCGGGTATATTCGAGTTTCAGAATTTTAGATTAATTTTTTTTTCTCCGATGAGACTTTCAATTTCGAAACTGGTTCTGACGAAGAAAGAATCTTCATAAACGACTGAAGCCAGAGTCTAAATATGAGAAGTATACTCGGTTAGAAATTGGTCTCAAATAAAAAATACAAAAGAAAATACTATTAAAGTGCAAACGAGAGATTTTAGACTTTTTAATCATTGGATACAATAGCCCTATACTTTTAACAAGTAACGGAAGCTTTCGCACATTTGTATTTAAAATAAACAAACACGATAACAACAATTTTGATTGTATTGATGTAAGTACACAGTTAGGTTATATTTATCAAAAATTTCCAATAATATATATATATTTTATATATAATCAGTCGTTATCATTATATGAAAAATTTCTATTATTATTAATAATAAATACATTCTTAGTTAACAGACTGCATTCCAACTATAAATTACTCAATAGTTAACATTCTTTGATTAATTAATAATTAAAGATAATTTACCTACATATACCTATTCAGTATGCAATAGAACACTATCAAATCCTACACACAACCACCAAGAATCTTTCAAAAGTCCAATAGTTCTAGTCGTGAAGACTTCGAGCACAATAATTAATTTCGTACCATACACTTTAATCATATAAACAATTAATAACACACGCATGACTATTAAGCTAATCATTCGATCTTTAACATACTATCATTTATAATCCATCCAAATTTGTAACAGCGTATAAGTTTCAATTATATCTATAGTAACATATTTAGGAAGATTTAAATAGAAAAGTTCTCATGATATAAGAATTCCTTAAATATAGACATATAAGTGAAACATTTCCTCCTTAAAATACCGTCTACTTTCCTTGTAAATAAAGACACTTTTCATAATCTCAAGAAGCACTTATCATCTATGCAGTCATACAACCAGATTCTGATTTTTATAGAAATATTAAACTGAAATTTATGAGCTAATTGAAATTTCAGGAATTTTGTGAATTATTTTTATTACTTAAAGTATATTTAAAAAATACATTTTGGTAATGTAATTTTTTTAAACTTTATGCATGAAATCATATCATTTAGAATTCTATCTGTAAACTCCAAAATTGTAATGTCACTGTAAAACAATGCAATTTCTTTATTAAAATATTCATTTAATGAGGCTTCTTTCCTGGCTGTTGGTTCACTGTGTTTGCTAGGAATATATTTATAATCTTTCCGCCTCGGTTTTAGGGATATTTTCAATACTTGAATTATAGTGATAGCTTTAAACCAAATGTAAAGGACCATCTAGAAAGGTTTCTCCAGTCTCTTGTACATATTTTAGATGTGTTTCGTCGTTCCATCGTGCAAGTATGTTTTAATTTATGTTATTAAATTTAAATACCGTTTTTATAGAAATATTAAACGGAAATGTATGAGCTAATTGAAATTTGAGGAATTTTATGAATTATTTTTATTACTTCAAATATATTAAAAAAATACATATTGGTAATGTAAATATTTTAAAACTTTATGTCTGAAATCATATCATTTTGAATTCTATCTGTAAACTTCAAAATTGTAATGTCATTGTAAAACAATGCAAATTTTATTATTAAAATCTTCATTTAATGAGGCTTCTTTCCTGGCTGTTGGTTCATTGTGTTTGCTAGGATTAGATGTATAATCTTTCCGCCTGGGTTTTAGGGATATTCTGAATACTTGCTTCATAGTGATAGCTTTAAACCAAATGTAAAGGACCGTCCAGAAAGGTTTCTCCAGTCTCTTGTACATAAATATATTAGCTTACAGAGGTGCTTCCGATGCCAGCGCTACGGTCATGTAGCAAATAAATGCTCCGAAAGTTATCCTATAAGATGTGCATACTGTGCATCTTCCCATGACTCCAGACAATTCTGATAACTCACTGACTTAAACACAATACTGATTGCCATAAATATGTTATTAAAATTTTGTGTAAGATACAACAATTCACATTTTTTCCCATTCACATTTTTTTGTATTGAAACTATTTTGTTTGTATTTAAATATTTCCTTTTGTTATTCTGTAATTATATACCTTTCCAGCTGGGCCCTTCAACAGCATAGGTAATTTTCTTTTAATTCTTATATTAAGTTAGCATCTTCTCCAATTTGTTTTAATTTTGTTCATGTATTAATATTGAATGTCTTTTAAGTTTATTAAGTCTGGTCTCAGCTGAATTGAAATGTCTTGTACATTTTAATTTGCTGATATTTTATGCTTGTTTACTCTAGTTTTATTATTCATTCATTATTGTTCATTTAGTACTTACTTCTATCCAATATTATTATCTACTTCAGTATTATGGTAGTATTATTGCTGTATCACATATTATTATTTACTTTCTTTTATACTTTTGCTTATATATATATATACATTTTTCAGTATTAAGAATGTTGTGATCTCAACCAGTATTGTAAAAAGTAACTTTGTACTAATTTTATTTTAATCTCGAATGTAATATTCAACATCTGTACTCTAAAATAGGAATTTTCAATAAACATTTCCCCTCGTGGAGAAAAGTTCCTATGCTTAAGGGCTGGATCTCCACGAGAGGGTGATTTCGTGATTTCGATTTCGCCTCTAGTACATTTTTTAGATGTGTTTCGTCGTTCCATCGTGCAAGTATGTTTTAATTTATGTTATTAAAATTTTGTGTCATGAGAGAAATTAATGATTTGTTGAAGAGAAGAATGAACCATCACGTAGACCTTCATATAGATACTAGACTAGGTTTATATATAAATTTTAGATTAAGTTGATCCGAACACTGACATACAATATAATATTCCAGACCCTTATTGTGTTTTGCAGAAAAGAAAATTTTGATTCTATATTTTCAAGAATGATTTCGAATATAGAGTTGAACGAGATAAAACTCAATGTTGAAGCACTTAACAATTAAGTACTTTACATATTAAAAATTTAATTTAATAGTAACTTGAATTATAAAAAAATAACTTTGAGGCAAGGAATTCTAAATATTTTAGAATTAAACAATGAATGTTTCAACATTCACATTTCGAACACTTTTAAATTTGACCATGCATAAAACAAGAAGTAACTAATGAATCACTGACCAATACAGCATGAATTTTATTAAATAAATGTTTATTGCTGTATATTTTAAGCAAACATTTTGAATTTCAGTTTGCTTTTTGTCTGCAGTGTTCACCTCAATATTTTATTTTTGTTTCTCGAAGGTGTCGATCTGGAGAAGTGGTTCCTAAACATTTTTTTTATCACGTTCCATTTAATAATCTATAAAATTATGATACCTCTCTCTCTATATGACATAGAATTCTCTATCTGCCAAATGCATTTAAAAAATACATTTCAATAAACATCGACCCATGTACCCTTAGACTGCTAACTGCAAGGCCGTAGCTAGAGGGGTGCCAGGTGGGGGAGGGCTCAGCACCCCCTGAAAAATTTTGAGCCACCCCTGGGAAACTTGCCACGGTCACCAAATGAAATTCTGTTTCAAAAATCCAAATAAAACTCTGTTCAAAAATTGAACTTAGTTTTGGTTCTTTTTTTAAAGTTTTGCATGAATAAAATTATAGTATTTGTTTAAAAACTGCAAATAAGTGCTTCAATAGGCGTGCATCCAACCTGCACATACTCAGAATTAGCAACCTTTTGCTGATGCAAACATTGACTTTTGCATTAGTTGTATACTGAAATTTTTCATTTTGCAGGGTTTTCCATTATTAGCATAAAACAAAGTTATTCTAATAAGTTTGATAGTAAATATGATGCTTATGATAAACATTATGTTTCCTATTTGAGTCATCCTAGTTTAAATATATATAAGATCCTTAATTTATAAATGGTACTAATAAAAAAAGCTAATAGCCAATTTAAGTACAAGTGGTTTTAGCATTTGAATAATTTTAAAATGCAAAATACATCCTTGATTTCTCTAATGTTTTTTATCATATAAAAACATAACTTTAGAATCTTTAATGGCAGGGAATATTCAGAAAAAAATTAAAGGTTGCAACACTTTTGAACTGTAAGCTTTGTTTTTTTTACTTACTGACATCATAACTTATTATTTCACTAGTATAATTTTAGACTGAAAATTTTCATTCTGCTGCCAGTGATGTAGTTGTAAAAAAACAGTTAGCTTACGCTGCAGGCAGAGGGAATATATGCTAAAGAGCTTATGCCCTAAAGATTATATGCTGTAATGTTTTGAGAAGTGGGTATACGGTATTCCTTAAAATAATCCAGAAAATATACGGCGTATCCACCGTATATCCTCCATTACATCCCTATCTGCAGTTTTTCTTTTCTTAGAATGAAATAAAGTTATTATAAACAGTTTAATAAGAAACACAGAGACAACAATATTAAAAAATCCCAGACAACTCGGCCTACAGGCGCAGGTAGATTTCGAAGACGCAGACCGTGAGGCGCCTGTTTATTGGGAATTGCAGAAGAAATGACCTTTTTGCCATGATTCGGCAGTTGGGATCGCCCACTTCGAAAACTACCTGTGTCCCTAGGCGGAGACGGGAGGGATTTCTTTTTTTTTTTTTTTTTTTTTTTTTTTGCTGTAAGGGTTGGTCCTATAAAAAAACTTGTAGATAATATTAAGAGGATTTATAATAAATTTAAGAGGATTTAATATCTTGTGAATTGACAAAATTATGAATTTTTTCTTCTTAAACCCCTATCCTCCCCCCACTCGAGGCCATTTTTAATGATATCAAAATCTTTCATACATAAATTTTCGGCCCTTTTCCTAGAAGTAATAATAACTTTACACGGATTCGATACGTATCATAATTAAGAAGTTGTGGGTTTTTCTGTTTTCACAAAAAGCCCCCAACCCCACCCCCTGATTCGATTTTGCCCATTAACGAACTTGACCGAGATTTTATGCCCCTTGATTTTATGTATTAGTTTGGAAGAGATTTGTGCAGAATTTTTGAAGTTTTCGTCTCCATAAAAAAGTGATATAGATAGATAGATAGATAAAAGTTTTGAACTGGGGGTGGTTTTTGGTTCTGAGAGTCATGATCGGCATAGATCTGCAAAAATTTTCCAGAAATTCCAACATAGGGGAGAATGTAATAGGTAGTATTTCTTACAAAATCTACCTAATATGCACTAATTTACTTTTATAAATATACTTTGATCATATATATCTGTGTTTGTGCGTGCATGTGTCAGAGAGAGAGAGAAATAGTATGAGCACCCCTAATTTTTCTTGAGCACCCCCTATTGTTTGCTTCTAGCTACAGCCCTGGCTAACTGGAAGTTAAGATTCAATACTTTATACTCCCAAATACTAGTAGGTTCAGAAAAAAAATCAAAGGTTTTCTTAGACCTTCAATTTGTGAAAAATGCATGTTTAGTTTAGATTTTAAAGTCATAAATATATCTAATACAGGGCTGCGAATTGCGACTATTTTTTATTTCTATCGCTTACCACTTTTTCAAAACAATTTTTATTTTCATATACACTTTGACAAAACAGAAACAAAAACAGTCGATTGTTTCGAGGGGATTCCCAGCTGTAAAACAACTCCACTCCCTGTATATGAGTATGTGTGTATCACATCTTGAAGGAGCCATGAAAAAAAGTATAAGTGTAGCAAAAATGCACTGTAAAATGAAAGAAAAGCAGAGGATTTCACCGTCAACTTCAACAGCCAATCCGAAATAAGTAAGATAACCAATTAAGATTAGCTTGCGTCAAGCAACAAATCAGATTTAATTTGCAATTTAAGAGTGGAAGAGGAAGTAAAATTAGAAAAATGAGTAGAAAAACATTAAATAAGAATAATTACTTAAAAAAATAAGTAAATAGAGGATGAGAAAATATATTTCACTGTTTCTAAAGGAGAATAGTTCGCAATAAGGCAAAATAAAGCAGAAATATCTTAAATCTACACCAGTTTTTTTTAATTTTTTATAAAAGGTAGTTTTCCTTGCCATTACTTAACACACATATGAAATTTTTATTTCTGTCGCCATTTGGGGGTTTGTCCCTGTATTTTTTAAACGATGTGTTAAATTTACTATGTGTCGTTTAACAAAAAATGTATCTGCATATCCGATTTTTAAATGTTAAAAACTGAAAGCGCATTTTTTATCAATTTTTAAACATAAAATAAAGGGACGTGACTTAATAAAGGTTACCATCACAAAACTATAACCAAATATACAACAAAATTTATTTATTTTTAAATAGCGGTGTGTAGCAAAATAGTCGTCAGTGGCATCCCTACTAATAGAACACTCGCTTAAATACTTTCTTCAAATCACGGAAATTTTAGTGCGGCCGCGTATATTTCTGTTATTTAAAGAATATCCGTTGCTTTTGTCTCCATTACAGGAAGAAACTGCCCGCGAAATGAAGAGACTGCCATCCATTTTTTTCTTACTTTACATGAGAGATTTTTCTGTTATTTGAAGAACAGTTGGTTTGTTTTTTCTCCTTTACAGGATATTAAAATATTTGGTTGTCGTCATCCACACATTTTTCCATTACTGAGTGCAACCATCTGCTGTGGTAGTTTTAAATTACATTTACTTAATTTGCTACTTCTGTCTATGAATTCTTATGGAAGTATTTATTGTTTGATATATTTTAAGAACAAATTCTGGTGAATCTTGCAGTTGAACAAGGAACATGACTGTTTCGAGTTCAGAATGTTAAATATTCGGCTAGAAATTGCTTGCTAGAGGATCAGTTTGAAAGGAAAATTATGGGGGTGTCATCAAATGGTGGCGTCGCGTCGGTTGGGTTGACTAAATTGTTTTTTTGAAAGCTAGCAATTTGAAGTTAATTTCTGGAAGACTCTGTTGTTATGAGATGGTGGTTGAGGACTGAAATAGATTATTTTTCATTTGATATTTTCATTTTAACTAATATGTATATTTTGGACGTGTTCGTTTCAAATATATTTTAAGTGTGAATATTAACTTTAAAAGAGAAATTGCGAAAACTTTTAAATAAATGAGAAAATTTAGTGTTACTGTTTAAAAAATAACAGTAGTTTTTATTTTATACTTAAATAAATTAGAAATTTTACTTTATTGAATTTTTGTTTTTTTACATTTTTAAAATGAATTTCAATTTTATTATTAATTGAGCCAATACGCATGCGTGGAGGGAATAAACGGAATTATTCTGTTTTTGTCAGACTTTGGGTAGAATTCGCGGAAAAAGCATGGGTTTTAGGGTACGAAATGTATTTATTTAAAATAATTATGAATAATTTAGTGTATAAACACGAGTTTTCTGATGGTAACCTTTATTAAATCACGTCCCTTTATTTTATGTTTAAAATTTGACAAAAAATGCGCTTTCAATTTTTAACATTTAAAAAATCGGATATGCAGATAATTTTTTTGTTAAACGACATATAGTGAATTTAACATATCGTTTAAAAAATACAGGGACTAACCCCATGGCGACATAAATAAAAATTTCATATGTGTGTTAAATAAAACTGACATTCGTAAGATACGTGACAAAATGTCATGACATTTCGACCATTAGTTATCGAGATATAGAAATTTTAGTGATGCTACTTTTGGCATTTTCAAAAGAATTGAAAAAAAACACGAGTTACGTGCATCGATTAAACACTGTTTTTGATGGGATAAAATACAGTTTTAGCTGAGCAATGGCTTAAAAAGTGAAAAGAAATAATTTCCTTCAAAAACAACAATTTGTTGGTGGTTTTCTGAGCTTAAACGTGGCCGTACGGACACCGGTGATACTGAACGTTTGAGAAGTCCAAAAGAGAGGATAACACCAGAAAACACTAAAACAATTCTCAAAATTGCATTGGACGACCATAAAATGAAGCTTGCAGGACATATCTGACATCAAAAAGATATCAAAAACAGTTTATACAACATTTTGCAAGAAAAGGTGGGCTTTAGAAACCTGTTTTCCAAATAGGTGCCGCGTTTGCTCCCAATGTAACAAAAGCGAAAACGTGTTGATAATTCAGCGCACTGTTTGAAGCTATGTAATTTGAATAAACAGAAATTCTTGCGTCGGTATGTAAAAATGCATAACAAAAGGGGCCCACCACTACGCACCTTAATCAAAAAGATCGTCAGCTGAGTTGAGAGCAGCGGGTGAAAGTCGCCGAAAGCGGCCAAAGATGCAACATTCGGCCTGAACGTTGATGACCTTTGTATTTGGGATGTATTTTATCCATTGACTACCTCGTTATTGGATCGACTGAAGGACGGAATGAAGACAAAACTGCCCCAAATGCTGATGAAAAAAGTTCCCTTCCAACATGACAATGCACTGTGTTACAAGTCAATATATACGGTTGCAAAGTTGTATGGATTGAACTTCAAATTGCTTCTCAATCCATCGTACTCTTCAAACCTGGCCCCCAGTGAACTCTTCGCCAACCTCAAGAGGATGCTTCAGGGAAAGAGATTTGCGTCAAATGATTACGTCTTACCCGAAAAAAAAATGCCTATTTTGAAGGCAAGGACAAATCGCTTTATAAAAAGGGCATCGAAATGCTGAAATTGTTATATCTCTCTTGCAGGAGACTATGTTGATAAATGGGGTCGAATTTTACCAAAATATATTTTGTGAGTAGTTAGTAACGGGACTTTTTGATGAACGTAATGTGTATTATATCAAAAACTTCATATACTTAAAATTTGGTTTTAATATATCTTTTACACATTTTTTGATCAAATGCTACCTAAAATGTTTATACAGTTGTAAAAAAAAAAAAAATCAATTTCTTAACTATGTAATTTTAAACCAAAATTATATATTTTTTGTATAATTGCCGAAACGTCAGTTGAGACCCGGAAAGTTGTTGATTTCCGTCTGTTTGTTAGTTCCACGATAACTGCCGCAAAAATACCCCGATTAAGTTGATTTTTAGTAGGTATAATGGATAGGTACCTGGAATTAGCTCTATAGTTTTTGGTTAAATTCATTCGTTCGGAAACTATAGAACATTTACTTTTAAATCATAATGCATTTCAATGGGAAGTCAGACGTATTTTAAATCTTAACATTCACCGGAAAGAAAATGACGAATTGGGAAAATTGTAAATGCTAAATTATGGATGCTTTACAAAATGGAGATCTTAGTTTAATCCGACCGCTTTTAAAATTTGTCAATATAATGATTAGAATTTCGAAATTAATTGTATAAATTATTGGGAAATTTTACGCATTAAATTGCGCAAAATAGCAAAATAGTTAATTTTCGGGTGATTTAAATTTTTAATATGCGTTTTCTAATAAAATAGATGAGTATTTATTTTAACTACTAACGAAAGGTGACCAAATCGGTTTTCCAAGCGAAAATTATAAAAATATTGAATGCGTAGCTTGAATATAACTGTCATAAGAGGAATTTACATTTAAATAAACATATTTATTACACGAAATTTTATTCAGTTTCAGTAATATATTACTTACCCGTCATACGTAGTATAGGGTAAGTCTTGTAATCGTTTTGAAAATCGAAAAATTTTTTTTTGACGGATTTACACGTTTCAGACACTGGAGATTCCGAAAAACATATTTTTAGAAAAAAAAAATTTGCCGTCCGTCTGTGTGTCTGTGTGTCTGTGTGTGTGTGTGTCTGTAAACGCTCTATCTCCCGAAAAAAATGAGATAGAGACTTGCAATTTGGTATGTACTTAGTATGTAATAATGGGAAGAAGCCTATTTCATTTCAATAACCTCGATTAACCGGAACAATTTTTTTCGGACTCTCGAAATATTCGTTCTGATGAAAGGTATATAAAAATTTTCGAAATTGTTTATTTTAAGAAATGAATATAAAAGACAATAAAAAAACATAAATTTTGAATAAAGCATGAAGTCGATCGGATAATTAGTTGCTGAGATATTTGGAATCCTATTTTCCACACTCTTCGATTTTTCATGACCCTGTATTTAATCCAAATTTCACTTCAAAGATATATTTCAATTGGAAATTGGACGCTTAATCAGATGCAATAAACCGCTAGTTAATAGGATTATTATTTTTGGAGTTATAAGGAAAAACCTCTTTCAAGCAATTCAGTAATCGAGCCTTTAAAGTTTGTGACGTCATCAAGCCACGATTTTATTTGAATTGCAATGCATTTTATAAGTAGTTTACACATTTTTATTTTAATATTTTACATTATGCATATCCATGATGGGTAAGTATTACGGTGGCCCCCAACGACTAGTTTTGATGTGTAGTGGTTGAAAAATAAGTATTCCTCAAGTACTACAAAGAGATGGTTAAGCTAGCGAAATTACAATAGTATATATACTCAGCAATATACTGAAATAATGAAATATTGCAATTACAGGAAATTGAGAAAATTAAAGTTAAAGTGACAACGGGGATTCAGGGGGGGGGGCTCTGCCCCCCTGAATGCACATGTAACCTAACTACATATAACTCCTACATATAACTGCTGCACATATAACATAAAAAAATTCGATTGTGAGATATTAAATGGTATGCAGATTATATTAAAAAAATATTGGAATTAATAGAATTTGTAGTGCTGGCGTTCAGGCTCCTTATCTGTAGAATTACTAGATTTTAACTGTATTGAATGGCACCTTGCTTTTACCCATGATCACTAAAGCGCATAATGTGCGCTTTAATGAAAGCACCAAAAAAATTATTAGACTTATTAAACAAAATTAATAATTTATTTTGTATTCCATTAATTATAATTATAATAAAAATAAATATAAAATACGTATTTTGGTAATATCTTGAGTAAGTAACAAAGTGTTTTCTTGGAGGAATTGTTTTTTTTTTTCTGGTAATACATTAATACTAACCCCAAGAAATTAAGTTGCTATTTAATAATATTATTTGTTTTAGATACTTTATATACTTTAATGAACATTCTTTAAACCACTTCTTCCTGTCAGAAAATAAATTTTCTAAAGCCTCATTTAAATTCTTAATTAAATTTTCTTCTCATAAACTTTCTGAATTTAGAATAACTTAAGAGATTATAAATTTAATTAGTTCATATTTAATGGATTTCAGAGTATTTTTATAAAATATATACATTCCTGAAAATAATAAAGTTCTTCTTAATTATTATGGTTTTATTAACTTGTAAAAATCAATACAGCTATAATTTGCTATTATCGTTTTATTTTGTTTTCTTGCTTTTCACTGTATTTGAAATATGTCATTATGTTAATGAATAATATGCTGAATTTAAAATTTTGATTTTATATCGACTGTTAAAAGGCGATAAAATGAATCCTACTCGAATTCGACGATAGAACTTCTCAAAAAAGTTTTGGTTATTAATTTTAGAGCACGACTAGTATGCCTGATATATATATATACGAGGGGCAATCGGAAAATAAGTTTCCCCTGGCGATTGTCGACAGAGGTGTGTATGAAAGACAAAAAATGTAATGAGACATTAAAGATAAAACATAACTTTATTTTCCCACATAAGTACCAAGTACATTGAGACATTTGTCATACTGCTTTATAAGCTTCAAAATGCCCCCCAGGAAGAAATCAGGGCTTTGCATGCGGACGAAGGGTTGAACGGCTAAGGGCAAAAGACGACACAGCAGGTGAACGCGAACTTGAATGACACCGATACACCATTGGGTAGGGGTCAACCGCGATCAAGCAGATGGCGCTGTTGCAACGCTTGCGCAGATGGCGCTGTTGCCCATAGGGTAGAGGTCGACCGCGATCAAGGAGATGGCGCTGTTGACTGCAACAGCGCCATCTGCTTGATCGCTGTCGACCTCTATCCAATGGTGTATCGGTGTTTTGCACGTTCGCGTTCACTTGCTGTGTCGTCTTTCACCCATAGCCGTTCAACGCTTCGCCCGTAAGCAAAGTCCTGATTTTTTCCTGTAGGGCTTTTTAAAGCTTATAAAGCGGTCTGACAAATGTCTCAATGTACTTGGTACTTATGTGGAAAAATAAAGTTATGTTTTATCTTTAATGTCTCATTACATTTTTTGCCTTTCATACACACCTCTGTCCACAGTCGCCAGGGGAAACTTATTTTCCGACTGCCCCTCGTGTATGTATATATTATTTTCTTGTCATATTGCTGTTATTTTTAATACTATTTTTTAGTTTAACGAAACTTATTTATGTATTCAAGTGTGTTAAAAGCAATATTTACTTACTATTAAAGCTTAAAAATTGTTTATACTTTAAATGACTCTAACTACAACAGTTATCTAACTCATAAAACAAATATTTAAGATTTAATGCCACTTAAAATTTCTAGATTTTCTATCTGACGTTATAAATTAAAACTTACTCAGTGCATATTACAATCCTGAATTTTGTAGTTATACACAACTCAAAGTCATGGAATATCAGACACACTTCTGTGTTTGGTAAAACAAAGTTAAACTTTGCTTTCAGAGCTACTCCTAAAAAATACCCAAAATTTACATCATATGTTATACAACTACATTTTGAAAGACGTAGAATAATATATAAATAGAGCGTAAATTTATGTTGCATGTCGTTCAAATATAAGTATAAATTAAAGAAAACATTTATAAAATAAATTATCAACGTAAAAATAGCACAAATAAAAATATATAAAATGACAAACAGCTGTTTCGGAGCCCTTAACGTTCCATCATCCGTGCCAAATTTAAAAGATTAAAATCTGATCCAAAAGTTACTTTTGGATTATTTTCACGTTGCACATTTATTTTAATATAACGGCACAAAGTTCTATTCACCTATTTTAAATAAACACATTTTTATTCCATGAACAATATACATTAATATTGTGCTAGATTTAAAACTAGTTATTTTTTTTCGCCATGCATAAATTTAGATATTCAATTATTTCTGAAGTTATTTTTTTAAATTTATGAATTGATTTAAGGAGAATAATCAATCGCATATGTTAATCTGAATAACCATCAAAGATTCCCTTTATGAAAATGTCTTTTGGTTTCAAAATTTCTCATAACAGTCAGTATAAAAAATTTTTCGTGTAATATTTAATACATATGTATATAAATGTCAGTTCCTTACCTGTTTCCATTTCAATAAAAGCATTTCATATTTAAAAATAAATAAAATAAGTATTGTCATTAATTTTAATGGTTGTTAAAATATTTTTGAAAGTAGTTTACCAATTCATTATTATAATCTCTTATGATAAACTTAGAACATTTAGTTTTTGATTGTAAAACTTTTAACACCATTAAAATTATTCTACAATTTATGTATTTTCTTTATTTAAAAGTAATTCTACATGTTCTTTGTTCTACATTTTCTTTATTTCAAAATACCTAGAAATGATATATTTCTAAACAGTCATAACAAAGGTTCAGTTTATATTGTTATCATATGAAATGAAACCCAAAACGCAACGCATCATTTGAAATTGCTTTGAAATAAACGATATTGTTCGATGTAAAAAAAATAATTTAAATATTTGTAACTAAATCAATGAATTACATTCTTTATAAATAATCCAGTTCTAACTAATAAAAAACATATTTCACTAAATATAAATATAATTTCATGAATTCGATGAGACATGATGCGATTAGCCTTTAATAACAAATATTTAATGTGAGTTTTGTTTTACTTATTTTTAGAATAATTTAGCACAACATTAATAAAGTAAAGTAAAATAAATAGATAAATTACCTATTAGTTTTATTTAAAAAATTAGTCAAAGTTAATGAAATTTACAATTTTATTAACCTTAATAATAAATAGTTTCATTTTCGAATACATATATAACATGACAAGTTTGTGTTTAAAAATATTTAACCGGGTATAAAACAAAACAAATTCAAAAAATAAAAGCTAAAAACATTTTCTCCACTAAAAAATGTCCAAAGAAAATGAAAAGGATATCGACTATATATATATAATGTTTAAACAACAAATATTTGAGATAAGTAAGTAAGTATCATGGAGTGAGCGATTTGTAGATCTGTCTAGTTAATGCATTATATGAATCATACACTATACATTTCTCACGTAGACTCTTTTATCCGTAATAAGTAATTAATGACTTGAAAGCCGCAAGTGTTTCTCTTTATTATCCAGAAAGAGAAGTCTAATTTTTTATGATTGGATAATTTCGTTGAGACTGAGTAGTAGAGAAATTTTATAGATAAAACTCAATTACTAGATGGACAAAATAGATATATTTTTTCAAAAATAATTTTTGTTCTTGTTTTTGTAATCATTATTTAGAAATAAATAATTTAAAGAATGTATTTAATTAATTTAACAGTTAAGAAAAGTAACATACGCAATTTTATACATTCATAAAAAATTACATGTTTGGACATGAAAATAGCAACACAAAAATACATAGCACTTAACTCTTTTAAGGGCGGCGGTGCATTTATGAAAACACATAAGCTTAATTCTCAAATGCCACAATGGCACCAGAATTTTGTTATAATTTTTTTCGTTTATTATGTCTGTAAAATATAGATTTTTCTTATTTCCAAATAAATTTGTTCATAAATTAAGGTGTCATTCATTCATTACATGATTTGTGAAATGGAAGTGCTTTGTCTCTGAAAACATTAGCAAACAAAAAGTACAGGGTGTACCAAAAACCTGCACACATTTTAAAAATTTATTTAAAAAAAATATGCAGAAACTAGAAATTCACGTATGTACAGTAAAATCCCGTTACAACGAATTCCATTACAACGAAAAATCTCGTTATAACGAAATGCAAGCGAGTCCCGTTTTGAAATGTATTCAAATAATGTTAACATAATCTCAGTATAACGAAATATTCAATTTTTTATAATCTCGTTAGAACGAAATAATATGACACGGCAAATACTTTCAGTTGTACATTTTTATCGCTTGACAATTTTTGTTTTCGATGCCTAGTCTTAGGGACAATCAAGCTTATCTCTAAAGCAATCACTTTCTCCGAGCTTTGTTGTAAAATCGGTGTGCATAGGCATTTCACTGCAGAAGGAATGTTTCCTTTGTTCGCTCTCCCCTTTTCTCCACCCCTTTTTCTTGGAAGTCCAAGTAAGCTGTAACCAATGTAGGCAAACTTAACAAAACGTGAAATGAGTATTGCACATTCCCCCTTCCCTCTCCTCCCTACCTGAATAACTTTCGCAAAGGAATTTCCAAAGCTCGAAATCAGTTTGAAAATTTTCATCTTACCAGTAGGTCATAAAATGGCGGCTGTTAAGCGAAAACAGTTTAGTTTGGAAGAAAAAAAAGCCATAATTTCTGAAGTTGAGAAAGGAATGAAAAAATCTGATGTTGCTAGCAAATATGGAATTTCGCCGTCTACTTTATCCACTTTTCTAAAAGATAAAGAAAGCATTTTGAAAGAAATTCAAGTTAAAGTCTTTGATCCAAGCAGAAAACGAATTCGAAATGCCCAGTTTCAAGATGTGGATAGTGCTGTTTACAAATGGTTTATGGATGTTCGTTCTAGAAACATCCCTCTAAGTGGCCCTTTAATTAGAGAAAAAGGTTTGGAATTTGCAAGAATGCTAAACATTGAAAATTTTCAAGCCAGTGTCGGATGGTTGAATCGATTCCGAGAAAGATACGGTATAGTGGCAAAATGCATTTCAGGAGAAGCAAAAGACGTCCCAGTTGAATTTGTAAACGAATGGCGTAAAGGTGAAATACAAAAAATAATCAAGACGTATAGTCCTAACGATGTTTTTAATGCCGATGAAGCCGGAATATTTTTTCAGTTAGAACCAAGGAAGACTTTAGCGTTAAAAGGAGACAAGTGTATTGGAGGAAAGCTTTCCAAACAAAGGATTACAGCCCTATTTTGCTGCAACAAATCAGGAACAGAAAAACGAAAAGTACTCATAATCGGCAAATCTGAAAAACCCCGTTGTTTCAAACATTTTAAGTCCTTACCATGCATCTACAAAGCCAACAAAAAATCATGGATGACGCAAGGATTCTTTAATGAATGGCTGATAAATTTTGATAAAGATATGCAAAAACAAAAACGTAAAATTCTTCTACTCATAGACAACTGCACAGCACACAATGATCCTCCTATATTGAATCACATTCGTGTAGAGTATTTCCCGCCTAACTGTACTGCAATACTTCAGCCTCTTGACCAAGGCATTATCAGAGCCGTAAAATCACGATACAAAACTATGTTATTAAAACGCATTCTCTGTGATCTGCAAAATAACGTAAACAGAAAGTGCAACATGAAAGAGGCAATTGATATGATCTGTGGATCGTGGGATGATATAAGCCAGAAAACAATAGCCCACTGTTGGAAACACGCGCAGATTGACCAGGATTTAAATAAAGAATCGACGGCTCAAGGATCTAGCGATGTAGTACATGATGAGGAGCAGACAGTCGAATATGAGATCGAATCCACTTGGAACTTAGTAAAAGAAAAATCTGGTGTGTCTCAAAGCATAAGCTTTAAAGATTTTTTAACTGCAGATGACAATGCTGCAACTTGTTATTCATTAACAGAGACAGATATTGTGCAGTCTATTGTTGATGATCGCATTTTAGAAAATGATGAAGAAAGTTCTGAAGATGAAGAAAATGAGGTTTCAAAAGTTACATCTGCTGAAGCCTTAGAAAGCTTAGAAAGAGTGCGCAATTTTATTTCTTTACAGAGCAGTGTACCAGATAACATTTTTTCTAATATTAATCATGTACATAATTTTGTATTGTCCGCAGCTTCAAACTCCCTTGTACAAAAAAAAAATCACTGATTTTCTGCATTAAATTTTTTCTTGTACAATTTGAAGATCATTGAAATGGTGGTAAGTCAATTTTTCAGTTCTATAAAAAATATTATACATTGTATTATACTAACTTTACGTTATTAGAAGGTACTACTAATTTTTATTACTATTTTTAATAATTAATTATCTACTAATTTGTATTATACTACTATATTTTTATAATTAACTATGATATGAGGATCTGAATTGAAATGTTTAATTTTCTATTGAATTCCGTTACAACGAAATTCCCGTTACAACGAATAAAATTTGCGGTCCCGTGAAGTTCGTTGTAACGGGATTTTACTGTATTACTTTATTTATTGGAGTTTTTTTCGGAGTAAAAAAAAAATCAACAAATGGCGCTAGTTGTTCCGTGATAGCAACCTTTATAGAATCCGCCAAGTTTATCTCGTAGCCCGCAGAAATCGGTACACACTGCCGCGAGGCAATTATCAATTCCATTTCCAACAGTGCATTGCGTGATTCATATAAAACTTCGCCTTCATGCGTATAAAGTTCAGGTACTGCAAAATTTACAAATAAATGACAAAACTCGTCGTTTTGACTGCGCTGTGCAAATGTTCAATTATCTGGAAGAAGATAGCGATTTTTTAAAAAACAACATTTTCACAGATGGAGCAAAAGTGAACAGTGTTGAAGAACTAAAAACACGCATAATTGCTGCAATTCCATGTATCACACAAACGACGTTGAAACGCACATGGGCCGAGATAGATTATCGACTAGATTTTCTCCGTGCCACGAATTGCAATATATTGACTATATTAAAAAAAACTCTACTATTTCAGGTAACACATACGTAAATTTCTAGTTTCTATCTTGTATATATTTTGTTTTATATATTTTTTTTAAAATGTGTCAAGGTTTTCTGATACGCTCTGTATATTAAGTATTTTTCGGATAACGCCTTAGAAGGAAAATTCATATTTAAATAGTCAAATAACTAGTGAAATCAATAGCTTAATTTATTGATCGCCATTTTGTATAACAAATTAATTGTATATAATAAAGACTTATACCGTCGATAACTAATTAACCTTAAGTACAAAATTATACTTTACACACACTAAAAAAAGAACACGTTTGTCTATATGTACAGTTAAGTTTATGATAATGAGACGCTAAGATTTAATATAGTATATACGTGTGTAAAGCATTTGAGTCTCCCCTCCAAATGTTTTGGATTAAGCACGTCAAAAGATTTGGAATTCTAAGGGTCAGTTAATGTAACTAATATACTATCTTAAATTTTTCATTTATTTGTTAAAAATGTCTATTGAATCATAGTATTTTCGAGGTATGATTTTCTATGATTTTAAAGTGTGCTTAAATCAAGAAAAATGCTTTCAAAGTCGACCATTAGCATTTGGAAATGAAGCTCCATCTCGTGCACTGTATTCATATGGTTTGTAGAATTTAGAAGAGGTCGAAATTCTCTTTTGGATGAAGAACACACAGGAAGATCATTATCAGTTGTAGTCACAGAAAATGTGTCAGTAGTACGAAAAATTTTAATCGAGGATAATCGATTAACATTTTTTGTATTAATGATACAGAACCAAATGGTATAGAATAAACGTAACCCTGGATTCGCAGCTATACATAATATTATTCATAACGAACTGCATATTAAAAAAAAACAGTTTGTTGTTGGTTTCCCCCTAATTTAACAAAACACCAAAAAGCAGGGCGTGTCCGAAACAATAAATAATCCCTAAAATTATTTAACGAAGGTGACAACCGCATTATTTCTAAAATCATAACTGATAATAAGACGTACATACCTTTTTTAATGTTCCAAACATCCAGAAAGTAAAATATGGATTTTTGAAGATGATCCCAAACCAACCATGGTAGAAAACAAAGAACAATGAAAAAAGTAAGGTATGCCATGTTCTTCGGAAGTACAGTTCTGGCCAAAGCCATTAAGGTAGAGGAACGACAATGCATCTTCTCATGCATGACAATGCATCTTCTCATTCAGCAAGGATTACAATCGAATTTCTTGAACAAAAAAATATCGAAGTGATAGAACCCTATTCTTCTGATCTTGCTATGTACGACTTTAGGTTATTTTCTAATTTAACACAATTACGTGGTCGTCGTTTTCATTCCAATTATGAGACTAATGAGGTTATCAAAGAATATATTTCCTCTATTCCAAGAAGTGTATGGTTTGAGACATTTAATCTTTGGAAATTTTTCCTACAAATGTGAATTGATTTAGGAGGGAAGTCTGAACACTCCTAGAAGTTGGTAAGTTGAACTTGTACCATTTAGCCGTACCTCAAAAATTTCAGTGTGACACTCGTATTACATATTACATACTTGAAAATAGTGTTATAACTTTTTATAAAAGAAAACACAAGAATAAAATGAAATAAAAAAGACATTGAGTGCATCAATTATAGGTAGAAAGTATAAAATTATATTTTTAATTATATATAACATGGTAGTTTTTTTACATTACTGTTATAATATATATATATATATATATATATATATATATTTGTACGATTAAAGCATTAAGCTTAATAATTTCCACATAAGAATATCCATAATTTATTACTAATAAGCTCTTCAATAACAAATTTATATCAAGATATAATACGGCTGAAAGTAAATTTCAATTATGCTATGAATTTGAATTCTTCAAAATAATTGGAGCAAAAGTAATCTAGATAATTGAAGCGAGGAATTTTAATACTGTCAAAAATCAGAGACCCAGTTATTTAAACTTTCTAAATTCAACTCTTGAAAAGTTATTCAAACATATGAAAAGGGAATAATTATTCGTCACAAAGTAAAATTAATCGTATTTACTTTTATTTATGCAGTTGCTATGTTTAAAATAATATAATAATTCATATGGAAATTTCAATAAGTAAAAAATAATATTGTAATTGAAAATATTTAATTTTATTTAATTTACATAGTTGTATAATAAACAAAAAAGTTGATTTTCAGATATTATGCTACTCTGTAACTGTTGTTACATGTTTGTACACGTCATTTTTTAAAATTTGTGCAGGTATAATAATTACATTATCAAGATTATATCAATAAACATTTACATCCACTGTATTTTGTTTAAAGAAGAAAAATATATTATTTATGTTTAATTATATTCTTTATTATCCGTATACTATTCTTATCTGTATATTACACTTATATATGTAAGTTATATATAAGTCATATGACATGAGCTTAACTGTTTTTATAAAAGTAAAATTTATTTCATAAACATAAACTTTAAAAATATACCAAAATAGAATGTATATCTTATATAAAAACTACTATATAATGACAAAATGTAAAATTTATTTAACAAAACACGCTTTAAAATACTTGCATAAAAATAATATAAAAGCAGTAAGGATTTTATTTTATATCCCCTTTACATTTTAAATAGACAAAATCTGGCACGAATTATCATATATAATTATTACATAATCGGTATTATCAAACATAAAAATATCTTATTGTTCGTATATTATTATTATCGCTAATTAAAATTGAATTTTTCCTTGGTCGAAGAAAAGGAAATTTTAGTCGATTATTTTTTATAGATTGATATATATATATATTTATTGAAAACTAATGAAACTTGATGAATATCTTATGAACAGCAGAAAAGGAAACTTTTATGGAGTTGGAAATCTACTGAAAATGAAATTAATTTCTAGACTTCATAATCAAATCACACACCCGGATTATAATTGTTTGAAATTGATGTAAACTGATTTGGATAGAGTTTTACATAAAAAAGCGACTAGTTGTTACAGTAATTAAAAATAGCAAAAACATATGTAATTTATTAATTATAGACCAGTACAATTATGTCTTTATTCATTAACTTTTAAGAAACGTATGTTGTCATGTTCATTAAATCGTTTTTGGACAAAATTATATTTTTTGGGAGTTAGCCACATGTTATTTGAGCATACTGTAAAATATGAAGTGTATAACAGTTATAGTTTATATCGTTTATTCGAAATATTGCGTACTACGTGGTGTGTATATATATTATAGATCATGTACAGGTCGACATAAGTAATTCGTAAGCATTGCTATGTATTATCTTGAATTGCTTAAGTGTGTGTTTGAACGACCTATGCATTTTCCAGCCAAACGTTTAGCAAATCACTGAAGTTCCCGACTAGCAAATCCGCAGATCAGGGGCCTCA
This sequence comes from Maratus michaelseni, assembly GCA_963931845.1. NCBI lineage: Eukaryota > Metazoa > Arthropoda > Arachnida > Araneae > Salticidae > Maratus > Maratus michaelseni. Next base: position 157,671,913 of record OZ007588.1, read on the forward strand.
ATGTCAGCTCTAGACGTCGTTGTTTATAAATGTCAATTTACATAATATTTAATACTGATCAATATACAATTTAATTGTTTTAAGTTCTCTATATATATCTATAAGCATAAAATCTTTCTCAAAGCTTGCGAAAAATATAAAAGTGTATAATTAAATATGCTTTTATGCAATATATTCCCATAAACTTCTTATTCTTGTAATTTTGCAAGAATGAAAAGCACATTTCTTCAGGGGGCGGAGCCCCCCCCCCCTTTTTCCTGCTGTTGTCACTTTAATTTTATGTTCTTAATTTCCATTAATTGCGCAATTTCATGAATCAATTATATGTATGAATGTGTTTTACAATTCTAATTTCTTTAGATTATCCATCTCCTTAGACGAGAGATTTTATCCCATTAAAAAAAAAAAAAAAAAAAAAAAAAAAACTTTTCAAGAACTTTTTACGAAACATTCACGTAGGTTGCAGAATTTGATTAAAATCTCATTTAAAAAAATATACTCATACAAATGTAAAATCATATTACGAGATTTAAGTTCAAATTATCCTTTGTTTTACAATTTTTGTTTCTAGAGTAGTTAAAATAGAAAATTTATCCAAATAAATCCTCATCTATTTCACTCGAATACTGAAAATCACTCGAAAATAAGCTATTTTCCTGAAAAAAAAATTAAATTAAAAATCCTAATAATATTATAAATCCGATTGTGTGCAAATGTTAGGCTGAAGCCAGCGTCAAAATGGAGCATTTAATGATCCTGTATTTTTGCATATAGGTTGATTATAACCCTGAAATGAACATAGGTTGTTTTTTGTTTATTTTATTCAAATATTTTTATTAATAATTCCAAATTTCGTTATTTTCATAGAGAATAAATGGACATTTTTCTATAAAATTTAACCATTTTACTTTATCGTTGCTAGGGCTTCGATCGTTGCCAAAAAATAAATTCAAGGAAAAATAATTTTTCCTCAACAATTAATTTTCAATTGAACGATTTTCAAGTGAAAACTGAAAATTAAAAAGAATTCAAAATAAGATGAATTTCCGTGATACTTGAAAAAAAAATATGGTGTGTTTGCTATTATACATGAAGTATGAATATCGGTTACATTAAACAGATCTTTTTCTGTCAAAAACTGCGTTATAATTAAAAAGCAAAATCAACAATAATTATATTATTAAAAATAGATTTCGGTTGGACCTTGGAACTATAAAAAGGATTCTCCTCGGCTAGGACAAATATGACTTCATACATAAAACATGTATTATCAAATATTCGTAATAATACAAAGAGCATGAATATCAATGTATAATGAAAGTAGATAGATAATGGACGTAATATTTAAGATAAAAAACTGAAATATTTTTTATCGATACTGATTAATAATTAGTTTGAATACCAGTTACATACATATGTGAGTTTTCCGCTAAAATTTACGTCCTGATTGCCAGAAAAAGAAAATTAACAAGAAATATGCCATTAAAAAGAGATTTCTCTGACTAAAAAGTGACGCCATATTTGAAATAAAACGGGATTATTCAAATGTGTTTTACACGGAGCGTGAATCAATTCCTTACATTAATAATACAAGGATCGGTAAGTGTAGAAAGTAGATGAGTTTCACGCCATATTTAAAACGAAAAATTTAAATATATATATATTTTTTTATCTATACCGAATATTAAGCATGAATATCAGTTACATACAGATGAGAGTTTTTTGCCAAAACCACACCATGATTATTAGGAAAAGAAAAATAAATACGAATCTATTATATTAAAATCTGACCGCCTGTTTGTATTTCACAATTATTTCTTTCAAATTGTCGAACGCAACGCGATTTACTTAACATTGATTACGCGATTTATTTATCATTGATCCGAGAATGTCATAAACTCTCAGAATTAAAAAAAAAAAAATTTAAATTCAGAGTTTTTTTTTTTTTTTTTTTTTTTTTTTTGTAAATTTTAACGAAGTTTCTCTAAAAATGGCAACTAAATTATTCCAATTTTGTGGATAAAAAAGAAGACATAGAACGGATTAATATATTTTTTCTCATTAAAACTGAAAAAAAAAGAATTTATTTTCAATTTGAATAGATGGTGAAAGAAAAAAAATATTGATTACAGTAAAATTTTTGAAAAGTAAAAACGTATTTTCACGTATTCAAACTTCATGAATCAATTTATTCTGGAGAACAAAAATCGTCTGTCAACATATTTTCATTTAGAAATAAAGATTTTTTTTCAGTTATAGATTAAATCAAGGAGGCAAATTAAGCTTCTTGCATTTATGTCTACAATTATTGCTCCCTATTCTCAAGAATTGAATTTAATGAAAAAGAATATACTATTTCCATTATCTTTGAAGGATGGCTATTAAAACGTTTCACAAGGCGTTAAAAGTAAAATGGTTTACCAGGTAAACTTGACATATGTTTTTACACAATTTGCCGATTTCCATGATTTTAATTGGCCTGCCTTTTTTATTGGTTGCAGTTTCCTTTTCGTGATTATTCGTCACAAAATTTCACTTTTTTAAAACTGAGTTATGTCAACGCCTCTATAACATAGAAATACTGTATTGTCTCCTATGGAATGTGATAAAGAGTTAGTTAATTATTTACATTTCTAATTATCGGGAATGAAATATTTTGCTTAATTAATACATTTATTCTTCTTTTAATGATACGTGAACGAAGTCACGGGTAACAGCTAGTATTTATATATATTGTGGCAAAATATTGCAATTTACTAGAATTTTATTATCCTGTAATGCTTTGAAATACGGTTGCTAAGCAACGAATGAATAAAAGAGCTAAGTAAAAGGAAATTATTTTTAAATTTTTTTAAAAATATATGAAAAGAAATGTGTTATGTTTCTCGAACAGATGCAAAAAATTTCCCAATAAATTAAACAATTAATTTCTTTTTTCGAATAAATGTATCGGCAAATTTTGAAAGCCATTGGATATTTTTAAAACCTCTATATCGAAAATTTAAAATCATAAGTTTAAGTTTAAATCCATTATTCAAATGTATCTTTTCAGATAAAATTAAATGTGAAAATCGTCTGCATTCACATAGGAAAGCATTATGACATCAAAATAAATATCTATTACTTTTTTGTTCTATATTTTTCGAACGAATGACGCAAATTTAACCAAAAACTATACAGCAATATCCGGGTACTTCATTAACATACGTACCAGATATCAACCTAATCTGATGCTTTTTGTGCAGTTACCGTGGAATGGACAAACAGACAAACTTAAACCGAAAACCTTTTAGGTCTCCACAGTAAAGGTCCACTGTGGACACCTCACTCACTCTGGTGACAAAGCTCTTGATATGAAAGTTCCTTATCGGGAGCTGTGGGAAGTTTGAATAACTTTGGACCTCAACTAACGTTTCGGTAACTAGTAAATCCTGCGGATCAGGACCCTCAACGTCAGCTCTGAAATTCATTGTTTTTTAATTTCACTTTTCGAATTATTTAGCATCTTACAATCGGCAATTTATTTTTTTTTTATATTACATACATTTTTATAGGCCTATATAAATACCCCGGAGGTTTAAAAAATTAGAAGCGTAAAATGAAACACGGTTTATGCAATGATATTCTGAAATTCTTAATAACTTCATATTTTTTTAATTTTTTCGATAAAAAAATACATTTCTTCAGGGGGGTTCTGCAATTTATATCCGTGATTTCCTATTTATTGTGTGAATGCTTATAGTATATATTGGATTTCGCTCTACAAAGTGGCTTTATTAGGATAAGAAACAATTTCGAAAATAATTTCATGTTATCCTAATACCAATATAGCAATATTTACTTACCTGCCAACCACAAAACATCTACATCTGATAGATAAGTTGAATAATTTCTCATGTATAAAAGCAACTTATAAAATGTAAACTGAATCTACTATTTTTCCTTATCTCAATTTTAGAAATGTAGCGTTATTGCAATTTTTGTTTCGAAAAAACAGTTTCGGTGGTTATTCTATAATTTTTATTTTTCATAAGTACATTCTGATTTAACTCGATGGCAATATCATACAAGAATCTCCAAAAAATAGACATATTTGGAAACATTTAAACATATTGGGTAATCATTTATAATCGTGCCCACTGCTAATTCACTAAATAGGAAACGTGTTTTGGAGTTATAAAATATTTTTGTGATAGCTTTTATGTTCTCAATTTCCACTAATTCTAATATTTCTGGATCGTGTTACTACTCTAATTTCTTTACGTTAATCACCTAGTTGTACGAGGGATTTTATCCTATTTTTAAAATTATATTAACTTTTTTAACGAAGAAACATCCACATCTGCTCCTGTAAATGGATAATATCTCATCTAAGAAATATTTATATGCAAATGTAAACTCATATTACACGTTCAATGTTTTTGTAATTTTCGTTTGGAAAAAAATATTTCGGTAATCCTAATCCTAATAATATTATAAATCTGATTGTGTGCAAATGTTAGGCTGAAGCCTGCGTCAAAATGGAGCATTTAATGATCCTGTATCTTTGCATATACGTTGATTATAACCCTGAAATGAACATAGGCTGGTTTTTGTTCATTTTATTCAAATAATTGTCCTAATAATTCAAAATTTCGTTATTTTCATAGAGAATAAATGGACATTTTCCCATAAAATTTAACCATTTTACTTTATCGTTGCTAGGGCTTTGATCGTTGCCGATAAATAAAAACACGGAAAAATAATTTTTTCTAAACAATTAATTTTCAATTGAGCGATTTTCACGTGAAAAATGAAAATGAAAAAGAATTCAAAAGAAGATGAATTTCCGTGATATTTGAAACAAAAATATGGAGTATGTGTTATTATACATGAAGTATGAATATCGGTTACATTAAAAAGATCTTTTTCTGTCAAAAAACTGCGTTATAATTAGAAGGAAAATTGAACAATAATTATATTCTTAAAAATAGATTTCGCTTGGACCATGGAACTATGAAAAGGATCCTCCTAGGCTTGGACAAATATGACGTCATAAATAAAACATGTATTTTCAAATAGTCGTAATAATACAAGGAGCATGAATATCAATGTATAATGAAAGTAGATAGATAATGGACGTAACATTTAAGATGAAAAACTGAAATATTTTTTATTAATACTGATTAATAATTAGCTTGAGTACCAGTTACATACAAATGTGAGTTTTCCTCTAAAATTTACGTCCTGATTGCCAGGAAAAGAAAATTAAGAAGAATTATGGAATTAAAAAGAGATTTCTCTGAGGAAAATGTGACGTTATATTTGAAATAAAACGGGAATTTTCAAATGTGTTTTACAAGGAGCGGGAATTAATTGCGTACATTAATAATACAAGGATTAGTAAGTATAAAAAGTAGATTAGTTTCACGACATATTTAAAACGAAAAATTGAAATGTATTTTTATCTATACCGATTATTAAGCATGCATATCAGTTACATACAGATGAGAGTTTTTTGCCAAATACCACACCATGATAATTAGGGAAAGAAAATAAATACGAATCTATTATACTAAAAGCTGACCGCATGTTTGTATTTCGCAACTACTCTTTTCAGATTGTTGAACGCAACACGATTTACTTATCACCGGTTATCATTCATCCGAGGATGTCATAAACTCTCAGAATTTAAAAAAATGATTTAAATTCCGAGATATTATTATTATTATTTTTTTTTGTGAATTTTAACGAAGTTTCTCTAAAAATGGCAACTAAATTATTCCATGTTTGTGGATAAAAAGAGGAAATAAAACGGATTAATATATTTTTTCTCATTAAAACTGAAAAAAAAAAAAGAATTTATTTTCAATTTGAATAGATGGTGAAAGAAAAAAAATCTTGATTACAGTAAATCTTTTGAAAAATAAAACGTATTTTCACATTTTCAAACTTCATGAATCAATTTATTCTGGAGAACAAAAATAGTCTGTCAACAAATTTTCATTTAGAAATAAAGATTTTCTTTTCAGTTATAGATTAAAGCAAGGAGACAAATTTAAGCTCCTTGCATTTAGGTCTACAATAATTGCTCCCTATTCACAAGAATTGAATTTAATGAAAAAGAATATACTATTTCCATTATCTTTGAAGAATTGCTATTAAAACGTTTCCCAAAGGCGTTAAAAGTAAAACGGTTTACCAGGTAAATTTGACACATGTTTTTACATAATTCATCGATTTCCACGATTTTATTTGGCCCGCCTTTTTTCATTGGTTGCAGTTTCCTTTTCGTGATTATTTGTCACAAAATTTCACTTTTTTAAAACTTAGTTATGTCAAGGCCTCTATAACATAGAAATACTGTATTGTCTCCTATGGAATGTGATAAAGAGTTATTTAATTATTTACGTTTCTAATTATCGGGAATGAAATATTTTGCTTAATTAATGCATTTATTCTTCTTTTAATAATACGTGAACGAAGTCACGGGTAACAGCTAGTAATATTATAAATCTGATTGTTTGCAAATGTTAGGCTGAAGCCAGCGTCAAAATGAAGCATTTATTTATCCTGTATCTTTGCATATAAGTTGATTATAACCCTCAAATGAATATAGGCTGGTTTTTGTTTATTTTATTTCAATATTTTTCTTAAAAATTAAAAATTTCATTATTTTCATACAGAATAAATGGACATTTTTTCGTATATTTTAAAATGGTTGGTTGGTTTGGTTGGTTTGGCCCAAAGGGCCCGGTTTTGCAGCTTTTTTTAAAATGTCAATTTCAATTTATTTTATTGTTGCTAATACTTTATGTTTGCCAATGTAAAATAAAACCGCTGGCGCTGAGTAATAATTTTTAATCAACAATTTATTTTCAAGTGAAAATTTTCCACGTGAAAAATGAAAAGGAAATGAATTATTTAAGAATTAAATAGAATATGAAATGATGTCATATTAGAAATAAAACGTGCGTTTTCAAATATTTGATAATAATACAAAGTGCATAAATACGAGTAAGTATGGAAAGCAAGCGAATATGATGTCATATTTAGAAAAATAAAACAAATTTGTTTTGAAGTTGAAATAAAATTATCTTGGGTTATCAAATTATTTGTGATTAATTTCTCTTTTTTTTTTCTTTTTCTTTTTCTTTTTCACATGAAAGGAATTATTTTAAATGTACGTAATATATGTATTTTAAATGAATGTGCTGTAAATTAAAGTTCTGTGTTTTAAATGAAATGAGTGAAAGATTTATATTTTTAATGAGTTCAATATGAATGATGGGATAGGTTTTCGATTTATCGTCTGCACACGGCTAACATAAAGATACCATATTTTTAATTTAAATTTTAAAAAGTAAAAAAATATATATATATTAGATGGCAAATGTCAATCATATGCATCGCAAAATTATCTGTATCGAAAATCAGAAAATCTTAGTAAAAATAACTATATTTTTTAAAAGAAAGTTGCTTTTCTCATAAAAGCTAAAGATTTAATAAGATTATTTCGGAGTAACAGCATTTTTCCTCTATCATTTTCCCACAATCGAAACACATTTGTAAATCGTCGTTTCGAACCGGAATTTAATTTTACATTTCTTTTAGTTTTAAAATAGGAAAAACTTTGTTGTCTTTTTTAAATATAGCTTTTTTAAAGTTGTTTCGTAATAGATTTTTGTAATGTCTTGTAGGATAAGAAAAAATGCATAGATTTTAAAGCAATGTTTAAGTAAAATTACAATATTTTTTAAACTTAAAAAACAACAATGTTATCGAAAAGAAAATCGATTTTACCAACAAATTCGCGTAATGCAAAAGCAAAGAAGAAATCAAAAAGTAATGAATCTTTTCTTCCAGCCGAATTGTGTAAACTTGAACAAGCCGATAGTGCCAATTCATAACATTATAAACGTGAAAGCGCGTTCTATATAGTAGAATTTTTTTTACATATAGGTAGAACATTTCCGAGAATAGGAAGGTTAGGGGTCTGTAATTAGGTCCATAGTCAATTTGCTTTTTTTTTTTTTTTTTTTTTTTTTTTTTTTTATCAAGTGAAATTTGGTGCAAAATTAAATACATTGTTGTAACCAGATTTGTTTTTTGCGTGGTAAACACTTAATGGTATTTTAGATGATCATTTCCCCGCTCACCTTTGATGCCAACTATGACTGTAAAACATATTCAAAAATATTAGCCCATAATTTTCTAATTTTCTTATTGCTTCATGATGTAAATAGACTTCCTGGTTCATACTTTAAACTTGAATTGGTCATGCCATTGTCGTTCAATTTTTATTCCTAATCCTAACCCTAATCGTATCCTATCCTAATCCTGATAATAACTTTAAAGAATATTCTTTGACACGAATATGTAAATTAAATCAATATCCATAAATGTAATGAAGGGAAAATAGAATAAATAAAATAACAAGAAAGTACATTTATTCGACACCTAACCCTAGAGAAAGCGTAAAAAATTTCAAGCGCATGAAATAAATCAAAATAATCCTATATATACTAACAAAAGTATGTAAATTTAGATCATCAGATTTGTGTCGTCGGTATTTATTTGCTTATAGTGTTCTTGACGCGATAGAGAAAATATCGAGGTTAAATTGGGCTGAATTTAAAGTACTTTCTAGCAACCTTTATTTACATTTTAGAATCGCATCAGATTGTTATATCTTTGTGAAATATTTATCAATGTATAAAATCCACAAGCAGTTTGTTCACTATTTACACCACTTAGCATGAAGCACTTAATTTAATGTATACATAAACAAGATAATGTAGTAAGAAATATATAACATATGTCTATGCAAATAAACAATATAATAATGCCCATTTAGCAATGCACACATATACAAATTTTACACCAAATACCACCTAAAATGCACTGTTGTATAGAAGAATTCTGCCAGTGTTGTTTTTCGTTTTACGAAGAGGAATTCCTCGATTTTCACGATTTTACTGGGTCCTCCTTTTTTTCATTAGTTGCAGTTTCATTTTCGCGATTGTATATATTATTTGGCATGAAATTTCACTTGTTTATGACTGGTTATGTCAAGGCCACTATAGCAAAGAAATACCGTATGGTCTCCTATAAAATGTGATAAAGCTTTTGTTAATTATATATGTTGTTAATTATCAAGTGAAATGTTTTACTAAATTAATGCATTTATTCTTTTTGTAATGTTACGTGAACGAAGTCACGGGTAACAGCTAGTCATTCTATAGTAGTTAAACGGCAACTTGTTTCGAAATAAATGCTCTTTCATATCAATAGAATACGAAAATCACCTGAAAATAATGTATTTTCCTAATAAAGTATTGCAGCAAAATAGTGCGAGTTATCTGAATTTTATTATTTTGATACTGTTTGAAATATGGTTGCTAAGAAACTAATAAATTAAAGAGCAAAGTAAAAAGAAATGCATTAAAATTCGTAAAATTTATGAAAAAATAAATTTATATTTCTTGAACAGATGCAAAAAAAATTCCAATAATTTAAACAATTAATTTCTAAATTCTAAAAAATGAATCGGCAAATTTTCAAAGCTATTGGACATATTTAAAACCCCCATATCGAAAATTTAGCATCCATTATTTTACGTTGAAATCCATTATTCAAATATGCGATTTTCATTTCAGTTAAAAAAAAAAAAAATTAAAATCGTCTGCAATCCCATGGGACAGCATTATGACCTAAAAAGAAATGTTCTATATTTTTCGAACGAATGAATCAAATTTAACTAAAAACTGTATAGCTAATTCCGGGTACCTCACTACCAAAAATCTAACTAATCGGATCATTTTGCGGCAATTATCAAGGAATAGGCTGAAAAACAGACAGACAGACAAACAGACAGACAAACAAGTGGAAACCAAAAACTTTTCACGTCTCCACAGTGAGCCTTCACTAACGTTTCGGCAACAAGAAGCTTACTATTGAATGTGAGCATAGCATTTATCTTTCATTTACAGAGATACAGACAAGAATTATGTTACAGTACTGTCAATGAGCAATAATTGCGGTATGCGTTTTAAATTTAACTACCTTTTTGCTTATTACTTGGTGTCTATAGATCATATACACGGTGGAACCAAAAGATTTCTTCAACATTTCCACTTGTTGATGGAAATTGCTGAAGGGGAATTTTGAACTGTGTTATGTCTTTCTAAACGAGTATTTTTTTTTTGGTAATATGTAGTATATATAAAAATATAAATATCATATACAGAGCTGTTCAAAATAATTATAGAAAATAATTTAGAAATATTTGGACAATAGATGGGAATCTCTCAAATTGGATTTTCAAATGTATTATGCATTTTCCAAATTGTTTAGTTGGTCATCATCTTTCACTATATTAAACGGTGAAGTAATTTTAGAGTATTCTCAAAATGTTGGAAAGCGTTTAATAATCTATGCTTGACGCATGATTTTCCTTTCTTGTTATTTTTGCTTTATTCCATAATGTGCATAACATAATAAATCCGTTCATATATCATATATTTTGGCAGCTAAATTTTGGAAACTTAAATATTGCAGTAAATAATATATTACGAATATAATTGAAAATTTATGGATGTAAACGATGCGTGAACATCTGTAAAATACATGTGAGTACCAGGGTAAATGAGTGTAAATTTAACATAAATGACTCAGAAGAACTAATAAATTCAATTAATTTAATAAATATTTCTTGAGTAGTGATAATAAAAATAATGCTAAAGTAATTCATTCAATTTAATAAAACTAAAAATAATCCGTTCTCTACTATCTTTAAAAAAGGCAATGAATTAACAAAATGATATTGAATTTAATTCTATAATTTGATTCGAAAACAGAAAATTTATGAAACCTGCCAGCAATTCATCTCTTATGAAAGGTAATTTTAATATGAAAAGAAATATTAATGATCGCGAAGACGTATAAATCTTAAAAAACATTTTATTAGAAATATGTGCAAAATTAATTAGGTAATCACAAAAGAATGCTCTATATATGTTCTTGCAATTCAATTTAAAAGGAATAGATCCTCTAACTAAAAAAAAGAAAACAAAATCAGGATGCACCAAATGAGTTTTTCAATAGCAAAAATATTGCTCTTTACAATAATTAATCGATTTTCTTTTTTCATTTCATAAGTCTTGCATTTCAAAATTAACAATTTAAATTTCCGAATTTATTTTTATGCATTTGAAAATAATTAAATTATATTTCTCATTTTTTTTCTTTTCACATAAAATAAAATGCAACATTAGATTTAAAACAGCTGTCGTTAATATAATTTTAGTATCTGCATTCGCAATTTGTTTATCGATTAAGGCATTTAAACTAACATAATTGGTTTTTTTCTATAATAATAATAAGAAAAAAAACTTAGAATATTGATTTAATAAGTTATTTAAAATAAAAGAAAATTCAGATAAGAATGTAACAATGTTTTTTTTTTCCTATACGTTGCTTTCGTAATGAAAAATATTGTTTTTTAAGTTTGTTTTGTACCAGTAACTAGTCCAGTAGAAATAGCATTTTACCTTACAAAAATTCGGGTATCTCTGATTTTTGGATATGTTGTAAAGGTTTACCCTCTAATAAAAAAAAAAAAAAACAAGTTTTCGACCTTCTAGATCTTGTGCGTTTTTCACAATTAAAAAAAAAAAACAATATTTTTCGGCACTTTTTTCGATTTTTCTTAAATAACTCGGTTTCAGTGCATATTACAGAAAAAGCACTTTCACTATTTTGTAGAGTATAAAATTCTCTACAACATGCAGTATTCATGTTTGTAAATTGTCCAAATAGGGGGGTTAGATACGGAGCTGGGAAAATAGGGTAAAATTTGCAAAAAGTGCAAACATCCACAAATGACGTTATTTTTTTGTTAATAACCCACTTTTAGTGCATTTTAGAAACAAAATTGACATAATCAACTTTTTTGAGCATGAGATAGTCTATAGTTTCATTTATTAGATAATTAAATATTGGTAATAGACCTTAAAAATCACAAAAATCAAGATTTTGGGTGAAAACAGGAAAATACCGCCTGGCAAGTTATTAATTTAAAAAAGGAGCTTTTACTTTTGATATTGAAAACACGATGTGGTTAATTAATTATAGAATGTACAAGAAATTAATCAACAAAATTTATTGGTAGACGAGTTGGTCCAGGTATCACATGATATCAGATTCCATGGATTATATATATATATATATATATATATATATATATATATATATATATATATATATATATATATATACATACATATATATTACGAAAGTTAAATTTTTGCACTTCATTAAGTTTATTCAATGAAACTTGTGCTTCATTTGAGAGCATGACATGAATAACTGTTTTAGTGGTGAAAATGTCATACTTTATTAGGGTATTGCGGCGGATGTTTTCCAACTGTAGTATATTAGAAGAAACTAATAAAATGTGTTCTGTCATGAAGATTTGTTCTTCTTTATTCAGGAAATTGCCATTGTTTTTCGATCAATCGCAATAGATATCGTACCGACGACTGCATAACCTTTATTTAATATAATGATATTAAATATTCATATAAATGCAGCTTTACCATTCCGAATTATAGTAAGATATATGCATAAAAAAAAACTTAAAGAAATTTTTGAGACATTCAGAGGAATATTTACATATATTAAACAACTTATTCAGTTCTTGTTTAGATGCAATCTTATGGTGTTATATCAAACTCTGTTAATTATTCAAAAAATCAAGGAGTAAATATATTTTATTCATCTTGAAACAAATGAAACAGAATATCGTAAGATAAAACTGTACAGATTTGAAAAATAAGAAAAGTGACAGAATGTGCACCTTTAGGTTTTTGCGAACAAACGTACATTTAAACATTTTTAAAAATGTATATTTATATATTTATTTTATGTTTGTGAAAATTTCATGAAACGTCGAAATCGTTTATTTGGGTGGAAAAAATATAATTTCCCTCATAGCTTCAAGTACACAATTTATGTATGCAATAATTTATTTTTATTACAATATAAATATATAACATTAATATTTTATTGCTTAATTCTTAAAATACCGATAATATAACATGAACACACATTCCCATCAGGTTATAAAAGTTAAAATATTCCATTTGCAGATTAGGTATATCTTATATTGTACTTTCCTGTATTATTTTATCCAGAGACGGATCTAGGCTAAATTTTAGCCGAGGCAAGCTTGTAGATTTGTGCCCACGCCCCCTGCTCCCAAGAATATCAGAATAAAATCTACGTAAACAATTTCTTAAGGAAGTAATAATTTGAGTATTAATAGTCAATACTCAAAATCTGTATTTTTACTATGCATTTTTTCTATATAAAAAGTACAATATTACACAATACAAAAATTACAGAAAATATTCCTGTTTTAACATCAACAATATCTATTAAAGATTTACTTAGTGAGCTTTCTTTGATGCAAAAGTGTTTATTATTGCGCCATAAGGTAATTTCTCGTTTTCTAAATTTATTGTATATAAATTGTATATTCGTTGTTCTTTTTTAAATTTCTTACATATCTTTTAATCAATTTTAATTTATTGAATATTCTTTCATTAGAAGCGATGGATACAGGTAGTGTTAGGAATATTTTTAGACAAGTCGTTACATTTGTATAAGCATCTTGAAGTCCATATGAATTTATCATTCTTAGAAGTTCAATAGCCGAACTTGACTTCACCTTTTGGTCTAATCCCAGTGCATGATATTTGAAGCTTTCGACTTCCAGAAGAAGTTCTTTATCGTTTTTATACATATTTACCAACTGCTCAGTTTGCGTGTGTAATTTGCAATTGTTGAGAAAGGTATTAGTTTCACAACGATTGGAGAATCGGTTAGATTTTATGTTTTGGAAATCGCTTCTAATCTGCGATAAAGATATTTAAGGGAAACACGGCTCTTCAATCTTCAAAATGTTCGATTTTCGAGGAGTATGTACGTATATAAAAGTAATGTTTCTTGCATATTTTAAAACAAACTAGCATAAAAAAATCCTATATTCACGCAAGCTATGACTAAAACTATATGAGTCGTTCTAAGTAAACAACGATTAAAAGATCATTGCCGCGGCTACTAGGGTCACAGAATGCCAATACTCAACTGGGTTTTTCTAAGACCTGCTTATAGGCCCCATCGTTACACTTCAGTTATCAAAGAAAAATAATTGGTTTCTATGACAATTAATTATTTATCCTTTTTATAGGCAATCACCACCGAGAAACGCGTGCCTTAGCTACATGTACTTTTTTTTGCACAAAGTGTTGACAAAAAATATATTCATTTATGTCGTATAGGTTTTTATAAGATTTATAGTAAATTGCATATTAAATATTTATATCGGAACATATTTACTAGCGAGTGAACCTAAGAAACATATCTAAGCTTATAATGCTACAATAAAATGCCGGGGCTTCTTTTTTTTTTCATAGAAAATCGCCGGTCAACTCAATATTTTAATGAGAGATAGCTGTGAAATTTCTTAATATTTTTAAAATAATATATTTATAAAATAAATATCTCTTTATCTATATAAAAGAAATATCTCTTTATCTATATAAAATAAATATCTCTTTATCTATATAAAATAAATATATCTTTATCTATATAAAATAAATATCTCTTTATCTATATAAAATAAATATCTCTTTATCTATATAAAATAAATATCTCTTCTTGACTCAAAAATAATCCCATAAAATCATATTAGTACACTGGATATTTCAACTTTCAATAAAACTTACTTTAATGTGATTTATCTCAAAATACAGTTTTTTAGGATTGTGTGGAAGATATCTTAAAAACTTCTCGATATTTTTGCCTAATATATTTTAAAGCATTATTATATTCATATCTTTAGACTATATTTAAATATGCTTGGTGTTTATCCTATGAAAATATTGCATTTCTTTGCATTTACTTTTGCATTGATAAAAAATCCTGCATGACATTTAATTTTATTTTTTAACTATAAATTTTGCTAAAATAAACACATACATAGGTTCCGCGTTACGATAAAAATAACATATATGAATCGGTGCCAATTGCATGTAAAAATACATTTTTCGCGCATTTTTTTTTAAAGCATACTTTTATCATTTTGAAGCATACAATTTTAAAATATTCATTTATGCAGTGCTTACCAAGGAATTGTGTTTTGTCTTAAGTAATCTAATTATAGGATTTTTTTATGCAAATCATTTCAAACTAAGCAGAAAATACTGTTGCCTTATTCACATGTTCCTAGAAAAATTGAATTTTATGAACATTGAAGAGAAGTATGCATCTTTAAGGATAGGATTGAAAATTCATTTAATACTTTAATATTATTATAATGTGATATTAATCATGATTATTCTTTTTTTCTTTTTCTTTTTTTTCTGTTACAACTTGATAAATGTTTGATCAAGTTATTTGTGAGCAATAAAATTTTCTAGTGGTTCCTTTTTATGGCTTAGAAATTTCATATGATTTAATAGAGAGTTGTACAATTGCGTTAATCTGGGCAGGAAATAAAAACTATATTCTAATATATAATGATTTAGTGATATGTTTTTTTATCAAGTATTTTATTCTGAATTATAAATTAATATAATAAATAACAAGAGTACATAAAATTAAATAAATGCATAAGTTATATTTATATATTTTCGTAAGGAGAAACGAATTACTTTTTTTTTATTTTGTAAGCAGATAATTTTCTCTAGATTCTCTAGATAGCATTTAGACAGATTCTCTAGATTCTCCAGATAACATTTAGATGCATTCTCCAGATTCTCTAGATAACATTTAGACAGATTCTAAAGATAAAATTTTACTATTCTAAACTCAAAAATAAGTATTACATATATTATTCACTGATTTAAATGGTATTTCATTCGAAAAAAAATATACTTTGTTTTTTATCATAAAAAAAATATACATATTAAAAGGAAGAATATCAACGTTAAAAATGCACAAAAATAAACAAAAATGCAGCAAACAGCTGTTTCGAATCCACAAGTGAGCTTTTTCTGTGCGACAAAGAGCGTGCTAAGGAAAGCAAGACTGGGCTTTTTTTTTTCCTAGCACGCTGAACTTTGCTCTTTGTCGCACTGAAGAAGAATCTGGCTTGCGTATTCGAAACAGCTGTTTGCTGGTTTTTCGTGCATTATTTGAGCATTTTTCACGTTGATATTCTTTCTTTTAATATTCTTTGACAAAGGTTTTAATTGTTATTTTTAAATATACATATTTTGTTAAAAACATATTGTGTTTATACCGTTTGTTTGAATATCAGCATAGTTTGTTCTCCTCCGAAAAACATTAGAAATGATACATTTTATTTCGAAACGTGCCCCAATGTACGGAACATTTGACAGTTTCTGCAAGAAATAATACATGTGAAAAAATAATGTAGAATCTATGAAATACAAAATCGTCTTAAATCCGCATTTTTTATGATGATAAATAGATTTGAAATATATAAAATATATATTAATAAATGTATTTCTCTAGAGTACTTTATCAGTTTATATATTTTTTAAAAATCGTATTGCGATCTGCCTTTAATCACTTGAAACCGCCGTATAATTCCAGAGAGTGTTTTAGAAATCTATTAATCTGAAAACGAGTAAAAATCCTAATATTAATATAGAATGTTGTAACGATAAAATCAATCTCGAGCTAGTTTCATATGACTTATAAAATCGCTATAATAAATATTAAAAAATTCAGTAAACTAAATATTTTGAGAACATATCGCCGCTACCATGTCAAACTATCAAATGTGGAAAATGCATTTTTTATTACTTTTAAAAATAGGTCGATTCTCTCTACTAAATTTTATTAGAAGTCTTCGCCTAGCAGGAACACTAATAAAACTTTTGCGAATAACAGGGTTGCTACTTTGGCTTTCCTGTTTATTCAGAGATGCCGAATTCATAACGGCAAATTTGAAAGAAAAATTTTTACTTTAAGTAATCATAAAATGTACATCATTAGATAAAGCAAAAATTTCTGTTTGAAATTTCTGGTATGAATTCGGAATTTCTGAATGAAAAAGTATGCTACACTGGTAACCCTTTTAAAGTATACTATTAAAATTTAGTGGTGACAATCAGCTTATTTGTAAAAGTAATGAAAAATGCATTCTTTCACATTCGACAGTTTGACATGGTAGCGACGATATATACTTTGATTTTGTATAAGGATATGCGAATTAATTTTTATTTATTATATAAATAGCTATAACGATGACAGAAATATTTCATTATGCAAAAATCACAAATAACAATTCAAAAATGTGAAAAACAGTTTTTAAGAGCAAGAAGTAATAGTATAGAAATACATCCTGATATGATAAAAATCTAGTCGTTGGGTGCCCCCGTAATACTTACCATCATGGATATTCATAGTATAAAATAGGAAAATAAAACATGTGTAAACTATTTCTAAAATGCATTGCAATTCGAATAAAATCGTGGGAAATTAAAGTCATAAACTTTAAATGCTCTATTAATGAATTGCGTAAAACAAACATCTTTATAACTCCAAAATATTAAACCTATTAACTAGCAATTTATTGCGTCGGATTAAGCTTCTCATTTCCTATTACAGGACAGTAAAAATAGGATTTTGCTAACCAAAAATTCGCGGAAAGCTGGGAATTGTTTTAATCACTTTGTTTTACATCAAAATGAAGGGATTTGAAGTTTGTCCGATTTTTCCTGGTGAGCTTTAGATGTAGCACCACAAAACCTCAAAATTTTCTGACTTTTTTCAGCATTTTGCAATTAACTTAAAAACCGTTCACTCTACAAAAATATTTTTGTACACAAATTGTAGAGTATAAATTCTGCGTCGATTGAGTACAATAGACTAAAAATTCCTCCAATAATAAGCAAGATATGATAAATCAAATGTGCATTATTCCAAAATTTTCTTAAAAAAACTCATAAAATTGGTGTTTTGAGTACCAATTGTCAGTTAAATGAATCATTTCGCTTACAAAACAGTATAATTGCATAAATCGCCGAGTGGTACTGTTTAATTAACAACTTCAAAATTTAATTATATCAATATGGGATTTTCACCAACCTTTTCAACAGATGATTACACTTAAAATGCAACCGATTTCCCCAAATTAATTTCAATTTTGTCGTCTGTAAGCAAATTATTTTTCGAGGTGCATAAATGATTATATTTTTAAAATCCAATGAAATGATGAATATAACGGATAGGTAATTCAAAAATGAAAGAATTGTTTGTATACTTAAAATTAGGTATTTTACAAAATGTTGGAAAAAATATAATAATAGAAAATCAAGAAAAATAATTTATTTAAAAAAATTAGTATAAATAAGCAACGGTAATAAAATCAACTCAAGTTAATTGAGGGAAACACAGGAAAATCGAGCTTAGAGCGTTTTTTTTTTTTTTTTTGCTGGACCTTGAGTTGTCCATTCTTCTTCCTCTAGATAGGAGGCCTCCTCGTCCATATCTACTTTTTCGTCGTATCCGGTTTGTGGGACATAAACCACCTTTGCTGGCAATAAATTTCTGCCACGCAGCACTTACTTCCTGAGGCGTAGCGTATTGATTATTAAAGACTGTTGGAACACCCTGTAAATGAGCATGTTTTTCCAAAAGCTTGACAAAATTCAGTTTGCCCTGCCTGAAGAAGGCGGTTGTAGAATCACAGCCACTAAAAGCATGCAGGAATAGGATGTTATTCTTCACAATCGGCGAGTACTTGAAACTTAATGGTAAATATAAAACATTGCCTGACTGTCCTTTCCCAGGTTTCAAGAAGTATATCGTGGATGCGTTTGGAGCAAATGCAGTCAAAAGCACAAGCACATCAATATCTTCTCCAACTATGATGACGCGTTCTGACTGTTGATCAAGTTGGATGGCTTCCATCACGATGGTAGTATCTGCATCCTCGGCAACTTGCTTTACAGTAAAATTGTCTTTCTCCAGTTTTTCACTGAACATTTTTATTAAACGGAGTTTATTGCCTTCATTTGCAAGGAAGTGCTCTTTTTGCATTGTGCGCGACATAGTTTCGTCAAGGTCAACATTTGCTGCAATGTATTTATTTTTTCGACGGAAACGCTCAGCAGACTTGGTGCCATGTTCTGACGATTCTTCTGGGTAACCGTCAAATACAATGGTTGCAGTTGTTTTTCAAATATTTAACGTACTTGGAAATAATTGACGAGAACTTTTCTCTTAGTTCCCAACTCACTAGATGAAGCAGGAAGCCACCATCAATCACATGGACAGTTTGTATGGTTTGTTCTAAATCATCGAGGGGAGTGAATAAATCGTAAAATACCGACTTTCACGTTTTCCTCATCCCAACATTATCAAACAGAGAAGTCGGATATGGAGACAATTCAAATTCAAAGAATTTTCTAAGTTATTTCTCTGATTTCTTATGGAAAGAAATTCGGCGAAAAATCGTCGCTGGATCGACAGATACCTCCTCATTATGTATTTTTACAGCACATGCAGTAATTCATGCAATTATACTGTTTTGTAAGCGAAATGATTCATTTAACCGACAACTGGTACTCTAAATACCAATTTTATGAGTTTTTTAAGAAAATTTTGGAAAAATGTACTTTTTTAATTTAGCATATCTCGCTTATTGGTGGAATGTTTAGTCTGTAGTACTCAATCGACGCAGCATTTTATGCTCTACAAATTGCGCATTAGGATATTTGTAGAGAGGAAGGTTTTTGAGTTATTTACGAAATACTGAAAAAAGTCCGAAAATTTTGAGGCTTTTGTGATGCTACGTCTAAAGCTCACCATGAAAAATGGGACAAACTTCAAATTCCTTCATTTGGATATAAAACAAAGTTATTAAAACAATTTCCAGCTTTCCGCTAATTTTTGGTTAGCACGGGTTTTTTCTGAACTAATTTTACTGGCCTATTAAAATATATCTTTGAATTGAAATTTGAATGAAATACAGGGTCATGAAAAATCGAAGAGTGAGGAAAATAGGATTACAAATATCTCAGCAATTAATTATCCGATTGACTTCCTTCGTTATGCAAAATTTATGTTCTTTTATTGTCTTTTATATTCACTCCTTAAAATAAACAACTTCGAAAATGTTTATATACCATTTATCAGAACAATTATTTCGAGAGTCCGAAAAAAATAGTTCCGGATAATCAAGGTTACTTAAATTCAATAAATTATTTCCGATTGTTACATACTAAGTACACACCAAATTCCAAGTCTCTATCTCAGTTTGTTCGGGAGATAAAGCGTTTACAGGCACACAGACATACGGACGGCAATTTTTGTTTTCTCTAAAAATATATTTTTCGGAGTCTGCAGTGTCTGAAACGCGTAAATCCGTCAATATTTCTGTTCGATTTTTAAAACGATTACAAGATTTACCCTTTACTACGTATGATGGGTAAGTAATAAAAGCCATATATGTCTAAAGGAACATTCAAGTCATTTACCGTTAAATCTTGACGTGTACTATCTAGTACAGTATACGCTTATAGCAATTATAATAAACTATTTCATCGTTTACATTTAAATGCATTGAGTACTGCGCTATTAAACGCTCGTTTATCAAAGAATTTCAAAATGCATTAAAATCGCTTGCTTTGGCGATAAAAAAATTTGCGTTTTCAATTAGCAAAAATGTGTAGGAGTATAATAAGTTATTAAATGTGAAATTTCTGAATGAAAAAAAAAAAAAAAAAAAAAAAACAAGAAATATTCAAATTAGAAAGAGCTTATGTGACTGAAGGTCGTATATTAATAACTTAAATACAAAATACTTAAAATATTGTTAATGTAACTTGCATAAGAACACTTATAAAACAAATTTTTATCTCACAGGAAAAAAAAAATATGTAGGTACTTATTCTAGATTTAATTTATCAATTTATATGTTAGCAATAACATATAAATGCTCTTAGTGGTTAGTTTTACATATCACAAAAATTCCACAGGGACTTGTAAAATATAGTTAAACTGTACCAAAAAAGAGAAACTAATGCTGATGTATGATGATCTACTGACAGAATTATTTATGGTGTTTACGGAAATAGTTGTAAATCCTTATATAATGAAAATAAACATTTACAGTAAAATGAAAATGCTGAAAACTTATATATGTATTACGTAAGCAAATGGGATTTGATGTTTTATTCAGTATGCAAATAATTTAAATTTTAGGAGGCCAGAAAGGTTTGAAATGAAGACATTTTTTTTTTTTTTTTTTTATTTGATCGTGATAAGAAACCCTTTAAATAATTTAGACTTCTACTTATTTTTGTATGTTTTGTGGTTTGAAGATATTAAAAACATTTGATAAATCGTAAAAAAAATATAATAACAGTAAAAGGCTTATTAGTGAAAGTCAAAATTAATCTTATAAACTTGTAAAATTAACTTTTCCCCGATTTTGAAATAAAAGTTCCATATCTTTGAGTCGTCATTGTTTCTATATACAACATTTTACGTTGTCTCTCAATAAACATAGAACATTTTAAAAAACAAAATCAAAGAAATGTCATAAATTATTCGAAATGCATGGACTATATTTATTTATTTATTTATTTTTATTTTTTTGTCAGTAAAAAAAAAAAAAAAAAAAAAAAAAGTCGTTTTTTTTTTTCCGGCATAGCCTGTCGATAAAATAATTCTCTTTATTAAAAAAAAAACAAAAAAAAACATGTAAAGTCCATTAACTTGTTCAAAGATTATCGTAGCAAAACAGCTGAAAAAATTGTTATAAAAGATAATTGCGAATAAAATTTTGGCTTCGCAGATATCGGCGGTCTGCACAGGTCGTTCGACCGTAACTTTAGGGTATTCTTATCGAACAAACTGTACCACATTCTTAAAGTTTCCAAAAATTTTTAAATAATCATAATAAGAATTAATACATTTTTCTGTAATTTAACCCCTTTAGAGATATAAAGCTTTATGCTGACATCATAAACACATTTTGCATATTTTATCGTCATAGGAAATAAAGAAATATTATATACATATCGAGTGGCAAAATTAATATGTTTTATAGATTTCAATTCAGAAAGAGAAGCTCTTCATATAATTTAAGTGCATTCGTTTTTTTAAGAATGCGATAGTTACGATTTATCTTAATAAAGAACTTTTTTTTTTCATTTTGATTTAGATTAAAAGTTGTTTGACTTATTTATGTAATTTTTTCTACTCTTGAGTAAATAAGAAATATTGTTCTTTCTTTCAATTACTCATATTTATAATAAATTATATATCTCATACAATAATCAAACTTATTGAGCAAACGTTTTATGTGTTATTGAAGAAATATAATTACGTTCTTTCAGATTTAAATAGGATCACTATTCATCCATTCTTTTTTAATGCAGACAATTATGGTTCTAGAGGATTTTCGTAATTTTGAAATAAAAAAATTATCACACGACTCCGAAAGTGTAAAAGCATACGACTTATATAAGAAATGTAAGCTATTACACATTTTTTACTACAAGAAATTACAGATGAACTAATAATTAGAATCTGGGTAAATAACAGTTTTTTGTTAATCCGTTAAGGACCAAAAGTTTGAATGACGAAGTTTTTCCAGAATATGATTGAAGTAGCAAGAAATAAGGATTATTGGAGTGTTATTTTGTCTTATTTCATTTTTTATTCGCAGTGGAATTGAAAAGTGAATATTAATCGTTGCATTGATTTACCATTGATGTAACTGACAAATTTGATAAAAAATGAAATTACATCATCAACTGTGTGCACGTAATTTTCTCTTCCACATGTTTCAGAAGTTAACATTTCTTTAAATATTCTGTATCGTTATTATTCAACTGCATATATCTAGTATTTCCTTAGTAAACTAGTCGTTGGGGGCTACCGTAATACTTACCCATCATGGATATGCATAATGTAAAATATTAAAATAAAAATATGTGTAAACTACTTATAAAATGCATTGCTAATCGAATAAAATCGTGGCTTTGATGACTTCATAAACTTTAAAGGCTCGATTACTGAATTGCTTAAAAGAAACATCCTTATAACTCCAAAAAAAATAATCATATTAACTTGCGGTTTATTGCATCTGATTAAGCATCTCATTTCCAATTAAAATATATCTTTGAATTAAAATTTGGATGAAATACAGGGTCATGAAAAATCTAAGAGTGTGGGAAAATATGATTACAAATATCTCGGCAACTAATTATTCGATCGACTTCATGCTTGATGCAAAATGTGTGTTTTTTTATTGTCTTTCATATTCACTCTTTAAAATAAACAATTTCGAAAATGTTTATATAACTTTAATCAGAACGAATATTTCGAAAGTCCGAAAAAAATAGTTTCGGATAATCGAGGTTACTGAAATGCAATAAGCTTCTTCCCATTATTATATACTAAGTACATACCGAATGTTAAGTCTCTATCTCAATTTTTTATGGAGATAGAGCGTTTACAGACACACAGACACACAGACATACAGACACACAGACGGACGGCAGATTTTTTTTCTAAAAATATGTTTTACGGACTCTCCAGTGTCTAAAACGTGTAAATGCGTCAAAAAAATTTTCGATTTTGAAAACGATTACAAGACTTATCCTATACTACGTATGATGGGTAAGTAATATCCTATACTACGTATGATGGGTAAGTAATATCCTATACTACGTATGATGGGCAAGTACTATCCTATACTACGTATGATGTAAGTAAAATGTAAGTAAAATGACATATTCATTTCGCTTTTCACGGAAATGTAGTCGAAGAAAAGTTAACTTTCTTATTAAAGGGCAATATAATATCAGGATATACACACAATATGAAAGTAACCAATGACCTGGATATACTAAGATAAAATGCAGCTGTCCTATTTATAGAACGTTGGGTGTTAATGAGTCAAAGGAAGCGAATAAAATAATCTATTTTAAATCGATAATGTGTTGTTTATTTAATTATCTTCTTAAAATAGTGAATGCTTATAAGCTATAATGATTTATTTCAAAGAAATTTCATTATTTTTTTAAACATATCTATAAAGTTACAAAACTTTGTTCAGTACCTAAAAGACTTTTTGTTAAATTTTTGTTTTCTTATAAAAGGAATGAACTACATTTATCTTATTTTTCTATAATATTTTAATTAAAAATATATGATTTAAAAAGAAAAGAATTGACAAGGACATTTATTTTTCAAAGTTGGGTTGGGAAATTTGAAATAAACTTTCCAAAAAATATCAAAAGTTTTATATAGCATAAAAAATTCTTGAAATGAAATATATCACAAACGCATTGTGTTGTTGAATTCTTTGACATTAAGTATCAAAGTTATTTTCCAAACTCAAGTTTTTAACTGACGGAAATAGAAAGAGATTTTGAAAATGAATTTTCTAAACTATTGCTATTCTCATATATATAATTTTACATATAATATTATGAGGAGTCTTCGTAACAAATTGACATGATGAACAATTTAATAAGATAAAAAAATTAATTTTATCTTTACTCTTTACTGTTAAATATATAAATATACACATACATATATATTATTTGCAGCAAAAACATCTAATAATTTCTGATAGATAATAAGTTATTAATTCACAGGTGAGAACTTAAATGCTCGATTTGATGAATTGTTCATAATGTTTTTCTATTTACAACATACTCGCGGAAAAAGACGGCAAAATGGAAATAAAACTTAAATATAAAAAAAAAACATTAGTTATAATATTGGCTGTTTAGAGCTTAGTTTAAAAAATTCGATGAAAGGCTTAGTGTTCCATAAAAAAAATATATATATTTTGTTTTAACAGAGAGAAATTTCACTATTAAATAAACTTTAAAATGACAATATTACAATCCTTGTATGGCTAATATATTAAATGCGGCAAAATATAATAAACTTTAGTGTGTTATTGGTGGCACAAATGCGAAAAACCCTGTATAAAAAATAATTTTAAGATGTATACACAAAATGCAAGAATAAACCAAATGTTATTTTAGAAGAAAGCATTCTGAAATGATAAAAGCCCAATATAGTACGTTATTACCACTTAAAATAAATCAAAGAAAATATGGTGTGCGATCTTACTTAGTAAGTTACAGAATTTCTTATGCTGGTAACATACAAATTTTGATAAAAAGTTTACCAATCTTTTTTATAGACGAAAGAAGTTAATATATGGTGGATGAAAAAAGCGCAAAAGTTGTGGAAGCCTTTACAATCCAAAAATAGAATCTTACGGCAAATCGAGGACTCGCAAACCTTTTTATTTCGTATACAAAACAAAATACAATTTATCTTCAAATCAATGAACCAACCGATGTAGATGGTTTGGTAACATAAATGGTATTTGTGCGATACTCATACATGGACTCTTGTCAAACGTATATAAGTCTCTCCAAACCTAAAATTATTGACACAGGAACATGACTTTTTAAACTATTAGACGCATTTTTGACAATCAATAGCATTTACTGGGATAACTGTGTCGATGTATAAGCATCTGGAGCAAAAGTGACGGTTGGTAAGACGCTGGCCAGAAGAACCAAGGGGTGCTTCAGAAACAATTAGGATGTTTCTGTGATGTTTATATGATGAATAAATTGTCATATGATATCAATTGATATAACAGAAGTTTTGAACAGTTAAATTATATCAAACAATTAAATTAATAAATCTTATAAAATCATTTTACAATAGCAGGATTTTTAAGAAGTTATGTCATAACAGAAAGCTTTTTTTATACGTATTTATATCTTTCTATATCCACACATAAGTAAGATGACTTTATTGTAGTAAAGACTTAACGCACTATCTCAATGGAAGAATAAAGTAAAAATCTTTATGTAGGACAAGTTGAGAAAGAAACTGGATGACGATCATTACAAAATCAAATGGACAAAATTTTACCGTTGTTAAAAAATAATAATGATTTATGTCTGTCATTACAAAGAGAAACGCTTTTTTATGTTAATGATGAATCGGGACTATTAATATTTTGATACAAATGGAAATTTGGATAGTATTTCAATTACAAGAGGATTAAGAGAAGAACTCAGGGGAAAGTTCCTATAGAGCACTAGACATTCTAGACATTGCTACAGAGCTAAAGGATTATGAAGATCACCTGTTATGCTTTCTTAATACTGCGTATTATTTTTCCAATGAGATTTAAAGAAATAGCGAATTATCCTCTCACCGCAGTAAACTGAGATATCCGTTCACTATGCTGTAGGTTTTCACTTAAATAGAAGCACTCTTTAAATTAATATAATTCCACAAATATAATGCATTTTTAAAACATCGAGTAATGATTAATATTCTCATGGATTATACTCATATACGTATTACGTTTTTTAATTTAAAGTTTGAAAAATCGTCTTTTTTTTATTAATTAAAGAAAATTCAGAGAAAACAACATTACAAAATTGCTCTTTTGCTTGGGGGTCAGGGGGTTAAGTCAGGTGGTGTTCCAGGGGAGTAACATTTCCCTCCAGCGGACCGATATGTCTTCCACTTAGGAAAGTTTGGAAAATTACGTTGGTATATATGGTCGAACGTGTAAATTCCTTCCTCTGAGCTTTAAAAATTGTTTCTAGGAAAAAATGCCTGAATTAAGCATTGTTAAGAAAAGATTAGATAAGAGTTTGAGATGTAAATGCATGTTTTGCATCGAAACAATCAGCCTGTTTGACGTTACAGCTCTATGAATGTATGCTTAATTTGACATTACAATCAAATATTAAAGAAATCTTGAAACTATGTAGTAAGTCTCAGATTGTTTTGTTACATTAAATGATAAGTGACTTTCTTATCAGATGAAACTAAAATTATCCTTTTGACTTCCGAAATTATTTTATTTATGCGATTTTTTTTTAATTGCAGCGGCATAAAGTATTGCTAAAGTATAATACATCTCATGAATCGATGCAACCAAACATCTGTTACAATTTTGCGACATTCCTCAAAACAATAGCCTGAATTACTTTGGTTGCGGTGCAATCTTATACAGTTTAACCCTCATTGGTCGCGCTATACATTTCCCTCACAGTAGTTTTCTCAGTAGTCGTATATTTAATTTAGAAATGACCTTCAAAATTCCATGTTTTTCTTTAAATATAAATTATATCGTAATTCTTCTAAAGAAAGATTTTGTAGCTATTTTCATTAAGTGGACTGTTTATAGAATGTAAAAGTGTAGTATAAGAAAAAAAAACATACACCCAACCAATCACTTCCTCCAAGAAGACGAGACCAACGACTGATTAAGCTCAACGCCTATCGTTTAAATAAAATTATATATGAATGACCTTTTAAAACTCATTCCGAAGAGGGTGGGGGGACTCTGGTTAGCAGCATCAGATAATTTTAATGTAGTTTGATTTCATAGTAATATTTATACCCAATGTGGAATACTTTAGTCTGACTTGAAATATTTTTGTATATATATATGTATATAATGTATATAATGAAATTCCAAATTGCACAAAATAATATTTATTCGATCTAATATGCTTTGATCTATGTTTCCGAAGTTCTGAATGTTTTATATAAGTACTATAATATCTTTCAAAATATATTCATTTTGAAACATTCCTTATTCTGAAAGGTTATATGCACTGCAAATTCGCAGCACACATTTGTAACACTTTGATTAAAAAAAAGTATTCCAGCCACTTTAATGTGTACTGATTGTGTTCCCTTAATCTGTTCCTAATATGCTCCGCTATAAAGAAAGTGTTCTGAAAGTGTACCGAAAGTGTTCTGGACAGGATATCTGTTAAATCTAAACGAAATAGGCATATATAGGTATATGTCTATGTATATTAGGGTGGAACAAAAAAAACTTTTTTTTTATTTGATGATTTGCTATACCGCGGAAAACTTGCCTCTAGGGTAGCTTAGTATAATGCAATAATAAAATAAATAAATTGTTACGTTTGGCGGTAGCGCATCGGACCTAAAATTTGAGAAAATATAAGATTTTTATCACTTTTAAGGGGGGGGGGAGAATTTTTTTGTTTTGTTTTTTGATTCGCTATATCGCGGAAAACTTGCCTCTAGGGTATTTTAGTATAATTCAACAATAAAATAAATAAATTGTTACGTTTGGTGGTAGCGCATTAGCCCTAAAATTTGAGAAAATATAAGATTTTTATCATTTTTAAGGTGGAGTGCGAGAATTTTTTATTTATTTTTTTGGATTCGCTGTACCGCAGAAAACTTACCTCTAGGTTAGCTTAGTATAATGCAAAATTAAAATAAATAAATTGTTACGTTTGGCGGTAGCGCATCGGCCCTAAAATTGGTTTCTTCGCAGCAAATGTGGTGGTGAAAGTGAACTAGTGGTCCAGTGAAGCATTCCAATGCTGTCTGTAGTTATTGCTTTTCGGTGGTTGAAAACTCCTGATTAACTTTTTTTAGAAGCTAAGTTTCTAGCCATTATAATTTTTCTGAAACTCTATTATTTGATTACTTTTATCTACTATCATACTCAAAAGCAAGTTTTCTGGACGGGCAAAAAATACGTTTCTCACAGTTTCTGGGTCAATGACCTTCAACATGTTTTCGAGGAAGAATCTTGAAGATTTTATAACTTCAAATACATGTTCTGGTCTGTTTGTAAAGTATTTACTTTTTTATATAAAACCATAGAGGTATATATGACTTTAAGAGAAAAGAAACTAAGATCTTTCTCTCATCTGTTATGTTTTCAATACCTAAATACAATCGGAGAACCCTGTTTGCCGTTGTTAACCACCTTGAATGGGAAATTGTGCCAGGCTCACGAACAGATAAATCTTGAAAACAGCTACCTGATTTTATAGCAGAACTTATGTCCAGCATGTACTGCTGACCTGTGTGCATTGGTCATGTTTTACCCTCTTCAAGTTCTGCTCAAAACATTTACAGAAGCATTCTTTCTTATTTGACTGAGGCTGGATTTTGTGATGGCACCGTTACTAATATGGGGTGAAAAACCGTGTTATTTGGATAATTGAAGAACAAGTTAAACAACCACTACAGTGGAGGGCGTGCCTCTTACATTGCCATTCCGACATTTGTTTCAAACTTTAGATGGTGAAACGACTGGGTCATAATCATTGCGTTTTCCGATTGGCTCTCAGCTCAGTACATGTGAGAAACTCCCAGTAGTAAATTTTGACAGTGTTAAGTATGAGATTCCAGAAATGGACAAGCAAAGTTTGTGCAAATATAAGCTGTATCTGCTGAACATAAGTTGTGATATAAGTTCAGGCAGCTGTCCTGAATAATTAACTTTTCGTGAGTCTGGCGCACTTTTCTACTCAAGATGGAGAATTGTGGCGTCAGAAAAAGTCATCGGCTCCAATTTTAGAGATGTTTTTTAAGAACTATACTTATTTAAATATCGTCAATGCCTAGTTTTTCAAGCTAATCTTAGTTCAAACTTAATTCAATTATATCAAAAGAAAGTATAGACAAGTAAAGTACCATATTTCATTACAAACTGAATATTTACACAATCAAAAAAATAATTTTTGGTTTCAATGGAAATTTGTCAATTTTGTTTTATATTTTTTAAACTTAATACTCTACTAATAAATTGTAAAATGAACTATTTTTGTTTCATTTTTTTATCATTTCTATACTTTGTTCTACTAAAATATGTCTATATCTACTTGTTATACAAGTTATTTGATTTATTTCCATTTATTAGAAATATTTTAAAAATCGTATATTATTTTTTCGAATTTTAGGGACGATGCGATACCGCAAGACGCAAAAATCTATTTATTTTGTGTTTGCCTTGTACTAAGCTACCCTAGAGGATCATTTTCCGTGGCATAGCAATTCCAAAAACAAAACAAAAAAGTTCCCGCACCCCCCCCCCCCTTGAAAATGATAAAAATCTGATTTTTTTTTTTTTTTTAATTTAGAGTCGTTGCACTACTGCCAAACGTAGCAATTTATTTATTTTATTTTTGCATTATACTAAGCTACCCTAGAGTTAAGTTTTCCGCGGTATAGCGAATCAAAAAAACAAAACAAAAAAATTCTGGTACTCCCCCTTAAAAATGATAAAAATATTATATTATTTCAAATTTTAGGGCCGATGCGCTACCGCCAAACTTAACAATTTATTTATTTTATTTTTGCATTATACTAAACTACCCTACATGCAAGTTTTCCGCGGTATAGCGAATCAAAAAACAAAATAAAGTTTTTTTCGGCCCACCCTAATGTATATGGGTATATAGGTATAGTAGAACTGCAATTATCCGAGTTAAAACTATCCGAATAGCTGATTATCCGAATCGCTTTCAGAATTCCAGAAAAAAACAAATGAAGAAGGAAACGTACTGCGATTCCCAAAATAATTATTCTGTCTACGCGCACTACTGTTTGACCCTGGGTTTCAAATTCTAAATGATGATGATCTCATTGAAAGTGTGAGAGAAGGAAGTGTCGAGGAAGAAGATGACCTTAATGTCGAAGATGAAGCATACACGGGACCATCAGCTATTGAAGAATTTGTCGGCATTGAAACTGCGTTGAAGTGGATGGAGCGTCAGCCCGAGTGTGACCACATGCAACTTCTGACTGTCAAGCGGATGCGCGACTCGGCTCCCCGAAAACGGATGAAGATTGTCAAACAGCTTACTTTGACCGAGATTTTCAGCAAGTAATGACTTTCATTTACAGTACGGTACGTACATACTGTACTAATGTACAGCACTTGTAAATACGCTTAACATGTAATAGTGTTGCCTTTTCATTTAATTAATTAAAAGCTCTGTTTCTTTAAAAATATTTTTTTCCCATTTTCAACATACATACTGTAATTAATTAAAATATACCCCTTTTTTTTGGAAAAAATCCAATTATCCGAATTTTTGATGTATAGGGTCTGGTCCCAATTGATTCAGATAATTGGAGTTCTACTTTATATAGGAGCCTTAGTTTAACTTGAACATATAATACACTGCTCAAAACAATTAAAGGATATTTGAAGTTTTATATAAAATAAAGATATAAACGAAATTTTTTTTCCCGAAAATAGAAGAAGAGAATCACAAATGCAAATTTTTCTGGTTTTCAAACTGTGGAGTATGCAAATTTTGAGTTCGACGTCAAAAACGTCGTTTCAGCGGCAGCGAATGAAATTTGACTTTCAACTGGATAAAAGAGAATGAAGACAAGGATGAACGGCATTCAGTGATTGCTTTGTTTCGATGAGTACGATGTCTCAGCGAAGTCATTTGACAGATTCAGAAGCTTGGAGAATTGTTGGTAGGTTAGAAGGGGGCCAAACTCAAGCCGAAGTAGCGCAAGCCATTGGAGTGTCACAAAGTGTCAGTTCCAGGATCTGGAACCGTTTTTTGGAGAGTGGATGTGTAGGCCGAAGACCAGGGTAAGGTCGTAGACGGGCAACAACGCCCAATGAAGATCGGTATTTAGCGTTAACAGCTCGGAGACACCGAAACATGAACGCTACTCTTCTCCAACAACACCTTCGCTCGTCTACATGCACCACGATTTCAACTCAGACTGTCCGAAACCGGCTCCATCATGCTGTAGGACTGTATGCTCGCCGACATATGGTATGTGTTATATTAACATCAAGGCATCGTCGCGACCGCAGGGAGTGGGTGGGCAACCGAGCATGTCAACTGGAGGAGAAATGAATGGAACAATATTATGTTTTCTGACGAGTCCCGTTTTTCTGTGCATCCGTATAATAGGCGTATTTTCATCTGGAGGGACCGTGGCAGTAGGAATAACCCTGCGTTCGTGCACAAAAGTGTCAGATTTGGCGGTGGAGGAATGTTGGTCTATGGTGGCATCTCCATTGACGGGCGCACTGATCTCTACATCATTCGAGATGGAGCTCTGACTGGTCGCCGATATAGGGATGAGATCCTCAGACCTATTGTAGTCCCTTACGCTGCAGCAATCGGAGATAACTTCATTTTAATGGACGATATCTGCAGGCCACATCTTGCAAACGTGGTGGAGGATTTCCTTTTCGAGGAAGGAATCGTTCGAATGGAATGGCCAGCGTGTTCTCCAGACATGAATCCAATCGAGCACGTTTGGGACGCTCTAGGAAGACGAGTTTCTGGCCGACAACAACCCCCACAAACTCTCCAAGAACTGGAAAGAGCTCTTCTGGAAGAGTGGGGCAGAATACCCCAACTCGTCATTAATAGCCTTATTGAGTCCATGCCTCAAAGGTGTTCAACGTTGATGGCCGCCCGTGGAAACCATACCCCCTACTGAAAATGATTTTCTTTGAAGAAAACACCTTTTCTTATTCTTTTTTTCTCATATGCACAAATTGTGTTTTTTTCCTTTTGTACACAAATGCGCAATAAAATGCATTTTTTTCTGCCAAACATGTGTAATTTATTCTCATATAACCTACTATGTCTGTCGACCATGTATCAATCAGCTAAAAAGTTTCCCAGATACAAAATCCACCTAAAACTGCAATATCCTTTAATTGTTTTGAGCAGTGTATATTGAAGTGAGAAAGTGTTAAATCTGAACTTGGGAAAACTTTTGAGAACGGATTGTGAGCATATTTTGGCACACTTGTGAAATCATCACTTTCAAAAAGTGCGTTAGAAAGTGCGCTGAACAAAAGAAGTGTTCTCAAAAGTATTAAAAAACTGTTCCAAAAAGTGCGCTTCAATGTGTTGTAAAAATGTGACAAAATAAGTATTCTAAAAAGTATTCTGAAAAGTGTATAAATATTTGCATCGTGGATGGAATTCTGTCTTATACCTAAAACCTCTTCTCTAAAAATTCTGAAACTATTTTAACAATTTGGATGTTTTTCAAGATAAACCTTTATGTTATACAAAAGTCGAATTATAGTGAAAGCTGATTCTGATCTATTCTAGCATGTTGTAATAAAATATTAGTAAGAATCTAAACGAAAAATCTGAATTAATAACTCGTACTTTAATAATTAAATGACATAATGTGCGACAAATGTGCGACATATTTAGGAACAACATTAAAAAATGTACTTATTTACATCACAGAAGTTTAATTAAACACTATTTTTTAAAATATAAATAAACAAAATCTAAAATTTCAGTTTACTTCAGCGGGATGTTTGTATTCTTATATAGATCATTTCCAACCACTCGTTTTATTTTTGTATATCTTAGTAAAAAAATGAAAATCTAATGAACAGAAAAAACAGAATTTTACTAAAAGGTTGCAAGACTTAATGTGACATGAATATTAGCTTCAAACCCGCTTTATAATAAATAAAAAAATTAGGTGTTATAAAATGTTACATTTGACAACCATCAGCCAAGAAAACCTCTTCTAACTGTATAAAGTTAAAAACACCCACACATTTTTGTAACCATTTTGGTCAAATATTTTAACTTACATTATCAAATCCGATTAAACTAAAAGTATCAAAAGTGTCTACCAGCACAACCTACAATGCTCTTATTTCAAAAACTACAAAATTTAACGAAATTATTCAAGATAATTTCATTGCTATTGTTGTTAAAAAAATATAATCAATTACGTAGAATACGTTTAAAAAAGTGTAACAAACAGAAAATATATTTATGTGTAAATTAAAATAACCTCAAAAAATAACATCATGAATGATTTTTTGAAAATCTCATGTTATATTTACTATACTAAGAAATGTTATATCTTATACCATATGTTGGCGATAAGGCGCAAGAGGATTGCATATTTTTGAAACTACAGGAAAGCCAATAAATGTCCAGTGCTTTCAGAATATAAATAGTTATTATTCTCATACATGGAAAAAGTCTTGTGATAAATGAAAATGTGGATATATTGAAGGAGCTTTTAAGCTCTCGTTACATATTTTCGTTATCTTATTTATTTTTCCAGTCTACAATTTCCGAATTGTTTATCTTTCAAAAATAAAACTGTTTTTGTGTGTCGCTGAAATATCGGTAGAATATGAGTTAAATCATTCTAATCTCTTTATGTATATTTTATTTTCTCCTTTATAGTTATGCAAAAATATGTATTTAAAATTTGTGTCCATAATGTTTTTGGCTATATTCTAAAAATTTTAGTTAGCTTATCTTTAATAATTATTGGTTTCTAATTATTTCTGTTAGCTTTTTATTCCTATACACATATATATCCTTATATATAATGTTTTATGTGTTCAACTATGCAGCTTCTGAGCGCTAATCACATGAATATGTAATTGCTTTTGTTGCTAGTTATGATATATAATGCTTTTATATATGTATATATATATATCAGAGAGAGAGAGAGAGAGAGAAATCATCATCATAAACCGTTTTTTACACACTGACAGATGTAATTAACCACAGCCACTTTTCTGATTTCGTCGCTACATCTTACCTGAGGTTGGCCTCCAAGTAGTTTTGCATCCCTGGTATACCACTGTAGGTTTTCTATCTATTATTTTGTATTTTTGCAATCAATTTTTGCAATTTTATAGTGCCCAACCCATTTCCATTTTAACCTTTTCATTTTCTCGATGATGTCGAAAACTTTTGGTTAACTTCTGATCCAAGTAATTATTTGTATGTCTCTTCTTGTTATACATCGTTCCATACTTTGTTACCTCGATGATGGCAAACACTTTCATCGAACTTCTTTACCAAGTTATTCATTTTTCTGTTACTCTTTGTTGTACCTAGCATACATCATTTCATTCGCTGTTATTTGTAATATTTGTGTCATTCGTTTTGATAGCGTCCTTGGTTTTTCTCCATTAGTTAGTACAACCCAAACACATTCGTTAAACACTTCGCTTTTCAAGCAAAAATGCATGATACTCTGCTGAGTAAGAATATTCTTCCCAAAAGAATCCATTTAGAATTATCCATTATTAAAAGAAAAGCATTTAATATGCTGTACTTTTTTCTTTGAATTTGTAAGGAATAAATAATCTATTTATGTATAACACACAACAACGGTTTTTAAATCTAAAAATAAGACAGCGTAATGCTTTTTTACATGTCATGTTATTTTAATCATATAATACAGTGTTATATTTTATACTATATCTAGAAGGTACCACGGATTCAACAAACATGCATTCAATTTAAACTTCATTTTCAAACATAAATATTTATATTGATACATTGAAATAAACTTGTCATCAATGAAAATCCATACATACGGAAGGAGAATTTAACGTTTCGGAAAATATTTTTATATTAGTTTTCTTGTATTAAATTTCCAAACTGTCTATTCTTCTTTAAAATTTAACGGTGTGTTTGTGTTATGTAGAAAATTAATAAAATATGAGTAAAAGCAGCGTACTCTCAGCATGGCTGTGAGATTTTGTGTTTCATATTTATATCATCATTTTAGAGTTTTCCGTCTACACATATATGACTATATTTTAAAATATTTAAAATATTTAACTTTTTTCGTGTCTTCGAAGCATGTTTTTTTTTTTATATATATATATATTTGTTTTCTTATACCTGAAACAAATAACGTTATATATTTATTGTTATCGTTGAAACAGCTTAGGCTTTTGTTGAGTTTACTCTAACTTATACATTTATAATATACAAAAATGTATTTAAGACTACTTACAACAACAACATATCAAATATATAAAAATGTATTTGCCTGCAGTTACTTTAACTTTCATGATATTTTTTATTATATTAGGTAGTGCTCAGGTTTATGTTATTTGCACAAGATGAGGGAAAAAAAAATCGTTCATTTTATAATACATGAAAATCGATATATATCTTGACTTTAAGACTATAAATATCTCTCAAAAATTTTATTCCCAAATATTTGAAGATCAGGTCATGACTAAAAATATCTATACATTGAAAAGCTTTTAAATTTTCAGCAAAATTTCTTCGTTTTATCATGTTCCACGTTTCCAAATTGTTTATAATTACTTCAAAATTAAAAACTGCTTTTGCGTGTTTAAACATTTCACAAAAGTATAAATTTTTACAGTGTTTAGTATATATTATTAAAGATTATATTTTGAAATATTTAAGAAACTTTTCTTTTCTTATTGATAGTTTATGGATAATTCTTGTGATTTTTATTCATAATTATATATATATTAAAATATATTGATATGTCTATGCTAATAATGTTAATAATACATGGCTTTAAGAATATTTAATATACAGAAAAGCATTTGTACGATACTTAAAATAACAATGCCTTTTTAATATTAAATTATATGTAATTTTTTTTTTATTTCTCACTACTTTATCATATTTTGCAGTGCTATATTTTATGTAATCTCTACAAAGTTAACCGTTACAAAAAATGCATTCACTTTTCACTACATGAAAACCAATAAATATCCCACATTTTTCAGAATTCCAGTTTCTCTATAATGTAATTTTCTCATACATATTTGTCATCAAAGAATGAAACTTATTGTCGGAACACTTAAGGTTCCTTCTTATATTTCCATCGCCTTACTTATTTATTAATTTTTTTGTATTTAATTTGTTAGTTGTTTTTATTTTCTTCAAAATTTAAAACCGTTCTTTTGTGTTCTTGTAATACTTCTAAAATATCAATGAAACATCATACTATCTTCATAGATGTTTTATTTTCACATAAATATTTATATCGAATTTTCTTGTCAAGTGACTTATGTGACTAAATATCCAATATTTAAAAAATAATATTACGGTTTGCTTTGATTTTCAGTATTTTCCCTATTTTTATTGTTATTGTAAGAAACTCGCTTGTTATGTGAAAATGATGTTTATTAATGAAACAATCATGAAAATATTTTAAAAGTAATAACCATGTATATGTTACGGTCAAAATGATTAATCCGGTCATTATTAATAATAACCGGTTATTATTAATAATGACCGGATTAATAATTTTGACCGTAACATAGACACAAGTAACACAGATAGTTGTTCCATTGTTGGTAGTCGATACCGTAGGAAAATGCTGGAGTTGGTATGCCAACAATAAGTTAACCGAGACCCCTCTTAGTTTAGAGTGTTATACGTCTAACCAAAAGAAATCTCGTTGGACTACATCGATGTTTACTGATACCTCTGTAATTAACGGTTGCTCCTTTGTTGCATAAACATTGACGTCTTGGAAAATGACCGACAATTGCGCAGATGCTGGCATCTACTGCCCACAGTGCAACGGTGTAGTTTATTTTCATTAATGACGAACACTTTACCGCCATTGTTCCAGTTTAATATTATATCTTCAGCCGTTTACATGCATATTATTTTTAGCATTTCAAAGGAAAACCCATTTGTAACAATGCCATTCACTACCCACCAAAAACAACCTTTACCCACACGATCTGACAGCTGTCGGCAGAGTTTCATTATCCCTGGCAACAGCAGAGTAACATTGGAAAAGTGTGAGTAGCATGTCGGCAACTGATACTAAAAAGCTGTGCTTTTTCGTATGCTGCGCAGCGGAGTATTTGACGCAAAATCCTCGCCAAAATTAATTGCCATGTGTTTTAAAGTTAAACCATTATTGTTGACTTACTATTAGTAAATAGTATTATTAGTAGTATTTTATAATAATTATTGTTATATATATATATATATATATATATATATATATATATATATAAATGTATGTATTTATTTATTTAAATAAATATATAATTTATTGTTTACTTACTTATTTATTGTTTATAAGAGGAAATTAATTGTTGATAGATTTGTTTTATGTACAACTAATGTTTAATTAATTATGGTTAATTTTACTACACATAAACGTTTAATTATTTACAAAAACTAATGCATATAATATATATATATTACATGTATTTAGTTTATAACAAAGTTGAGTCTCAATAGTATAGAGATGCTGGTTTTTGAGTGTTTTGAATAGGTTTGCACATCTCCCAAAAACACTGATATTTAAAAATGACAACAATATCCAAACATCAAAACTATTACCAATACAATTATAATTCAAAAATGGTCCGAATAAACCCCGACACAGCTTTAAAAAGCTTTGAAAAAATTAGATAATATATTTCAATAAATATCTTTCAATAAATTAGATCTAAAAAGGCTTAATATTAACACATTTTCAATTTAAATTATTATTTTATTATTTTTTTTACATGAAAAGTAAAATTTTTTAAATGCACATGTTAAAGTATATATATAAAAACACAATAACAAAGCTGAAACATAACAAAAAAGCACGTCTTCTCACAAAGAAACTTTCATTTCAACTGAGGCTAGGAGCCGCTGGATATGACTCATACTCCTGAAATACACACAGATCGATGCACAAGTTAGTCAACATTATAAAATATGCATTTTACAGTTGTTGAACAAATTTTAATTTCTCCCTTT
The DNA here is from genome assembly GCA_963931845.1 of Maratus michaelseni. Lineage (NCBI taxonomy): Eukaryota > Metazoa > Arthropoda > Arachnida > Araneae > Salticidae > Maratus > Maratus michaelseni. Next base: position 157,710,273 of record OZ007588.1, read on the forward strand.
TTGGCCAGGATTTTGCCACTGTATGTCGGTTACTGATATCGGTTCTCTTATGGCTAAACATAGGCAGGCGATTTATATCGTCAAATGACGCAGGACAGCCATATGTTGTCTGATAATGGCCCGATTAGAATCGTGAACACCTGTCTGAATTAGGCTATTTTATCATAGCCGACAATTTTCTTTCATTTGAATATTGTCGGGGATATTATATATATATATATATATATATATATATATATATATATATATATATATATATATAAATAAGTTTTTTTAATTATTCTTCGGAGTATAAATGAAACAAAATAAACTATAAACAAAAGGTGAGACTGGAAAAATAGCTATTTAAATTAAAAAAAAAATTCCTTCCGGCCTGTACAGACAAGAAAAAATAGCTTTCCTATTTGTTCGTTTTAAAATTTTAGCTATGTTACTCAAAAGAGCAAGCTACATTCAAAGACCCCAATTACAGAAGATTAGTTAATACTGAATTTGAATGAGGAATTTGCCAAATTAGTCAACTATAGCCAAGTTGGCTTCATTTATGAAGACTTATTTTGGTCGCCAAATTTGGCAATATTTCGCCAATTGTCGCCAAGTTTGACGAGAATTTGGTGCTAATGGATATAAATGTATAGTTATGGATATGAATGCATAGTTTTATGCGTATGATTGGGAAAATGATTACAACAATGAAAGATAATAAGCTGCGAGAAATCGCGTTTACTAAAACTCATAAATTAACCGTTGGTTTTTTGTAATGTGCTGTCTTGTTTCAAAATGTAAGTCACCCTAGAATTTCAAACTGATCTATCTCAGCCATTTTTTAAGATTGATGTAAAACAAAAAATGCTCCACAATCTGCGTATCAAGGCCTAACACTTAAGTAAAAAATAAATTTGAAATTTTAACTATTTTGTATATTTATTTTAGTTTTAAATATTTTAGTGGCCACCATTTTAAAACAAGATGGCGGAGCAAGCTGGAAAACGAACTCGGTTCAGACATTGGTGAGCTTAATACACACAATTAGTTTCATTCAAATTGATTTATAAATACGAGTGTAATCGGATGATATATATATATATATATATATATATATATATATATATATATATATATATATTATATATATATATATCAACATTTGAACGGAGGATGGTTTTCGGGTCTGAAGGTCATGATCGATGAAAATATACGAAAATTATGCGGAATTGCTTTCCTCCGAATGGCTGCAGTTGTAGCTTTATACTTTTTTGTATTGAAACTACCTAATATACTTTTTTTAGTGAAACCTACCTAAAAATGAGATAACAATATATTAAATGTACCACATATATACATTTTTTATTAATTCCGCATATTTCACATCAATTCTTTAATTCACATTGAGATGGCTGATTGTATTTTATTGTTATAACAAATAACAAACATGGTTGCTCGTTAAGGGGAAGGGAGATCAAGGAGAGCAAATGACACTCGCCAGATTTTAAAATTTAATTAATTAAAATTTATTTTTGGCTCATGATTAAGCAAAAGACTTAAAAGTAAATTGTATTATAGAATTATTATTCTCAAATTGTTTAAAATAAATAAACATCAAATGAAAAAGGTCAAAGGGTATTTCATTACGTTTTCTCTTCTTCCTTGTTAAAAAAATAATTAGTTATGTTTTACTAATTACTTTCATTTGTTAAAAAAAAACTGAAACGAGCAGTTTATTGGGGCACCATCCCATCCCTCTGCCAAACTAAAAAATAATAAATGGTTCAATTTTTCATTTTTCAAAAATGCCGAAAGTTTTTAATATGTCTGATTAGTTATATTTTATATTGTATTTTATGTTGAAATGTTTTAAAAATGTTTGCTAGGTTTAATAAATGCACGTGGGCTTCAGAAAAAAAAATATTTCATGTTTATATACGCCTTAAAAAAAAGAAAACGCGGCCCTGGTAGAGGATTGCATTCACATCTGTTCCAAAATCTTGCACCTACCTCAATTAATTTCGTACTGAAAAAGCTTATGGTAACAAATAGGAAAAAAAAAAGTTAAAATACAAAGAGATTTATTAATTTTAAACTTTCAGTGCTAGCATGTGTGGGAAGGGGGGGGGAGATAATTTCCATAAATATTTTTAATATGCGGATGTTTATCTCACATGAAATAAAATAATTAATTGATTAAAATTCCCTTTTCGTAAATAAACCAATTTTTGAATTTTTTTTGTGAAATATTATGTGAAAATTGATCTATTTACGTATAGAAATAATCAATTATTATATCAATTAAATAATTACTAATTAATAAATCTAATTATTAGTAAAATATAAAAGATTTGAAAATATAAGATTATGTAAATTTCCATACAGTGTACTTAATTAAACAGAAAATAAGGATAATAAATATAAATATATATAAATATATTAGCACAAGCATTAAGAATATTTCGTAGATTGTGAAATGCTTAGTGACTATATTGCTTAGTGAACCCTGAGTCAAATAAAATACATTTAAAAATTCCATAATGTGTTAAAAATAATTGAAATATCATGCTTAGATTTCCTTTAAAAGAAATCTATTTTAAATTAGAAATACACTGAGGAAAAACTTCAAAATTAGATAATTTAAGATTCCTTTTTTAACTTTTTTTAACTTTGTGCGCAAGGTGAAAAAAAATCTTTAAATTAGTTTTTTAATTGAAAAATATCATAAAAGAATGTGAAATAAAGTTTAAGAAACTTTTAATTAATTTTCTTTTGCGACTATATAAGTTAAAAGAGTATGCTAATTACTTTAAGCGGTTCTCCTAGAATGCTGCATACAGTATATTTTTAAACTCTCTTATTATAAAAGATTGCTACACGAAGAATAGTTGAAACTTCACAGCAATACTTCACATTATATTTTTTATTTCACTTCTATACTTATCATGTATAAGTATTACTATATATTTAGGAGCAAATCACTTGTGCTTCTCTTTTACTTAATTTTTTTTAAAAATATGTATTTGTTTTCTCTACCATATTTAATTTTGTCATAGGTATTTTAGACATAAGCTGTAAAAAAAAAAAAAAAAAAAAAAAAAAAAAATTAAAGTTACAAAATATACGGATGTTGCATCAACATTTGACTAAAAATAAAATTTATTTTATTTGTCTTGAGAATAAAAATGTTCTTCGCATGTAAGTCTTAGAAAAAAGTTTTTAAATAATTAGATTTTTACTTGAAATAACTTGAATTACTTGAATTTGATTTGAAATAACTAGATATTTAGCTGATACGAATTTTAGACATAAGCTATAAAATTGTAAAATCACAAAATATGCGGAAGTTGCATTAACATTAGATTAACAATGAAATTAGTTTTATTTGTCTCTTGAATAAAAAAGGTTCTTTGCATGTATTTTTTTTAGTGTTATAATTTCTTAATCATAAAACATATTGGTAATTTTTTTTTAGAAAAAATTTTATTTATTTTAATTTCACTATTCTTAGTTTTTTTCTTCGTAAAATTGTTAAAATGTCGTATTGATTATTTTGTACATTCAAGAAAGTGTAAAATTGCTTATAAAAGTTTCATAAAAATAGGTTTTTATTTTTTTTTTCCACTCTAAACTGATGCTATTTATTCCGGGATTATAATATTCTTTCGTAAATATAATTTCATAAAGGCATAAAAACACTCAAAAGATTTTATTTTCCTTACCAATTAATCAATAATTTCTTGTTTAAACGTTGGATTTAATGTTTGTTCAAGAAGTATTCTTGTTTGAACATTTGAAATAATTTATTCAACTATTTGTACGGAAACTTTTAAGTGTTTTCGCATATGTCGTTTATTTTCGTTATCTACATGTCAAAAATTCGACTGAATACAATGCATCATTGCATACCTTGTTTTGTTTTACATATGTAAAATAAATGACATTCATTTATTTTTTGCCACAAATTTATCTTTTTATGCTTATAAAAATGTCTATAAAAACGTATTTTTATTTCATTTAGCATTTAGTGCCACTCAAAATTGAACGAATATGAATTAACGAAAAATGTGGTTGTAATGTTTGAGGTATTTTTGTTTGACCATTTCATATAATTTATTCAACTATCTGTACAGAAACGTTTAAGTGTTTTCGTATATATCATTTATTTTCGTTATCTACATGTCAAAATTATCAACTGTATAAAATACATCATTGCATACCTGGTTTTGTTTTACATATGTAAAATAAATGACATTCATTTATTTACTTAACACAAATTTACATTTTTATGCTTATAGAAAGGTTTATAAAACCGTATTTTTAATTCAATTAAAATGTAATGGCATTCAAAATTGCACGAATATGAATTAACAAAAAAACTAATTAATAAAATAAATAAACATTTTAATTTCCTTCATCAAAGCATTTTAAAAAAATCTTTCAAGCAAAAAAAAAGTAAAAAAAAAAAAAAAAAAAAAAAAAACCTCTGCTTTAAAATAAGGAAGTGCTTAAAAAAATGAGTCCAAATCTAACACAAAAATTTATATCCTGTGATTTCTTTCAATTGTTTATTATTGCCTCAATAGAGTTTTTAGCATTTTTCTTTTTGAAAAGGAAATGTAATTTAAGAGAACTATATATTCTTTTAATGTTGTTTGACTATTTTTATTTATTGTTTTGGCCGTCTGATGTTTCTTTAAAACACTGAATTGTATATATCGTTCTTTATTGTTAAAAAATGTTTTTTTTTTCTGCGTAGACTTTTTTAATATTTACAAATGCACTTTCTACACTATTGAAGTAATAATTATTTTGAAATCAAAAAGTATTTTTGTCCAAAAAATTAATATAAATAAAAAAAAAATTATGTTGCAATTTTTAATATGCATGGAATTTAAAAATAGTAGTACTTTATGAGTTGGAGGAACGGAATTATATTGAATATACTTAATGTTAAAAAAAGAAGTTTAATTACTGTATTTAACAATTTAATAATTACAATTAATGTATTTATAACAAGAACAAAACGAATGCTTCAAGCATAGATTATGAAAGATTTTCCAACTCATTCAGAATAATGTAACAAAACTTTACCGTTTAATAAGTTGAAATATGATTTTTGAAAAGCAAATAAAACATTTGAAAACGCAATTTCAAAAATTACCATAAATAAAATACAAATGATGTGAAATATCACTTTATTAAACAGCGTGTAACCAACAAAGTGGTCAAATGTCCAGACCGGGGTTCGATCCCGGATCCCTTGGTAAAGCGCACCAAGTGCTTTTAACATTAAGCCATCCGGACTAGCATTCTCTCACTCTTATATGGCTAGGCTATAACCACGCAGCACAAGGTGAAACGTCAATCATGATCGCAACTTCCAGTGGCATACATGAGACAAATTAAACCCAACTTCGATGAATATTTATATACTAATTAATTTTTCAGGAAGGCTGAAATTATTCAGTAAATTACTGAAATACAAAGGATCTGAATTATCACTTTACTAAACAGCGTATAGCCAATAGAGTGAAAAATGTCCAGATCGGGGTTCGATCCCATGTCCCTTGGTATAGCGCACCAAGTTATTTTACCATTAAGACATCCGGTCTAGCATTCTCTCACTCTTATATGGATAAGCTACAACCTCGCAGCACAAGATTAAACGTCAATAATGAGAACAACTTCCAGCGGCATACATGAGGCAAATTAAACGCAGTATCGGTGAATATTTACTTACTAACTAGCAAGCTACACCCGCTACGCTGGTCAATTTCTCTTAATGCACCTTTAATCAAGTGAAATATTGACTTTGAATTTGACCTTGTATTTTAACACCCTGTGGATCTTTACATGGAATGTCCTTCTGCATTTCTGAAAACGATACGAACGCTATTGCGGTATTACATTTTTAATGTAAAATTTGGGCTGTTAAGGACAAATTAGGCCAATTCTCTGTAGACTTTACTATGGAATAAGTCAGCACTAAAAAAAAAAAGCGAATAATTTTGTTAAATTAGGGTGTCTATGGGGCTTACATTATGGTGTCTATGGGGAAAAATAATTTCCGTTGGATTCAAATTGGATTTGAATGAAGTTACAATTTACAATACTTCAAATATAATAAAATTGATATGCCTCACTAAGGTGGACAAAAATACGCTACTCGTCGAGAATTAAATAAAAATCATGCACTCGCGACATCACAATTCACTTTTATATTTTAACAGAATAATAAGGCTACTATAATTACTCGTGCTATTATAATTACTAATAGTGACTCGTGCTATAGTCAGTATATATGATTCAGGACACAATGCCGTTATCAGTATCTTTTTACGCGTGAAGATTTCGCTATGGTACTCCGATGTAAAATTTGGTAATATTTGAAATTCAATATTTGTAAAACGGCATATACATTAGATTTGAAATTTATATCGAGAAAAATACAATTTTTTACCTTTCTAACGCAGTTTGTCTAACAATTTTGTGACAAATACTTTTCGAGCTATTAATCTATTCAGTAACTTCAAATGTTTCATTTTCCGAGATTAATATGTGGCAACAATAAGCGAAAATCCCAGGATGATGTTGGAGCAAGGACTGTCACCATCACTTTTGAAATCGGTTCTGTAGTTCCTGAGATTCCATAGAAATTGTAATTTAGAATGATTTTAGAACGCTTTTCGCTCATTTCACCCTTTTAAATTTCGATTTTTTTAAAAATTTATTCATAGAGAGCATTTACATCTTATAAGTAACTACAACGCCAAATTTCAAATGTCTAACTGCTTCAGTAAAAAAAAAGTCGCAGTTTTCGAAAATTTTTCACTCCTGCACCCCATTGAGGTTAGTGGAACCGACATAAAATATAGCCTATGTTGGAGTAGGGATTGTCATCATCAATTTGCCACAATTACTTTTGAAATCGGTTCTGTGGTTCCAGAGATTCCATAGAAATTGTAATTTAGAATGTTTTTAGAAAACTTTTCTCTCATTTCACCCTTTTAAATTAGTTTTTTTATTTGTTCTTAGAGAGCATTCCATCTTATAAGTAACTACAATGCTAAATTTCAAATTTCTAGCTCCTTCAGTATAAAAAAATATGCAATTTTAGTATGTTTTTGCTCCTGCACCACCCTGGGATTAATGACACAGACGTAAAATATAGCCTATGTTGGAGCAGGGATTGTCATAAAAAATTTGCCACCATCACTTTTGAAAAGGGTTCGGCAGTTCCAGAGATTCCATAGAAATTGTAATTTAAAATGTTTCTAGAACGCTTTTCGCTTAACCCGCACTTTTAAATTTCGATTTTTTTTAGAATTTGATCTTAGAGAGCATTTACATCTGATAAGTAACTACCATGCCAAATTTCATGTTTGTAAGACCGTCAGTATACAAAAATCGTAATTTTAGAACGTTTTCGCTCATGCACTCCCTTGAGGGTAGTGGCACTGGCATGAAATATAGCCTATGTTACAGCAGGAACTGTCACCATCAATTTGCCACCATCACTTTTGAAAATGGTTCTGTAGCTCCAGAGATTCCATAGAAATAGTAATTTAGAATGTTTTTAGACCGCTTTTCGTTCATATCACCCTTTTAAATTTCGATTTTTTTTTAGAATTTGATCTTAGAGAGCATTTACATCTTATAAATAACCACCATGCCAAACTTCAAGTTTCTAGCTCCTTCAATATAAAAAAAATCAAAATTTTAGAACGTTTCTCACTCATGCACTCCTTTGGGGGTAGTGGCACCGATATAAAATATAGCCTATGTTACAGCAGAGACTGCTACCATCAATTTGCCACCATTACTTTTGAAAATGGTTCTGTAGTTCCAGAGATTTTGTTGAAATTGAAATTTAGAATGTTTTTAGAACGCTCTTCGCTCATCTCACACTTTTAAATTTCTAATTTTTTTAGATTTTTTTCTTAGAGAGCATTTACATCTTATAAGTAACTACCATGCCAAATTTCATGTATCTAGCTGCTTCAGTATAAAAGAAATCGAAATTTTAGAACGTTTTTCGCTTCTGCACCCCCTCGGGGGTAGTAGCACCGACATAAAATATAGCCTATGTTAGAGCAGGAGCAGGAACTGTCACCATCAATTTGCCACCATTACTTTTGAAAACGGTTCTGTAGTTCCAGATATTCCATAGAAATATTAATTTAGAATGTTTTGAGAACGCTCTTCGCTCATCTCACCCTTTTAAATTTTGAATTTTTTTAGAATTTGTTCTTAGAGAGCATTTACATCTTATAAGTAACTACCATGCTAAATTTCATGTTTCTAGCTGCTTCAGTATAAAAAAAAAATATCAAAATTTTAGAACGTTTTTCGCTTCTGCACCCCCCTGGGGGTAGTGGCACCGACATAAAATCTAGCCTATGTTGGAGCAGGGACTGTCGCCATCAATTTGCCACCATTGCTTTTGAAAATGGTTCTGTAGTTCCAGATATATTCCATAGCAATATTAATTTAGAATATTTTTCGAACGGTTTTCGCTTATCTCACCCTTTTAAATTTTGAATTTTATTAGAATTTGTTCTTAGAGAGCGTTTACATCTTATAAGTAACTACCATGCCAAATTTCATGTTTCTAGCTGCTTCAGTATAAAAAAAATCGAAATTTTAGAACGTTTTTCGCTTCTGCACCCCCTGGGGGTAGTTGCACCGACATAAAATATAGCCTATGTTGGAGCAGGGATTGTCACCATCAATTTGCCACCATCACTTTTGAAATCGCTTCAGTAGTTCCATAGATTACCCCTACAAACAAACAAACAAACAAAAACACAATCTTTACTACTTTATAATATTAGTATAGATTAGTTTTTCAGCAGAGCTGAAAATATTGAATATTTGATTGTGGTAATTATATAATTTACCACCAAGAGTCTGGTAAATATGCGAATAGTTTTGTGCAGCCCTGTATATGATCTACAGATTTGTAGCAAGCTGAAATTTAGTTCACTTAGATAAAGGATAGAACAGTTGAAAATTCCCCCTCACAATTTTCAACAATAAACGCAAATTTACTCAAAATATTTTGCACATCCTTGCATAATATATATATATATATATATATATATATATATATATATATATATATATATATATATAATATGAATGTATATATATATATACATTTAACGCGCGTACCAGAATTGAGAACGCAACGCACATACAACAATTATTATTCATAGTACTGTAACGGAATTATTTTGTGTGTCCCTGTAAATGAACGATGAATTCTATATTCACAATATTATATAGTAAGCAGCTTGTAGTGCACCTCAATGACATACATCAATTTCCATATGTTTCAAATAGTGTAACATCATTAAAATACAATGCAAAACATTTATCCTTAGACTGTAATGCAATGGAATTCTTTTGAGTGGACTTGTAAACGACCAGTTAAAGATGCACACTTCATTTTCAATACAGAATATGCCATTGTAAACACCAACAGCACATATCAATTGCAGGACATACCGAGTATAGATTGTTAAAAATCTACAACAAACTGACCAGTCATTCGAACGTTTTTATAGAAATCGGCTACATAACTGTAATTTAACTCTATTCTGACCATAATATGGGCAAAAATATGGTCTGAACACGGTTAAATAATGGTTATGTAACGGTTTTCTATAAAAACGGTCGAATGACTGGGCAGATTGCTGCAGATTTTTCACAGTGTATTTATGCGAATTAGTGTAAGAACAGTTGGAAGACAGAAGACAGACAGACAAACCGAATTCGTAAACACTGTTCAACTACGTTGAACAGTGTTAAAAAGGCTTATAAAGGCTTATTTCTGCTTATTACAAATATAATACCATAAAAAAGCGAAAAATAAATCATGGAGCCTTCTTTTAATTTTGCAAACATGGTAATCTTTTCCCTTTTACACAATGACACAAATTCTTTTCTGCAATTTATAAGGATAATGTTTGTGAGTTATTTTGCGTCAACAATAGGGGGGTTCCTTTTCAGTGGACTACACAGATATCTGTAGTTATAATATACATTTTCAAATACTAGGGGTCCCTGTCCCCTGCGAGCTACAATTAGGAACACCCGTTCAGGCACCACAGAATCTAAAAATTTGCTAAGTTGCTCTCGTTTTAAAAAGTAACAGTAGATGAAACGACTAATGGCGAATGTCTGTAATCGAGTTTCCATTCATTTCCCTTTGACTGAATGATTGCAAGGCCGAAACAACTGATATCGCGACATCTAACGGGTGATTAATTAAGACCAATAAAACAATTTAAAATCATATTGTTAAATATGGCTACGTAAACGACGTCGCTGTCTCCCGGAATTTCATAACAACGATATAAGATTTTTTTTTTTTTTTTAATAAAATGATTTAAATGTAGCGTTTTTTAAAATGACGTAATTTACAACAATGTTTACATACGTGTTTTAATATTCATATGAAAATACATTTTCAATTGAATGGAAATATTATTATTTGCGCTTGTAAAATTGTCAACAAAAGGTAAAAATAATTTTCGAAATATGAAATACTGCTCTCGTGTAAATATATTTCTGAAATGAAACTGTTTGGCAATATTATTTCGAGCATTATTATTTGGTAATATTAATTTATTATGATTTTAAAGTTTTCTTTTGCTTTTCAATATTTATGTGTAAAACCATTGTAATTTTTCCAAATTCTCACTTTCAACATTTAATTATTAATTAAAGTTTTTTTCTGTTTTCAATGGTCATCTGTAAATAAATTTTTAATTGAAATGAAATATTATTATTTTCGATGTTTTACAATTTGCCAACAAAAAAAAACCTTTCTAAATATAAAATAAGTCTGTATTGATATGATTAATATTTGAAACAAAATTTGAGAAACAAATTTCAAACATTTTCTCACACAAAAACAATAGTTGCAAACTACACACAGTAAGCTTGTCAAGTATGTCCCTTCAAACTATGGTGAAAATGCAATGCAGAGTTCTTGTTCCTGTAATACTTTTTTAACGGAACTATTTTGATTGATTGTAAAATTAAATAGCTCTCAAAATAAATCTTCGCCTTACTGCCTACTTCAGCGCGTTTATCAGACATGTCTCTATAAAACTACCAATTTTCGTATTCTTATATGCAATAGTTTTCTTAAAATTAACCGATAAAGACACAACTACAAAATAGTATTTAAGGCGTCAGTGTCGACAGCGTTAGTTATTTTTTTAACACAGAAAAACTGGATATTGAACACATTTTAAAAAATATCTTTAATTTAGTTAGATTAATGCTGTAATTGACTTTATACTATATACATGCAGGCTTCAAGCATCACACCTAACCCTGGTATCTCGGTAAAACATAACTTTTTTTCAGTATTATTTAATTATTTGAGACTTTTGTATGTAACATGGAATTTATAGACTCACTATTGATTAGTGTCATAAATCATCATAAGATCAATCTTATGCAAAGTAATCTTATACTTTGGTTTATACTTTACTATACTATTAATCAATTCCAAATATTAATATTATAAAAAAATCTAAATATTCTCGTATGTATATTACATTTTATTTATAAAATATTTGCAATTATTTAATTTTTATCAAAAATTTTATTTTTACTGTTTCTCAAAATAGACACCTAAAATATGATAAATAATTAATTTTTCATATACTCACAATATTTGTTTTCTGTTTTTAAGAGAATAGATAACGTAGGAAAAGAGACATAACATAAGCACATTTATTATTTGATTAGACGAATTGCTTAGGAACTCTAAAGCAATGTATGAATTGTACAAATAAAATCGGTCAACAGGATAACAACGCATATCGCGGTTTAATACAATGAAAAAGCTTTTTCCTAGTATATGGGTCTCGTATACATATGTAATAATAGTCTGTGAATGTAGTAACGTATTACTTTTACCATTTAATTGCATGCAAATTTGGGAACATTAACTACACACCAATGGTTATAAATTTATACATTTACAACATAAATAAATGTTATAACTTGATGTTACATTCAAAATTTGAAATATATATAAAAATGGCAGTGGGAAGGTACATGCAGCATGATAAAATGCGATGTAAGACACATGCATATACTAGCAACATTGAAAACAACAAATAGCAACAGAGTGCTAGGCGCATAAGCACCAACCTCAAAACACGATGCGCAAATCCTAGTTTGCAGAAAACCTTTAAAAATAAGTGTGGAAAACTTGTAATTTCAGCAAAACTTTTTATTTTTCTCTCCGCTGTGTTGCGATTGCTGTTATGCTGTTCTTTGCATTTTTCCTACGTCGCAGTTTTCCGTGATAGATATATCTTTCCTTCGCAATTTGTGGTATTTCAATGCGCCGATAATTTTGGGATGTGGAAAAACGGTTGTTGCCATTCGAAAATTTCGAGTTGTTTTTCACTGTCACCGTTACCAAGAAGCCTCTAGAGATGAACTCTCTACATTGATCCAACAAGCGAAGAGAATCACTGATTAAAAACACCAACAACGCTGCTTTGAACGCAATCCATTGATAGAAACATTCTAAGTACGAAACCCTCTGTTTCGACTGAAATCCCGCATACTTCTTATTCTGCACGTTTTGAGTCACCGAACGACAGATGAAAAACCATTTCTTTCCCGTACAGAATTGGCAATATCTCCTACCGTTAACCGCGTGTTGATTTTAGCGAGCATCTTGAGGAAATGTGTGTTTTGACCGAGCACAGAGAAGTTATAAGACATTTTCTATTGTGTTGGTTCAAAGCTTTTGAATTTTAAAGTTCATTTTCAAATCTTGATGAAGTGATCTACATTTACGATGTGTCGGTTTTAATCAATGTAAAGTTATTTCGTCGATTTTCACTGCTGACTCATCGATTTCCACAGCCTTGATGTCACACAGACTTTTCTGGAAATCAACTAATTTTCTTGTGTATTTTGATGTGGTATATTCGATGAAGATCCAGTATGTGGCTTTTCTTAATTTACATCGAAAGCAATATGTGTAAGAAGAGCACGTCTTGTATTTATTTATTAATTTGTGTCCATATCTCCGGTTATTGACACATATAGAAAACGATCCAAAAGAAAATATTCTTCAAAAATTAATAAGATATGAATGCTTTTCTCCTGATGATAACAATATTCTTTTGAAGTGTTGAGAAATAGAAATTATTCAACGAAAAGTGAAAGTGCGAAAAATAGAAGTGTTATGAACAAAACAGCGTTAAAAAGTATTCAGTGAAATAGCGGATTTAAAAAGATAGGAAAAGGGAATCTGAAAAAGAGGTATGCATCTGTTTAATATACAAGGCCTAACAGGGCCATCACAATATCAAAATGCTGATTCTTGCATTTATCACTAAAACCATTGGGTATCTATTTATCAAAGTCTTAAATATTTTGATATATATGTAATCTTTTTTCTATACAATTGCATTTCTCATTTGTGTTTTTTACATTTAATAAACATACATTTAGTCCAGCAGAATCAGATAAAAGTATTTTCTTAAGTATTTTTGTGTATATTTAATATGTTAATTAATTCAGGTAATGTTTCTAGGTTTACAATCTTTAGCGGTAAAAATTATAAATAATTTGATTATTTAAAAGTAAACTTTTCCTTCTTAATTTAATTTAGTTAAAAAATCTTTTACTGGACTTAACTTTACTCTTAATAATCGTATGTGTATATGTATATATTTTTTCTTATAAGTATAGGGTTCACTAGCTTTCAATTTTATATCCTCGCAAATGGCTTTGGCGCAGTCTAAAACGCATCCTTATATAGAACGTTCTACATTTGTGAACAAACGCTGGACATTTTAGTGCTATGAACTATCACCAATTTCGTCTGCAGTGCATTATTTTTCTGATTGGTGGGAGAGAGATGTAGGGAAGAACTCTCTACATTGATCCAACAAGTGAAGCTAATCACCGATTAAAAACACCAACAACACTGCTGTGAACGCAATCCATTAATACAAGCACTCTAAGTACGAATGACTGAATTCCCAACCTCTTGAGTCACCGAACGACAAATAAAAAACAAGTATTTCCCCATGCTGAAATTATCAACGCTTCTTACCGTTAACCGCGTGTTGATTTGTGCGAGAAACTTGAGGAAATGTGTGATGTGACCGTGCACAGAGAGGTTGAACGACCTTTTCTGTTGCATTGATACAAAGCATTTGAATTTTGATGTTCCTATTCAAATCTTGATCTACATTTCAAATGTGTTGGTTTTAATCAATATGAAGTTATTTCGTCGATTCTGACTGATGATTTATTGATTTCTAGAACCTTAGCGCCATCGAGTGTTTGCTGCAAATCAACAAATGTTCTTGTGTATTTTGATGTGCCATCTTCCATGAAGATCCAGAATGTGGTTTCTCTTAATTTATATCTAAAGAAATTTGTGTAAGAAGACCACGTCTTGTGTATATTCATCAATTTGTGTACACAGCTCTGGTTATTGATGCGTATAGAAAATGATAAAAAAAAATGATATAGCAAAATAGGAATGCTTTTCCTCTGATGACAACAGTCTTCTTTTGAAGTGTTTAGGAACAGAAATTATTCAACGAAAAGTGAAAGCGGGAAAAATACAAGTGTTATGAACATAACAGTGTTTAAAAGTATTCAGTGAAATAGCAGATTTAAAAACATAAGCAAGAGAAATCTCAAACGAGATATGCACATGTTAAATAAACAAGGCTTGGCCACCATAATATCAAAATGCTGATTGTAGCATTTCTCACTAAAACAATTGTGTATCTATTTATCAAGGTCCTAAACATCTTCATATATATTTAATGTTTTTTTTCTATTCAATTGCATTTTTCGTTATTGTATTTTATCTTTAAGAAACATACATTTAGTCCTGAATAATCAGATTCAAGTACTTACTTAAGTATTTTTGTGTCTATTTAACCCTTTCAGGGGCAAAGTACTTATGTTTCTAAAATGTTGAAATCAGTGAGTCACACCGGGATTGAAAAGTAAAATTTATTTCAAAATAAGTAGAAGCGTTTCTTCACGTATATTATAAAAGAAAAATTTGATTCCAAAATTCCGGTTTCAATGTGGCGTTTGGGAATTAAAATTAAGTGGTATATATTATATACCACCGCCCCTCAAGTGGTTAATATATTAATTAATTGAAGTAATGTTTGTATGTTTATAATCCTTAGCGGAAAAAATGATAAATAACTTGATTATTTAAAAGTAAACTTTTCCTTCTTAATTCATTATTCAGGATTTTGTTATTTGCCATCTTTCTAATTCATTAACCTCTTTCAATATACGATCATACAATAATATAATGTTCAAAATTAGTAATTTATTATAATTAATATTCGTATTTATATCTTTTACATTGTTGGTTACCTTTCTACACAGCCTCTATTGTTTTATTCAACACAATCTTGATCGCATACATTCATATATCTATATGTACCATCTCATTTCGGTTGGTTGAACGGAAGGTCCACTAGAGATTCATATACGGGAAAAGTTTCAATATTACCACACTATATATACGTATAACTGTAAATATAATTATTTTTAAAAAGCTAAAAGTATATATATATATATATATATATATATATATATATATATATTTATTTATTTATTTATTTATTTATTTATTGAAAAATATACGGAGTTTATTGGTCATATTTTATGCAGTGCACAATAATACACTGGTGGAAATTGATATATGAAAACACGGTTTTTTGACAAAAACTTCTATAATATTCATTAAAAATGAATGAAATTTCATGGGATATACATAGTACGTATGACAAATCTGTTACAAAAATAAATTTACACACATAATATTGAACATAAACAAAAAGTCAAAAAATAAATTTTCGTAATATGCGAACATGGAAATTGATTTATGAAATTTCACATTTCATTGGTTATTCCGAAGCAATGTGACAAAAATTTGCATAAAACAAGGTAACGTGACCTGCAAAATAGACATAAAAAGCGTTGTACAGTGAAAGCAATACGTTTCATTTACAATTTTCGCGATGGGTAAACGAAAGATTTTGTCTGAGGAAGAAAGAGGTAAAATCGACGCATACTTAGAATGTGGAAAGTCTGTCCCGGAAATTAGTAAATTAATTAAAAGATCTGTTGGTGTGATATATAACTATAGAAAAGATCCAGCAAATTATGGCAAAAATTTTAACAAAAAAGGTTATCCACGTTTAAGCAAGAGACAGTAAAGGGGGATTCTTCAACTTGCATCGAAAGCTGGTCACAGTTCAAAGCAGATTTGTGCAGATCTATACCTGCCTGTTACTTCTAGAAGAGTTAGGCAAATTTTACATTCTTCACGGAGTTTGAAATGGTCGAAAATGAAGCCGTGTCCAAAGTTAGTTCTGCGTCACAAGCAGATGTGTTTGCAGTATTGCGAGAAGCACATATCAATGGGTGACAATTGGAAGAAAGTCATTTTCTCTTACGAAAAAAGATTTAATTTGGATGGCCCAGATGGTTTGAGGTATTATTGGAGAGATCTCCGAAAAGAACAGAAATCTACAGTCAGCAGAAATTTTGGTGGCGGAAGTTTGATGATTTGGGCAGCGATTGCTTATGATGGCAAAAGTGAAATTGTATTTTTAAACGGTCGCCAGAACTCTTTTGATTATAGTTTAGTTTTATAAAATTCACTTCTTCCATTTGCATGGCAATATTATGGTTTAGATTATATCTTCATGCAAGATAATTCAAGTATTCACATTTCAAATACAATGAAAGATTGGTTTGACGAACAGAATATTGTTGTTTTAGATCATCCACCTATTAGTCCTGATCTGAACCCCATCGAAAACGTTTGGGGACAACTTGTTCGAATGGTTTATGCAAATGGGATGCAGTACACATAACTTGTAGATTTGAAAGCTTCAATCTGTCAAAACTGGAAAATAATTAATCAGAAATACATCCAAAATCTTGTTGTATCAACACCATTTAGAATAAAAGAAACTCTGACGAATAAAGGCGGCTTTACTAACTAGTAATTTTAATTAAATGTGACATTTCATAAATCAATTTCCATATTTTTATGTTACTAAAATCTAATTTTTGATGTTATGTTTCAGTTTATTAATTTGTATGAAATTTTATTTTTCTAAATTATTTGTTGTACATCCCATATGGCACATGTACTTCCCTAGGACATCTCCAGGAAGATTGACATTCATCCTCCAGGCATCCCTGAGGATGCAAAAATTTGTCACCAGGAGGTCCTCAGGAACCGAAAATGTCCGCCTCATAGCATCCCGGGGAACTCCCCAGGACCTCCTTCATGTTCCTCCTCAGGTTGTTCTAGGGAAGATTTCAGGAAGTAATACCGGAGTAATTTGGGAGACTTCAGGGTCACTTAATGCGCATAAAAAACATCCGAAGTTATTATTATTCGACGTAATGTAAAAAGTATTTAATTTTTTTTTAAATAAATACGGACATTATCTTTTAAAAATTTACATAACACATATAACAGACATCACTTTTATTAATCCCGCACACAGAATCACATAAAAGTTATGATACAGATTTTACGGAATAACTGTATTTGAACCTGGGTACTTACGCATACGAGAAACACGCTCTAGTGATTACGCTACACGGCCGTTGTACCTGAATCGTTTATAAGGTATTCATCTATTTCTTTCTCTTCTTATGAAAGTCAGTAAATAGAAAAAATGCATATTTTTACGCTTCGTATAGCAGGAATTCTGTAACTTTTATTGCAAATAAAGATGCATACCCTTTGATATATATTCAATACAATTTTAAATTGATAACTAGAAAAAAAGCGTATCAATTATTTAAGGCTGTTCTCAAACCCAAAGGAGCTGCTTTCTGACACATTTTTTAACTCGTTTTTGTTCGGAAATGTATTAAATTGGCAGATGGTCTTATGTAGAAACTATGTAATACTAGAAAAACGTTTTCCTTTTTTTTTTTTTTTTTTTTTTTTTTTTTAGATACGCAGATCTTTTAGAAAATACTGTGAAAGTCGTCGTTTTGAACCGAATTCCGCACGCGGCATCACAATAAAAGGGAAAAGGGAAGAAGTGTTTTATCATTTGCAACAACATTGCGTTTTATCATTTTAGTTAGGAGCCACATATATCAGGGTCAGGGGTCTATGATAAGGGGGCCAATTAAACAAAAAGTATTTAAAATTAAATAAATTAAATTATAAATTATAAATAATCACAATTAAACAAAGTAAGAGAAAAATTGACGTTTTTATGAATCAAAAATTGAAAAACAAATTCAAAATGGACTTTTTTTAAAATTAGAAATATTATAATTTTAAATTTAGAATTAGAATAAGCAAAACTCAATTTGATTTCTAATATTGATATTACCATATTACAAGTTGTTAAACGATATATCTATAAAAGCTTTTCTGAGTTTATGCATGCTAGGCTGTTCTCAAATTCAAATTGGCTACTTTATGACACATTTTTTAGTTCATTTTTGTTCGGAAACGCTTGAAATTGGCAGGTGATCTTATTTATAAACTTTGTAATCAAAAGATGTTTTCCATTTTTCTGGTAAAGACAGAAGATCTTTCAGAAAATACCGTCAAAGTTGGTGTTTTGAGCTGAATTTTCGACGCCGTATCACGAGAAAGGAGAAAAACGTGTCGTCATGTAACATGAATCGCTTATAACCCGATAAGTAATTTATTTATCAAAAAATGGAAAATTTATTTTGATTTCAAATCAATTCAATAGTCAGGCCAGCCAATTTTATGTCTTTGCGTTTAAAAATAAGTCAAAAGATGTGTCACAAAGTTTCGCGTTGTTGAGCAGATAATTTGAGAAACACCCTAAGATACATAAATACATCGTTTAATTTTCAATTACCTACATGAAACTGCTGTTTAAAATGACAATAATATTTCTTTAGCTCTTAATTTTTAAAATATGGGTATTTCTACTCTATATCTGTAACTAGTTAAATATGAAAAAAAGTACTGTTAATAAAATTTGTGTGTGTAACAAAAATATTTTTTTTCTTATTGTAGTAAATAAAACTAATTTACAATTAAATCTCCATTTAGCGATCTTTTGAAATCCCGTGAAAACATTCAATACATAGAAATTTCATTCTGCACTATTTTTCATTGAAATGTAATTTCATTTTAGCTAACAAAACTAATATTTCAGGAGATTTAAAATGCCTAAATGTACGGATACCTTGACATAAAATATGAGTTCTTTGTTATGATTGTCACCGAAGTATTGTGCAAAAATTCTAAACAAGGAAATCCTTTAAAAGCAATACTTTTGTCTTTTATAGAATCATTGGTCGACTGCTTTAAAGATTATTTTTCTATTGTACCGACAATTGTTTATTTTAGTTATTCCAAAGCTAAATTTGAAATAGCTTACTCCTTATTCTGTGAAGAAGAACGTTTCTCTCCTTTCAACCATGGAACTAAGTTCCATGCTTTCAACTACTTTTATTTGCAAGTATTACATACATTCCAATAAGCATACACATCCATTCTTAATCCTTCAAAAGGAATTGGAGGCGGCTCAGTACTATTCATGATCTTATTGTAGTTAAAATTCTACCCTAACCTGACTAAACATATTTGCATTATGGGACTTTTGCAGCTGATTATATAATCGTTCTTGACATCTGGATAGAAGTATTTCTTTGCTTAAACAGGAGTGAAGAATTTAATCTTTTATAAATATCCTAAACTAAAAACTTTGCCAAATAGAAAATAGGTTTCTTAAATGAAAATTTTAACAAATAAAGCGAAACACAACCCAGTCTTAAATTCTGGAGAAATATTTGTTATTTAGAAAGATAAATATTTATTTATATTTTCTGAATCTGTATGTTGTTAATATTTCTTAAGTTCACTAAATTGAGATTTCACCTTCATTATTAAGAATTAAAAAAATATACCATGTATCGTAATTTGAAAGAGGTAATAGAAAATAACTAATTTGTATTTAAAAAATAAAATAAAACTAAATATGGTAAAACCTCCAGAACAGACACTTCATAAAAATTCATACATAATTAAAAATTGACATCATTTAGCGAACATATGCTCATTACCAATACATATATAAAGTATATTAAATGAGACAAGTGGTATTGACCAGGTCCGTGATAATAATCTGCACGAATTTATATCTTTAACCCGATTTTGTAAGAATGTATATTTTTAAATAAAAATCTTTCAAGCAAAACTCTTATGGGGGGGGGGGGGGTATGTTTGTATTTTTTTAAACCAAATTTGCCATTTCAATAGAGCATGTAATCTCTTTAAGTTGGTGTTATAATTTAGACTTAAAAGTAAATTATTGATTTGATAATGACGATAAATATAAAATTATTAATTAGTTGAAAATGTAATAATAAAATACATATATGTAATTTTTAAAAAGATAAAAAAGAAATAATTAATAGAAGAACAATAATAAAAGTAAATATGCTCGATATGACTTAAATATGATTCAATTTTGAAACTTGCATGAAAATTAACTTTTACAATCGAAATAAGATTTTTTAAAAATAGATTGTTTAATTTAAAAATGCTTATCTCTAATCTATTAACTAGCAAATTCTGAATATATACAAATATGTAAATATATATTAAACTTTTGATAAAATCCCTATTTGTAACAAATTTTGGATTCCTTTTGACTTGTTACAGTTACGAAAAAAAAAAAACTCATTTATTAGTAATAATAAAAGAAATATATATATATATATATATATATATATATATATGATAATTTAAAATGGTCAGCGAAAAAAAATAAATAAATATTGATCCAAAAATTATTTATATATATAATTCAAATTAATATGAAATGATTAATTATTTAATACAAATAATAATAATTCAATATATAAGACTATATTTAAAGGATCAGAAGAAATAATTCTTACTAGTTATCTCTAATCCTTAATTTATAAAATATGGTTATATACAAATATATAAATATATATTAATCTTCGTGTTTCGAAAAAATAATTCTGATTTCATATAATTGAAAATAAAAATAATTTATTAGGAGAAAGTAAATCAATTTTATATTAAAATTAAATTATTTCTATAGAAACTAATAACGTATATAAGTTAAATCAATGTAAAATTATTAGTTAGATGAAAAAGTAATAATAAAAATACATAAATATAAAAGTAATTGCTGAAAGTTCAGAAAAAACAAATAATGAATGTAATGATAAAATGAATTAATATATAAGTTAATTTTTAAAAGATCAGAAATAAAATAAATAATAATTTTTCAATTTATATTTAAAGATTAATTTATTTTAATTATTAATATATGATGTGGAATATTAAATTTAATTTTCTATATTCAATTTATTTAACTACATTTTGATTGCATTTTATAAATTAAAATATATCTGAATAAGGATAATTAAATATTATAACAATAATTAAAAGTTAAACAATAACCAGATGTGCTTAGGAAATAAAATAAATCAAATAATAATATCAACTTTATTAATTAAAAAATCGAACCACATCAAATCAAATATTTTTTTAATAAAAAAATATAATAAGTGATTTTAGTGTCAAAATCACCCATGAGATGGCACCAGCACCGTCTATTCCTAGGTACTTCCCTAAGAAAATCATCCCGGGAAGCTTGCTCCCTGGGAGGGATCTGGGAGATCAGTCCTGGGGAAGTGATTAAAGTATCTTCCCCAGGAACGCCTGATAGCGTCATTGCAGTTTCAGGAGGAATTTGGGATGAATTGGAACTCCTAAGGAGGTTTTCAGGAGCTTTGGTGCTATATGAGCATGTATAATGTATGAAAATTCATTCATTTTTAGTTAATATTATAAATGTTTTGATTAAAAAACCGTGTTTTCATAAATCAATTTCCACCAATGTATATGTCATTTCTGTTTCTAAGTGTTTTTAATTTATCTTTAAAATTTGAAATTGAAAAAATTGTAAAATTGAAAATAGTATTATCTTCTATAAAATTATTCTACATAAATTATATTTTGCACATCATAGATTTGAATTAGATATTCCTGTTTTATGTAAGAATATTGAAAACATATTTTGCTTTCTTTTATCATGGGAAAAGGCTAAACACTCTACGAGCAATGCATTGAACGTTAAAAAAATATATCATATATAATTTCATCTCTTTTAAGTTTGTTTTCAAATCCTGCAGGATATTTTCTTTTCGAAAGGTATTTTTGTTTCTTATGAGCTTAAAACTGTCATTGCTGATTGTATTTACAACAAAATGTTGAAATATAATACACTGGTCAGAAAGGCATATATTCGTAATCTTCAAGGTTTATGTTATTTCAAACAAGATGAAATGTTCACAATCGATATTTTTTGGATTAGAATTTTAAAATAAAATGTCAGCTTTTAAGATAAGGTATATATTTTAAAAGGTTAGTTGAATTTTTCTACTTGTTGTTTAACTTGTGTTTGTTTCACTTTATTTTAGTTTCACTAATAAATTTGAGCTTATGTAAAATGTTTTCTGGCATTGCATTTTTTATCTACTATTATTATTATATTATCATTTAATTTGAAAGACTACAAAATACTTTAATATCTGTTGAAAAATAACAATACGGATACATTTTTCATAAATGTACGTATAAATAAAACAATTTCTAGAATTCCTATATGTGTTGGAAATTTATTTGAACACATTCTCTAATTTATGATAAATTCTTTTTAGAGATTAATTATTATTCAAATCTGTCTTAATTGATTCAGTTAAAAAATAATTCATTTTAAAATATCTGCAACAATGCACACGAGAGATCTACGTATTTGTAGCCAAAAGATGAAGAAATGGTAAATCAAACATGTGTATCATCAAAAATAAGGAAAACTAAGTTCAATTTGTATCAACTTAAGTAGATGATGAATTTCCTAATGTGAGTAATTTAAAAATTCAGTTTTGAATTAAAACTAATAATAACTTTTAAAAATTACTAACATCTATAACCTGTATAGGTGATAATGAAATAAGTAAGTCCATATTTTGATTACCTCCTTAGTATTATTACAAACTGATGACATAGTATATTATATTCCAACCTGATATCAATCAATAGTAGCCAAAACTATGAAATATATTTTTAAAAAGCCTCTTTTGGATGTTTGATGGCTCATTACAACTTTTTGTTTAAATAATACAATATAATAATATATCATTTAAAATATACAAAAGAATCAAAAATGTAATGACATAAATTTTGTTCCATTAGTAGTAATTAATCAAAAGTTATAGATAAATAAAGAGAAAAGGAAACACTTGCTTACGTTAACATGAAGTAGCTTTCCTTTGTTTGAATGCAGCGGAGAATTAGAAAGGTGTTATTGTGCTTGACTAGACCAAAATCTCCCTGTTTTGTACTGTTCGTATAAAATTCTAAAGGAGAAAAATCGGAGGAGATTTTTATCCTCATTGCATTACACAAAACAGTAAAACACCCAGTCAGTGTTATGATAAAATGTTGTATGACATCAAAAGTTGAGGTCAAAATTTGTAAGATTAACGGGGATATTAATGCTCAGAAATTCATAAATGAAATACTTCAGTCCCAACTGAACCTTGCCGCACGTGATCATTTCCAATATAATGAAGTATTTATATTTCAACAGGATTCAACTCCATGAGATGCTGCTAAAATTTCCCAAATGTGGTTTCAAGAAAGTCAAAGACATATTCGAGAGTTGGAAATCCCCGGGAATACCACAGACCTTAATCCAATTTAAAATCTGTTGAGCCGAATAAAGATTTTTTTTTTTTTTTGCAGATAAACCACACATCTATAAAATGCAATTAATAACAGATATAATTCAGTGTTAGTATCCCAGTATAACAGCTTCTAAAATAAAAGACTTTGTTATTGGTTAATTCCATGGACAGGCTTTTCAAGGCCGTAATAAAAGTAAATGTCACCCAAATAGATATTAGCTGACACTATAATAATTTTTGTATGTCTAAGTTTTTCAATATGTTTTTTCCTCTTTATAACTGCAGTTTTGATAAACATTCTTTTATAGAATTTATTGCATTATATGTTTGATTAAATTATATTTTTATTGGTACATAATTTTATATTACTTATAGGGAAAGTGGTGTTATGAACCATCATACTTCAAACGTACAACTTCAAAGGTCATTTTCAAAAAAGGTTTTAAAAAAATTGTACCATTAATGTATATGTTTAATATTATATTTCTTTATAGAATGGAAAATATATCTATGAAAGTTAGAAGCTAATATTAAAATATTAGATTAAATATAAATCACTTTGCACGTCCCCTTTTTAATTTTTTTTTCGGAAAGTAATAATGTAGTCATATATAAAGCAGAGTTGACATGTCTCCGGCTTTTTGAACACCAGTAAATTTTTAGAGAAAAATGTTGTTCGTTCAAATCACAGAATACTGCAATAAAAGAAAACAACATTTTCTGTACTAAAATACTGGTATCCAAAAAAGCCGGAGACTTGGCAGGTCTGTATAGAGTAAGGTTAAAAATTGTTGCTATCTCAGTGCAGATTACAAATTGATATCATAACTAATTGTAGGAAAAATTATTTTTATTTTACACTTGAAGATAGAAATAAACCTACTTATTAACTTAAATAATTATAATGATTTAATTTCCAAAATATCTTAACATGATAATTAAAATAAATTTTGTACAACGAGATTAGTGGTTAATTGGTACTATATATCAGATAACTTTCAATTGCAATACTCCAAAAATATTAACGATAATTAAGTAATTATTCCACTGTAGTTATGCATTATTTACGAGTAAGTTAGATGAATTTTCAAGTTTTTTTTTCTGACACCGCCATTATTTCAGAATAAGAATCTAAATAATGAAAAGGATTTTTTTTGTATGCACATTTAATGATGGAGCAGCTGCACACCATCGGGCCAATTGTCACCCCGAATTTGAATATTATGTGTCAATTTATTTATAACAGCTCCATAATAGTTCCTTAACAGTTCAATCACTCCAGATTTTAAGTACTTACTTTTTATTGCAGACAATTTACAGAAATGGTAAATTTTCTTACATAAAATAATGCAAGTATTTTCAAATGAGGATGGCGAGAAAAGTGTAATAAATATAATACGTATACAAATGTATTTACGTTTATCTTAAAATACTTATTTGTCACAGTTACTTCTCCAGTGACCACGGATAAACAAAATCAGCTATTTGGTGCAGATATTGATGTTAATCAAACAAATAAATTATTTCATGGATTAATAAGAGAGCGGTCATGCGTTTGAAATAAATCTACCTGTACTTAAGGTATTTAGAAAATAGCTCACAAATTAGAAAGTTTAAGTAATTAATATCCATATAGAAAAAAAATATATTATATGTGCGAACACAGAGTTTACATATTAACTAAAAGAAACAGTTAAAATTTTTAAGTTACATTGTGTTTTCCTTCTTATAAACAAATCCGATAAAACAATAAGAGTTATTTGTCTATGGTAAACTTGCCTTACATGATTTTTTAGTGTGAAGGTGTATTGTTATAGTAAATACCGTTGAACGTAAGCTTACACAGTGTGATTCAGAACTCAAGGCACGATAAGGAACACTATAAGAATTGTTTTTTTTTTTTTTTTTTTTTTTTGCATAGAAATTCAGTGTACAAAGTTACAAATTCGATACATGTGCGAAACCAACAAACTGAACTGAACACGAGTTCGTCGATCAAGATTTTAATATTAAATAAAATATTTTGGTGATATTTTCAACAAGATATATTTGATTGATGCAAAATGTATAAATTAGCCTACAATTTTTTATACAATTTTTGTAAAGTTTTTAACAATTATATAATGTTAAAAGCATTTATATAATGTTAAAACAACAGCTGCGCATGCTTATTTTTAGAAACAAATTATAATACTATGCAACTGAATTCATTGTATGCCCAATTTTTTAAAAAAAGAGCAAATTTGTTTATTAATTCCATAAATACTAGATTGACAGTAATGAAATATCATAATTTTTGGAACAGGAAGAAAAAAATAAGTAAATGCAATACATATGCATTATTTAAAGTTGTAAATAAAAAGTTCTTTCAATCCATGAAAAGGTTAGGATATGTGTTAAAATATTTTATTAAAAGCACATAATTATTTACAATAAGATTATTGTTTTTCCTAAAAAAATAAATATGAAAAGAAATGTATTTTGAAAAACAATTCTGCGAGAATGAATATGAATGAATATTTTATTCACTGATTGAATATTTTATTAGTTTGAACTTTGCTTTATACTGCAAATATGCAATTAAGTGATTAATTTAATTTGAAGTTTTTCTAAGTGACAGCTTGTAAATTAACGGCAGTTTAGCTTTATGACGTATGATAAAAATGTAAAATAAATAAAAAAAAATTCTAGATACATTTCTTCTTATTATCTCAATTAAAAATTTAATAATTGGAAACATGATCTAAAAGATTTTGAAAACTAATATTTTTTTCAGCTTTGTTAGGAATTTTATATGAAGTTATTTAAAACGCAAACATGCATTTTATTATTGATTGTATGTAATAAATAAATAAATAAATAAGATTATTTAATAAAAATATACAAAACATATTTGATGGTATAACCAAGCTTTTTTTGAATTTTTATTTCATATATGTTTTTCTGGATTGTTATCAATTACAGGGGAAAAATATGTTTTTTCTGGATTGTTATCAATTACAGGGGAAAAATATATATGCTTAAAGAAATACTGGAAAAATTATCCAAACAATATCTAGAATGCGATATTGTGTGTAATAATGACCGTCAATGATTATTTCGTATTAATTAATTTTTGTGATAACTCTTAAAATATTGTAACCAACTGGAAATAATTGATTTACCAACTTTTATTAATGTGTCACTTTTTATTATAATTAAGACAGGATCCTGCCTTAAAGCAATGTGTTCAAGGTATAATTAGGCATTGTTCCAAAATATTTTTTTTAAATCAATTTATGAAAAAGAACTTTTCATAGAATAAAAAAAAAAAAGCTTGGATGCATGTAACTCCGTGAATAAAAAAAATAAATATCATAATTTCCACATAATTTCAGATTTTTTGTAATAAAATATATTCTGGATAATGAAAGTATTTTAATTATTTGTTATTGTCAAATGTTAAGCTTAAACTTCTGTTTCTCCGTATGTAATCCTGAAATATATATATATATATATATATATATATATATATATATATATATAAATTAAAACAACACGTATTGAAATAATATAAATACTATAAAGTATAAACAAATAAATAAATAAATACATTTTTTTAATATGTTTATAACGCAAATATACATAAAAAAAGAATATATTCAGATTTTGCAGACGGCCTCCATTATTGATGGATTGCCTTTATTCGAGAGTAAATGACAGTAGAGTATTTCCTAAAGACTTTACAAGGGCGGTTTTATGATGATGACTGCGTTTATTGGCGTTCCACCTTGAACGAACTTGGAATGGGTGTTGAAATATAGATTTTTAATTTTTTGTTTTTGTTTTTGTTTTACTTTTCAAATAGTGGCAACGTGGCTGAGTTCGTTGTGTGTGTGTTTTTTCAAGGGACATTTATTTCATCTGTAGATGATTCAGTGTTGTGTTCCTGGTGAAGATGTCTTTTAATATTGTGGCATAGGGTCAGGTAGGAAAGTGTCTGTTATGTAAGCTTTAAATATGTTTTTGTACATTTTGATATTGCTACCTAGCGTTCTGCCCGAGTCTAGAGTACTTGGTTGCTTTTTTTAAATTCTACCCACTGCTAACAAGACCACAGCCGCCCCCCCCCCCCCTTTTTTTTTTTTTTTACTTTTCCATGAATTTGTTATTGTATTGTTTTTAGATTTTTTTACTTGTATTTTTGTTCCATTTTCTAGTGAAAGGGGGTGCTAGATCAGACCATATAAATATTTTTGCTGAATTATATCAGATTTGTGTGTTCAGCTATGCAGCTTCTGAGCGCTGTTCACATGAATATGTAATTGTTTTTGTTGCTAGTTCTGATAATTGATGCTTATATATATATATATATATATATATATATATACACATATATGCAGATAATATTTTTATTATTATACTCGCATATGCCCCCGTCTAAAGTGACGGAAAAGTGTTATTTTAAGTTTCGCATGTCAAGTCATATTACTGACATATTATTTCAAGTTAAACAGATGATATAAAATGAAATATTGCGTGTGTTTTAATTGTGGATCCAATATAGGGATTTCTATAAGGTTATCTTACTGTCATCTTTTGTTATGCACGATCTTTCCAACAGTGGTAAGTCATTGAAATCACCCCAAAAACTGTGTTTGCGAAAGTCAACCTCCAGATGTAAAAAAAAATATGATACTGCCTATGCTGTTAATTCTAATTTGAATATGAATTTCTGCTTAAAGTGCGTAATAATCGAAGAATGGTTAAAAATTTTAAAAATTCAAAAATCTATATATTATTTCTCTATTGATGGTATTTTTCACTTCAAAAAAGTGTAAAAATTGCTACTTTAAATTAGGAGTGTTTTTCTTTTTTTCTTTTCTTTTCTTTTTTTTTTTTACTAATATTTTTTTTTTTTTTTTTTTTTTGCGTAAGATGGAAGCTATGTTTTAGTAAAGTAGCCATACAAATATGCATAGTAGGGTGAGTCGAAAAAACCGAAATTTATATAATCGAAACGTAATAGTGCGGGAAAGTTGCCATTGGTAATAATAAATAAATGGGCAAAATATTACACCAAAAGGTTAATATCTTTTACCGCCGCAAAGGGGCCAAAGTTTCAAAAAATCAAAAAAAAATGTTTTTTATCAAAAAAAAAAAATAATTTTCGAACCATACCAATACAATTTCAAATAGAATGCAACAGCTACATCAAGATGTTAGTAATGTTCCAGTAACATTTCATTATGGTGAAATCATTTCTATTACCGCCGCAGGGGCGCGCGGTGAAAATTTTGATAAAAGCAGCAAAAATTGCAATTTTCTGTTTTTTAAAAAAAATTATTTTTTATTATATGTTTGCAATTAAATAAATTTACATTATAGCTAGTAATAACTTATAAATGTCTAGTAATTTTGATCATGGGGATTGCCAACCAAGGGCGATTGCCAACCACCGTCCTAAATTTGAGAAAAAGGGTTTTTTGAAGAAATTTCGGGGATTTTTTGGTAAATTTTGGTGAATATTTTGGTAGGGGGGGGCCTCTTACATAAATTTCCCCTCATTTTTCACTTCCCCCCCTGCAAAAAAACCCCCTAAAAATTTACGGAAAATCCCCAAAAGCCCTACAAAAAGCCCCTTTCTTTCAATTTTAGGGGGGGGGCTCCTCTCGCCCTTGCTTGGCAATGTCCATGATCAAAATTACTAGACATTTATGAGTTATTACTAGCTATAATGTAAATTTATTTAATTGTAGACATATAATAAAAAATTAAAAATTTAGAAAAAACAGAAAATTGAAATTTTTGTCGTTTTTATCAAAATTTTGACCGCCCCTGCGGCGGTAATAGAAATGATCTCACCATAATGAAATGTTACTGGAACATTACTAACATCTTGGTGTAGCTGTTGCATTCTATTAGAAATTGTATTGGTATGGTTGGATTGAATTTTTTTTTTTTTTTGAAAAAAAACAATTTTTTTTGCGATTTTTCGAAACTTTACCGCCCCTGCGGTGGTAAAAGATATTAACCATTTGGTGTAATATTTTGCGAATTTATTCCTTATTACAAATGGCAACTTTGATTATATAAATTTAGGTTTTTTTCGACCCACCCTAATGCATAGGTTAAAAAAGAATGTTAAAAATAAATAAATAAAAAGCGTTTGGAATTTTTAAATAATACAAAATATTTCACAGAAATATATTAAATTCAGTTTAAAATATACATAGGTTAAATAAGAAGATTAAAAATAAAACAAAAAGACCTGTCGCAAATCTCGTTATAACTATTTTATTAATAACTAGCTGACCGGCCCGGCGTTGCCCGATCCCGTGTAATAAACTAACATCTATTATACAACTAAACTCTGGCCACTGTCTCCGATGGCTTCAGCACCGTATACGGGGCATGCTCGTAAGCTCCGAAAAATCTTTTATCTTCCTTTCCACCGCCAGGGAAGTATTCTGTTCTAAACAAACCTGTTTCCCAAAGTACCATTGAGACATGGTACCGCTGCCTAAGTCACTGTATAGTAGCCATGCTACAAAATTGAGCTGGTTTGGAGAAGATGGGAACATTATCCAAATTATTGAAATAAGGCACAGTTAGAGAAAATAAACTTTAGGCAGGTACCTTGGGGGGGGAGGGGATGTTCAAGTGTATTTGAGCAAATGACTACTATGCATCTTCCAAAATTCGTTAATTTGGTTAAGCTAGGAACTTAATTACAAATTTGGCTTATAGTATTTGGAAATAGTGGTAACTGCTACTTATAAATTTACTTTAATGTTAGAGAGGGTAACTATCAAGTTAATTTTAATGTTTGGAATCACTTGCGTTGCAATCGAAAAGTAACTGCTGCGATATGGAAACGGGGCATAGTTAGAGTGAAAAGCCATGAAGGAGGATCCGGGGGGAGGGGATGTTCAAGTACCCTTTAGAAAATAACTAATTAAGAGGACCACTATGCATCTATTAAAACTCGTTAGTTTGGTTAAGCTAGGAAATCAATTTGAAATTTGGCTTAGACTATTAATAGGATATACTGTTAACTGCTTTCTAGAAGTACACCTTGAAGCTATGAATGCTGATTTTGACAATAATTTAGAAAAATGGAACTGATTTAGAAAATTTCGGAACATTATTAGCTGAGTTATGGAAATAAAGCACAGTTAGAGAACAAACCTTGAGGGAGGGACCGCGGGGAGGCGCGCGGTCAAGTGTTCCATAACAAAGCACTAACTTTGAGTGTTGGTATGAATCAACTGAATTCGGACTGTGTACTTTTATTAGGAGCACAAATTTAATTTTTACGAAAACTTTAATTTTAAAATAACGGTATTCGCTATATAAAACAGCAATTAAACGCTACGGGTGAGGCTAAAAATGTTAAATTCGTTTAAATTAGTTCTGTTGAAATCGGAGCAGTAAACAAATAATGTGTTAAATAAAGTTTTTTGTATTAATAATCTCTATCATAATAATATATGTCTTGCAAAATAAACAAAATAAACCGTAAACCTAGCTAATTATCATTACGAAAAAAGATCCTGGAAAATTTTTTCAAACAGGTGGCGTCTATGTAGTTTGTCGGGTGCAGGTGGAGCTACATTAGCACGGTTTTACGCCGGTAATTGCACTCCTTTATAACACTATTTCGTTAGAAGTCTTACTTAATTTAGTTATTATCTTTGCATCACTACTCTGGTTTATTTAATTACTTCTGTAAAGACTCTATACAACCAACTTACCGAAGAAAAAAAATCGTATTTTTGATGAGAGTTCTTTGTGGATTTTAATGAATAAATTATTAAATAGTCAAAATATTAAAATTCTGAGTCTCAGGTTCATCAGGAGAGGCCTTGAATTACCTAAATCTAAATTTTCAAACTTCTAGGTGCGCTAAATTTTCCTAGTCATCGCCAACAAACAGACAGACACACAGAGCGAAACTTTCTTTTATTAGTGAAGATTAGAACCAATAAAAGCGGGAAAATGCAATTTAATTACCTATAAAGATTAACACAGCTCATATGTGAGGTCGATACAGGCAAAAATTAGAGTCCCTTCAAAAAATTATATTTAATAAAGAGGGTCTTTTCACAAACTTTCATTGAATTAAAAGGAACCATTTTCAAATTTCTGTGTCACAAAAAGGATCCTTAATACAAAATTCAATTCCAAAAATGTAAACTCATCATAAACGTATCTTGCTAAAATTTCACAGCCATATTTTATAAATAATATTTTGCGCAAAGAACGAAATAAATTAGGAACATGCTTTTAAAAAATGCTAATAATAAATTCATAATTTACAGCATTCGATCTTTCAGTGTAAAATTTTATTTGTCAAAAAATAAAATAAAATAAAATAAAATAAAATAAAAACATTTGCATCAGTCCTTGTGTATAAGTTATGTCCATGTTATTATTATTTTTCTAAATATTGCATTTATTCATTTGAAAATTATGCATATACGAGTATTTTTCAACAACGATTCCAAATATCTGATTTTCATAACTTTGAGATTATTAGATCCTGAGATATAGTTTTTTTAATTAATCGAATCGCTTAAAAATATATTTTTTTAAATTTGTCAATTCTGGACGATAATTTTTATAGGCTATATATATATATATATATATATTTAAATAGTGTAATTTGGGATTAAATTATGTATTCTTGCTTAAAATGGGCTTGAAAATCAGAGTTTCAAAAACGTTCTAATTCGGCCCATATTTTTTTATTTTAGTAAAATCCCGATTTTTATATAGAAAAAGAAATAAAACGCTACAGATTTTGCTATTCCCTTTCAAATTATCTCGGGTTGTATGGCTCCGATAACGTCGCGGTTTTGCTCAATCGAATCGATATCGATAGAACTTCAACAGTGAAAAAATAAATAAACAGTTTCAACAGTGAAAAAATAAATAAAAAATCACAGTTTTTAAAAATAAGCTAATGTAGTTTCTGCAGGATTTTAAATGAAGTTTTCTTACTAAATAAACTGACCAGCGTAGCGAACGAAGCAACGCTAGTTTATCGTTTATAAATAGTACCGTAACCAAATTCGTCTGTGTGTGCCTGTAACTGAACGATAAAGCTTATGCACGCCATATTCTAGAGCAAGCACCGTGTAGTGCATCTCATTGTTGTATATTAGTTTCGATATACCTGAGATAGAGATAATCATTAAAATATATCAAAAACATTTCCCCCCCGTAAACAATGAAACAACAAAATTCTTTTTCGTGTACCTATTAACGAAATATAAATATTACAGACTTCATTTCTAATATCGAACATGGCCATACTAAACCTCTATAACATAGATCAATTACATGACAATCCGAGTACATGTACATGTGTTAGAAGGTAGATAGTTCGCCAGACAGACAGACAGACAGACAAACTGAAGTCATTAACATTTTCTAACTATGTTAACATTTTGAAAAGAGAAATAACATTTTTAAAAAAATCTATCACAAGTTAATATCTGCATACTACTTTCACAGTAAAACTACTTCCAAATTCCATAATTAGATAATTAGTAAACTGGGTCGATTTACAAGGTGTCTTAGTATATGAAATTAATTATCGATCACATGACATTTTAAAAAGAACAAAATAAAACGTTCAAAGAAGATAAATAATTGAATGAATAATCTACGTAACAATTAATTAAATATTCCATCTCAAGTATATTAATAATTTAAAGTAAGAATAATTAATTAAAAACAAAATTCAACGGAAAAAGAACCCTCCCCCCCCCCCTTTTACAAATAAAAAATGATTTTTTAAAAATATTTCCTGCAGAAGCGAAATAGTGTTAAGTTCCTGCTTTGCAATATTTAAACTAATGCCAAAAAAAAATTTCCTTACATTTTTCCTTTCAAAACATGTTACAGTCTCTTTTTTTATTATTATTTCTGTTATGTTGATCCTGTTTTTGTCTGTTTATTTAAAATGCATTTAAAATTAAATTCATTTTACGCTTGGACGCTACGGTGAATTTGACATTATAACAGGAAATGTGATGAAACAATTTTCAGTTCCTTATGCGGTTCTTTGATGCCGGTTTTATAATAATATTTAAATTTGGATGACAATGGTATACTATTTTACTATTATTATTTTTTACATAGCTTTTATTTTAATAAATTTGTGAAGGAAAATTTATCAAGTAACTTTCGGCTTTTTGAGGAAGATTGTACTAAAGGAAATTAAACTTTTCTTTAACATAAAAGTCAGTATGAATTTTTTAATGCCATATTTTCTTTATGGGTAATATGTTTAAAGCTTCATGTTATTATATACCCAATTCGTAAAAACTTGGCGAGTGATAAAATTGTCAGACTGCAGTTCTTTCGTATGTTGCGACATGTACAGATATACTTTGAGAATAACTCACATTGATTTGCAATTTACAAATCAACATATCCCAAAAATGACAACAGGCTATGTCACCTCAGTTTGAAAAGGGATCTTTGTTAAAAGATTAAAAGACCATTACATAATATTAAATCATTACTATTTATTCACTTTGGTTAATACTACTTTTGTAGATTCATTGACCAACGAATCATAGTCCTATATAACAGTAAGTTTGCTAAACTGCAATTTGTACTATTGTGCATTAACACTTTAGATTTAAAATGTCTATATAACCTCGAAGCAGTTCTAAATAATAGTGACTTCCACCACTGTGGCCTCAAGTGGGTGGACTTAAATGGGGTCTTCAGTGGGGGGAAAATTTTTTAACATTTCAAAAAATTATAAAAAGTGAAGAAATTGGTTTATTTGAATGAGGGTTGTAACAAAATTATTCATATGTGGATTTAAAAAAATATATATTGAATATTTTTATCACCATTCCGATTACAAGAAATATCAAGATTATATCAAAATAAAATGCTGAGTGCAGGTTTAACAGCTTATTTCAAACTTTCCTGTTACTGGCGCGTCTTATGTGATATTGATGTCGGTGGGTCCTATTTTGCCTTAGACAGGAATCATTGATCAAATCTATACGACTGTTTTGGATACAGAAAGGAATGAAGAAAGGAAAATGTCAATAAATCCCCCTGGACTTCCACGTTCAACGTTTTGAGGAAACATGAAATTTGTGCGATTGACCTTACCGCGGTGCACCACGCTTATCAGAATCCTGCACCTGCGCTGTAGTTTCGCAAATGGACAGTCCACAAGTGTGGTAAATAGCGAAAGATAAGTACACAGAACAGCTGGCATACCAAAGACATCACTATCCCGCTATCCTTCAGGGTATGTTAAACATTTACCCTTACAAGTTACAATCACATTACTAGATCTTGCTAAATGACACAGCTAAGCAAGAGGTATTTTCAAGATGGGCTTTGACGAAAGGCTTATGTGCTGCACAGTGGCTTCTCAAAATCTTGTGAACAGATTAGGCTCATCATTTATTCCATTGAACAGTTAATACTTATAACTGTCGAATCTGGGTATAGGAGAACACACATGCCTATACCGAGCAACCAATACATTCACCACGGGTTACAATTTGATTTAGCTTCACATCGGCAATTATTTTGCGACTGTTTTCTTTGAAGTGTCTTGTGCAAAATCAGGATGTACAGATACTAGAGACTTCTACTTGAAAATGCTAAAGGATAATATCATACATAA
Organism: Maratus michaelseni; assembly: GCA_963931845.1. NCBI lineage: Eukaryota > Metazoa > Arthropoda > Arachnida > Araneae > Salticidae > Maratus > Maratus michaelseni. The sequence continues at coordinate 157,745,710 of OZ007588.1, forward strand.
ACTTACTGAATGTAATGTCTTACGCACAGTAACTTTCATGCAATGCGGAGTAACTCCTCATATCAAATCACCAGTGATGCAATTCTTGGGAAGCACATTTGCCGAAGAACGGCTATTAAGTCGCTACAACAAAAACGCTTTGGTAATGACGCATTTTGGACTACACGATTATAATATTAACGATTTTCATGATGGTATTAACGATGCTTTGTGACTCACAATAGCTTTCATGTAAGATGGGGTAACTCCTCATATAATATAATAAGTCGTTACAACAAAAATGCTTGCCCCCTTGGCACGGATGAATTTTTGGGTATGGGGCTACGTGGTTGAGGAATAATTCATGAGTCTTTTTTTTTCGATTTAAAAATGCAGACAGAAATAATAAAAATTGGCGAAATGTTTTATATTATTTGAAAGAGTAATTATTTTGCTCTACAAGTGAGTGTATTTTTGATTTTTAATTTTATTAATTTTTGTATATTTTTAGATTGTTTATTGGAATGTCAAATGGAAAATAACTGAGCATTTCGACACCGTCTGCTTTTTAAATAATCCGTTCACTACAGACTTTGCGCGGACGTGGAAGCCTTTTGTACTATTAACCTTAGGGAGTTTTCACTTTCGAATATACATGACTTTTGATTGTGTTGCTGACAAAATTCAGATAAAATGAAATGGGAAAAAATCTCCCAGCATTTTTCAACATTCCAGCGTTTGCGGTATTTTGAATGCTATCCGTTTTTAGTCTTCCGTATTGAAAGGATTAATGTTCAGTGACTGTGACATTTCCAAGTTTTATTCTGTAATTCATCCTGCAAAATTTTAAGATTTTTTCAAGAAACAAAGTTTTCTAAATTTATATTTAAAACGAAGGATAAGAGCTATATTTTATTTGTTTATAATGCATTTCTGATTGGATTGCAGATTTCATCATCATCTGCACTCTAGCTGGAAATATTTACATTTTATTTTATGATTACCCTCTCACCATCTTTGTTTAAAAATATCTCTGCCACGTTTTATGATAAAATGCTGAAATTTTGTACATGCTCTTACTAGTGCATGGGGTACATTTTACTCACTGGGGAAATTTTTGTACGAGGGTCGTATAAAGATTGAAATTTTGTATTTCTTCAAATTTAATCCCGTGAAAATGTTAATCGATTTCATAAAATGCTATATATATATTTTTTTACATAACTTTGTAAATTTATAATATATGTCTATAATCAATATTTAAGGAATAAAACCCGACCTCAATTTTTTTGGGACACCCTGTATATATCTACGTATATATAAGTATGTGTGTGGGTGAGGGTATTTATGTGTGCATGGACGTTCATTTTATATATAATGCGGGAGAAAAAATATCCCAAATAACATTCCTTTTATTTAAAATTAAATTTGGAGTTTTTAAGAAATAAATTCGTAATAAAATAAGTTTTGGAAAGAATTAATCAAAAACTGAGAGTAAGGTGTATTTAAATGTACAAATTTTTCACGTATTATAAACATATATCATTTAAAATTAAGAATACATCATTTCCCTTAAGGCAAATATTAAATCGTATGTTTTACATAAAATTAATCAGAAAATTATTTAAAATTAATTAATGAAAGTATCAATTAAAAATAATGATTTGTTTCCTGTAAAATTAAAATCCGAATGGCATATTAATTTTTATTGAGTGATAATTTAATATTATACGATAACTTTTAAAGTACCACTTTTAAATAATGATCTAATTAATTTAGAATAAAATCAATAAAATCCATATAACAATGCCATTATTTTTGTATTTCCTATAAATATTATCTGTATTTATTTAAATCTATTTATACAGAAGCACGATAAGGAAAATGAAATATTTTATTTAAGATGGAATGATAGCCGGAAGCAATAAAACAACTCCATTGGAAACCTTTATCGAATCATTACGACAAAAAGGTTTTTGTATTTCGATTTTAATTCGTACGTAAGTAGTCTTGAGCAGTGGTTCTTAAGATCATAGGTACTGCGGACACCTTTTCGCATTTTCTCTGTCATCACGAACCCCTCGGATTTATGACGGAAATTCTGTAGAATACTGGATGTATACATAGAAATAGAGATATACAGTAAAACCAGATAATGAAAACTGCCTATAATGTAATCCCGTCTAAAACAAAATAAAAGATGTACAGGGTGATTATAATATAAGAATCTCTATTTAGAGCTGTCTGTAGCTTGATGGAATGACCCGAATGAAACCAAAATCGGCACACTTACAATTCGATAAAAGGAAAGAAGAGTGGAACAATAAAAAAATAGTTGCAATAATCGCCAACAGATGGCGTTACGGAGCCTGTCGGTACAAACGCCGTTGTGTACCATGGAGGTGACACAAACCTCAATGACTTAAATGATTGAATAGCACAACATGTGGGAAACATCACTCCTGAAGTGTTACATTCCGCAGTTGAGCATGTCGTGCACCGCCTGAATTGTGTCCTCCTTTAGAATGGCCATGTGGAACCTGAAGTTGATCCGTATCGCCATGCGAAATTTTAACCGCATTCACTGTTACACTTTCCAATAAATTAGGTTTGCCATCCAGTTTTACGCCTTAATTCTTTGTTCTTGTATTACACATTACATTTCACACACAAAACCGCCATCTGTCGGCGATTATTGCAATATTTTTTTCTTGTTTCTGATCCATTCTTCTTCCTCCTTCACGAATAGTAAGTGTACCGATTTTGATTTCATTCGTGTTATTCTTTCAAACTACAGACAGCTTTAAATAGCGATACTTATATTATAACCACCCAGTATATACCCGGCAAAGCAATACTATAAAATTATACCTAATAAGACGGAAACGTATCTAAAGAGGTGTATTTGCAGGTGTAACTAATCCATTTTCTCCGTTTTTCATTTTTTACATTTATTTACATTTATTTTTCCTTTCACATTATTCTTAAGATTTTTTTAGCTTCTAAATATATAAACCAGTTTACAAACATGAGGATTCCGCGGCTCCTCTGAAGATGTGTTTCGGAACATAGTTTAAAAATAGTTGGCCTAGAATCCACAGTCTACAGTGTTTAAGCTTATATTTTCTTGGTTGATTGAATTGTATGACTTGCACGGCTTTAATGCATATTTTATTTTTTTTCTTTTAACACATAGTACTTATATGGTTACTATTATTAAGTTTGTATCTTGCCAAAAACATATCATTAATAATCATAATTTTTTTAGTCATTTTACAATTGTTCTGTACTTTGTGTAACAGAATCATATAGTTCACTAAGATAAAGAATCATTTTAATGTATGTAAATATTTTTTAATTACATTTTTCTTAAAATTAGCATTTTTCATTACTTGCATTATGTATAAATGTTTGGTTTGTGACTGTGCTTATATACTAAAGAAGCGCGTGCTGGACATACACATATACACAATTTTGATTAGAAAACATTCATTTTATGCCATCAAGCAAACATTGATAATGTCGAATTTTTAAATTAACTTTTACAGATTGACAGCAATATACATGCAATAGTTCCGGTAAAGTTCTCACCCTTCAAAAACTACGGTTAACAGTAGGGAAACCAGATCCTTTATTTGTCATAAAAATTTGTATTATTTGTATAAATGTATTGCTTTAATATGTTTTATATTTTGTGATAAAAACTTGACTGCACAATGTGATTTAAACATTTGCTTTAAATTCTTGAACTTAAAGAAGAATTCGTCAAGTTTTCTGTAGATACTCGACAAACTGTCTAAAATCTAGATTGTTCGGTGAATTTTGGCTATATAGCGAATGTAATTTATAATCTCTGAATATATTTATAATTTTGTATATAGTTATATATGGGGCGAGACAATCTTTCAGTGAGGTCAAATATTCACTCGAAACTATACCTATCAATGTGCCTCATGGACGCATTTGCCAATACTGTACAATGGAAAGATAATTCACAACGCGACTAACAGCTTAGGACATTTACGACATATCAAGCAGAAAGTTAAACATAATTCGTGAATCACATGAAAATACAAATCCCTATGTTTCGTGAAAGAGCAATTGAAACGTATTATTCCTTTTAAAACGTTGATAAGAGCCAAAGTGACTGCAGAGCACAATTACATTTTGCTCGTTCGAGTATCAACGACTGTATTCAGTGAAGAACTGCATAAAATATCTACATCAGAATAATAATTTCACTGTCACGTGTTACTGGTGACAAGACATTACATTTGTGCCACGATCATAAATCGCTAGTGGACAAGGGATTCTTTCAGTTTAATCCATTTTTCATATTATTCCCTACAATTGAATGCCTGAACATCTGAAAATATGTATAATAAACACAGATTATTACTAATACAACCGTAATATCTATGTTCAGCAGCCAACTGCCAAACATATAAGCGAGTCTGCAAATATTCGAGAAACCATCTTGTAGATCTCTACATTTTCTGTAATCATTCTTCAAGGTTGAATAAACAGAAATTATAACGTCACCATTCTTTTATCCGATGGTAATAAAAGTTGTACAATGATATTATTAAGAATGGTAACTATTCAAATCTCATATCAAAACCTATAAATTGTTTGAGGAACATTGCAAGTAAGATGAACACATCACTTCTCTTTCTAAAGTGCACTTTTCCCGTTATATGTTACGGCATTCAAAACACTGAAAAAAAAATTAATGATGAAGCGGGCATTTACTTTGAAGACGCGATCAAATTATTCAGTTATAAAAATTAAGTTTTTTGTAAACAGATTTGTCCAATTACAAAAAAATAAAAATGTCAAAAACTATAAATCTAACTTTTTTTCTAGCTAAGAACAGCTTTCTAAATTTGCAGAAAAAATATTTTTAACTTTACTAGATATTAATTTTATGGTCAACATAAAATGAAAATGTTTCTTTCCGTCCACAGATTTTAGTTTAGCACATATATGCATAACCTTATCCTTATGTTATGTTTTATCTGATTTATATTATTTTTAATTTGCTCTGGACAACCAATTGTCAAATGTAGCAACTCTAAGCTTTGCATTATTGAAGTAAGCCGTTCATTCTTCAGATAGCCTAAAAAATCCTGTTTGAAATTATTTAAAATAACATAAAATGTTACTACAATGAGCTGCATTTTCAACTTTCATTCGCAAATACATTTTGTTTCTATTGGATATTGTAACAACTGAAATTATGCTATGTTTGAAAGTATTGTATGAGCGTTACGAAAACAGAAACTAGTTTTTGGCAACCATCGCAAAGAGATCTACAGATTTCTGAGATAAAATGTAATTAAATAAAAGTATTTGAACGAGTAATTTTTTACGCAAATGAGTCTATACTTTTGGAATTTGTATTGTTTACGAAAGACGTGAGAGACGTAGTGCTATTTATAATCCAAAAGCAAAAACACCTGATCTAGATTGAGACACTGTGGTCTGTTGTGATTAATAAGTTAAGAAACTTATATATTTCACCAATATCCACTAAGGCATTTGTAAAATTATAAAGATTTTTATCTACTTAGTGACAGTTTTAAAATTTGCATTTTTATTTATAAAAATGTTATTTAAGGTTTCAGTTTCTAACATTTAATTAAACAAATATATAATACTAGCGGCCCGTCCCGGCTTTGCACGGGTAGACAATGTGTTGACTACAATGTAGGGTAGAGAAGTGTAGGTACTTTAAAAAAGTTGTTCTAAATTGGATGAAAGCGGGATTGAGACAAAATTGCAGTACTTAGAAATTTTGAACTTTAATTAAAAGCTTATAAAAATGTGATAAATATATTTTTCTTTTTATGTACATATTGAAACTAATAAATTTGTTTTCCCGATTTTAGCGCTCCTACCTATAACTGCTGCTGAGATATGGCGAAATGACCTAAAACATTCGAACCCCCCTTTAACCCTCTTCGAGGGGGAATTTTCAAAAATCCCTTCTTATTGCTTGCCTAGGTCATAACAGCAATTTACAGTCCAAATTTCGTGATCTTGACTTTAGTAGTTTCGACTGGGCGTTGATGAGTCAGTCAGTAAGTCAACGTTTCCTCTTTATATAACAGTATAGATATCATTCACTTCTTTATTTCATTGCATTTAAACTTATCAGTCTGTAACCATTCAATTCGAATTTCAAGATGAAATTATTATTCTTGTCAGATAAAGATGAAAATATATATATATGATTTTAATATTCATTTTGAATTAGAAATACTTATGCTTATCCTCGTTTCAATGAATTTTGAAGAGGTGGATTTAGAACAATAACTTTCTCTCTGACTGGCTGCGTAATTTTTGGGAGAACTAAAATTTGTTGCTTCAGTTATTGAGATTATTTTTGCCCCAATTACTTTCAAGAATTCAGTTTAAATGCACAATTGAATTTCAGTTTCGGTTATAGTCAGCTGAAATTTCATTTTGGAATATTTTGTTTAGAATAAAAGTTGTAGTAATGTAGGATTGCAACATGAAAACTCAATGATAGTTTAATTTATAATATCAAAATTTATTTCAATTGATTGAATATTTCATGAGAATTATGCACTAGTACCAGACTTTGATGCAAAAATATGTTTTTACAGGTAAAACCGCTATTTTCAATTTTAACTCAATTTGGGGAGCCATCTAGCGGGTAATGTTTGAAATAATTTGATTTTGGACAGGTGAAGTGTCAAATACAATATCACCACTCTATACTTCTATTGTTGCTGTTTCTGTGTCGAAAAGTAAATTTCATTTCATTTTTCATAATTTAAAACACATTTGAAATTAATAAAACTTTTTATATTAGTATGTGCAGCATATTTAATGATAATTTAAATCCCAAAATGGTAGTGTTGATAGCGGTTAAAACCTTTCAGTACCATATTGTCTTTGGATAAAACCGTATTTAGCATGTAAAATATAAAACGATATTCGAAAATTATAATTGAAGAACATGTAAAAAATGATTAATGAAAAGGCAGTGAAAAGTACAGAGACAAAAATGTTTATCATTTATATAAAGCTTAGTCGTGAAATAATTTTCTGTATTTCCTAAAATTGCAATGAAGATAAATATTGTTTCGTCTTCCATTTTTAAATCATTGAATTTATAATTGAAATAGATATAGTTTATTTGATTAGTTAAAATTCTAAGATGTAATACGTAGTTCGTTTTTAAATGAAACTATAAACGTTTCCTTTTTCTATAAGATTAATATATCTGAATGGATTTACCCGTACACATCCGGTGTAATTAGACACATGGTGATTATATTTTTCAGGAAATTTCATTAATTAATAAAACTGTCATAAAGTAAGTATACATTTATAATAATTTTTTCGCACAAGGATATGTACAGAGTATGTACGAAAAGTTACATTAATTTAAAATTTGTTAAAATTTCTGGCATCAAGAAGCAAACTAATAATTTGCATCCGGTTTTATTCTACTTTTCTTTACATAAGTCCCATTGGTATATTACAAATAAATAAATTAATTTAAAATTTAGACGAATTATTATGTATTTTGAATAATCTCATAAATTTAATTAAACTTTTACTAACAAAATGAGAAAAAATTATGAAACCATCATATTCCATCATCATTTTCTAATGAAATCATCATTTCAAATCATCAATCAAAATTCAGGGAAATTTTTACCTCTTATGTAACACTTCTATGTAAATGCAATTATATGAATACTTTATGGTGCAAATAATTTAAGAGTTATGATTTTTGTAATAGAAAATTTAAAATTAGATACTAAATAATATCATTAAATTATAATAATATTTTAAACCTTTCGGGGCTGTTACATTGAATGGAGGACATGAGACAAAAAATAACAAACACATGAAATTATTTGAACAATAAGCTGAGAATATAAGGAATGAGATGAATAGGCTTAATTCATATAGTTGAATTACTAAGCTCATTTAAGTAGGACTAAGAAGCGGAATACTTTATCATACTAGTTAAATTATGAATTATTTAACTCAGTTTAAGATGTCTTAAAGGTTTAATTTACTAGATCCTAAAATACCCCATCACATGATAGCTCCAAAATTTTAATGGGATTTTGTGGATTTCGATTTTGCGTTATTCAAAGTATCTAAATTTTCATTTTACTAAATAGCCAATATTTGTAACCACTGAATCTATCGATAAGCAATACATCAGAATCTCCACTTCAAATCGATCTATTCGTTGCCAGAGGTAAAGCAAGAAAACTAGTTTCATCAAAGTCTCTTAAATAAGATTTCTATCTCATTTTTTCGACGAAAAGATAAAGGATAATGTGTAAAATAATATGATATTTTATGGTGATTATTTTATATCCTTTTGTTACTTCACAATGAAAATTTAAATATTTTAATAAAAATTATAAAATATCTTCTTTCATAAAAATTATAATTTAATATATTTACAACATACATCCTGTCATATCGAAAGTATTTCATATATGTGCGATTTTAAATACATTTTGACCCTAAACATATTAGATAATACTGTTTTTTTACTTAATTATAATTTTCTCAATAAGGATTACAAAATGAAGAAAATTAGAAATTTCCCAACTGAAATGAGAAATCCAGAAGCATAAAATAACTAACAATGTAAAGTAATGGACATTATTATAAAAATTCAATTGTTTTAATTACATAATAGTAATTTTTACAAAAAGTTTACATGAAATAAAAAGGCAAAGGATTATGCATAAATTTGACTGACAAAAACAGTGAGAATTACGAACAGAACTAAATGCGCATTTTCCAGAAATGTAATTATGTATTTTAAAGTTAATTAACTTCAATTATATGTTTAAAATAATGGTTTATATAGATGAAAAAAAATTTTAAAACTGCATGATGATTTTACATATGAAGCAAAATGAATATATGCAAACTTATATATATAAACAAGTATAGAAGTAAATAATAGGAACACTTGTGAAAGAAAGCAATATTTTTATTAGTAAGGGTTTGGGCCTTCATTAGCCTTCTTTAAAAGTTGAATTGTACGTGGGATTGAGAAATAAAGATCGTGGGCAATTTCAAAGGAATCCACACCAATCCCTTGTGCAGAAAGGTCACGAGTTAAGGTAGTGTACCTTGAAAATGAAATCGAGCATGGATATTTTTTTCTAACAAAACTCACAAATGATCAATGATGTTGAGATTAGGGGAATCATGACGCCACGTGTTATGTTCCACTTCATCATCATACTCAATCTTGTTTAAATATAGCGAGCCGTGTGAACAGGAGCGTTGTCATCTTGGAACACTACACTCTAAAAACGACATTTTCAAAACTGAGTAAATTTTTACTCAAATTTGAGTATGTCGCATAGTTAAAATGGATCGGAACCAAAATTACTCAAGTTTGAAACATGTATCTACTCATTTCTGAAAATATGCACACACTCAACAATCAAACATGATGTGCTCATATTTGAGTATGTCCATGTTTACAAAATTAGTATGAACTGATTCTAATCATTTTTTAGTTTGTCCATTTTTCTAAAATGAGTATGAACTGATTCTAATCATTTTTTAGTTTGTTCATTTTTCAAAAATGAATATGAACTGACCTCTGTGTGCTCAGTTTTGAGTATGTCCAAGTTTCAATATTCTGAGTATTTCTGGTATTTCAGAATTGAAAGCAGTGAGTCGTCGTATTTGAAACAAAAATTTTCATAACAAAATGAAAACATCGATTTACTCAGATTTGAAAGTGTCATTTTTCTCAGTGTAAACATTCTCTCGGAATAAGTCTGAAGAATAGAGGGGAAATGATCTGCCACTGCAAATGGAAAAGGTAATAATTTTGGGAAGAGTGTAAGACTGAAAATTCCAACTGATAACTATCTCCCATAAATGTATCAATCGAAAACCTTAACTATGCAAGTAATTCCATATAAGGACTATTTATTCCATCATGATGCTTCTCAAGCCCCAAAAGAAATTCAGATCTTTACTGACGGTTGAAGAATTGATCACAGTACAGCCTACGCATTCTATGCATTCAAAGATGACGAATCCATCCATACTCATCGGATAAAATTAAGAAGTGAAACTGCTGTCTATCAAGCTGAACTTTTAACTATAGACGGCACCACCCAATGGGCAGAAGCGACTGATTTGCCTAGCTTCACAATATACAGGGTGACCATAATTAAACGGACGGTACTCAGAGTGTTCTGTAGCGTGATCTAATTGCGACAATGGCGCAAAATTTTGTATTAAGATTAAACAAGACGAGGGACGAAGGATTCCTCGAAAAAAAAATTAGTTCCAAAAGTCACCGCCAGGGGAATATGTGATGCTGTGTATTCGAAAAAGAGAGTTTCAAAAAAGAAGAATGAATACTGAAATAAAATTACCATTTATTTAGCACGTCCAACTCAGGTTCGATGTGGCCGCCGTTTTTGTGGACCACATATTGCATTCTATGCACAGCATTTACAACAGCAGAGAATAACATGTCTGCAGGAATCTCCCGTACAGTTCGCAATATGTTATCCTTCAACGTAGCCTGGAGGTCCTGGACACCTCCGTGATAGACCTTGGACTTTAGGTAACCCCATAGCCAAAAGTCGCAGGGTGTAAGATCAGGGGAGCGAGGTGGCCATGCAGTTGGAAAACAGCGGCTAATGACACTTTCTGTTGTGAATTTCTGTCGTAGCAGCTGCGGTACCCGCAAAGCAATATGTGGAGGGGCTCCATCTTGTATGAAAATGATTTTCTCCAAGGACTGTCTTTGCTGAAGTGCCGGAATAACAAAGTTGTTTAGCATTGGGCGATATTTCTATCCGGTAACAGAACAAGTTACAGGTCCTGTCGGAGTAATGTTCTCATAGAAGAATGAACCTATGATCATATCTGCTGTGAAAACACACCAAACAGTTATCTTTGATGAATGCAAAGGATTTCCCTTGAATGCTCTTGGTGACTTGTTATCCCAAATTCGGCAGTTCTGGGTATTTACAGTTCCATTCAGGTAAAAGTGGGCCTCGTCTCCCCATAAGATTTTAAAGGGCCAAGCATCATCCAACTCCATTCTGGCAGGAAAAGTGAGAGCAAAAGTCAATCGCTTATCATGGTCGGTGTGACGTAACTCTTGTACACGGCTGATCTTGTACGGATAGAATTGGATTTCGTAGGATCTTCCATACCGTACAATAAGGCATGTCCAGATTCCGAGCAATCCCACGAGCACTGGAAGTGGTAGCAATATTGTCTGGCGCTCTGTCGACAATCGCCGTTGCCACTTCTTCGTGTTCCCGTATTCTTCCTGTAATACGGGTTTTCGTTCTCTGCCTGACTGAACATTTAAAGAACCTGTTTTCTCAAACTTCTCAACCATTGCTTTTAAACCATTAACTGACAAAGTACCATTATATTTACGCATTTTTTTGTGGTTTCTAAAAGCTCGAAGAGCGGCTGGCGCATTGCACTGGTTGAGGTAAAAGAATTTGACTAGTAGAGCTCGCTCGACATTATGAAACATAACTTTCGGTGACATTCGGTGACATTATGAAAGATAACTTTCAATGAAATTGCTTCTAACAGTACCACATTACCTTTTAAAGCCGAACAAGCTGGCACTGGGCCAAAAGATGAACGTGAAATTTGAATAAAGAAATTCTTCTTCTGCTGTTTCTTTCTTTGTGGATCTGTAAGTGAAATTGCAGATAAATAAACATTAGCAATGTTTATGTAAATTTTTAGCTTTTTATAAACTGTTACCATTTTGTGCTTGGATTAAATTGCTAAAGTCGTTAAATAAACGGTAATTTTATTTCAGTATTGATTCTTCATTTTTTGAAACTCTCTTTTTCGAATACACAGTGCCACATATTACCCTGGCGGTGACTTTTGAAACTAAATTTTTTTTCGCGGAATCCTTCGTCCACCGTCTTGTTTAACCTTCCTCCAAAATTTGGCGCCATTCTCGCAATTAGATCGCGCTACAGAACACTCTGAATACCGCCAGTTTAATTATGGCCACCTTGTACATAGACAGCCTATCAAGTCTCACACCACTCGGAGATATGAACTCAAAAATTCTAATAATATCGGGAACAATTTCCATCTACAGAAAACCAAGAAAAACATGTCATTTCATGTTGTTAAAAGCCACGCTAGAAATAATGGTAATAAAATGGCTGACTGTTTGACTAAGGGGAACACTAAGTTAACTCTGTAAAGGTTCTTTCCATATCCCTACTCGCGTCTTAAAATGTGGCTACCTATGCAATATCAACAAATATGGCAGGAGGAATGAGACAAAGGTAAAACTGGATGGTACACATACCAACTCTTAACATCAGTCTCTGAGAATTCATTGCTTCATCACAGAAACATCTACATCTTTGCAACAAATCATGTCCCCTTTCCTTCGTATATACATCATTTTGACAAATCTCCTACCCCATTATGTGTATGTGAACATCGTGGAACATCGTTACATTATTTTCTGAACTGCAATCTAACGTCAGCGTATCATATTAGAAAGCTTATAGAAGCTTAGAGACTTCGGGGACTCTCAGTACTTTAATTTATACCTATATTGTAACAAATTTTATATTTTCATTTTGTTTCTGTTTTGTACTTGTTTATTTGTTTATATTAGTGGAAATATTTTAAAGATGGGCCGACTTTCTTCGGGGGATTAGCAGGGACCTACCTCTTTATTAGGATCCTTGGATAATGGATATCCCGCTGAGCGGGGCTTCTAGAGCTTTAGAAATAGGTAGGCCATCCCGCTCAGCTGAAACTGAACCTGAAAATAGAATACTGAGATAATGCTCACCTGCGTTCAAGTAATTAGATATTTTCATTTTGTTTCTGATTTGTATTTGTTTATTTGTTTATTTGTTTATATTTGTAGAAATATTTTAAAGATGGGTCGGGATTCTTCGGGGTATTGGCCGTGCTCAAACTCTTGGCCAGGGTCCTTCGATAGTAAATATCCCCGCTGAGCGGGGATGGTAGAGCTTTAGCCAATCGGTAGGACACCACCCTCAGCTGAACCTGATCCTGAACCTAGAACACTGAGATAATGCTTATTTGCGTTCTTCCCTTTCAGGACTAAGTGTGGCCTCAAGCCACATCAAGATATTGCGTACCCTAACTATCACAGAGCTCCCTGCATGCTTCACGGTAGAAAGCAGACAGTCAAAATAAAATGCTTCTGCCGGTGTTAGTCACACGAACGCACTTACAGTAGTCCGAAGTAACGTAAATGATGATTCTTCAGATCAGATGACCTGTTCTCATTGCTGTTGTGTCCAGTTCTGGTGGTCTTGGTATCGTTGTCGTCGCTTCGTAGCATTCCGTGGCAACACTAACAGCTTTGGAATAGTCACTCTGCCACGAATAGTTGAAGCATGTAGCTCCTGCCGAATAGTTTTTGTGGACACGGGGTTCTGGAGATGGATGTTCAGCGGATGTTAAATGCGGCGTTTTAGTCTTGCGTTTTCAAGCAACCATCCTCTTCAACACTCCTCTATCCCGTTTGGTTTATTTCGAATTTCGTCCACAGTTCTGTTTCGTAAAATACACCTTTCCGAAGTTTGTGTAGGCTGTTATAACCCTTGACACAGTGGCCCTTGAAACACCGACAAGGTTGCCTGTTTTAGACACGGATGCTCAAGCGAGGCGAGCTCAAATGATCATGCCTTTTTTTCTCGTCGCATAGGTCGGACATAATGGAACTGTGCTGAGAACAGAATTTTCTTAAACAACTATTACACCAGCAAATGATCAACTGATACCTTCTCTTTCACTGCAACTTATTGGCAGACATTTGCGACACGTGGCGGGGTTGTATTGGACTGTCAATGTATGACATTTTTCGAAATGGCTGATAATATTATTTTGTCATATACTTGTTTATACCGTTAGTCCGAAAAATGACGGTGATATTTTTATATTTCTAAATTAACCTTATTTTATTTATCTCATTTAAATATAATTTTGTTACAGAAAATTTATTGTTTGAGACACCTATATATATACAATATTACATAAATTAAATAATATATTTTGCATTTTTGTACAAAACATTTTATATGTACTTCAGTTAAATCTGTATAAACGATTAAATTATTTTATTAAACTTGTAAAAGCAATCTGTGGCAGAAATTTTAATGATTTTATTAATATTTTGAAATGCAGATTTATGTTTCTAAACAGAAAAAATACATATTTTTTTATCCACATGATCGAATCTTTTTCCATTAAAAATAATAAAAAGCTTAATTTTGCATAATATAATAAGTTTAAGAACTATTTCATTAAATGCGAATATATTCTGAGACAGCCGTCAAAACTAATGGTAATTTAATATTCACTTGACATCTGGAGAAAATGGGGAAAAAAATGTCGAATGTTTAGATATTTCAAATTTAATTAAATATTGAATTCGATTAGTAGAAAATTTAGAATAAAATAATATTTCGTTTAAAATTCACGAATATAATTATTTTATTTTTATATATTTCGTATAATGTATACAAATATGTAAAATATAATTGATCTATCATTTGGATTTTTTGGACACAAATATTAATTAATTCATTTATTTACGAAAAAAAAAATATTTTGTAATTTGTTATTTAAAACTGTATTATTTCCTTTTAGGCATTCGTTGCCTGACATTTAAATATTTAGTTAAATAAACAAAAATGTCACAGTGATGAGTCACAGTGAACAAAATTTTCATTTTCATTATACGTTAATAAATTATCATTAAAATCGGGCAAAGTTTTTTTTGTTATAAGAATTCAGTATATTTTCACAAAAATATTGCACAAATGCAATTTCATATATTTTACATTAGTAATAGTTTTGTTTTTTTTTACCGTAAGAATAATATAAAATCTCTATTTAAATTTCCAAAATGCCACATAGTCAGGCATTTTTTTAAATATCTATAAGATAAAAAATAAAAGTAGGTTAATATATTTGTAAATTACATGTATTGAGATAACAACATTTTCCACCTTTAAAAAAAATGTAATTCAGTATTCACTTGACCACTATTTATTCTTGTATAAATAATGAGTTAGTATTAATTAATTAATGTGATGGGGCTTTAATAACAATAAAGTTGGTATTATGCCACAAGAAATGAATAGCTTTATGAAGAAAAACAGTATTCATTAATGAGTATTAAACAGAAAATTATTTAAAACTTTCAAAATATTTTTTTTAAAGAATGGAATATATGGCATGATTTATTCTCTTTATTCATTTACTAAAGTATTATTAAAGTACAGTGTTAATATTTTTTTTCAGTTAATATAAAAAGGATACGTTCAAATCTATAGCAGTTTAACAAAACTTATTATTTTTATAAACAAATTTGCGCAAGTAATTAAATGCAGTCTATTTAAATATATAAACCCTTTAGTAATTCCCAGTACACGAATCTTATGCGAAGAAACTGTATTTCAATCCCCAAATGTGACTTTACAATTTATTTAATGACAAGAGGAAGTGGATTAGAGGATGTTTGTTAATATAAGAGAGTAGCTGAAATAAACATTATTATTAATTTGAACTCATTTTTGTCATGAGTGCTGTATAGGGTACATTTTTAATTTTCTGAATAATATAACAATGAAAGAACATTTTGTCATCCAGTAAACGTGATAAAAATGTATGTCTTGCTTCTATTCATTCTTCATTCCTTTTTCATAATAAAATTATTTTTTAAAAATTTAAAGCTAGAAGAAAATAACAAACTTGATTTTTAAAAGTTATTGACATCAAAATAATTGCAATATTTCCTTATTATTTTTATTAAAGTTCCTAATTTTGATAATTAACACTGACTGATAACCAAATAAGTTGTAATTCTACATCTGATTCTGTTAGATTTAAAGTCATAAATTTACCCATGTTAAAGAGAACTCCAGTTTGAATAACAATAGTTCTTGTAGTCCTACACTTACTAATTTAAAAAATGTATTCCAAAACATTTTATAAAGATATGAAAGCTTTAATGCTTAATATCACTAAATTATTTGAATGTATCAAAAATAACGCTAATCACTATAAACACTGAAATAACATAATTTAAATAAGGCTCGTTATTTTAAATAAGCTAAATTCATTTTTAAAGAGAATAACATCAATAACGATGACTAAATCCTCTAAATTTGCTTCACTACGTAAATTTACTTGATATTGTAAATCCCTTCATAACAATGTTAATAGTTTTCAAAATTTTATCTTTAAGAATCCCCACTTCGATATTCCTTGTATTTAACAAACATTAATCTCTACCCATAAAATGGTTAATATTTCTGGATACAAACTACACCACAATCGACGAGCAGGTTCTCCCACTGCAGCTGAACTGTCATTTACATAAAAAAATACGTACCCTATTACATTTCACAAAATACGACAATCGCAGAAGTTGATCATACACTGTTAAAAATTTGCAGCAAAGGCAAAAATTGGTAGCTGCACAGGCATTCTACGTTTTGTAGAAAACGGTTGCATACCGTAATTTAATTCTATTATTACCCTAGTTTGGGCAATAAAATGGTCAGAGTAGAGGTAGATTATGGTTATTTAACCATTTTCTATAAAAACGGTCGAATGACTGGTCAGTTTTCTGCAAATTTTTAGCAGTGTACTTGTATTGTTATACAATCCTTTCATATTAATATTAATTTAATCCCCATTTATGATAAACATAGCATGTAATACCAGATCAACAACATTACACACATCATTCCCCAGAATCAACATTGTTTTATTGCAGGAAGTTACAACTCATATAACAGGAATTGGAAGTAATACTGTACAACTTCTCCCACACACATAAGCACTACATCTAGAAATCACCCTTCTAATTTTGCAATTACTAAAAATCTTCTTTATCCAATCATCACCACTGTACGACACGAAAAAGCACTAACCCCCTTCCCGTTCCTTTTACAATTATCCTCATTAACCCTATTCACAACGTGCTTCCGTAAAAATTGACTGCGAAAAAATTAGTTACAATTTCAGAAATTATAATCTCTCTTTTCTTGAAATTAATAGTCCTTCTGGTATGGATACTACTGCATTTCATCTAGAAACTCCTCTTGCTAAATCTAAAAAAATACATCACTTTTCACAAATTTATTAATAACAATCCATTCGTTCTATTTACAAACATACACAACCTCTGTAAAAAATATAATATTCTCCGTTGACCTTTTCTATAATTCTGTGATCTCACCTCTAAATCCGCAGTTAAAAAGAGATCATATAAATAAAATATCAGAAATTTAATCTTTAAACAAATCGAAAAAACATAGACTAAATTCTTAGGAAATATGTCAGGTGATGATAATTTTTTTCGACAAATTGAAAAAAGAAGCTTAACAAAAATATCGCTCCTATTTTCTCTCTTACTGTCAACAATGCTACCGCTTGTACTGATGGAGATAAGGCAGGATATTTGGCAAAGTCCTATCCAATGCAGTTTCCACCTTACAAAATCAACCTGCCTTTATATTGTATTTCATACGATTAATAATATGTTTTCCATCCTTCGTGATCATCTTCTCAAAATTCAACAAATTATTATCAATAACATCATCAAAAATCTCAAAACCCAATGCCTTGTAAATGATAATATTTCTAGAAATTCTCAAAAAACATTTACCTACTAACTGTTTTATCTACATCACCAAGCTCACTAATTTTATCATAAAATTCTTCTACTTTCTGAAACTTTGGAAAACATATATCATCACCCCCATTCCTAAACCTGCTGCGGATGATAGTTACTCTCACAAATTTTCTGCCCATTAGCGTTCTTTCATCGTTAACAAAAGTTATTCAGTCCCATATCTATTATTTCCTACACATTCACATAATTTTAATACCAGAATTTGGCTTTGAACTAAACCGTCTATGCAATACTGGCTGCTCGTGTTTTGGAGATGTTAACGGAATACATCAATGCGTAGAAACCAGTTGCTGCCCTATTCTTGGACATCAGCCATACATTTGACAAAGTCTGGAGATAGCCTCATTTACAATTTAATTCGTATAATTTTCCCCTTACGGCCTTATACATTTCATACACTCTTACCATGCCAATCGCATTTATTACATCCTCATTAAAAACACATTATCTATTCTCCAATTTATTATTTCTGCATACATTAGAGTTAGGTTCTCGAGCCAAAGCTTTTCATCTCATTTTTAATGATATGTCTCGTACCGTGTAAAATTACTCTACTTTATATGCGATAATAATATTTACGCCGCAGAACACCACAATATGTTTCATAAAGAAACTTGTTGGTGGACTGGTGCTATCTTTCAGAAGTTAAAATAAATGAATAGAAAACATTTCCTATTTAGTTTTCTAGAACTTTCTCCAACCCCATTAGATTAAACCTTAAGCTAACTACTTTCCGTTGGAAAGATGACACCAAATACCGTTACTTCCAGAAGACATATTTTTTACATAAGAGGCAACTTCGCTGGAGAAGCCAAATTTCTTGAACCTCTACTTTAAAATCCTGCTCTCTGTATTCGCAATAAATCACTGCATAAGATACTATACATAAATGCTGCTTTATCTCAATCGTGAGCTATACCTCTCCAATCTGAGGTTTCATATGCAAATCTAGTAGAGAAAATTTGTCTAAAATTTATAACAGAAATTTCAGATCCACCACAAATTAACAGGTGCAGACATATCTATGATATCACCATTAGACATAATTTCAATATTTGTTCCTTTAATGAATTTGTCAAAAAAGTTCTAAAACATTAAAAAATATATATCTTAAACATTCCCAATGCGTGTTTTGCTGAACTGTCAAAATGCAATGTCTCTGACACCAGCAATAGAAAAAGACAACGTTATTCAACATTCACTGAAATTACTATATGATTTTCTCTCTTTTTTGTCTAACATACATTTAATTTAAATTTCATATAGTGTTTTATTTTATATAAAAATAAGTATAAATAATTACTGCACCTTATTTTTTAATTTTGTATCCACACTGTAAAAAAAAAAAAAAAAAAAAAAAAAAAAAAAAAAAAAAAAAAAAAAAGTGCTTTGGTTTCAAGATCAATTTATCCTTATTCTGTACTGCTCTCATATTTTATCATTTTACTTTTTATTCTTTTTTGATGCAATTGTTATATTTGTTTTTTTTTTATTCATAATTTTTCTCAGTTTTAATCCTATTCTAAACATTTTTCAATAGTCATTTAATATTATACTCACTTTTAAGTAGCTTAGACTACAGTTAGAATTCGTCTATCTACGGCACCCTAAATTTTATAAATACAGCTATTCCTAGACAGGGTTTTATGTTGGTGTCAATTAGGAAGTCCATGAAACACCTAAATTCTTCAACTTCTCAACTAAATATACGTTTATAATTAACTCAATGCCATGTTGTATCTTATTACAGGAAAAAAGTTTTATTTTCCGTTCACTATTCACTGCCCTTCGTGCAATAAAATAAACAAGTTTTTTAAAATAAGGAATATGATGTAATTTTTTGGGGCGTAGTAACATCTGGATAATCATAAGCTTTTAAGTATGTTGATAAAACCTGGCTTAATATAAACATAATTTTTTGCTATTCTTTAAATGCAGATTAATTAAATTTGTAATCATTTTAACTATCTTCAACATAGGAAGTTTATGAAAAGGAAATTAATTAAGACACTGGGAGATGATTTAGAAAACTTCTTCCTTGACAGGACTGTGTTTAAAGCAATGTTCATTTATATAATACAATATCCGAAACAAATATATGATCATTAATTTTAACTTTTGAGCTAATAAAAATGTGTTATCGAAAAAAAAATAACTACTGATTTTTACATTATTAGTGTTAAATGATTTTAATTTGACATATTTCATTTCCTTTAGCATGATACAAAATACGACTTGAAGTTAATCAATTATAAGTAATAAATGTAAATGAATTATATTTTGCATTATATATAATATACAAGAATAATAATTATTACTGTCTATTAAATTTTAATTTTTTGCCTTTAAATTAATATTATTTATTCATTTTAACAGAAATTTAAATTTGTATTTATAACGCATAAAATAATAGGTCATAACAAATACTTAAATTCTTTACGCGGAAGTTTTAATAATAATAACTCTGATTTTATGCCAGTATCAATACACTCTAAGAAATTTCACTGCAAGATTACGGTCAGAGACTGGCACTTATCAGTAAACTTATCAGATTAAACTTATCAATAACTTAAAGCCTGTGACCCAAGTCCATACACGCAGTAGCTGTCTCTATTCCTTTTTGGTTGGTAAGCGCGTGGAAAACACACTTTCGAGCCTTTTCCTGGACCCGAGAAAGATACCAACATAGCCATCCCCTTCTGTGTGACCTATCCTTTTAGTTAAACGAGTTCCATCGGTATGGTTTACTAGGTGACTTACGAAAAAAACGCTATATTCAGATATGAAAGTCCGTCAATCTGATCCAAGTGTTGATTTTGCTGATTGAACTGCGATAATTCATCTCATAGCGCTTCCAGACAGTTAACACCTACATGAGTGCATTCAAAAATCTTATCCTTCATCTCCGGTAATTCATTTAAACACTCAGAGCTGAAGGACAGGATTTTTTGTACCTATGCCGGTAACCTGCGAAGCCAAATATTTTCAAAAAATCATCCTCAACATGGCCCTCATTTCACTTTCTCATTTTACTTACCAATATTGAGGATAACCACTTACCCAGGAAGAGAAATGTAAGAACTTTAAATCTGACCTTCTTATAAGAACTTTAAATCTGATAATAACCGCATTTTAAAAGCTCAATATTAGGGTGGGGCGAAAAATATTATTTTTTATAATCAATTTCTAATAGCGCGGAAAACTTGCGCAAAGGCATCCTAATAACCGGAAAAATAATTTAAAAAAATGTAAGTTGGTTTTGAAATCGCGCAAGAGCCCTAAAGTTGAGAAAAAAATGAAAAAGTGTGCAATTTTTAAAAACAAATAATTTTTAAAAAAATATTTTACTTTATTTCTATTAGTATAAAAACTACTCTTTTTTGTTACCTAAATGCGTGAAAATTACTTTTGGACACATTGCCGTTCATTTGAGTTCGCGCAGAAAGCCTTAAAAGGCCATTTATGTCTGTAAAGACCTCATATTGCATCTCTTCGCCCATTTCAACATTTTTTCCTTTATGCTTAAATTACCCAGGACTCACCACGTGGAGGTGGCTGCAAGTCGAGTCCCACCCACACCCTACCCAACAAATTGGTTGTGGTTACTTACACTGAAGTCCCTTTAAATTCTGACTTCGTATCAAATTTTTGCATCAAAAACCTTGATCTTAAAGTTGTTCCAATAAAACCTTCTCGATTTTCACGCCCACAAACTTTTCCAGCGGCCTCTGTAACAAGTTTCACAGTTCTCTCTACCTACTGAGTGTGGCATGGAAATTTCAAACATTCAAATTATGGCAGGGATTTGTCTTTCAATAAAGTTGAAATGTGTTCTTTTGCCATATTTGACAACATTGGAGGTGGTGTCAGCTTACATTTTGTCCAACCAATAAGTTCAGTATAGACTGTGGCTTGAAAATTAATTAAAGGAAGCTTGAAGGCTCTAACGTGACCTACTACTGGAGGCACATTTTTGGCTTTCAGTATCCTCATGTAGCCTAATTCTCGAATGTGTTGTCTTTCGTCCAATAACATCGCCAACATCATATTCTCTGGATGACAGAAGAACGAGTTTCTCTGATTGACAGGATCGATGATTTTTTTAATGTTGTCCGGGAAGTATCTTGTTGTTTGTATGACCTTCAGTCTGTGCTTCGGACTGATTTTCACAGTGTAATGCATCTTAATATCAAACCAAACAGGAGTGTACGTCTTTACAATGTAATTTACAAGAGTCTTCATTTCGGTTGTCGGACTAATTTGGGAAACATAAAGTCTTAATACCAGGTTAGCACAGGTTAACCATCGGGAATGGCTGAGGGGTCCGGGACTTTAACAGCTAATTCTGGATCACAGAGCCCAGTGATGACTGCACGAACAATGTCTAGAAGATACCGCTGATCTTTACTGAGGTAATTTTTATTTATTGTGCTGACAAATTCAGATTGAATCACCACAAAATCAACAACAGGATTTTTCTCACAGCTAGGCAGTTGCTTGTCAATAGGACCACTGAATGATGCTGGTCCAGTTGCTGCTCCGTCTAGGTGCTCAAACAAATGTTTATAAGGCAGTTCATTAAAGCGTAGCAAACAAATAAACCACTTCAATGATTGCTGACACCTAACTTCAATTTTATGCACAACACCACTCTTCCAACCGGTGTTTGTGACTGTCCCATCA
The DNA here is from genome assembly GCA_963931845.1 of Maratus michaelseni. Taxonomy (NCBI): domain Eukaryota; kingdom Metazoa; phylum Arthropoda; class Arachnida; order Araneae; family Salticidae; genus Maratus; species Maratus michaelseni. The sequence goes on from OZ007588.1 coordinate 157,768,112, forward strand.
CATCCAATGGCTACCACTGCACTCATGTCAAAATCTTTCTTTATCATGAAGTTGAAAATACTTTCGGCAATATTATTAGCGGTTCCTGTTTTCGGTGTAACATGGCCAATGTATTGGCCACCAGGCTCACTAATTACGCTAATATATTCTTCTTTTCTTACTCTGCGGTACATTTTAGCTCCTATTTTTTCTTGTGTTAATGTAGTATCTTTTCTACCGTCGAAGTAGATTCCTTTTACTTCTTTCAGCTGGTGCTCTTTTTCCTTTATTGCTTTTCAAATCTTCACATTTTCCCTTCGAATCTTGCTTTTGTCAATCACTCGTGACATATATGAATCAGAGATCATTCCAAGATCATGCAGGACACCAGAAGCTATCTCTGCTGTGGCCCTGTCAGAAACACCGTACCTATTGCTTAATAAGGAAGTATACGTCAACTTTGACTGCATTTGCGATGTAGAAGGCAATACGAAACTCATGTCACTGCCTGTTCTTATGGAAGTTTTTTGATTAGCTTTACTCTTACTTATGCCAGGACTGACGGGGTCAGAAGTAATAGATTGTTGAATCGAATGCTGCTCTCTTCTTTCTTCTCCTTTAATCAGTTTAGTTGTCTCATTTCTATCTAAATTACCAATAAACAGCATCCTGGTTGTTCTCTGTTCGTGCATAAACCTCAATTCAAAACCTCAAGGTCACTTTCAGTATGTCGCAGAACATACAGTAGGTTCGTAAACCTTAAAATGGATGTTTAATGGTGTATTTTTTTAGCTTTATGTCCGTTTGCAAATTTTTGAAATAATGCAACTTTTGCTAAAAAATGGTGTTTTAAAGCTTTTTGCGCTAATTCAAATGCACGGCTAATGTGTCCAAAACTATTTTTCCCACATTTAAGTAACTACAAAGAGTAGTTTTTACACTATTAGAAACAAAATAAACCATTAAAAAAAATTATAAGTTTTTCAAAAATGCAGATTTTTTTTTCTTTTTTTCCTAAATTTTAAGGCTCTTGCGCGATTTCAAAACCAATTTATATATATTTTTTTATTTTTCCCGTTATTAGGATGCCAATGCGCAAGTTTTCCGCACTATTAAAAATTGATTATAAAATTTTTTTTTTTTCGCCCCACCCTACTCAATATGGTTCCTATGGCAGTTTACACGCCATATTAGAGGGAAAAGAGAAAGCATCTAATGAAGCGACCAAATGATCAAATTTAGTTTGTTCAACTAAGATCACTGCTAATCTAAAACTAGCCTCAATGGACAGGAAAAAAACTTTGCATTACTATTCCAAAAGTTGGGCATTTTCACCGAAACTCAGCTACATCTGTATTTTTACTTTCCACTTCATCAGTTTTATTAGGAATGTCGTCAGGTATAACTCATAATATCAAAAAATATCAACATCAATCTCAAATTTCTGAACGAACCATCCACTCAATCAAAACTGAAAAGATTTACAACTTCTAATATACATAGTGGATAATTGCAAAAGGAATAAACAACCCAAAGTTGTATGGCTGTACCTTCAAAAACATCCCAATAGTCTTTCCAAGAACTTGTTGCGAAAAAAACCTTTTCAATCGCAGCTTCTAATTTGCACACCGGGTCACCACTTTGTAGAAAATGTAGCACCGTAATAACATTCGTCCTGTTCAGCTCTTCATTAAACTACAGAAATTGTAAATGTGTAACTTAATTAAATAAGTAGAAACTTAACATAGCAAAATATTAAACAGGTGCACTAGATATTTTGTATAGTGCCTCCCAGCATTATTTCGAAACTCCGGCCTCATCTCAGCGTCTATGGCGTAAGCGAGCGAACGAAATCTTCTCCGCAGTACTTTAATTTTTTTTGGCTCTTGAGTAAAACCTCGCCAATCTCTCGTCAGCATAGAGGTGCCCTTCTTTTTACTCCACTGAAAAAAAAAATGACATTATGTATTACGTACTGAGAGCGGTGTTCAGCTAACTCGAATGTTCTTCGACTGCGAATCCAGATATTAAACTAATAATGTTGTGACGGCCATTGCTGTCAAAATGAATAAACCAGGCCGTTCAGTTTGTAAACGGAGAGCACCCGAGTTAAGTTTTAAAGATACTTATTATTGAATATTAATCGGGCAGGGATTGCGAAAGATGCTACAAATTGTCTTCACTCCAAAAAGAAATAATTAAACTTCTTCCCGAAGCTATACTCCGTAAAAAATAAAAACTTCAAATATATTAAATATAAATATTCAATAAAACGAACCCACAATTTTGAAGACAGTCGCAAGTCAGGATGTCTTCAGTAAATAATTAACTCCACGCTGTAGACTCGGCGAGCGCTGATTGAGTACATCCGTCCAGGCCAAAACGTCAGCTTATACGCTTTAGATCGTTGATGGAAGCGATTGTTGATGACTCGTATTGGGACAGCACACGATCCAAAGTTCCTAATTCCCACCATATTCTCGAAGCTTATATATTCCAAATATCGATTGGCCAGCTACAATAATTTGCATGAATATTGATAAAAAACAGAAACTCACAAGTTCCAAGATTCTCACAGTCATCGGTCGAAAGTTAGAGAAAGTCAGCCTTCCTCAACTTTTACGCACATGGGCATTTAGTGGACAAAAACTTACTCTCGCATTCAAAACATCAGCTACCGCTATGATCAGAGTAGCCGATCCATCACAATGTCTTTAGCTTCGCCACACATACATATACACTGTAATTTCTGACGTCAAAGACAAAATTTATATATTTAGCAACAGGTTCGAATTCCTCAAAAAATTCTACAACTTTCTGTGATTACATATCGTGCATATCCTGTTAGACTTTAAGTAAATCACCCCTCAAATATTTACTGTAAGATACTGACCAAGCAGGAATTTCTTTATTCAAATAACTGGATAATTTTTTACTTTCATCCTATGCATGAATTGAAATTTTATGGTTGGAGCTGTAATTAAATAGCTTGCTTTGCTCCACATCAATATATCTGAATATCAGAAGTCGTACAATAACGATGTAACAAAATAAAATATTTAAAGCATTTTTTAATCGTAATATATAATTTGCATCTTATTTTATAGTATTTTATAGCAGGCTAGAATTATTTTTTACTTGACAAAATAGAGCTTGCCACATTACTGTTACAAACACAAATATGTTAAAAATGATTCCCAAAATATAAAGAAAATATAGACTAAGCCTCATATAATGATAAATTAAGCTAACAATCAAAATGAGAATTTTGAAAAATTTATCATTAATGTAGAGAATAATTTCATTTGCATAAACATATGATCATTAATGCTTAATATGATCCAATAATTATTATTTTCTCAGAAAATATTATCTGAACATTTAATTCAGTATTGTTGAATAAACCTCAAACCACACACAGAGTAATTTTTTCTTATATATGTACTTTGTCGAGATTATTTTATCCACTTGTACGTTAGCAATAAAACCTTTTTAGTGGCAAGCTTTTTTATCTTTCGGAATCTTCACGGGATTCCGTAGGGAGTTGTAAAACTGTGTTAAGATGTACCGGAAAAAAACTAATTCTGCTATATGACATTTCCCTGAAAGGATTATTTATGAGGTCCGGTAACGAGCCATAAATTCTTACAATAAATATATGGAAATAAATACAAATAAATATATTATCATCTTCATATTTATTTATTTTAGCTTAGAGAGGTACATATAAAATATGTGCTAGAAATTATTATTTTTTAATAATCAAGTAAATCAATATTTGAAAGAATAAATGGTTTTTTTACCAGAACATAGTTTTAAATTATATTTTTTTAAAAAATTCAGGGCATGGAACAGTGTTATAAGAATGTGCGTATTTGAAAAAATATCATGCTTCATATTTTTTATTCCACTAATCATAGAGTTTTAAAAGCATTAATGGTTTAAAACTTCTTAAAATGCTTTCAAATATTACATAGCGGTTATTAAGGAATACATTTTTCTTGAAGATATTTAGTTTTATCTTATATTTCAAACAAAAAGAAAAGAATTTTATAAAAATATTTTGGGCAATCATTTAAATATGAAATGCATGCCATTCAATGAATATATTTTATATATTATAAATTACATGTTTTCAATAAATAACTCACTGATTGGATATGGATAATATACCCATATTTTGTTTTCCTTTACAGAAATATAACAAAGTTTGCATTTTATATACTTAAAGCTGCAGTTAAAAATAAAATCCTTTATTCCAAAAATATTGATAATTTTACGATATTAAATATATATTATGTTCATTAAACAAACTAACTAATCATATATATTAAACTGAATTCATGACTATGATACTAATCATGATACTAATCATTTATATTCATTAAAAACGTAGTTGAAACACACAATATCCAAATGAAGCACCATGAAAACGAAAATACCTACGTTTCGTGAGTAATTTGGGCTCACATCATCAGTGTTAACAAAAACAAAAATGACATCCATCCAAAGACATGAAACAGAAATTCGAAAATCCAAATGACAGAAAACAATACACCGAAAGAGAGTTAATATTATTGATAGCTCGTGGATGATGGTCTTTTTTTGTGTTGTTGACTGTCACTTGTGCTTTCGAATTCAATTTTTATATATTTTGGGGGGGGGGGGGTGTCATTTTCGTTTTTATAGACACTGATGATGCGAGTCCAATTTACTCATGTAACGGATGTATGTTTATGAAACTATAATTAATTTTTCTAAGTTACCCATAATTCCCGAAAGCGTTTCTTTATCTTCATGAAGCAGAGACACATAGACCAATAGTTTTCAGAGATTTAAAAAAGCATTTCTGAAACAAAAGTCTCCTTTGCTGCCTATAATATTCAGAAGAATTGCAGGATAAGTTTTACAGAGTATTGTTCAGACTTCTTTAACTCGGTGAATTTCAAAGTAAACATTTGAAAGTTCCAGAAATATGTTCAACAGGCAAACATGTCAAATTAATAGCGTAAAATGAACATTATGTTGTTACTCTTGCATGCATCAATCTCTTGAAAATGGGTACTTGAAAATTAACAGTATCCGAATAACGATATAGCAAATTCATACCGGCTTGATAAAACTGATTAATAAACAGTAAAAATTACATCATAACGTATGAAAAAATAAGGCAGCAAAATATACTTTTGTTTCAGAAAGTCTATTTTAAATATCGAAAATTTGTTGGATTCTGTGGAATCTGAAATAAAACGAAAGCTTTTTGAAAGCATAAGGATCTCGGAAGTGGTTGCGTTATATTTTCGTAACTCTTCTTAGATATAGAAATATTCCTCTCTATACACAGTGTGGGCTTGCTCATCATGGAGCACAAAACATAGGTTTAAAAATATATAATCCAATTTACTTGTGTTTTATTCGAACAGTTGGAATAGAAAATATAATTCTAGCCCTAAAAATATTCGTTTGTATTAAATACTCATACTAATCCCATATTATTGCACGCCAACGACATTGTATCGAAAATTAATTAATAATTTTAGATTCAAAATGCTGATTACACAGCCTGTTAAAGATATTACACAATGCTACACACACACACAAAAAGAAAACCGATTGGACTTACCGAACATTACAAATAACGATGACTCACGCAGTTGATGATTTAGTTATGTTACGTTATTTTATTTGTTCGTGGAATGCACTGTTATCAAGCATCCAACGCATGTCAATAAAAACTAGTCGGTTGTGCCAATGCCCAAACTTTATTCATTCGCACTCAGGTTTCGCATGCACTAAAAACGAATCTCAGCACCAAATTATGTCAAGGTCTAACTGAATCTAAAGTTTGAAGCAGATTTATTAAATTCGTGCATTAGTTCTTGAGATATGGCTCTTGCTAAAATCGTGTAAATCCTGAAAAATGATGCATATAAGCTCAACCTGTTTGGAGTTTTACACCAAAATCTAATCACCAACAACTTGTGTTAACGTCTAACTGGATCTGAAGTTTGATGAAAATCCGCGCATTAGTTCTTGAGATATAGTTATCGTGATAATCTTGAAAAGGGTAGAATAGTAGCGCCACCTGTTGGGCAATTTATACCAAAACGTAATCAGAATCTATGTATGTCAAGGTCTAACAGAATCTGAAGTTTGATGAAATTACCTGCATTACTTCTTGTGATATAGCTATCGTGAAAATCAGGAAAAAGTAGCATAGCAGCGTCACCTGTTGGGATATCTACACCAAAACATATTCATCGTCTAGTCAAGGTCTAACGGAATCTGCAGTTTGACGACAATCAGTGCATTAGTTCTTAAGATAGAGCTATTGCGGAAATCTCCAACCCGGCAGCATAGCAGCGCCACCTGTTGCGCGATTTACATCAAAAACTAGTCAGCACCAAATTATATCACGTATTAACTGAATATAAAATTTTATTAAATTCTGTGCATTAGTTCTTGTGATAGAGCTTCCACAATATTTTTGTCACATACAGACAGACAGGGTAACAGAGTCACAGACAAACATTTTCTAAAAACAGTGAAAACGTGTTCAGGACCTTCTAAAACGTATAAAATTGTCGAAAACCGGAGGTCGAAAATTTTCATGAATATAATTCTTTCTTCTTGTAAAGATAGAAGAAAGTAAAAATCTCCGAAGAAAAGAATGACTGAAGGTTGTTTTTAACTTTTTATCTACAACAAAAAGTTGTTATTATTACTTCTGTCTTTACAAGAAGAAAGTATTGGATTTATGAAAAAGTTTGACTTCTGGTTTTCGGCGGATTTATACGTTTTCGAGCGTCCTAAACACGATGTGACTGTTTTAGAAAATGTGTGCCTGTGAGTCTGTAAATTTGCCTGTATTTGATGAAACATTTGTGTTCGCTCTTTCACAAGAACTAATGCACGGTATTTAATAAAACTTTAGAGTTAGTTAGTCCCTGATATAAACTGGTATTGATTAGTTTTTGTTTATAAATCGCCCAGCAGGTGGCGCTACTATGTTACATTTTTCACTATTTTTTTGATAGCTATATCTCAAGAACTTACACAGTCTTTCATCAAACTTCATATTCTGTTTGACCTCGACACAAATAAACGGCGATTACGTTTTGGTGTTAATAGCCCACAAGGTGGCGCTGCTATACTACTTTTTCATGATTTTCAGGATAGTTATATCTCAAGAACTAATGCACAGAGTTTCATCAAACTTTAGATTGAGTTAGTCGTTGACATAAGTTGTTATTATATATAGGACAGACTAAACGACAACTCCGTTTCAGACTCAATGAACACAGAAATTACATTAAGAAAAAAGAATTACAAAAGTCCTTTATTGCCTGTCACTGTTGGAGTGAGGGACATAATTTTAACTTCGACTCAGCCACTATTATTAAGAAATGTAACACTCCATTAGATTTAGACTTCTTTGAGGCAGTTTATATTCATAAATTTGGTAACTCCCTGGTTAATGATTTTTCAAGTGTACCGTACATCTCACCTTTCTGGGTTGAGTTACTTTGTCATAGTGAATCCTCTACAACCAACCAACCGACTTAATCAGATTGGAGTAGTTTCTCGGTGTGTTGTTGTTTTTCATTTGGGTTTTTAGATTCATTTTCATGTCTTTGGGGGGATACAATAGGGTTTAGGTTTATTTACACTGAGGAAGTGAGTCCATGATACTCATGAAACGTGCGTCTGTTTATTGCGCGATGTTATTGTGTGTCAAACGTTGGTATTTTTAGTATATTTATCCACACAAGATTTCTTTCATTATCAATAAGTTGTTATTGATTAGGTTTTGTGTAAATATCGTAACATATGGCGCTGCTATGCTGCATTTTTCAGGATTTACACGATTTTATTGATAGTCATATCTCAAAAACTAATGCACGGAATTTAATAAAACTTTAGATTCAGTTAGAACTTGACATAAATTGGTGCTGATTTGTTTTTGGTGTATATGTAACTTGTAAGAGATAGAAGAAAGTTTTGGGATTGGCACGTCCTACTAGTGTTTGTTTTTCCTTGCACAGTATATATATACATATATATATTAATGTATTTGTAAATATTACATATTACCTTTTTAATTATTTTTGAAAAATGTTTGTCAGCTATATCATTCTTTTATTTTGAGCTCACAGTGTCTCCAACTAATTCGTTTGAGAAGTGTTTCATAACAAATTTATTGTTTTACTGTTAACAAGATTTTGAATGAAAATATAATGATATAACACAAAATATAGCTTTTCTATTTCATGCTGTTTTTAAGAATAGTTTGTGTACAAATTTGAAGTGCATTTGGTTATATGAATCTAATTTTTTATTTTTATTTTTATAAACTAGAATCATGTACAATACTGCATTTTTGTGATGGTTTTGGGTAAAATATATTTTTTGTAAATCTAAAAAATGACAGGATCATTTATATTTAAAGTTTGAGAGAAAAAACATCAAGCAAGATTTTTAAGGTAAAAAAGGTATTTCTTTAAATATAAAAATTTTGGAATGGAAATAAACCTCCGATTTATCATTTCCTTCACTATTTTGACATTATATATGGAATTTATATTGTTTTATTTTCACTTCCATGCACTTCTTTCAAAATATAGACAGTTATACGCAGATCATATAAATAAAATTTAGCTGTTTTTTTGAAAGACAATACTTCATTTTATTCAGTAAATAAAATTTTTAATTCTTTAAAAAAAATAGTCATTGAAAGTAAATTATATGTTTTAAATGCTACCGCTCGTGTACACTATTTCAGCACATAGAAATATTTTAGAAACATTCTTTTGAGTTTTACTACTACTTTATGTTTAAAAAAAAAAAAAAAAATTCCCCTCATGTATAGTTTTTAAATGTTCCTAGAACAATATACTTCTAAACAATTAAATATTAATTTAAAAGCATCATTATTATGAAAAAGTCACTCATAGTTTTATTTTATAATCTTAAATTTTCCTTCACAGCATATACTTTAGATATTTTATTAACAAATGGTTAAGCAAAGTTTAATAATTGTTTAGTTAAAAGTTTCATTTCAATTTATATAAAAATTATTTGTATTGATTTTTTTATATATTTTTTAACAGATTCCTATAGTTCTTACACATTGATTTATTATTTATTGTGCTTTAATTTACTAAAATTATTATTAATTGCATATGCCCAATTCTAATGATAAGGGAGGATATTGTAAAATCGCATTCCTTATTAGGGTTCTTTAAACCACGATGCAACAGGATTTAATGTAATATTTTAGGGTCCATGAGCCGTGTTTTTAGCCTATAAAATAAGACGATTTTGTTATACTCGATTTTGTTATACTGACTTAATTATTTCACTTTTTAATATTAGAAGGTATATCCTGAACGATTTCACCAATAATTTTTGCATTTTGTTCGGATTTACATGATTTACACAAGCTCAAAGTTCGTATTGATCATAGTTTTTGATGAAAAATACGCAATTTCTCCTAATTTTACCTCAATTATTTATCAATCGTGCAACACTTTATTCTTTACATATATTATAAAATACATCAAAATGTACAATATATGTAAAAATTAAAGTGTCCCAAAGCTGCGCTCATAGTAAAATATTAAAAATAGAGAGTTTATTAACTGCATTCTCTCACTTCACTAAGAAACTTTAGGATGCAGCAACGTGTTTAAACGTGCTAAAATGAACATAATTATTGCTGATGTAAAGGAATGCATTTATTAGGAATAGTTATTGCAGAAAAGAAGTGCACCCTCATTATCAGCATTATAAAAATCATTACCACTATTTGGCCGTGTAGATTTAACGATACTTTAAACATTCTCAAATTGTTTGTATCTTCGTTGATTATTTTCGAATATAATTTTTTATCCCACATATGATATCCGATTTTACCCCAAGGGCACAGGGTTTGTAAAGCCATTCATAAAATTTCACCTGTAAATATTTGCAACAGTTTAATTGTATGAAATATATCCTTACCAGCTGTCTCTGCCGAGTTGCCAGGGTATGTGATGATAATGTTAAATATACCTTAAATGACTGTTAACGAAAATATTTCTAAGCAAACAAAAGTATGAGGGAATCACTACCTTTGGCAGCATACACTCGCGAAATTGCGTGATTTTATATTTTTAAATGAAAATCTATCCAAACGAACTTAGAATTGGTGAACTCACTGTCTTCGGTAGCGTACACGTAGTGCTCCGGTAAGTTTGGATCGTATAATTTTAAACAAAAGACCTACGTATACGTAGCCTGAGCACGTTTAGATATATTGAGCTTACAATTCTGACCAAAATATCCTGAGAAAACATAAATAATATAAAAAATCCCTCCCCCCTCTTTCCCTCTTTTAAGGGGACCGTGAGCCTTCAGTTGGGCTAAAAAATTTGTTTTCTTATCTTAGTTTATTAGTATACTTTAATCTTAACTGCAACATTTACAAAAAACTGCATGTAATTGCAAAGATTCCTATCGAAGTTAAAACCATTTCAAATTTGACTCTGTAATTGAGTTACAGTAGAAAATAAAAGTTTAAATCGCGTTTTCTGTAAATGAGAATTTTTGCCGAGTTAAAATATTCAAAATGTTCCAGGCGTCGTGTGTTTTATCCAATTTTCATTATATTAAGTATTATTGTTAGCAATGTACTATATTTCAAAACTAAGTATTAATATGCATGCATTACTGTACATAAAAGGAAAATTAGGTAGTTATATAACTTTTTTATGCGAAATTAAAAAAATAAATAAATATTGGAAGTTTTTTATTAATTTTTCTCAGTATATTGGTACAATTTTAAAACGCATACCAACTTTTGTTGCAAAAATATAAAGCTACCTTTTAAAAAAAAAAAACATGTTCCTAAAGACAAATTTAATGCGCATGGATCATTTATAATTAGAGTGATTAATTAATATATTTCACTTAATAAATTAATTAATTACACACACTTTTGAATAAAATTGCTTAATTTACTTAGAAAATGTATGAATTTCTACGTGTTCAAAATTTCAGTACAATTGAGTGAAAAATGAAAAAACTGGTTTTGAACGTCCACTGTCACCTTAAATCTGAACGTACTCTGATGAAAATTTTAGGTTTCCTAGCGCATGCGCAGAATCAAAAGTGTTCTAAAAACAACGGAAAGTTATCTTCAAAGCCACTTATAGTGAAAAGTTTATTTCAGAGAAAATAAATATATATTTTAAAGTGTTAATAATAGTATTTTTTAAGTCGGAGACGTCGTTTCAAATGAAAATGTATGCTGGATAATTTGATGTATATTGTTTATTCGTATTCGATATGCCAATTTTTAATAATTTAGAAAAACCACTTAACTTAAAAAAATTAAAGGGATAACATTCATATCTATTTATTGTTTGAAAGATAAACGTTCGTAGATATAGCATGGTATTTTTAATTTTCTCGTATTTCGAATAGTTTACCAAATGGGGTCTTCGGAAAACGGGGGCAAAATACGAAAAAAGACGCTTACAAATTATTTTTTGAAATTAGTAATTTTAAAACTTTTAAAACGGGTTACACAGTTAGGAAGGTTAAGAGACAAACTTTAATCATAGTTTTTTTTGTTTTATCATATTTTAAACTGTTAAGCCGATGCTCTCTGTAGAACACGCTAAAGAATATTTGAGTTTTCTGACTCTCGACTCTACTTCTGTGGAATGGATTTGGCGGTAAGGGGGCGATTTTTCACGCCAATTTGCGATATTTGTTACGGATTTTAATTAAAATCTTGGTTAATTAACGAAAAGCAAAAAATGGACAATCGTCATACATATTTTTTTGCCTCCGCGTGCAGAAGATTTTCCCAGCCATTGCAACCTCTGAACCACATGCACACACAGAGAGAGACACAAACACATTTTATTTATTAGTATAGATTATATATGCTACACACAATAATGCGAAGATCTTCAATAAATTTAAATGTGTTCATATCTAAGGATTTTTAAAACTAGCGAATAATAACACAAAAAAAGATGAAATAAATTTTCCAAAGTAGAAATTGTACCAACACTATGCTATAAAAATCCACATTATGGACATACATTACTGGCCGTATCTTCTCCTTTAATATAGATAAGTATTTGAGCCATTTGCCGCTTGAGTACTTCTAAATTTGTGTCAAACTGAGATATCCGATTATATATTTTGCCCCTGTTTCCGTCTATGTAAGAAAATATTCTAATTCAGGATTTTACTGAATTATTTTACAAACACTATTTCCCGCAATTTATAAAATTGGAATTCACCTTTTCTGTAAAAAGAAAAGAATGCATCTTAATTCGTTTCCAACCCAGATTTTGATCGCAAATTTTAAATTTATTATTATTTTATCTGTAATTTTTAGATTAAAGCTATCTCAAATCGTTTTTAAAGCAGCGAAGACTCATTTTCATACTTATTAGTTTTTGAAACTGCAAGTAAGATGAACAGTTTTTAAAGGTTTCATTTGAAGCAGTTGAAAAGTGTGTTAAAAATGTATAATATTATTACAAACTTGTATGTATGAACTAAGTATGAAATGGACATAAAAACATTTTAAAAATTCTACTACACAAAATTGTATTGATACATTACAATACTTGTAACCATTTATCTTTTATCGAGAAAAGCAATTTTACTTTTTAGATTTTATTGCAGAAAAAGTTACTCTTTACATTATTATAAGATATATTTCTGCTTTTTCCCCAATTGACCTCATATAGGAGCGTCATTCGAGGTAACAAGGTTTATTGCTGCTGAATAGCAGTACGATTACAAGTAGCCCTAGGGTATTACATCAATAGAATAGAATTCTAGTCACATAAACGAATTTTTTGCAAACTTGTAAGCCGAAGCATTTTGTTACAGTATATTAGTTCACATATCATATTTTGCAAAAGTTGATATTAGACACTTTTTGCTGATTCGTTAAATTGAAACAGGTGCAGTGCACATTAACCGTTAATCAATGAGTTCACGTGAGATATTTAATATTTTATGTAAAGTTTCCCTTTTTTTTCAAATGCTATTTAACATATATTGTTTTTTTTAGATATATTTTAAATTTTCATTGTATGTAGTGTTTTATTGTATGTATTAGCATAAATAATTAAGCCATCCAAGATTTAAACGAAATAAATAGTTTGAATTCAACGATTAAATTACAAATCTTCACACAGGTATATTTTTTCTAAATTAATTTTCATTAAGTCATCAATTTAGCATTTTCAGATATCTGATATGCATAGAGACGTTGTTTAATTTAGTACTTTTAAATAAGTACTGATATAAGTTACATGAAACAACAAGTTTCAGAAAAAAAATTAATAAAAAAAGTCAGTTATTCTTCAGGTGTACGAAATCAAAATACTTATTACTAACAAAAAGAATTTGAAATTAATAAGGTGAGTTATATATAAGCATATTTGTAGCAAGCAAAACAATAAATTACGAAAGGCGACAACATTTTTTTTTTCTCTATGCATTTGTGATATGAGCTAACACACAAATTGAATTACTTTCTGTTTTGAAAGATTTGAAAGACTAATGCTTTCTTTAACGAATGAAATACAAAATATAAATATGCATTTTTATACCTTTAACCGTTGAGGTGATAAATATCTGCCACAAAATTTACTTACACTAATGTTTATACTTATTCTCCCAAAAATGTATGCATTTCAAATATGACTAATTTTAGAGGACGTAATCTCAGAACTTTCTTAACGTTGAAAGGATTAAAGATGTCAAACTTTTATGATTATCAGCCGGTCAAAAAAATTACACTTAACTCGAAACATTTTATACAATAATTATTTTACTGTTTTTATTACATAACTTATAGTTTGAAGATTTTTTGTACAGAGTATTTATTAACCATGTTGCCATGCAAACATTGCTTTTCAGAATTGTATTTATTACAAATAAGAATGACTTATTTAGTAATGTGGGCCGAAAAAAACTTTTTTTTGTTTTTTGATTCGCTATATCGCGGAAAACATTCCTCTAGGGCAGCTTAGTATAATGCAAAAATAAAATAAATAAATTGTTACGTTTGGCGGTAGCGCATCAGCCCTAAAATTTGAGAAAATATAAGATTTTTAACATTTTCAAGGGGGAGTGCGAGAATTTTTTTGTTTTGTTTTTTGATTCACTATACCGTGGAAAACTTACCTCTAGGGTATCTTAGTATGATGCAAAAATAAAATAAATAAATTGTTACGTTTGGCGGTAGCGCATCGACCCTAAAATTTGAGAAAATATAAGATATTTATCATTTTTAAGGGGGAGTGCGAGAATTTTTTTGCTTTGTATTTTGATTCGCTATACCGCGGAAAACTTGCCTCTAGGGTATCTTAGTATAATGCAAAAATAAAATAAATAAATTGCTACATTTGGCAATAGCGCATCGGCCCTAAAATTTGAGAAAATATAAGATTTTTATCATTTTCAAGCGGGAGTGCGAGAACTTTTTTTTTTCGATTTGCTATACCACGGAAATGAGTCTCTAGGGTAGCTTACCAAATTCAAAAACAAAGTGAATAGATTTTCGCGTCTTGCGGTAGCGCATCGTCCCTAAAATTCGAAAAAATAATGCACGATTTTTTAATTTTTTCTAATAAATGGAAATAAATCAAATAACTTCTATAACAAGTAGATATAGACATATTTTAGTAGAACAAAGTATAGGAATCATAAATAAATGAAACAAAAATTGTTCATTTTGCAATTTATTAGTAGATTATTAAGTTTAAAAAAAAAAACATTTAAAAAAAATTGACAAATTTCCATTGAAACCAAAAATTATTTTTCTGATTGTGTAAATATTCAGTTTGTAATGAAATATGGTACTTTACTTGTCTTTACTTTTTGATATAATTGAATTAAGTTTGAACTAAGATTAGTTTGAAAAACTAGGCATTGACGATACTGAAATAAGTATAGTTCTTATAAAACCATCTCTGGAAGTGGAGTCGATGATCTTTTTCTGACGCCGCAGTTCTCCACCTTCAGTAGGAAAGTGTGCTAGGCTCACGAACAGTTAATTCTTCAGGACAGCTGCCTGAATTTATATCAGAACTGATGTTCAGCAGGTAAAGCTTATCTTTGCATAAACTTTGCTTGTCCATTTCTGGAATCTCATACTCAACACTGTCAAAATTTGCTACTGGGAGTTTCTCACATTTACTGAGCTGAGAGCCAATCGGACAACGAAATAATTGTGACCCAGTCGTTTCACCATCTAAAGTTTGAAACAAATGTCGGAATGGCAATTCATTGAAATGTACGAGGCAAATCCTCCACTGTAGTGGTCGTTTAACTTGTTCTTGTGTAACAAATGTGTGAATAACACGGTTTTCCACTCCATATTAGTAACGGTGCCATCACATCCAATCACGTTCAGTTCATGAAGTGAAAATCCAGCCTCAGTCAAATAAGAAAGAATGCTACTGGAAATGTTTTGAGCAGAACTTGAAGAGGGTAACACATGACCAACGCACACATGTCAGCAGTACAGGCTGGACATAAGTTCTGCTATACAATCAGGTAGTGTTTTCAAGATTTATCTGTTTGTGAGCCTGGCGCACTTTCCCATTCAAGGTGGTTAACAAAGGCGAACAGAGTTCTCCGATTGTATTTAGGTATTGAAAACTCAACAGACGAGAGCAAGATCTTAGTTTCTTTTTTCTTAAAGTCATATATACCTCTATGGTTTTATATAAAAAAAGTATATACTTCACAAACAGACCAGAACATGTATTTGAAGTTATAAAATCTTGAAGATTCCTGCCCGAAAACTTGTTGAAATTCATTGACCCAGTAACTCAGAGAAACATAGTTTTTTTTCCGTCGAGAAAACTTACTTTTGAGCATGATAGTAGATAAAAGGAATCATATAATAGAGTTAGGTTTCAGAAAATTTATAATGGCTAGAAACTTAGCATCTAACAGGAAGTTAATCAAGAGTTTTCAACCACCAAAAATCAATTTCCTAAGTACAGACAACATTGAACTGATTCCCTGGAAACACTACTGCACTTTTACCACCACATTTGCTGCGAAGAATAAAATTTTAGGGCCGATGCGCTACCACCAAACGTAACAATTTATTTATTTTATTTTTGCATTATACTAAGCTAACCAAGAGGCATATTTTCCGCGGTATAGCGAATCAAAAACAAAACAAAAAAATTCTCGCACTCCCCTTTGAAAATGATAAAAATCTTATATTTTCTCAAATTTTAAGGCCGGTGCGCTACTGCCAAATGTAACAATTTATTTATTTTATTTTTGTATTATTCTAAGCTACCCTAGAGGCAATTTTTCCGCGAAATAGCAAATAAAAAAATTCTCGCACCCACCTTGAAAATGATAAAAATCTTATATTTTCTCAAATTTTAGGGCCGATGCGCTACCGCCAAACGTAACAATTTATTTATTTTATTTTTGCATTATATTAAGCTAACCAAGAGGCATATTTTCCGCGGTATAGCGAATCAAAAACAAAACAAAAAAATTCTCGCACTCCCCTTTGAAAATGATAAAAATCTTATATTTTCTCAAATTTTAAGGCCGGTGCGCTACTGCCAAATGTAACAATTTATTTATTTTATTTTTGTATTATTCTAAGCTACCCTAGAGGCAATTTTTCAGCGAAATAGCAAATAAAAAAATTCTCGCACCCCCCTTGAAAATGATAAAAATCTTATATTTTCTCAAATTTTAGGGCCGATGCGCTACCGCCAAACGTAACAATTTATTTATTTTATTTTTGCATTATATTAAGCTACCCTAAAGGCAAGTTTTCCGCGGTATAGCGAATCAAAAAATTAAAAAAAGTTTTTTTCGGCACACCCTATTATTTAGACAAGTGTATGAAATGTTAATTTTGGAAGATTTTATTTGCTGCGAAAGCTTGAAAAATAAAGCGTTGTGTTCATAATACAAAACACAGCATATAGCTATAAAATATTCAAGAAATAGTCCAATATTTATCACTCTATCATTTCCATCACACACTTAAAAATTTAAAAAAAATGCATTTTAATTTTATCGATATGTATTGAATAAACTAATTATATTTGAGAAATTTTATTATCACAGTTTGATAATGATAAATGTAAAAAAACTTTCGCTATTTCTAAAAATATTAAAATCTATATAATTATTTTTTAATTAGTATATCTGGAGCGACATCAGGAAACTTCTGTTAAAGAAAATACAACATGGGCAATAACTGTATACAAGACAACTACCAACTAAAAGGCAAAATATAAATTATTTTTAATGATGCTTGATGTTTCTTCATAAATGTTAAGTAGATGATGTTAATAAAAAATGTTTGTTAAATAACGAAAGCGTACTATAAATATAAGTATTATTAAGATATTCGTTGTGTATCTTTTATAATCACTGAAAAATACTAACGTATAACTTCTTTCTTTGTAGTGGTATATAAGGAAATTCTAATCTAATTATGTGCTCTTCCAACACAAGATTAAATATACTACAAGTCAGATATACAACGTTATTCTGCTTCAGAAACTTCCATGACAACGTAAAAGATAATCAGAAATACTTTGCTTTTCATGTAACTATGATATGTATAAAAGTTTGAGCTTATGTAAAGTAATAATAAACGAAATATATCGCTTGATTAAAGATTCATTTTTTAAAGCTCCTTGCTAAAGAGAACACCAAACGAATTACAGAGAAAGATAAAGTTATGGCGAAACATTTTTGAAAATTGAAGATCATGATAATGTACAAAGTCTATGTTTTGTTTATAAATGTATGTATATTTTATATTAAAAGTATATAAAGCAACTTTTTTCAGTCGCAGTATGACTAATAGTAAAGCAGGAAATCTTTCATCAAAAATGAAGAAATTTATAGAAGATATCATTTTCGATGGATATGAATAAACTTCATTAAAGACTTTTAAATAAATTAGTTTCCTATAGACAGGCGATAAATAGTTCCGTAAATACTTCTCGAAATTAAGACGCTGGCCTTTATTAAGATCCTGACTAAATATAATAGAAAAATCAAATTAATTACGAAGAAAGATAAAGTTATGCAAAATATTTATTAAAATTAATTAAATGAATATGCAGATGTATCAGGATATGTTTAAAAATAATATTAAAAACATATAATTGTAGATAGTTTTTTTATATACAAACTGCGTGAAATAACTTTTACAATAATGTAGGTCAATGCGAGTGCGTAGTTTCATGACCTAATGTAGAAAAAATAAACTTAATTTATAAAAGAAAAAAAAATAAAGTTGTGCGATTAAAACAAACAAACTGTATTACTGAGAATAATTTGGTTTCTCAAATTTAATCTGTAAACCGTTTCTAAAGCTAATACAAACAACATTTTAAATGTTAATTGGTAAATATATACATCTATACTAATAAAATAAAGTTTCGCTCTGTGTATGTGTGTGTGTGTGTGTCTGCGATGGCTAGAAAAATCCGGCGCCAGTGAAAAAAATCCCAGAAAGTTTCAGACAAGAATCTGCTTTTATTAAAAACTGAACTACAAAGAGATCTTTTTCTCTGGTCGATCCCTCCATTTAGTTTGCGAAAATGAAAAGAAATAATTGGCAATTTTTACTAATGAGCAAAAATTTAGATACTAATTAAGATATAGATTTGAAACTGAGGATGGGAAGGGGTGTCATCTGCCGCTATGTTAGCGTAGCGTCTTCGTTATGTTCTAATTATCAGAAAATTTTAATTATTTTTTTAATGATCGCTCTAATGTAAGTGGAGGTGGTTTTCTTGAACAAATTATTCGTTATATTTGCGGGTATGTGGAGGGCGCCTTGCTCTGATTTACGCAAATAAATTCCATTTAAGAAATTTAACATTTTTAGTTTCTAATGAAGCGTTTTATAAATGTTATGTATAGAGAATACAGGAAATTTCAAATAACGATTTCCGTAAAAATTAAATTTATGTTCCTAATAAAAGTACACAACCCGTATATACCTGATGGATACCAATAGTCAAAGTAAAGGAATTGTTGTTGAGCACTTGACCAAGTGCCCCCTGGCGGGCAATCCTGCAATTTTCTTTATCTAACTGTGCATTCTTTTCTCGGGTTCTATGGGCCCGATCACAACGGCCTTTGGATGATTGGACTAGGTTTTCGTTCGTTTCACAGATTATAGTTACATATTCCACCGTCAGGGGCACATTTTTTTCTAGAGTTCTATGGGCCTGATTTCTACGGGAATTGATTCATTCAACTCCCTTGATACAACGGGTACCCGTGTTGGATGTTCGTATGGAACATATTGCGCCGCCTGGCAGTGGAAAGCGGAACTAAAGGATTTTGAGTGCTTGCTGTTCGGTGCCGGAGGTAGCGGGGACACGATTTGGAGTTTTGTTCGGAAGGTGGTTTCTTTGGAAAAGTTTGTGCCCCTTGTCGGGGGAAGGTGGAACTAAAAGAGTTTACGGGCGCGTGCGCTGCATGCCTATTATACAGTGCTGCAGGCAGCGGGAACACGTGTCGGAGGTTCGTTTTTATCAGAATGACAAGACATGATGTCAGAAGCGATTTATATTGAAGAATTGCTGCAGTTGGACATTCTGAAAAAAAATTATTTTAGAATAACTCTGCGAGAAACAAAACTTTGTAGATTATGTATTTGTTGTATAGAAACAGAAATTATGGTAATCTTTAATTCATCCTTTAGTCAAAAAAATAATTCCATACCATAATTTGTATATTTTACAACACTGTAAGTTTAAAAATGTCACTTTTATAAACAAGTCTTTCGAACATATTTCAACATTTTCCGAATGATAATACCAATGCAAACATTTTATATTTTCTACAAAAATTTTGAACCACAATTTTAATATTTATTTTCCAAAACTTCTAATTTTAAATGAGTAATTGATTTTTACTTTCCCATTCAAGAAGAATAGGCGTCCTCTTGATTACCTGATATATTTGCGTAATGCATTGTTCCGAACAATAACTTTGGTTAATACTACTAGACCGCCGTTCGATTATGTCAAGGGAAATCACCTAAAGCTAAGAATAATTAATGGTCTTGTATGTTGTTAAAGAATATACGTGATAAGATTGCGGTATAGGCTGTCATTAGATGCATAGATTTTTCTATGCCTTCTACACTGAATAAGAGTTTTAAAGAGTACAATATTATAAAGGATTTCTAAAAAATATTTTTCATACAGACTTCTTAAGTATTCAGGATAAGATCAATTGTCCATAAAATCCGTGAATATACATGAAATTTTACACACACTTTAAAAATACAGCATATGCTTACAAATTTGAGTGCATAAAATATTAGTTTTCAAACATACATATTTTTATGTGGTATCAAATATGAAAAGAATTTTTTTAAATAAATATTTACAAATATGAAAATATAAAATAAGAACTTTGAAAGTTGAATATATATTCGTCTGTCTCCTTAGATTTAAGTTACATTTTCTATTATTTCTATCGACTTTTATTCTATTCGTGATTTTTTTTAAAGATTAAAATTTGCTTAATTTCATAGCATTCAGAGAAATGCTTTTTAGGTGTGTTCGTAATTATATAAATACGTAGCACCTATTGTCGTCGTCTGGTCCGTCCGTCTGTCTGTCCGTCCGTCCGCATATAACAATGCAAAAACTACCAAACCGTATGGTTTGAAATTTAAGATATATTTTCTTTGCAGAATTTTGTCGAGACATTTCAAATTTTATAAAAATCGAATCAAAACTTTAGAAAATATTAATAAAAACATAAAAACATTTATTAAGAAATTTAATTTTTTTTTTAATCGGTGCTTTTTTGTTATAGGAGCTTTCGAAGTTTAATCTTCAAGCGACCGAGATACTTATTTTATGACAGAAATTAATCTGCAGACGATATAATTCATTTCACAGAATTAAAAATTAGCAAGATCTGGATATTTATAGAAGTGGCTATAGTACGAACGCACCTCATTTGTCACGTTTTACGTACAATTTCCAACTTGTTATATATATAGTTTGGTTATATAAAAAATATATTATGCTTCATAATAGTGGTTGAATATGTGACATCATTCAGAGTGGGAAGTACTGAAAAATAACCACATTTTTTTAGATATTAAAGTACATTTAGTACAGTAAAAAGAGTTTGTATTAATTCAATCAGATCTATAAATAATTAAATATTTTGCCGCCAATAAAGTAAACTTCAAATATTTTTTCATTGCTACTTTTATAACCGCTAACCTAAATGTTACGATAAATTCAAGTTAATGCTTTAAAGAGGGACCTTTATTTTTAAATGATTGAATCATCATCACAATATTTGCAATGGTATGCTTTGGATGCTGCATCATGTACTAAATTATATTTTTACAAATAACAGAGAAGGTAATGGAGTTTTATGTAGAAGTATGTTACACATAGAATTTACCTGATAATTATGCTTTCTGTATATTGGTTCCATGTACCATTTTTGAAGTACTTAATAACTGGAAAATCTTGAGAAAAATGTGAATTATCTGAAAAAAAAATATCTTGAAATACTTGCATAAATTCTAGAAATGTTTTGTTTACATGTAAAATTTCGAAAGTGTCCAGTAAATAATGAAGCTCCTTATACTGACCAAGTTACTCACGCACAATTTAAAGAGATTAGTAATAAAATGTCTCATAAAAATTTCCTGACATTATACCCTTCACATTCCCTTCAATAAAACTACCTTTAGAAACAGTTGAAAAAGTAATTTACAGGCATGTTTTTTTCCTCCGTTTTTACTATTATTTTTCTGTTATTTTTTTTTTCATACATTTATGTGACACTCGAGAATAATATGCTGTAGATTTGTAAAGTGTTAGCATTTTCACTTTTAATTTTGATTATTTAGAAAATACATTACACATGTTTAGAACCTTTTCATTCGTATTCTATTCTTTCGTGAATTACTATAAGAATTTGCTCAGAAAGTGGTATATTTCTGATGTCCCTCAGATTTAGAGTTTTAAAAATCTGTCTTTGCATTTGTAATTGAAGTTACTTTTATATTCAGCTAATAAATAAAAAAAAACAAAGTAAGCATATCGGATACTCATCCTTGTCTTTAAAGTGACTTATTTTTGAAAATCTGACTGCATATTTACGGATAAACTGATAAAAGAAATATACTTGCTAATCAATAGCATTTGTGGGAAGATTCTTCATATTGCTCTATTTTATCACTTTACGCAGTAGTTAGTTTTCCATTTAGTTTTAAATTTAAAACACATTTTAAATCATTCTTTAGATATACTAAACAGTATGTGATACATTGACACTTTATATTCTTGCAGTTTACCACACTGCGATATGCTATAATTATCATTCCAAGAGTAATAACGCAAAAAAATTACATGGAAAATTCACTAATATTTTTGTAACTCGATAGTTAATCAATACAATACTGTCTTCATCATCGCACACTTCATAACAATAGGTTAATTAACAATCATTATTTAAATAAAAAGAAATTATGGAATAAGGTAAAGCCAGGAGAGATGGCGCGGTTGGAGAGATTGCGCACGTAGGGGTTAGGGGGGAAGGAGTAGAGAGCTCACAGCGACTCCAGGTAGTTGTACAACAGCAGTAGTGGAGTGTCTACTTGAAAGTGCACGTTGATTGTTTTTAGCGTCTAAGATAAAGCATTGCTATTTTGTTTTGTTTTCCCAAAGTACGTCCTTGAATTTTCATAGCTATTCATCAGAATTTCTATACAATGTCGGTAGCAAAATATTTGAAATTTAAACAATTTCCCATAAGCTACTAATCTAGACTAACAATGTGAACATCAACGGTTCGTTTTAGTAGCGGCCGTGTTTAAATAAAAGGCCGCGCAATCTCTCCTACCGAAATTGGACAGTTTGCGCATCGTTTACTTAGGAGAGATGGCGCATTGTTCCCATTAGTTCCCATGCTAGGAGAGATTACGCAGCTTATTGGTAAATTTGCATAAAAAATGAAAAATGAAAATGGACTAATTTTAAGTTAAACGTGTTTTCAAATAACTTAATGTTTTTTTTTTGTAATCTTATCTGGACTTGCTTTTTCTGATTCCTTAATTTTTCCCCTTTAATTATTTTTTTTTATAGTTTTTAAAATTATTTCCTTTTTCTGATTCTTTAATCAATAGGTTGAAATATTCATTCCTAATACAATAATATTTGTTCACATAAACCTTACAACAATGTCATTTAAGTGTAACTATTATTGTTAACAATTTAATTGTATTTATTATTAGTAACAATCTCTAATATCCATGTGCGCAATCACACCATCCCTGTAAGGACAAATTGCGCAAAATAACTTTCTTGGTTTTACTACAACTGTTCTATTAAATTACAACATAACAACAAAATAGCAATGGAAATGCATAAAAAACAAATGAAGTAAAATTTATTCATCGATAGTTTAGCAAAAAATTAATATTTAGATTTTTTATTGTTATTATTTTGAATTGTGCGCAGACTCTCCTAGCTTTACCTTACGCAATATATTAAATAAATAAATATGTTTGATTTTTTCTATTTCCAACTTGAGAAACTCAAAGAAACAATAGCAATGATTAATACATGGAAATAAACTGTGTTTCTTGCACATTAATTACCACACTAACAATTACAATAGTTTAGTTTTAAAAATAATAATAAAAAAAATCTTTAGTGCACTAAATAAAATAGGTAATCAATAGTTTGAGTAAAAAGAAAATGTATTATAGTTCAGATTTCTACTAAAAAGAAAAAGAGTTAGGAAACAATATATACGCTTTTACCTTATTAAATAATTTGAAAATATTACAGCAATTTAGATAGCGATAAGCATGTTTTATTAAAGAAAAATGATGTAAAGAAAAATAAAATGTTATGCAAATTACTTCTTCAATACTAAATATAATTTTAAATTTAGATAAGCAAAGGGAGAAAATTGCGGATATTTCTGAAAAATTGAAACACGAGTTTTAATTTCTTTTAGCATGATAAGTAGCTTCTATTGAAAATTATATATGAACTGTTTACTGTCTTTCAGTAGTGAAATAATGTTCGTTCTACATTTTGATATATACGGATACAAATTCACAATATAAGATAATGAAATTTAAAAAAATACTTCAACAATATCAATAAAAATAAACCAAGAATAAAACTAGTTTCTCTAAGTTTATTAATTTATTAATTAAAAAATTTGTAAATTATGAAAACAAATGGAGTTCAATAAACTATAGATTTGAAAACAAAATAAAGTGTATGAAGAAAATAAGATAAAATTTCACAATAAGAGGAAATTCTTCAAAAAATGTAAGTTTGAAATTCAAAAAATAATACAGAAAAACTTTATGATCCTATTTAAAAACTTTAAATTAATTTCAAAAATTACGGTTAGCTATCTTTTTTTTTTTTTTTTTTTTTTTTTTTTTTTTTTTTGCACATAATGAAAAAAAGTATTGAAATTAGTTTTTAGAAAGTGAAAAGTGTCTTATACAAGCCTGCCATAAGAAAAGCTAAGGGACTTTTAATTAGTTAAAATGAAAGTTTCTATTTAACCTTAAAATAAGTTAGCTAAACCAAACTAAATTTAATTATTTAAAATTAAACTAAATCTAAATGTTAATACTTTTAATGTATTAAAAATTCAAATGCGCCTGGAAAATACTTTAAATGGTAATCCTAGCGTGATCAATACAGTATATATTTTAACCATTCTTAATGTATGATAATGCTTCGACAATAATAGATAAAATTCGATAGCAATGGCTCACATTATACATATTTTTTATATTTAAAACAATTTTCATATAATATACTAAAATAGTTCATATTTATAAATAAATTATTAGTATAGTTCCTTTTTCGCTTATTACAAAACTATGATAAAAAAATATCATTCCGAATATTACGAATACACAAAGTGCGGTTTCAGAAATTCATAAAATATATTGCATGTAATAGTTGTTTTTCTTTTTTTTATGACTATACATTTTGGTTCAAGAGTCTTTAATATTGCCTTTAGAAAATTTCTGTTTATTTTTTTTAGGATTTCTCGTTCCTTTTCTTCCTTATATTTCCTCTGAAAATTTCATGAAAATGGATTGTGCTATTTACTGAGATTTCGTGCAGTTATTTCATCAGGAATCGTATTTTTTCTCTTCAAACCGTAATTCGTACATACACGAATTAATTTAGATTACAAACATTAAATAATTTCTTTATGAAATATTATTTTTAAGGATTGATCTAGAAATGCTTATGTTTGACCACTTCAAATAATTTATCAAATAACTGTATAAAAAATTGAAACATTTTTTATACATTCAAAAAATTTCGGCATATTTTCACCGATCAGGATTCTGAGAAACCGAATCCACCATTCCGTTCAAATCTTAATTTATATATATATTTACTTATAGTATATAACACAAACTCATATATAAAAATTCACACCAACCACACTACATAGAAGAAAATCAAATGAAAATAATCCTCCTAAACATTAAAATAAAGCCAACTTAAATTATAACTCCAATAAAACCAAACTCAAAATTACTAACAGAAAAACAAAACCAGTAAAAACAATCCAGAAGGTAGGATGCATGGCTAACGACATGCACAGCAGGGGTAAAATTCAATTTTATGCATGCAAAGTCCCCGTTGACCTGTCGAAACCAAAATTAAATTGTACAAACATCTCAAACACAGAGCAACACTCGACAGAACATAACCATAGACAATCTTCCCTTTATAAAATTAAACATATTTATGTTTACAAAATTCACAGGGTAATCCTGCATCAAAACCTGGTTATTCGTCAGTCACCTGGAGTTCGTCAATCATATCGCCAAACTTTAAACTCAATTTCTCAGTACAATTTAAAACATTCGGAAACATATATCTGAAATCTGAAATATGCACTTTTGAATCAAAATGTTAAATCTTATATAGTTTTAAAATCGAAATCCTTTCTCTTGTCACGAACACTTATAATCAAAATGTCAGTTTACAATTGTACTTACCCTCCACATAAATTCCCCCCCCCCTCTCTCTCTCTCTATATATATATATATATATATATATATATATATATTTGTAGCATTTTGACGAGGTTGAGATATTACGATGAATACTATTCGATGAAAAGATGGCAGTCCTTCAACGATATAGCAAGTTGCAGTCGAATTTCGCGAGTATGGCGAAGTAGTAAGGCAATGAAATGAGATCACAGAATTTCTCCAGTAAATCCAGCCAATCTCCAGACAAATAATTTTATTAGAAGACGAACAACACATAAACGATTCCCAAAGGTCTAAAACTTATAGCCCTCGGGCTAACGTTGCTTCACTTTATTGAATTAAGATGTTACAGGGCCAGTTGAATATTCTACGGTCATACAATACCAGACACATATTTGTTTAGCTTCCGAAAACGTCAAAAATCCCTCGCTCTGACCGGTGCGTTCAAGTGTTGATCTCTCCGCGGAAACATACACAGAATTACGTCACGAGCTCACAACCCAATGAGTGAGAAGCTAGCTCCAGCCCAACGAATGAGGCTAGAGGGCGAGGCTAAAACAGTAAAGAATCCCTTAGTTCGGTGCGGACCAATTTAGAAGTTAAAATCCCAAGCGCGCGAAAGAATCAGAGCAATAATAATAATAATAATAAAAAGAAAATGGCTTTAAAAACATTCGAAATGAGAACGCGTCTCAGAATTTTATAGATTGGGGAACTGATAAAAGTTACGAATGATCTTAAATTTTAGATTAAGATTTAGAATAAGATAATTATTAATATACGGATATTTACTTTTAAAAGGACTTTAAATAGGAATAAATATTATTAAGAATTAAGGAAATACTGACTATGACAGAAGTTAGATTAAATTTAAAAGATTAATGCGAATAAAATTGAAGGATACGAAGGAAATAAATTTTTATATAACATATATATATATATATATATACACTGCTCAAAACAATTAAAGGATATTGCAGTTTTAGGTGGATTTTGTATCTGGGAAACTTTTTAGCTGATTGATACATGGTCGACAGACATAGTAGGTTATATGAGAATAAATTACACATGTTTGGCAGAAAAAAATGCATTTTATTGCGCATTTGTGTACAAAAGGAAAAAAACACAATTTGTGCATATGAGAAAAAAAGAATAAGAAAAGGTGTTTTCTTCAAAGAAAATCATTTTCAGTAGGGGGTATGGTTTCCACGGGCGGCCAGCAACGTTGAACACCTTTGAGGCATGGACTCAATGAGGCTATTAATGACGAGTTGGGGTATTCTGCCCCACTCTTCCAGAAGAGCTTTTTCCAGTTCTTGGAGAGTTTGTGGGGGTTGTTTGCGGCCAGAAACTCGTCTTCCTAGAGCGTCCCAAACGTGCTCGATTGGATTCATGTCTGGAGAACACGCTGGCCATTCCATTCGAACGATTCCTTCCTCGAAAAGGAAATCCTCCACCAGGTTTGCACGATGTGGCCTGCAGTTATCGTCCATTAAAATGAAGTTATCTCCGATTGCTGCAGCGTAAGGGACTACAATAGGTCTGAGGATCTCATCCCTATATCGGCGACCAGTCAGAGCTCCATCTCGAATGATGTAGAGGCCAGTGCGCCCGTCAATGGAGATGCCACCATACACCAACACTCTTCCACCGCCAAATCTGACACTTTCGTGCACGAACGCAGGATTATTCCTACTGCCACGGTCCCTCCAGATGAAAATACGCCTATTATCCGGATGCACAGAAAAACGGGACTCGTCAGAAAACAGAATATTGCTCCATTCATTTCTCCTCCAGTTGACATGCTCGGTTGCCCACTCCCTGCGGTCGCGACGATGCCTTGATGTTAATCTAACACATACAATCGGTCGGCGAGCATACAGACCTACAGCATGGAGCCGGTTTCGGACAGTCTGAGTTGAAATCGTGGTGCCTGTAGCCGAGTGAAGGTGTTGTTGGAGAAGAGTAGCGTTCATGTTTCGGTGTCTCCGAGCTGTTAACGCTAAATACCGATCTTCATTATGCGTTGTTGCCCGTCTACGACCTTGCCCTGGTCTTCGGCCTGCACATCCACTCTCCAAAAAACGGTTCCAGATCCTGGAAATGACACTTTGTGACACTCCAATGGCTTGCGCTACTTCGGCTTGAGTTTGGCCCCCTTCTAACCTACCAAAAATTCTCCAAGCTTCTGAATCTGTCAAATGACTTCGCTGAGACATCGTACTCATTGAAACAAAGCAATCACTGAATGCCGATCATCCTTGTCTTCATTCTCTTTTATCCAGTTGAAAGTCAAATTTCATTCGCTGCTGCTGAAGCGACGTTTTTGACGTCGAACTCAAAATTTGCATACTCCACAGTTTGAAAACCAGAAAAATTTGCATTTGTAATTCTCTTCTTCTATTTTCGGCAAAAAAAATTTCGTTTATATCTTTATTTTATATAAAACTTCAAATATCCTTTAATTGTTTTGAGCAGTGTATATATATATATATATATATATAGATAGATAGATAGATAGATAGATAGATATACCAGATATATGACATTTTTGTCATGTGATAGCTCTTGTATTTACAAACTGATCTCAACATGAGTCAGCATGTGCGCAGGAAATAACTAAGCTCTCGACCGAGTTCTTAGTTAATAATTGGCCATCTTTAACCAAAAAAAAGGTGTCCACTTAAAGATTTCAAATTCAAAAAGTTGTAAGAGAAATATGAACAGTTTTTAAAACGTGTTTTCTCTTATGTGTGTATTCCCCTTTAAGGGGATTCTGGAGCATTTTTTTGTTTTTCCTCCTTTTTAAAACATGCCTGAGAAATTCTACGATGGCTGAAATCTTTGAAAGAAGATAACATATTAAAATTAAGAGGTCCCCCCATAAATGAGTTTAATAATATAAGCGTGGTATCCCGTAAATTTTCTTTCATTGTTTTAACCATTGCTTCAACTCTCATATACTTAAACACCTATACAATTTTGCGACAAAATGGATCGCTATAAATAAAGCTTACTTGGCAATAGCTGATTGTTTTTTTAAAGTCCTCATTCAAAATCAATATTGGCGAAAACTGGGAATCGTCAATATTCGGGATCCACATATTTTAGCTTCGTATGTTTTAGTAGAAATTGCTGAATAATTAAAAGCAAAGTATAGGGCTGTTAGCTTTAATTCTCGGTACAAGTCGAAAGAACTTTTTTAAACTTTGATTTTTAGAAATTTAGGTTTTCATGTATTAAATTTTACATTAAAGTTTATCTTTAGACGATTTTTCTCACGCAATAAAATCGACACTTGTCTTTTTTTATTATTTTCATATATTCACTCGTTTATGTACAATAATCTATATTTATTAAATCATTCACGTGCAAATATTCATTTTTATTCAAATGCAGTTATGTCATCTTCTGGAATATCATCATAAATCACAAAACCGATTCACGGTTCGATTTTCTTGCGACTCCATAGTAGAACCAGTGGTCCTTAGGATATTGGCAATCTTTAGTAAGTCATACGGAGTCTTACAGTAGAGTTTATGCTATGAAAATCCTAAAAAAATATGTAAAGCTTATATTTGTAATTGGGTTTTATTTGGAGAGAAACGCGACATTTATTTCATGAAATTGGTTTACTGTAATACAAACTCACCTTGGTTTAACAAAACATATTAATGTGAAAGTCGAATTGGAACACGAAACAAATTTCAAGAGATATGTTACAAATTTGTATTATTGTAAGACATATAATATTAATTTTTTTAACTTTCTTTCGAACAGGAAGATAAATGTTTTTAAGGAGAATTGCATTCACTCTAAAAAATATTTGCCAAGAAAAGTTAAAGGACAGCATGTTTCTGGAATACCCATGTGATTAGACGAATTTTTTCGGTTACTTAAATAAATTTCTATCTTTTGACTTTTAAATTTCAAAATATTTTGATATTCGGTTCTCGATTATTTTGTATTTCGCAGGAAGAAGCACTTACGTGAAATATCTGTGTTTAATATAACGACTATGCAGCGAAAAAATTGGAACACCCATACGGTTTGTGACATAATCATGTATTAAAATTAGCTTCAATTGTTCCATTATATTCAGATGTGTTTTCACGTGCACAACAATCTACAGTTACTATTTTTAATGATTTGGATTCATTCCGATATTAATGCATAATACTCTGTATTTATCCACATGTTTCTGATCAAAAATTAACATTTATACAAATGCAGTCATACCATCTTCTGGAATATCACTATAAAACTCCAAACCGAGTTCGGACGTGATTTTATTTCCACTCCATTTATCGCAGATCCATTGGTCTTAATTTCAAGTAACGTAAATTGAAGGTACGAGAAGCAGAAAAGGAAGAGGCTCAAAAGACTCCAAGGACACGAAAACTGTAAGTCTGCACGGGCCGAAATTTCCATGCTCCGGATACGCCATACATGTAGAAATTTTATTTTGTTCCATCACCGGTATAAACGTTAAAATTTTGACTCAAGCCTGGCCCTCTATAAAAGCAAAAATTCCGTCCTGGAACGTACAAAAATTTATTCTCCTGACCATGTCCGGTATAAAAACTAAAATCTCGGCCTGATCCCGGCTCGGTAAAAAAGGCTAAAACTTCGGCCCGGCCAGTGCAAATACTTAATTGGACCGGTACGGCCAGGCCTGACTGAATTTCTACGAAACGTAGATATTTACGTCGATATGGTTAAAACATTGCCTTGTACTAGGAGTTCTGACAAAGAATGTTTATTTTAGCTTCTTTTTTAATGTTTCTATTCTTCGTTTTTAAAAAAGAAAACTCTGCTTCGAATAACAGGCATATCCGTTCCAAAATACTACCCCTGTCTAGATTTATTTCTGCCTGTGACCATGTAAACCATAGTGATATTTAAATAAATCCCTGTTTGTATATAAATTTCTGAGTTTTCATTAATATCGTTAAAGCGTATTCCAAGGCTTGGAGACTTAAAAATTTAAAAATTGTAATTCGGTCAAATCTTATAGGACGGAATCGCATAGGAAAAAAGACAAATCCGTTAAATATAGGTTTCCTTTTTATCAGGTACAACGTATATTATAAATGTATTATATTATTTTCGCATGGATTATTATAATTATTTTGCACATAACAACATGTTTTTGAGTTTAAGACAGGATCCCTTCATAGAGAAGTTTATTTTCATAGGTTTTAATATACATTTTTTTTTTACATAGAAATAATAAAGGCAATTTTTGCAAACATTGGTGTGTATCACCAAATTTTACTGACTTTTGCACGTGTCAGGCCGAGCAGACATCTAGGAAGAATGAAGTATGAGACTGACTCGGCGCATAAAAAAGAAGTCTGCCCCAGTCTGCAGAAATAAGTACAGATCGAGCCCGACCCGACCCGGAAAGAGTGATTCCCAGGCCCGGCCCTTAACTCCTTATACTTTGCGGTGGGAGTCCCGGGTGGGTGTCTTCAGGGCCCGGCCCTGCCAGCCCTTGCTTTAAAAATATATATAAGATCCGGACACGTCTCGAGCCCATGCAGACCACTAACCCATACTTTCCTTTTTTATGAGTGTAGTCAAATTTTCTACTGTGGGGTCCAGAACGATGTTTTACCAAGGACTCTCTTAGTGAAGTTTTGATACTCCTAATTCCTCACATCTAGCAAGGAAAGTATTATCAAATGTGGACATTTTGTCGGACGTGAGACGGCCGCGTGATGCACTGTGAAGATTGATTTCATCTCATGGATTCTACGAGAGTGGTTTGATAAGGTCTCGGCCTGACAGTAAAAACACAAGATTTTTGACAATTTCATATTTTATTTCAATCTAGTCCCCTTGCAACTCAATTAATTTGGTTCGAAAAGTTCCTGGCCTAAAAAAGAAAATACTAAATTTTTGACAATATTTTATTTTATTTTTCAACTTTCAACACAATACATTTCAGACGACTCGTGATAAATGTTCATTTTTTTTGCCGTTTTTTGTCGACGTTCAACAAGAGCGTATGCATCGAGCGACACGATCTATCGAGATGTTTGCAATGTCAGAAAATTCGCGTATCTTCTATCGCCGATTATTAAATACGGCATTGTGAATTTCTGAGACGATTTCGTCGATCGTAGCGGTTTTCGGGCATCCCGAGCGTTCATCATCGTGAATTGATTTCTTAACATGTTTAAATTCAGCAGCCCACTTTTTTATCTTCGAATATCAAGGAAAAGAACCCTTTAAGATAGACTGTAACTCTTTTTGTTTGTTATAGGGGGTTAAGAATTTTTCAATAAAGTATTTTATGACAGCTTGAACTTAATTTTTTTTCGTTTTTTGAAAATGTGAAAGCCTGTTTACTTTTCTTTATTGCCCAGCAATAACCAATAAACTCACGGGTCTGAAACTCGGCCGCATGTTATCTAAAGATCATGCTTACAAACAACGTTGTCTTTTGATCATACTTGTGCCATTTTAGTGTTAGGCCAAGAACTTATCAAACTGCCCTCATATATCCTTGTCTAGAGTTGAAAACACTATTTAAAACTAGAAATTCCAATCATTCTGAAATTCTAATCATAATTGCATTCATTTAAAAAGACAAAATGATGTTATGGATATTGGCAATCTTAAGTAAGCAATAATCAATAATTCATAGAACAGAGTTTATTTTTGTATTAAGACTAATATTACAAACTTCACGTTAGGACTTACTTTTCTCATTAAGTTACATTTTGAGAGAAACACTATCCTTTTTCATGATAGCGATTTTTACGAAAATACACTATTTTATGCACAGGAACAACAAAACATACCAATGTGTAATTCTTTAGAAAAACAGCTCTAAATTGATCACGAAACATATTTCATATGATTTCTTACAAATTTGTATTATTGTGAGACATATATATTGTTAAAAGAATTGTTTTCAATTTCTTTGTGAAAGTGAAAAAAATAGGATCATTACGTTATGGCCATTTTTAACAATTTCCAACATTGTTGAAAAGCGTTTATGAATTCATTTTGTCTGTCTGCCATCTGTCTGTCAGCCATCTGTCTGTCAGCCATCTGTCTGTCAGCCGTGTGTCTATCGTCTCTACGTGCTTGAACACTCGTAAATATACTCGGATTGTAATGTGCTCGATATATGTTATTGAAATTTACCATAGAATGTTCGGTTTTGAAAATGAAGAGTATACCATTTATAATGATCTTACAGGGACACTCAAAACTATTCCTTTACATTACTGTGAAGTGGTAAAAATCTCTTTCAGTGGATTTTAATAACGGTACAATACTTCAAACATAATGCTATTGATATGCACCACTCAGGTAGAGGAGGAAATATTTCCGATAGAGAATAGAAAATTTAGCAATTATAATATTTTTACAGGCACACTCAAAAATATCCAAAGCTGTAGTTTTCTTCTAAATAATTTAATTTAAATATTTCTTTGAAATCATAACTATAAAATAAACATGCACAGATACACTTTATCTTTTTCGTACTTTTTATTAAATATAATCATTGTCTATCATGATCCAATGCCTTATTTTATTTTCGTGGCAACATTGATTAAAAAAATAAACTTCCATTTAATTTATTAAAACCATGCTGATTAAATTCCTGTTTTCAAAAATCTTTTGAATGATACAACATTCAATGCTGTGAGTTTTCTAAATGTATAGAAAAAGAGATACTGACAACCGAAATAGTATGTATGATTATGGTTTATTTATTTTGTAAAAGTGAGAAAATTTCGACTGCAAGAAAGAAAACTTTAATCTATTAAAGAATATATATATATATATACGCATAATTAATGAACTTTTCCGTATCCTTTGTATGTGCCTAAAACAAAATACATTTTCTAAATCATTTTCCATTACATTTTTTATAACATTATTTTCAATCCCAACAGGATTATTTTTTCATTTAAAAAAGATTGTATTCTGTTTGTTATGCACTTAAAACTGCCATTTCGGATTTCATTTATAAAATATTTTGGAAATATAAGAGACTGGTCAAGGAACCGGATACTTCGTAACAGTGATTCGCTTCGAATTACGTTACTTTAAACAAGATAATAAATATTTCAAAAGCAATTATTTTTATATACCGAATTAAAATAAAAACTATCAGTTTTTAATATAAATAATATAAACAGTACGAGTATGGTGTTTTATTGATTCTGTATTTTACTTGGGTTTTCCTGATGCATTTAAAGTTATATAAAACTAGAAATATACTATAAATCCACTACATTTCTTCCATATTATAATTTTCTTTCATTAACACAGTGCAAATTACCTTAATATTTGTTTAATAAAGAATTATATAAGTATACTAGGGGGCTCTGCCCCCTACGAGCTGCGCTCGCCAACCCCCGTTCTGACACCGCATGATTTAAAAACACTCTGATTTGATCATCTCTAAAACGATTACGGAAGATTGTATTATAATTAAACAACCAGTGGCGATCTGCTGTAACAGGGTTTCCATTCATTTTCCTTTGACTGAGGGATTTTAAGGTCGAATCAACTGCTGTTGAAACAGATTACAACTGTAACTGTCACCAAAATATATGATTTAGCGCCAAACGTGCATAATCGTGGCGTCGCGTCACTTTCAGTTGACATCAGATGCGTTACACGAGTTAGTTTTTTCATCGGGGAATTTTTAATTCAACGCTTATTTGTCTTTTGATACTTCTCCATTACCCCGTCAATCAATTTTCATTTTTTTTTAAAAACTATCGTTAAACTGTAACACGAAATAAACAAATAGAAGAATTTTGACATTGGAAAGGAAATATTATTATTTACGCTGTTTTAAAATTTGCAATAATGGGTAAAAGATATGTCGAAATAAATTGATCTCTCATGAAAATATAATAATTAATTGAAATTGTTTGGAAATACTGTTTTTTTTATCATTTTAAATGTGACGTGAATTTCCCTAGTTACTCGTATTTCTCTTTGTAATATTCACGCACAAGTATATTTTTATTACGTCATTTTCTACATTTATTGCTTCTAACACGTGATCATTTAAATATTATTTTAAAGTTTTATTTCTGTTTTTAATAGTCTCGTGTAAATACATTTCTTAATTGAAAGGGAATCTTATTACGTGCGCTATTTTACAAATTGGCAACGGTTCAAATAATGGAATTTATGAAATATGAAATAAATCTTCGTCAAAATAATGAAAATTTTGAATAAAAAATTGGCAACGGTTCAAATAATGGAATTTATGAAATATGAAATAAATATTCGTTAAAATAATGAAAATTTTGAATAAAAAATTGAAATATAACCTGAAAAAATTACTCAAATTAAAAAAGTGATTGCAGTCTGCACTCCGCAAACTTGTCAACTATATCCTTACAAATTATGGTTAAATTCCTGCGGATAGTTTTCGTTCCTATAAAACTTTTTTCAAAAAACTGTTTTGACGAACTTTGATTTTAAATATCTCTTAAAATAATTCTTCGATTTAAAAACTGTTTGCTTCAGCGTGTTTATCGAACATTTCTTTATAAAATTACCAATTTTTAAAATTTTACATGCAATAGTTTTCTAGATATTAGTCCAGAAAGACTTCAAGGCACAAAATCTTAATTGACAGCGGCGGCAGCGGTGGTTACTTTTTTTTAATATAGAGAGATATTATGTAATATATACAGTGGTGGCCAAATGTGTGAACATCTTTTGAAAGTTTCTTTTTTTTTTTCAAATTTGTGTGCTTGTAGAATATATTAATTTTCACTTAAATACAAACGTTTATATATCAGATTGAAGGTAATGTAATGTAGAATTTAATAATAAAAACAGTATTACAATATCTGTATTACAAAAAAAGTTATGTAACTAATAGTAAGATCTATCTTAGATTTGCATTTTTTTAAAGTGATACTTACACAATCAATACTTAGTAGGATAACCCTTATTTTTTAAGACAGCTTCACAGCGTCAATTCATCGAGTGAACGAGTGTTTGGAGTTCATCTTTCGTAATCACAAGGTGCCAAAAATCAATTATACCTTCCATAAGTTGTCTTTTATTGGATGGACGTTTGTTTCGTACAAGAAATTTCAAACGTCGCCACAAATTTTCAATTGGATTGAGATCAGGGCTGTTTCCTGACCATGGTAATATATCTATGCCTTTATTTTGAAACCATGCTTTGCATACTTTTGCTGTGTGGCATGGATCTTGAAAAACATGAAACTTTCAAAAAATGTCCAAACTTTTGGCCACCACTGTATATATTTTGTTGCGTTGTTGAAAATGTATAAGTATAATTAATGCACATTCCGTAGTTCATTATATGTGTCTAGAATTTCAAATAAGGTTTCGAGACATATTCTATAATGTGTTTGGTGAGATAGCGTTTATCTCTTCCGTAACGCGAGTTTTCACTTCAGTAATCGAGACTACCATTTCACGGAACACGCGATTTTTCAAATAGCCCCACAAGAAGAAATCGGGTGGTGACAGGTCTGGACTGCGTGGAGGCCATAGTCCTTTTGTAATTAGCCGATCACCAAAAAATTCTTGGAGTAATGACAGAGTGTCGTTGGCCGTATGCGCAGGAGCGCCATCCTGTTGAAACCAAACGAAACGTTCATCTGTTAATTTTCTTACTGGCGTGGATGGTTTCTCCTTGTTCTTCGTCTCGATTTCCTTCATTTTGTGGTCAGTTAGGACAAACGACAGACGGTTGTTTCTTTTCGGTTCCACAGTCCATTCTCTTTAAAAATGCTCCACGATTCGCTTAATTGTGCTTTTATTCGGCACCACCTAGTCTGGAAACTTGCTTTCATATCGTTCCTTGAAACTTTTGTACGAAGACGTTCGAAAATAATGTTCAATAACAAGAGGGGAAAATTCTGCTATAAGGCCGAATATAGATTGCCACACACGGCTTTTATTTAAAAAATAAAAAAAACTAGCTGTAACTCAGAATAAAAAAGCAATGACAACAAACAATTTTAAAATATCTAAATAACAAATAAAAATTCCCCTGTTAAAGTGTTGAGTTGTTCAATAACCATTCGATTTAGAAAAATATTTTTCTTCCACTGAGCAATTTTTTATAATGAAATTTAATTCATGTTGCTATGGCAGCAGACGATAAAACGATATCTTTGGAATAAGGGAATAAATAGAAGAAAAAATTTTGTTGATGTTTGTGATAAAATGTTTTTCTTTATTTATTAAAAATGTATATACATAATTCACTTTTATATTTTAACAGAATAATAAGTTTACTATAATTCGTTACTGATGCTATGGCCAGTATACACGATACACGTCGAGCCACAATGCCTTTATCATTATCTTTTTATGCGTAAAAGTTTCGCTACGGTACTCCATTGTGAAGTTTTGTAATTTTTGAAATCTAATATTTGAAAAACGACATAATCATTAGATTTGAAATTTATATCAAGAAAAATACAATTTTTTACCATTCTAACGCAGTTTGTAAAACAATTTTGTGACAAATACTTTTCGAGTTATTAATTTTTTAAGTAACTTCAAATATTTCATTTTCCGAGATTAATCTGTGGCAACGATGGATTGCTGTGACTTTTCATAAACATGAAAAATGATAGAGATTGAAAGAATAAGCCACCCTGTGTGTGGCTAATAAACACGCTTTTTTCTGCACATAGCACCATGACGCAAAACTACCTTTCACTTCGTTCTCCTTAGCATTGAAGTGTCTCGTGCGGTTTTCTAGCGTGTTGGTAGTGTAGCTCGCACACCCTTCCACACCGCTATCTGCGCTAACGGTGTGCGTGTGCACTCGCGTCGTTCATTTGCTTCGGTTCACGTCGTTCATTTACTTTACGCGGGTTCCAAAATAAATGAGACACTCTGTATAATCAACTCGTTGAGAAATCTGAACACAAAGTTGCCAACAGATAAAAATTAATAATTGTAAAAATTAAAAATGCTCTAAAATAAAACTTATTTGCACTTAATTACTATATTGTCTAACTCAAAATATCAGTTGCGAACGAAGTATTATATATATATATATATATATATATATCAAAAATATTATAATTATATATATATATATATATATATATATATATCAAAGATATTATAATTATATATATATATATATAGATAGATAGATAGATAGATAGATAGATAGATATTTTTTAATTAACAATCATCTACAATGTGTACATGAGATTTTAAAATGTGGAGGAGCGTAATTTGATTCAAGAAAATTACAGTTTTGTTTGCATTTTAGATTTTTCATTTTAAGTATTACAACCTATTGTTATCTGTGTTTTTACCATAATATTTAATTGAATAGATAAAATATATCTGGAAGAGGGAAAATTTAATATAAAAAAAGTATAAATCACTTTTATCAACTAATTGTATGTTGACCTTTATTTTATTTTTCTCGGTGTAATACAGCACTTACACAAAGTAATAACATAGCATGTACCGAATTCAGTTGCAATAACGAATATTTTTCATAATTAACCCACAGAATATTCATATTATTATACATCAAAGGTTAAAAATAAACGTAAGTAATCACGTAATCAATCATAATGATTCGTAAATATTGCATCACATAATCATAGAAAACTTATATATAATAAGATTAATAATTAGTCGATAAAATGAATGCGATATATTTCACTTCATATATCCCAAAATCTTTAAAGATTAGTAAGTTATTATCTTACCATATATTTGCGATAATTATGCGTAGGATAATGAAAAAATCCCTTTATTCTTACTCTATGAAATAAATTAATCATCCTTTCAGAAAAATAATAATCAGACTAAATTAAAATTGATTTCTATTTTTAAAGCGGATAAGGCACTCATATTTAGTTAGGGAAAAATAACCCCAAAACCTAAATTATCTTGCATCAAACTGGGCTAAACTTTCAACTCAGGATGCCATGAATTTTTACACATGATATTTGTAAATAAATGTACCTAAGTTGACATTTAAGCTTCCACTGCAGACAGGCGAAGAAGGAGGTGTTTGAAAAACAAGCTCACTTGTAATTCTAGTTAAAAGACTGAAAAACAAGTTAAGTGACCTTTAATTAAAGAAGTTAAATACTGATGCGTGTGTGTGTGGTTGTATTAGTGAGTGGGAATTATAAGTAAAATGTTCAGTTGCTATTTTTAATATTCAAAATATTCTATTTATGTTCGAGTGTTCATTGTAGAGAAAATGCTCAGATGTCCCACAAATTTAAATAGCATTCCGCAGCTTGGTTTACAGATGGAACAACACACTATGGGATGAAATCTCGAAAAAAGCTCGTAAAAATATTTTTTTAATGGTGTAATCTATAGTGCATACAATAAACAAATACTTAAGCCTACAGACTTTTCTATTTTATATATGTTATATATGGTAAGTTAGATTTTTTTAATCCAATATTATAATTACACGAATTCTTTTCAAAATTTTAGACATAAAATATAATATTGATTACCAAACAATCAATGAATTTATCAGCATCAGGATTAGATGTATTTTGTAGTGCAATTCCAGTTCAAAAGTTATTGATATTTAATATTTTTTTTGCAATTACGCACGGCTGTGTTATATGACGAAAAAATAAGTTATTTTTCAAAATTATATATTTTTTAACACTTTTTAATAAATTTGAAAAGTATTTCGGTCGTATTTTTGTCTTCCTCTCTGCTGTCTGTCTGCCGTAAGTCTGCCGTCTGTCTGCCGTAAGTCTGCCGTCTGTCTGCCGTCAAATTATGCTGGAATATCATATAATTAATATATGTTATAATAACAATCTTATTTTTACTGCATTATAGAATGACGATATACGCTTCAGGAAAAACGATGTGACGAGAAAAGTAAATGGGTATAAGTAAAAAGTAATGGCGGATGAGAAAAGTAATGGCAAATGAGAAAAGTAATGGCGTATATAAAGTATAATTTTATTAACTATAATAAAGTTTATGTTTTAAGCTACAAGTGAAATACCACTGCTTCGATTGATCAATGGTGTATTTTTCGTCTAAATAATTCAATTTCAATTTAATTTTTAATCATAAATATAAAATAAACACGCGCGGTTCCATCACACTTTATATTTTCGTACTATTTTTTTAATATAATCATTCCCTATCATGATCTAATGCAAAATTTTATTTTCGTGGCAATATTGATTTAAAAACAACCCTTTCATTTAATTTATGAAAACCATGATAATTAAAATTTTAATTAACTGCAAATTTTTAGGTAAGATGGTATTCAAATTTATTTGCTCGACGTCAACGTACTGAACAGCATGTCGGCCAATGTTTTGTCAAATCTT
The DNA here is from genome assembly GCA_963931845.1 of Maratus michaelseni. Classification (NCBI taxonomy): domain Eukaryota; kingdom Metazoa; phylum Arthropoda; class Arachnida; order Araneae; family Salticidae; genus Maratus; species Maratus michaelseni. The sequence continues at coordinate 157,808,510 of OZ007588.1, forward strand.
TCTGTCTGTCGATGAGTTTTGGGATGATAGGCTGCCGTCAGAAAATGAGATGTTTAGCACACTTAATTAACGTGCTTTGAAACATTGGATACGAAAGAACGTCATCGATCGCACATAATATTATGGGAGCGCCATGTTTGAGTATTATATTTTCAACTATATATATGGCAATTGCAGTAGCCTTATTAGCAGTTTGTAATGTCTTTGTAACAGTGAATCGCATCAGATATTCTGTGCTGACAATAATCCATTAGTTCCCGCTTCGGATAACTAGAAGTTGTCCAAGTAAAGCGATTCCAGATTTATGAGTCAAGGGGCATCATCGGATTAATCTCTCCTAAGGAAAGTCCAGATGGAGATTTCCGTCACTGGTATTCACGCCAGTGTGCCACATAGCGGCTTATGCTGCCATATAGTCCTGGCCAATAATATTTCCTCCTTATTCGGTCATACGTTTTCGTGAATCCAAGATGACCAGCAGTTGCGCGTCATGAAGACTCGTTAAATATCGCGACGGAGTTGTTTCGGTACCACCAAGAGACATTGCAGTCCCATAGGGTTATAATTCCTTTTATAAAGCACACCGCGTTTCATTCGGTAACTTCGGTATCCGTTGCGTCTCTGGAGAGTTATAATTATATATTTCAACTGCTTGTATTTAAGTGGTTCTTTTCTGTAATCTATGATGACCGCAAAGGATGGGATTTATTCACTGTCCTCGATTACTGCTTCGAATAGGGGCTTTCTTGACAGTGAATCAGCATCGTAATGTTTGAGACCTCCCATGTAGGTTATATTGATGTCGCATACCTGTAACCTCAATGGCCATCGTGCAAGTCTTCTCGGTGGATCTTCGACGTTGGCTAGCCGTCACAGAGAGTGGTGGTCCGTTACTACGGTGAAGGGTTTTCCAAAAAGGTATGGTCTGAATGTACCTATCGTTCAGATGACAGAAAGGTACTCTTTTTCGGTTCTGGGATAAATATTTTCATATGCTGTTAGGGGACTGGATGTGTAGATTATTGGTCTTTCCCTACAATCTTGATCCTGCACCAATCCTAAACCAATGCTATAGCCACTAGTGTCTGTATGTATCTTCATTTCTTTGTAGGAAAATCCGGGATTGTTGGTAAGTCAGGATATGCTCTGGCGCAAAGTTAGTGGGAACGGCGCTGCCATCCTCTGGGGGCTTCAGACATATTCCTTAAAACTCTGCTTGGATCGGGTAAGTGGTCAAATTCAGGAGGCAGTCCATAAAAGCGTTCACTTCTGCGTATCTCTTCCGTAATATTTATCGTACCCGGCGCTTACACAAAAGCCGTCCGTAGATCACTTAAACGTAGTGTGTACTCACTAAGAACAAGCAAAGACAATAAGGATGCATCAATTTTTTCCCTTTCTCGAATTTGATCTTTATTCGAGGATCTCAAAGCTACATCACCTAAATGCATTCGTTATATTTTCTCGAATAAAATATTCCAGGCTTGGAAAATTCTAGAAATTGTATAACAATAAAGAAATTGCATAACAAATATTCCCGAAGGAAGAAGAAGCAAGCACAAAAACAATTTCTAACCAAACGAATTTCCACACCTGGCCTCCAACAGGGTTCGAATTCATCACCTGCCGCTCTGCTACCCAATGCTTTACCTCGGGACCACGGTTTCCTATACCAGAGGTTGCTAGTTACGCTGCAATATATGCAAGGTATCCGAAAAACATTCCCTGATTACAAAATATATTCATATCCGCTATATATAAGATAGACATTAAAAACTTTTACCACTATGTTGGCAAACTAACCAAGTGTTTGTTTTTTGTTTTTTTGTTTTTGCAGGTTTCCGTAACTTGGCTGTAGTATAACAGTTTCAGTGTCCAACAAAACGGAATTTTTCACAAATCATGAAAAAGCTCATTGTGTCCTTTGGTATCACGTGATGCCTTTGGATTTTGTAATTCACGTCAGTCGTAGACTAATTTTGTGGGACTCACACAGACTGTCTCACGTCTTCCACCCTTTCCGCTGAGGCTCATTGTTGTCCAGTTCTCGGTACATGGTCCGATCTCTTTGTCACTAAATCTGCTACACTACAATCACGCTACGGAAACCTGCAAAAAATAATCTTGGTTAGTTTTACAACGTTTTGTCACCAGTTTCACATGTCTATCTTATATAGAGCAAGTATGGATAATTTTTGTTACCAGGGAAACAGTTTTGTAACACACTGTATATATATATGTACTAAATACAGAGACTGCTACGTAACGTGTTTGAAAAATATAACAAAGGTATATATATATATATATATACTCACTCAATATACAGGGTCATTCGTAATTCCCTCCGGGGTTTCGAAACGTTATAGTAAAAAAACGAAGACGAATATGAAAAAAAGAAACATATGAAATTATTCCGAAACTCTTCAAGTTTTACTTACATACATTACAGGTGTTCTATGTGTGAACCCTTGGTCACACGGCATACATCCATGCGATAGTCCAGTTCCTGCCATACTCCGTTTCTTTAAATCTGAATCAGTGGTGTCAGTTCAACGGGCCTTTCGTAATAAATATCGAAAACAGGGACCAACTGACAAAACAATTCATGTGTGGTACCGGAAATTTAAAGAAACGGAGTATGGCAGGAACTGGACTATCGCATGGATGTATGCCGTGTGACCAAGGGTTCAGATATAGAACACCTGTAATGTATGTAAGTAAAACTTGAATAGTTTCGGAATAATTTCATATGTTTCTTTTTTTCATATTCGTCTTTGTTTTTTTACTATAACGTTTCGAAACCCCGGAGGGAATTATGAATGACCCTGTATATATCACTCAATCAATTGTAATCATTAACATATTTGCTGATTTAAAAAATAACTTGTAGGAAAAGAAAAGCCATGTTTATTAGCGAAATATTGATCCTTGTGATACTGTTTTCTTTATTGGTGTTCATTTCGGTGGAAACAATGTAGAAAGAAAAATTAAAAAATAGATAAAAATATCAGGATGTGAATGTAAATTAGCCAGTTTTATTACGATTGTATACTGGGTTAGATGCAATTTTATTGTCCTGCATGCTTCACCTAATTAAGCAAAAGATGCAATCGAAGCAGAATTGGGTTACTGTGCGATAATATTCTCTTCGAGTCTGTAGTAAAAATGACCAACACCTTTTATTCTTTCATGTGCAATTTCATTAGCATTCACTCAATCAATCTTTCTCCAACCACAGTAATTATTTCATTTTCTATATGATATAAATTATTAACTAGACAAATAGTTTTTAATCAACCTCGCTTTAGTGATATGAGTTATAACATAATAGGTTTTTAAATAGCGCAAAAATATAGTAATATCAAATTATTATGTTTTAATCTTGTTTTTTGTTTTAAGTTTGTATGGACGAGATCGGGTTCCGCTGACCGCACAAATCCGGTTGGCGGAAGTTTGCAACCCTAGTCATGAATGGTAAAATTTTTAATATATCTTTGATGGCATAAATAATCGAATATTAAAATGCGAATTTAGATACAGTGTTCATAAAGTCTGGAAATTAACTTATTTTGGTTGAAAGTAACATAATGCAATGCAAAAAAATAGAGAGTGTTCACCATAATATGCTTGGTTTGAGAATAATACTCAAAAAACGCTGTAATCTTTTCGAAAAAAAATTGGATGTCTAGTTTATTATTTACTAATTTATTTTGCAACAATGAGAATCAATTTTAAAATAGTTGCTAACATAATGGATTTCGGGTGTTGCTGTTTGATAATAATTCCGTTTTGGCATATCATTTTTACGTCAAGCGATTTGAAAAAGTATTTAGATTAAAAAAATTAAAAGAAATCATAAAAAACTGCATGCACAATAACACAAACATATTTATTTTATTTATATTTTTTGTTTATATATTGCTCCTGAAAATAATGCACGCAGAGAATCCATGTTTCTAATGTGTACCATGTTTTTTCAGAAATATATTTTAAACAATGTTGAAGAAAATTTTTTAAATGAACTGTTTATTGACTATAAAATGTCATAATGCTGAATAAATAGAAGCTTTTATTATTTTATTATGCCTTTATTATAACAATTTTAAAATGCTCTAAAGAAATTTAATTTTTTCATTATTTTACATGTGAAATTGCTGTGAAAAATAAATTGAATTGTAAACTAATATGGTAATTTGAAAAATTCCTAAATAACGTTTAGAAGAAGTTATAAAATAGTTCATTAAAATTAAATTATTTAAAAAAATAATAAATGATCTTCATTTGTAATTTTAGTTCTTTATTTACTACATTCAGACTCATTATGTGTTTAAATATAATACATTGCAAAATAAGCGTAGTACTTAAAAAATAAATAAATATTTTACGTTGCTTTGTTAAAATATTAACATTTTATGCAGTTAAAACTATTATATATTTGATTTTTTAATGAGCATTACAGTCAATTTTGAAATTCTCTCTAATAATGTGAATTGAAATATTTATTCGTTGAATAAAATGTATGTTTAAATTGTATTATTTTTTCCCTAAACACACTTAAAATTCTGCATACTTGTTTCACAGTACAAATACTTCCAAATTTTATAATTAGACGTTTATATATGTCCCAGAATGCTAGAGGAACGTGCAAAATGCACTAATAATTTCAATAATATATGTATACCTAAAATTATACGATATAATTTTTATCATATGTATATGTTCTATACTAAAAAGTTCTAAATTTAAAGGTCACAGATGAAGAATAATTAAAAAAAAATTATTTTAATATTGATTATTCATTTTATCTCATCTATATTAGTATAAAAAATTAAATAATATTAACAAAACTATATATATATATATATATATAAGAAAATATATAATATAAGGAAATTAAATAATATTTTAAATGTTATAACAATAATTTTAATAACTTCAAGTATGAATTAAAAGATAAAATTTTAATTTCTAAAAAAATACTGATTTTTTTAAATATTCCCTCCTTAAATAATGTTTATATGCTGCATTAGAATATTTGAATTTCTGCTTCTTTTTCTTATATTCACTTTTTCAAAACATGTCATTTTTTTTCTTTATTGTAACCTGTGTTATGTTGATCTTTTTTTTTTTTGTTGTTGTTGCTGTTGTTTATTCAATAAGCGTTTCAAATTAAATTCGTTTTTCGCTTGAATGGTCAATTGTTATTTGACATTGTAACAGGAAATGTGATGAAAAATATTTCGATTCATTTGTGGTATTCCTTGTACTTTTTAAATAATACATATTTCAATTTAGAAAACAACTCTTTTACTATTTTTTTAACAAAAAAATGCTGATTCTTTTAAATATTCCCTCCTTAAATTAAACAAAGTTTATATGCTGCATTAGAATATTTGAATTTCTGCCAAATCTCTTTTTCTTATATTCACTCTTTCAAAACATGATATATTTTTTTCTTTATTGTAATCTGTGTTATGTATTTTTTATTTTGTTTATTCAATAAGCATTTCAAATTAAATTCGTTTTTCGCTTGAGTGGTCATATGTTACTTGACACTGTAACAGGAAATGTAATGAAAAATATTTAAATTTATTTTGTGTTATTTCTTGTACTTTTTAAATAATACATATTTCAATTTAGAAAACAACTGTTTCATTGATATTTTAACACAAAAAATGCTGATTGTTTTAAATATTCCCTCCTTGAATGAAATGGCGTTTATATGCTGCATTAGAATATTTGAATTTCTGCTATATTTCTTTTTCTTATATTCACTCTTAGAAAACATGTCATATTCTTTTTCTTTATTGTAATATGTGTTGTATATATATATATATATATATATATATATATATATATATATATATATATATATATATATATATATATATATATATATATATATATTTATACAATAAGCGTTTCAAATTAAATTCTTTGTTCGCTTGAATGGTCATATGTTACTTTATATTGTAACAGGAACTGTGACGAAAAATATTTCAATTCCTTTTGTGGTATTCCTTGTACTTTTAAATAATACACATTTCAATTTCGAGAACAACTCTTTTATTAATTTCTTAACATAAAATATGCTGATTGTTTTAAATATTCCCTTCTTCAATGAGATAATGTTTATATTCTGCATTAGAATATTCGAATTTCTGGCAAAGCTCTTTTTCTTATATTTATTCTTTCAAAACGTGTCATATTTTTTTTCTTTATTGTAATCTGTGTTATGTTGATCCTTTATTTGTTGTTGTTGCTGTTGTTTATTCAATAAGCGTTTCAGATAAGATTCTTTTTCGCTTGAATGGTCCTATGTTACTTGACATTGTAACAGGAAATGTGATGAAAAATATTTCAATTCATTTTGTGGTATTTCTTGTACTTTTTAAATAATACATATTTCAATTTAGAGAACAACTGATTTATTAATTTTTTAAACGTAGAATTTTTAGTAATATATGCATTTAATAAAACTTAAAAAAAAAAAAAAAAAAAAAAAAAAAAAAAAAAAAAAAAAAAAACTTTTGGCTGTTCGATGCAGAAAATGTTAAGAAAGAAAATAAGATATAACAATAATAAACATATTAAAAAAAATACTTTTACATAATGAAAAAATATATATGTATCAAGTGAGGGGAAATATCAAAGATTCGTAAAATAATAAAGCTAAAAAGATTCTGTTACCACAGAAAGGATATAAATGCACCTGTATTTTATATAATAAATTAAAATTTGTTTGAAATATACTTTACATAGTCTAACAAAAATGGAGTTATAGCTAGCTGCAGTATTAATGTGAATACATTGAATGAATTGAAATATCTGTCGCCTGACAAATATTATGTGCCCCTTCTGCCTTCTTTATTTTATTGCAATTTAAACTAATTAGCTATGTTTTGGCGATAAGCTAATTAAATAAAGTTTCCCAAATGGTAAATTTGTGAGTTTTTTGTACTTGCGTATGCTACAATTTTTATTTCTGTCGTCTGAGGGTAATCTGCATTGAATTTCACGCACTACAGTGCCCTTGAAAAAAAAAACACAATCAAAGCAGCAGGTAGTTTTCTTATCCTGATAACATAACCAATCATGTTTCAAAGTTAAATGAAAATTACAGAATATTAAAAGTTTTGTATTAATTCTTCAAGTAGTTTAAGAAAGAACTTTTAGCACTTTTTCACTATTTTTGTAATATTCTATTGAAAGCTATTATTTATAATGAAATTTATCTGTATGGAATCTTCGCATTGATTAATTTGTATTTTTAAAGTTGTGACAACTCCATAAAAGCCGCCATGCGACATACATAATCAGATTTAAAGTCTTCTGTGCAAATTATACTATGGCTTGTTGCTTTAATGAATTAGCCAACCATTCGCCAAAACGGACCATAGTAACTAGGTGGTACATTTATTTAACTTAAATAAAATATTCATAAGTGATCGTTTATATACAGAAATATAAAACATTATATACAAAAATAAAAAATTAAAAAAGAGGAAACCCTATTGCTTCGTAAGTCTTATTTCAGCCTTAAAGCTCATTACATATAATTGCTTATTTATAATTATTATCTCATTATAAATAAATGTCATGTTGACATTAATCAAACTTAACATTATTTTTTAACATATTTAATAATCAAAATAATTATTGTATTGGATTTCTGAAGAAAAAACACTATTTTAAATTCATGAAAAAATATATGAGTAATATACACTGAAGTTGACAAAATCATCGTGTAGAGAGAAGTTACCGTAATTTCCGGCGTATAAGCCGCAGCTCAAAGAGTCGTTTTTCGACCCAGAAATTTTATTCAATAATTGTAGTTAAATATTTACAGCGATCTTTTAAGTTACATTTTATAAAATAATATTTCTGGGTCGAAAAACGACTCTTTGAGCTGCGGCTTATATGCCGGAAATTACGGTACTCTACATTAAGATAAATAAATAAAGTTGTACATCTCTGCACAACCAGCGTTCCTGAAATGTGCAGTTACTTCTCATTAATTAATTATTATATGTCTATTAATTTCTGTCCTAAAAAAGTTAAATTCCGCTATACTTTCAACAAATTAACCCCTACACATCGAATGGGGAAATATTCTTTGTCTTGTCTCACACAATAATAAAAAAAAAATCTTTGAATGCATCATTCGTGATCAAACTTAGAGCGAATTAAACTATTGCGCTTCATAGTATAAATAAATAGTCCATTAACTTTAATTTATTGCTGGTTTAAGCAAAACCTTATAAATAGATCATGTACATTTCTGCTAACATGTTGATAATGTAACTTCATTAGATGCTAAGCATCTGTAAAGAAAATTATTAAGATTTTTACATCTCCTATCTGAAGTCAGAAGTCGAAATTTGAATGCATGAATGTTGTTAGAGAGAGTTTCTATAAGATATGTAAAATACAAAAAGGTACCGACTTATTTAGATTGCATGGGCGGGTTTATAAAATTCTTAAAATCGATGATTTAAAATTATGCTAACAGTAAGATAGAATAAACCTTTTTATTCGATGTTGAAATGTCACACTGAGCATCTACTAACCATTTACTTTAGAGATCAATTGTACAAACACCATAAAGTATTAAGACAGTTGTATGTCTTAAGTGCCCCTATTTTATTGGGGTGCAATAAATTAGCTTCTGTTCACATTATAATTTAACATCACCAATCGTCGATACAGCGTTTGGAAAAATTCTCTTCTGGTGGTCTAGTTGTGAATGAATACGTTTATCTGACAAGATATGTCAGATTTCTTATACAAAATATTAATTTTGATGAAAAAAATATTTAATACACATTCAAACAATATTTTTAATTTATAGTACAACATTAAAAGATTCTGAATATATCAATTTTAGATTTTTACCAATTATAGAACTCTTTATAATAAATTAGAACCTATTTTATTATTTAAAAATTACGCAAAAAATCTCTTGTTTGGCGTAAAAGATGATGGTATGCATAACTATCAAATTTTAAATTACTGTTTGTTTAAATAAAAATAGTAAAGAGCGGCAGTGCAGCAGATTTAGCTTACACTACTATGAACAGAAAAGCACTCTATTCCTTAGATCAGCTCTAAAAAATATGAAAATGTAAAATTACTAAGTCAAAAACTAACTTACATACGTAAGACTGACTGCACAAAAGGATATCCAAAACGGCTTTGAGTCAAATAATGATATCACTCTAAATAATTTATTAATTCACAAATTCAACAAACGTGTGAAATTGTCGCTAAATACTTGTAACCCGTTGTTGCCGAAGAACTGCATTGATAATATGGCGAAAATACTACTTTACCAACGTGGTCTCTTCTTTCAGCTAACTCTGAACCAAAATCGTCAAGGGCCAAACCTTCGAAGAAAAGAGCACTGGCCTTGCGTTCCTCAAGAGACAGGACTTAACCCAAATTTGATGATGCTAACTTTCAATCCAACTTTATACCCTGCCGATTCAACAGCATGCCTTAATTAGCATAAAAGAACAGCGAAAACCACGAACCACAGATTCCGAAAGTCCCAAATTCACTTGATAAAAATTAAGAAAAAAGAGGGATAGAGGTCGCACACAGGTTAAAATCGGACGATGCGCCATCACTCAAAAACTAGACTCCCCTTCTAAGATAGTCCATAGTCATCTAATAAGTATTAATGGAACTATACAATTTTATTTGCTAATAATGTACGCATATCTTTACAAACACTGTAAATACACATGTGTAGTTATTATTTTAGTTTGTACCAAATATAACTTTAATTCTATTTCAACTTTAATTCTTTAATATATTGCACCCTCGCACAGATAATCGGCAGTGATAATATATTTCAATTATATTACTTTTAGAAAAATGTATCTTTTCTAATGACATTTCTCCACAACCTTGAGGCTTTGCTTTCTGTAAACCTACATGTAATAAATATTCCTGAATAATTACAATTCCAGCAAAAGAACAGATATACAGGACATCGTCTCAGATAAAAAAAAAATTAATGGACTGCCACATACCATACCGATTGTCAAATATATAATCCACTCTGCCATCGGATCCATTTTTATGGGACTTTTTATACTTCGTTCAAGTCTTCTATAACATTAAATATACATAGGATTTATTCAGAATACATATTCAGAATATAGGATTTAATACTATAATCATGCCTTCGTTAATAAAAGACGGTATACTACGTATTTCGTATTCTTGGGATTTTTGATGGATTGCATGCGCAGTTTGCCCTTTCGTGATATAATTTTCGTCTAGTGATATTAAGCCATAGATGTACACACATTGCTCATTATAAAACTCATCTTCAAAGAGGTTCCAAAAGGCGTTTCATGACTGACTGTCTTGACACTTATGTTAGTGAAACATTTTTTCTTACGCCGATACGTGGGATTTTGGTACACACTACATGCCACATGTGTTACATCTATTTAATTTTCTAGAACACATGCCTAAATTCAAATATTATTTGCTTTATTTTTGCCTTTACTTCTCTTTCTTTTTTTCAGAATTTTATAACTCTTACTTTTCGGAGCCTGCCATTGGCTGTGAGGTTCTGTCCTCAAAGCTGGCAGAATGGATGGACTGGTTTCCAATCCACGTTGCCCTAACCTTTCGGAGCTTTCTGTGTTTGTCAAAGAATCAAGCGTAAATAAGCATTGGATTCTATTACATGAACGGATCACCCCCTCCTTCCACAGTTTAGTTCTCTCGCGCTGGTAATCGGCAGTGAGAAATATCAATCAACCACGAAACTTCCTTTTATGTATTCTAGTTCCTCACACTAAAATTTGAAATGTAGCATTTCAGGATTAATGGGAGGACTATTTAATTCAAATGATATTTTTCCTACTTTTTTTCTAAACTTTTGCAATTATGTTGCCAATTTGTGGACCACAGGTAAAACGTTAAGTTTTTTGGATACTCTTTACACACACAAAGTCCCCACTAGAGTCCTGCCCATCTCAAATAACTTCAGAACAGCGGCCGCTATAGTCATAAATGTCGTGCGTAAGTATTAAAAATGTGCTATGCTAATGATAGGTGCCTTTAGCATGCGTAACACGTGCACTGTTAAATTTTGCAGCAAATTGTCTAGTCTGTCGACAGTTTTTATAGAAAACGGTTACCTAACAATAATTTAACTCTAACCTGACACTTGACGTTTTTTATAAAAACGGTCAAGTGTCTGCACAGTTTGCTGCAAATTTTTAACAGTGTACTAATCGCCGCCTATTTTTTGCAAATTTAGCACACGCAAAGAGTAAATCTCACTCCATTCTCTTTCCTATTATATTTCAAACTGAATACGTTTTAAAAACATCTACTGACGTATATTGTAAAATGCAGGTGTTCTACTTTATTTTAGAGGAAAAAACCATGCTTTTTATAATTATTTACATATTTTGTAGCAGTTTCTGTGAAAATCACGTTTTTTTTTAGAAAATATGCTAAACATTTGCAAACAATATATTTTGCAACTTAAAAAAAGATTTATTTCACAAAAATTATATTAATTACATCTAATAACCTTTACCTATACATACGAGTGGACATTACACCTCTTTTGATAAAATATATTTGAGTAAATTGTTAAATTACATATTTCTATTATTTTTTTTATTTTAGCACATTATTACTTAGCATCTTTAAAAGATTAATGAAAAATCTCTCTTACCTTGTCTTAAAATATATTTGCAATAATTAATGCATTTTATTTTTATCAGACTCTTCACATTTAATTATTAAATAATTTTACATAAAAATATTACAGTTAGAACATAAGAAAGTCGTTTTCCTATACAATTACATGGTCAATTATCACAACTACTTCGTGTCATTTTGAAACATTTCTTACTTGAATGTCAGTTAATCTTTTATTTTCATTACATAGTTATTTAGAAATTGATAGAATATTCGATCGAGCAGTAAGGTGCTCCTTTAAAAGTTCCATAGAGAGATGTTTCAGAAAGCTTCATCGATTGTAATTTTTCTTCACTATATTGTTTGAATAGTAAACAATGTAAGCATTTATTAAACCAGCTACATTCATCATTTAAAAAAAGGTATCAAAGGTAGACATTTAGATTTCCGTTTAACTGAGTGTGTACCACACATTTCATCGGCTGCATCACCTTCATCTTTAGTTGGATTGCAGAAGTTGATGATATCTAGTTTCTTTTTAACTTGTATTGGATGAATTTTAACGCGAAAATGCATGTAAGACATAACAAGTACTGCTTTTCCTTTTTTCGGTACATATGAGGTTAAAATTATTTTCTCCGTGCCAAATACAAAGAGAGAGGAATTCACTTATTTATGTTTGTTTGGTATCATTTCTGTAAGTATTCCGCGTTTATTTTTACGCAATGTTCCAACGCTTATAAGATTATGTGTTAGCAGTAGTTTTCAAGAAAATGGGCAGCTCATAAATCAATTATCCGATGTGATATTTCGCCATGTTCCACTAACTGGAGAAATTAATCTTTTTACTATATCATGCGCTAAATTGGATTAACTGTAATGGTGACTAAATTGTTGAACTGCATAAATTTACATTTTAAACGTGTAAAACGTACGAGCGTATTCATTTTTTATATACTGTCGAAATAAACATCTTCAAAACGGTCCGATTATTCATCAGTTTTACAGTATTCTGAAACAGAAGAAACTTTTCGATAATTTGAACAATTTTTTGAACAATTTTTCAAATTAGCGAAAGTCGATCAGTTTATTTTCTTTGAGCTTTTGAGTTCAAGTTATCAAATCTCAAGCACCTTAGAAGAAAATGGAAACGGTTGATTGATACCGTAGCTAGAAAAATAATTTAGATTTTCAGACTATTTTTCCTCGTATCTCCTGCCTTTTTCAACATCGGAAAGATAAATAAGTGGTTTATGGTGATATAAACTAACTTCTTCCGTAGTGCTTAGTCCTTTTCTATACCTAGATATTTCGTTTCTGACAATAAGTGTGGCAGTTATGAAGTAAATGGACAGGACTTTAGTTTTAAATATATATGCGTGCTTATGTGTGTAAATAAGTATGTATATCCTAGCATTAATTTACGCGCATACATTTTATACACAATTATGTTCAAAATAAAATATATTTGTCGTGTTTATTTTACAAATCAGTTTGATCATGGTGTTTTTCGACAATAAAATGTATCTGAAATGTACTAAGCATATAATGCAATACATAGTGGCATCAGATTTGCATTCATATTCTCCTTAAATTCAAAATGAAAAAAATACATTTAAAAATAAAATCTAAAGCGGGAAAACATTTATTATCTTAAACACCATTGATTTAAATTTAAATTATATTAAATCAGAAGCAAATAATTGCACAAGTAATTTATCCGTACAATGCATTTGTGAAAGGATTAAACAATAATAAAACAAAACTTTTACGTTTATAAAAAAAAATATCTTCAATTATCTCCCTTTCTGATATTTCAAATATTATATTGTTGGATTAAAATTTAATAAATTTACACAAATCAAACTAAATTAATTAAGGAAATTATTAATTATAATTAATGATTAGTTCTCTGTATAATTGCAATTCCAATATGATATGATAATTTTTGTGGATTGGCAATTATATATTATGCCAAAACGATGAAAAGCCGCTTTTAATTAATGATATAAATAATTAAAATAATTGAATTTCATAAAACAACACAAGGGTTTTCATACTTCCTGTAAAATATTTCCCTACTTATTTAAAATTACATTTACTGAATAATTAAAAATATAAAATATTTTATTAAAGATATAATAATAGCCATAATCTCAAATGATTAAGAAAATAATTATTTTCTTAAACGATATATTATATATATCGATATAACGATTTCTTGAACGATATATTTTTTAAATTTGTATTTTGTTCTTTACTAATGTAGTCTAGTCTAGTATTAGTATTAGTAGTTAAACTAGTAGTAATAGTATTTAATCTGACATTTTGTTCGTTGATTATTTTGTAATATTCCAGATTTTTTTATGCACTATTTTTCCTTTTATCACAAAATATTTGTATAGTTATTTTTTTAAATGTTTGGAGATTGGTCAAACTATCCCATTGTATAATGGATAATTTGATGGACATTTGAGATTTTCCGTAGTTTATATATAATTGAATCTTATAGCGAATTATCTTAAAACATATGAATGTTTTCAATATTTCTTTTATTACTTTTTTTTTAATTCAACTTTTTCCATTTTTTATCGATTGTGTATAATTGTTCATTTTCAAAATTTCTATATGCAGAAAAGCTTTTTTTTTCCAAAATTAAATATCTTAAATAATTCTCATGTTGCATGTAATTTTTAGGGTCTACTCTATTCAAGCGAAGACACTCGCAAGCTAATGTTATGCCAATGGCATTGTTAATTTGAAACTTCTTGTTTGTATCAAAGTATATTTAAATTATTTTTTAAAGATAGGATAGCGGAGATCCTTCACTAACCAGGAACATTTTTTTTATTCAATTTCTATTTTAGTTGCAGTTTTTTATAAGACGATACTTTAATTTTCGGTTGCGAAATTTACATTAACCTCACAAAAAATCTGCAATCAAAAGCTAAAAAAGAACTCAATTAAAGATCATCCTCAGCTATATTATGAAAAAAAATTGAATTATTGAAATGCAATCGAGAAATTTGAAAAGAACACTGGCATTGCTTTAACAAGATCTTGCACGTGTCTTCACCTGACTGGTGTAGCTTCTTCACAACAAATAATAAATTGTATCCAATTCCAGCTTTATATAGATAACACGAAAATTCTTTTGCTTACTTTAAATGTATTTTTATTATATTCTACATACGTTCATTTTGACACTTATCGAATTCTTTTATACAAGAAAAAAATGTAAAATTGTACGGAAAATGACAATTTGATTAACTTTTTAGTATGTTGACAATGCATTGCCAGAATAAGTTTCAGACAGATTTAATATTATTGGAGAAACTTAAATGAATTAAAACAAGACAAAAACAAAATACAATCTGCACAATGAAACATTATATTCGGTTTGATTCTTTTACATAAATTTAAAACAGATAGAATATTTTGTTTACTTGGAATCAAATAATAAATAGTTTTGAAATATTTAATCTTCTTGAAATAACTAAAAACAATGGGATAACTCAGCTTATATCTCACTGCCCAGTTTGTTCTTTTTAAGCTTTTTATAATAAATGTAATGGAAAAAGACATTAAAAATTAATTTAGAAAATCCATTGTTGTAATTAAAAATTTTATGTTTAATAAAAAATTTTATGTTTAATAAATTTTTTTATGTTTAATAAATTTTTTTATGTTTAATAAATTTTTTTATGTTTAATAAAAATTTTTATTTTTAATGAAATTTTTCAAAGAGACATGATAAAATTATTTAAATAACCTAGAAGTAATAAGTTTGAACTTTTATATCACAGATCATACATTTTTTAAATATGTGGATTAAAGCAAAATTTCCTCTTGTCTTTTGCAATAGTTTACAATGAATGGAAAAGAAGTGACCATTTACTTTATACTTGCATATTTTGATGTTGTTTAAGAAAAAAAGATTCAGAGAGTACATAAAAAAATAGATATTTTGTTTAGTTTTTAAAGTTTTGTTTTGTATTAAAAATGGAAAAAGAATTAATGGGTAAAAGAAAAATTCCCCTCAGGCACAAAAGATTACGTGTGTTCTGCATGATAAGCCTGCAATTAACAATTTCACTCTCCGTAGGTGTTTCAGAATGTTGTATGCAAGCAATTTAATCCCTAGTAATGCACCTCGGTTCATTTGCAATAGTTTACAATGCATGGAAAAGAGCTCGTCATTTACATGCAAATTTTTAAGTTGTTTGAGAAAAAGAGATTCAGTGAGCACTTAAAAAAATATATTTTGTTTAGTTTTTAAACTTTTGTTCTGTATTAAAAATTAAAAAAAGTAATTAAGAGGTAAAAGAAAGATTCCCTCCAGGTGCAAAATATTACGCGTGTTCTGTATGATAAGACGGCAATTAACAATTTCACTCTCCGTAAGTGTTTCAGAAAGTGTTTCTCCGTAAGTATCTGGAAAAACCACTGACGATGATGGTAGTCAAATAATGTCGCTAATGGACATTTATCAGAATAAGACTACTCGAAAGATCAGATAGATACTTGAACCACTCAACAGTCTTACCACTCGCTAATCATGGCGATTATATCAACAGTCAGCAAGATCAATATATGACTTCCGCATAAGTTAATGGTGAACAATTTAACAGTCGAAATTTATGCTTCATTTCTCTGCTGAAATGTTCCACTCTGAAAGAAAGTGAATACGGATGATAAAACATAGATTCTGTTTTAAAATGTTAATCACAAAACATAATGTTCTAAGCCCGAGATGTTAGTTTAATATAGGGGAAGTCAATTTTCATCAGAAGACGTTTTCTCAATGCGTTTGATGCGTTTAGAAGATATTAGATTATTGTGAGCAGTTACATGTAACCAAAGGATAGATTCGGAGACATACTGTTCATAACTAAGTAAATTGCACCAACAAATGGTCCAGAAGCGGCTTGAATTAGCTAATAGAAAGGGCATTTTCTCATATTGAGGCAATACTAGACTAATACGACTTTGGATTCCCTGCACAATCTTTTGAAATTTGGCTAGAATGTTTCAATCTATATACCATAACAAAACTCTCGAGCTTTATCTCCACTGCTACAATTTATTTATATAATTGCACAATAGCTTAGATAGTAAAACTTTATCGGTTCATTACCTAGAACTTGAGATATTCTTTAATAGCGGGTTTATGTAGCTACCAGAAATATAGATAAACGTCATCAAACCAAATGGCACATAATAAACTGATGAAATGTAATTGATAAAATTCATGAATCTTTAGATTTTACCAAAGCATTGGACTAACTTTTGCATAGACCCAATATATAGTTAGATTCTAAAAGTGATCGTTTCCTTTAGTTAAATATTTCGGTTTGAAAAAAAAAAAAAAAACTGTCGTAAGTATTCTAACATTACATTTACTGTCATTTAGTAAATCAAATCAAACATTATGGCAAAATTTATTTATTTTTCCTGAATCATATAAAATAAAATTAGTATAAGTTATAGAAATTAACAATACTGACTACTATTATATCTCTATCTAAAATGACATTTAAATTGACTGCTCAGCATTACGGAAAGAAAATAAAAACATTTAAAATTATTTAAAACGATTTATTTACTCCATAACAAATTATTTTTAATGCTATCATATCTTCTCATGATATTTATTTTTTATGCGGCACTTAAATTAAGCTGAAGATAATTATACTTATTTCAGATACTTAATATATACTAATGAACAAGAACATTCTTTAAAGCACATTCTATTGTCATCAATAAATTTTCTAAAGACTTTTTTAAGATTTTACATAAATATTCTTCTTATGCACTTTCTATTTTAAAAATAATTAAGAGGATTAGAAATTTAATTGGACAGTACTTAATGAACTGTAGACAAATGTTTATAAATATCGTAAATTTTAGTAACATGTTGAAATATTCATTCTGATCGCTTTAACTTTGAAAAATCATTAATACTGTGTTTGAATTTTTGTGTATTTTGTTTCTAAATTTTATTTTATTTTGGTAGACAAATGGCAGTTAATATCCATCTGAAAATAAATCTATTTTTTATTGTTTTTTTTTTTTTTTAGATGTTGATAAAACATGACATCACATTAATTGCGGAAGAATGTTTATAAAAGTAATGAATTGTATTAAAATGATAAACTGTTGGAATTATTCTGCTGTTAATAACTTTGAAAAAAAATATAAAATCGCATCAGAAATTGTCTTATTTTAAATTGTTAATTACAATTTCGATATTTTGCAAAAGTTTTGAAAAATGAGCAGAATCAAAAACTGTATTTTTAGAGTTTTACCGGAATAAAATAAAGTTCGTTATTAATACCGTATGAAAAATAAAATTTTGTTCTGTGTATCACTCTCAGTTTCTTTTCCACATTGTTTGAAATAACTATGTTATCCTTGAATAATACACATTTATTGGTAATAAAGCTCCTTATTTTAAACGCGTTAAATTTGAAAATAAAATACGTAGAAGTTCCAAGTGCTCTTAAAATGTGAAATTGAGGTTATTTTAAAAGAGAAAAAACAACAGATTAAATGGTCAATAATAATGGTCAACAATAATATTATTAATTGCATAAGAATGTTTATAAAAAGCAATAAAATGTATTAAAATGATAAAGCGTTGCAATTATTCTATTGTTAATATATTGGACAGATCCGATTGATTTGTCTTTTTTTTTCTTTTTCGATAATACATTTACAGTATTCATCCTTACATAAAACAAGTATTTATTGGTATGGAAACTCTTCTTTCAAAGTTTATATGTATATATCTATACTAATAAAAGAAAGTTTCGCTCTGTGTGTGTGTGTGTGTTGGTGATGGCTAGGAAAATTTAGCGCCACGCGAAGTCTGTAAATTTAGGTATGGATAGTCCAAGGTCTGGCCATGTGCACCTCAGCTTCAGAATTTTAATATTTTGATAATTAGCCTAGATATTAATTAGATTCTCATTAACCATCGCTTCTAAAATATCCATCTATTTAAAGCAGTTTGGTAATTTTGTCAAATTTCCATCGAATTTCGACCGAGTACGCATGCGTCAAAAAAGGACCGGCCAATGAGGCGAAGGTCTATTCCTGTCTCCAAACGTATTTGGGATCAAGATGAAATCATCTCCTGTTGTTTTATGGCTTCTTCCACGTTGCGTTAAACCTAGGAAGATATTTATATAAAAATCTGTGGAGTGTTTAGAAGGTATTTATTTTATTTATTGTAATTTATATGAATACTTAGGTATCCATTTCGGATTTACTGTGTAACATGAATTTAGGTTCATTTAATGTTCGCGAAATCAAATCATTTTGTTTATATAGTACAGAAAATAATTATTCAATCGTAAATAAAAATATAGTAGAACATGTAATACAAAATTGGACCACTTATATTCCGTTTATGATCGGGTATGAATCTTATGGTGTTCCGATTGCTAATGAAAACTATTATGTAAATATAATGTCAAAAGACAGTACGCACGGTAGTAATATTTTTATTATTATGTGTTCGAAAAAAGCGAATCTGAGCGTCTGAATATAAATTATAAAATATTATTTCTGTATTTAGCAACTAAATATTTAATAAATATGCAGGAATGTGACTAGCTTTATGTGAATGTATAATATATATAAGTCTGAACTTTAGCATTATTTTTTAACAGAAATATATTATCTCTATTCGATTTAAAAGTTTTGTCATTACATAAGTGTGCTATTTTATTTGTAAAGAGTATGTATGCATTATATTGGTTGTATGTATACAAATCTTTAGAATGTTTTGATTTGCAAACTCTTAATATTTGACTAATGTTTACATTATATTTGTTTGTATGTATACAAACAATATATGTATACAAAGAAGTATATATACAAACAATGTATCATGTAACAATATTAATATTTACATTGTATTGTTTGTATGTATACAAATCTTGAATGTTTTAATTTATTACATTCATTTTTTACCAGTTTGCATGTTCGTTCATGGGCGATTCATATGAAACTCATAATTTGTCACAAATTGGTGATTTTATTGATTTAGTGCTTTGCCCAGGAATGTGGAAAAAAAACTATTTTTGACATCGGGTGAAATGAATGAGGTTATTTCGGTTTTTATTTTGTATATAAAAAATGTTATATGTAAAAAAAATCCTGGTCATTAATCACATTGTTTTTTGTATATTTAAAGACGATTACTTATTCTTTGTAATTCTTTTTTTGTTGGGGGTTTTTGAGCAAAATAATATTACTTCATAGCTAGAACCAGTTCCGCTTAGTCATTAATATTTACTTAATCCTTTGACCGCTGAGCAAATGGGCAAATTTGTAATGTTTTTTCTGTTATTTTTTTTTAATGTCAAAAAAAGATAAATTTTCAAACTTGGTATAAAAAACTTAGGTACTTCTCTATTATCCCATCGTCCACTTTTCATAACAAAATACTATCGCCAAACTGTATGATTAAATGCCAAAAATGCAGTCCCATTTACTTGATGTCGGAAGCCTTATACGTGTTTGTTATGTCGTCAAGTGGTTTTTAATTCAACATTTGCGCATATTAATGACAACGTTCTCCCGTTTATTTGGCGTTACAGTTTGGCGATAGCTTTTTGTTATGAAAAGTGGTCGATGAGATAATAGAGAAGTACCAAAACGTAATTACGTATATGAGTAGATTCCTTGACAGTATTAATCATTACTCAATATTTTAAAACTGCATCATATTTGTAGAATTATATTAATTTAAACAATGCTTCTATTGAAGTGTGAAGAAGCACATACTTCTATGAAGAACCACATATTTACATAATCGTTTTCATTAGCAATCGGAACACCATAAGATTCATCCCCGATAATAAACGGACTATAAGTGGTCCAATTTTGTATTACGTGTTCTACGATATTTTTACGTACGTTTGAATAATTATTTTCTGTACTATATATACAAAATGATAGAGATCTAAAAACACAATTTCCATCGGATTGATTCCGCGAATGTTAAATGAGCCTAAATTCATTTTTAAACAGTAAATCCGAAATGGACACCTAAGTATACATACAAATTATAATAAATAAAATAAATACCTTCTAAACACTCCACAGTAAATTCTATATAAATACCTTCCTAGGTTTAATGCAATGTGTAAGAAAAAAAAAACAGGAGATGATCCCAAACACGTTTCTAGAGACAGTAATAGACCCTCACCTCATTGGCTGGTGATTTTTTTTATGCATGCGTATTGGGTCGAATATTGTTGAAAAATGATTTTGAAGAAAAAATCGGGAAATTCACAAAATGGTTTCGGGAAAAACTTCACCAAATGGTTTCAAAATTCTTTGAGTGACAGCGGGAAAAAAATTTCATTTTACATTCAATCATCGCAATTGGCGAGTGTGACTATTAAATTTAGCCAGTACTGGCAATAACATCAATTACCAATTTTCAGTATTACTCGCCGATTGGTGAGTGTTAATTTTGTCTTATATCACAAACTGTATTTACATATACTACTAGATATAATGATTATGAACAATGATTTTTCTATTATTGGGCGAGATTCATGTTTTTTCAGCAATTCTTTGACGAAATTCGTGTTTTTTTCAGCGATCCTTTGAAGAATTTCGCATTTTTCTCGTGATCCTTAACGAAATTCGCATTTTCCAGCGATTCTTTGATAAAATACATTTTATTCCGCATTTTTTAGACGAAATTTAGTAAAAAAGCGTGATCTTTTGGTGAACTTTCCTTTTTTGCGATTCTTTGACAAAATTTGCTTATCTTTCACGATAATTTGCATAATTAATGTTTTTTCTGTTTGACAAAATTCGTGTTTTTTCAGCGATCCTTTGAAGAAATTCGCATTTTTCTCGTGATCCTTAACAAAATTCGCATTTTCCAGCGATTCTTTGATAAAATACATTTTATTCCGCAATTTTTAGACGAAATTTAGTAAAAAAGCGTGATCTTTTGGTGAACTTTCCTTTTTTGCGATTCTTTGACAAAATTTGCTTATCTTTCACGATCCTTTTGCATAATTAATGTTTTTTCTGTTTCTTTTAACGAAAGTCATGTTTCCCCATGATCCTTTGATGAATTTAGTGTTTTTTCCTCAATCATTTGACGAAATCTGTGATTTCCCCCCCCCCCCGCGAAAATTGGTTAGATGATTTTAGTCTGCAGGTGCCCTAAAAAGTCTGTGACGCCCGTTGCTGCATTGCACACGTTCTTCCATGTGGCACCGAACGAAGGAAATTCATCCTAAAGAATCATTGTTTCATTCTTGACATTTCTGGAAAGAAACAACGTTCAACTCATTGGCTGAATTGGAAAGGGCGAAATGTGTCAAACATTAGCGGAAAGAAAGTGCGCAATTTGTTCGTTCATGGATAAAATCATGAAATTCATTAATCGATAGTTGATAAATTGCGAAATTCGTCAATCGATAGCGGAAAAATCTCAAAATTCATTAATCGACAGTGGAAAAATCGCAAAATTCATCAACTGGTTTCGGGGGGAAAAGTTTTCGAATATCGTCGAATGGCTTCGAGAAAAAAAATCACAATCCGTCAATTTCGGGGAAAAAATCGTGAAATTCGCCAAATGGTTTCGAAATTTGTCGAGCGACAGCAGAGAAAAAAATCTTTTTCCATTCGATCATCGCAATTGATGAGTGTGACAATTATGTTTGACCAGTGGTGGCAATAAAGTCCATTGCCAAATTTTCAGCATTACTCGCTGTTTGGCAAGTGTTAATTTTGTCCTATACTTCAAAATCCTTTTGATCATATCATCAGTGTGCAGGACAATTTTTTTACAGGAGACCATTTGATGAATTTTGTGATTTTTCCATTATCGATTGACCAATTTTACTGCTATCGATTGTTGAATTTTATAATTTATCAACTATTGATTAGCGAATTTCATGATTTTTTCCATGAACATTTGACGAATTACGCAAAAAAATTAAGAAAATCGTTAAATTGTCTTGAGTAAAATAAATTTAATATTGTCAAATGCCTTCGAGAAAAAAGTTGCAAGTTGAAACGCCTGTGACCTCTTTTTCATGATATGCATCTCGGGTCTATCCCCCCACTCCCCCCCCCCAAGTGGGACACTTTTCTAAATTTTGCAGACACCTCTCATGTGATATATCGCTGGAAAAGTCTTTGACCGCTTATTCATGTTATGCATCTCCGGGGTCCATCCCCCCTCCCCCCCCCTAAGGGAGGCACTTTTATAAATTTTGTTGACACCCCTCGTGTCATATATTGCTGGAAAGGTCTGTGACTGCTTAATCATATTATGCATCTCCGATGTCCATCTCCCCGCTTTGCCCCCCCCCCAAAGGGTACTTTATAAATTTTGCACTTTTATAAATTTTGTTGACACCCCTCATGTCATATATTGTTGGAAAGGTCTGTGACCACTTAATCATATTATGCATCTCCAATGTCCATCTCCCCACTTTGCACCTCCCCCCTCCGCCCCAAGGGATACTTTTCTAAATTTTGTTGACACCCCTCATGTCATATATTGTTTGAAAGGTCTGTGACTGCTTAATCATATTATGCATCTCCGATGCCCATCTCCCCACTTTGCCCCCCCCCAAAGGGTACTTTATAAATTTTGCACACAACCCTCATGTTATATATCATTGGAAAAGTCTGTGACTGCATAATCATATTATGCATCTCTGATGTCCATCTCCCCACATTGCACCTCCCCCCCCGCCCCAAGGGATACTTTTCTAAATTTTGTTGACACCCCTCATGTCATATATTGTTTGAAAGGTCTGTGACTGCTTAATCATATTATGCATCTCCGATGCCCATCTCCCCACTTTGCCCCCCCCCAAAGGGTACTTTATAAATTTTGCACACAACCCTCATGTTATATATCATTGGAAAGGTCTGTGACTGCATAATCATATTATGCATCTCTGATGTCCATCTCCCCACTTTGTCCCCCCCCCCAAAGGGTACTTTATAAATTTTGCACACAACCCTCATGTTATATATCATTGGAAAGGTCTGTGACCACTTAATCATATTATGCATCTCCAATGTCCATCTCCCCAATTTGCCCCCCCACCCCCCCAAAGGATACTTTTCTAAATTTTGCACACAACTCTTATGTTATATATCATTGGAAAGGTCTGTGACCACTTAATCATATTATGCATCTCCCATGTCCATCCCCCATTTTGACCCCCCCAAGGGGGTACTTTTCTAAACTTTGCACACACCCCTCATCTGATATATCAATGGAAAGGTCAGTGACCGCTTAATCATATTATGCTCCCCACTATGAAATTTGTCAAGTTAAAGCAACTACAAATTTTATTTTTATGGTACTATCAAGTTGTTTGCCGTCAAATTTTGACGGGTTCCATCTAGTAAGCTTTTAAATCAAAATGGCGAAAGAAACGAACCGGCGCATTGAATTTGGAAGCGGAAATGAACGAATTCGAAATTATTTTACTAATTGGCGAATTTTAAGAAAACTAATTGAGATATCAATTTTACAATTTCTGTGCATATGTAAAAAAATATTCTGTATGTGACTATGTGATTTTTGAAAAATTCGGTTGGTAACTTTTTTTAATTAATGCAAAAAACTTAAAAAAATACGCTTTTTTTCTCTTGGGTTGGTTGGTTTACTGGTTGGTTGCATCGATTCTTTACAGAAGTAATTAAATAACCCAGCTAAAAATGAACTGCAGAAAATCTGCAAAAAAAATGCAGTTGAGAAACTGCGGTGATTTGGCCAATTCGACTACAGTTTTTTTGAAGTCGATACAACTGCAAAATTACTGCAGTAATTTTGCAGTTGAATCGACTTCAAAAATTCTGCAGTAATTTTGCAGTTGTATCGACTTCAAAAATTCTGCAGTAATTTTGTAGTTGTATCAACCTCAAAAATTCTGTAGTGGAATCGGCCAAATCACCGCAGTTTCCCAACTGCATTTTTTCTGCAGATTTTCTGTAGTTTCCCAACAGCATTTTTTCTGCAGATTCTCTGTAGTTTCCCACCTGCATTTTTTTTTGCAAATTTTCTGTAGTTCATTAAAATAGAGAACCTCGTTTCTCTTAAGTGACGTCTGAATATTTCTGTTGTTTTTACAGACACCCTTGGCGTTATATATATATATATATATATTCTCACAAGCTACAAAGAAAAAAAAAATTTTTTTTGGGGGGGACAACAGATTTTTATATAAATTGTGAAAGTAACATGTATGTATACAACTGGGAGTGTTTAATTGAAAATTAGCCAAATTTGCAATCCCTTTCGCATATATATATATATATATATATATATGCGAAAGGGATTGCAAATTTTTAATCTCATAAGCAATTCATAATGAAGTCTATTGTGGCAGATTTAGATGATAATTTTAAATATTAAATGTAGGGGAGACTGGTACGCAGTGGAACATTTTTTCAGTTAAAAATTATGTTCTCTTTAATGCACAAACTGATCTGCATGAAAATATTTTTGAATATTCCTTAAACATTTATACATTTATCATAATTTTCTCATAACATAGTTTTCAATATATTTTTCAAAAAAAAATTTTATATGCATCCATAAAGTGGACCACTGTGCCCCACTTCTGGGGCACAGTGGACCGCTATTAGGTATTATCTGAAATACAATATAAGTCTATTTTTCATTAATCTAAGTCTTTTTTATTTTCCCTTTACCTGCAAAATAACATAGTAATATAAATTTACAAGTAACATTTTGAAACAAAAACAAAATGAATTATATTTTGAAAATAATAACAGATTAATACAGGAACAATTGCACTTTAGTTGAAGTTATTACTTAAGTACAAAAAAATCAGCGCACATTAAAATTTGCAAATGAAATTCCAAAATACTTAAGAGTAAGATTGAGCCTGGAATTTTCCTGAAATACTTTTGGGTCTGGGAGCAATATTATGACATCATTGACAACAATAGATTCATCTACAGTTTCGGGAAAAATAAACTGATTTCCATTCAATTTGCATCTCATGAATCTTACTTGAATAGAATCATCAAAAATTTAGACTACAGTTATATTTATCAAAGGCAGTATATACAAAACAAAATATTTCTTACTATATTATATAAATTGTCATTTTTCTTTGTTTACTTTATTTTACAGTTAAATAACTTTTTTTAAACAATATTTCTTTATAGTAAATAAGCAATTATTAAATATTTTGAACATTCTGCATTACAGGAGCAGAGTGGATTGTGGATCACTGTGCCCCAGGAGTGGGTGGTCAACTGTGACCCATGTTGAAGTTCAATAAATAATCATATTAATATTGTTTATCATATTAATATTGTTTATAGCTTCCTTTTAAACATATTAACTTTAAAGTTAAATAAAAAAAGGATCTTAGCTTTACAAAAAAGCTGTTTTATCTTATTTATCTACAACCTTTAATTACTAAAAAATTGAAATATGATGATGAAAAATTTTACTTTTAGAAGCTCAAAACAACCAATCAGGATAAAATAGTTCAATCTGAGCTAAACATATTTTCTGAAGGCTATAAATAATCAGTGCAGTGCTGTTGTCTATTAGGATATAAGAGAAGCTTTAAAAAAGTTTAAATAAATAAAATATTAGAGGGTGGTCCACTGTGCCCATAGTTCCAGTGTGTATCAGTCTCCCCTACATGAAATTTAAATGCAAAAATTAATTTTAATTGCAACTAATTTTTCCACAATGTGACTTTCAAATTTGAATATTCTTTCATCTCTTAAAGATAGTATCAATATGTGCCTTGAATATTTATATAATTTTGAATATATAAAATAAATTATACGAAAGGATATATATATATATATATATGTAAATTTCTAAATTATATACCATTTACTATGAAATAAAATGTATTACATATGTTACAGCTAATAAAAAATAACTGCATAAAATTAATATTAAGAGCAAAACAAATATATGCTTTGCTGTTTTTAAAAAAAAAATGCTAAAATTTACAAAAATTACTCTTACCTGCATCCTGATTTGTCCTTCCAATTTTATCTTGTATGCAATTATGGAGGAAATAAGGTTTAAATTAAAAAAAAACCATTTTATTAACATTTGATGTTTATGCTTTATAATTTACATCGTATTTAAATACCAAATGTATTTACAAATTCTTCTCACATTACACAGCCTTTGCAGCAGAATTTAGCTTGTTTCGAATGGTGGCACGTACAAGTGATACATTTACACCAAACTTGCAGGCAACATGGCCCTGAATATCCATTATCCTGGATCCCATTATCAGAGGAGACCGCGAAAACACTTATATAAGCGAGGTATGCAATTATCCGTTACCGGATTAAGCAGGTACATCAACCGAACATTAACTGAAAAAAAAACCCTGGATGCATGAAACTCACCATACAGCAATCTCTAGAATGTATAAAATTCATTCAAACAGCAGTTAGTAACATATATATGTACGCTTTGCATACATTAACTGAAAAAAAAAAAAACGTGGATGTATGAAACTCACCATGCAGCAATCTCGAGAATGCATGAAATTCATACAAACAGCAGTTAGTAACATATATATATATATGTACGCTTTGCCGACATTACCCCCCCCCCCCCAAACAAAAAAACAACAACATCCTGGATGCACGAAACTCACAATACAGCAATCTCTAGAATGCACGAAACTCACAATACAGCAATCTCTAGAATGCACGAAACTCACAATACAGCAATCTCTAGAATGCACGAAACTCACAATACAGCAATCTCTAGAATGCACGAAACTCACAATACAGCAATCTCTAGAATTCATGAAATTCATTCAAACAGCGGTTAGTAACTTTTATATATATATGTACACTTCACGCACATTAACCGAAAAAAAAAAACCCACAAATTGAATTTCAGAAGAAAAATTGCAAATTTCACCATTCAAGAGTGTAAAAATCCTGAATTTCGTCGATAGTGCGTGTAAAATCATGAATTTTCTCAATCGAGCACGTAAAAATAATGAATTTTGTCGATTGTGCGCAGAAAAATAATGAATTTTGTTGATCGGCTACGTAAAAAAACTTCGCCATTCGGGAGTGTAAAAATCCTGAATTTCATCGATGAAATGCATAAAAATCACGAATCTCATCGATGGGCCGTGTAAAAATCATGATTTTTAGCGATCGAGTGAGTAAAAATCATGAATTTTATCGATCGGCGTGTAAAAATCATATGTATTTCGTCGATTGGCTACGTAAAAATCAAATTTCGTCATTCGAGAGTGTAAAAATCTTGAATTTCGTCGATCGAACGCATAAAAATAATGTTGTCGATCGAAAGCGTAAAAATCACAAATTTCAGCAATAAAGTGCAGAAAAAATCTGAATTTCGTCAATCAGACGCGGTAAAATCCTGAATTTAATCGATCGGACGCGGTAAAATCATAAATTTCAGCGGTCGGGTGAAGAAAAATCATGAATTTCAGCGATCTAATTAAAAAAAAAAAAAAAAAAAAAAAAAAAAAAACAAGAATTGTGGCAATTGGACACGGAAAAATCACAAATTTCGGTGATCAGGTGCGGAAAAATCATGAATTTTGGTGATCGGATGCAGAAAAATCGTGAATTTCATCGATCGTAATTGGAAAAATCATAAATTTTGGTAGTCAGGGGCGGAAAAACCAGGAATTTTCGTGATCGGGTGCAGAAAATTCATAAATTTCAGTGATCAAATGCGGAAAAATCATTAATTTCGGTGATCGGGTGTGGGAAAAATCATGAATTTTGTCGATCGAAAGCGTAAAAATCACAAATTTCAGCGATCAAGTGTGGAAAAATCCTGAATTTCGTCAATCAGACGCGGTAAAATCCTGAATTTAATCGATCGGATGCGGTAAAATCATAAATTTTGGCGGTCAGGTGAAGAAAAATCATAAATTTCGGCGATCTGATGCAAAAAAAAAAAAAAAAATCAAGAACTGCGGCAATCGGGCGCAGAAAAATTACAAATTTCTGTGGTCAGGTGCAGAAAAATCATGAATTTCAGCAATCAGACGCAAAAAAATCAAGAAATTTGGCCGTCGATTGTGGAAAAATCATTAATTTCATCGATCGGACGCTGTAAAATCATAAATTTCGGCGTTCGAGTGCAGAAAAATTATGGAATTAGGCGATCAGACGCGAAAAAATCAATTTTGGCGATCGGGCACGGAAAAATAAAAACTTTCGGCGATCGGGTGTGGAAAAATCATGAATTTCGTCGAACGGGCGTGGAAAAATCGCTAATTTTAGGGAAAAAAGTTAAACAGAAAATCCTGCATTTGGCCGGTACTTTCCATGTTTTTAGTCGCCAGTTTTTCAAGTTTAATCGACGAGTGGCGACTGGCGAGTGCTTATTTTCACCTTTACTCTGAACCTGTTTACGTTTTACATGCGACTCTCGGCATTGAGCAATAAGTGACAGCGTTCATCCATTATTTTCCGCAATTCGCTAACTTTGTTAATATAATAATTAACACCGTAATTCATTTTTTAAATGTTTATACATAGCCATAAGATAGCTAAAAATATGTACCGACAGACACTTCTTCAAAACTGGTTTCTCTTAAAAAAATTAGATAGATTCAACGTATTTATAAAAGCCTTACTAGAAAAAATATATTCATAGGATATTTGTATTTTCAAAGTTTTGTTCATATTATCTTATTTTAAACTTTTCTTTAATAGTGATGGAGTTAATTTAGAGTTTGTTATTGTGAATTCAAATAACTCATATTTATTACAAAATTAAATTAAATATTTGAGCCTTTTATCAGTACAATTAAATTTATAATATTGTTTGGGTTGATCTTGACTGTACTTAGCCTGTGTGTCAATATTAGTGTCAATCCAATTAATGATTTCTCAAGGTTTTTACATATATTTTCAATTGCTTTTAATCAAAGTTTATAAATAATATACCAGGAGGAAAATAACTTTATAAAAATTATGATTTAAAGTAATGTAAACAGAACACGATCGGAATTGGAGTTGAGTTGAGTTGGTACTATTTTAATTATTGTCCTCTTGAATGATATGTTACATGAAATGCGATTAAAAGCTTTTTCTTTTTTTTCCAAGATAGTTTGCCAAATTGGTATGTTACAGATGTCAGTTAACATTTTTCAATTAATAACAAAATATTTGTTGCTATATTTTTATACTTGATAGCAGGGGTGTAAAAATCCAGTCGCCAATGGGTAGATTACTACCACTAAATTTTTAGTATTGTTCGACTAATAAGAATACTGATAAAATTTAGTTGAAGTATAATAATAAAATTTAGCCGAAGAATACTAATAAAATTTAGTGGTGAGAATCGGCCCACTGACTCCTAGATTTTTACACCCCAGCTTGATAGCTTATTTTTAAATTTTGTATGCTGTTACTTGTTTGTAATAATAAAAACTTTGGATTTAAAGAAAATATTTTTTTTTTAACTTATTTATCCATTGAACACCATAAAACACATTTCAGGATTCATTTTCTGCATTTTTTATTACAAAATAATGTAAAATTAATACAAGAAAAAACATCTAGTGACCAAAATTTATCAAATTATAAAGCATGTATGACATGATAATAATACTATATGTGTTTTACATTTCGTGATTTATCGGCATAATCGTAATTGTAGGGGCAACAAACTTTAAATTAACTCCATCGCTATTACAGTATTAAAAAAAAAAAAAAGTCTAAAATAAGACAATATGGACGACACATTGACAATACAAATCTCCTCCGAAATAATTTTTTTTGGCAAGACAACGTGGTACTTTATAAATACGTTGAATGTATCTAATTTTTTAATCTATCTAGATTTGTAGAGGTGTCTGTCGGTACATATTTTTAGCCATCTTATGGCTATATATAAACATTTAAAAAATTACGGCATTAATTATTATATTAACAAAGCTAGCGAATTACAGAAAATAATATACGAACGCTTGCACTTACCGCCATCGCCGTCAAAATGTAAACAGAACACGATCGGAATTGGAGTTGAGTTGAGTAGTAGTGTTTCTTCACATAATTGGAGACAGAAATGCCGGGTCAGTTACGAAAAAAAAAAAAAAATGTTAAGGAGATTTACATTTTTCATTTGTTTTTTGAAGTAAAATTTTATTGAAAACTGGAACTCATGCCTGTAGTTAATAAGTGGAAAGGCCATTTCCCCTCTCTCGATTTTGAAATTTAAATAACTAAATAACTAAAATAAATAATAAAATAAAAATAAAAAATAACTTAAAATAAAAGAACTAAGAATTTTTCGTTGTGTGTAGGGTGTGTATGTGTGGGGGGGGGGAGGGGGGTGTTCAATTACTACTTTCTTCCTGAATTTTAAAGTTTAAGTAACTAAAATTACGTTTTCTCCGATTTTGAACAGCATAATAAAATTGGTTCTTTTCGAGTAACTTAAAAGAGGAACTAAGAATTTTCCGTTGGAGGGGGAGGGGGGGGGGGCGTCATTAACCCTCCCTGGATTTTGAAATTTTATTTAATTTTTTATTTTGACCGATTTTGTAAAACAGTAAATTTATTCTTTTTTCGAGTAATTTAAAGTAATTAAACACTAAGAGAAAGTACAAATTTCCCGTTGGGGGTGAAGGGCGGACTTTCCCCCTTAAATTCCCCATGAAAGTTATTTATTTATTATTTTTTATATTTATGTGTTAAAAATTTATCTCCAAAGGGGAGGTTGAAAGCAATGTCCGCTGCTTAACTCGCTGTTCCTCGCTTAAACTTAAAAGAGGAACTAAGAATTTTCCGTTGGAAGGGGGGGGGGGCGTCATTAACCCTCCCTGGATTTTGAAATTTTATTTAATTTTTTATTTTGACCGATTTTGGAAAACAGTAAATTTATTCTTTTTTCGAGTAATTTAAAGTAATTAAACACTAGAGAAAGTACAAATTTCCCGTTGGGGGGAAGGGCGGACTTTCCCCCTTAAATTCCCCATGAAAGTTATTTTTTTTATATATATATTTATGTGTTGTTAAAAATTTATCTCAAAATGGGTGGTTCAAAGCAGTGTTCGCCCCCCCCGCCTGAGGATTTTAATTTTTGTTCAATTTAGTCCCATTAAACTAAAAGTCTTGAAAACAGTGTTAATTATTAATAACAGAGTAAATACGCAATATTGTCATAAACTGAAAAACTTTAATATTGCTTAGCTTTTGAAACTGCAGATAAATTGCTGAAAATATCTCACAAACTTACTAAAATTAAGTTCTGTAAAATTACCTTAGAGTAACTGCACTTATACTGCAGATACATCTGAAAATATAATACTGAATTAATGACTGTAAAATTACTTCAAATTTACTGCAGTTTTACTACAGATGTAAAGTCTGATTATTTTTTTAATTTATGATTATAACATAACTTCACGTAAACTGCAGTTTTTTTGCAGATAAAAGCTCACAGTATTTTTGAAATATATTACTGCAAAATTACTTCACATTAACTGCAAAATAACTGAAGTATTTTTACAGTCGAGATTGCACTACAGAAAATCTACAGTTGACTGTAGAAAAACTTTAAAAATACTTCACTTCTGTAGAAAAACTGCAGTTCATTTTTAGCTGGGAAACCAGAGTAGCGATGCATAAATAAGGATTTCTAACTAAATAGTGTCAATATGGATTGAAGTTATGAGCGTAGAGCCATGCGAATGTCGCCCCACCTGCACATGGCAAATTACACATACGTCACCCTGATTGAAATATTTTTCAGGCACATTTTTCTTCATGACAATTAGTTTTTTTTTTTTTTTTTTTTTTAACATGACATTTATTATTATGATGGAGATTGTTAATACAGAAAACTTTATTTAACAGATTCTTTTTTATATTTGCGGGAATGAAGAGGTGCAAGGGTCTAATTACATTTAAGCTTCAAGGTGTATTTCTAGAAAGCAGTTACCAGAATTTCCGAATAATAGTCTAAGCCAAATTTCTAATTAAGTTCCTAGCTTAATCAAATGAATCAATCTTTAAAGATGTATTGTGATTCTCCTAATTTGTTATTTGTTGAAGGCCACTTAAACAACCCTCCCCCCCTCCCGACCCGTCCTTCAAGGTTTTTTCTCTAACTCTGCTCCGTTTCCATATCTCAGCAACTATCTTTCCGATTTCAACGCAAGTGATTTCAAACATTATAATTAATTTAATAGTCACCCTTTATAACATTAAACTAAAATTATGAGTAGCGGTTACCACTATTTACTAATAACAGTTTAAGCCAAATTTGTAATTAAATTCAAAGCTTAAGGAAACGAACGAATTTTGAAAGATGCATAGTGGTCCTCCCAATTAGTCATTTGCTGACGGGCACTTGAACATCCCCTCCCTCCCCCCCTTCCGGGACCTCCTTCAAGGTATTTTCTCTAACTATGCTCCGTTTCCATATCTCAGCTACTATTTTTCCGATTTCAACGCAAGTGGTTCTAAACAGTATAATTAACTTAATAGTCACTCTTTATAACATTAAACTAAATTTATTAGTAGCGGTTACCACTATTTCCGAATAATAGTTTAAGCCAAATTTGTAGTTACGTTCCAAGCTTAAGCAAACGAACGAATTTTGAAAGATGCATAGTGGTCCTTCTAATTAGTCATTTGCCGAAGGACACTTGAACAACCCCCCCGGCCCTCCCTTCAAGGTTTTTTTTTCTATCTATGCTCCGTTTCCATATCTCAGCAACTATCTTTCCGATTTCAACACAAGTGATTTCAAACATTATAATTAATTTAATAGTCACCCTTTATAACATTAAACTAAATTTATAAGTAGCGGTTACCACTATTTCCGAATAATAGTTTAAGCCAAATTTGTAATTATGTTTCTAGCTTAAGCAAACGAACGAATTTTTAAAGATGCATAGTGGTCCTCCTAATTAGTCATTTGCTGAAGGACACTTGAAAAACCCCTCCCCCCCGTCCTCCCTTCAAGGTTTTTTTCTCTAACTATGCTCCGTTTCCATATCTCAGCAACTATCTTTCCGAGTTCAATACATGTTATTCCAAACATTATAATTATCTTAAATGTCACTCTTTATAACATTATACTAAATTTATGAGTAGCGGTTACCATTATTTACGAATAATAGTTTAAGCCAAATTTATAGTTAAGTTCAAAGCTTAAGCAAACGAACGAATTTTGAAAGGTGCATAGTGGTCCTCCTAATTAGTCATTTGCTGAGGGGCACTTGAACATCCCCTCCACCCCGAGACCTCCTTCACGGTTTTTTCTCTAACTATGCTCCGTTTTCTTTTTTTCTCTAACTATGCTCCGTTTCCATATCTCAGCAACTATTTTTCCGATTTCAACGCAAGTGATTCCAAACATTGTAATTAACTTAATTGTCACTCTTTATAACATTAAACTAAATTTATGAGTAGTGGTTACCACTATTTCCAAATAATTGGGTAAGCAAAATTTGTAATTAAGTTCCTAGCTTAAGCAAACGAACGAATTTCGAAAGATGCATAGTGCTCCTCTTAATTAGTCATTTGCTGAAGGGTACATGAGCAACCCTCCTCCCCGGCCCCTCCTTCAAGGTTTTTCTCTAACTATGCCCCGTTTCTATATATCAGCAACTATCTTTCCGATTTCAACGCAAGTGATTCCAAACATTATATTTAACTTAATAGTCACCCTTTATAACATTAAATTAAATATATGAGTAGCGGTGACCACTATTTACAAATAAGAGTTTAAGCCAAATTTGTAATTAAATTCCTAGCTTAATCAAACGAACGAATTTTTATGTATGCATAGTGGGCCTCCTAATTAGTCATTTTCGGAAGGACACTCGAACATCCCCTCCCCTCGGCACCTCACTCAAGGTTATTTTCTCTAACTGTGCCTTATTGCAATAACTGGGCTAATAATGTTCCAATCTTCTCGAAACCAGCTCAATTTTGTAGTGCGCCTACTATACAGTCACGTAGGCAGCGGAGACCTGTCTCAGAAGTTCGTTCGGAAAGAGGTTTGTTTAGAACAGAATGCTCCCCTGGCGGTAGTAGGGGGAAATAAAAGATTTTCTAGAGCGTACGAGCATGCCGGGTATACGGTTCCGAAGCCATCATAGACCGTGGCCAGAGTTCTGTTTTTTAAGAGATTTAAGTTAATTACAAGGGCTCGGGCAACGCCGGGCGGGTCAGCTAGTATATATTAAAATTAAATGATATACGCAAAGTAATATTTTAAATTTTCTTTTTCAATGCATTTTAAATAATTCCAAAAACATTTGTTTAATTTAATTTTCCAATTCGAACGTTTTACGTTATACTATTTTGTGTTTCGCGCTCTATGAAAAACGAAAAATAGAACATATGTGATATTATATCCATTTACATCTATTAGTTTAAACTTCATAACCAAAATGTTATGAAGAAACGTTTATCAGTATGTTTATGTTTTAAAAATATATTTATTATACATCTATTATTTTCGATAAACATTTTTGTTATCGTGAAATTAAGCTCAAATTAAAGATCATATTTATTTCGTATAGTTTCTTACATTAACGAACATATTATTAAAACACTTCCTCCTTCCGTGAAGAAATGTTTTTAAATTCTCATTTAATTCCTTATTTGAATTTTCTTCCCATAAACGTCCTATACTGAGGATAACTAAAGATATTATAATTTTATTTAAACTGTATTAAATGAGTTGCAGAAAGACGTTTATAAAAATTGCTTGTTTTATCATCTTGTTGAAAACGGTATAACTGTGTCACATTTTTTTTACGTTTCAATAAAGATTTATTTTATCTCTCTATATTAAAAAAAAGTAACCACCGCTGTGGCCGCCGCTGTCAATTAAGATTTTGTGCCTTGAAGTCTTTCTGGACTAATATCCAGAAAACTATTGCAAATAAAAATTTAAAAATTGGTGGTTTTATAAAGGAATGTTCGATAAACACGCTGAAGTAGACAGTTTTTAAATCGAAGAATTATTTTAAGAGATATTTAAAATCAAAGTTGGTCAAAACAGTTTTCTTATGAAAGTTTTATAGAAACGAAAACTATGCACAGGAATTTAAGCATAATTTGTAAGGATATAGTTGACAAGGTTGGGGTGTGCAGACTGCAATTATTTTTTTCAATTTGACTCATTTTTTGAGGTTATATATCAATTTTTTATTCAAAATTTTCATTATTTTGACGAAGATTTATTTCATATTTCATAAATTCCATTATTGGAATCGTTGCCAATTTGTAAAATAACGCACGTAATAATATTCCCTTTCAATTAAGAAATGTATTAACACGTGACTATTAAAAACAGAAATAAAACTTTAAAATAATAATTAAATGCTCACGTGTTAAAAGCAATAAATGTAGAAAATAACGGAATAAAAAATGTACTTGCGCGTGAATATTAAAAAGATAAATAATTAAATTATTCCGCGTTTTCAAAGCATTAAGTAGAGTAAGATTAATTTATTTCGACAAAATATTTTATCTATTATTGCAAATTTTAAAACAGCGTAATTAATAATATTTCCCTTCAATTAAAAGCTATATTTTTACGTTTAATAATTACGTTTAAATCAACAAAATAACTAATAAATTGGTAAAATATAATTAAAAATACAGATAAACGTTGAATTAAAGATCACTCGATGACATAACTACCACGTGTAACGCATCTGGTTCTAATTGAATGCGACGCCACAGATATGCACTTTTGGGTTTAAATCCTATATTTTGGCGACAGTTCATTTCTTTTATAGAAAGTAGTAGTTGGGATAATGGAGTAATACCAAATTTTCTATAGCATCGTTATAAAATTTCCCGATGCCATGACATAGCTTACTTAACCATTTTGCACGAGTTTATTTTCAAACGTTTAATTAACCTTATTAAATTCCTACTATTAGCTCACACTCTCTCTATGTATATCTTGTTGGAATTTTCAATCGTTAATAAAATATTTTCTATTCATCCATTCAAGTTTAAAAAAAAAAATTAAACTTGTACTGGATGAAAACTGATGTTAATACAGTTTTTTCAAATATTAATTCATTAATTAAATTAAATTAATTAATTTTAATTTTATATTTCATTTCTGTTCAAAAGTATAGACTCACTCCATATTTATAGTCTCACCTTCACACGTAAAAAGATAATGGGGCTGTTCACGGACGAAGATCAGGCGGCTCGCGGGCGAAGGAGACTATAAATGTGGAGTGAGTCTATACTTTTGAACAGAAATGAAGTATAAAACTAAAATTAAATAATAAAATTTAATTAATTAATTAATATTTGAAAAAAACTGTATTATCGCTAACTGTAACATCGCTATGGCATTTTATGGTGAAGTTTGGTAATTTTTGAAATTCAATGTTTGAAAAACGGCATAATTATTAGATTTTAAATTTATATCAAGAAAAATACAATTTTTTTACCTTTCTAACGCAGTTTGTCTAACAATTTTGTGAGATATACTTTTCGAGCTATTAATTTTTGGTATTTTAGCTATTTATTTTTTATTTAATTTTTAATACATTTCAAAATTTTCTGTTATGTAAGATATTTAACAAGATATAAATTTAGGTATAAATACCGTCAGTGGCGAAGCGTGTAGATCGCTGGAAAAAAATTTCTATTTGACCTAAGTAGGAATTGACTTAAAAAAAAAAAAAAATTATATTACTTGTTTTATCAACAGTTGTTAGCTGTCTCGGCAGCAGTTGATTCGGCTTTAAAATCCCTTGGTCAAAGGAAAATGAATGGAAACCCGATTATAGCAGATATTACAGCGAGCAGCCGATTACACAAGGTCGATTATAGCAGTCGATTACATCAGGTCGTTTAATTATAATTCAATCTTCCGCAATCGTTTTAAGGTTGATCAAATCAGAGTGTTTTTACAGTTTGTGGTGTCAGAACGGGGGTTGGCGAGCGTAGCTCGTAGGGGGCAGAGCCCCCTAGTTTAAAAAAAAAAAAATAAAAAAAAATAAAAAAATCACAAACTATGCTTTTAACGCTTTTACATAAAAACAATAAAACAAACATTAAGTGTATTGATTCTTAATTTTTAGAGACTAAATATTATATTTTTATAACACCCTGCGTACTTTTAGATTTGTATGACAAATCTATGTATCTATCCTGGCTTAATACAAAATTTATTGGTATAAACAGGCCAGTTTAACTCGTTATTTCCGCATATATAAAAAGGGGAGGTTTAAATTCCTCTTTAAATGAGAATACATTAAATACAGTTAATGTTACTTATAGAAAAAATAGTACATTAAAAGAGTCATTAAAATATATTTTAATGTATTCTATATAATGACAAAACCATATACTTACGCTCTATTTTCAGTTCATATTTTGTAATGCATATTATTTTGTATTGCCTGTCTTATGCAAAAAGAAAATGAAATGTGCCATTTTAAAACTTTTATAATGAGTAGTTTAACTCCTTAACATAATACTTTGAAGAAACGTGTACCTTCTTTTTCCGATAATACATTTCATTAGCTTGAAATTAAGCTCAAATTAATTATCATAATTGTTTATGATACTTTTTTATATTAAATAAATTTCTTTAAACTTCTTCCTCTTGTCATAGAGAAAGTTTCTAAAACATCATTTAAATCCTAATTAACTTTTGTTCTTATAAACATCCTACATTAAGGCAATTCGAAAGAGATTAATTAAACATCTAAGCAGCTCAAAAAATTAAACATTTAAAAATTAGCAGTCAATTTAAAATTTAATAATTGGAATTGCACAAATTTAATTATTTTTAGATAACTGTTTAATAAATAGAAAGTTTTATGAAAATGCTAAAATCACCTAAATGTTCTGTAATTGTTAACTTTAAAAATGAATAAAGTTATCTTTCAATTTTGTTTTAATTTTTAATTTCTAATTAAGTTGGATTTTTTAAAGAAAAGGCAATGAATAAAAACATGAATCGAAAAGGGGGCTTTCAATGGTTTTGGTATAAAAAGATTAAACATGGCATAGAGTGCATTTTGTCTAAACTCTCTGACGACGGCTGACACGAATTCTTGTATTTTCGATATGTGTAACTCCGGCTACAATAGGTATTTTGGTTACCATAAGTTTAACAAATTCCCACAATATTTGTATTCCTAAAATAAGTGTAATATCAGTACATATGAAGAATTAAATTAAAGAAAGTATCATTATTTTATGCATATTTTTAATACAATCACGAATAAGAAAAACGGAACGAAACTCAGTTGTGATGGTGAGGTTTCTTTTATTCCAGGACAGTACAATGTATCATATGTCTCAAACATTGCTAAGAAAAAACTCGACCGGTCATCGCTGAGTCAACATGACCTCGAATTTTTATAACTTTACATGATAGATCTACTGTTCGGTAAACCGGACGCCATATACTTAGTCTACCATCATTGAGTCGTATTCAAGACTCATCTCTCCGTATTTCTCGGACATTAACGTCAATGGTTCACGCGTTGTATTGTCTATCCCATGAAATAAATTGAGCTAATTGACGTGCATTTACAATTATTACTTTGGTGAGTCTTCTTCCCCTGAAGCCCATTTGGTGAAACGAGAGCTACGCAACTGTATAGACTAAATACTTGTATTCACCATCTAGCTCAACCAAGAAAACCTGGGACGTACGCTTAAATGGTATTCATCATTAATCTGACTTGACTTTTGTCACGATTAGGTCCTAT
Organism: Maratus michaelseni; assembly: GCA_963931845.1. NCBI lineage: Eukaryota > Metazoa > Arthropoda > Arachnida > Araneae > Salticidae > Maratus > Maratus michaelseni. The sequence continues at coordinate 157,847,938 of OZ007588.1, forward strand.
CAGGTTAATCGGGGATCTTATTTGAGCATTCGACCGATATTTTTCAGTTTGAGGTATAAGGTGAATACGAGCATTAATGTGTTGACCGCTCATTTAATATGATTGTCTGATTAGCTAAAATTAGCTAATCATGGGCTGCATACAATACAGTTGAATCAGAGAAATTCAAGTTCTTTCAAATATGCCAGTCCTTTTACTGTTTTCACAATTACTAGTACCTTTTACCGAAATCAGTATATTCGCGTACTGTTCTCGATCGGATCTTTTGGAACGAGAAAACCATATTCCAATGAAATTTAATGATTCAAGTGGCAGCAACTATTATTCGTCTTCAATCAAAGCGATTAAATCGCGAGTTATCCCAATCATGTAATTTAAAAATTTGTTTATAGAATCCTATATATCTAACTACAAATATTATATCGCAGCGTTCACATATGCGTAGGAATAAAGCAGTAGCACCACTTTTTTCTATAACATTGGCTATTTCCAGTGCAATGGCGCTTCAGTGTGCATAGCGAATTCATCATAACTCGAATTAATCACAAGGTCCGAAATTCTTGCCGTAGAACTATTGTTAAAACTAGATTATTAATTCGAATATTTTTTATCACTACTGTTAATCTTAATTAAAAACACTAATAGCTTCAAATAAAAGAAAAAGAAATCTTTAGATATTTACGATCAGTACAATTTTAGTCCGTCACCGTCCTTAGCCATCTTAAAAAGTATCAGTTATGTTTGCGATTATTATTTGTCACCTTGCATTCATTAGGAACCCTCTACCGACAAAAAATTATAATGTTTCTTAAATAGAACTAGTGACTAAAAAACATAGAAATCATTAACTGCCACAAAAAAAAAACTTGTCCGTTTTATTTTATTCTTTAAATTCATTTTGCAGTGAAATCGGTGAAAAATAAACCTTCCCTTAGTAGGATCATACTTTAAAGAGAAAAATGTGATAGTTCATTCGAAAATAATACCATTCAATTATACCTAATAAGATATAAAAATGGGTAAAGCGCAATTTTCTTTTGACCCCTTGCGATTCCACCTTAACCCATTACCCGCTGAAGTTGCAATGATGCATACAGACAGACGAAAGGTGCAGTACGCAGACAAAAATAAATGAAAATGAAAAATGACTCAACAAACAATATTTTAATAAGAGCAATTTTTTCTTAGGACTGAGTTTCAATTTAGGGAAATATTTCATTAGAAAAAAAGTTTGCCTCTATGAATTATATTTGCAAATGTAATCAATGTTTATAAATATATATATCGAAAGAGAGTAGAAAAGTCTGCGAACTTTAACAGTGAAAATTCCACTCCAAATACAATTTATTACTGACATACGGAACACTTCACTCATGTATTTATATCATTTATTCCATTTTTGTTTCTAAGTTATCTTATAAATTTGATGTTTATTTCTTTTACTACTAGACATCAAATTAAGAAAAGTATCATCAAACGTTGATATTTAAGCTTTAAATAACTTTGGTTTACACCAACAAAGGAATGTTTTGCGGAATACGCCAACCGAGTTTTTATGTTGCTGCAAACATTGCGTGTTTTTAAAGGTTAATAAAGAATCCCTTGGGGACCTCCGTGGCCGAGTGGTTAAGGCACCACTCCGCTAATCGCTTGAGAGCGTAGGAGTCAAGGCGACAGGTTCAACTACCGTCACCTCCATTGCACATTCAAAGTGGAGGTCCGGGCTGTAATTCTTCAAATATGTTATTTTCTTGTGTCTATCCCGTCCTCATCAAGAAGATTTAGGTAATTGTCGAAGTCATGTAAGTGTTTCGGTAAATAAAAATATATGGATCATTCGAGACAACAGTCTGTGTAGCTATAGGTCACAAAGCAACACTCCTTCAAATGTTCAAATGTTCAAAGAACCTCTTATTTGTAAAATTTTTAATGAGATCATTCCACTAATCAATTGTTTGTATTTGTGTGGGAGAGAAACAGAAAATATATGTTTCGATCATTCATTGCCAGCGAGAAAAACATTTCCTTACTATTGCCGTTAGACGCTGTGGTAATTTTTTCCATTCTGTCCGTATAGAAATATTATATAGAAGCTGTATAAAAGTACCTAAAACAAGATATCTCACAGTACGAAAAGCTCAGTTGGAGCGTTAGATAACGAAAAACATAATGGAAGGATTTTTGTTTGTCTCTCAAAAATTGCTGAAGCTAGTGAAGAAGTAGGAAGAAGTGATAATATTATAAATAATAATGATGGTGTTTTATCATGCTATACAGTTAAGAAATTGCTTTACACGTAAAGTATATGTTTGCGCCTTCTAAATGTACTGCTTATTATGAAAAACAATAAGATAAAAAAACTGAAAAATTTAAATGGATAAAAAAGGAGCCATTGAATTCATTTCAGCCAATAAATGAAGAAGAATAGTATATATAAAAACATAATACAATATAGATATTGCATAGAGATTTTTATTTTTTTTCTTGAGGTGTTATTTCACTTTTCATCTAACTGATAAAATTATAAACCTTGCAAAATTTTGCTTCTGATTGTATAGCATATGAAGCTTACATAAAACAACTTATTAGAATATTTATAATTATGGTGTATCATTCTATACCTCGGGATGAAGCACATTGGTCTTTTGTTAAAGACAGTTTCTGTTTCTATTGTTTGAGAATAAATGTGGATTTTGCAATAAAATAATGTGAAACATAATTTGCATTTGACTGATAACAGTCGCATCGATAACACTGATAAATCACATAAGGTGGTATTGTATCTAAACACGCTAATTAGAAAATGTCCCCTCTCAAATCTGATAGATATTTGTGTCCAATTCGATATTTATTTAAGTAAATTGACAGTATCAAATTCATCAGAATATGAAGTATTTGGTCTTGGTGAAGGTGTGGTTATGACATTTGCTGGGTATTGTTGAAATTCCAGCTGATACCATTATTTGCTTTCACGACGTTTTTACCTTTTTATCATATGCTCAGTCGTCTAAAAAAGATTAATATCAGTGGTACAGGTATAATTCAAGACAATCGAATACAAACATGTCCATAGGAATCCATGAACTATTTTTTGAGACGGTATATTATGGTTTTAAACTTGAAGAGGTGAACAAGGTAATTGTCCTCTGGAACGCGAATTCTGTTGTGACCCTTCGTTAAACACTTAGAAAAAAAACATCCCACAAAAATACAAAAATTCTTCCCCATTCGATACGAGCACAAAATAAAAAAACATTGTCTCTAAACCTCATCTTATTGAACAGTACAAGGACAAAATGGGGGAGTCTATTTATGCGACATTTTAGTAGCCAATTACAGAATACGAATTCGTGGGGAAAATGGTGGGGGCCGATATGTAAGAATTACATTGACGTAACCTAGAAAACTGCGAGAAAAATGCATTGTCTAGAACTAAAAATAAAAAGTATTTTTTGTATTTTAGACGCGAATGTTGCATTTTTTCTTTTACAAACGTCCTTTGAAAGTGAATAGCCAACAATAGGTGAGCAAGAGGAAGACATAGAAATTTCAACATTTAAAAGTCATTACATGGAAAACACGGACTTTTTATTATTAAAAAACAAAGAGTACGGAGTTAAATAATGCGACAGTCAGGCTGTTTGCCGATGCCAAGTGTGTGATGCAGCTTTTCATCATAATGAAAATTGTAGTGAAGTAAAAATCTGACTTTAAAAAATCAGTAATTTGTATATATTATATATATGTGTGTGTGTGTTTAATATTGATTATAATTTATTTACCTGTAATGTGATATGTAACTTTCTAAAATGTAACTAAATTAAAAAAAAAGCATTTCAATGCTCAATTCTAAGTAAACTCCAAACAAGCTTAGTTGAGATCATTTAACATCCATTCTATTAGTTGGCAGACGTTACGCAAATGTAGCACTTTATTTTCCAAAATAAAAGAACAGTTCTGTTATTTTTACTTTAAATTAATGTTATGTATGCTGAAACTACGAAGAACATTTTTTTATTATAGATGCAAAAGTCACCGTTTAATGTTGCTTAAAAGAAAAATGACAATGATGGAATATATGTTATCATGACACAACAAAAAATTAAGATTCTTTGTACATTTGTATATTTTCTTCAAAAACTGAAAGTGCTTTTTATACAATTGGTTAATTAAACATATAATGTTAAAATTTAGTACCTATTTAGAGGTAACGCACATTTGTTTAGGACATGGGCTTCCTTGAAAAAATATATATTAAATCACTAACTATATTTTACTGTAATCTGATCTAGGTTGTTTAATCGCATTTGTTGTATACTTAGGTCGCATGGACTAATTTGACTTAAGTTATATAAATTGTTAAACCAGCTAATTAGCTAATTTATTTACTGACATTTTTTTGTGTTTAATAATTTGTTTATCCCTTTATAATTTATTATGTAGAAGTAATACATCCTTATATAAAGCATTTTTCAATTTATCATTACTTAAAATGTTATTAGCTATGAAGAATATGTATTTTATAATTTCAAAATATCATGTTATTTAATTTTAAAACATTTATGTAAATATTTTTTTTTTATAAATTCAGTAGAAAGACACCTTTCCACTGGGAAAGCTAACAATAAAATCACTTGTCTGAATATCTAATTGCAGTCTTTCTAAAATCAGTTTTAATAACTGAATCGAATAACTTCAGATTTTCTTCAAAACATGTCCAGATTTTCTGAAACGAAGATGCGTTGGTAAAAAGTAACAACTGCTTATTTTATGAAAACATGTTTGTCTACGAATGTCTTTGAAAGATTAAAATTTTATGCATGAACTTCATTTGAGGTATTTTAAAACGTATTTATAAAAGTATACAAAACATTAAGATTTAAAAGCATTCATAAAACTTATCTTGTAGAAATTAAATGTGAAAAATAGGTCTTTAAAGATATTGATTAAAAGTTAAGAAATGCACAATTACCAGATGTTTTAAAGTTTTTCATAAATATTCTTCTGTAAAATAATTCCAAACTATATGAATCATTTTTTAGAGGAAAGTTTTTAGAGGTTTATTTGTTTCATTTTTATATTAAAAAAAACACTGGCACATCTACTTACAAATTTAACGAATTGTAGTTTAATAATTTTGAAATATTGCAGTATTATAAATTTATCAGGAACATATTTTTTATGTTTTATTTTGTAGATTTTATAAAACAGACGAAATTCTAGGAAGAACACATTTTACTAAATTTAATGTTAAAAATTAAGCTGATATTAAGTATAATAGAAGAACCACAGCCCTGGCAAGATTATATCAAGAAGAAACCATCTGAATAAATTTCAATGGAAGTAAAATAATTTTTTCCTGCAGTCTATACTATCCATACATAATAAGGTAAACTAAGAAATAGTAACATGAAAAATACAATATGTAACGATGTAGCATCTTTTAACTTACCGAAATTGTGGCTCGAGTTACTCCATGGTTACATATATGAAAACAAACAACCAAGTAAAAGTAAAAGATAACGTGTGTATTTTTTAAAAAGTACATGAAAATTAAATGATATTCTTTCAAATAATAACTTGAAAGACCGTGGAATTATAAAATATTCGCATTTGATTTTTAAAATGGCTCGGAGTCAGCGGAATCATGTCAAAAATCTAATAAAAGTTATTTTACTGTATATTATGTTGTTAATTTACACCTTTTAGCATTTAAAAGAATTGTAAACAATGTTTAATTTTATTTTCGCTTGGTGATTACATTTCATAAGAAATAAAATATGCAGAAATATTTCTTCAAAGAAGCACTTTTTCAGAAAAAAATACTTCACACATTCTCAGAAATTTAAACCATATTTTCTCCAAAATTTAATTTGATGAAAGCTTAATTTCAGAGAAAATGTTTTAAAGGTAATATTAAACAAGAGAAAACAAAACGCAAAGTGCAGATCTTTAGAAAAAAAAAATATACGTGGTATAGTTATATGAAAACAAAATGGTTCGCATAATTTTCACTATCTACCGCACTAGTTTTCACAATGTTTATAGTATATATTTTGAATAATGTAACTTTTTTCCAAAAGACTCCCTTGTACTTTTGCGTTTTGAAATGTTTCTCATTTTTAATTAATATTTTAAAGAACATTCAATGCATCTTAATCGAATTTTAATTCTACCAGAGATTTTCACTATTGTTACTATACATATTTTCAGAATCACATAGTGTTTCAAGAGAATCATTGCATAAGGTACCTGTTCCAGTAGTTGGACATTTAACAAAAATTGCCTATTTTTAGTGTATCGTTCTTAATTTTAGTTGTAGCGACAACAAGCGTTCGTTATCTTAATTAACGTTTTCTGCAGACGAATGAGGTACAATAGTTGCTTCTTTAAACATTTTTCTTGAGTAAATATTTTTTTCGAATGAAAGCTTAAAATGGCCTTAATAGTAGATCGAGTACTAGAACAGACTTCCAGTAGTTGATAAATTTGAAATCTTGCATAAAACTAAAAGACGACACGGTTAGCAATATATATTTCATTAACAAAATAATAAAGTTTTTTGTTATAGTAATAAAAATTTATATAATAGAATTTGTAAAGTAATTTCTGTCGAAATATTAACACTTTTTTATAATTAATTTTATTTAAATTTAATTGAAAAAAGCAATATGTTCAATGGGGAGAAAGGAAGATATATTATTAAGCATCAACGAGTTCTGATCAGAACGCTAAAGGTAAGATGCCTTTAGGAAGAAATGCTAAATGGAATGTGACCCAAATTACCGTTTCCGTAATTTAAAAACACTGAATGGCAGGAAACGTCACCCATCCAGATCACGCTCTGTGTGGTATGAAAAAAGAGAGAATCGGTGCATGCTCCTGATTTTTTGGCGAGCATGACTGCTTGCCTGAGTGATTTTTTAAAAATCTGTACTCATTGTTATAGCAGGCAGCTTCCGGGGAATTATCGGCAAGAGACCAATGTATAGGCATGTTTTCTGACATGTATGACGTCATAGTCATATATGACGTATATGACATATTATAACCTCTATGACCAAGTTATAGTCACATTCTTGTAAGACACATCATAACTAATTAATTCAAAAATATCCCATGATAGGTAATGATTCTAGTTTTCCATGGTAATTACGTCATAGTTAAGATGGAGTCATATTATTTGCATATTACTGAATTTAAAATCCGAATTCGTGTACAAAAATTGTTTAATAAAATCAATCATATAATATACCGACAGTTTTTTTGGATAGATGTTTCTGCAGATATAGATATTAAATGGGAAAAGAGTCTAAATATAGATCTCAAGTTCTGAATATTTCAAATCTAGGCTTAAGTTTACCATTGGAATTTACAGTAAATGTCAACAAAAGATAAAATGTGGCCAACTTAAAATGCATTTATTTTATTACGGAAAGTAATCATATCATAATAACAGACGATATAATTCGTTTCACTGAATTAATAACAGTCCGAACGGATCTCATTTGTCACGTTTGACGTACAATTTCCAACTTGTTTTTTTTTTTTTTTACCATGCTTGCTATGCGAGTAATAATATGATATTTTTTTCAAAACATAAATAAAAATTTCAAAACCTTTATAATAAATAAATAGAGGACCATGAAAAGGAACGTGCGTTTGGATGCCATTTTTTATTTTATTTTATTTTAATGCTAACACACATTTTAGTTTGTTTTACAACTATTATAAGGAAAATTATCATTATGAGTTCAAAATATTATATCTGTAAAAATCGTAAACTACTTCACGGAATAACTTTCATATCCAAAACTATAATTTACAAAAAAATTCAAAATTAATGTCAAAATTGCATGTTATATCAGACATTTGAACGTTACTAATGTTAATATGGTGAGGGCACCGAAAACTGAATGAAGTTCTAATTCCCAATCGACTGGCTATTTTTATTTTTCTGTTTTACAATTTTGCGATTAAAATATATGAGGATGATCTCACGCTCTCTGTCTCTTTTACGAATGTACATATCTTAAAGTTAAGAGGGTAAGTCGAAAATTACCCTCGCTTTAGCCACAAAAGGCTTTGAAAGTGCTCTGAGCGCCATCTGCGTATGCATGCGTTCAGTTGCTTCTGTAATCTCGAGTGCGTAGTTTTATCACGCTCGCGTCAGTTCTCTGCCAGATACGACAGCGTAACCATTTCACCTCTGCTATCAGTTTCTAGCAAAGAGGAATAACGAGTTGTGATCCGATTTTTGGGGCCGGAGGGTGTGAAAAATGCTGAAATTCATTAGAGACTTTCATCACAATAAGGGAACAGTGATGCATTTCGTAAAAGCGTTATTTTGTGGTTCGAGAAGTTCAAAAGAGGCCGAACAAGTGTACCACAAAAAGAGGGAAGTAGATGGCCGGAAAACTCGACCATGGAAGAAAACATTCAACAACTTCTAGAAATGGTTATGACGAATGGGCGAGTCATTAAATATAATGTTGCGGATTTATGAAACATCAGTCATGGTCCTGCACATCAAATCAACCACGACGAGATCGGATTTCCTAAAGTCTGTGCAAGATGGGTACGGAGGAACCATCAACAAGTTGCATGTTGAGACCCTGGAACACCTTCCCTGTATTCCAGATCATGCTGCATCAGATTTTCATCTTTTTGGATGCTCAAAGAAGCTTTGGGAGGTCGTCGATTTGCCTTAAACAAATAAATTTGGAATGCGGTGCAACAGTCGCTTCAAGATCAACAGGAAACCTCCTTCCTGGAAGCTATGCGAAAGCCTGTGGATAGCTGGACAAAGTGCATTGCTAAAAGAGGAGTCTGTGTCGAAAATTAATGTCAGTGTTGTACACCTACATTTGCTAAATAAATTTGTTGAACGAAAAGTGTAAGAAATTGTTTTACTTACCCTCATTAATTAAAAAGATATGCAATGAATAAATAAATAAATAAAAATCACACAATATAATTTTAATTGTATCGATATTGCCTTTATTGTTTTTGATAAATTTTGATTTACTTTTATTGTTTCTGATTGTATTTTTTATAAAGAAGTCTAATTTGATTCATGCAATATATAGAGAGATAGATATATTAATGTGTTCATTCTACCAGTTTAAAACTACAAAACAATGCTTTCAATTCAGCTTTTATATTATCATGTTCATATTAAGCGCAACGAAATTATTCATAATCAAGTAGTGTTATATTGGAATTGTTAATTTCAACAATGTTTGTTACCCAGTGTTATTGCTGAGTCGCCAAAATTAAGTTTGCTTTATTCTTTTTTCTTAAACAAAAATATAAAATAAGAAAATTTAAATATAAGAACAAATTAAAGTCGAATCATTTTTAAATGATAAATTGAATAATCAAACAAAATCAGAAATTGAGTCCGAAAAACGTATGTAACTTTATCATACAAAAATAAAATAATTTTATCTACCTAAATATAATTGCACTTGTTCTTAATGAAATCATATAAATAAAAATTTCTGAAAAAAAATATTATGTGAACGCAAATTCCGTATCGTTAAAAAAAACCTCAAATACTCCACCCATAGGGTAATTATTTCTTATATATGTACTTTCTCGAGATTCTTTTATCAAATTGTATGTTAGCAATAAAACCTTTTTAGTGGTAAGCTTTTTTATCTCTCGGAACCTCCATGGGATTCCAGAGGGAGTTGTAACATCGTGTTAAGCTGTGCAAGAAAAAGCTAATTCTCTTATATGGTGATTTCCTGCAGGGATTATTTATGAGCTTGTCAGTAAAAGAGCTATAAACTCTTACATTAAATATAAGATATATATATAAATAAAATAACCATATTCTTACTTATTTATTCATTTTTCATAGAGAAGTACAATTATAATTATTAGATTTTTTTAATCAAATATTTCGAAGGATCGCAAAATTAAATTGTTTTGCAAGAACCTAATTTTTAATTTTTAATATTAACTTTATTTTTAGGCAAGAAATAGCGTTAAAAGAATGTGTGTATTTAATGCAAAATCATTTATCATAGATTTCACAGGTTTTTAAAAACTGCAATTTTTTAAAACTTCCTAGTCATTCCTAGTCCCCTAGCAAATTCAAAATTACATTCATGTTATTTAAAAATATTTTTTAATAATGAGATTTATTATCATTTTGTATTTCAAAGAAAGAGAAGAAATCTTCTGAATTAAAAATATTTCAGGTTGTCATACAATCAATATTGTTTTATAGTTAATTAGTTTAATATTTATATAATTTTATAGCTTAATTAACTGAAATCTTTCAATAACTCACTGATTTGATATGTAAAAAATGCGATTTTTCGCTTTGTTTTCTTCCATAAAAATGACAAATTATATGTATTTTAAATTGGAACATTGAATTTAAATACAAATTTAACGTTCAGATAAGTTGATGAAGTTAAATAAATGATGACTAATGATCAATAAATGAGCCCTATGTTTATTTATTCGTTCATTTATTTATTCTTAGGCAAAAAAATCAAGTTCCGTAATTAATTTTTTGCAACTTATTTTTCTTTCACACGACGTAAAATGTTGGAGTATGGCATTTCTTTCAAGTTGACAGGTGTGATATTCTGACATGTTACGTTGTGATTAGACATTATGATAGATGACATATTTTTAAAAATGATATAAATTGTTAACTTGTGTTTAAATAAAAAAAATGCATTTATATATTTACCATGTCTTATTAAAATGATATGGTAACGTATTAATACATATAACCGTGAAGCAAATGGATAAAATAATGTGAAAAATAATAAATCACAGAATTTTCTGTTAAATATGAAAATTATTCAGCTGTCACAATAGCGATGAATGATTCACGAAACATAAAAACAAAGTAATATCAGAATAAACAAATAATATAAATTCTATCTTATTACTTTTATTACTTTAAAATTTTTGAATTGAAGCATGTTTCAAATGTATTATTTTCTGGTACTAGGACTTCCCTCAAAGGGATTAGTCAGAGTGATATTGTTGAGAACATAGAGTTAACAATTACAATATAAAGAAAAAGAGCAAATTAAATGATAGAATTACAAAATATCATATATAACTTCATATACACTGTTAAAAAAATAGAAAAGAAATACTGTTCATCAGAGGTGTTGTCGTAATTTTTTTTAACATGTGGCAAAGAATCTCATTTTCTTAAGCGCGTATTGCGCAAAACTTGAAAAAAAACAAAAAAAAACGCCGGATCTTTTAAAACGCCAAGCTTTTTAAAGTTACGTAATTGGATTTGCATCCAATAGATTATTCTATCAAGCGTGGCTTAACGCAAATTTAATTTCATTGTTGCACCTTTTTTTGTGTGTGAATTTAAATTTTTTCTTCCTTGATTATATATCTATTATTTGTATAACTGTTTATAGAAACTCTTACATTTCAAACCACATTGATAGCATGCTTTGCTACAAACCAGATTGCAAAACTATAGTCTAAATTACTATTAAAGTATACAAAAAATCTTTCGATGACTTCTGTAAAATAATTTTTACATTAAATCTCCATATCGACAAAATTGAAAAATTATACAGGGTGATTTTTTTTTAAGTTGTGAGAGTAAAACACTATAACAATAGAACCACTGATCCAAATGACCTAAAATTTCACCAGTATGCTTCCAAAGCAATGGGGATTTTTTACGCTTGGTTAAAAAAAACTTAAAATCGCCCCGACAGATGGCGCTGTACATGCAGTAAAGTCGGGACACGAACTTGCGCCCGGCACACGCACATTCGCGGTAAAAAGGTGAAGTATGCACACCTCGTGTTCATTATTCTACGGAAATCCTCGCAATGACTGCGCCATTGACGGACCTTGCGTTGTTAGTGAAGCTGTATTATAAGAATAATGACAGCGCAGCAACTGGTCTTAGGGGATTTTGGACACTTAAGAATTTAAGAAAAGGTCCAATGACGACAGAGGGCCTATGGAAGATGGTTTACCGTCCATTGTTTTCCTCCCACAGACGATATTCTTTGTTTCTGCTACCTTACAGCGCCATCTGTCGGTGCGATTTTAAGTTTTTTTAACCATACCAAAAAAGTCCCCATTGCTTTGGGAGCATACTGGTGAAATTTCAGGTCATTTGGATCAGTGGTTCTTTTGTTATAGTGTTTTACTTTCACAACTTTAAAAAAAAGCACCCTGTATATATTTCAAAGTTAAGCTTAACAGATACTTCTTGATTATTCTCTAGGAGGCTCTGCCACCTGCGCTTTTACTGCGCCAATCCGCAGACTTTTCTTTTGCCTGTCTGTCGGTCTGTCTCTCCACAATCCGTCTGTTTCCCTATCCGTTCTTCTGCCCGTCTCTCTAACCGATTGTCTATCTCTCTACACGTCTCGCTACCTGTCTATATCTCATTACCGGTCTCGCTACCCACCAGTCTATTTCTCTAACCGTCTGTCTATCCGTCTAACTACTTATATGTCTAGCTGTGTCTCTATCCACTTCGCTACCCATTTGTCTATCTGTCTCACAACTTGTCTATCTGTACCTCTACCCGTCTGGCTATAGGCCTCTCTAGCCAACTTCTTACCCATCTCCGTACCCATCTACTGTCTCTCTACTCGTCTGTATACTCGTCTCACTATCCGTCTGTTTTTGTACTCGACTCGCTACCAATCTCATTATCCGTCAGTCAACTCGTCTCTGTACTCATCTCTCTACTCGTCTCTTTATCTATCACGTCTCGCAACCTTTCTCGCTACATTCCTGTCTACCGGTCTCGTGACCCATCTCGCTACCCTTCTGTCAACCCTCTTTTTACCTTTCTCTCTAGCCGTCTGTCTATCCGTTTCGCTACCCGTCAGCCTACCCATGTCGCTACCTGTCTCTCTACCCGTCTGGCTACCCGTTTGTTTACTCGTCTTTCTACCTCTCGCCACCTCTTCCCAATATTTAAACAATTCATTTAATATACAGAAGCCGTTTATCAGTTATCAAATGCAAACAGAAGTAATTTATCCAATAAGTGTAATCAGATGCAATTTTTTTAAATACATATATAAACCTGGATAATAATTCATCAGTTTTGTGTTCATAGTTGTTTATATCATTTGTCAGTAAACCTCAACTTCTTGAACCTGAATTGTCTCAAGCTTTTTTAAAAAAAAAACCACAAGGTGTGTATAACTGCAAAGTACCCTGAGGGCTATATTAGCTACATGTTATTAAGTTAAGTGAAAGTTTCGTTATCGAGTTGCTTAACGCCATTTTAAATTCATTACTGTAACTTTCTTTTTTTGGGGGGGGTAGGGGGGGAAGGGTTTCAAATATCTACATTTAAATTAAAACTTTTGCCTCCATGCCATTAGTGTTGTTTGTATTATTAACTAATACCTTTTAGACCGAGCTTCATTTGAAACAAATGTAATGTGACTTCTTCTACAGTTTTTTTTAGAAGAAACTTTCGTAATTGGGCCCAAAGCCAATCGGAGCATTTAATATCATTATTGTAACTCTTATAGAGTTAAAACAATATTGTTGCTAGCTTTACTCTTGTTTGAGACCAGCCTTGCCTTTGTAACTAAATGGGGAAAAGTTTCGTATCCTATGTCGGTGGGCGAAAAAAATTTTAAATGGTGCCAAAAGATAGTTTTAGCATCTTACAAAATTTTTCAAGAGAGCGGTAAAACATGTTTTTGAAATATTTACAAACATACGTTTATTAAAGCATGTTTTTGCACCATCTTAAAAATTTAAGCACGATGCTAAATTAAAAGTTTATCGCCATATTCGATATTTTAATAAGTAATGAAAATACATAAACAAACTTATTTAACAAACCTAAGAGGCATTTTTGTGATACATAATTGTTATTTCCAGGGGGGTAAATTGTAAACAATTAATAAACGTCTAGTAAATAATAAATAGCATTTAAAATCTAAAAATGGAGAAGTGGTCCGTATAAAAATGCAAAACATAACATTATACGCCTGATATATGTAATTTTTTTTTAAATATTTCCGAAGGCACAGATAAAGAGGGTAAAAATCTCTTTTCCAAATGCCAAATAGAAAATATACAAAATAGAATGCCAAATATACAAAATAGAAAAATATCTACAAAAAAATATATTTACATAATACTACATCTGCAAAAAAATAAGATTTAGAAAAAGTAAGCGAAATCCTGCCGATCCCAACAATCACATCGAAAAACTTATCACCAAAAAAGAACTCACCAAATCTTACGGAACAGGAGATTGATTTTTCCCTCTGAATGCAGAATATTAGTTTTTTTTTTCTTGTACGATGGGTGATTATAATATAATTGTTTCATTTCACATACTACATAACGTTTGATATATTGGTACTTTTATGTTATCCTGGCGCAGTTGATAAATCGCCAAATATTGTTCCTATAACACTTTCATATTGAATTTATTTCATTTAAATTTAAACCTTTCACTCATTTAATTAAATATACATGCCTTTCATTAATCCCATTTAAAATGCTAAAAAGAGAAAAAAAAGAAATAATGCCATAAATCGAAACCTTTTATTTAAACACCAAAGAATTTTTTATTTTTAATTTACACACGCAAAATAAAAAAAGCTGCTATTGCTGAGACTTGCGCCAAATCTCTAATACCAAGTCTACCAAGTTATTGCGGGGTTTTTCTTTCAAACAGAAAAAAAATCAGATTAATTTTCGATTTCTACTAAATTGAAATATATTTTACTAGCAAGCTACGCCCGCTACGCTGGTCAATTTCTCTTAACGAACCTTTAATCAAAAAAAATATTGACATTTCATAATTCACTTTTATATTTTAACAGAATAATAAGGATACTATAATTTGTGACTCGTGCTATAGCCAATATACACTTCAGGACACGTCGCCCTTATCATTATCTTTTTACGCGTGAAGGTTTCGCTATGGTACTCTATTGTGAAATTTGGTAATTTTAGAAATTCAATAGTTGAAAAATCGCAAAATCATTAGATCATTTTTCTTTAGAAATTGTTCTTAGAGCGCATTTAGATCTTATAAATAACAATCATGCCGAACTTGAAGTTTCTAGCTCCTTCAGCATCGCAAAAATCGCAATTTTAGAACGTTTTTCGCTTCTGCACCCCCCTCGGGGTAGTGGCACCGACATAAAATATAGCCTATGTTGGAGCAGGGATTGTCACCATCCATTTGCCATCATCACTTTTGAAATCGCTTTAGTAGTTCCAGAGATTCCATACAAATTGTAATTTAGAATGTTTTTAGAAAATTTTTTGCTTATTTCAGCTTTTTAAATTTCGAATTTTTTTAGACTTTGTTCTTATAGAGCATTTAAATCTTGTAAGTAACGACCATACAAAATGTCAAGTTCCTAACTCCTTCATTATTGAAAATATCATAATTTTGGAACGTTTTTCGCTCCTGCACCCTCTGCGGGCAGTGGCACCGACAAAAAATTTAGCATATGTTGGAGCAGGGACTGTCACCATCCATTTGCCACCAACACTTTTGAAATCGGTTCTGTAGTTTCAGAGATTCCATAGAAATTGTTATTTAGAATGTTTTTAGAACGCTTCTTCCTCATCTCACCCTTTTAAATTGCGAATGTTTTTATAATTTGTTCTTAGAGAGCATTTACATCTTATAAGTAACTACCATACCAAATTTGATGCTTCTATCTCCTTCAGTACACAAAAAATCGAAATTTTAGAACGTTTTTTGCTCCTGCACCCCCCTGGGGGTGGTGGCACCGACATAAAATATAGCCTATGTTGGAGCAGGGATTGTCACCATTAATTTGCCACCATTACTTTTAAAATCGCTTCAGTGGTTCCAGAGATTACCCCCTACAAACAAACAAACAATCGTTACTACTTTATATATTAGTATAGATAAGGGGGAATTAGCCCCTTGTTCCCCCCCTTTATACTTAACCAATCAATCCCGAAAACTAATCAGAGATGCGCCTTAACACAGTGAACCTATAAATAAAATTTGAAGGAAATGGGATAATTCTGCATGAAAAACCCATTTACATAAATTAAGGGGGTATTAGCCCGCCGTTCCCCCCCTTTATACTTAATCAATCAATCCCGAAAACTAATCAGGCAAGCGTCTTAACCCAATGAATCTATAAACAAATTTTGAAGCAAATATAATAATTCTGCATGAAGAACACATTTTATATAAATTAAGAGGGGGATTATCCCCCCGTTCCCCCCCTTTATACTTAACCAATCAATCCCGAAAACTAATCAGGGAAGCGCCTTAACACAGTGAACCTATAAACAACATTTGAAGGAAAACGGAATAATTCTGCATGAAAAACCCATTTATATAAATTAAGGGGGGATTAGCCCCCCGATCCCCCCTTTATACTTAACTAATCAATCCCGAAAACTAATCAGGGAAGCGCCTTAACTCAGTGAACCTATAAACAAAATTTGAAGGAAAACGGAATAATTCTGCATGAAAAACCCATTTATATAAATTAAGGGGGGATTAGCCCCCCCCCGTTCCCCCCTTTATACTCAGCCAATCAATCCCGAAAATTATCATGGAAGCGCCTTAACACAGTGAACCTATAAACAAAATTTGAAGGAAAACGGAATAATTCTGCATGAAAAACCCATTTATATAAATTAAGGGGGGGGGAATTAGCCCCCCGATCCCCCCCCCCTTTATATTAACTAATCAATCCCGAAAACTAATCAGGGAAGCGCCTTAACACAGTAAACCTATAAACAAAATTTGAAGGCAAACGGAATAATTCTGCATGAAAAACCCATTTATATAAATTAAGGGGGGGGGGGAATTAGACCCTTGTTCGCCCCCTTTATACTTAACCAATCAATCCCGAAAACTAATCAGGGAAGCGCCTTAACACAGTGAACCTATAAACAAAATTTGAAGGAAAACGGAATAATTCTGCATGAAAAACCCATTTATATAAATTAAGGGGGGGGGGATTAGCCCCTTGTTCCCCCCCCCTTTTATACTTAACCAATCAATCCCGAAAACTAATCAGGGAAGCGCCTTAACACAGTGAACCTATAAACAAAATTTGAAGGAAAACGGATATTTCTATGAAGAGTTATCGCATTACGTACGTACATACATACATACAGAACCGGCTGCCAAGCTCTCAGGGCTTGACAGCCAGTGTGATAACTGAAAAATCGCAATTTTAGAACGTTTTTTGCTCCTGCACCCCCTGGGGTTAGTGGCACCGACATAAAATATAGCCTATGTTGGAGCAGGGGTTGTCACCATCAATTTGCCACCATCACTTTTGAAATCGGTTCGGTAGTTCCAGAGATTACCCCCTACAAACAAACAACCAAGATTTACTCCTTTATAATATTAGTATAGATTGTGCTGAATTTAGTGCGTGCATATTTTTTTTGCTCCATGTACTCCATGAACTTTTCAATTCCGATTGTCTACGAAAATCTCCCGCCGGTGAAAATGACGTACGCACAAAATTTTCGTGATGTATGTACTTTAATTGTGCTTTTTTATCTATTTTTTAATATAATTTCCAAACGGTTTGACATTTATTCTTGGTAATAAATAGATGTCGTTGTCACCTTTATATGTGCCTGCTGTAAAAATTTGAACGAAATCCGTTAAATATTTTTTGAGTTATGCTTGACGAAAGTTTTTAATATCCATCGTAGCTATATATGGGGCAAAGTAATACTACGCTGTGTATGAGTCTTCGTTGCACTCAGACAATAATACTGCGCTGTGTATGAGTCTTTGTTGTACTCAGACAATAATTTGACAAGAAATATTGAATTGACTTTGTTTTGTAAATTTCAAATTCGATTAATTTTTTTAAATGTATATAATTATTACGTACAATTTCAAAAAATAAATGTAACTTTTTCTTCGGCAGACCGTGTTTTCTTTATCTCGTGTATGCATTTTTATGTCCAAAAGTAGTTACTGATATATAGTGAACCTTAGAATTCTAAATGCTACCAATCATGTACTGTCAGTCAAACAATAAAATAGAATAAAATGATTCTTTACTACTACCTCCCACTCCTACACACACACACGGAAGCAGCTATGTATACTATGTAAAACTATAGTTAACATCTTATTACTACATTTATTTTTCTATAACGTTCACCTTGTGTTACCAAACTGGAATTCGTTTGGTCAAGTATTCGTATATTCCAAAGCTGAGTAGTCCAAATTTTGTCAAAAACGGATAAGCTGGCAGGAAATTGTTGCACGTGTGGTGTGTGTGTAAGACAGAGAGCGAGGCAGACGGAGAGTGTGTATCTAATATGAATGCAAATGTTTGATTTTGTAGCAGTTTGAATGTAATTTTTTTTTTAATTGTGGCTTAGTCGAAAATTTACACAGCCTTAATAGTTCGTGGGATGCGACAAACTGCATTTAGCATATTTTATGGGGATGTTCGTGTTACACTTAAGCAACTTTCAACCCTTAACTTCTGTGACAGAAATTGTCCCATAACTGCTGTGAGTGGTCTCAATGACCACTATATTGAAACAAGTCGTTGGGGGCCACCGTAATACTTACCCATCATTGATATGCATAATATAAAATATGAAAATAAAGCATGTGTAAACTACTTATAAAATGCATTGCAATTCGAATAAAATCGGGCTTGGTGACGTCATAAACTTTAAATCGAGGTTAACGAAAAAGACAGGCTACCGCAGTGCATTCCGTTTATCTTTTTTTTACAGACCACTAGAGTGACGTGATGCTCATTCCGTACACCTGCATTGGTGCATTCGAGCATCACGTGACTCCCGCGGTGTGTAAAAAAAGATACGAGTAAAGCACCGCGGTGGCATTTCTTTTTCGTTAACCTCGCTTTAAATGCTCTTTTACTGAATTGCGTAAAAGTAACATCCTTATAAATCCTAAACTAATAATCATATACAAAAACGGTTTATTGCGTCGGATTAAGCGTTTCATTTCCAATTAAAATGTATATTTGAATTGAAATTTGGATGATATACAGGGTCATGAAAAATCGAAGAATGTGGAAAATAGGATAACAAATATCTCGACAACTA
The DNA here is from genome assembly GCA_963931845.1 of Maratus michaelseni. NCBI lineage: Eukaryota > Metazoa > Arthropoda > Arachnida > Araneae > Salticidae > Maratus > Maratus michaelseni. The sequence goes on from OZ007588.1 coordinate 157,867,009, forward strand.
ATTATTTGACACACTTCATTCTTGATGCAAAATTTATGTTTTTTTATTGTCTTTTATATTCCCTCCTTAAAATAGACACTTTCGAAAATTTTTATATACCTTTTATCAGAACGAATATTTCTAGAGTACGAAAAAAATAGTTTCGGATAATCGAGGTTACTGAAATTCAATAAGCTCATTCCCATTATTACATACTAAGTACACACCAAATTTCAAGTGTCTATCTCAAATTTTTTGGGAGGTAGAGCGTTTACAGACACACAGACGGACGGCATTTTTTTTTTCTAAAAATATGTTTTTCGGAATCTCCAGTGTCTGAAACGTGTAAATCCGTATTTTTTTTTTTTTTTTTTTTTTTTTATATTTTTTTTTTTATTACAAGACTTACCCTATTCCTGATATGATGGATAAGTAACAAGAATAAAAGTATTAACTAAAATGTAAAAAAAAAAATGTTTGTTAACCAATACTTATCTACTTAATGGTTTTATAAGTCTGTCGAAAATAGATGCAGATTTGTGAGAATTGAAAACAGGTATCCTGTTATATGGTAATAGAAAGAACAAGTTGGAAATTGTACGTCAAACGTTACAAACGAGGTGCGTTCGTACGCACGTTTTAGAATTAAATTCATGATATCCCGTGCGTAGAACGGGTTAAACAGCTAGTTAAGTATATATTTTATGACACTGTTCATACAAATATCTTAACTAGTTATATAAATATTCAGATATATATGTATCAGCTAGTTATATAAATATTCAGATCTTGATGATTTTTAATTCTGTGAAATGAATTATATCGTCTGCAGATTCATTTCTGTCATAAAATAAGTATCTCGGTCGCTTGACGATTTAACATCCATCGGAACCACAACAAAAAAGCACCGATTTAAAAAAAAAATCAAATTTCTTAATAAATATTTTTATTAATATCTCCTAAAGTTTTGATTCGATTTTAATAAAATTTGAAATGTCTCGACAAAATTCTGCAAAGATAATATATTTTAAATTGCAAACCATTTGGTTGGGTAGTTTTTGCGTTGTTATATGCGGACGGACAGACAGACGGACGGACAGACAGACAGACGGACGGACAGACGGACGGACCAAACGACGACTATAGGTGCTACGTATTTATATAATTACGAACGCACCTAAAAAGCAAATCGGAGTAGGTCATCGAATGATGTTGTGGAAAATGAATGTTGTAATTTTATATTTATGTAATGATTGTTTCGTACAAATATAATTTCTTAGCAAAAAAATGTATTAATAGATACACAAAAGTACAGTTAAATAATAAATATTAGGTAATATTTGCACGAAAAATATCGTTACATAAACAAAAAAAGTGCAAAAATAAAATTTACGTACAGATGTTTGTAAAGCTAAACACAGCAAATTTTGTGTACAACCGTATACCATTTTTACTACACAGCACAAAACACTGAGCTGTAGTCAATGCACAGCATTCTCGAACATTGAAGGCAGACTGGAGTTTTACAGACGATATATTGATACACTGTTTTCCTTTTATTTTCTAGGGGAACATATTCTGTATCTTTTTAATTTTTCCCTGTTGTCATCTTGATTAGAATAGGTATTTCCTTCTTCCTCATTTTTTTAGCCTTCTTGTTATTACTTATTTGATATGTTTATGTAAATACATTATACCTGATTAGGTAAAAACATACTGCCCGGATCGGCTGTGTTGTAGCTTATATAATTTTTTTTCCATAAAAATACTCTGAAATAATTGAAACATTTACTTATTCGTCCATTGATAATTCAAATCTGGAATCGTGATAAAAAAAAAAAAAAAAAAAAAAAAAAAAAAACATTTACAGAATTTTCAGTACCTGAATACTCTATATCAGATACATTTTGCATAAGTTCCACAATATAAGTTTGTGTGAAGTACAGCTGACATTTTTTTAATAATTAGCTTCCATTTCTTCTATAATATTATGAATAACGTCATAAAATTAACCGAGAAGAAAAGATTTTTTTCCCGGACAAAAACAGAATGAAAAGTAATATCAATGATCTGACATACCGCTTAACACAAGAAAAGAATAAATAATAAATAATAAAAACTGCTAAATGTATGACAAGGGATGGCAAGAGATGACAAGAGGAATGTGACCTTCGGGGTCGTTTTAGGAAGGTAGGAAAAAAGGTCACGAATCATTATCTATTCTGAGGGGTGGAAATGGCCGAGGGAAAAATGTCACAGTAGGTAAGGATTAAAATCAATCATCAGAAAAATTATCTCCATTGTAACATACATGCAGGTTTTTAATTTTACGTAATAATTAAAGTTTCTGTATATTTTTTCTGGTGACTGATTGAGTGTTTTTGGTATTTTTTTCTGTCAAATCTTAATTTTGCTTTCCGACAGTTATGGATCTATTCTAACACTTTATCTTTTATAAATCTATGAAGATTTAAGAAAAAATATAATACGGACAGTTTTTATCAAAAGAACTCAAACAAAATGTGTAAAAAGTGTATGCTAAAATATGAAAAATCTATGTTTGTGCAATGTTTAATATAAAGATGTACCCCAATGCAAATATTGTATTCATATTTTGAACTTAGGCATAACGTACCATGGAATTGTGACTTTTATACCTTCCTGCGATAATTTGTTGACAAAAAAGTATGGAGTGTTTACTTTTTTACAGTTTTGACAACTGTACATGTGTTCAACACAGGGAATCATTTTAGAAACATTTCTAATCACTTTTTTAGACACAAATGTAAAAAATATAGATAATTATAGAAAAAGAATAATTTTAAAGAATAGGATTTACTTAATTTCACAAATAACTTTTGACTGCTTAATGTTTTCTCCATAACTAATATTTTTTATTTTTTATTAACTTATGATATTAGGAAACTTACGTTTAAGGCTTATTCGAAAAAGTCAGTACCAACCATGCCAAGAATATTTTCTTGATTTTGTTTTTGTGTTTTGTTTTTAAAAAAAAATTCAAATAAAAATTCGATAATAGATTTTCTACGGTTTTTGTCATCAATATTTTTTAATGGAAGTCTTGTCCTGATTTAATAGCTGAATTCTCAGATTAAATAACGTGAAGATTTCTATTAGAAAAGTTTTTGGCATACAATATATTTTTAAATATATACCTTTATCATACAAACTTGTATTTAACATACAACATACATATGCCGAAGGGCACTTGAACATCCTCTCCTCCCGGCACCTCCTTCAAGGTTTTTCATGCCCCGTTTCCATATCTCAGCAACTATCTTTCCGATTTCAACGCAAGTGATTCCAAACATTATAATTAACTTAATAGACACCCTCTATAACATTAAACTAAATGTATGAGTAGCGCTCACCACTATTTCCGAATAATAGTTGTTGCCGCTAGTCTATGTAAAATGTTAAAAAAAAAAAAAAAAAAAAAAAAAAAAAAAAAAAAAAAAAAAAAAAAAAAACTTGTTATTGTGAGTTGGGTTTGAGATGCCGATCAGAGAAGTTGTGTAAATCTCGGCTCTCGACCATTTTTATATGTATTGTGAGAAATTAAAAGATTACAGTCCGCTATTGAGTAATTTATTGAAATTGTGTGTTTTTCTTTTGTAGTGATAAACACTAACTGAGTTATCGGCAAAACCATAGTATTGGTCTCCTCTCGCCGGAGAAAGAACTAAAGGAATTATTCGATGTTTATGTTTTTTCGGGAATCGTCTGCTGAAGATAAAATGATGTTTGGAATTCTATCAAGTAATTAAAATGAGTAAGACTAAAATTAAATCATCGTATTGTTTATACTGAAGTACAAAATATTGTGATTTAAATTTCCGATGAAGTTTTTCTTGATTCCAAAAGAAAAATAATTTCGATTAACCTGGAGAATTTCGTAATACGAAAGAATAAACTGTGAATGTTTTTACGCAGAAAAGAACTGATATTCTTTATTATTGAACTAATTTGAGAATAGAGAAAATGGATTACGTCTTTCCAATGTGGAATTATTCGATTTGGAGACTTATTAATAGATAAAGGTACGTCAGTTTTATTTATTTTATTGTAAATTGTATTTATAATACAATGTTTAAAGGTGCAAAAAAAGAAGATTATCAGCGAATTGCTGCTGAATTAGACATAGATATATCAGATTCGAAATTAACTATTTATGATTTAATAAATTTAATAAAGGAAAGTTCGAAGTATAAAGCAGATAATAAACTGGTTGAAGACATAGCAAACAGTTTTATTGAGGAAAGAAAAAATGAGGAATCAAAATTACTAGATCTTGAGAAGTTAAAAATTGAACATGCAAAGTTAGAAATTGAGTTGGCTAAGGCCCGTGCAGTAACTAAAAATGATAATTTAAGTGATCTCGAAAAAAAATAATAGTATAGAATCTTTAGACTCTCTGATTAAAAGTGTACGAACTTTAACGATTAAAATTCCATCTAAACCAGAAGGTTGGGGTTATTTTTTTTCATCGTTAGAAAGAGCCTTTATTTCTAAAAATGTCCCAGAAAAATATAAATCGGAAATTCTACTAAATCTGTTAGGGGAAAGGGCAACAAACGTAATTACATACATTAAAGATGGGGAATTAGAAGATTATTCAAAAGTAAAGGCTATAGCACTTAGAGAATTTGAGCCAACCCCCCAGACTTGTTTAGAACATTTTAGGAAAGCACAACGTCAGCATAATGAAACATATGTACAATTTGCATCCCGATTAACAACGAGTTGGGATTATTATTTAAAATTGAGAAATGTGACAGATTTTGAAACTTTAAAACAGTTAATAGTTTCTGATAAGATTTGTCAAACGCTTGATAAAGATGTCATGTATTTTATAAATGTTAGACAAGCAGAATCATGGTTTTCTCCCATTGAATTATCTCGGGAAATTTATTTATATTATACGTCTAAGGGAAAACCCGTTGTTGACAATTCTAGAGCTAGTAATAAAAATACTTATTATCGAAATGTTTCTAAAGTTTTTCTAACTGACGTAAAAAATTCTAAATGTATTTTGTCATGTAGTGAAAATCATCCTTTGCATAAATGTCCTGTTTATAAAAACATGTCAGTGGGTAATAGAGTTGCGCTTGTAAAATCCAAAAATCTTTGTTTTAACTGTCTTATGAATCATAAAGTGATTGATTGTAAATCTAAATTCTCTTGTATTATTTGCAAGAGAAGGCACCACGTGACTTTGCATTTCCCGGGTGAACAAAAAATAAATAAAGTTGAAAATCCAGAGATAATTTCACAGGAAATGAGTTCTGAAAAGGAAGTCTGTAATAAATCTAATTTGGATGCTTCGGCTCTAGTATTCCAGCCTTTCCAAGCTAATAACCAAAGCAATTTATTTTCAACGATATGTAATTTATCTAACGAGTTAAAAGCTGTGTTACTTAGTACATTTGTTTGTTTAATAAAATATGAATATGGTAATTTTCATGAAGCACGTGGTTTATTAGATGTCGGTGCAAACTCTAATTTTATTAGTAAAAGCTTAGTAGATAAACTAAATTTGAAAGGCGAAAAGACTAATATTTGTTTTTCAGGAATAAATAATTTGTCCCTTAATGTTAGATCTAGAGTTAACACAACTATTTCGAATAGAGATAAAGATTTTTATTTAAAAGTAGATTTTTTAGTCGTTCCGAAAATTACGGAATTTACGCCTTCTAGACCGCTTGAGACTTGTATTCCATCGTTAAATAACATCAAATTAGCTGATGAAAAGTTTAATGTGCCAGGCTCTATTGATTTGCTTTTGGGTGCAGAAAATTTCTATGAATTTTTAAGGCCAGGACAAATTTACCCCCAAACATTAAATACTAGAATAGTGTTACAAAACAGTGTTTTCGTTTATATTGTTAGCGGATGAAAGTAATGTACATTGTTGGTTGATAACAGATAATTTGGAGTTAGAAAAAGTAATTCGAGATTTTTGGGAAATAGAAAACATTGAGAGAGAGTCTGAAGTTTCTAGAAATAAGGAATCAGAAATTTGTGAAGAGCATTTTTTGAAAAATTATTCCAGAACTGCAACAGGGCAATACATGGTAAAAATGCTATTTAAGGAAGACACATATTGTCTTGGAGAATCAAAGAAAAAGGTTATGAAAGTTTTAAATTCATTATGGAATCGCTTAGTTAGAGAACCTAAATTTAATGATCTTTATAAAGTCTTTATGCAAGAATATTTAAGTATGGGTCATATGGATGAGGTGATCGAATCTGAAGAACCAGATATCACTTATTACATACCCCATCATTCCGTGTTCCGTGCTGAATCAAGTAGCACACCATTAAGAGTTGTCTTTAATGCTAGCTCCTTAACTTCTACCGGAAAATCTTTAAATAGTTTGCAGTATAACGGAGGAACAATCCAAGATGAGTTATTTAGTATAATGTTGAGATTTCGAAAGCACAAATTTGTTTTTGTAGCAGATATTAAAAAAAAATGTACCGTATGATATTGATACATCCGAGTCAGTGAGTTTTATTGAGAATCTTGTTTAAACCTGTGGTACATGATCCAGTTAAGGTGTATAAATTATGTACGGTGACTTATGGCACAACGAGTGCCCCCTTTTTAGCAACAAGAACCCTTACCCAGATAGCTAGAGATGAAGGAAAGGAATTTCCTTTAGCTGCAAATGTATTATTTCAAGACGTATATATGGATGATATTTTGACAGGTGCTGATGATCTAGACACTGCTAAAGAGATCCAACAACAACTGATATCTTTGTTAAAGAAGGGAAGCATGGAACTTCACAAATGGTGAGTAAATAATTCTTCTCTTTTGTGTAATAATGCAATATCTGAATATTCATTTTCCAATGAGAAAAAAAATTTTGGAATATTGTGGAAGCCGCAACCAGACTGTTTCGGATTTAATTTAATTATAGAGCAAAATGAAAGGTATACCAAACGCTCAGTATTATCGCAAATTGCTAGAATATTTGACCCGTTGGGTTTGATAGGTCCAATAATTACGAAGGCCAAGGTTTTCCTCCAAAAATTATGGTTGCTGAAAATAGATTGGTGTGATTATCTTCCAGTGAAAGAAAATATCGAATGGACTAATTTTCTTACTTCCTTAAAAACTGTAAATATGATCAATATCCCAAGATTTGTATTCGTAGAACAATCTAATTATGTGGAATTGCATGGTTTTTCAGATGCTTCTGAACTTGCTTATGGTGCGGTCTTTTATGAAAATCTATTAATTCTTATGGTGATTCTGCTATCAAACTGCTCACTATTAAATCTAGAGTGGCTCCTCTAAAGCATATTACTATCCCTCGCCTAGAACTTTCTGCCGCAGTCCTATTATCTAAGTTGCTGCAAAAAGTGTTAAGTGCTCTAAAGCAAGAAGTTTCTAAAACTTAACTTTGGACAGATAGTACTATTGTACTTGCATGGTTAAAAAAGGAGTCGAATGATCTAAAGACATTTGTCTCAAATAGGGTAGTGATTATACAAAGTTTAACTTCGATTGATCAGTGGAATTATGTATCTTCTAAGCAAAATCCTGCAGATCTCATTTCTAGAGGCCTAGATCCCATCAAGATCCAGCAATGTAATTTATGGTGGTTCTGTCCATCATTCCTACAACAGCCTGAGATGGTGGAGTCTCCTGATATTATTTCTGTTGAAACCAGTGAGTTGTTTATCCGCGAATTGAAAGCACCATCAGTAACTCAAGTATGTACCTTAGTTAACACTGTTGAGCCTTTAGACATCATTAATAACAGTTCTTCATTCATAAAACTGCAAAGAGTAGTAGCATGGTGTAATAGATTCATCCATAACTGTAGAAATCCCTTGTATCCCAAAGGTGGAACTTTAACCAGCAGTGAACTCTCTCAGTCCTTATTCTGTATAGTAAAAAACATCCAGAAGACTTCATTCGTGAAGGAAATGCAGTATTTGGAAAAGGGTAATGCAATCCCTAACAGTAGTAAACTGACAAACTTGTGCCCGTTTTTAGATGATAATGGTGTAATCCGAGTTGGTGGTAGACTGAGAAACAACAACTTAACTGAGCTTCAAAAATATCCAATGATTATTCCTTCAAATCATAATTTTACTTTTTGTGTTATTAAATATTTTCATAATTTGTATTTCCATGCAGGTGCTGAGACAACTCTTTCTCTCCTCCGAAACAAATTTTGGATCTTATCTGCTAGAAATATAGTTCGTAAAATCCTTTTCAATTGTATGACTTGCAAAAAGGTAAATTCTAAGAATTCAGAGCAACAAATGGCTGATTTGACAGCTTCTAGAGTAACAATGGCCCGAGCATTTATGCGTACTGGATTGGACTACTGTGGTCCCTTTGAAGTGAAAAACTTCGTGGGTAGAAGTAAACAGGTAAAAAAAGTATTTATTTGTGTATTTGTTTGTTTTACTACAAAAGCCTTGCATTTTGAAATAGTAAATGATCTAACAAGTGAAGCATTCTTAGCAGCACTTAAACGCTTTATAGCAAGGCGGGGCAAACCTTCTGATATATATAGCGATTTCCTTTCGAAATTTGTGGTCGTCGAGATTTGTGGTCGTGTGAGTGTTGAAATTTCATTGGTGCCAATAAAGAATTAAGAGCAATTCTCAGATCTTTATTTAAAGATAAAAGTGAGGAAGAAATAGAAAATTATTTAGCTAATGAAGGTATTAACTGGCATTTTAATCATCCCCCTTCAGCTCCTCACTTTGGAGGTTTGTGGGAGGCAAATATCAAATCCTTTAAAAACCATTTAAAACGTGTTGTAGGTAAAACTATTTTAAGTTATGAGGAGCTCTTAACTCTTATTTCTCAAATTGAGGCAGTTCTTAACTCTCGGCCACTCTGCCCCCTTCAAATGATCCAAATGATGTTGAAGTTTTGACACCTGCCCACTTTCTTATTGGTGCCTCTTTAATGGCCTTACCAGAACCAAATTATACAGAAATTCCTATGAATAGGTTGAGCAGATGGCAATTATTTCAAAAATTAACACGACATATTTGGAAAAAATGGTCATCAGAATGTTTGAACAAGCTCTTAAATAGACCTAAATGGTACAAGGGAAGGGTAAAGATAAAAGAGGGAGATTTAGTATTAGTAAAAAATTCTGATAATTATTGCCCTTTAAAATGGCATTTGGCCCAAATTATTAAAATTCATCCAGGCCAAGACAATATTATAAGAGTTGTCACCTTGAAAGATAAAAATGGCACATATAAAAGGTCAGTCACAAAAATTGTTGTTTTGCCATATGTGAATGAGGGTTTATTAACTACTTAAATTCATACATTTGTTTTATTAAACTATATACTTTTCCTGTAGTGTATTACATTCTCGTGTTTACATTTGTAAATTTAGTATTTTATTTAGTGTAGTATTTTTGAGAAGAAATTGTGTTTTTTTGAGATTGTATTTTTCATTTAGAGATTGTGTTTGAATTATATTGCATTTATATTATTGAATGTTAGCAACATTCAAGTCCCGGCGGTGTGTTGCCGCTAGAAGTGCCGTCTATGTAAAATGTAAGAAAAAAAAACTTGTTATTGTGAGTTGGGTTTGAGATGCCGATCAGAGAAGTTGTGTAAATCTCGGCTCTCGACCATTTTTATTTGTGTTGTGAGAAATTAAAAGATTACAGTCCGCTATTGAGTAATTTATTGAAATTGTGTGTTTTTCTTTTGTAGTGATAAATAGTAACTGAGTTATCGGCGAATCCAATAGTTTAAGCCAAATTTGCAATTAAATTCCTAGCTTAAGCAAACGAACGAATTTTGAAGATGCATAGTGGTCTTCCTAATTTGTCATTTGCTGAAGGGCACTTAACAACCCCTCCTCCCCGGCCCTTCCTTCAAGGTTTTTTTTTCTAACTATGCCCCGTTTCCACTTATCAGCAACTATCTTTCCGATTTCAACACAAGTGATTCCAAACATTATTATTAACAAAATAGTCACCATTTATAACGTTAAACGAAATTTATGAGTAACGGTTACCACTATTTAGAATAATTGTTTAAGTAAAAATTGTAATTAAGTTCAAAGCTTAACCAAACGAACGAATTTTTAAAGATGCATATGTCATCCTAATTAGTCATTTGCTGAAGCACACTTGAACATCTCTACCACCTCTCGCCCCTCCTTCAAAGTTTTTCTCTAACTATGTCCCTTTTCCATAACTTAGCAGCTATCTTTCCGATTTCAATGCAACTGATTACAAACATTATAATTAACTTAATAGCCACTCTCTATAACATTAAATTAAATTTATGAGTAGCAATTACCACTATTTCCGAATAATAGTTTAAGCCAAATTTGTTATTAAGTTCCTTAGCTTAACCAAACGAACGATTGTTTAAAGATGCATAGTGGTCCTCCTAATTAATCATTTTCTGGAGGACACTTTATCATTCCCCCGGCACCTCCTTCAAGATTATTTCCGCTAACTGTCCCTTATTTCAATAACTCGGCTAATAATGTTCCCATCTTTTAGAAACCAGACTACTATACAGTGCCGTAGGCAGCGGGGACCTGTCTCAGAGGTTCGTTTGGAACAGAATGCTCCCCTGGCAATGGAAGGGGATATAAAAGATATTCCTGAGCGTACGAGCATGCCCGGTATACGGTGCCGAAGCTATCGGAGACCGTTTATTACACGGGCTCGGGCATCGACGGGCGGGTCAACTAGTTGATAATAAATGTAACATCATTTAATGCCTTCAATATATATATATATTGATATATTATACAGAGAGAGGGGGGGGGAGAAAACGCATTTTCAATGAGTTTAAAGAACTGGAGAGATTTCCAGAATCCAATATAATAAAGGCAACAACAATGCCTTTTTTCTACAGTTCGAATGAAATTATACTAAACAAACAAACGTTTTGTAACCACTCAACGAAAACACAACATTTTGTTCTTAAAATATTTCGGAAGTTAATAAAAATGTGAAAATAATTATATCTGTATTTTTTTGGACAAAGTAAAAACTATTATTATAACAAAAGAGAAAGTTTCTAAATTACTGCATTTTATATCTAATTTAAGGCTGTTGTAAATATTTATTTTTTTGCTGGAAAACCTTTTTATTTTGTTTTATCTTTTCATTTGTTGACGAAGAAAGGCTACTTAGAAGCAAAAAAAGTATTTTTACTTTTCCCTATGAATTGACATCGTATTGGTTCATCATACGAGATAACTAGGTTTATTTCTGATGGATTCTTACTTAGGCCCTAGAGTATTCCACCAAAAGTAAGTGGATAAATTTGGTTCCGGTACATTAATTCGTAAATTATATTTAGAAAAAACAGAAATAGACACTCTTGCCTATCTTCATTTAATGGAAACAAATGTACGTTACTTTTCATTAATAATTTATTCTGATATGTATTCTGTAGACAGTGTTTTTTCGAATATACAGGGTAATTTTTTTAAAGTTGTGAAAGTAAAACCCTATAACAAAAGAACCACTGATCCAATCGACCTGAAATTTCACCAGTATGCTCCAAAGCAATGGGTATTTTTTAGGAGTGTTAATTTTTTTTTTTAACCATGCCTAAAAAATTCCCAATTGTTACGCTTATTCTGAATTTTGAATTTAAAAAGAAATAAAATAATTTAAAGAAACTACGAATATATTTCTAACAAAGGGAAATAGTATAGAAATATACATAAATTACTTAATTGAAAATGTATAAAACAGAATCGTAGACTGCAAGTTAACGTTAAAAACTTTTATGTTAAATTAACTTTAATAAATTATGCTATTTTTAGTCTTAATAAATATCGTAAAATTTGAAAACGTAAAAAAAGGGATAAATACTTTTTTATGAACTAAAAAATAATATGCTGGTTTCATAAAATATTCATTGTCTATACTTAAACGTATTCTAGAAGAAAATAACACACATATTTCATATGTCTTAATCACTCAATATACCTATTGAACACACACACATATACATACATAGATTTTAATTTATAAACATATTTTTAATTAAATGCTTATTCTAAAATTTTAAGTCTTTACAGATTTATTACAGATGGAATTTCCTTTAAGAAATGATGGAAAATAATAATGATAATACTCTACACATTTAAAAAAATGTGTATTTCAAAAGTTTAGTATACCGAAATACTTAAATAATAACCTATGTGTAATTTTAACAAGAGAAAACGCCATATAATAATAGAACATCTAGATAGATCATCAAAAGAGTTTAGAGTCATCTAGAGTCTCATCAAAAACTATTTGCAAGCGAATCAACCTGTCAAAAAACATTACATATATGAAAAGCTCGGATGTAAAGCAAAGTAATTAGCAAAATTCATGTTTCGAGATATTGAAGATATACGTTTTCTAAAGAAAACTAAAGACAAACTTTATTGTAATTGGTTCCTCTAAAACAGCTGACTTGTAAAGACTGGACTTTCAGTTAATTTATGTGAAGCCTTTTTAACACTTTTCAACATAGTTGAAAAGTGTTTATTAATTCGGAGTGTCTGGTCGTCTTTTTGTCTGACCGTTTGTCTGTGCTCTAACTCACCTAAATATATACTAGGATTGTCATGCAATTGATATATGATATTGATATATGAAATGACATGTTCGGTATAGAAAAATAAGTATGTAGCACTGTATACTGGGTTTGTTTTTTGGGCATTCGTTTGAGGTAGTCTCAAACGAATATCCCTTAAATTTTCGTGTATGGGGAAAAACATTTGCAATGCATTTTAAAGATATTACACTATTTGAAATATATTGAAATTGATATACATTACTGAAGTACGATTCATGATGCTTACTATCGAATATTATACGTTTATCACTTATAAATAATTTACAGGGAAACACAAAATAATTTTATTATACATTGGTATATGGGGAAAAGTCGTGTGCGGTGCATTTTAATCATGTTATACTATCACAAACATAAGAAATCAATTTATGGGGTGAACTAAAATATATTTCCTGTAGAATATGAAGTGTAAAGAATTTATCATACATTTACAGTATCACACAAAAGTATTAGGTTACATACATAGTGATGTACGGAGAAAAACTATTTGCATCGTATATTAATTAAGTTACATTATTTCAAATATAATGAAATTGATATACATTACAGTGGTTCACTACAAGATACCTGTTGTATAATAGAATGTGCATAACGTTTATTGTTCATTTACAGGGACACACAAACGATTTCGGATACATTGCTGAATCCGAAGTATTGTCTTAAGTGATAATTGCTGGACTTGCGCTTTCAGTTAGGTATGCGTTTAACTAAATTTTTCCATACTATGTGGTAGGCATAAATGCTATATATCATATACAGGACTACAAAAATAATTCTTAATCATTACTATGTATGAAAGTAAATTTCTTAAAGTGTTTTTGTAATGGAGATATGCATTTTGAAGCTGAACTATATTTAGTATACTATGACATGTTTGTGTAATATAAATAAAATCATATACTGGGCCACGCAATACATGACTGCTTATGTACAACGTATGTTAGATACATGACCGCTTATGTACAACGTATGCTAGATACATGACCTCTTATGTGTGATAATTTCTGGAAGTGTGATTTCAGTAGTGTACAGAGTGCATTTACTTTAATTAAAATTTAGCTTACTATGTATCGTGTATAAAAACTTTCAGATAATATACATGGCTGTACAAAAGAATTCAAATATGTTCCCGTCTATTGTTAGAAACAACTAAAGGGGAATTTTCAACTGTGTTATGTGTTTTCTTAGTAAATTAATTGTAGCATACTATAAACAGTATATACAAATCTATAGATTTTGTACAGGACTGCAGAAAATAATTGGAGTATTTTCTGGCTATGGCCTGTAATTGATGAAATTGGGTTTCCAAATGTGTTTTGCGTTTTCTAAAATAGTTACTTAGGTAGCTTATTCAACTTATTAAACAGGGAAGCTCTGTTAAAGAATTCTGAAAGTGCTGGAAAGTGTTTCATAATTCTATGCCTGATGCATGATTTTACTTTTTCTTTTTTACCCTCATAGATTCCCTTTATTTCCCATTTTTCACTGAGTTTTTTTTATAAATATTTATCTTCAAAATATATCCTTGATTATTATGGCATATATTGGCTAAAAATAAACCTTATTTCTAAAGATTGCCCGGATAAAGCTAAATAACTTTACATGAAAATAAAAATTAGCTTTAAAAATATCATTTACCATTATACTATATTTTAAATTTAAATTTCTTAAGGGGACAGTACACCTTTCAAATGGTCCAAAAATCGATTTTAAGATTTTACATCTTTAGAAAAATAATTTTATTCTGAATAACTTGATACCAATATTTTAATTGTGCGATAATTATTTGCTGAGATATTAGGGGGAATGTACACACCACTCCTTCGATTCCGATTAAATGCTATGCGAAAACTGTCGTGGCGGCTTGTTTACATTTTGTTATCACGCTTGCACATTATCGCGACATTGGAAATATGCTTAAATGCGTTAATTGTTTTTAGTTGAATACCGTCCATAATAATAAGAAAGCTTTAAAACATTAACTTCAACTTCCACTTTCGCCAAATTTGTTTACTTTTACTCTCAAGCATGATCACAATTTTTCTTAGCTGTTTACTTTTATTCGCTATTAAGCGTTTAATTTGAAACAAAATTGTTCTTTTCAGAATAATATTTTCCTAAATTTGCAATACTTGTTATAATACTACTGCAATACTTTTTTTATAATATTAATGCACTTCTTAGTATTTATTACACATTTTATCATGAATAATAGCGCAAAAGAAATCTTCAGTTTAATGGTAATTTTTATACAAAATGCTATTTTAAAACTATGTCCTAATATGCTAATTTATCCTATAAAAAACTAAAAAGTAATGAATTTGACAGTTCTTTTGGTTCAATTGACAGTTTTGGATATGGACTTTTTGATATTAGTATAATTTTTAGTAAACTATCCGAATTGTTGTGCTGCAACATAAGAGAATCACATATTATAATATGTGAATCCCTTAAAAATTACCTGTATTTTTCAATAAATAATTTCATTTTATAAAAAGCACATATTTAATTCCCTTAGCAATCAATGCGAAACAAAATTTTAACTTCTATATTTAAAATTTATTTTTTTTGCAAGAATATATCCTACATTTTTACATTTAAATTTATAAAATTTTGTCGCAAGTTCCCATATTCTGCAGCTCTTTACATACTATTTTATATTTATCAATTTAAACTATCAACTTATTTTATTTTTAATACTAAATAAGTTATAAAAATATTAGTTTTCTTTCTTTTATTATGAATTTTATATTTTAAAAGGCAATTAAAACTTTAAACGGCTTTTTCTCAAAATGACTGTTTTGACTCTTGCGCTCATGATATCTTCAAAACCGTTTCAAGTATAGCTTCAAAATTTTTACCCTACCTAAATATTGATATAATCATAAAAATGTACTAGAGTGGTGAAGCTGTGGTTAGTATGAAAAAATTATGAGGTGTATGTAAAAATTAGTGTGTAAGTAAAAATTAGTGTTTTTTAAAATTTTTAAAATTAAAAGTTAATTACTCTTTATATAATTAACCGTTTAGAAAAGTTTTAGTTCAAATTATAGTCCAGAGTATTATGTTTAATTTAAGATAATATTTATGCAAATACCACGAAATTTGCATGGGTTATAGTGCGTGCAGTGAAATGTTGTCAAAATTAAAATTTTAAGTTTCACTTTGAAACACAGCCCCTGATTTTTTTAATGACATTATGTACAAATTAAAAGTTTTTAACATCATAGTTCAATATTACCTATATATAATCTGAAAATTTGGTGCATCTACAGTCGCTACCTTTTCTTTAAAAAAATGTCAAACTAGTGACAAATTTAAAATCTTCTACGAGAGTTAAAGGTGTACTGTCTCCTTAAAGGATAACATTTTAGAACTTTCTTTAAAATACAACAAGGGCTATGCAAGTGTGTAAGAATAGGGTTTTTTACAATTTCACACTGATTTATAATGTTTATTATAGATAATTAAATATCACTATGATTTAAACTTTATTAGTATATTCTGCAATTAAATATTATAAATATATTATGTGATTTAAATATTATGAACTGAGATTTAAACATTATAAACTATGATTTATGTATTATGGACATATTCTGAAAATATCTTTTAAAAGATACCAGAATTATTTACATATAATATCTTACTTCCTACCAATGCATAATAAAATTAAAACCTAATTATATCTTCTTTCAACATAAGAAGAAATATAGTACAACTTAACTCCAGGACGTTTTTTCGCTTGAGACATTTTCTTGACAACATACAAGATGATTAAAAAACCTTTTCTTTTCTATATAAGTAAGGTTTTTACAAAACTGTGGGCATAGGATAAGACATAATAAACACAAGATATTGCTTGAGTCAAATTTTGACCTTTTTACCTTCTTAGCTAAAGATAACAGTAAATAAAATTTAATTATGGAGAAAGATAAAGGTATGGCGAAAAGTTTATGAAAATTAATGAAATGTACATGCAAATGTATAAGAATATTCTTTATATATAAGTGCATGGATTTTTATATAAAAAGCTATGTGAAATAACTTTATTCGCTGACCTATATTCTAGTAGGACTGACAGTACAGCACACGAATTTTTTCATCGAAAATGAAGGAAGCATCGAATTATATTAAATTTCTGTAATGTATATATACATATTTTATTAAAGAATTTTAAATAATTTAGTTTCCCATAGATTATCTTTAGACTGTCATGGAATACCTAGCATGATTAATTATCTTTTTGTTTAAGTTCCTGGCTAAATACATCAGCATACATATATTAACTATGGGACATGTAAAGTTTTCACGGAATATTTATTAAAATTACTTAAATGAACACAAAAATTGTATAAGGATATGTTTAATATATAAGTATGTGTTTTGTTTTTATTATTAAAACTATGTGAAGTAACGTTTTTCAGAGAATTACGCTGCAGTAGAACTGTAAGTACAACATAAGATCTTTTTAAATTCCAGTCAAACCACAGTAGAAAATAAAATTTAATTTTGGAGGAAGATAAAGTTATGTCGTTATATTTATGAAAGCTAATTAAATGAACAGGAAAATATATAAAATATATAAAGGCATGTTTTATATATAAATGAATGTGTTTTTATATAATCACAATGTGATGTAACATGTTCTCATAAAAGGATGTTGCGAAAAGGCTGGAAGTACAACAAAAGACAATTTTATTCATCAAACATGAAGAAACCGCCAGAGACATATCTTTCGGGTGGATTTAATCTTTTTTTAATAAATAGAATAATGTACTTTCTAGTAAAAATCTTTATATTGTTTTTACAGATAATACATAGAAAAATTTGAATATAATTTCGTAAAAATTTTTCTTATTATTAATTCGTAGCCTGCGAATTTTAAATCATACCATAATGAGTAATTTCTTATATTACGTTTAATTATTGTGTTTTAATAGTATTGAAATGATTTTAATATAATTTTATAATCTATAATGTAATTTGAATGAAATAATGATTGTTTATTATTATAAATTGTTTTACATATTACGTTGTATTGCAGAACTGCTGCAGTAGAAAATGTTGAAATACATTTATTTGCGTACAATCCTGATATAAGAACAAGGATTTAAACAGATGCATTAGGTATGGAAATATAATATTTAAAATAAACAGATGGAACTTTGTGTCAATATATTTAAATACAAATACACAGCGTGATAAAAAGGACAAATTAATTTTAAATGTGGACATCAGGCATTTGTTTCGGAGCTTCTAAAACTCCATCTTCAGGGAAATATTCAAAAACATTAAAACGTTAAAAATAAATGCATGAGAAGATAAAGAGGGAAGCCCGCGATGAGGCTTACTGTGAAAAGCGAAATGACAAAGACCACGGAAATAGCAAATTTAAGTTACCAATGTATGATTTAGCCGCATAAGAGCAATGAAAATACAGCGCCTATCGTATACAAAATAATGCACAAAATGTATGAAATGAATTAATCTAAAAGAGATTGTGTGAGAGGGGGGGGGGGCAGTGATTTAATGAAATGGCAAACAATCTTTTGATAATCTGGGAGTACTTGATCAGTCATTTACACAACTGCTTGAATTGTTCCAGATGTGAAAATATCCTGTAATTAAACATTTATAGGGCTGATTGATTCCTGTAAATCATGTAATGAAACATTTACAGGATTGTTTGATTCTAGTGAATCATTTCATGAAAGATTTAAAGAACTGTTTTTTACCTATAAATCATGTACTGAAACATTTAGAGAACTGTGTGATTGTTCTAAATCCTGAAATGAAACATTTCGAAGACTGTTTGATTCTTTTAAATCCAATAATCAAACATTTACCAGACTTTAAATGAAATATAATGCATCCATATAATTTACGAAAATTGTAGTCTTGGAGTCAGATACAAACATAAAAATCCCTTTCATTTCGTATGAAATAATCGAAAGTAAAACTACGATTGCATGTTCTATTATCTTATACTCAACTGATTCTAACCTGTAGACACAATATAATAATCCAAAAACCGTATCGTCATATACATGCGTAGAAAGATTATTCATTAATCAATATTCAGAATTATTTTGTAGGTTCTAATTAGCTGCTTTACTGACCCCACTTGCCTCTTTATGAGGGAAATTTTTAGTTGCGAAAAATATCGTTTTTGTAGCAAGGTAAATTAAATTTTACATGTTAATAAATTTTTTCAGAACTACTCTTTGAATATTTTGCATTTCAAGGATCACAATCCTTTAAGAAGGAACCTGCAAGTATCAAAGTTCAATAAAATCTAACACGCACGATCATGTGTTATTAGTCCTAAAGGGATATTGTAACATTTTGCAATGTATGCCAAATTTCATTAGAAATATTTCTGCAGGTTTTCGATCACGAATGTAATCCCAGATCAATGGGACGCCAGCTAAAATCAGCAGTAACATGAGAAATATCCACGAAGACATCTATGACCTTCAGAATATAATATTTGGTTCGATATGTTATGTTGACAACACAATCAACAGAATCCATTTTTGGATGTTTTTCTAGTGATATATTATGAATAACGAAAATAAAATTGAGTTTGATGATGTTCTAGTAGTCAGTTGTTGCTGAAACAGTACATGAAATATATGAAATTATGCTAATGTACACAAACTCAAGAGCTGCAAATGTAAATGTATGACGTGGCCGTTGCATAGTGCACCCTGGTTAGCACAGCGACGTTATTAGGTAAAAGAAGTAAGTTAAAATCAACTTTTATTTAAAGTCTCAAGAAGAGGATGGTGGGTGAGTCTCCTTTACTTATATTTGAACCTGTTAAAACACTGTTAGCTGAATAATCCCACTCAAGCACTGCACATACTAATCATAATATAAAACACTTAAGTAAGTCGATTAAACGAAGCTTAAACTTACATACAGACAAGGAATGACTTCACTACTTCAGAACACTTTCCGAAGCGATGCGCTGCTTTCCAACACTTTCTGTATGAGCTGTAAAACTAGTTATACAAAGTAGCCCGTAGACACAAAATTACCATTATTGTACTTAACAACTTTAATTCTCTTATCAACTCCAAATTTCAGCTCTAAGCAACCATCAGCACTGATATTCAACTTCCTTCTGGTATCAAAATCTGTCTGGGCTTCCCCTTAGGGCAAGATGCGACCAAATCCACCGACACACACACTTTCACTTGCTTAAATACATTGCTAACTGACCAGAGAAGCCAAAATGACAATAAAACAGCTGCGAAACACAGAAAACCAACAAATTACGAAGGACACATGTATTCGTCGAAAATTACAGTAAAAGAGAGTGTTGCTGCATGCATAGAGATGTTATTTTGACAATACGATCTCAATCAAAACAAACGGATACCTTTAAGCGGATTCGCCAATCCACTATAAATGTTGCATTACTGTTGGTGGTCCCACTTCAGTAATATATTTTAAACAGTGAATAATAAAAAATAAGTGTATTTGTACTATGTCTGTCTTTATTTTTACCAGTTTATCACAGTTTGCTTACGAGCAACCCATTTGTAGCATCATATTCATTTGTGCAATCTATTACAAAATCTGATTGTTTCCTTTCTCTGGTCTTTCATTTTTTCCTGCATATATTTTTGCATCACACGGTACACATAATATTTAAAGTTAGTTTTATATTAATCAATTTCATCCCACTAATTGTTTAATGATTATTCTAACATCGAGACATAATTTAAAACAACTAAAATATTGTATATTACAAAAAATCACAAAATACATTTTTATATCATTTCAGGAACGTATTAAACATTTTCAAAATGTTAAAGCAAGCGTAATATTCAAATCATGTGCTATATTAAAATTTTGAATCTAAATACTAATACTTATTTTTAAAGACGTCTTATTTTAAATAAGTTTCTGCTTCACATTTAAGAAGAATGTGCATTTTCCTGATATATTTACTTAATGCATTCTTCCTAGAAATCTCTTTGGTTAATACTATTAGACCGCCGTTCGATTATGTCAAGGGAAATCACTTAAAGCTAAGAATAATTAATGGTCTTATACGTTGTTAAAGAGTAAGTGTAAAAGATTGCGGTATAGGTTTGGTTTGGTGTATCGATTTTGTATGTCATCTAAATAGAATAAGTGTTTTAAAGAGTACAAGTATTATAAAGGATTGTTGGATAAAATTATTGATATTTTAACATACATAATTGTTATGTAGCTAGAGGAGGTTTATTTGTCCTTAAATATGATATTGTATGTTGTAAGAAAATACGTAATAAAATTGCGTTATTCATTTGGATAGGTGCATTAATTTTCTATGTCCTCTAAATTGAATTTTAACCTCTCAATGGCGGTGGAATATTTTTTATACCACCTTATTTGAACGAAGATTAGTATCAGAAGTTTCTGAACAAAATTTTGGTTTTTTAACTTTGGTGAATAAAAGTTATAAAATTGATAATTTTTATTTTTAAATAAATGTATTCGATGATTCTGGTTTAAGTTAAATTATACAGAAAAAATTCAATTACTTGCGCCTAAAGGGATTACAGAATGCAATATCATAAAAGATTGATAGATAAATATCTTTGGAAAAAATTATACTAAGCGGGAAATGAAATGTTATTCATTGTTTTAAAAGCTGTCATGAAAAAAGTAACTTCACTTTTGCACGCTCGGATCATAACGACATTCATAACGCTATGCATTGGTTTCGCCATTGTCTTACTTTATTATATATCTTACCTTTAGTAGAGAAATAAAAATAATTATTCAAGGTGGTCCAAACAAGGACGAACTGGTTATGAAATAAAAACTACAATAGGTTTAATATTAGAATTCTTTCAAAATCATGAAAATTGCCTACTGGGGTTTCAGATTAACATATTATTTTTTTTTCATTTTTATGTAGTGGTACAGACATCTAATAAAAATGAATAAAGAAAACCAATCAAAAAATTCTTCAGTAAAGACATCTATTCTCTATAATCTGGTTTTCCAGTCTGAGCAGTCTATCTTAGGCAATCAAATCGATATTTATTATGGATATGTTCTTCATTGTAAGCATAGTTTTGAAACTCTTACAGCATTCTTATGGATAAATAGCTCAAAGGAATAGACGTGCTAGTCGATATCAAAAAATAGGTAATTTCTTAAAATTACCCTCTTTCTTCCTTTTAAGCATTATAAAGTTTTTAATTGTATAAAATGTATATTTTCAACTTTCTAAAAAGTTATACGCAGTAGTTTTAACTTGATGCATAATTTACAAACATTCTACCATGATACGATGTGCTGCAGTTATCTGATATAAAGAAAATTGAAATACTAATATTAGACAACACAAAAATGTGAAACTCAAATGTTAAAATAATACTACACTTTCATTCTAAATTGCGTGATTTACGAGCACACTTTATTTATAAAATATTATTTAAAATAAAAATACACTTCTGGAATGCAGAAGATTAATATATTAAAAAAGATTATTTTATTAATGTTTTCCATTTCCAAGTTGAGAATCTATGAACAAAGATAAAAACAATGATTGATACAGTGAACAGAACCGCATTTTTTCTTACGTTAATTACCTCATTAATCAATTAAAATAGTTTTGTCTTAAAAATTAGAAATAAAAATATGGTTAATGTATTTTACATTAAATGGATAATTAATTCTTTGAATAAAAATACCATCTTTTTTTACTCCCAAGCTTTCAAAACAGGGAAGAAAGACATAAGAAAATAAAAGGAGTATAGGAATTTTTTGTTTATTCATAAGCAATTTGTAAAATTTAGATAAATCTTTAAAAATATGAAGTTGTTTACTTTTGTAAAACAATTGATGACCAATTAAATTTTATGAGTAATTTTTTCTTCAATAATTATTCTAAACAAAATTGTAAATTTTGATAAATCATAAAATTACTCATGGGAAATTCTATGTAATTATAACAAAATATTTACGCAGTTTTAACGTACAAATTAAACATTTAGAACATCAATTTGTAAAATAAATTGTTTTTTTTATTTACTAATCCATTCCAATGGATATGAAATGTTCCTTTTGTACTGCATAAAAATTAAACGTATGTAGGAGAATATTTTTGCCCAATTTTTAATATATCTTTTATCGAAAATTCTGACTTTTGATCTTTAAAACTATTTTTTACGTTGCTATTTTTTTACATGCTTCTTTAATCACTTTCTCATTAATATCATTAATAAACCCCAGTCTATTTTAATTTCTAACAGATTTAGTGAAATACGTTTAGTTTTATTAACCGCAAAGCCGGTCGATGTGACGTCACCGTAACTACACAATTATTACAGCTTATCACAACGAGGATTTTGGTGTTTCATCCCATTATGATTCGCTAGGAACTGTCTCTGCTTGACTCTAATGTGAAGTCACCAAGTCACCGTGACATATTTTATTATTCAGTTGCAATTAGTAACAAAGTGGGATATAACAACTTCACAGTGACATAGATACGATACCGCTTCTACCTCACCTGGCAACAATGCCAAAAATTAGAGTCGCATTTGGTTTCTAATGTTTTCTAATTTTGGTTCACGGATTTAATCATCGTTTACATTTATGACGCGGCTTCTTCTACTGCATATATTAATGAAATGGGAATTTAACATATCTTATTTGGACTTTTATATTTTTTTATTAATTGTTTTCATTATGTTGATTTTTTTAACATAATAGTATCAAGGAATGAACGGAACAAAGATGATCTTCGTCTTTATTGAACGTGTAAAATCCGCCTGTTCAATTTGAGAAACTAACAAAAAAAAAATACGTTGTTGTAAAATATTTTGAGAAGTAGCGGCAATTTTTATTATTAAATCTTCTATACTTATTAATGTTCGAAAACGACGCCTGTATGTCTGCCTATTCTTTCTGTCTGTAACTCTAAAACTTTTCTCACAGACGGAGTAAAGAGGCGTTAAAGGTATCAAAATACGCAGGAAATCTTTATTATTAATGTTTGGAAACGTCTGTCTGTCTGTGTGTCTGTACCTGGTAAACTCGGCAACCGTAGCGAGTAGCGAAGCGCTTTTTGTTTTAAAAAATTGGGAAAAATCCCGGGATTGGTGATACTCAGTATCGAAGGAATCTGCCCCCAATTAAGGGAGTTATTAATTAACAAAGTCTCGAAAATTAGCGGAAAAGGAACAATTTTTCCGAAACAAAGAAAGAAATTCATTCCTGCCTACTTTCGGACCTCCAGACGAGGCTAGCTAAGCTCGCAACCGACCAATCAGCTTCCGTCTACTAAATAAACCCTGATATTTTTCCTTCCAGCTGCAGTAAAAATGACGTTCTGGATGTTTTGAGACAAACCGTCTGCTGAAATAATAATAAAACAAAACATCTTTTTTTTTATAGTGGAAGTATTCCAGGTCTATCAATTTTTTTTGAAATATTACATTTATCAATTTGAAAATTATACATCCATCAGTAAATTTTCACAAGGATTCTAAATATGTTTTTTTCGAATTTCTCCGATAATTAGGACGGAATTTATTTAACTTATTTAATTTATTTAATTTTATTTAATTAGACCACTTAAAAAGATTTTATTTGGAAACACCTGATATATCAGTCATATTTCATTAGCAGACATCACGGCGTTTATTCCTGGAGATAAAATAATTCCTTTTTAAAGGAACTGCGGATTCTATAAACTATATACAATTTTTAAATATAATTCATTTTTGTATCTGAAGAGTACGCATCCTTTCTCAGAGTAGGCTGACATTTAAGAAATTAAAAAAAAAAAATCTAATTCGGCCCATAATTTTTGATTTTAGCAAAATCCCGATTTTTGTATTAAAAAAAAAAAAAGAAACGTCTAGGAATTTGCTATTTTATTTCAAATTATCTCGGGTCGTATGAGTCCGGTCGCGACGAGATTTGGCTCATTTGACTCGACATCGACAGCCTCAACAATTTTAGTTATATTTGTAAAGAACACATTGCGCCCCCTGGCGGTGGTAGGTTGAACTAACGAATTTTGCAGCTAACTCGTGTTCTATGGGTTCCATCTCGACGCAGTTTGATTCATTCGACTCGACATCGACAGAACTTATCTATTTTAGTTCCAAATTTCGCCACCAGGGGTCGCTTTTCTATCTCGGTTCCTATGGGCCAGATTAAGATAGGGTTTGGCTCATTCGACTGGATTTCGATAGCTTTGCCGATTTCGGTTATGTTCGTATAAGAGAGATTGCGCCCCCTGGTGGCGGAAGGTGGAACTAACGGATTTTGCAGGGAACTAATGGATTTTGCAGCTAACTCGGGTTGTATGGGGACCATCACGACGCAGATTGGTTCATTTGACTCGACATCGACAGGGCTTATCGATTTTAGTTCCAAGTCTCACCTCCAGGGGGCGCTTTTCTATCTCAGGTTCTATGGATCCGATTACGACGGGATTTGGCTCCTTCGACTGGATTTCGGTAGCTTTGCATATTTCGGTTATGTTCATATAGGACAGATTGCGGCCTCTGGCGGTAAAAGGTGGAACTAATGGACTTTCATAGATGCGAGACCCCGATGTAAATTAGGGGGCCACTAGCGGGCGAAACCAGCTAGTCATTATTATTAATGTTCGTAAACGTCTGTGTGTCTGTGTGTGTGTGTGTGTGTGTGTGTGTGTTTATATGTACCCGGATAAACTCTGCGAGCGTAGCGAGTAGCGAAGCGCTTTTGGTGTCAAAAAATTCAGAAAAATCCGGGCGTTCAGGAATTGCAGTTTTGAAGAAATCGGCTCATAATTAAGGGAGTTATTAACGAACAAAACTGTTTTAATTACTGCGAAAGAAATCCACGTGGAAAGTATTCCGCGCATGCCCAAAAGAGCTCAATCATCATCTTCCGCAAAAAGAAGAAGGAAAGATCGTTTCAACCGGTTTAGTTTTACGACTGTCTAAACTCGCCGAAGGCGAACCGATAGAAATATGACAAAACCGTCAACATATTCTCAAAGAACGTACTTCTATGTCTCTAACGATCCGGTCGGTTCGAAAAAATTTCGATATTAACCCTTTCAAAAAAAAATAATCAAAAAGCGTCGAATTCGTGTTTTTTATATTCTCCCTTTTTCCAAACCTTGCATCCGCCGGACTAAGAAAGATTCGGATAAACGGATTTCACGAAATAAAAGACTGGACTTTCTCCTCTCCGACGCCACCTTTCATCAAAAAAAATACGTCAGTTAACCCTTCGAAAACGTATATTTTCCGTACACAGTTTCGCGATTTCGGTTATTTCGACGATTTTCAAAAATTCGCAGAGGCGGTTCCAAACGAGTTAAAGAAAACTAAAAATACCAAACGAGATGTACGTTTTTTCTCCTTTCGAATTCTGCGATCGTTTTTGAAAAATACAAATATTAACCCTTCGAAAAAAATTCGCGCGCACACTCACTTTTGCCAATTCCGATTCTCTGCGATTTTTAAAATCGCGCATCGGCTCTCTGAAAGAACAAAAAAACAAACAAACACACCCAAGTACATTTCCGTTCTTTCGAGATCACTATAAAACCTTTAGTTAAAAAAAATACACTGCTCAAAACAATTAAAGGATATTGCAGTTTTAGGTGGATTTTGTATCTGGGAAACTTTTTAGCTGATTGATACATGGTCGACAGACATAGTAGGTTATATGAGAATAAATTACACATGTTTGGCAGAAAAAAATGCATTTTATTGCGCATTTGTGTACAAAAGGAAAAAAACACAATTTGTGCATATGAGAAACAAAGAATAAGAAAAGGTGTTTTCTTCAAAGAAAATCATTTTCAGTAGGGGGTATGGTTTCCACGGGCGCCCAGCAACGTTGAACACCTTTGAGGCATGGACTCAATGAGGTTATTAATGACGAGTTGGGGTATTCTGCCCCACTCTTCCAGAAGAGCTCTTTCCAGTTCTTGGAGAGTTTGTGGGGGTTGTTGGCGACCAGAAACTCGTCTTCCTACAGCGTCCCAAACGTGCTCGATTGGATTCATGTCTGGAGAACACGCTGGCCATTCCATTCGAACGATTCCTTCCTCGAAAAGGAAATCCTCCACCAGGTTTGAACGATGTGGCCTGCAGTTATCGTCCATTAAAATGAAGTTATCTCCGATTGCTGCAGCGTAAGGGACTACAATAGATCTGAGGATCTCATCCCTATATCGGCGACCAGTCAGAGCTCCATCTCGAATGATGTAGAGGTCAGTGCGCCCGTCAATGGAGATGCCACCATACACCAACACTACTCCACCGCCAAATCTGACACTTTCGTGCACGAACGCAGGATTATTCCTACTGCCACTGTCCCTCCAGATGAAAATACGCCTATTATCCGGTTGCACAGAAAAACGGGACTCGTCAGAAAACATAATATTGCTCCATTCATTTCTCCTCCAGTTGACATGCTCGGTTGCCCACTCCCTGCGGTCGCGACGATGCCTTGATGTTAATCTAACACATACCATCGGTCGGCGAGCATACAGACCTACAGCATGGAGCCGGTTTCGGACAGTCTGAGTTGAAATCGTGGTGCCTGTAGCCGAGCGAAGGTGTTGTTGGAGAAGAGTAGCGTTCATGTTTCGGTGTCTCCGAGCTGTTAACGCTAAATACCGATCTTCATTGGGCGTTGTTGCCCGTCTACGACCTTGCCCTGGTCTTCGGCCTGCACATCCACTCTCCAAAAAACGGTTCCAGATCCTGGAAATGACACTTTGTGACACTCCAATGGCTTGCGCTACTTCGGCTTGAGTTTGGCCCCCTTCTAACCTACCAACAATTCTCCAAGCTTCTGAATCTGTCAAATGACTTCGCTGAGACATCGTACTCATCGAAACAAAGCAATCACTGAATGCCGATCATCCTTGTCTTCATTCTCTTTTATCCAGTTGAAAGTCAAATTTCATTCGCTGCCGCTGAAGTGACGTTTTTGACGTCGAACTCAAAATTTGCATACTCCACAGTTTGAAAAACAGAAAAATTTGCATTTGTGATTCTCTTCATATATTTTCGGCAAAAAAAAAATTCGTTTATATCTTTATTTTATATAAAACTTCAAATATCTTTTAATTGTTTTGAGCAGTGTATTTCAGTTAATCCTTCCGAAATCGTTTTTTTCCGTAAGTCTCTTTCGGTTTTTCAGCGATTTCTGCAATCTTTAAAAATTCAATTCTGGGCTTCTAAACAAGATACGAAAAAATAAAAATACCGAGCCTAATCTACGTTCTTTTTCCTTTGAAAATCAGGTATCAGTTTTGAAAAATTCGTTTTTTAATCCTTTTAAAAAAATGGTTTCCGAAACTCACTCACGTGAATTTTCGTTTTTCGACCCATGTTTAAAAATCCGCATCGACTCGGAAAATGTGAATAGAGACAAATAAAATACACCTGATTATAGCCACGTTCTTCTTCTTCGAAACATATATTTCAGTTTTAAAAAATATGTACATTAACCCTTTAGAAACCGATCGTTCCCGAACGTCACTTTCGTGTTTCCTCTAATTTGCCAATGTAAACCCCCCCCCCCCACCGCAGCAATTTTTTGTCGAATTACACAAATTCCGAGATAAGAGGCTAAAAGTGCTTACGTTCAGCTATAGAAAGACACCTTCGACTTTAAGAAATTCGACTATTATCAATTTCAAAAAAATTCTTTTGTGAAACCCGTTTCTAGAAATAAGCGTTTTTCGGCGCAAGCACAGATTAATCAAAGTGTAATAAGTGACTTTGCTTTGGAAGTAATTATCTAATTTATTAACGATTTTATTTAAAAAATCGTTGTTGATTTTGCGTACAGAATTGAATGGGCTTTCCGAATATATGATTTATTTTGAGAAATAATTATATTTTCATAGTTAAAATTCTATTCTACTAGGATATTTGTATTCTCAAGCAGCCGATTGCACTCCAAATATTTGCTTTGTTTACTTTTTTCGAAAGCTCCAAAAGATATCAAAATATTTTTTTTTTCTATTTTTTATATATCGGATTCTATATAGTTTATTTAACACCCGGTTTATGATTTTGTGTTTGTGTGGGGGTGCGATATATTTAAATTTGTCGTTTTAAAACGCATCATTTTTTCATTTCGTCGGAAAGAAATGTTGCCATTTGAGTTATACAAACATTCTATTCGATGGATCAGAGATTATATACTATGTAAAGAATCAACTTAATTTCGATCGTAGTAAAATAAACCAGAGAGTCAACACAGGAACATCACCACCAGGGGGCGCTTCCGGAAATCGGGTTCTATGGGCCCGATTACGACGGGGTTTGGCTCTTTCGACTGGATATCGATAGCTTTACAGATTTCGGCCATATTCGTATAGAACAGATTGCGCCCCCTGGTGGTGGAAGGTGTAATTAAAGGATTTTTCAGCCAACTCGGGTTCTATGGGTCACATCACGACGCGGTTTGGCTCAATCGACTCGACATCGATAGAGGATACTAGACCTTATCGGTTTTAGTTCGTTTTTCACCACCAGGGGTGTTTTCTTGTCTCTGTTTCTATGGCCCGGATCACGACGCGGTATGCCTCATTCGACTCAACGTCGATAGAGGATACTACAGCTTATCGATTTTTGCTCCGAGCTTCACCACCAGGGGGCGCTTTCCTATCTCCGTTTCTATGGGAAGGATCACGACGGGGTATGGCTCATTCGACTCAACATCGATAGAGCTAACCGATTTTAGTTCGTTTTTCACCACCAGGGGGCGTTTTCTTATCTCTGTTTCTATGGACCGGATCACGACGGTGTATGGCTCACCGATGTAAATTAGGGGTTTTACAATTAGAGGACCGCTAGCGGGCGAAGCCAGCTAGTCTATAATTATTAATGTTCGAAAACGACGCCTGTCTGTCTGCCTACTGTTTCTGTCTGTAACTCTAAAAACTTTTCTCACAGACGGAGTGAAGAGGCGCTAAAGGTATCAAAATATGCAGGAAAATTCGAGAATTCTGTTATTTCAGGTTTCGAAAAAATCCGCCGGTAATTAGAAAATATGTCAATTAAAAATATTAAAAACTCATTAAAATTGCGTGAAAAGAACAATTTTTATCCAATCTGCAGCTACATGCGTTTGATAAAAATTATTTCCAAGCAAGAAAGATACTGTCTGCCGATAAAAATGCGAAAGTAAGGTTTTAGAATGGGCTTTCAAATTTTAAGATCTAATTTACCTACAGTTTTGAAAATAACACCGCGTGAATCATCTCTCTCTCTCCACATTAAAAGATTGTAAAAATTAAGGAAATCCATTCATTAGAACCAAATATATTAATTATTATTTCATTAATTTGATTGCATAAAAATTATTCCTTTTAACGCGTTGTTTCAGAGCCAGACATTGGAACGTCTAGATGTCTAGAAGGATGAAAGATATGAAACCAGTTTAAGTGGAGTTATTATAGGCTATGTAAAATTATTAAAAATATTGAATTTAAGGATTTGAAAATTATGTAACCCTACGTAATATGGAATGTCGAGTCCAACAAATTAATTTTCGTAAAAATCGGATAATAATTCCCGAAGATATCAATTAAAAATCATTAATTTTCAAAAAGAAAATGAATTTTTTGGAATTCAACACAACAGCTGTCTTTCACTGCACATGTTTTGATGTTTTCAGTGAAAGAATAGTAGACATCGTGACGCTTTATGAAAAAAAAAAGAGATAAAATTGATAAAATGATGCATTTCAAAAGGATTACTGTTTTTATAAGCGATATAAAATTTTTAAAAATATCGGATTTTTTAATCTGAAATATATGCATTCTTGCTCAGAGTGGGCTGACATTTCAGGGATTGAAAAAATTTTCGAGTTCGGACCGTAATTTTTTATTTTAGCAAAATTCCGATTTTTGTATAGGGAAAAAAAAAAAGCTAAGAGAAAGAAAAAGCTAAGGAATCTGCTACTTCTTTTCCAAATATCTCCCGTCGTACGGGTCCCATCGCGACGCGGTCTGGCTCATTAGACTCGACATCGATAGAACTTATTGATTTTAGGTCAGAGTTTCACCACCAGGGGGCGCTTTCTTATCTATGGTTATATGGGCCTGATCACAACGAGATATGGCTGATTCGACTTGAAATCGACAGCCTCAAAGATTTCAGTTATGTTCGTATAGAACAGATTGCGCCCCCTGTCGGTGGAAGATGGAACTAACGGATTTTGCAGCTAACTCGGGTTCTATGGGTCCCATCACGATGCGGTTTGATTCATTCGACTCGACATAGACAGGAATTATCAATTGTAGTTCAAATTTTCACCACCAGGGGGTGCTTTTCTATTTCGGGTTCTATGGGTCCAATTACGACGGAGTTCGGCTCATTCGACTGGATTTTGATAGCTTTACAGATTTCGGTTATATAAGTATAGGACATATTGCGCCCCTGGCGGCGGAAGGTGGAATTAATAGATTTTTCAGCGCTTGCGCAGCACGCATGCTATACGGTGCCGCAGGCAGCGGGGACACGTGCAAAGGTTCGTATAGGACAGATTGCGCCTCTGTCAGTGGAAAGTGGAACTAATGGATTTTCATAGATCCGAGGCCCCGATGTAAATTAGGGGCCCGCTAGCGGGCGAAGCTAGTTGAATTAATAAAATCTATTTTTATAAATCTGTATATGTCAAATAATTTGCAATTTTAGTGATAGGTTAGTAATTTTTCCGGTAATTGTGAACACATATTTAATGGATTTTTATAAATTTAAAGTGAAGAGTTAGTTTTATGAGAATAAGCGTTTTAATTTATTACATTGTTTTTGCATGTAATACAATCCACCTTTAATTTTACCAATTCTTAGCATAAACTAATTATAAGTATGAATATTAATTTTTAAAATATCAGAGTATAAGATAAACAAATTATTTTTTCCGTCTGCGGTGTTAACTCCATTTTCCCGTAAAGTACTTCCAGAATAATGCAAGTATGACAAATTTTAAAAATCAGTAGTCTAGAGTTAATCTAATTAGTTAATAATTATTGAAATAAAAATGCAAGATTAATTGAAAATATTTGATGTCGTAATAAAAAGTTCTTTTTTTCGTAACCATATGTACAGTTGTATTATAAGTTACGTTTCATAAATTAGAAATATCTATTTTATGTTTTAAAATTTTGTGAAAGGGAAAATTAATTAAAAGCTTAAATGAGAATTTGGAAATTGCCTAAACTATAACTTTGAAGTTTCTCCAAGCAGGTTTATTAAAACTGAAGTATCAGAAATCAATAAAATAGCAAATCTTAAACGTAATATATTTTTGTTATCTTTAATTATTCTCTTAATTATCATATGTTCTTTTGTGCAGTAACTTATGCAGAGTTCCAAATATTTTTAACGAAACTTCGTTTTAATTAACATTTTATAATAAACGCTAAAGGATTAATATTTAACATAACTAAAAAATATTATTATTTGGATTTAATTTAATCACAATTGAAATAAGTATAATGTTGTTTAAATATAAATGAATTATAATGGATTATGTAAATTATGTTCAAATTTACATTTAAAATAGTCTCGAATTACCTGAAATGAAACTAAAAAAGCACATTTTGTGTAAATGATAATTTGAAAATGTAAACATTAGGAATATTATAAGTTATACATTTACATTTCCGAATAAATATCGTAGAATAATCGTATTCACAGTACCCACAATCTTCCGTAATGGTAAAATATATTATTATATAAAAAAGGGAATACTCCAAGTAGCAGATTATTTTTTTGTACAATCTATTAAGTACAGGCGTAAAAGAAGAAAGAGAGAGACAGAAAGAGAACATGCCAAATAAATTTGCCACAAATTCATGTATAAAAACGTAACTGGTACCAATCGATTTATAAGAACGCCCACTATTTAATGTTATTTTCAATTTTTGCTTATGGTGTCGGCTACCTATAGAAATTGTGCCAAATTCGAAAATATTTAATTCTAAGATGTAAGTTTGACTTTAGTCTTTTTTTCTAACCTCTTAAATCTTACATTAAGATAACACACGGAAAAACGTTTTACCCAGTAGTGTAGGAATTCTGCAGGTTTAAAGTTGGAAATCCTATGTATAAATTCATTTTTAATCATTACAAAATATATTGAATGTTTGCACGTTTTTAAAGCATACAGTTTATTAAGCTTTTGTAGTATCTGGGGAAATGAGCTGTAGCTTTGAATTCGCATATTTAATGCATTTATAAAAAAATATCTCTTAAAAAATTTACAGGTTTCAATTCATAATTTGTTCCAGAATTAGTTTTACAATAAATAAAATCTCGAAATTACAGTAAACTCCCGACTATCCGGCCCGCGACTATCCGGTCCTCCGTACTATCCGGCCTAGTAAAAAAAATTAGGAATGTTGCGAGTGACCGATACAGGCAGGTTCCCGTCCGTGGGAAGTGCTGACTCACGACAGGAAGGAGCAAGCGGTCATCTATCAAAGACTTTTTCAAAAACTAAAAACTGTAAGTTTTGACTCTTTTACCTTATGCATAACTTTTCATATTTGTGCAATCATTTATCCATAAACAGTAAAATAAGATTTACTCATTTTTTCCGAATTAGGTTTACGTTTTACTTAAATGTTTTTCTTATTTTGAAACTGTATGTACTGTATATATAAAATGTATCTTAAAATGTGTAACATCAGTTTTTAATATTATGGAGGGGAGAAAGCAGGAAGTAAGTAAATATTTATGGAACTTCGGCCTATCCGGCTTTTTTGTTATCCGGCCTACTCTTCCGCCACATTAAGCCGGATAGTCGGGAGTTTACTGTATTTTTTTAACAGACATGGTTTTACAAAAGCTTCAAATATGCGAAGCCAAATTTACACTAATTCCATTACTTAGTTTTTGAGTTGTGCTTAAACATCTATCCGCATTGCAATCTGTTTTGAAGCAATAAAAAAATATTAAACATTAAGAGTTTTATGCTTTAAACCAGCAATTTTCTAAACTTTTTGTTTTAATGACCTGCGTTTCGTAACCTAAGGAGAATTTAAACGGATATTCGAATAATGATGTTCAATGCCGATGTTAGTATTCCAGTTTTATACAATTTCTATATGTAGTATAAGTAAAATTAATCCTCTAAGCATGTGGAACGTAATATTCCGTTCACTAAGCTCCAGGTTTCACTGCAATATATGCAATGTTTAAGATAATATAATTCTATAGATTTATAGAATTTTCAAAACATTGAAGAATGATTAATATCCTCAAGGGTTACATTCATATTTGTAATTAAGTTTTATTTACAATGCTGAAAGAATCATATTTTTTTAGCATTTAAAACAAAATTCAGAGAAAACAACATTACAATTTTACCCTTTTTCAAAACGCTCAGAGGGTTAAGTATAGCATTAATTTGTAGATGTTATTACTAATTGAAGGGATAAAAAAAATTAAAGGAAGGATATACAGGGAACGTAACAAATTCATGCAAACTTCAAAAATTCATAATACAAGAGGTAATGCTTAGAAAAAATTTGGTTTGCGCGAATTAGACGTTGGATTTTCTTTTTTCATGTATAAAAAAAGATTCCAAAAGTAACCAAATTAATGCGATCACACGTCATACTGAGACGCTTTATGGAAATAAGGCTAGAAATGCAACACCTGGATGAAAATAAATTCATCATTTGTTCTTGCCCACATGCTATCCTTATCAGATCGAGTGTTGGTGGTTAAACTTTTGTACAAGAATGGAGAATCCATCACTATTGTAATGCGAAAGTTTCGCAAGGTTAAAGGACTGAAGACGCAAAAAGGCCTATTTCATTGAATGGGATTGTGAAATCGAGCACGAAGTTTTGAGGAAACGGAGAATTTGGAGGATCCCCCAAGAAATGTTTGTCTGATTTGCATAAAACGGCTCAATATGACGCGTGAGAGCCCTCCTTAAGTTACTTACAGATTTTTTTTTCATGGAAAATAAACCGCATGTGCATCTGATCATATTCGCGCAAATTGAAAATTTTCAGTAAACAGAGATGTTTGCTTTTCTAAATACATAAAAAAAGCAAATATAAGTTATAAATAAAATAAAATAAATATTTTAAAGAAACAGCTATAGAGATGTGGTTGGAAAGACGTTTTCTTATACTTTTAGCAATATTAAAAACCGTTTATGATTTTGTCCTATTTCACCAATTTTATTTAATATATATATATTGGTATCTGCTGCAGCGAATGGACGAAGAAATGCCATGAAAATGCGCTTGAAACTGAATGAGAGTAAATTCATCTATTACTTATTTTTTTTTCGGATAATCAAGTCGTCATAACAGAAGATGAAGCAGACGTTGTGTAACATTCCGCAATTTAAAGGACACTTACGATGAATGGCTATTAAAATAAATTTGGGCAAAACAGAGCACTTAACAACAAGTTTGAACACAGAAACTTAATTCAATGTAAAAATATAAAAAAATGTTGAGGAAGTGAAATAATTTGATTCATTCGTCCATTAGGTTGGATCCCGCAAAAGAGATGTAGAAAGTAATGTAATAGACGGCAGAAAAGTAATTGCAATGTTGAATTCCGTTTTGTGGAGCTGTAATATTCTTCACAAAACTAAGCGACTAATTCATAGTGAAATTGTGAAAAACATCCGGCATAGATCGAGAAAAGTTAAAAATTAAATAATACATCGAACTTATTAAACTTCAGATGTATGGGCAAGGCTTTACAAATTTGATGAAATCTGATATGTAGCAATAAATTCTAGGCGCAAGACCAAAAAATATTAATCCCCCCCCTTCCTTCTTCTGTCATTATGATAGATTAGAATTATAATTACATGGTTTATAATAGTACCGTTTAATTAAATTTTATGCGATGTTTAGCGTTTTTCGTGTTTTGCGGCGATTTGTAGATTTTTTTTTCGTGTTCCGCAGCAGTTTTTTGACTTTCGTAAAAGGTAGCCGGTTTCAAATTTTTAACCCAATACCCTAAAGTTTGTCTTTTGCGTTTTTTCGCGTTTTAAGACGATTTTTGGACATTCGTAAAAGGAATCGGGCTTTTAGCCCAATAATGTAAATTTTGTTTTCAGCGATTTTTAATTTTTTTTCAAGAATTTTTTTAATGGAATTTTTAGCTTTTTTTTCGCATTTTGCGCCAATTTTTGGAATTTTGTTTTCTGAAACGGTAAAAACTCACCGGTATTATTCTAAATGCTCCTTGTGCTCATTTAATAAGTCATTTTTTATGCCCAAAGAAAAAAAAAAGATTAAACAACTTTATCGCCAGATCAAAAATTTTGGTCTTCAGTGGCAACCCGGCGATTGCATTTGTCAAGCCCTGTGTATAGGTAACTGGATAGTAATTAAGCGGCTACCAAAATGGTGATATATAATGAAGCCAGACAGAAAGAGGAAAGAAGGGCAGACAAAGCATGTATAAGAAGAATACGAATCAAGAGTCATTGAAGTATTACAAATGTCCTGGACAGGAAGCAATGGAAAAGAACCCCTAATAATAATTTATCTGGAAACCCACTATATAGTGAGCATTCCAAAGTGGAAGAAACATTTTCAAAGCAAATATTCAGAAGTAAAACTACATTTCTGTCCTTTTATATTATTGGAAAAAGTTGACAGCGAAATAACATCGTCGTCGAAAAAAACCTTTAAAAATTATGTTATACGTACTGTGCAATAATTATAAATTATTAAGAATGTAAATATTCATCTTATTACAGTATCGTTTTAATAAAAAATACATATGATACCAATTTGTAATAATATAGTCATTTAAATACACATTCTGATAAATTTTGATGTACTAATTTCTGAACAACTGCAGATGTTCGTTTAACACTAGGATGCTTGATAAATATAGCTATATTAACATAACAATTAACAATGCTTCCGCGTACAATATACTCACTTTGCACTTCCTGTAGTTCGAAAACAACTAAGATTATTTTAAAATATTTCTCAAATTTATACTACTGCAAAAGCGGAAAGTAATAAAGTTTTTCGTAATTACATCATTTATACATAAAATCATCACATTTTAAATGAAAAAAAAGAAAAAGTTTATATATTCTATAACTGAAAATATAATATTTACATTTTGCTGTACGAATTTTCTTAAATGTGTGCGAAAGATTTAATAAAAAACAATTTTATAATAAAGCGTTCTAACCCCTTAAAAAATATAAAAGTACAGTATTATAATTACTCAGGGTAAATACGTAATTGTAAAAATAAGCAAATTCATAAATTCGTCATAAGTAACTGCAAAAACTGTATTTCCTTTAACAAAAAATAACGACATTAATAATGTTTTTCTTTCTACAGTCTGATAATTATCCAAACAAACATATTTTACAGAGATATATAATTTTAATTAAACAGCGGTACTGTTGAAAAATAAAATAAAAAAATATACTAATTAGAATTTAATCGGGCAACATTTGTTTTAAGAATATCCGTAAGCTTAAATAAAAAAATACACATATATATACCTTATTGAGTATACGATTCCAATTAAAAAAATCCTTTTGAAGCAGTAATTATAACTTATTCTAATATTTAATTAATTATTGTGTTTTAATGTGGTTTTTATTATTTTAATTTTTTTTAGATTTAATTTATTTATATTCTGAACAATTTTAATTAGTGAAAACATAAAAAAAGAATGTTTGTTTTGAATTTCAAAGTGTTTTTACTTAGAAATTAAAGACGGCGCTAGAAATTACTACTTACATTAAATTAATGACAATTTAGGTATAATTAAAAAGAAAAAAATACTAAATAAGAAGAATATATATAAGAAATAAAGAAAAATAATGAATATAATATAATTGTGTCCTAATCATAATTACATATTTGTTTAAGGGATGCTATATCTGATTCACCAGATTTAAAAATCAATCCAAATTAAGAAAATAAAAGGTTTAGTTGGACAACCCTTTTCCTTGAATTTTACATATTTTATTTGTTGGGTTTTATTACATATAAATCATATAAAAACTTGTGAAATACCGAAATTGATCGCCGAACCATTTAGAATATTTATTTCCAAATTTGGAATTTGACGAATTCGTTTATGCTCTACTTGATAGACGACTTTCTGAAATTTTATATAGCTCGTGAATCTAAACCAGAAATTAATCAGTAATTTCTGCATTCAACTTTTCGTTTATGGATTGGAATATTATATATCGCACAAATATCTGAAATAAACATTCTTAATTTGTTTTATACGAAATGTAAACCGTATATTAATTTGAGGTTTGTTTCGTAAATCTGTGAAAAAATGTAAAATGTATAAAAATTTAATATTACTTCTTCTTAAAAACCCGTTTGAAATCTATTTTAAGTTTAAAACCTTTTTTTATCTTACATGCTATCAAATCCTGACAGCTAATGTGCCCGCAGGTTCTGTATCTACCTACGTATGTACACTTTCAAATATGAGTGAATTGATGTTTTACTTTTGTTATGAAAATTTTTGTTTCAAATATGACGGCACAATGCTTGCAGTTCTGAAATATCAGAAATACTCAGAATACTGCAACATGGAAATACTCAAAACATAGAGGTCAGTTCATATAGCACATAGAGGTCAGTTCATACTCATTTTTGAAACATAGACATACTGAAAAATGATTAGGGTCAATTCATACACCTTTTTTAGACATGGATATACTCAAAAATGATCATATAGAAGTCAGTTGATGGTCATTTTTAAAACATGGACTTAATCAAATATGAGCACATGATGTTTCATACTTAAGTGGGTGCATAATTTCAGAAATGAGTATATCCATGTTTCAAACTTCAGTAATTTTGATTCGGCGCCATTTAGACTATCCGACATACTCAGCTTTGAGTAATTTTTGCTCAGTTTTTAGAGTGTATGTACGTAACGAGATAACTCTTGGCAAAAATATCTGACTTGCTTCAAATTTTGTATATAGGATCATTGTGACAAGGCGCTTCTCTGATTAGCTTTGGGGATTCATTGGTTAAGTATAAAGGGGAAAGTGGAGGGCTAGTCCCCCTTTATTCTTTGAAATAAGAGTATAATACACAATTAGTGTGAATGTCCTGTGAGCTCAGTGCCATCAGTTTAACTGTGCACTTTTTGCTTTATTTCCGGCATGTAACACTCGATTACTATCCTCAGAAAACTTACAGTATGGTTGTCGTCATATCTGAGAGACCATATGCCGTTATTTCCACATATATATACAGTGGCGGACAAAAAAACTGCATCACCTAGAAAAATTAACATTTTGCAATGCTAATGAGTTATTTCGTTCAAATAAATTAATCTTAGTTGCTGCAAAGCAAGATAAAATATCATTCTACATTTCTATTGGATAATATACCCCTTATGAAGTATTGCGTCATCAAATTTTTAAAAATAGTGCGGCAAAAGGGGAAAACGGTCATTTGTCTTGTTCTTTAAGTGGTCAAATGATGACTTCGTATGTTCAATTGACGCAAGAAAAAAAATGTGTGATACTTGCTTTGGTTAAAGAAGGATATTCGACACGTGTTATCGCTAAAAAAAATTGGTTGCAATCAATCGACCGTTTGGAGGACGATTAAATTAGAACGTGAAACTGGTAATGTTGAGAGAAAGGCTGGATCGGGCTGAAAGAGGGTGACCCTAAATTCTGATCATACATATCTGAAAAGAATGTATCTGAGTAATCGTCATTCAAGTGCTCCTGACATAAAAATCTTTTTTGAGAATGTCTGTGGTGTTAATTTAAGCGCAAGAACTATCCAAAGACGACTTGTGGAATGCGGTTTGCATGCGTATCGCCCAAAGAAAAGGTCTTTACTTACAAAAAAAATTATGCAAAAACGACTTTCTTGGGCAAAAGAGCATGTCTCATGGACAAAGGCTCAGTGGGATTCAGTAATGTTTTCGAACGAATCTAAGTTCAACCTACATAGATCAGACGGTAAGCGGTATGTTCGAAGACGTAAAAGTGAAGCTTATCATCCAGACTGCATATCGCCTACTGTAAAATTCCCAGTCAACCAAATGGTCTGGGGATGTATATCCAGCAAAGCTGTTGGACGTCAGAAACTTATTACTGGAACTGTGAATGCACTCGTTTCTACCGAGATTTTAGAGGAGTGTTTAAAACCAGTTATTAAGGATGATTTTAAAGGTACTAGAAATTGTATTTTTCAACAGGACTCTGCACCCTGCCATACAGCGAAATTGGCAAATACCATCTAACTTATTCATGAATTATTTTGTTGCCTAATTTACAAGTTTTAATCTCCATAACATTAAAGATATTGGAAAAGTAATTTTCACCCAGTTTCCTCCCTTTAGGTGACGGCCTATCTGAAAAAATCTGACATTAAAGTTTTGGAATTGCCTGGGAATAGTCCTGACCTGAATTCCATTGAAAATTGTTGGCATATAATGGGTACAAAAATTGTTGCTCAGAAGCCTGCTACTAAAATAAAACTACTGGAAAGCATTATTCGGGTCTGGTGCATGAAATTGGCCAGGATTACATTCATAATTTGATATATTCTATGCCGGACCACTGCAAGGCAGCTCTTGGAGGATCTACTAAATACTGAAGTGATCCTTATGCATGTATACACATCTAAGTATATATAATATGACTGCTGTTATGTAAAATTTACATTTACTACAGAATTTGTGCATCTATTACTTTGTTCCAAGTTTTTTTTAAATATTGAGTTTTTCACTTTTTTTCCATTTTTCAAAATAATTATGCGTAAATAATTTATAAATACCAATAAAATTTAATTTAGATTAATCCTACAACTGTATTTTATCGTAAAAATATCATCCTTCCATAATACCTGTACTTGAAAAATATTATTTGCAGCGTTTTCCACTTTTTCGCAGGTGATGCTGTTTTTTTGTCCGCCACTGTATTTTAGACTGCATTATTTCGTGGAAAGAAAGAAATAACACTAAATGTATGTTATTTTTCCATTAGTCACAAAAAGGATAACAAGAGGGCAAGTGTGATCGAATATCGCACAAAGGGTTTCGTTTAATATTCCTTTCAAAACATTTTATCATTTCTTTAATTATATCCAAATAAATTTCATTTTCCACAAAAAAAAGTTTTTTATAAAGTAAAAATTTACCGGTCTATTTTTCTCGTTTTTTCGAATATATGAACCGGCCCGATGGCGGGCGAAGCCTGTCACTATACTCTGTCATAATAATATCTGTCATGTGGACTAAATGCGATATTAAAAAAAATAATTTCAAAATTAAACATATTGTAAACAGACATTCAAAATGTTAAAATATGCCAATACTTCCATAATCGGGTTTTTATCTTGATTCAATACGTTTCTCAAACTTATATATTTACTATTCTCTATTACTCATATTGATAATACATTGTTCAGTATCTATGTTGTTTAGAACAAATTTCATATCACAATAATTACAAAAAAAAAAAAAATGGGAGTTAACTGTTTCATGAAAAATAAAGTACATATCACGCTATCCTATATATGGGACATATTGATACACGCACAAAGCGCATTGATTCATAGTCTAGCAATTTTTCCAATTGTTTACAAAGTTTCTTACTATAATCGTATGTTACAATATTTAGTGAATTAAGTGCAACTAGGACTAAGTTAGTTTTTATTTAGGAACTCAGTTTTTACACACACAAATACAGTGGTGACCAAAAGTTTGGACATTTTTTGAAAGTTTCATGTTTTTCAACTTTGTGTGCTTGTAGAATATATTGCTTTTAACTTAAATGCAAACGTTTATATATCAAATTGAAGGTACTTTAATGTAGGATTTAATAATAAAAACAGTATTACAATATCTGTTTTACAAAGAAAGTTATGCTCATTTTATTAGAACAAACAAACACAAATTGTTTTAAATAAGGACGTGTTTTGTAATAAAAGCGTACTGGCCAATCACAAATACTGTTCTGATGACCAATCAAATGTCTGTAACTATAGTTTAGGTTATTTGGATGGTAAAAGAGTTATTGTTGTGGAAATATTTTGCGGAATGATGCATGCTAGTACTATTAAATAGAGTATTGCTGTTTTTGAATATTTAAAGCCCTTTTTTTATTAAACTAATTTTAAACAATGTCATCAACAAGAAGAACTCATTGGACATCTACAAAAAGAAGCCGAATTGTCATATTGAGAGAAAATGGACTCTCTTATGCTGAAATTGCAAGACAAGTTGGTGGTTCAGTGCCTTGTTCTGGTGTACGAAAGTTCTGTTTACGTTATGAAAAAAAAAAAAAATCAGTGGAAAATAAGGCCAAATCAGGTCGAAAAAATGCACATGTGCTACTGCCAGTAGAAAAATTAAACGGCTATGCCTTCAAGATAAAAAAATTTCATCAGATGCCATTAGATGTGAAATGAATGCAGCGGGTATTGCAGTAAGTTCAAGAACAATAAGAAGGAGGTATCAGGATTTGGACTACAAGCCAGAATTCCAAGGTAAGAACCATATTAAATCATAAGCAACGCGAAAAACGAGTTAAGTGGGCAAAAGAACACATTAAATGGTCAGAAAATCAATGGAAGCAAGTAATTTGGAGCGATGAGAATAAAATATCGCTCTTTGGTAGTGATGGTAGAAAATACGTGAGACGTAGAGTAGGAGAAGCAATTCATCCTGATTGCATTGAAGCAACTACAAAAAACCCAACAAATGTTATGATTTGGGCATGTATTTCTGCAGATGGTGTGGGCCGAATTCAAGTGATTGATGGCATCCTGAATGCCAAAAAATACATCGAAACTGTCCTGGAACCAAAATTGAAACCTTCCATCAGGGATCTCTTCCCCAACAACGCACCATTTATTTTTCAGCAGGATTCAGCTCCATGCCACACAGCAAATGTATGCAAAGCATGGTTTAAAAGTAAAGGCATAGATATATTATCATGGGCAGGAAACAGCCCTGATCTCAATCCAATTGAAAATTTGTGGCGACGTTTGAAAATTCTTGTACGAAAAAAACGTCCATCCAATAAAAGACAACTTATTGAAGCTATAATTGATTCTTAGAACCATGTGATTACGAAAGATGAACTACAAACACTCGTTCACTCGATAAAAAGACGCTGTGAAGCTTTCTTAAAAAATAAGGGTTATCCTACTAAGTAATGATTGTGTAAGTGTCACTTTAAAAAAATTCAAATCTAAGATACATCTTACTATTAGTTGCATAACTTTTTCTGTAATACAGATAGTGTAATACTGATTTTATTATTACATTCTGCATTAAATTACCTTCAATTTAATATATAAACGTTTGTGAAAATTAATATATTCTACAAGCGCACAAATTTGAAAAACATGAAACTTTCAAAAAATGTCCACACTTTTGGCCAGCACTGTATATATATATATATATATGTATATATATATAATTCAACTGTCTGTTATTAAATCTTAATCTCTTAGAACTAGGACTTCCCTCAAAGGGATTAGTCTGAGTGATATTGCTGAGAACATAGGGTTAACAATTATGATATAAAGAAGATATAATATATGAAAAAAAAGCAAATTAAATTACAATTACAAAATATCATATATAAATTCCTATATACTGTTATGTTTTCATATATAAATATATTTATAACAATTTGCAAAGAATCTCATTTTCTTAAGCGGGAATTGCTCCAAAAAAAAAAAAAAAAAAAAAAAAAAAAAAAAAAGCCAGTTCTTTTAAAACGCTAAGGTTTTTAAAGTCACGTAATTGGTTTTGCAGCCATTCACGTAGTTGGTTTTGAGCGTATTTTAGCAAGCGTAGTTTAACGCAAATTTAATTTCATTGTTGCAACATTTTCTTTGTGACAAAAATTTACATTTGAATTTTAAAATTTCCCTCCCTGTTTATTTGTATAACTAGTTATAGAAATAAACTATAAATGTACTAATACAAGTGATGGTACACTTCAAACCACATTGATGTTATGCTTTGCTACAAACCTGATTACGAAACTGTATCCTAAATCCCTACTAAAGTACATGAAAAATCTTTCGATGACTTCTGTAAAAATAAATTTTACATTAAATCTCTATATCGGCGAAATTGAATATATATATATATTTCAAAGATAATACTTCTTGATTATTTTCTAGGAGGCTCTCCCTCTTGCGTCTTTACTGCTTCAAACCCCAGATTTTCTTCCGCCTGTCTGTCTCTCACTACAATCTGTTTGTATCGCTATCCGTTTTTCTACCCATCTCTCTACCCGACTGACTGTCTCTCTACACGTCTCTCTACATGTCTGTATATTTCTCT
Organism: Maratus michaelseni; assembly: GCA_963931845.1. NCBI lineage: Eukaryota > Metazoa > Arthropoda > Arachnida > Araneae > Salticidae > Maratus > Maratus michaelseni. The sequence continues at coordinate 157,910,934 of OZ007588.1, forward strand.
ACTGGTCTCGCAACCCACCTATCTGTTTCTCTAACCGTCTGTCTACCCGTCTAACTACTCGTATGTCTAGCCGTGTCTCTATACCGTGTTTCTCTCTGTACCCATCTGTCTACTGTCTCTCTACTAGTCTGTATACCCGTCTGTCTTTCTACCCGACTCTTTAACCGTCTCGCTACCCATCTATATATCCGTCTGTCTAACTGTCTCGCTTCCCGTTTCACTACCCGTCTCTCAACACGCCTGTCTGTCTATATACCCCTCTCTCTACCCGTCTGCCAACTCGTCTCTGTACGCATCTCTGCACTTATCTCTCTATCCACCACGCTACGCGTCTCGCAACCTTTCTCACTACATGCTTGTCTATCAGTCTCGCTACTCGTCTCGCTACCCGTCTCCCTACCCATATTTCTAACCCTCTGACAACACTCTTCTTTACCTGTCTCGCTACCCGTCTGCCTATTCGTTTCGCTACCCGTTAGCTTATTTGTTATTAAATGCAAACAGGAGTAATTTATCTCATAAGTGTAATCAGATGCAATTTTTTTAAATACATACATACATTAGGTTAATAATTCATCAGGGTTTTTTTTCTTAGTGGTTTATGTCATTTGGCAGTAAATCTCAACTTGTAAACCCGAACTGCGTCAAGCTTTTTAAAAAAGCCCCAAGGTCCGTATAACTGAGAAGGGAAAGTATCATCAGGCCTATTAGATACATGTTATTAAGTTAAGTGAAAGTTTCGTAATCGGGTTCGCAGCGAATTGCTTATGTCAGAAAACGTGGCTTAACGTCATTTTAAATTCAGTTCTGTAACTTTCTTTTTCTTTTTTAGGGGGATGGGTTCCAAATATTTACACTTAAATTCAAACTTTTCCCCCATGTTAATATTAGTGTTGTTTGTATTATTAATTAATTGTTGACCGAGCTTCATTCGAAACAAATGTAAAAGACTTCTTCTACAGCTTTTTTTCTAGAAGAAACTTCCGTAATCAGGCCCAAAGCTAATCGGAAAATTTAATATCATTATTGTTTGTAACTCTTATAGAGTTAAAACAATATTGTTGCTAGCATTACTCTTGTTTGAGACCAACCTTGCCTGTGTATCTGAATGGGGTAAAATTTCCGTATCATGTGATGGTTGGCGCGATTGGCGAAAAATTTAAAACATGCGCTAAAATGTAGTTTTAGCATCATACCAATTTTTCTAGAGAGCGGAAAACATATTTTTTAAATATTTACAAATATACGTTTATTAAACCATGTTTTTGCGCCATCTTAAAAAATTAAGTACGATGCTAAAATAAAATTTTATTGCCATTTTCGATATTTTAACAAGTAATGAAAATACATAACAAACATATTTAACAACACTAAGAGACATTTTTGTGATAAATAATTGTTACTGTCAGGGGGGAAAATTGTAAACAATTAATAAGTGAACTAAAAAAATACCGAAAATAACTTGTGTGAATCTCAGGAAAGAAACATCTGATATAAATAGCATTTAAAATCTTAAAATAGAGAAGGGGTCCGTATAAAAATGCAAAACATTATACGCCTGATATAAGTATTTTTTAATATTTCCGAAAGCACAGATAAAAGGGTAAAAATCCCGGCACAGATGTCATATACTCTCCACTTTGGCGCGATTTTTCCCCCGCCAATTTGGCGAAAACTGTTTGTTGTGTTTATTTACTTTTATTTTTTATTTTAATTCTATAGATTATTTTTATATGTATATCAATATTTATTTACATCGAACTATTATTATTTTTTTTCCCTTTTTTTAAATAATAGAAGCTATTTCATTAATTACGTTATTTTATTTTTTTATTGAAATAAACAATCACGTGCTATTATTGCATGCTATTTGTAACTAATATTCAAAAAAATATTGCAAAATTGGTGGGGGAAAAATCCCAATCATACGCATAAAACTATATGAATATATAGTTTTGTTTTACGTTATTTTAGTTATTACGGGTTTTTTTCTTTCAAACAGAAAAAAATCCAGATTAATTTTCTATTTTTATTAAATGGAAATATGTTTTATTGTACTGATTTGATTATTGTACTGATATTATATGGCACTGTGCGTGCATACTTTTTTGCTCCATGTTACTCCATTAACATTTGAAATCTTATTATTTACGAAAATCGCCGCCGTTGAAAATGACGTATGCACTAAATTTTCATGACGCATGTTCTTTAATTGTGCTTTTTTATATATTTTTTAATATAATTCCCAAACGGTTTGAAATTTATTCTTGGTAATAAATAGGTGTCGTTGTCACCTTTATAGGTACCTGCTGTGACAATTTGAACGAAATCCGTTAAATATTTTTTTTTGTTATGCTTGACTAAATATTTTACTTTCCATCGTAGCTATATATGGGGCAAAGTAATACTGCGCTGTGTTTGAGTCTTCGTTTTCACTCAGACAACCAGAAACTCAGTAAATCATAGGAACAAAAAAATTTCTGAATTATTGGAATCTCGTGGAAATATGTCTTTTTCGTAAGACAATTAAAGAAAATTACATGTAAAAATGTTTAAAAAAATGGGGTTACAAAGGGATAAATTAACATGGTAATTAAACAGACAAGCAGTTCTATAATTTTATTTTTACGAAACCAATCAGAAATCCATTTATTTAGACAAAGTATACGGTATCTACTTAAAGAAGACCATGGACATTTATTCAGAAGTTAAACAGTGACAAAGATACATTAACATGTTTTTTAATTAAACGTTTTTCATTAACGGCCGTATTTCCAAATTGCTTTTAACCCTTACAGGACCATAAGATGTCCAAGACTAAATATGCCAATACAATACAATATTTTAGCTATTTTGGGTGTAAAGTATGAGAATATCACCATGTTTCTGTGATACGCTTTAACCCTTTAACGTACATTGGTTTCCCTATGAAACCACAAAATTTTACCACAAAATTTTAATTACGAAATTCAACAATGACAGCAGAATTTTAATAGAAATGTTTTCCATTTATTATGAATGTGAAATATCGCTTTTTTCTTATATACAAATAAATTTGTTTATAATTTCCGGTGTCAATCATTTATTTCAACATTTTTGTAGAAGGGAAAAATATTTCCCTTGAGCGTGACAGGGTTAATAATTCAGGAAAAATAAACTTGTTACATTCTTCTCCATTTAGCTTCGTCATTAGTAATGTACAGTGTTATATCATGGTCATTTTACATGGTTGTTTATGAGATAAAAGCCCTCAATTTACAAAAAAAAAAGAACATATGATTGCATGCATTTCAATACTATGTAAATAAGAGAGAGTTACAGGAATTATAAAAATAAATACAAGGATGAAAAAAACAATAATACGTGCATTTAAAAACATATATTAAGATGTTCTAGAACATAGACACAAAAGTAATATTATGATAGCATAAGCACGTACTTTATCTTAAGGTTTCCAAACCATTTGGCCACATTTTACAACCTAACTTGGCAATATATTGCTGTCAATTAGCAATTAATCTTTGTGGGACAATATAACAAATAATTACCCAGTATTCTATTTGCTCAAGTGATGTCACAAATATGTTCTGCTGTCAAGTTGACATGTGTTTATGCACAGATTAACTATACCTTTGTTTGAGATAGAAAAATGGCTCTTTTCGTGGAATTCTTGAAATTAAACCGAATCCTTTTAGTCTGCATAGAGCAGTCCGTGCACTAAACATCACATGGCTATGTGATGTTTAGTGCATGCGCTTTTTCACAGTGTATACATCAAGATGATTTTCTTCACTCACCTGCGTACTGTCTCTTAATTCTTCTATCATCACATGCTGTTGAACATCTTTTCCTGTATTTACCAGTCAGGTTTTCTAGTGACATAGCATACTTGTATCGCTTTAAAAATTTAGATACATCGTCTCTGGTTCCATTTTCACCAATTTGCCTTCTAATTTCTTTATAACTTTAATTTTGTTAACTTAATAGTACTATTTTAAATTGCTTTCAAGGTGACCTTGTAAACTTTTTGTGCCATTTCTTTCATTTTCCTATGTTTTACATGCATCCCTAATATCAATCACATAAAACAGTGACAAACGTCCTCCTCACAGTTCCAAAACAGGACAACAACAGTTGAATCTTACAGATGCCTGATTGCGTCACTGCAAGAAAAGGATTACACATGACTGGCTCTTTAAACACTCATGCGCATTGGCAGAATTCAAATAAAGGAAAGCTACTTCATTGTTAACCTAAACAAGCTGTGCTTCTTCTTTTGTTTATTTGTCTATAACTTTTATTTACTTAATAATAACTGAACAAAATTTAATCCATTAGATTCCTGTTTAAATTATCTTTCCACTCATATTTAATTTTTTTGGTATTACTTAAACAGAAATTGATATTATGTGGCACGAAACCTCAAAAATATATCTTTAGAAAAATGTTTACATAATTTTCTCCCCTACTGTAAAATATATCAACCTCGAAAAATTATGAAGAGTAACATAAACCAGAAAACACTTTTTATAATTGCTACAAATATATTATTTTTATTGGCCGTTTTACATTAATAAATATTAATTTTTTTAAACGTAATTTAAAATAAAACAAAATATTAAAATTTATTTTTAAATTCCATATTGGAACACAAATTCATAAAAACATTCATTGTTATATTACAGAGAGTTCCACTTAGTATAAGTTATCACTATAACTATAAGTATAAAGTGACTAAATATATCGATGTTCTGTTCGAAAAACCTCTGTTTCAGTGATTTTAATTGTATGGCATATATTCTATTTCTATATGTGTAAGATATTTTTAAATGTGGAAGACTGAATAAACTAATCATAAATGTTCTGCACCGTTTGATTATCTTTTCTAATCTAATACGTTCCTGGACAATGATAAGGGCAAAAACAAGTGAAGTAAGTAGGAAGATAAAATTTTGACGGATTGTTTAAGATCATTAATTAAGTGAACGTTAAAAGGAATAAAGGAATATAGCTTTTTATATAAAAATACTTTGAGGCGAATTTACACATCAACATCAACCTATATTAGAATAAGTTTAAATGAATATTCTATGAAAATAAAATTCATATAATATATTTCTATAAAAGTAACGCAGTCAGATGAAAACAAAATTATTTCATATTATCGTTGTTAGCTAATTTCTGATTTGGACATTTTTTCAAACAAAATGTTTAACCTTCATTAACGTTATATTTCTTAAATGAAATTAAGTGAGATAAGGTTTAAAACGGTAAATTTCATCATGATTTACAACTATACTTTAAATAAAAAGGACATATTAAACCCATTAAGTGCTATTGCTCCCATTTTTGGAACATTGCTTTAGGATTTTTTTCTAAAGTGCGTATTTTATAAAATGTTAAAAGGTTCATGTTATTTGAATTTTGAATTTATTAGATGGCATCTGATTTTTTTTTTTAAGTTTCATTAGAATTTTCTATTTTTTAAAACTTGTTAAAAAAGGCGAAAAATAATAGCTTTCTGGCAGTATTCTGGCAGTAATAAATAATAATAATAAAAAAACTTTATAATAAAAATTATATCTTTATGTTAAAATATGTTTATAACAGTGTATTATAATAAACAACTTCAATCCGGAATTAATATGTATAATAGATCAATCACAATTACCGAAAGCATAAGTTGTTCAAAAATGGGAGCAATGACGCCTAATGGGGGGTAATGTTTTTGAAAACTTGTACATATGCCTCCGTGCATTTGTGGTAGTTATTTTTCAATTTATTAGCTACAGAAGGTATAATATAATTTTGAAACTAATATTTTTAGAAGATTTCATATAAATTAGTCCAACTTTTACATTTATAATAAAAAACAAAATGAAATTACTAGTACCATAAGCATTTTCCTTATCCATCTCTATTTTTCATCATTACATCATTTTTTCTGACTATTTTACATGAAAGATGATTGAAAATTTTTTTAGATTCGGATGATTTTTCGGACGTCCCGGAAATCGTTTGTTTGCAACCTGATTGCAGTGATGTAACATATGAGGAAGATATCTTCCTCATACTATGTATGTTGCATAGATTATTTTCTATTACGTATGTAAAAAAAAATGTATGTGACAATTTATACCATGCTATATTTGGTGGGGTAGAAATTTCTGTAAATTCAAAATCAACAGATAATCAATGAATATCTGATTTAGTGTTTTAAAAAGACAAAGTACTAAACACAGGCTTGATATTTTAGATGAAATTTCAGACGAATCTTCAAATTGGAATATGGAAAAAACTAACCAAATAAAAAAAAAAAGAGTAGTTAATAAACCAATTTCAGAAAACGAAAAAAAATTAATATAATGCTGCATAAAAAAAATGTTCAATCATTTTCATGTAAAATAGTAGGACAAAAATCATGTAATGAAAAAAAAATAAAGAGATGGATAATGAAAATGCTTATATAATCGGTAATTTTATTTTAATTTTTATTATAAATGTAGATGTTGGACTAATTTATATGAATTCTTCCTAAAATATCAGTTTCAGAATGATATTATCCCTTTTATAGCTAAAGAACTGAGAAATAACAAACTTAAATGCACGGAGGCATAAGTAAAATTTTTGAAAAAAAAATTAACCCCATTAAGCGTCATTGCTCCCATTTTGAAAATTTGTTTCTAAATATTCATTTTTTTTTCTTCAGAAATATATTAAAGACTTTCTATTCAGAAAGAAAAAACAACTGTTTCATTAAAAATAGCTTCATATATATATATAGCGGCGGCTAATGGGTAAAATTGGAAATTCAAAGAGTTTCATTTTTGTATTATAAAAACATTTCATGAATAGCATTCAATTAAAATTTACATTTATCGGACATGATAAATTATTTACTTTAACAACTATACATTTATTAAAATGTTTAATGTCAGATAGATTTCTACTTCAATTTCGAATAAATAGAGGAAAAGTTCCAATTACCGGCTACCACTTTTATTTTCAATCTAAATCCTACAATTTTGAAAATTATTGGTGGAAAAAGTCATGGTAGGGTACCTTGATATGTTTCACATCCGTTTAGAAAAACAAAATTATATTTGAAAAGCGTTTTCGGTTAAAAAAAGAAAATTTCTGAAAGTCTGCAAATTCTAAGTTTAGAAAATGCGGTCTAAATACCGGCTACCTCAGATTTTTTTTTTTTTTTTTTTTTTTTTTTTTTTTTTTTAACAATCAATCACAGAGATAGGGCTGATTTTCCTGATTAAAGTAGAAGAAAATTGTTTTGAATATATATTTTTTTGATTAATAACATTTAATATGTACAGAAGAAAAATAGATTTTTTAATAAACAACCTTTTTTATCAATTTTATAAATATCTTTAAGACTATCTCTGAGAGTTACCTTTCCATTCTGCTCCTAGTTTCGTTTTAAAAAGTTTTAAACAAAAAAAAAATATGCTGCTTGAATCTTAGATTTGTTTTAATCTACAAAACTCACAAATATAGTAATCTTTCTCTGCGTCGCTGCCTTCACTATGGGCCCACATATCGAATTATAAACATCGAATCCTCAGACTCTGAGTAGCCACAAATTGCATCATCTTCCTTGTCGAATATCTTCCTTTTTTAACTTTTTAAATACAATTTCTGCCCCTATCGTCTGTATTTTCTTAGTTTTTTTCTGCGTCCTTTTCTTCATTCTCTTCCTACGTATTGCGGACGATTTTGGAGAGTATAACAAGTTTTGCTGTGAGGGGTAACATTCAAATAGTGCAATAAATCAATACAGCGTCCGTGCTCCCATAAATCTATTTATTTGCCTCCTCCCCTTCACGTGGCTGAACTCATGTAGGTCCAAACACCGACTAGTCGGTATTTAGAGCACTCTGGTATTGGGAGTAGCTGGTATTGGGACGAGCACCATGTTTAAGTCAAACAGGGTATTACTCATTCATGTAGTAAAATACTGATAACGATCGTGGAGAATTTGGGAACCAAATATATCAAGAAAACAATTTAATCATAAATTCAGGTCAATATACGATCAGTATTTTTTTTAATTAGAAACACATGCGTGAAAAACTAGATATCCTAGATTTCGTCGTATTGAGAATTTTGCATTTTTTAAAAATGAGACAGACTTCAGCGACACGCTGTTGGTGCCTTTCGTCACTCAATTAAAGGAACAAAATTCGCCTTTCACCGTGAGGATTAGTTCTCAGAACACTTACTAGCCGGTATTTGGACCTTCTTCTCTATATGTGTGTTTCTTTTATAAATATTTTAATCAGCTACAAATAAAATTCATTATTCAAATCGATATTTTCTTCACCGTAACTCCTGCGCTTAAAACAATACTGTTTTTTCGAATCATTTAAATGTGCAGTAATAATAAAACTGGATTTAATGAAAATAGTAATATATAGGTATTTTTATTTAAAAGAAAAAACTGCTTCTAAATATGTGCTATAATATATCTAAATATTTAACGTGAGAAACAAATGCAGCATAGAAATACAGCAAAATATACAAAAATAATAAAACGTTTCTCATTACCAGTTTAAGCATACAGTTTCTAAAAACAACGCTCATGCGGTTGAAAAACATTCTTCAAAGACCTTTTAATGACACTTCTTCTTTTAATGACATGTACGGGTGATCCAGGAGTACCAAAACCTTTTAAAAACTTAATAATTAAAACTATAAACAATAGAAAGATTTGTTTTACAGGAATGCTTAGAAACCTGTGGGAATTTTGATAATAAAAATGCTCTTATTGTTGTAATAGTTACATTTTTTACCAAGAGGTGGCGCTGCTGTTCAAGAAATAGATTTGCAGTGATATAGTACCGAAGAAGTAATCAGTTGATAAATATTATAACTTTTCAATAACCCATCACTTATAACCCATCACTTATAAGTACAGTCATCAAACAATAAACACCAAGCACAGCACCCTTTTCATCCAAACATCTGTTTTTTAAAAGTCGTTGACCTTTTCCACTTCAAAAGCCCTGCATTGTACGATAGTAAAGCATAGCTAAAGTTGCTGAAACGACGTTTTTATAAAACAGTTTAACTAATAATGCTTTATTATGCAAAGATAACGTGTCTGAACATAGCAGTTACAGATAAAATCGTATTGGAGTTCTTTTAAATTGCATTTTATTTAATCTTCATAAAAACATTTGAACGTTCTTTTGAACAGCGATATTTAACAACATCCTTGTTCCGGACATTGTTCATTCAAGTCAACTACTTATATAACACCAAGTATAGATACTTCGGTATTATACAATAGCGACACTTGTTGGTCAAAATTGTAATTATTTTAACATTTTATTATTTAAATGAAAAAACAAATCTCACATGTTTCTAAGTTTTCTCTGAATTTGCAACTTTTTACTGTTCATATTTTACTATATATGAAGTTATCAAAATTCATGGGACTCCTGGATGGTTGAATCTAAAACCATGAGACAAACATTGATGAGCAGTACAGCTAACTAAAACGAACATCTTTTGTACACGAAAGCTAGCTCTCAATCTACTTATTCAGACATATATATAGGGCGTCTCACTCCAAATTGAACCCAGATATTTTTAAGGGACATACTGTGCTTTCTGTCAGATGTGTTAACAAGCCAAGAATTGCGGGAAATGTCTGCGATCTGCATCTGCACCTAAACAACACTGAACAAGACACTCCGTAATTTAGAATATAATTCACTGTATACTTGGGCCACTGACTAATTGCACTGCACTTCACAAGATATCCAACCCGTTTCACACAAAGTAAAGTAAGTATACTATCGGTAAAATATCTTTATAACTGCTAAAGTTATGAACGAAAGTTTGGTATCGACTTGCAGTGAGATACTCTGTAAATATGACTAAAAAAGTGGATGGCAACAATGTTTGGTTTAGTAAGCCATACCACCCCTCAAAGATTTTCCCATGACTTTGGAATCACTCTTATTTCTTTTATATATGTGTAAGACATGTTTAAATGTGGAAAGTTTAAAAATATTCTTATAAAGAGATGTCTACCTCAATTTCGAATAAATATATCTGTTTTTTTTTTTTTTTTTTTTTTTTTTTTTTTTTTTTTTTTTTTTGTATAATTAATATAATCTCCTACAAAAAAATGCATTATGTAAAATGTTTACTTTTTTAACTTTTGTGCATATAAAAGTACCGTGTTTTCAATCTTTTAGATGTACAACAAAAATAACACTGAATTTAAGAAAATATTAATACATATGTATTTTTTAAATTAAAAGAAAACTGATTTAAAAAAATTAACTTTTAACATAACTTATGAAATTATGTATTAAAGGTACTTTCAGTCCTAAAAATTAAGACATAAATAAATAAATATATATATATATATATATATATATATATATATATATATATATATATATATTACGATATACGATATTACGATATAAAAAATATTTATACTTATTTTGGTTAAGGTACACCTGTGACAAATGTATTTTCTGCGATAGTCACATAATATCTTTAAACTATTTGTTATAATAAAACTAAAAATTTACTATATGAAATAAAGTATTTAATGCAGTAATGAAAAAATATAAAACTTTTCTCATTATAAGTTTAAGTATACAGTCTCTAAATATAACTTCTTCTGCTTGAAAAACTTTCTTGTCAGCACTTTTAATGATATTTCTAACATATACTTATTTTATATATGGGAAAGACATTTTTTAAAGTAGTAGGTTGAATAAAGTAATCATAAATGCATTGCATCGCTTGATTATATTTTCTGCTCTATTACGTTCTTGGCTAAAGATAACAGCAAATAAAATTCAATTAGGTAGAAAGATAAAGATATGGTGGAATGTTTATAAGCCTTAATTAAGGGGACACGAAATTAAATAAGAGCGTATACTTTTAGTAGAAAAATCACTTGCAGAAAAATGTCTCATCAAGTTGTATATGATTAGGTTTAAATGAATATCGCAGGAAACTAACATTAGGTGAAAATTACATTTATATTTCTATAAAGATGGCACAGTGAGAAGACAGTAAAACATTTTATTTTATCATTATAATCAAAATTTATTTTTTTTTTACTTCTTTAATTAAATATATTTTTTCTTTTATTTTAAAAATTTTTTAAAGGATTTATCTAAACTATAAAAACGATTATTATGTTTTAAATTATATTTTAATAAATCTTAAATAAAAGAAAAAAATGAAACAATTCAAGTTTAAATGAGAATTTTTTTTAAATAAATCAATTTCGATTGAAACTTTTATTTATTCAATGTGGCAATATCTCTGAAAAAAAATTACTATTATAAACAAAGATTAATGTGCTCAACAGAGAAAAAGGAGAAGTAATAATAATCAATAGCCCACTTCAATTACACTGACATAATGTTATTAAAAATTTTGAATTATGTGATTTATTTTTGCTATACAGGGTGTCTCAAAATGTCATTAACAAACTTAACATGCTGGGCTGTCATATCATGATGAACAAGATTTACATAGGTTCGAAAATGCAAACTGCGACCGCTAGAGGGCGATGAGCGCAGGTGTGGAGGGGAAGTAAGAAAGGATATCGAAAGAGGTATTGATATGAATTTATTAAAAAACAAGATTTAATTTACAGAAGATGTTCAAAATTCCTTCCATTCGTCTCAATGCATGTTTCACAACGTCAACGCATTGATTCACGGACCCGTTCAAAATGGGCAGTGCGTCAGGGACACGTGCAGCCGCTTCCACGATGCTGGTGACGAGATCCATGTCCGATGTTACGGGCGTCTCGTACACCATGTACTTCATGTGTCCCCACAGATAGAAATCCAGATCGGTGGATCGCGGTAACATGCGACTGGTTCACCTCTGCCAATCCAGCGATTTGGAAATATCCTATCGAGGTATTCTCGCACAGCGTAGCTAAAATGAGCAGCCGTTCCATCATGCTGAAACCAGATGTTTCGGCGTGTAGCGGTTGGAACGTCACCCATCAGATATATAAAAGATATATATGGGCCAATAAACATGTCACCGATAATACCAGCCCAAACGTTTACGGCGGAACGTTCTTGACGCAATTGAGCACGTGTACACCTTGGATTTTCATGTGCCCATATGTGCATGTTGCGCAGGTTCAGGACACCGTCCTGCGTAAAACAGGATTCATCCGAAAGCAAAATCCACGGTGGAAAATCTGGCTGTGCGACCCGTTGTTGCAAATACCAGCGTGAAAATGCAACGCGTTGGGGATGATCGTCAACGCACAATGCATGTACTCTTTGTAAGTGGTAGGGGTGTTGCATGGCCTCATGCAGTATGCGCATAATGCTGGAGCGATGTACACCCAAGACGCGTTCGCTTCCTCGGAGACTTGTTTGCGGGTTCCTGTCAAATTCCCATAGCACGGTTTCCGCTACCACAGGCGTGCGTGTAGTACGTTCTTGACCAATGTGGCTACGTACTTGGAAAGCTTCTGCTTGACACAATCTGCGGTGCAATTGTCAAAACAAAACATGACTTGGCTGACGTCTACTTGAGAAGCGCTCAAGGTACATCCGTACCGCGGCTCGTGCATTTCCATACGCGGAACCATATACGTAATGCATATCAGCCAATTCTGCGTTACTAAACCGATTCATCATTCTTCTGCAACGTCCTCGCCTAAAATGATTACACTTCCCACTCCCCCGTAAGCCTGCGCTCATTGTCCTCTAGCGGTCACAGTTTGCATTTTCAAACAAAAGTTCCTATGTAAATCCTGTTTATCATGATATGACAGACGAGCATGTTAAGTTTGTAAACAACCTTTCGAGACACCTGTGAATATAAAAATACTTTTCATCGGAAATATGATGCACAAAATGTTACACACACATTTTTATTTTCTGAGTTAATAAAAATGATTGATAATTTTCAATTACTATTTTTTAGTTACTATATGAAGTAATTTAAGAGAAAATTAAATAAATCTATGACGCTTTTATTTATTTATTTTTGATTTTTTTCACTTAAAAACTGCAATGAGATCTTAAAATATTGTGCTAATTGATCTGTTTATGATTGCAGAAATTAATCTATACTAATAAAGGAAGTTTCGCTTTGTGTGTGTCCATGTGTGTGTCCGTGTGTGTGTCTGTTGGCGATGGCTAGGAAAATTTAGCCCACCTAGAAGGCTGTAAATTTAGATTAAGGTAGTCCAAACCGTCTCCTGGTGCACCATTACTTCAGAATTTTATTATTTAAATTACTTTCTGAAATATTAATTAATATTCACAAAGAACTCTCATCAAAAATACGCTTTTATTCTCTTGGGTTGGTTGGTTCACTGGTTGGTTGCATCCATTCTTCACAGAAGTAATTAAATAAACCAAGCAATGCATAAATAAGGATTTCTAATTAAATAGTGTCAATATGGATTGAAGTTATCAGCGTAGAGGAGCCATGCGAATCTCGCGCCACCTGTACATTAGGGTGGATCGAAAAAAAAAATTTCACAATTTCAAAACCTACCTATGCGGAAAAGATGTTCTATTGTATGGAGATTAAGAGAAAAATAATTTAAAAAATTAATTTCAAAATTTAATACTGCCGCAATGGCGTTGAAATTTCTAAAAAAAATGAAAAAAAGGCATAATTTTGGTTAGATGATTTTTGAATAAAAATAATTGTTTTAATATTAATCAAAACCTACCTATGCGGAAAAGATGTTCTATTGTATGGAGATTAAGAGAAAATTAATTTCAAAATTTAATACTGCCGCAAGGTGTTTGAAATTTATGTATTTGAGTCTTTTTTCGGTAAAAAGTCAAAGTGATTTTTGTTAAATGAAATATCATTTTAGTAATTTTAAATATTAATTGCAATAAGAGGACACTTACTTGGTTTTTATTTGATTTAATTTGATAGCCTAAGAGGGACTGCTCAGACTAGTAGAAGTCTGTAGAGCATAGTGTCCCTCCCGGTCCCCTTTATTAAGGTCTTTAAAAAATACAAACTACAGCCGAAGCTGGACCCGCCGTTAAACATGACAAGGAGCTGGATAGAATGTTTAAAACAAATACAAATACAAACTATGGTCAACGACCAGATCATATATAAGCCGGCCCTGCTAGGGAAGGACCCTTTTTGCGACAGTTAGCAGGGACTGAAAAGGAGTTGTGCATTGAGAGTGGCAGCTGACGGCTACTAGGTAAGGTTAGAGAGTTCTGTCAGAAAAATATAGATTTTATGTAGCTTTCTGTTTAGGGTGTGCCTCTTTAGAATATTGGGAAGCCATTCCTTGGGATGGATTGTAGGCTTCCTAATATACCACTGTGCTGCTAACGGGCAGGTGAAATAATAATGGGGAGCCGACACCTCTGCGCCACACTCGCAAAGGAATGTGTCTGCACATTTAAATTTGTAGAGGTATGTTCGAAACGGACCGTGCCCCGTGAGAAATACTGTTATGTGTGCGGAGAGGTTGTAGTGTGTTATTGAGACTTTCGGTATTAAATTATATGTGTGTCGGCCTTTGCTGCTGTTATCCCAGATTGATTGCCATTCCGTGAGTATATTTGCTTTTAGTAAACGTTTTATGTATGTGGAAGGAATTGGAAGATGAATGTCAATGTGTGGTTTAGCTGTTGCTTCCTTTGCGAGTGCGTCCGCGATTTCATTACCTTGAACGCCCGTGTGCGCTGAAAGTGGCCAAGAGCTACTCTATTTAGAAGGGACTTTAAATTAAGTTTGATTTCTAGGATTAGCGGATGTTTGGTTCTATGGGCATAGATAGCCTTTCAGAATCACTTCTAAATTTCGAATAACACGTTCTTTAACACCTGTGTTAATAGATGTTCCTTCGCAACCGATCGCAACCAACTTTGTTACATCTATATTGTTGTCAACGAAGGACAACAAAATTACGATGTCTTTTCCAATGACTTGCACTCTCTCAGAATTTACAGATAAATGTCCGATGTACTCTGAACCAGGTTCTATTACCAAGCTTACGTGTTCTTCTGTTATGAATTTTCTTCTGTTATCTCCTAGTGATGTAGTCCTGTCTTTACGTCCATCGAAGTATCAACCAAATTGGTCATGGTCAGAATCTTTCACAACTGACTGAGACGGTAGAGTGGTTCTTGCCTTTGTTCTCTCACGTCGAATTTTATTTCTGTCAACGACGTTTGATACATCGCTTTGTGAGATAATGTCCATATCTTGAAGCGCAGCTGACACGATGGCAGCGCCTGCTCGGTCGGAAATGCCAAAACGGTCCAATGTCTTTGCTACGGCATGTAATTTCGTCACTACAGATGTGACAGTGACACCGTCAGCGTTTTGGGCGCCACTTTCAATGATAGCTGATGATGAAGAAAAGTCTGTATGATCGCACATACGCCGCTTCAATTTACACCCGTTATTCTTATTCATATTCAAATATATTGAACTGGAAGAAACATCAGGCAGTGTTTTGTTTTTCTCCACGTATCGCCCTTGCTTTAATTTTCGTTTCTCGGCCTTAGTTATTTGTAAAGTGACTTTCCGATCCAGCGACCCGATTACTATTTTTCTTACAGTTCGCATGTCTAATAGAAATTCTCTATCGTTCATTGGTACTTTCCGTTCTTTCTTACAGAAGCAACATTCAAATGATTTACAAGTACACGCCGATATATCAAAAACAGCATTTGCGTTTTTACGGAAAACGTCAATCTGCTTGCGATAACTTTCAATCCCTTTTCTGGCTTTGTAAGATTTAAGAAGACCGCGATATTTGTCGTGGTATAATCGAACTTTTTTCAAAATGCTATAGTGGTCAATTATTGGGATTGAAGCTCGTTTCCAGGTCTCTTCTAACTTATTAGCAACTTCTTCACATGAGGAAGAAAGAGTAGATGTGGACAATGTTTCCTTGTTTCGTTATTCTTTTGAATGCCAACATACGCACTTTATTACGTTACTGTATGTAGGAGGCATATTCTTTGGCATATCACAACCAGACCAATATATAAGGCAAATCATGTCTTTTCTTAGCATCGCCATGGTGCAATAATATTCAAAGTACACTACGCAACACAATACACGTAATACGTAATATACACAATATACGTAACACACATAATAACACATATAAACACACAATATACGTAAGTTCAAAGAAAACTTACGCAATGAAATCGAAATTTATTTCACTTTGCGAGAACAGCGCCCGATTCCGCAAACCGCTAGCTTTGAACTGAATGAGCGAGCGGTGGGAACATGTTTATCCAGTATTATTCAGAGTAGGGCTCCTTTAACTATTATTCAGAGCCATGTGGGCGGATCATATGACGTAGGGAAGATTCCATGACGTAGCGCTTCCAACTTATGGAGGGGCGAAAGGATAAAGCGGGAGAATGAAAAAGCTGGAATTGCCCTTTTTTTCCAAAATCCAACCCCCGTGCGGCAGTATTAAATTTTGAAATTATTATTTTTTATTAATTTTCTTTTAATCTCCATACAATATAACATCTTTTCCTGCATAGAAATGTTTTGATTAAAATTAAAACAATTATTTTGAATCAAAAATCATCTAACCAAAATTAGGTCTTTTTCCAATTTTTTTTTGAAAATTCAAACTCTTTGCGGCAGTATTAAATTTTAAAATTAATTTTTTTTATTATTTTTCTCTTAATCTCCATACAATAGAACATCTTTTCCGCATAGGTAGGTTTTGATTAATAATATTTATTTTTTCACCATATAACATCGATCCACCCTACTGTACATGACAAATTACACATACGTCCCACTGATTGAAATATTTTCCAGGTACATTTTTCTTCATGACAATTAGTCGGGTTTAAGTTTTTTTTTTTTACATGACATTTATTATTATGATGGAGAATTTTTAATACAGAAAACTTTATTTAACAGATTCTTTTTTTATATTTACGGGAATGAAGAGGGGCAAGGGTTTAATTACATTTAAGCTTCAAGGTGTATTTCTAGAAAGCAGTTACCAGAAGTTCCGAATAATAGTCTAAGCCAAATTTCAAATTAAGTTCCTAGCTTAACCAAATGAATCAATCTTTAAAGATGTATTGTGATCCTCCTAATTAGTTATTTGCTGAAGGCCACTTGAACAACCCCCCCTCCCCTCAAGGCCCGTCCTTCAAGGTTTTTATCTAACTCTGCTCCGTTTCCATATCTCAGCAACTATCTTTCCGATTTCAACGCAAGTGATTTCAAACATTATAATTAATTTAATAGTCACCCTTTATAACATTAAACTAAATTTGTGAGTAGCGGTTACCACTATTTACGAATAACAGTTTAAGCCAAATTTGTAATTAAATTCAAAGCTTAAGGAAACGAACGAATTCTGAAAGATGCATAGTGGTCCTCCTAATTAGTCATTTGATGAAGGGCACTTGAACATCCCCTCCCCCCCTTCCCCCGGGACCTCCTTCAAGGTTTTTTCTCTAACTCTGCTCCGTTTCCATATCTCAGCAACTATTTTTCCGATTTCAACGCAAGTGGTTCCAAACATTATAATTAACTTAATAGTCACTCTTTATAACATTAAACTAAATTTCTGAGTAGCCGTTACCACTATTTCCGAATAATAGTTTAAGCCAAATTTGTAGTTAAGTTCCTAGCTTAAGCAAATGAACGAATTTTGAAAGATGCATAGTGGTCCTTCTAATTAGTCATTTGCCGAAGGATACTTGAACAACCCCTCCCCCGGCCCGTCCTTCAAGGTTTTTTTCTCTAACTATGCTCCGTTTTCATAGCTCAGCAACTATCTTTCCGATTTCCTCACAAGTGTTTCCAAACATTATAATTAACTTAAATGTCACTCTTTATAACATTAAACTAAATTTATGAGTAGCGGTTACCATTATTTACGAATAATAGTGTAAGCCAAATTTGTAATTAAGTTCAAAGCTTAAGCAAACGAACGAATTTTGAAAGATGCATAGTGGTCCTCCTAATTTGTCATTTGCGGACGGGCACTTGAACATCCCCTCCACCCCGGGACATCCTTCAAGTTTTTTTCTCTAACTATGCTCCGTTTCTTTTTTTCTCTAACTATGCTACGTTTCCATATCTCAGCAACTATCTTTCCGATTTCCTCACAAGTGATTCCAAACATTATAATTAACTTAAATGTCACTCTTTATAACATTAAACTAAATTTATGAGTAGCGGTTACCACTATTTCCAAATAATTGGGTAAGCCAAATTTGTAATTAAGTTCCTAGCTAAGCAAATGAACAAATTTGAAAGATGCATAGTTCTCCTCTTAATTAGTCATTTGCTGAAGGGTTCTTGAACAACCCTCCCCCCCGGCCCCTCCTTCAAGGTTTTTCTCTAACTATGCCCCGTTTCTATATATCAGCAACTATCTTTCCGATTTCAACGCAAGTGATTCCAAACATTATATTTAACTTAATAGTCACCCTTTATAACATTAAATTAAATTTATGAGTAGCGTTTACCACTATTTACAAATAAGAGTTTAAGCCAACTTTGTAATTCAGCTCCTAGCTTAACAAAACGAACGAATTTTTATGCATGCATAGTGGGCCTCCTAATTAGTCATTTTCTGAAGGACACTCGAACATACCCTCCCCTCGGCATCTCACTCAAGGTTATTTTCCTAACTGTACCTTATTGCAATAACTGGGCTAATAATGTTCTAATCTTCTCGAAACCAGCTCAATTTTATAGTGCGCCTACTATACAGTAACGAAGGCAGCGGTGACCTGTCTCAGAAGTTCGTCCGGGAAGAGGTTTGTTTAGAACAGAATGCTCCCCTGGCGGCGGTAGGGGGAAATAAAAGATTTTCTAGAGCGTACGAGCATGCCGGGTATACGGTTCCGAAGCCATCGTAGACT
The DNA here is from genome assembly GCA_963931845.1 of Maratus michaelseni. NCBI lineage: Eukaryota > Metazoa > Arthropoda > Arachnida > Araneae > Salticidae > Maratus > Maratus michaelseni. The sequence goes on from OZ007588.1 coordinate 157,929,824, forward strand.
TTGCCCAGAGTTCCGTTTTTTAAGAGATTTAAGTTTATTACAAGGGCTCGGGCAACGCCGGGCGGAGCAGCTAGTTACAAAATAAAGAAAATTACATACTTAAAAGTGTTATTAGCTTTGCATAACACACGCAAAAATTTTATTGACTAACAATACTATAGGAAATTATCATTATATATAAATATGAGTATTAAAATTATTTCGATTTTTTTGGTTTTGTTTTCCTTACATTTTAAAAGCAACAATATTTTTAGTGACTCATAAGATTCTTTTTTATTTCTCGTTGTGTCACTTTATTTACAGTTTCCTTTTATGTTTATCCTTTACAAGTTTTAAAATTCAAACATGAAGTATAATCCTGCACATGATGTCATTTGACTATGATATGTCATTGATATTTTTCTATATAGAAACCATAAACTAACATTATACGGCAATAGCCATTTAATGTATATTTTTCAACATGTAAAATGTATATAAATGCATACATGGTTCGAATAATGCTCTCGTATTTTAATGTTATCGTAGAAAAGTAGCTCAGCAGTCAGTGCGTTGCACTGTGAAGTTGCAGGTCTGAGGTTCGCGTCGAACATTTTCGCAATGTTTCGTTCGGTGTAGCTAAAATGAGTACGAAAATATCTTGGGACTCAAAATTTTGATGTTTCAGCTTAGTCTGAGTAATTGACCATGAATTATGTTACTTATCATCTGAGGGACTACACCCAGAAAAAGGAATTGATTAAAACAACAAAACATATTTTGTTGAGTACATTTTTGTTGTTTCAAGAAAAATTTTTAGTTCAATATTGTTAACACTCTTACAAAATTTTAACAAAATTTCATCAATTTTACTTGAATTAACAAAACCTATTTTGTTAATTTTACTATAATTTTGTAATTTGTAATTCCAGCAAAATTTTGTTGCTTTTACAAAATTTAAATTGTTGTGTGGTAGCCATAACTCTCTCACGTAACTTGGTTTATTTGACTTATATAGCTGTATAATTAAAGGATTAACATAATTTTTGGAGAATTAAAACTTTTTTTAATTGGGACGGACCAAGGTAGTTTAAAAAAAACCGCTATCCCATTTATTACTTTTTTCTATCTTTACAAGAAGAAAGTATTGAAGTCATGAAAATTTTCAACTTCTGGTTTTCGACGGATTTTAGAAGGTTCTGAACACGATTTGACTGTTTTTAGAAAATGACTGTCTATAACACTGTCTGTCTGTGTGTGACAAAAATTTTGAGGGCACTCTATTTCAAGAACTAATGCATGGAATTTAATAAAACTTTATATTCAGTTACTTCCTGGTATAAATTGTTGCTGATTAGTTTTTGGCGTAAATCGCGCAACAGGTGGTGCTGCTATGTTGAAATATTCGTGATTTCTGCAATAGATTCGCAATTTCTCAAGAACTAATGCACTGATTTACATCAAAATACAGATTGAGTTAGACCTTGACATAAATAGAAGCTGATTTCGTTTTTGTGTAAATAGCCCAACAGGTGGCGCTGCTATGTTATTTTTTCATGATTTTCACTATAACTAAATCTCAAGAACTAATGCACGGATTAATTTTTAAATCATTTTCAGCAGTGATTTACGCCTGTAATTCTTAAATAATAACCACTGAATTTTTATCCTGCTTTTTACAAGCGTAATTCACTGTTCAAAATGAATTAAAAATTAACTACATGTTGCGTATGCTTGGATTTGTATTTTCGTCTCATGTTTGCCGCAGAAATTTGCATGCTTATGTAAGGCCTGTTTACCGAATAGTCCCGGGAAGCCCGTGCTTACCCACAGAAATACAAAAGGTGCCCCAAATTTACTTTTGAGAATAACTTTTTACAAAAAAAAAAAACAACAACAACAAAAAAAAAAGTCAGGGTAAAAAATGTATTTTCTCCTTACGAAATTTTTATCTAAGAAGCTCGATCTTTCTAAATTGTTGTTTACTCGAAATTTTGATGTTAAAATTTCAAATTGCTGCAGCATACCAAAAATGGATTTAGTAAATAACAAAGAAATTCGTAGAGGGGGGGCTCCAGAGTAACTTTGGGTTTCCCCTAAATTTATGTCTTAAGCGGTTGCAGCCGGTCCGACATATATAAGAGTAAGAAATTTCGAGTTTGGATAATGTTCCTTCTGGCTGAGTGGTTAGTGTCTCTGATCGTTATTCTGAGGACCCGGTTTCAATTCACAGCTTGGGACATTGTTCGATCTGTAGGTTTACGCTTGAAAAAAAAGCAGGATAAAGATTCACTTGTTATTGTTCAAGGATTACAGGCGTAATTTGCTGCTGAAAATGAATTAAAAATTACCTAAAAAAATAGGTAAGTTTAGATTGGTTCTAATGCAAAAAATAATTTTAAAGTAAATATTATAATTGTTTATGTAACAAAACTTTTTGTTGTTAAAACAAAGAAAATTCTTAAAATTACACAAAACAATTGTTCTTTAAACAAAAGTTTTTGTTGCCGAAACTGAAAAGATCTCTTAAAGTAACAGATAATTATATTTATTTTGAGAAAACTTTCAACAAAAGAATTTTGTTAATTCAAGTAAAATTGAAACATTTTTACTTGAATTAACAGAAAATTTTTTTGCTGACGATACAAATTGTTTAGTTGGAATTGCAAAAAAAAATCAACAATATTTTTCTTGTTGATTCAAACATATTTTCCATTGACCCATATTTAAACGGAAAGTTTTGTTGGGTCAATCAAATTTTTGTTTATTCAACAAAACTTTTCTCTGGGTGTATTCTCAAGAAAGTAGATTTGGACACTGCTAGCATAATCCATCATGGATTGTATCATGTCCCTTAAAGATCAGAGTTGAAATAATGTACAGGGATTTTACGTATACTATATGTCTTGTTTAATAAATTCATAACGAAATATTTCCATGTAACAGATATGCAAATGTATAAAGGAAAAAATTATTTTAGACATTCTTTTTCCAAGATTTCATCAGTTATTGTTTTCAGAACCAGGTAAGAATTATCTTTTTTCAAAACATTTAAAAAATGTAGTACTATTCCTTCAACTGAATTTGTAATTTTGCGTACTGGTCATATAAAGTTGCTCAAAAGTGGAACTTAACTTATCTTACTTAAAGTAATCGATATATATTTATTATTTTTTTTTGTTTTTATTTACTAGTTCTGCATCCATCTAAAATTATTTTCTTCCACATTGAATATGCATTGCTTTTGAATTATTGTATGAACTACATTTTTATTTATTATCTTGTTTTGGTCTTATTTCTGTTTCTTTTCACATTTCCGGCATGTATTGAATCACCAATTCTGATGTTTTGTACCATTATTTATTGAAATTTAATAATTAAATAACTACAAAAAACAATATTTAAAATATATTTATTCTATGCTGTACTATATATAAGACATAATTTTCTGTTAGAATCCATGTCAATCATTTTATCATAAGCTTTTAGACATTTTACTGTTTCTATTACTATCTGAAAATTCTCCGATTCTGTATCCGTCATACAAACGTATCAGGGTATCCGATCTGTTATTTCGTCGCTTTTGTAAATGATAAAACTAGATGTACTTTTGAGACTATTTTTTGTTGTTACCTACTATTCCGTCCCAGAACTAAAAAGTTGTAATACCATTGTGAAAAAGGGAACCACAGCAAAAATACTTTTGCATTCATAAGAGGAAGATAAATGTGAAAAGGCGTAATTACTGGAAACTTTCTTCAAAATTCCAAATAGATGCAATTGTGTTGAATAACATTAGCCGAATTATCTTAAAATTACACGGTGTCTGCGTTTATCTGTAACATTATTTCATCATCTCTTCAGAATTTTTTCAGTGTTTTTTTTTCTTTATTTTAATTGATACAGAAGTTAAAATAAGCTGGTTTAAGCTAATTCTCATATATTCATTCCATCCCAGAACAAAATATTTCTAATAATATTGTGAAAAAGGGACCACTGCAAAATAATTTTGCATTCATAAGAGGAAGTTAAATGTGAAAACGCGTATTCTTATTGGAAACTGTCTTCAAAATGCCAGTTACATGCAACTGTCTTGAATAATATTAACCGAATGATCTTAAAGCTACACGGTGTCTGCATTTATCTGTAGCATTATTTCATCATTTCTTCAAATTTTATTTTCTCTGTTTTTTTTCTTTATTTTTATTGATCGAGAAGTTAAAATCGGCTGGTTTAAGCCAATTCTCATATATTCAACAACAACACTAATAATAAAGAAATCTAAAATTAATGATATATTAATGTTACAGACAATCATTAAAATATTTATATTTCAGAATTTTTTATCTATAAATACAAGAATTGCGTAAATAATTTTAGCTCAGATATTCTTCAATTTTGTATCCGTCTTATCAACGTATCAGGGTATCCCATCTGTTTTTTTCATCGCTTTTGGTAATAATAAAATTAGATGTACTTTTGAGACTAATTTTTGTTGTTACCTAGTACTCCATCCCAGAACAATAAAATTCTAATAACATTGTAAAAAAGGGAACCACAGCAAAAATAATTTTGCATTCATAATAGGAAGTTAAATGTAAAAACGCATATTCTTACTAGAAACTGTCTTCAAAAAGCCAAATAGATGCAACTGTCTTGAATAACATTAGCCCAATGATCTTAAAGTTACACGGTGTTTGCGTTTATCTGTAATATTATTTCACCATCTCTTCAGAATTTTTTTCTCTGTTTTCTTTTCTTTATTTTTATTGATCGAGAAGTAAACATCGGCTGGTTTAAGCTAATTCTCATATATTCAACTACAATAATAATTTAAAAAAATCTAAAATTAATGATATATTAATTTTACAGACAACCATTAAAATATTTATAATTCAGAATTTTTTTATCTATAAACACAAGAATTAAGTAAATAATTTTAGTTCACATATTTTTTAATAGATTCGATAGTCCTTATTTTAGTTTTAATATCTATTTATATATTTTTTAAACTCTTTCTGCCATTTCTAAGTACTAACATCAAGTGGTTATTTCGGACATAAAATTCTGAATAGTCATGGCAAAATATCGTTTCGAACGTGTTGTTAATTTAAATAGCATTTATTTTTCCTTTTCTCATTAAAAATGAAATGAGTTTTCCACTATTGGGTTTATTTACTTAACGCAATGATCGGTACAATCTGTTTAGTTTATTCTTTTAGACTGGGTTCTATCATGTCAAGGGAAATCACCTTAAGCCTACAGTAATTAATGGACTTGTATGATGTTAAGGAATATACGTGATTAGAGTGTGGTGCACATTGTAACAGGTGAATCGATTTTTCATCAATGTAAACAGAAATAAGATGCTTAATGGAAAAATATATCTTATTAGGATTATCGTTAATTTCGGAGTAATTTGTATGGAACTTTTGTTTTATTTATTATATATGATAAACATTTGTCTTTGTACAACTGTGATAAAATAAATATGAAAATAAAGTACATCAAATAAAAAGATAAAATAAAATAAAATAAAAACATTTAAAATGAACAGATCATTTTAAACAAACTGATTAACCCGTTTTTATTCGCGGAGAACTGTTTTCCTGTATCATTATATTCAAAATATTGTCTTCTTGTCTTTTAGACTTTATTTATTTATGATATTTTTTCTCGAAAACATTTGCATTTTGGAATAGAATAGAGTTGGATGTTTTAATTTAAAATGTTATTTTCTTATATACCAGCGAACCCGCCCGGCGTTGCTAGTATATAAACAGTATATATACGTTGCTAGTATATATTTGGAGATAATTACAATCTCAGAGAAAGGCGTTAACCCCCTTCCTCCCCATACCTGCAAATGTAATGAATAATTTGTTCAAGAGAACCACCGTAACCTACATTAACGCGATCATTAAAAAAAAAATTAAATTTTTCTGATAATTATAACATAACGAAGAAGCTACGCTAAAATAGCCGGTAGATGACACCCCTTCCCGACCTCAATTTCAAATCTATATCTTAATTAGTTACCTAAATATTTGTTCATTAGTAAAAATTGGCAATTATTTCCTTTCATTTTCGCAAACTAAATGGAGGGATATGCCCGAGAAACAGATCTCTTTGTAGTTCAGTTTTTAATGAAAGCCGATCCCTGTCTGAAACTTTCTGGGATCGTTTTCACTGGTCTTTTGCGTAAATTAAAAAAAATTACCAACCGAATTTTTCAAAAATCACATAGTAATACAGGGTGGCTAGCGGTCAGGGAAAAATACAGTAAAAAATGACAATTACCAGTATATTCTTTTAGAAAAATTCAAATTGATTATTTGATCGAATAATCAACATAAAATTTTCTATAAGAATACACTGGTGTTTATCACTTTTTTTGACTGAATTTTTCTCTGACCACTAGCCACCCTGTAATATACAGAATACTTTTTTACATATGCTCAGAAATTTTCAAATTTATATCTCAATTAGTTTTCTTAAAATTCGCTAATTATTTAAATAATTTAGAATTCGTTCATTTCCGGTTGCAAATCCAATGCGCCAATCGTTTCTTTTACCATCTGGATTTAAAAGATGACATTTTAGAAGCGATGGTTAATGATAATCTAATTAATATCTAGGCCAATTATCAAAATATTAAAATTCTGAGGCTCAGGTGCACATGGCCAGACCTTGCACTATCTACACCTAAATTTCCAGACTTCTAGGTGGGCTAGATTTTGCTAGCCATCGCCAACAGACACACAGACACACACACAGAGCGAAACTTTCTTTTATTAATATAGATTATTTTAAAATCTGAGGGTATGTAGTATTTCACAACCACTCTTTTTAGAACATTGAACGTTCATTTAGATGCAATCGTAATAAATTATGGCATTTTTCTGAGTGAAAACACAAGTTTCCAGTCAAATACTTCATTAACAGTAGGGGCGCCGAGCTTTCTCCTTTCCTAAAAGCTCCAACGGCAGTCAAGTGGGCTGCTCAGTGAAATAAATGCATATCTTAAATTGTAACTGTTTTATACTACTTTATAAAACTATTTATAACATTTTAATTACATTTAATTACTTCTTTTAAGAACTTCTTTAAAGAACACCAGATTATTTTTATACAAAATAAATAATTTTGTAATAAATGTCTACTTACCTTTAATAAAACACAATTCATTGATATTCGCAATTTTTATACAACACAACATTTAAATGCTGGAAGTGCATTTTCCACTTACAGAATATAATTTTTTTTTACATACATCACTTGTTTCGTTTTTGTTACAATGTCCAATCTGGCGCTGACATCTTTTCTTTGAGAGTCTATTGCTAGTGTTGGAAATTTACCGGGGTAATCTCGAACTTGTTTTTTATTCAAATGATTCCTGCGCTAACTGAAATAGGAATCCATGCTTTGAAATATTTTACCAGCTAATTCCTGAATATAACGTATGCAATTGGTCCTGCTAAATCCATTATAGAAAACATGGACTGGTCTTCTACGTGAAGCAGTCCAAACAGAATATTTACGCGTCATCTGGTCAACGATATCAACTCCACATTTGGTTTTGTTGTAGAACTATATAGTTTCTAGAAGTTTCTTCTTCTTTTGTAATTCGACATTTACATTCGGATGCAAGATACTTAGTAGCAGCACATTTTTATTCCTTTTACTCTGATAGGCACTCAGATAATTTCTCCATTTTTTAGTAAAAGAGTTTCATACAGCTGGTTTAGAGTTTGCTTTTAGAATTTCTTACTTTTTGAGGAATTCTTTTAGATGTCTTCTTACTATGACCACAAAACTGTCTCATTGTTAGTCTTTCAGCCATTGATAGTGAGGGAAAATAGTTGTCCACTGTCACATATATTTCCTCGTTATATACCTGTATATATATATATATAATTGGATCCGGTTTAGTCGTTCACTTTCAATACGTAAGTTTTTTCAAGTCATTTGAACATCGCTATTGGACTAATATAAAAAAAATCATGTTTGTTACGCGATCCCACTTAATATGAATGGATTTCGATAAAACAAAATATGTAAACCACAGAATTATGTAATACACCCAATATACAACTCTCTCACACGACGCCAAATGGATTATTTTAAAATTAAAAAACAAAACAATATATAAATTTTCATAAAATCTTCAATTTTTAACTATTTTTGGGACGCTTGGGGCACCTGAAGATATGAATGGATTTCGATTTTAAAAAAAAAACATGCAAACTAATATAAATAAAATACAACTTTCACACCCCGTGCCAAAATTAATTTAAAACAAATATTAAATATATATATATATATATTTATTTATATATTTATTTATAAGTTTCCATAAAAATTTCAATTTTTGACTTTTTTGGAGGCGCTTGGGGCATCCGAAGATATGAATGGATTTCGATAAAAAAAAAGTGTAAACTAATATACATAAAAGGCAACTTTCGTACCCCGCGCCAAAAGTAATTTCGAAAAAAAAAATTCGTATACTTTTCGATCTACCCTACTAGTTAGTAGAGCAAATGAGACTTCTGCTCAGTTATAGGACTGCTTTATCTCTTACACTCTAGGAAATTTGAATGGAAAATGTACCAGTAAATTAATCTTAGACAGTATCGTCGTTTTTCAAGTCTGTTGTCATCTTTATATCTTATAAAATATAAACTTATTTATTAATATCAGTATTGCGACATGGAATGATACACAGTTGATTTTAATGCTGTTTTTAATTTAAATATAAAATGAATTTTAGATAAAATGTTTATATGTTGGTAGGATGTAACATTATATTGAAGGTATTATGGATTAATTTCACTTCATTACGCAGTTTCAGGTTTAGATCTGACAAAACCTTTATGTTTCTGTTGTTGGAACGAAAAAAACAGACTTCATCCCTGTTATTTCTATTGACTAGTTCGAAAAAATTAGCGCGAGTTTCTCGTAAACTTAAAGTTCTACTATTATAAAACCAGTTAAGTATCACTCTTGAATATTATATGGTAGCTATATAATAAAAAGATGTATTTTATCGTAAGTTTTCAGAATATTTTACCGAGTTTCTTTTAAGATATTAAATAGTGGAAATTGCTAAACACAGGCTTAACACAGTTTTTGACAAACTGTACAAAAATTAGAAAAATCTATTCAAAATTTAAATTTTTGCAACAAGTAGCCCTACGAGAGATTTGTGCAAGGAAAAAATATTTAAGGTGAGTCTGATTTTCTTCATAAAACAAAAACGTTAGCGAAATGTGGTGTTTGATCTTTTATTTCTACAGTTTTTTATACATTTGTTTCGCCTAGATCCTTCAGTCTAATGAAAATGTTCTAATTACATAAAATGTAGACAGTGTCATTTTGAAAATTTTAGTTTTGTATTCATAGTGGTAGGTATATTAATAAAGTAGTACTGCATTTCCAGTAAAAGCCGTTTTTCACCAAAAAAGTACTGCATGGCTGGTTAAAACAAACACCTCAAAAGTACTATATGATAAAAAAAATTAACCATGTTTTACTCAGAAATGTATAAAGGAAACGTGATTAAAAAATTCAGAAATATTAAAAATGTAGAGCAACAACGCCTTGGTGATTTGAAATGGATTAACCCCAATCCTTTTATTTCTAGAAAAATGGCGGCCGAATTTGTTAAACTGAAATTTGTAGAAAATGCCAAAAACCTTAAAATATTTCTAAGAAGCTTTTTAAAAATTGGAATTCTTCAGACAGTAGTTGATAGACTCAGACATCAGAACAAATATGTAAGTTCATACATATTTGTAAAATCAATTTTTGTATTACCGCAACATAAATTAATTCCAAGCAAAAGAAAACATTCTGCAATCGGCAATTGATAAGATTTTGCTTAACAAATTTAAATGTATATAAGTTTAAATTGATGAGATTATAATACATTAAGATTTAAATCAAATTATGAATTTTTTAAATTAACCCAATGGTACATAAGTTAACATAAATAACCTAAATACTAATAGTAATGCAGAATTACAATTAAAATTTCATTTTCAATGTTGCTTGATTGTTACTTATTAAATTATTTCAGATGTTTATGTTAATGGAAGATCATAAAAAAAGATAAACTTTAATTAAAACTTCAAAGTCAAGCTATAATATGTACTTTCTAACAATATTACATAAAAATTATCATAATACATTATGAAATGGTCTACTTACGTTTAATGGGATTCTGATAAATTTGGCTGTTGATCTATTGAAAATTTAATGTATGTTTTGATTAGTACTGTAAAATCGTGGGTTTAATTAATCGCACTAATCAAGCAATATCTAACTATCTACATATATATTTAAAAAACTATTTGTAAAGTTAAATGTGTTTGAAAATGTACCATAAATATAACTGTAGACTTTGCATTATATGCATGCTCAACGGACGTATTTTATATTTATCCCATACCATAATAATCGTAATGGTATTATTTATAAATGAGATTTTATTCCACTGAATTGTACTAACGTGTGACATAAGAAACTAATAACGCAGTAACTAATATTTATTCTTGGGTCTGAACAACTAATAGATTGACGACTACAAGCTGGTTGATTTTGATCTAACTGTACCTCTTGGTTTGATGATTCTTACAGTTAGAAATATTGGGGTTCCACTTACTGGTGTACAGTTAAAATACATGTTGAATGAAGTATGCAAAATTTAGGAACTACCATATACGAGTAAAAATATCACTGATTTCTTTTCATACTTATTAACACTATGAAAATTCAAACACATTATTCATGTAATTTTATTTAGCTTTAGTATTATGTAAAAATAATTTGACATTTAAATATGCGCATTATGTGAATAGTCATTTTATTAACGCTACTAAAGAATATTTAATATTCTTATTCTTGTATCTCATAGTTTTCTTTTATTAAAAGAATTTTTCGATGTACGAAAACATGACAATTTTTTTAGACATGTTCAAATGTTTTATTCAGAGAAAAATACTTTACTGACATTCCCTTTTCCAAAATTTCTGTAAGAAAAGTAAAAACAAATTTTAATTTTCTGCAAACACATCAGATATAGACTGAAATAATAAAAAAAAATTCCGAAGAAGTAATTTCATTTTCTTGTTTTAGACGGTGAATTTCAATGAATTGTTTCAAAGTTATTTCAAGACAGCCATCTAAATTAACGACAGTTTGATAGTCTTCTGCATTCTTTTAAATAATGAAAGAAGGAAAAATGCAGTCTCTTGATATCTTCTAAAACTGCTACGTAAAAATATAAAGAAATATAGAAACTGATGACAAGACGATATTATTTTTGTACAAACTTATCTTATGTAAGATAGAAGTAACATAAAAGAAAAAAAAAGATTGAAAAAAATAAACAAGACTGTCATAAATTGATTTTTTCAAAATAAAATTGTTTGCATCAAAATCTGAAAATAAAATGTTAAAATAAAATACCTTGATTAAAATTATATATAACCTATTGTGTAAAAAAATAAAATATATAATGATACCTGTTTACTTAACATAAAAATAACCTATAGCCAATAACCGATAATCGTGACATGAAAACGTATGTATGATATGTTTCCTTGGTTTTAACTCGTAATAATTTTCGGAGTGCCAGTTTTTAAAGTATTTAGATAGATATGGAAGTAGAATATAATCACTAATGATGACCAATGCACAAGTGATGACCAATTTAATATTTCGACGACGCTATAGGCTAAACGTCTGACTTTCGAACAGAGCGACAGTCAAGGGTGATGAAATGATACTTAAACTGTCACATGATGCTTTTTTTAATAAATCATCACACATCAAGAGAGTAGGCACTGCTTCCGTTGAAGCTTGTATTTTTCTCCTCTTCAGCAAAGATGTATTAGCAGGACGTTTAGAGAATGTTGGGTTTCCGGTTGTGTGTGAAATGTCAAGAACGAAGACACGTGAGTTGTAATGGACCACTATAAAGTCTAGAGAACATGTAAACATATCCGTATTATCCAAATAAGCTTATTAAGCCAGCTAGTGGGATGGGGCATTACTGGTGCTGCTTTTTCATGATCGCAAAAGTGATGGTTCACATATATATTTTATACGTTATTACTATATGTTGTCACTAACTGAAGTAACGTTACTAAGTACATCAATTTATTTCGCTCATTTACAACAAATTATTTGAGTACAATTTTATATTAGCCTATTAAGCTTGTTTTTGTTCACAGTACACTGTACGCTCTATACTCGCGACATTCTCTTGGAAGCAAATGGCATAGTTGACTACTCATTTTGACTAGCGTCTACACCACGGATGTCCAACTTAAGCATAAAAAACAACATCTACAACGAGATTAGAAAATTTACAATATAGCTCTAAGCTTTATCTATTGAGCACAATGTGACTCAATAGTTATGACATTTGTTTCCGAAGCTTTAGACTGGGATCGTATCTAGACTGGGATTCAGGCAGCTGAAATCTTGAAAAATAAGACAGTTTTTTTTTTTTTCAATATATGTTATTAAGTTATAAAAATAAGTTAAAATATTATTATCTTTAATCAATTGTTTAAATTATATCTATACTAATATTAGAGAGGACCAAAGGATATTAAAAAAGCCAGTGGAAACTACAACGAAAAGGACTTTTTTAAATGCTTCGAGGACATAACTGAATTAAAATGGAAGAAAATGTTTTCGAATCCTTACTGGATGCAAACAGAGACTTCTTCGACACAAACTTCAATCTGAGTTCTGGGAAATTTAGTATTTTGTCTTAGAAGGGCCCCAGACATGTCAATGAAATCTACAAAGCTGAATTCGAGTTTCTCAAAGTTTGTATTTGCGGTCCCTGAAAACTCACAAGGGGACCGCTAAACATGATGCGGACAAATTTGGATGATTATAAAGTATGTTGTAAGAGTCATACCCCTAACTATTCAGGTCAAATGCTTCCTTCAAATGGGCCCTAGATTTTAAGAAATTTGGGGTTAAAGTTCAGCATGCGTTTTAAATACCCTTTAGTTTAAACGTCTGTTTGTGTACTTCATGGTGTTGAGGTAGAGTTCGCGTTTGCTACGCATGTTCGATCCCATCTCAAGCTTTTTTATTATCCTTTTTAATTTATTTTATATTTTTGGCATGTTATAAGTTTTAAGCAGAATTATGAGTTCTGAACTTTTGAATTTTTTTATATTTTCATAATAAATTACATTTACATTTTTGAATTTTTTATGAAAATTTATATTTTTTTCTTCAATTTTTAAACTAATATTTTTATTGACAAAAAAACAAACTAATTTATGTCTAGATTTTATAAATTTTATTATTATTTACCCTTTAATCTCATTAGCACAGTTCTGAAATAATGCATTTATTTATTTTTTTAATTTTATGAAATTTTAAATATATATATATGTAAGTAAATGATGTATAAATAGGCACTTTACTGAACCAATATGACAAATAATCGATGAACAACAAAATATGCACTTTAATTTCATCTATTAACGCTTTTGGTCGAAACTATACAACAAATTTACATTACGATAATCCAACCAGACCTAACGGCTATATCCATTTTTACATAACTCGCTTCATAATAAAAATTAGAACACTGGCTCTTAGCCAAATCTCGCGATTCAAACTATTTACAACTCGCGCATCAAAGTCATGGATAATAATAGAGTGTCAGTTCAGTGTCAGTTCATTGGATGATCATTTACGTCAAGTGTTTCAACTGAAATCCTACAAATCGGTCATCCTGACGCGATGGCGTCTCGACATCAGCATCTTCATTTGTTATGTTTTTTTCATGCCTAACAGTTATTTTTTTTGAGATTTTTATTTCTTTCTGAGTATTGCTCTCTGTCTTTAGGATTAGCATATCTAATATCTCTGTGATTCCTTTCCTGATATTGCTCTCTATATTTAGAAACTACATAACTATTGCTTCTAGAATGATAAGAATTTAAATAAGCATCTCGTTCACTATAAGCTCCTTTAAATCCATGCTGAGAATTATTCTTATGTGATGGTTGTGAATATCTTTGTTCATTATAACTAGCCTTGCACGATCGTCGGCCACCATAATTATAATTACTTCGACCATGATAGTAGCCTCTGTTGATGTATCTAGGGGAAAATTTTGGATTATAACTTGTTTTTGAATTAGGTGAAGCATTTACTGTTATGTCTGGAGGCATCAAAGAATTTTCAGTTACAAAGCTTCCAGGAATCTCAAAATTATTTTGGTAATAATTCCCGGAACTCTGTTTCCCATATCCATATTTATTGTAATTTCCATGGTTAAATGACTGTATAAAATATCTCTGGCCATCTCTATTATTGCTTCTGTTATCAAATGGTCTATTAAAATTTCTGTTCTTTCCCTTATGGTCAAAAATCCTATTGCAATCATTCACATAGTCTTTTCTACCATGTGCAGGACTACTACTTTCATAATTTTCTTCTGGAGATGCATTCCATTCATCGGATAATCCTGTATCTTTTGTCCTATTCGGCTTGTACGGTTTTATTAATCTCCTTATTTTCTTTCTGTTCACTAAATTCGTAATCTGTGTCAAATTCACCCCGTCATTTACGCAGTCGATTTTAACCATATCTTCACAACCTCGATTATCGTTGTTTGTACTTGCTTCATTAAATTTTGTCGGTACTTCGTTAATTTTAATGTACCCTACTCGAACTTTGTTGCCGCTAGCTATTCTAACACCATCTTCCGTTACTTTTAACGGTATGCCTTCTACTGCTTTTCTACCTATTATTAAATCGCAGTCCGTCTCTTGTACAACATAAAATTTATCCTGGATTTCTGTATCGTCCACGTAGACTCTATGCCAGAAAAAAACCTGTTGGCTTAATTTTTCTTCCACCTATGCCTGATATGAATATATTGTCGCTAGTTAGTTTTGGCGCATTTATTGCAGTATGATATCTTGAACTGGCGATTGAAATATCGCTTGCTGTATCAATTATTACGTTTGCTTTTACTCCGCTAATATCGAAGATTCTTCCTTTTTTACCATTTAACATGCCCATATTAACTATTTTTCTTTGCGTGTTTTTGGTCTCATTTTGGTATTTTGTTTCTCGCCAATTTTGATTACGTTGCGGGTAAAAATTTGAATATTCTTGTTCTGTACTATTCGCCATGGCACATTTCGCACTCACGTGACCAGGGTTGCCACACGCAAAACAGATTATGTGCGACTCTTTGCTTCCATAATTCATACTGTGTCTATTGTCAATTTGGCGTCTTTTCAAATTGGCGTAATCAGCCACTCGCGATCTTCCGTCATCAAAATCGCTACTTGTACCCTTAACTGACTCTTTATTGTAAACCCTTCGTGCTGCTTCGTAGTTATCTAATTTATTAACTAATTCATCAATTTTCTTTATTACCAATAAGTCCTCTATGAAATGTGTCTTTGTTTCCGTAGGTAAATTATGTCTGATTTGATTAACAACAATTAATTCCGCCAAATCTTCAAAGTTATTTACGTGAAGGCCTTCAATCCATTGTTGAAAATACACCTTTATCTCATAAGCGAAATCTCGCCAATTGGCTGATGGCTCCTTTTTAAATGAGGAAAATTTCAGCTTAAACTCCTCTGGTGATAGCTTGTAGCGTTTTAATAGAATATTTTTTATATAATCATAATAGTGAATTTCAGGTTCGTTTTCCCTTGTTATTATATTGATCACATCTAACGGCATTAGATTAATTAAATAATTTACCCATTCTTTTTTGTCAATGCCCGTTTGCGCCATTTGCCTTTCGTACATAGATAAATATAAAGTAATATCATTCGAGCTATCATATTTAGTTAATAATCTAAGCAATTCGAATTGCTTACCTGGATTTGTCCTTGGGTTATCTTCAATATGTTCTCTTGAATTTTCTTGTATCTGCATTTTCTTGATTTCAAAATCTCTTTCGCTTTCGCGGTCTTTTTGCTCCATTTCTACTTTCCATTTTCTCTCTTCCATTTCCATTTCCATTTTCAGTTTATTTTCTTCAATCTCTGCTTGTAATTTCTTCTCTTCTCTTTCTCTTTCTGCTTGTAATTTCTTCTCTTCTCTTTCTCTTTCTGCTTGTAATTGCTTCTCTTCCAGTTCTGCTTGTAATTTCTTCTCTTTCTCTTTCTCTTCTCTTTCTTCTTTCTCTTTTCTACTTGCTATCACTACTTCCAATCGATCTCTTATAAAATCTTCTTCGTAACTCTCCCAACTCTTGATCAGTTTTATTAGGACAGGAATTGTCGGTTTTTCTGGTGCTTCAATTCCGCATTCTTCGCAGAGGTTTCTTAGATCAATTCTTTTGGATTTATTTAGAGTTCCCATCTTTCAAAAATTGTACTTGAAGTGATACGATTACGGTTTCACCTTGCTAATTCGTAACCTAACTTTTGATACTGGCGTTTTACAATACTTTACGTTTGGTTTCCATTTCACTACTAGTGGCTCTTACTTTTAATAAACCCGGCATCCGAGCCCCCAAAAATGTAAGTAAATGATATATAAATAGGCACTTTACTGAACCAATATGACAAATAATCGATGAACAGCAAAATATGCACTTTAATTTCAACTAATAACGCTTTTGGTCGAAACTATACAACAAATTTACATTACGATAATCCAACCAGGCCTAACGGCTATATCCATTTTTACATAACTCGCTTCATAATAAAAATTAGAACACTGGCTGTTAGCCAAATCTCGCGATTCAAACTATTTACAACTCGCGCATCAAAGTCATGCATAATAAGAGAGTGTCAGTTCAGTGTCAGTTCATTTGATGATCATTTACGTCAAGTGTTTCAACTGAAATCCTACATATATATATATATATATATATATATATATATATGTTATATAAAAATTTATTTCCTTCGTATCCTTCCATTTTATTCGCATTAATATTTTAAAATTAATCTAACTTCTGACATCATCAGCATTTCCTTAATTCTTAATAATATCTATTCCTATTTAAAGTCCTTTAAAAGTAAAGATCCGTATATTAATAATTATTTTATTCCAAATCTTAATCTAAAATTTAAGATCATTCGTAGCTTTTATCAGTTCCCCAATCTATAAAATTCTGAGACGCGTTCTCATTTCGAATGTTTTTTAAAAGCCATTTTCTTTTTATTATTATTGCTCTGATTTTTTTCGCGTGCTTGGGATTTTAACTTCAAAATTTCTCCGCACCCAAGTACGGGATTCTTTACTGTTTTAGCTTTGCCCTCTAGCCTCATTCGCTGAGCTGGAAGTCGCCTCTCACTCATTGGTTTGCGCGCTCGTGATGTAATTCTGTGTATATCTCCGCGGAGAGAACAAAACCAGTTCGCATCGGTCGGAGCACTAGATTTTTGACGTTTTCGGAAGCATAAACAAATATGTATCGGATGTTTTTATGTCCGTAGAATATTCATCTGGCCCAGTAACATCTTAATTTAATGAAGTGAAACATCTTGAGCCCGAGGGCTATAAGTTTTAGACCTTTGGGAATTGTTTCTGTGTTGTTCGTCTTCTTATAAAATTATTTCTCTGGAGATTGGCTGGATTTATTGGAAAACTTTGGTGGACTCATTTCATTGCCTTCTACTTCGCCATACTCGCTAATATCGACTGCAACTTGCTATATCGTTGAAGGACTGCCATTTTTTCATCGAATATTATTCATCGTAATATCTCAACCTCGTCAAAATGCTACAAAAAGCCCGTTAGGATTCCATGAACTTGCGCTGAGCTATGCCAATGTTCTGATGGACGGATGAGCTGCGAATGTATTGCCGGCTACTGTTGTACATTTTCATAGCGAAGAGTGTGCGTCTAGTTCTCGCGAAGAGTATGTCGATTAGTTGTTCTTCTGATCGTCTGATAAACGGAGAATCTGTGATATGTTGCTGAATGCGGATGCTGTACATTTTCCATTGTGGTGTGTGCAACTGATTCTCACCAAAATATGCATCGAATTTTTCAAAAAGTGTTGGAATAATTTATCCCTGGAAACACCAGATGCAGACCAGTGTGAATGTTCTACAAAACAACATCTCAATAATGACGGAATGATCTAAATAATATTTTCTTTTACAGAAAAAAAATGAAAAAGTATCATTATACAAAAAAAATAAATAAATTGATCGGTCTCAAAAATTTCAAAAAGTAAACAGGCAGACAACTTGTGAACGGAATTACGTAAGTTTGAAAAAAGTTATTATTGTATGTATTATTTATTATTTTATTTATTTTTATGTTATTTAAGTTTATTTTCTTATTTGTTGTATTATTATTATTACTATCATTATTTATTAGAGATGGAGGTATTTACATTTGTTATTTAATTTAAATTTTATTTTACATCTGTTGTGTTAATTCTCTTTAATTTTTATATTAATGTTATTGCGATCTGGACTTGTAAAAGTCCTTGGTGATCACAAAATGAGTGAAAACGAAATAAACATCATTCCTTTTGATTTCGAATCTGGAATGAACATTCAATCTTGGTTAAACCATTTTGACAAAACATGCCTTTCTGAAAAGAAAGATGAAAATTGGAAGATTAAAAATATTTCAAAATATTTGAAAGGAGAGGCTCTGAAGGTATTTATCAATGAATGTTTAGAATGTAAAGCTTTTGACAAAATAACTGATATTCTTACTGAAAAATTCATAACTGTTCATGTTCCTCGATTTTCAGAATTTGCTTCTATGAAATTAAATGGTCTCAATGATTTGGATAAGTACTTTCGAAAAAAGGTTGAAATAGGTAGACAACTTTGTTTATGTGAAACTATAATAGTACAGGGATTAACAGACGGTCTCAAACCTGAGTACCAGAATTATATGATTAGTAATCCTCCAAAAAATTCAATAGACTGGTACCTAATGGCTAAACAGCTAGTAGTAATTCCTACTTCCCAGGTCAACAATAGTAATTCTAGGAGTAATTTTCAGAATTATAGATCATTACCACAATATGATCAGGCACCTAGAAATTGGGTTCGCCCAAGTCGAAATTTTCATATGCCAAATTCCAATTTTCATTCACAGAACAATTTTAATGCTCCAAATTCTAGATTTATGAATCCTAGGTTGCCTACTACACATTTTCAGAGCAAATACCCAAGTAGACCATGTCGAATGTGTTTAAATAGAGGTATCCAAAATGCTTATCACTGGGAGAGGAATTGTGTATTCAATGTGAGCCCTTTGCAATCTTCTGCACCCCCTCTTAGTCAACCACAACCATCTACTGATAATATATGACAGTTAATTGTATCAGGATATGTAAATAACAGGGAACTACCTTGTGTGATTGACTCTGGCTCAACCATAAGTATTTTACCTTTTAAAATTGTTAAATTGTTAAATGCTAAAGTTATAAATATTCCACCTGTTATTATTGGCCAAGCCAAAGGAACTGTTGTAATAGATAAAGCTTGTAAATTATTGTTTAAATTAGGTAATGTGCAACAAAATATTAGATTTTTGACATGTAATACAAATTTAGATTATGCTATATTAGGTTTAAAAGAATTCTGTAAGTTTAATTTAATTATTGACTGTGCTACATGTAGAGTATTACAAGGAGACCTTGTTTTAAATGAATCTAAGAACATATCCAGTGATAAATTAAGATTACTTCATTTTAATGTTAACTGTGATTATCAGAGAGTGCAACCCGATTATGGAAATATCATATCTCCGCAATCCTTTGTTCCATCTAATATTGATAATTCTAAATTAATTGGGGAAATAAATTCTATAGAAAATGAAACTTTAAGGGAAAGTATAAGGGATTATTTAGACATTTTTTCTAACAATAAATTTGATGTCGGGAGAATTAATATTGAACCGCAACGTATTTTTCTTAATTCTGACCTACCAATATCTCTGAGGCCATACAGAACTTCCCCTTTAGAAGAAAAAGAGATTTCGGATCAAATTCAATCACTATTAGATGCTGGTTTAATTAAAGAGAGCAATAGTCTCTATTCTGCCCATGTTACATTAGTAATGAAAAGAGAAGAAGGTAAGAAAACTAGATTATGTGTTGACTGTAGGAAATTAAATGCAATAATGAAAAATGACGCCGAACCCCTACCTCGTATCGATGGAATTTTAGATAAACTGAGTAGTGTACAGTATTTTTCAACTTTAGATTTAGCCTCTGGCTACTGGCACATACCCATACATCCATCCGATACTGAGAAATTGGCTTTTGCTACCAACTTTGGGCTCTTTGAATGGTTAGTTCTGCCCTTCGGGATTAAATTAGGCCCCCCGATATTTAATAGAACCCTTAGAAGAATACTTACTAAATACAAAATAGACTTTGCTTGCCATTATTTTGATGATATCATTATTTTTTTTCTTCCTCATTAGAAGAACACATGCAACATTTAAACCAAATATTTGAATTATGTAGACGTGAAAACATTAAACTTAAACTATCTAAATGCAATTTTGTTCAAAATAAAATTAACTTCTTAGGATATACCATCCAGAATGACACATTAACTCCTGCTAATGCTAATATTGAAGTAATAAAAAAACTAAAACCCCCTTCAAATGTAAAGGAACTTCAGAGATTCTTAGGATCTATCAATGTTTATCACAAGTTGATAAATATGCCGAAATTCGAGTCCCTCTTAACAGATTACTCAGGAAAAATACATTATGGGAATGGAATACAGATTGTCAAAATTCTTTTCAAAAATTAAAAGATGCCTTAATAGCCAAACCTATCTTAAAAATTTATGACCCTAAGTTACCCCTCCATATGTTTGTTGATGCCTCACAGGTGGCAGTAGGTGCAGTCTTAAAACAACCTGATAGTAATAATTTTTACATCCAATTGCTTATTACTCTAGAGGATTGAGAAGTTATGAGAAGAATTATTTTATTACCGAGTTAGAGTGTCTTGCCATCATTGACACCTTAGACAAATTCTATCATTATTTTCATGGTGTAAATTTTACAATTCATACTGATCATGCATCTCTTGTATGGTTAAAAAATACTAAACATTTGAGAGGCAGGTTATTTAGATGGTCTTTAAAGTTGGGCATGTTTGAATATAATATAGTTTACGAAAAGGGATCCACAAATGTCGAAGCCGACATGTTGTCGAGAAACCCAGTTTCACATTTTATTCACCACTTACTTTTCTTCTGGACGTTAAAGAAATTATAGAGAGGCAGGAAAAATATAATGTGTGTGGTAAAAATTATCTAAATGAAAATGGACTTATGATTATTAAAAGGAAAGGATTTCGAAAAAATAGTAGTCCCCATGTCTTTAAGGAGAAAAATACTAAATGTTGCTCATGAATAATTTGGTCATCCTGGTATCCAAAAAAATGTTAAATTTAATCTCTCCTAATTATTATTGGCCTGACATGACGCAAGATATAACCAATTTTGTAAAACATTGTGATATTTGTCAAAAGAATAAAAAACCCAGACAGAAAAATTTGGCTTATTACAAGCTATGCCCACCACAGATCAACCTTTTGAATGTCTTTCTATTGATACTGTGGGAGGATTCAATTATTATAACTCTACCAAAAAATATCTACACATCATCATCGACCATGCAACCAGATATGTTTGGGCATTTCCTTCCAAAAGTGTTACCAAAGAAACATACACAAATTGCTTAAAACAAGTCTTCAATATTCAATTCCCTCAACAATTATTCTGTTTCAACAAAATTTTCGATATACAGGGTCCTCAAAAGGTATTAAGTGATAGGAATGCAGCCTTTACTTAATAGATTTTTAAAAAAATTGCGGAATCACAATATTAAGCAACGTTTAACCACAGCACATCACCCTCAAACGAATGGCAAGTGTGAGAGTGAATCAATCAATAGTTACAAGATTAAAGTGTAAAGTTAATTCTACTACCTCCAAAATTCCTTGGACCAAACTTCTGAATGAAGTAGTTAATGAATATAATAATACACCCCATTCCATAACCAAATTCCCTCGTGCTTATTTACTTTTTGGCAAATTACCCTATGATTCCCCTCTTAAGCAAAGTTATTACCCTCATGTCCAGGAAGCCCTCAACATTGCTAAAAAACGCACGGATGAATTTTACTGGAAAAGTAAAAAATATTATGATAGAAATTATGTGGATCCAAAATTTGAGATAGGATATCTTGTTATCTATGAAGAATACCATTATCCCAATACCAGAAAGCTCTCACAAGTTTTTAGTGGTCCCTATCAAATCCTTAAAAAATTATCTGATGTAAATGTTGAAATTAATAGACAGACTCAAAATAAATTTACTCAAATAGTCCATGTATCAAAATTACGCCCTTATTACCCTCCTGACAAATTAAAGTTATCCCATGAGCAACAACAAACTAATGTTAAATCAATAGCTTAATATTAAACTTAGTAAAGCAAAAATTAACTAAATTAAATGAAATCAAATTATAATTGACTAATCAATTCTCTTCTGTATAACAGTATGTTCTTGAATATAGGAATTCCCAAGAATATTACTGCCAATATTTTTGCTTGAGTTAACTTTTTATGCAGGCGTAAATTAGTTGATTTGAGTTAAAAGGTTCTTATATTGGATTGAATTGAATTAGAACAATAAAGTAAATTGGAATAGCAAATTAGATTAGAATACTACATTAAATTAAAATAATTGAATAAAAATGCACTGGATTAAATTAAATTATTATAATAGAATAAAATTCTCTACTAATAGTAATAGTTAAACTTATTATCCATCGTTCACTTCAAGGTCTTATTTTTATTGAGCAGCTTATGTTTCTCTTGTTTGACTGAAAACAGAGAGCACATTATCTTACTGAATTGTTGATAATTTTTCACAGATATTTCTTAGTTTACTATTTATTATTTTTGTTTCCTTTTATTAAGTATATTTTCATTCCTCACTGATATTGAAAGAGAATGAGGAATTAAAATTATATACAGATGAATTACTGATTTAGTATTATTTTGAAGTTGTTTGTTATTGTTGATATTATTATGTCGTTATTATAATTGTTGTTGTTATTTATTATGTGATAAGATTATAAAAGAGAATATTCTTGAGAATTGTGATAAAAGAGAACCACTGATAGTATATTAGTTGATGAAAAACTGTCACATCTTACTAACAAAACATCTAATACTCATATCTAATTGATGGAACCTTATTAATTGACTGGACTTCGCTTAATAAGTGCACTTATCAAGCTATACCTACTTATCAAGGCACAAAACTTATCCAGCATCACAAACCAGTACTTTAATTGTTATTGAACTTAGTGGGGATGAAACTTTCTTATGTTTTTGAACTTTATGATTAACTGGAATTATCCTACTACAGAATCAATACACTGTATTGCCGTAAACTGTATTACTGGCTAATACTTGACATATCTGTGCCTTCATATCCATACCAAGAAACTTTTTTTGGAAATGAGAGGTCTATAACTCAGACTGTTACTGATTAAGAGGACTATTAGACATTTATGCTTTTCACTGCTTAGACAAAAATGCTTTGTTTACTTCATTTTCATCTTTTTCACTATTTATGTTTGAAGAGTGAATAAAAAAGAAAAAATTATTTGTTACTAACTTATTTATATTGTAAATGTATGTATTTCTGTATTTAAACAATTCCCACAGGTTCGCGTTTACAAAAATAACTATTGAATTAAGTTTAATAAAATCAAAGAATTTTTGGCATTAACTAGAATACCAGATAAATATTTTGTAATCCAAATTCTTGCTTGCCTTAATGAACTTGTAGATCATCGGATATACCCGTAATTCGGATTTTTAGGGGGGGGGATAATGTTATATAAAAATTTATTTCCTTTGTATCCTTCCATTTTATTCGCATCAATATTTTAAAATTAATCTAACTTCTGACATCATCAGCATTTCCTTAATTCTTAATAATATCTATTCCTATTTAAAGTCCTTTAAAAGTAAAGATCCGTATATTAATAAT
This sequence comes from Maratus michaelseni, assembly GCA_963931845.1. Taxonomy (NCBI): domain Eukaryota; kingdom Metazoa; phylum Arthropoda; class Arachnida; order Araneae; family Salticidae; genus Maratus; species Maratus michaelseni. Next base: position 157,953,832 of record OZ007588.1, read on the forward strand.
TATTTTATTCCAAATCTTAATCTAAAATTTAAGATCATTCGTAGCTTTTACCAGTTCCCCAATCTATAAAATTCTGAGACGCGTTCTCATTTCGAATGTTTTTTTAAAAGCCATTTTCTTTTTATTATTATTGCTCTGATTTTTTCGCGCGCTTGGATTTTAACTTCAAAATTTCTCCGCACCCAAGTACGGGATTCTTTACTGTTTTAGCCTCGCCCTCTAGCCTCATTCGCTGAGCTGGAAATCGCCTCTCACTCATTGGTTTGTGCGCTCGTGACGTAATTATGTGTATATCTCCGCGGAGAGAACAAAACCAGGTCGCATCGGTCGCAGCACTAGATTTTTGACGTTTTCGTAAGCATAAACAAATATGTATCGGATGTTTTTATGTCCGTAGAATATTCATCTGGCCCAGTAACATCTTAATTTAATGAAGTGAAACATCATGAGCCCGAGGGCTATAAGTTTTAGACCTTTGGGAATTGTTTCTGTGTTGTTCGTCTTCTTATAAAATTATTTGTCTGGAGATTGGCTGGATTTATTGGAAAACTTTGGTGGACTCATTTCATTGCCTTCTACTTCGCCATACTCGCTAATATCGACTGCAACTTGCTATATCGTTGAAGGACTGCCATCTTTTCAACCAAATATTATTCATCGTAATATCTCAACCTCGTCAAAATGCTACATATATATATATATATATACATATATATATATATTTTTTTTTTGTGTGTGTGTGTGGGGGGGGGGTACAACTTTTACAAAATATTTTTCGCGTCGAATTTTCCAAACGTAATTTTTAATGTCACCTATCTACTTCATTTTTTTTGTAAGTTTATAGTTTATATATTTTTTTCTAACAAGTAAAAACACTGTTGACGTTATACTTAAATATTTATACAACTGAAAAATACATAAAAAATTGAATTAAATACATTTTTCTTAGAAAATGCAAATATTTCCTAATTGGGGTAAATATATATATATATATATATATATATATATATATATATATATATATATATATATATATATATATATATATATATAACGGTAACAATAATAGTCAGTTTTAAAAAGATCACATACCTAGGCATAAATTAGTTCATAAATTATGACATTGGTAAACAGTTTAAAAGTTTAAAATTCTCATGAAAAATTCATAAATGTAAATTATTGTTATTTTTCTTTTTATATATTATAGTTCAAAGCTGCATAATAGATAATTGTGCTTAAAACTTGTAACGTGTCAAAAATACAATATTAATTAAAAATGAAGAAAGGCACAAGATGGGATTGAACCCACAATCTCCTGCGTAGCAATCGCGAATTCTACCTCAGCGCCACGAAGTCCACGTGCTATAGCTGAAACTAATGGGTATTTGAAACGCATGCTGAAATTGAACCACAAATTTCTCAAAACCTAAAGCTCATTTGAAGGAAACCTTTGACCTGAATAGTTAAGGATATGACCCCTACACATACTTTAAAATAATCAAAATCTGTGCGCATCATGTTTGGCGGTCCCCTTATCAGTGGTATCTAAGTACGTTTTAAAATATTTCTGCAAAATTGATTCACAGCGTTCCTTGACCATGGGACCCCAGTAGGATCAGCAACGATTGGATGACTAAACAAACGTTTTATGAATGGATTTGAAGTGTATTCGCCCCTTTCCTGGCAAAGATGATGTTTAACCGCCCGTAATTGTATTTGTAGATAGGCAAAACATGCGCCATTTTTTTTGCAGATACTTTTGATCGGTTTATACGCAATTGATACCCACATTCTTCAGTGCTGCAACATTACTGATATTCATCCTCTAAACGATCCGTGGAACAAGACCATCCTTCACTGGCGCAAAAACAATCCACATAAAGATGTAACTAAAGTGAACATCGCCCCGATCCCGAAAATCCCGCTAGAAAACAATATGATGATGGGAATAAATATGGTTTCAGGGCAAAAGAAATTTATCCATCTGATGTAAACAATGTAGACTACTCAAAGTGCAAGTCTAACATCATTAACAATGTTTCAGCTGGTACCGCTTGTAATGAGATTCCAAACGTTGCATTTAAAAAAGAATAAATAGAAACAACATATATAACATATTGTTATTTTTCCGATTTAACAATGATTCACTTTTTTACCATTTTAAAATAAATATTTGCGCAGTAGCGTATGGAAATTTACTGACATCAAATAACTTCCTTTTCTAATGGTTTAGTTTTTAACCATTTTAAAATAAATATTTGCGCAGTTCCGTATGGAAATATACTGATATCGAATAACTTCCTTTTCTAATGATTTAGTTTTCACAAGTTGTCACATTTCATCTTAGTGGTTTATTCATTTTTAGATAAAGTTTCATACTGGGCCATTTATGAACACTTTCTGTGATGCAAATATATGTAAACTTGTAATGCCGTAATTTAACCGTATATACAAAATAAATTAAAAAAGGGATATGTACATCACGTCGGACTTCGGAAGCCTCAATTGATAGCGACTGAACTCTTGGTGTTACATCAGATTGTTTGAAAACACATTTTGTTTATCTTAAGTTGCTGAAGGAAATGGAACTAGTTTAAATATATATACAATAATATTTCATACCATGTATGCGTTATATATTTTTCGCAAACTTCTTAAACAAGTCTAAATAATTAAAATTAAATAAAATGCAAACAATTAAATCTGCCTTTAAATTACCTAAAAGTATTTTTTTTAAATTAAATATTAACTTTACACTCCCCCATTTCCCTCTTTTTCCCTATTCTTCTAACATCCTTATCCAGTGGGAATGCAGCATTGCATGTACAAATTCCATCCCCCCATTAAAATTTAAACCCTTGAAATAATAAAAATAGTGAACTATGAAAATCTACACACTGCCCTAATAAGAGAATCAGTACATATTAATACTAAAAGATAATTCGTAACTTTCTTAAAATCATACAAGACAATAAAAAGTTAATAAAATGTTTGGTCTCACCTAATTTTCTGGTTCCTTTCTATTTAGCTTCTTTTAATGCAGAAACATCTTCTACTAATGAAGATTATTTTTTTGAACAGGTAGACACACTTAATAACGATACAGAACGAATACACGACAAGCTATACTATGTACAAACGTAAAAGTAAACAAAACAGTCAGTCCAGTCAATAAAATGTTCTACGCGCTTAGTGCCATCTGGTGGTTCCTTTTCATTTTGCAACAACTTCCGCCGGGCGAAGTTCGCCTGGAGACGAAAGTGTTGAAAGTTCAAGAGGGTAAAGAAACTGCACCGGTCTTCTGATGATGGCTCCGTTTGGCAACCTCATTCTGCACGCTCTTGTCCGACCATCACGTCCAGCATGAGTCTGGATTATAACACCCATTTTCCATATGAGGCATGGGGTGTTTTCCTTTATAAGAACGACGGTGTTTTCCTTAAGTTCGCTTGGTCGGTCAACCTGTTGGTGCTGGTGAGAAGATTTTAATTCTAGTAGATAGTTGGATTTCCATCGTTTCCAAACTTGAGTCAAAATGTTTTCTTGATATTTTCTCATTTTTATTATTTGATATTCATTGGATTGGGGAACTGTTATCTTTGATTGAGGTAGAGTTAACAATCTTCTGCCAATTAAGAAATAGCCCGGTGTGAGGGGTTCTGGCTCACGAGGATCGCTGAATACATAGGTGAGTGGTCTAGAATTGAGACTAGCTTCTACTTCAATCACAATTACTTTCTGTTCTTGAAAAGAAACTGAGGTTTTTCCAAGAATTCTTTTCAGAGACATTTTAACTGATCTTACAAGACGCTCCAAGAAACCTCCCCACCAAGCTGCTCTTTCAACTATGAAATTCCATTTGATGGACAATCCACTAAACAAATTTTTCACTTCTTCATTTTTCATAATCTTCCATAGTAAATTTAATTATCGTTTTGCCCTATGGGACGTTTTCGCGTTATCACTGTAGAAAGTTCTGCATATTCCTCGTCTTCCTACAAATTTTCGGAACGCTTGAATGAATGTTTTTGTGGTCAAGTCCGGAGTTAATTCTAGGTGTACTGCTCTTGTTACAGCACATGTGAAGAGCAATATGTAGGTTTTCTTAGTCTCATTGTGATCTTTAATGTACAACGGACCTAAGTAATCTAGACCTGTAACGTGGAATGGATAGGCTTCGTTTATTCTGTCGGCAGGTAGAGGTGCAGGAATCTGGGTGGCAGGTTTAACACGAAATTTTTCACATAAATTGCATCTAAATATCAAACTCTTGATTCTTTGTCTTGCTTTCAAAATCTAAGTTTTTTCTCTGAGTTGTGTTAAAGTTTCCGATACACCACCATGCCTTGTTTTTTCATGACAATCTTTGATGATAAGATTTGATAAATGAGATCTACTAGGTAGTAAAACTGGATGAGCTTCATGGTACGAGATATTAGCTTGCTGTAATCGTCCACCGATCACGATTATTTTTCTTTCATTTAAAATTGAATTAAACGGTCGAATAACTGAGTTTGCTAGTACTGGTTTTCCTTGCGTCAGCGCTGAATATTCTTCGGGAAAATGCTCCATTTGTGTAAGTTTAATCCGGTATTCTTCGGCAAATTCGAGTTCTTCTGTAGCCAAGGGACCACTTCTTTTACTCTGAGGATTCGTTGTATTGTGGATGAATCTTTGAATCCATGCAGTAATTTGTAATATTTGTTTAAGATTACTGAATCTTCGGATATCGAAAAGGGCTTCAAGTTTCGTTGTCAGGAGCATATTCACCACTTCATATTCTTTATTTTGTAAGTTGGTTTCGTGATCGGTATGAACGTTGGATTGTGGCCATTGACTTTCGCACATCCTTAGCTAAGGTGGCCCAAACCATCAAACTCCAGGTCTTTTAGACTGTTTAAGTTTTCACCTCGTGTTAACGTATCAGCAGGGTTATCATTCCCGGGACAGTGATTCCAACAATCCGGATCAAATATTTTATTGATTTAATCTACTCTGTTCTTGACAAACATCTTCAATTTTCGAGAATTATTTTTGATCCAGTGAAGAACAATCGTGGAACCTGACCAAAATATAGTCTTCGCATCCCTCGGTATACTTAAATGTAGTCGAATATGATCGAACAATCTGGCTCCTATAAGTGCAGCAAGAAGCTCTAACCTCGGCAGAGTTATTTCTTTGACTGGTGCAACCTTAGACTTTGAAGTGACTAAGTTCGAATGGAAAATTCCGTCAGAGTTTCGAAAACGTACATAAACAACTGCTCCGTAAGCTCGTTTGCTGGCATCTACGAATACGTGAAATTGACAGTCTGTAAGTTCTATCATTCCTTTCATTGAGAATAGATGTCTTGACATAGAGATCTGTTTCAAATAAAACAATTCTTCACACCAATCTTGAAATATTTTTGCTAAGTCGGTTGGTAAAGCATCATTCCAATTGAGTTTTTTCTTCCATATGTCTTGCAGTAGTATTTTAGCTCAAACTGCAAATGGTGATATTAAGCCCAACGGATCATAGATTCTTCCACTACTTTTTATTACGCTTCTCTTCATAAATTTTAATTCTGTCATATCCGTATCCCTTAAATATTTATCACTATCAACGCTTAAGACATCATCTGCTGAATTCCAGCAATAGCGAAGGACCTTGCATAGCGTGGATCCGTAGTTAACTTCTTCCTTAAATCTATCTTGCAATGAGCATACATTTGTTTTCCATTTTCTCATGTTAATGCCTGCTTCTCTCAAGATGAGCCTTACTTGTTCGTGGATGGTGTACGCTAAATCTGTGTTTTCTAAACTGTGTATAAGGTCGTGTACATACAATCTACTATTCAAAACACTGAAGGCAGTTGGATAAATATTCTTATACTTTTTGATGTGATGTTTATATGTCACGTTCAGTAAAAATGAGCTCGATCTTGCTCCAAAAATTACACGCGTCATCCTCAAAACTTCGGTTCAGCGTCTAAATCTTCCGTAACCCATAGAAATCTAACTGCGTCTCTTTCTTCTGGCGCCAAGGCAATTTGCAAAAATGCACCATCTATATCTGCCGTTATGGCAACCTTATTCAGACGGAATTGCAAAAGAAGTATTAGAATATCGGGCGTTAAATTTGGACCTGGGCTCAAGCAGTCATTAAGGGACGGAAAAATTGTGTTCACTCGAGGAGGCAAAGAAAACTATTCTCATTTCGTCGTTGTTTCATCTTCGCGTATTACTGCGAGATGTGGCATGTAATAGATCTTAGAATTATCCCCACATTCATTTTCATTGACCCTTTCAGCTATTCCTTGAATTAGATGTTTTGAAATAATGTCCTTGTACTGACTATGAAAATTTCGATTTTTCTTAAAACTTTTGACAAGTGTGCGCAAACGGTTGTTAGCATTACTATAGTTATCCTGTAGCGACACGGAATGTTCGTTCCATGGTAGTTTGACTTGGTAGCAACCTTCGATTAGTTCAAATTCTTTCATAACTTCGTCATCTTCGTATTTCAGATTGTCACTACGCGATATTCCCAAACCTTCTAAATCGAACAATCTGATTCTTCTAAATTTTGATTACGCACTGTAACATTCATTACGCTAACATCTTTCAAATCCTTGCGTTTTGCTTCAGAACCATTCAATGCATAACCTAGTTTCGTTTCCATTCCTACTAATGCACCGGAAACTCTTTTGACTTTCCCTGTAGCGAATTTCCAGAAATAGTCTGACCCTATTAATAGAGAGACCCTTAAATTTTCAGACCCTTCAATATCAGCAGGCCCTGATTACCGACGGGGCACACTTCCACCAGTAAAATCTAATATAAATTTTCGTCTTATTCAACCGCCCTCTTCATGCAAAATTACTGCCATGAATAAGGAAAACATTTCTATTCTTTTTTACTGGTGGAAGTGTGCCCCGTTGGTAATCAGGCCCTGAATATCAGCTATCTGTATTTTGGCTTCATTACAAAATTTGTGAATTTCTTTACTAGGACCTTGAATTTTTGCTTCCGAAATAGAAGATATTTCATTTGCTTCAATCGAAATAAGTTTCTTTGGATCCTAAATGCTTCTTAAATTCACCTTTACCCTATTTCTTACAATAGATTTCTTTGGTTTTGACCCAAAAGCATAAATTGCTAATTTTTCTTTTCCTATAACTTCTAAATTAAATTTACGAGTTAATGTTTTATCGATGAACGTATTTTGCGACCCCAAATCCATGATAATTTTTATTTTTGTTTCCTGAGAATTATTACTCAAAAAGGCGATAGCTGTTTGTAAAAATACATTTTCCTTTATTGCAGTTGTTGCGCAATTCAGAGTATTGGAATTATTTTTTTACTTTGAGAGACTTTGAGACATTTCCATTTTGTTATTTTGCTTTTCAGTTTCGTCACAAATTAAAACATTATGTCTTCGACTACAAATGTTGCAACGCATTTTTTCGCGGCAAAATTTTGATACGTGTGATTTGCGAAGGCAAAGAAAGCAATAAAGATTTCGTAAAAGACTCGATTTTCGTTCATTAATCGTTAAGGGACAATTAAAATTTTCGTGTTCCCCCGCGCAAAATAGGCAGTCTTTCTTGATAAAGGCATTTAATGTAGCTGCGGTGGATTTATGAGTTTCATGTTTTCGATAAGGTAATTCTTTATTTTTGTTCTTTCCAAATACTTCATCATTTCGAAACATATACGTTTCTTCTCGCGTTTCGATTTCATGTTTTATAAATTCTAATAATTTGGCACAGTTCAAAGAATCTTCGGCTTTCGTAGAACGATTAAATCCTAGAACAATTTTTTCAAGAATTAATTTTACTAAAATAGCAAATAAGATTCCCCCATAATTATTTAATTCTACTCCGGCTGCTTCGAGACTTCTGATTTGAATTATACAGGTATCATCCAATTGTCTAAGCTCTCTTAAATTCGCTCCATATTTTACAGGATTTAGGCTTAGAAGCTTGTTTACATGCGATCGTATTATTAATTCATGTTTTCCTAATCTTTCTTTAACAATCCGATCGCGACATCGTAATTATTTTGTGTTAAAGCTAAACCTTGAATACATTGCAAAGCTGCTTCTGTCAAGAAATTCTTTAAATAATTTAACTTCTCTGCATTAGTTAACTTTACATTTTCATGTATAGTTACTTCAAATTGCCCCCAGAGATCCTGCCAATTTTCATATTTCCCATCGAAAGGTTGTATTGTAAGTTTCGGTAATCTTACGTGAGAATAATTCTTTGATTCATCAGGTTCTGTGGACAATAGAATAGCCTAGAGTTTATTTTATTTTCGTTAGGAACATTACGCTTTAAATATCGATCGATTTTAGCCTTCGTTTTTGTAATTTTTTCGCAATATTCTTGACTGGATGATACATCTTTTTCGAGTGTATCTAAGTTATCTACAACTTTCTGAACTTCTGAATCTAATTTGTAAACTTGTTCTGCATTCTCGATTAATTGAATTTTAAGATCTTCAATTTCGTCAATGTCTATTTTGTCTCCTGCCAAATATTCAGTTACTTTGTTAATAATCTTCGTTAAAGATGTTCTAAGAGACTTACGCATGCTTTTTGATTTATCTAATTCGCTAGGTTGCGTCATTTTCTAATTTTCAACTCTTGGGAATTTCGGCACCATAAAAGGTAATTCGTAACTTTCTTAAAATCATACAATACAATAAAAAGTTAATAAAAGGTCTGGTCTCACCTAATTTTCTGGTTCCTTTCTATTTAGCTTCTTTTAATGCAGAAACATCTTTTACTAATGAAGATTATTTTATTGGACAGGTAGACACACTTAATAACGATACAGAACGAATACACGACAAGATATACTATGTACAAACGTAAAAGCAAACAAAACAGTCAGTCAGTCAATAAAATGTTCTACGCGCTTAGCGCCATCTGGTGGTTCCTTTTCATTTGCAACAAATACATCCAAAGTAGAAGTCTGTAATGATAGTACACATGTAATGCTGGGTTGCCGCTGGAAAAAGATGTTAGACACAGATATTAAAAAGAGGGCAAGCAGTGAGAGTAAAGGGAATTCTTCAACTCCCAGTAAGATAAATGGCGAAGAGATGGATGTCTGAAACTTACAACTGATGATGCTCCGGCTGGAGTGAAAACATTTTTGTGTAATGGTGCCAGTTTTATGTGAAGCTTTTTTACATTTTTAGGGATGAAAGACTGCTTTTTAAAGAACTTTTACCATATTTTTAAGTAATGTCTGACTGTAAAAATTGGTAATGTATAGAATAAACAATAAGAAAGGTATTTTTTTCTGTAAACAAATGCAAAAAGTCAAGGAAATATCTTTTTTTCATCTTTGTAAACTATAAGGAATATTCTTTTTAAAAGCTTTTGCTTGTAAAATGAAGACAATTAAAGCAAAACGACTAGGTATTAATTATGAATATATATATATATATATATATATGTGTGTGTGTGTGTGTGTGTGTGTGTGTGTGTGTGTGAATAATTTGACCTGGATAACTTACTTCTGCCATTTTTAAACTTAAATATTTTGATTATATACTGAAAGTTTTTCAAACAATTTGTCTAAAGATCAATCATCTTTCAACACATTGTTTCTCGATTTTATTTTATATTTTATATTATATAATATTATATATTATATGTATTATTATATATATATTATCTCGATGTAATTATTTTAAATTATATTTTGAAACATATTATTATTATGAAGCCTCATGTATTCATAATATTTGACGTGATTATACTTAAGAAATACAAATATTACATATTTTTCTTGTATAGCAAATTATTCTATATTACTTTATCTTTTGGTAATACAATTTTTTAAAGAGCAATAATTTTTTTTTTCAAAAAAATAATTTTAATATGATGTACGAAATGCAAATTATTTTGTTATTGTCATTGTTTTAATATTAAACAATTTAACTATTATTTACAGTCACAACACAAACAATATATTTGCATGAAAATAAATCACTTTAAAACGAAATAGAAAGTACAATTTTAATATATATTTTATTTATAACTTAATAATGAAAGAACAATTACAAGCATTCCTTTTTTACAAAAATCACTATTTGTTTAACCATATTTATGAGAATTTTAATAAATGCTCTTAATGAATTCTAAAACCCTTTACTATGCAATATGTGAAATGTCGGAGAGAATGAAATTTAATTAAGAACGTCAATGAGGCTTCAGGAATTTCATTAATGATACTTAGAAATGCCTTCAAAATTTTTAATTAATTTATGAAGTATCTAAGTTTTTTTTACAAAGCAATTAGCTTTATTTTTACTAAGTATTTTTTTCTTATTTTATGTATGCCAAATTTTGTTTTGTTAACTTGTGGTGATATTTGTCATAAAAATTAACTTCGTATACTTCATTCATAATTGAAAATATTTAACGAAATTAAAACTAATAATCAAATAAATGTAGTCATAAAAAGTCATTAATATATAAGTCGAAGTTTTAGAAATCATTTCATGTTAACTATACTACTGTGGGCAAAAAATATTAAGACTTTGTTCATAATTTTAAAATTCTTAATTTATTCTTCCAAATCTATTTCGTCCCCCTCAAAGTAATCCCCCCTGGCCCCAATACACTTGTGCCAACGTTTCTTCCAATCCTCGAAACAGTTGTTAAAGTCAATTTCCGGAATAGCCTTCAATGCGCGTACCGATTCAAGTTTAATGTCTTCAATTGACTCAAAACGGTTTCCGCGGAGCGGTCGTTTGAGTTTGCATAGCCAGAAGTCACATGGAGCTAAATCAGGCGAATACGGTGGTTGCGGCACGATATTGGTTGAAAATTTGGCGAACAACTCACGAAGAATTAATGCGACGGTGCATTATCGGTGCATCTTTCAAAATGGTTTTCACTGATCCTTCCGATATTCCAACGATGCCAGTAAGGTCTCTGACTGTTAATCGTCGATTATCAAGCACCAATGCCTTGATTTTATTGACGTGTTGATCATCAGTTGATGCTGATGGCCGTCCTGGACGTGGTTCGTCTTCAACGCGTTCTCGACCCTCTTTGAATAATTTGTAACTATCAATAATATGTAGAATAAAATTCATTAATGTCTGAAAATTCCTTCATGGTGTTCAACATGAGTTTAGATTACATGGCAAAAAATTCAAATTGTTCAGCACATTAAAATTTTGAAAAATAAATCGGTCAAGTGCTAGTATTACACACGCTTAAAGGGTTCTGTGAATTAAATTTATTAATTACAGTTTATTAATTAATAAATTTCTACTATCCCTAATTTTTTCACAATTTCAGTTTCCGTAGATTCGAAAATAGGCGGGGGAGAGGGACATATTTTTCCAGTTTACTTTCAACAATATCTCTGAAAATATAATACCTAAAATTAAAAATATTTTATTTTGGAGTTTGAAGTTAAGAGATCTTTTTAACGGTTCACACACTGTACAATATATCTGCACAATATATAAAACAGAATATTTTTCCAAGTAACTTAATATCCTTGCTAATTACCGACATTTTTTTACCCTATCAACTTTCCCGCTGACCACCCGAAAAGTAAAGTTTGTGTGTAACGAAAAAATGCGTTTATCTCAAAAACTATGTTACCTAAGAAAATCACTATAGTTTTCCTGCAAGGTTTAAATAAACTCCTACTTCCCGTATATTTTTCATAATTTTAGTTTCAGTAGATTCGGAAATAGAGGGGGGGGGTGGAACATATTTTTGCAGTACATTTCCGACATCTCTGAAAATTGAATATATAAAATTAAAAGAAAAATATTTTTGTGTTCGGTATTACGAGATCTTTTACACGATATCCCACACCATATACAAAATTAAAAGTTTTTTACAAGTTGCTTAATTTAATTTAATTTAATTTAATTTAATTCTCCTAATTAAAATTTTCCTAAACATATTTGTGACTGGCTAATAAACTGAAAATGTGTGCGTAAAACGACTTTATAACTTTCCCATGTTTGAAATTTCCACGTACCATAGTTTACGAGAAAAAGTTCCCTGACAGACGAAAAGACAGACACGGGCTTATAATGTTATAATTTTTAATTTTTAAGTATGGAAACCTAAAAAGAAATTAATAATGTTAATACATTTTTTTTAATTCAATAGAATTAATATAAACAAATTTCATGAACATTTATTTTATATAAACAAATTTCATGAACTCCGTTTGACAAAAAAACTTTTCAATAATTATCGTTCGCAGTTTTTCATAAATATGTAGTTTAGAAATAAACGTGAAAAACATTTGTCTGATGCTGAATATGGTCAACGTTTGTATATTGATGAATAATAAAGGTTGAATTTATAAATCAAAAATTAATGTATTTTTGTAAATATATTTGTAAGCATCTATAGCCTAAAAAGGAGTATACAATTAATATTATATCGAACGTGCTTTTTGGTTTAGTTATTTGTGAAATACAGAACTTCAAAAATTTGGTTAGAAAATTTCAAATATAGAAATATTGAGAATTAGAATACAATGCTGTATTAAGAATTTTCCAGCAGAAATATAATTTGGTATATTAATGAAGGATTGTAAATTATAAATAAATTTATTATCAAACCTCTCTGGTCCCCATAAGAAAGAATAGTCGCACACATAATTGTAATACGTCGCCTGTCAGAACAATATAAATATGTCTTGGCAAAAAAAATTCGTTAAATTGCCAAAATATGTATTTTTTTGTTGGAAGCGTTCTTTTAGCTATCTTATGATACATAACTCTACAATCAAAACCGAATACATTACCGTAATTTCTAAAATTGGATTTTCACTAACGGTACATGTTTTCTTCTTTCACCCTATCAAAAGATGAAGTTGCGTTAAAATATTCTGGAATTGCTGGAAAGTGTTTGATAATGAAAGCGTGACGGATGTTTGTTTCTTTCTGTATGGTTACTTATATCTTGTTACCTCCATACTACGATATAAATTTCCAAATTAATTCTGTCCTTGGCTCGAATGTGAATTATTTTACTATTTTATACTATATTTTGGCGTTTCTCTACCGTTTATTCAGAAAATCACACATAAATTATTTTTATTCTTGCATATCTGAATTCTGTACACTTATTCCATTTATAGTAACCATTATCAATGTTAATTCAATAACAAAACAATCCACAACTAATTACATCATTTTGTTACCTTTGGAAGCATTGTTATAGGGAATGATCTTCTTAAGTGTTTGTAACAGATATCAAAAATCTAGAACAGTCTTCTCCGTGAAACTAAATATTTCAAAAGGAAATGTCTTTTGTTAACACCGTGAAAAGTATTAAGACATCTAACAGCATCAGATTATGATAAGCCCATTTATATATTTGATTGAACTCAATCTCATCAAATTTGATAATTGGTTTTAAAATATAATACCAGTATTTTCTGTAAACTAATTTAAACTGAATAAAAATTAATGATAAACACAAATGAGTTATTACAATGTATGATTTGTTAAAACGAAAAGTTTTTAAATAAAATTATAATGATCTTCAAAGACATTTGATGAGTATTTATTTGTTTCATTTGTTTTCATCATTTTTAAAATTGATCCTTATAAAACTTCTTGTTATAGAAATATATCCAACTATATTTGTTACCTTTCTTGTCGTGCTTTTAATTGGAATCAATTAAATTAAGATCAATAGTTAACTTTTCTACGCCAGTGTTATTGACGAATATGTGATTTTCTCAAATATCATTCATTTTGTTTAAGAAATTTGTGTAATCAGACAAATTAAAAAACATCTCTCTCATAACAAAGAAGAGTCTTATATGTAAAAGTAATAAAGAGGATTCAAACAAGTAAACTGAATAAAGCAAATAGTTCAAAAAAATATTTAAGCTCTATTTTTTTCTTATCTATAGAAACGTAATTTTATGTCATGTAATATTATTATGTCTGGTAATTATGTCTGGTAAAATTATTAATGCATGTGTTAGTTGAACATAGGTAACTGCACTTTATTTTTTAACTGCCTAAATTAATTCCATAAAAAATAAAACCAAAAATTATTTTATATTTCTATTTGTTTAATATGTTAATAACTTTTAAGTATATACAAGCATTCCTAAGAAAATTGTAAAATTAATACTTTCATCAGACTTATTCACCAATAAAATTTAAAGCTGTATAGTATTATGAAAATATTAATTATTTAGAAAATTTATTAGATTTATTTTGTTTATTTAAACAAATGATATGAACAAATGTATTATATATTTTTTTGTTTATTTAAATACACTAAGTTAGCGAATTTATTATATTTTTTTTGTTTATTTAAATACACTAAGTTAGTGAATTTATTATATTTTTTTGTTTATTTAAATACAAAAGATTACGATTGAAATCTTCTTATTTTTTATAATTAGCCTTTTGCAATTTCTGATATTCAAGTACATTAAATCGAGAGATTTTTCAGATATTGTAATAGTGTACATTGATATCATACAGTTGACTTCATAATAAGAGAAATACTACACTTCTACCATGGTAATAGAATACCTCAGGTAGGGGAACGCTGTGTTAGGTTTTTGACTCCGAAATGAAGTTTGGTAATGCGCGAAATCTCGTGTACTGGCCGGAGTTTGAGTACAATAAAATGAATCCTATCAAAATTTACCTTATTCTAATACTTGTTTTGAATAGGAATTGATATTTTTTGCTCATTTTAAATAATACAGCTGGGAAGAAAGCTGTTCTGTGTCAGCAATCGAAGTTCAGCAAATCGAAAACTTTTTTTTTCTCCCTCAAGCTGCATTTAAAAAGCAATTCTGTGATGTTTTTTAATTAATAAAACAGAAAACGAACTATTTTAAGAGTTTGTAAAATATTTATATTAAATTTTACAAACTGCAAATAATATATATTTTCACTGTAATATTAAAAAGGAACAAAAAATATTAATTCTTATTCAAAACAAGCCTGGAACTCAAATATATCTTTGTTTTCTTTTACATTTTATTGTACTTCGATATCCGGGATTTATCACGTAATTCTCGTAAATATTTTATAGAATAACTTTTTTTTTACTAATTAAAACAAATGATGATGTTTTTATATGCTTTTATTTATTTTTTAAAATAAATAAAATATGAAAACCAGGACTATTTAGTTTAAGAATTTGTTAAATATTCATACTAAATTTTACAAACTGCAAATAACTAAAAATTATATATATTTTCTTCCCAGCTGTATTATTTAAAATGAGCAAAAGATATCAATTCCTATTCAAAACAAGTATTAGAATAAGGTAAATTTTGATAGGATTCATTTTATTGTACTCAAACTCTAGATTTAAAAAATATTTATGCCTACTACAAATGTAAAGTAAATTTGAAATTTGTAGCAATTGGGCTCTAGGCCCCCAAATTTAGCATGTAATTTTCATTAGAGATGATATTTTATACTATTAGAGTAGGTTAATAATAAATATATTTATCTAAATATTTATTTACATACTCCCATCACCACTCACCACCCCTTTGAGGCATCGGAAATGCTCAAATTTTTGTGACAATACAGGAAAGGGGACCCTAGAAAAGAAAAATAGTGTTTCCTATACTGCTGGATTATTGTAATTTTATTCTTATATTTAATGTAATATAAATTCAAATACAACTATCTTTTTTCTGTAAATTAATACACATGTATAATATGAATCATTTTCTACATTCAAGACTTGCTGTCAATAACTTCCTATTTGAAAGATTTTTTTTTTTTTTTTAAATCAAAAAATAATTTGATGTCTATGTATTTATTGCATATGATCAAGATATTTTGATAAATTAAAAAACTTTTGTGCCTATATGTGTATATTTAAATAAAGATTACACAAGAAAAATTACATATCTTTATTTAAGGAACAAACATTATTTAACAGAAATAATTAACAAACATTTGTTTAACAAAGAAAAATACAAAAAATATAATTTCAAGAATTACTCGGCTACAAACATTTAAAAATCACAACATTTACCGTAGATTTAAAAAACTATATTTATATATAATTTCAAAAGAAGCACAAAGACCATCCATTTTATTTAGTTAATTTATCTGTTGCACTCCCCCCCCCTCCCTTTTTCTTTTTTCCTGGAAGGGGTGGATTCATTTTTTGAATTGGTGAAAATATAATTTTTAACTGTGTTTCCTATCTGAACTAAATTTTTGGCATTTTTTACTGTGCTAGACGAGATATGCTCACGGAAACAACGATGGATTTCTTATACCCAGTTCTTTATTCTGTCTTTCGACTTTCTTATAACCTGTGTCACATCAATATACAAAACAGTTCCGAGCCATATTAAAATATAATGTAAAATTAATATTTTATTAAAAAAATAATAACGCACTCCTATAGCAAACAATGTTATTTTGACTCAGCTAAAGATCGCAGAGCCACATGCGGCCACTTCGGCGTTAGGCTCAAGTTTGCAAGGAAGATGCCATAGGGGAAAATTCTCCTAATCTATTTATATCTCCTGACTTCTACTGCCGAAAAAAATACACTTTATAGTAAACCAGTTGAGACATTTTATGATTTCTGCCGAGTATATGTTTATTTAGAAAAAAAAAACATATAATCGCACAGAAAAATATAATAAGTGTTAAAGAGATACCCTTTATTGTTAACTGTTTTTTTGTGTTTAACTAGTCTGACTACGTCATCAGAGAATATTTAATCCCATTTTCAATTTCCTTAGATGAGATAATAACCACTGACAAGTTTAATTCAGTTTCCTTTTTAACAATTTAGATTTTAATGCAATTTAATGCCTTTTTAAGCACATCATATTTAATCGCATTATGAAAGCGCCGGAGAAATTGCTGCACAGATGCAGTTTTCTTAGACTCTGGAAACGCTAAAAAATTGCTAAGAATGTATGGTAAAAAGAATTCAATAGGATTTTCCTTTTTTTTTTTTTTTTAATAGATTAATTCAAACTTATAAATAAGGATATTTTTATATATCTATTTATTTTAGTTTATTTATTTTTATTTTTTATGTTCGATTGTTTTCATAATGAAAAATATATCAATATTATACTAGATAGTCCTGTAAAACTACCAATGGGAGAAAAATAATTGCTTATTAACAAATACTTCAGTGAAATATCTAATAATATTCTAAATACATTTAGTTGATAGACAACAATACAAATTTAGATGTAGTATTTATATGTGATTTCTCGTTTAGTATCCTATGATAAAATGTCTCGAAGAATGCAAATATAATGCAATAATTATGTGTTAGTATCAAATCTTTCAAAGATTCATACAATTGCTCTATGAAAAATGATCCTCTAAAGTTATAATTTAAGAAAAAAAATTAAAATATATAAATCTCAATCAAATACCAATTTCGTTTTTCTCTCATGGTGATAAAAGAAATATTGGGGGGGGGGGACTTATTTTTTCACTGATTGTAGTATTTATTCTATTAGAGACTTTCTTGGCATTTCTGAAATCTGTTATCTACATTTGGACGTAAAAATTTAGTAAGATATTAACAGATTGTTCTACATTTATCTTTACATCTTTTATCCTCCATAAATCTTAAACGAAATTAGATAAACAAAAATCTGTTTATTGTATGTGTATTGTCAGCAAGTTCCACACTTTTATGTGATGCTAGAAGAACTCCACATGACCACCTTTGGTAGCACGAACTACGTCAAGATGGTATTCAATCTCCTGCCATTTTTTGGAGCACGTTCACAGGCATTGTAGCGATGGACGCAGTAATACTAGGCTGCAGCTCATCCAAATCCCTAACCTGGGTGCGGTACACACTATCTTTAATATAGCCCAACAAGAAAAGTCTAAAGGGTATCCTCTTGACTTGTGCTTTGCCTGTCTGTGTCTTTCTTATGAAGCACGCTACCGGTCTCCATAAACGTCTTGCGCCAAGTGCGTCTTGAGGTAATGGATTGTGGATGACGTCCGTATTTTGCTTGGAATTACTTTTGGACTTGAGTATCTGACTTCGTCTCTATGAACCAGGCCACACACTGAGCCTTTTTCGGTGGTGTAGACATCATCACTAATGGATCTTACTGGGTCGAACCTGAAAGCAAAACATTACTATTAGTACAAATAAAACTTTATGAGCTGTCATTATACGCACCCGAACTTAGCTATTTTATTTCGTTTAGGTTTTATGGAGGATCAAAGTTGTAAAGATCAATTTGGGACAATCTGTATTTGATATTAAAATATTAATATAAGTGTGAAATTCATAATGGAAAAGCACTGTCTCTTTATATTGATTTCTCTAATTGTGCACGTACTCTACCATTAACAAAATAAATGCATGACTCTGAAATATTTTTATTTTATATTGTTATGGTATGGTAATACTTTTCTTACTCAGTTGGGAGTAGAATTTTATTTTTACTATTGTACGAAATTTTTAATTTTTATGTTTTAAGAATTTGCAAGATTAAGTTTTTTTAAACTTTGTATACCCGTTTCAACCTAAAAGATATTTGAATTTATAAGAATGGTTAGTATAGATATTTTGCATTATTATAAAAATCAATAAAAAAGTTACACAATTCTAATTCCT
This sequence comes from Maratus michaelseni, assembly GCA_963931845.1. Taxonomy (NCBI): domain Eukaryota; kingdom Metazoa; phylum Arthropoda; class Arachnida; order Araneae; family Salticidae; genus Maratus; species Maratus michaelseni. The sequence goes on from OZ007588.1 coordinate 157,972,441, forward strand.
TGAATACTTCACTTCCATGAACATATATTTTTTAAACTGCTTAATACGATGCAATAAGAAAACATTGCAATTATTTTTGTAATAACTAGGGGCTTTGTCCTTATCCACTACGTTCTCCAAGCCCCGTTCAGATACCACAGAATCTAAAAATACACTAATTTGCTCTGTTTTAGAAACATTATGAAATATTGAATTATAACGAAACGGTCAGTGGCTATCTTCTGTAATTAAGTGTCCATTCCTTTCCCTTTGATTGAGGGATTTTAACGACGAATTAACTGCTGTCGCGACAGCGAACGAATGGTTAAATAAGATGTATTAAACCTCTGAAAATCAGCTTGTATAAAATGTCTAGAAATAAAATGCTTCTAAATATCGCTGCCTCCTGGAATTTTAAAACGACACTATAAGAAAATTGTTTTAATAAAGATGTTTTAACTATACGTAATTTTCACCAACGTTTTCTGTATCTTTCTAAGTTTCACTTAAGAATACATTTTCTAAATGAAATATATATATATATATATATTATTTCTGCTGCAGTAATAGGTGAATAGAGTTTTTCGAAATGTTAAATTAATCTCTCATGTAAATATAATTTTAAATTATTATTTGGGCATTTTAAATATGAAATAGTTTTTGTTATTTAATACTTTTAACGCGTAATAATTTAAGCTTTTTAAAACCCCTTTTTCTTTTTCTTTTTAATATTTGTGTGTAAAACCCATTTTTTCTAACGTAATTTTTCCCATTAACTGCTTTTAACACGTGATCAATTAATTATTATTCTTAAGTTTCCTTTCTGTTTCAAATTTTCTCAGCAATATAAAAAAATGACATTTCAAAACATAAATGATATTTCGTTCATGATGATATTTTTATTTGATAATGATATTTCATATCAGGATTCATGCATGATATCCAAATAATATTATTAATCCGATTGAGTGTGTGAATGTTTGGCTGAAGCCAGCGTCCAAATGGATGATTTAATGGCCCTGTATCTTTGCGTATAGATGCATTATAACCCAGAAATGAACATAGGTCATATTTTGTTAATTTTATTCAAACATTTTACTTAATAATTCAAAATTTCATTATTTTCACAGCGAATATATGGACATTTTTTCGTATAAAATTTTAAAATGGTTAAATTTACTTTATCGTTGCTATTACTAAATCAAAAACCGGAATAATAATTTTTACCCAAAAATTTATTTTCCACTGAAAAATTTCCACGTGAAAAATGAAAGTGAAATAAAATTATTAGGAATAAAACGATTATTTTCAAGCATTTCTTAATAATCCAATATTGCATTATTTTCATAGAGAATAAATGAACATTTTGCTAGAATAAAATTTTAAAGTAATTAAATTAACATTATCGTTGGTAATATTTTATCTTTGCAAATACTAAATCAAAACCCGGAATAGTAATTTTCACTCAACAATTTATTTTCAATAGAAATTTTTCCACGTGAAAAATGGAAATTAAATATAAAAATTTAAGAATTAAAAAGAAAATGAAATAACATTATTAGAAATAAAACACACTTTTTCAAGCATTTGATAATAATGCAAGATGCATTAATATTACTATAAGTACGGAAAGCAGGCGATTATGACGTCATAAATATCGAAAGTAAAACAGATATGCATTTATGATGAAATAAAATGATCTTGGGTTATGAAATTACTTCTTATTATTTTGTTTCTTCTTTTTTCGCTTGAACTGAGTATATTTCAAATGTATATTTCAGAGAAAATTCATCTACATGTGTAATTAAAAAGCAATCGCCAGCCTCCTCTGACTTAGTTCATTCATGTGTAATTAATTTATAGTTACATATGTGCAAGGCCTTACATATATATATAGTGTCTGCGTGTTACGATACATCCGTGTTTCAAGATTGAAATGTTCTGTATGCACATGTGAGTTAAATGAAAATCAAATAACTCCTGTGTCTACATCAAACAAGATAATTCACATTCCTGTTTACCTCGTGGAGTTATCAGTGATATAGAAGAAAGATATTAACGATTATTCGGCAAATTGTGTTTCAGTGTTCTAGTGAATAAGTGATATGCTGAAGCTGATGATTTACAGAAAATAAATATTGATTCCTACTGTCCAATTAGTGAGCATTTCGGTGATAAATATCAAGAAACAAAATTCAGTATATATTCTCATGATGAATTGAGATTGAAAATTTACTTACCAAAACGTGCATGAAAGCATGTAATGTCTGTGTGGTCTAAACAGATGGTCGTATTTCATGCACATACAATTGTTACAGAGTTCGATTTCATACTTTATCTGATTATTATTTATGCTTATTGATTTATTTTTGCTTAGTATGGCTTTCTTATTCATTGTCAATTTTTATGTAAGAAAATAATTAAGTAATATCATTTAATAAAACTTTCAGTGTTTTACAATTTATACAATTTTTAAATAATTTGAGCTTATGCATTATTTTTTTTTTCAACGGTCATGCCACTATTTATATTTATAAAATGTCAAGTGAATTAATCATCTTTAATTAACTTAAAACACAGCGATTTCTCTCTTGCTATTAATTATCAATTCTATTTTTTTGGTTCATTTCCTGAAGTTTAATAATATATTCGTAATTGATAGCAAGGATTTTCCTTAGTGCATATGGGACTTTTTGAAACCATATGGTACAAATACATTATATGTATTTTAAATGTATGTAATATATGTATGTTAAATGTATGTATTTTAAATTAAAGCGTATTTTAAATGTATGTAATATATGTATGTTAAATGTATGTATTTTAACATAAAGCTATGTATTTTAAATGTATGTAACATATGTATGTTAAATGTATGTATTTTAAATTAAAGTTCTGTATTTTAAATGAAATTAATACAAACAGAATGCTGGCGATGTTTATTGTCTTCGTGCATCTCACATAAATATACCGTATTTTTAATTTAAATTTTAAAAACATTTAAAACTCTTCGAAAAGAAAATATATAGCAATTGTCAATAATATGCACCGCAACATTATCCTTGTTGAAAATGATGTCATGATTAACGAGAAGTAGTTATTTTCATTCATAAATAAAAAAAAAAAAACTCGATTGCCTAAAAAAAAAACAATATTTGATGAGCGTTAATTCTTAAGGCATTCATCTAATGAAAATATATTTTTTTAAAAAAAGAAAGCGGCATTTTCGTTCATAAAAACCTAAAGATTTAATGTCATTGCATCAAAGTAACATCATTTTCCCTGTACTGTATTAAAATTAAGGCTCGAGGTCTTGAAGTACATTGGTGCAATCGAAACACGTTTGTAGATCTTGTTTTGGCAACCGGATTTAAATTCAAAATTTTTTCAACTTTAAAGGAGTAAAAGGTTTATTGACATTTTTAATTTTTTTTTTTTTTTTTTTTTTTTTTTTTTTTTGTAAAGTTTTATAGGATGTGAAAAATGGCATAGATTCCGTTACAATGATTAAATGCATTTGCAATGTTTAAATTTTTTTTTAATAAACAATAATGTTATCCAAATGAAAATAAAATTTATAAATTTATTGAAAAATTCGATTAATGCAAGAGCAAATGAGAAATAAAAAAAGTAATGCAACGTTTCCTCAATCCGAATTGAGTCGGCCGACTTGAGCCGGTAAACTCAAGTCGGTAAGACTTGAACAAGCCGATCGTGCCAACATCTAAAAATAAGCAAATTCCTAATATTGTAAACGTGAAAGCGCGTTGTATAGAGTGGAATTTTTTTTCATATTTAGGTAGAAAATAACAAAGAATATTATGGTTAGGCTCTGTAATTGGGTCCGTAGCCAATTTGCTTTCTTTAGGGAGCAAGATTTGTCGCAAAACTAAATACATTTTTGTAACCATTTATTTATTTATTTATTTTATTTTATTTTTTATTATTTTTTTTGCGTGGTAAAATTTTTAATGGTATTTTAGAGGATCATTTATTCTCTCACCTTGGACTCCTTTTTCAATGGACCCCATGAGTGATGACCTCACATGAACCAACCTCAAATTGGTTAAAAAAAAAAAAAAAAAAACCTATGTGAAGTAGTGTATCAATGATTTTTGAATGGTATACATGAAAACAATTTGTGGAGTTGAGTTGTCTATGACGTCCCACTGATGGTGTCCATTGGTTGCAGTTTCATTTTTGCGATTGTGTATATTATTTGGCGCCAAATTTCACTTTTTTAAGTCGGAGTTATATTAATACCCTTATAACGAAGAAATGGCTCATTGTCTCCTATAAAAAATGATTAAGCGTTGGTTAATTCTATATTTTTTTAATTACCAGGAGTGAAATGTTTTGCTTAATTATTGCATTTATTATTATTTTAATGTTACGTAAACGAAGTCACGGGTAACAGCTAACATAAAATATATCTCTATTGAAGTGATAAATATTTGACAGAAAAAATTGAAAGAAATCCACAAAAAATTAGTCAAATTTGAAAAATGATTGTACATTGCACACCACAGGCTTGTCAAGTATGTGCATGAGAAAGGTTGTTAAATAGCTATGAATAGTTTTTGATACTATAAAATATTTTTAATGGAACTATTTTCACCGACTTCAGCATTAAATAGCGCTTAAAATAATGCATCGACTTAAAATCTGTCTACTTCAGCATGTTTATGGAATATCTCTCTAAAAAACTACAAAATTTCATATTAATATATGCAGTAAGTTTCTTAATATTAGGCGAGAAACATCTCCGGTTACAAAAAATCATTTACGACACTGACAGCGTTACTTACATTTTTTTAGAGTATTTTTAGAATAGAGAGCTTCCAACTCTTTTTACATAAAATATGCATAAAATTGTGCAAGTTCCCGATACTGAAATGTTCATTTCGTCCGTAAAACATATTTTTTTTTCTTTAGAAAAATTAAAAACCCATGCATGATAAAATTATACTTAAAATGAAGTTTAAAATTTAGGCTTATTTGTCTCACTGTAACGGCAGGAATTTTTGACAGGGATAATAAGACATATGTATACTTTGTTATACTTTACTGATATAACATTATTTTCTGTCTCTTATAAATTTCATTGTTATTGTTGTAAAATATGAAAGAAAAATTTTCACGTAGTTGTTTCTATGCATCAATACATTTATCGAAATATCCTGAATTCATTATCCTGAAATATACTTTTATTTTAAGACTTTACTTACATTTTTCTTTTCTTTCAGAAATAATCTTACTTTAATTATTTTTTTTAAGTTGCAAAACTAATAAAACTAAATATTTATATATATATTTAATTGTTACATAAATATTTCTTAGGAAAATAATGTATTTTGATACCATTATTTAATTGAAGATAGTTTTCAAAAAAATTTTCTACTTTTATATTATACAAAGTATTGTAATTACTTTCTATTTTATTTATTAACGATTGGTTTATTTTGAAATTCGAGTTTAAAAAAAAAATTATAACAGTACACCTTTTTAATTTGTCAGATAACTTTTACACAGTTCTTGCAATAAATTGATTAAAAATAATCGTACGAAAGTGTTGTGTCCATTTCTCTGAATGTGTACTACGTAGGAGAATATTCGACATAATTTTACAAAATAGTTCGAGTTACACGAAGTTCCTGTAAATATAAGACGTTCCACTTGTACCTAGCGCTTTAAATCTCATATTTTAATCATTCACTTTAAATCATTTGTAATTTTTACTGATTATGAAGGCCCACTACTCATTTATAAAAAAAAGAAACAAAATACAAGTGACAATTACTTTTACGTTACAGAAATAAAACCATACGTAAAAAACCAAAATATAAATTAATTATCATTCAATATAATTTTTTTCATAATAAAAATATTTATCCAATAATAAAATATACTCTCTATATAATGTAATCAAATTTAATAAAGTTCATAAGATCGACGAATATTTTTTGAATACGTATTATCTTTGTCCGAATGTGATTTTACGTTTTTAAACTTTATATTTAATTACAAAAATACTTTAAAAATCACTCACAATTTATTTTTTAAGAAATAATAACTGAATTTAATCATTTTAGTTTGAAGTTGAAAAGACTTAAAAATGATGAAATTCATATAAAATTCAATAAATATATTTTAAATTAATATAATTAACCTCTGTTTAATTCTAAATAGTAGAAATGAACGTATCAAATAAAATTAATATATATTTATTGGCATTATACATCATTGAAACCTCTTTAAAAGTGACACTATTTCCCTCGGGAAAGTTTCAATTTAACCGATGATCGTCTAATTAAGTATAGTGATAGATACCATAGCCGTTATGGTTTTCGTAAAAATAAATCTCATAAAAGTCATGTCCTTGAGGGAAAATTATAGATAGTTATAGATAATTATAGTTCCTTAGAATTAAAAGTCGCTAACTTTTTAAATTTCAAAATAAATTTTATCTGTTGGCACAAAAATAATATGCGTATGGACAATATCTATATTTTAAAGCAAAAAGTATCCGTTAGTAAAACTAACGCCATATTGGCGATGGCAACAAACTGAATAATAAATTTTAATTTTTGAAAATTCATTAACTTCTGGACATCACACAATTTCAATTTTTACGCCGTCAAATAGGAAGGAGGGATATACATTCAGATGCAATATGTTTGAAAAAAATATTTTAATTTACTGATATTTTATTGCTTATAAAATTATTTTCAAACATGATTTTTTAAAAGATCTCTATCAAGTGCAGACCGCTTTCGGAAGATTGACACGTTTGCACTTGAAACAAAGTAAATACATAGTTCAGTATTAGTTCCCGGTTAGTTTTCAATAACGAAATTGAAACTTCATCACTAAATAAAAATTAGAAAAACATAAATAAAAACAGTTAACAGATATGTAAACAACCTACGAGCTTAAACACTGAAATTATCAGAATCAAGGAGATTTCTTTAAATAGAAACATCTTTAGATATAATCTCAAACGGGCGACAGTAAGCATCTCAGAAAATGACACATTCCTTATTTATTCCCTGTAAATTCAATTTCTATGAGTAAAAATGTAATTTAAATTTTAAAATAATGCCATACGAAATAAAATTTCTCAATATAATACGACATTTGATTAAAATGTTTGAATTATTTTCGGTATTGTCAAATAAATCGTAAATATTTCTGTTATTCGCGCCAATGACACCGTGCATTCACATTTTTAAAATTGAGAGATTTAACTATGATTGCTTCAAAGTAAAGTCATTATTTTTTTGTCGTTTTAACGATTCAAGAGTGCGAATGCATAGAGCTCCGTTAATGTGATCGCCATATTTTTAAGATATTGCATTTTCATTTATTTTACCTCATGATTAACATGGTTTGTTATGAAAATAGTGCGTTATTAAACAAAAGACAGTGTCTTGACAAAGCAATTATAAACCAGATTACAGCAATACATATAAAAAAAGCAATAGAAGTTTTAATAACAATTTAAGATTCCGGTTTGCATATTGCTGATCGTAGTTTTAGCCAAGAAGATTAGCAGAGCTATGTATGTCAATATATTACTGTTCATGTCAAATATGGAAATTATCAACGTCGGCTTGACAACATCAGATTGATGTTTTCTCTCTCAGCTCAATTTTCTACAAGTTCCGCATGTATTTTCTAGCATTAAAAATAATACTTTCATTGCACATTGGCAAACAAAGTCAATGTTATATTACAGAGAATCCCACTTGACTGTAACCCTGGAAAATGATAGAATTTTAGATAGAAAAATAACAAAATATTTTCTCAATATAAATTTAAGTATAGTAGTGTTACTAAATATATTGCTTTTCTGCTTGAACAACTTTTGTTTCGGAAATTTAACAATATGGCATACACTTATTTTTATATGTGTGAGAAATTTTTTAAAGTGGAAAATTGAATAAAGTAATCATAAATGCCCTGCATCGCTTGATTACATTTTCTACTCTATTATGTCCCTGGCAAAAGATATTAGCAAAAAAAAAAAAGAATTAAGTAGAAAGATAAAACTATATCGTAATGCTTATGAGCATTAAATAAGTGAACATGAAAATAATAACAACTTATAGCTTTTTATATAAAAGAATCTGAAGCAAATTTACACGAAAACCTAAAGTAGAGTAGATTTAAATGAATATTATAGGAAATTACCGTTAATTAATATAATATGTTTCTATAAAAATAACTCAGTGAGATGAAAGCAAAATCATTTTATCACATAGTTAATAACATAATATCTTATTTCGACATTTTTTAAGATATGGTTTTTATCCTTCATTATTATGAGTTTTAATTCCTAAATGAAATTAAGTGAGACAAAAGTTAAAAACGATAAATTTCAACTATACTGAACAACTTTAATTTTGCTAATATACTTAATAAAATGAAACTCTTAAATTAGAAATTTGAAAAAAAATAGCAACTAGTTTCATATTTGTAATATAAAACTGTTCTTCAATTGTATTCAATTAAAATTAAAGTTTATCTAACATGGAAAACTATTTATTTAACAAATATACATTTACTAAAATATTTACTGTCGGAGAGTTTTCTGCCTCAAATTCTAATACATATGTGTGTGTGTGTGTTATTATTTGTTTTAGTATTATAGTAAACTGCAAATAAAATTAATTATTCAAATTTATACATTGTTTACCGTATCTTCTTTACTTCGAAAAGTACTATTTTTTTTAATCATATAAATGTGCAACAATAATGAAACTGAATTTATTAATAAAATAAATATATGGATATCTTAATATTAAAATTTTTTGAAACTTTATTAATGTTTATCATACTTTATTATAAAATGTAATGTTTGTGAATTTAATTGTCAAGAGTAACTTGGAACTTTTTATTTAAAATTAATATTCTTTAGAAAAAATATCAATATTTATGAGAGTTCAAGTAAAACTGTAAGAAACAAAATTTCTATAATCCTATTGAATCTTGAAAATGTATATTAAATATAACTAAATTTTTCACGTATGAAATAAAGTTTTTAGTTCAACGATGAAATAGGAAGAAATACAAAAATAATAAAACATTTTCATAATAAATTTATGTATACAGTTTCTAAATATAAATTTTGTCTGGTTTAAAAACTTTCTTTACAGCTCTTATATCGATACTTCTGATATATATACATTTTATATATGTTTAATATAATTTTAAGATTGGAAGATTGGATATATATTATGTGACAGCTGTCTATCATATATTCATTTAAATATATAAATTTTTTGTATAAATATTATAATGTACTACAAAACAATTTCATTATTCCAATTTATGTTTTGTTTATATTAACATCTGTTCTAATGAAAGCTCTGTTTTTGAAATTATTAGAATGTGCAACAACAATAAAATTGAATTTAGAAATATATTATTATATATGCATTTTTTAATTTAAAAGGAAAAAAAACAACGTTTAACATAGCGCATAAAAAACTGTAATAAACGTAATTTCAATTTTCAAAATTAATTTTTTTTTATTATTATTATTTAAAAGAAAAATTGTTAGAAAAAATACCGATATTCATCATGGTCACTGAAAATCTAAAGCGTAGACTTTCAATAGCCACATAATATCTAAAAAAAATTATTATAAATATAATCATTTAACATACAAATAAAGTCTTTAATGCAGTAATAAAAAAATATATAGTAATATAAAACATTTCTCATTATAAGTTTAAGTATACATTATCTAGATATAAGTTTCTTCTGGCTGAAAAACTTTCTTGACAGAACTTTTAATGATATGTCTAACGTATACATATTTTATAGACGTGTAAGGTATTTTTAAAGATAGCAGATTAAATAAAGTAATCATAAATGCACTGCATCGGTTAATTATATTTTCTGCTCTATTACTTTCTTGGCTGACGATAATAGCAAATAAAATTCAATTAGGTAGAAAGATAAGTTCTGAAGGAATGTTTATGAGCCTTAATTAATTGAACATGAAGTTAAATAAGGGCGTATACGTTTTCATATAAAAAACTTTTGCAGAAAAATGTTTCATAAAGTTGTAAATGATTAGATTTAGATAAACATCGCAGTGAATTAACCTTAAATACAAATTATATGTATATTTCCATAAAACACAGTGAGAGGACAGTAAAAAGAAATTAGCTTATCGCTACAATAATAATTTATTATTTTAACATTCTTAATAGATTTTTTTCTTATATTGTTTTCTTAACTCGCGAGAAGTCGCGCATTTCCAGATAATGAATGGTTTTTATACTGTCACCAATAAATACAATTAATAATCGTCACCTTATTCAGTCTGATACAATTGTTACAAATTCTATGATAATGTAAATTGTAGATTACTTTTCGAAAAATAGTGGTACCAATTGTAAAAACCGTACGCATCCTGGGGTATGTCATACCCCATGCGACTGCTCCCAGGTTAAAAATGTTAAGTAATTTATATAGGGGAAGTTATAGGGGGACTGAGGGCTGTTTCGGACAAGCTTTATTAAAGTATTTCAAGCTTTGAGCGATGGTTGTAGCACCTGTCACGCTACTGTCGTGTTTATTAAGTCAGAAGAATACACTCTCGCCATTTTGGACCAAGAGGTCTGTGCATTTGAAAGTGATAGTAAGTTATTATTTTTTTGCGAGTTTTCTAGTGCACGAAAATAAATTTACAGCTATGTAGCTTGGGTGAGATTAAGTCCAACAATGGTTTTAATGTTTTGTCAGATGTATGGGTCCTCCTTAATAATTAGCAACACTATAGAAAATAATTATTTTATTTTAATACCTACAGATATAATACAATCTTCTTTAACTAAACTTTGAATATTTAAAAAATTAGTAATAGAATTATTCAATTATATATATATATTAAAGCATCAATATTTTTAAAGACTCATATATATATATTTTTTTTTTTTTTACTTTCATTGTTTTACATATTTACCGTTAGTTTTATGATTTATTATTTAGAAAAGTTTAGATTTTAAAGTGTAAAATATAATTATCTACATAATGGTAGTTAACAATAATATGTCATATATAACTTTTGATATAGGAACCATAACCAAGCACAATATGTCAATGGCCATCAATATGTATATTTCCAACATATTAAACATATATAAATACTGCTTTTGTGTATTAATGTCCGGTAATTCATTGTTCAGCGAGTGGCGCATTTGCTCTGCAGGTCACAGCTTCGCTTACAAAATTCAGTCAGCCTTTCATTCTGTGGTGTAGATAAAATGTGTATAGTGTGACTAAAATGAGTACAAGGTGAAACTTGCTTTCAAAAATCGGGCGTTTCGGGAATGGCTAATCACCTAACCCGGAATTATGTTATATAGCACATAAAGTCTCATCGTGAAGAAAGTACAATTGCACACTGCTGGCTGCCATCCTTAATGAATTGTAGCGTTTTCCGAATTTACCCAAATTTCAGGTATAATATATAAAAATTATTTTACTAAACTTTTAAAATATTTTCATGTAACAGACAGGCAAATTTATAGAAAAGACCCTTATTATTATTTTTTTTCCTTTAAGATTTGGTAGCACCTGTCACGCTACTGTTGTGTTTATTAAGTCAGAAGAAAGACACTCTCGCCATTTTGGACTAAGTGGTCTGTGCGTTTGAAAGTGATAGTAAGTTATTATTTTTTTGGAGAGTTTTCTAGAGTATTTTTACTGAAAATAAAATCCAATTTCAAGTGCTCTTTTAAAAGTTATTTCAAAATGTATTTAATCGTTTAATTGAAATTGTAATTTTGGAATATATTGGTTATTTTATGTAGTGTTGCTCAAACGTGGATCTTGATTTAACTTAATTAACCATTATGTTACTCTTTTGTTGTTATTTACTAAATTCCCAATAAAATATTTTCATGTCACAGATAGTCAACTTTATAGAAAAACTATTATTAATTTTTTTCTTAAGAAACTGTGAGATGTTTTTACTGAAGATAAAAACCAATTTCAAATGCTCTTTAAAAGTTATTTGAAAATGTATTTCATTGTTTAATTGAAATTGTAATTTTGGTATATACTGGTTATTTTATGTAGTGTTGCTCAAACGTGGATCTTGATTTAACTTAATTTAAGTAACCGTTATGTTTCTTTTTTGTTGTTATTTACAAGTTTTTGCTCCATATACAATTATTTTTCGTTCATTCTTAATATACATTGTGTTTACAATGGTGTATTTACTAAATGTTTCTGTACTTTATTTTACGGTTAAATGTATGTTTATTTTCATACTACTGTAAATGCCGGTCCTAGGACGGTGGGTAAAAATTGTGTTTTTAACTTAAAATTTGAAAAAAAAACTGATAAAAATATTTGACAATATGGAAAGGCTTAGATGAGCATTGTTCGGCTAGTTTATGTTCTCATGAACACACTATTAGCATTCTCTTTAATCTTCATAGCTCCATGATTTTTTTTCAATGAATCACAGAAGTGAATGTCTCGCTATCATAGCTTCTTGTCTACCTCCTTCTTTACACTTTACGCTACGTTTGTTTTCAACTCAATTTCTGAAATGGTTTTTGACTGCGCAAGTCAATGAAATTTTGTTAGTTTTGAACAAAAATATGTTCAACTGAAAGGATCTCAGGTAGAAAAGATTTGTATTTAGGCAGATAAGTTTCCTCAAACACATCTTGAATCGAAATTAAGGCTAACGTGACTCCATCTTATCGGAGACGGGTAAGATTTATGGGTTCGTCCCGGAATCGTTACACTGTATTTTATTATATAGAGATTTTGACATGCAAAGGATGACCATTTCTGAATTCCTTATCTAATAAAAAAATTGTCTTAAATAAATAACTAAATTTGTTATGAATATATTTATTCTCTTCTGTACTATATAATATATAATTTTCTTTCAGAAAACAATTCAATATTTTTATCATAATGTATTAGAATTCTTACTTATACTATTACAACTATTTAATTATTTTTTCAATCCTATATTCCTATCACCAACCTTTCAGGATTTCATCACTTCTGGGTATAATAAAACTAGACGCATTTTTGAGAATCCTTTTTGGTTTTACCTAATATTCCATCGCAGAACAAGAAGTTCTTAAAAAAATCTGAAAAAAATAATTATATCAAATAGAATTTTGCATTCATTACAGGAAGCTAAGTGTAAAACGCGCGTATTCTTTCTGGTAATTGTCATTTCTTCGAAAAGTCAAATATATGGAACTTCTCGAATAAAACTAGCCCAGAAATCGTGATATTACACATAATTTGTTTTATTTATAATATTATTACAGCGTCGCGTCAGTTTATTATTTCTCTGACTCCTATTATAGATATAAAAGTTAAAATCGCATGTTTCACGTTTCTGCTCATATATTCAACACGAATAAATACTCAACATGAGTTATGTTGTTATTACTTTCACAGACAATCATTAAAACACTTATATTTTAGATTTGTTTATCTGTAAATAAAAGCATATTATGTAAAGAATTTTAATTCGTATGTACTTTAATGGATTCATCTGTCATAATTTCATTTTTAAGAGTAATATTATATAGCTTTTAAAACTCTTTCACCTATTTCTAAGTACTAACGTAGTGATTCTTTTGCACTTAAAATTCTGAATCATCATACAATTTCTTTTCAAACACGATGTTAATATAAAATGCATTTGTTTTCATTTTAACATTAAGAAAGAAATGAGTTTTCTATTATCAAGTTTATTTACTTAACGCAATGATCGGAACAATCTCTTTAGTTTATTCTATTAGACTGTGGTTCTATCCTGTCAAGGGAAATCACCTTAAGCTTACAGTAATTAATGGACTTGTATGTTGTTAAGGAATATACGTGATGAGAATGTGGTATAGATTGTAATAGGTGCATCGATTTTTTCCGCAATGTAAGGAAAGAAATGCTTAATGGAAAAATATATCGTATTTATGATTATCCTGAATTTTGGAGTAGCTTTTATAATATTTTTTGAGCATATAACATATAGGATAAACGTTTTCTAAATAATTTAAGATGAAATAAAAAAGACGATAAAATAGATGAAATGAAAAGAACATAAAAAATGTCCAGATCATTTTGTACAAACTGATAAACACGTCTTTATGCGCAGAAAAAAAGATTATCAGAAAAATAAAATGAACGTCAGCGTGAAGTAATAAATATGCTTTTCCAAAGCAGATTGTAATTATTTGTGTTTCAATGCAAATTCTCAAGCATTAAGCTTTTTACTAATTTAAGCTGGCCACGATGACTGCTAGAGTGTGCTCTGATTGCAATTAATTTCACCACGAGTAATTAAATATATTGATGTGGCAGCGTGTAACAGCCTAGAGCTTTTCACAACTCATCACCACTACATTGTAACCAACGCGTATAATATTATAGAAAAGTCATGAAACGCTACATATACAGGGTGTTTCCTAATTCTACCGACAAATTAAGAGGGATCATATAAGACATCAAGAGGATAAAAACTCACTGTAGAACATGGTGTCGCAAACCACGTTTAGTGGGAGAAAATCGCAAAAATAGATATTAGGGATGTGACGTTAAGTGGAACAAAAAGGGACACTAATAAGTAGAAAAACATTTATATGACGCCAAGTATAATTACAATGTATTCCAGTTCAACGTCAGGAAGGAGACGAAACCTTTTTAAAGAAATTGTCCAAAGTTGCGGCAAGGAAGATCATTGCACACGCACAGCCTTCACCGACGGGCAAAGGATTGCCGGACACGTTAAAACATATTCCTATAAAATTGTCTCCTTGTCTACTTCCTCACGTTGAACTGTAATTCATTGTAATCATGATTAACGTCAAATAAATGTTTTTTTCTATTTATAATAGTCTCTTTTGGTTCCACCCAACGTCACAATCTCCATAAAAAGTTCTGCGATTCGGAATCTGCCTGAAGATCGCGTGCACCTGCTTTTTGTGGACAAGCGCAGAGAAATACAAAATCATGACGTAGCGCGCGCTCTAGCCAATACGATAATATAGATGCGAGATTATACGTACAGTCTACGTCACGACCAATGGGAATCATAGAGCAAAGAGTCCTTACAAGTTCAAGCGTACACATTTTATCGTAAAAAAATAACCCAAGGCGCATAAAAAATCTCGGAAAGAAAAAGAAATCGAAAAACAATCGAATTCACAGAAATTTGCAGAAATCATGATATAATTTAGGAATAACTAAAAGCTTTATATTTAAGTAAATCGGACAAAGTCATAATTAATTTAAGGAGAATGTAATAGAATTAATGATTGATATTATTAGGGGAAGAGCAATTAGTGGAAATGGTAGTAATTTAGAATAAACAAGAAAATATCGCGAAGGAAAAATTTATAATGTGACATATATATATATTATTGTGGACATTATATGCCTGTCCAGCGGACTTGTATATTTTATTTTTCGCATCACGTTACAACAATAATCGCAAGTATATTATTTTATAAATTAGATTTTATTAAGTTCAACTATGAAAAATACTATATATGAAAAATACTATAAATATATAAACTATGAAAAATACAGTAAATAACTCAGTATTTAATGTTAATTTCAACGTCAACTGTAAGCTGGTTGATGTTTTTTTTGTTGTTGTTGTTTAATGAAAATATATCAGTGAATTGTTACATAATGATCCTTCTTCCTGACCATATTTATAATTAGAAACACCGTTGTCCTACTCATTGATGTAAAATTAAAAGACATCTTAAATTCATTTTGCAAAATTTGGAAAAAAAACGTATAAAAATATCACATTTTATTTTCATACTTATTGACACCATGTAAATTCAAACACATGCATCAGGTAATATCTATTGTCTTATGTAAAATAATTTAACATTTAATCATGGGCATTATGCAAATAGTTATTTTATGAAACCTTTTAAAAATATATTTAATATTCTTATGCCTACATTTCAAAGTTTTTCTTTATAAAAAGTATTTTTGATACATGAAAACAGGACAATTTTTTTCAAACATTGAAATGTTTTATTCAAAGAAAAGTACACGTTAACTGACTTTCCTTTTTCTATCTGAAGTTTCTGTAAGAAAACTAACAACATTTTTTTAATTTTCTGAAGCACATCTGAAATAAACTTGATTAAAAATAAGAAATTCCGAAGAAGTAATTTCATTTTCCTGTTTTCGACAGTGCATTTCAATGAATTGTTTCGAAATAATTTAAGACAGTCTTCCAAATTAACGACAGTTTGATAGTCTTCTGCATTGTTTAAATAACGAAAGAAAAAAAACGCAGCTTCTTGATATCTTCCAAAACAGAATTGTAAAATAGAAAGAAATATAGAAACTGTAGACAAGACGGTATTAGTTTTCTACAAAAATATTTTTTGTAACATAGCAGCGATATTAAATAAAACAAATAAAAGAATGAATAAGTCTGTCATAAATTATTTTTTTAAAGATAAAATTTATTTGAATCAAAAACTTAAAACGGAAAACAAAATATTCTACAAAAATACGTATAAGTTATTTTTTGCAAATATAAAATATCTATCAGTAATTGTTTACTTTACATAAAAATATGATCTATCACCAATAAATGTTAATCTTTAAATGAAAATATATGCATGAAATGTTTATTTGGTTTTAAGTACACTGTTAAAAATTTGCAGCAAACTGTCCAGTAATTTGACCGTTGTTGTACAAAACAGTTACATAACCGTGATTTAACTATATTCCGACCATAATATGAGGAATAATATGTTCAGAATAGCGCTCAATTACAGCTATGTAACCGTTTTTTATAAAAACGGTCAAATGACTGGACAGTTTGCTGCAAATTTTTAACAGTGTAACTTGTAGAAGATAGTTTTAGAGAGATTCTATGTATACATTAAACTAAATATGCTACCAAACAGTTTTACTTATGTCAAATACTGACAGAAGTTTCAAGAAATAGATTGCTCTCTTAATTCATTTAATCAGGAAAGAAAAATTATGTATTAAGCACAGATTATGAAATCTTTCGAAATCCATTCAAAATACTGTAAGAAAACTTCACCGATGAATAAGGTGAAATATTATATTTAAATAAACAGTTTGGAAATTGTGTAAAATATTTGTAAACTCAAATTCGGTAGTTACCGTCTACAGTCGGAAAAAAAAAATCAAATTATTTTGTGAATCACGTATATGATCTACCGATATGTATATATACTGAATATTATGCTAAAATTTAATTCAGTTAGTAAATGCTTAAAATTGTTAAAAATTACCTTTCAGAAACCTCCGTCAATAAACGAAAATTGCGAAAACTCAAATTACTCTGCAAAGCCCTGCTTAGGACTTATATAATTTACACACACCAGTTACATGCATAAATTTTGTTAACTTAAAAAACGCAAACCACAATTGAAGAATCAATTCTAACAATTATCGTTCGTAGACAATATAGTAACCCAACGCTCTTGTATGTCCCTGTTATATGAATGATAAATGTTATACACTCCATGTTCAACAGCAAGCTTCTTGTCGTGAACCTCAACCATATATACCAATTTCAATATGTTTCAAATAGTGTAACATCATTAAATACATTGCACACAATTTCTCCCATAGACCATAATTTTACGGAATTCTTTTCAGTGTCCCTGTAAACGAACTATTACAGGAAAAGGTGTAAATATGGGCGCCCCTCTTTTGTTTTCGACATAAAGTGACTTTCCTTTTGAAAATTTCTAGATTTTTTAGCTTTATTGACAACTATAATAAATGTACTAAATGAGAGGATACAATACAATGATTAATATCAATGCTTTCAATTCAAGAACGATGTTTTACAAAAAGCTTTTAAAAAAGCACCAGAAAAAATGAAGTGCAAATATGGCTCTCTATGCAAATATGTCTCTCTAAAAAAGTCACAAAAACAGTTTAAAATGTTTTAAAACAGGATAAAACAATACAAAATGGTAGAGAATGTATTTATTACAAAAAAATCCTTTACAGATATCGAAAAGAGAATTGGCCACAATCTAAATGTGTCCACATTTGGCACATAACACATTTAACCCACAATTCTCCGCGAGTGTCTTCAGAGGGCTGGTTTATCCCCTTCGATGATATCCTGGTTGATATCATCATCGCTGTCCACAAGGACATCTCCTTGTGGACAGCGATGATGATATCATAGTAATCTGATGAATCTTATCGTTTCGTGTGTCGAATTTACTTTCTTTTGTTGAAGTCCTTTGGTCTTCCCACCCCTGCCTCCTGGGGTGTACCCGCCTTCCTCGTTATTATGTTAGATTACGCACATTATCAGATATAACACAAAATAAAACTAACTGATAACTAAACCGTTTGGTAATGTCTCTAATGTAGGTAATTGCTGTTTTCCTGTAAAAAAATATTGAAATAGTTTATGTTGTTTAAGACAAAAGGTGATATAATTATGGGCCCCTTTTAAATGGGGGTCCATATTTATACCAACCTCACCTAATTAAATGGCTTCTTTCACATGCAACCAAAAGGCGTGCGTGAGTAATGGCGTGCTTCTAAAAGTAGCTTAGGGTCTCCTCTTTCCAGATATCACTGTGAAAAATATTTTAAACTAACCATAAGACCATCAAAAGTAAACGATTTCAGATAGCTCTCAAAAGTTTGCAGTTTAGAACAAACACAAATCAGCACAATAACTTACGCTGCATCCACACTACTTGAAAGAACGGTTCCAACTGCTCTCTGCTATCTCATATCAACAAATGCCGTCATCTACAGTTCTGGCCATCAGTCTTTTGCACATCTCATAGCCACTTGGGTATGGGTGCCCATATTTACACCTGTGCACGTTTTTACACCCTTCTCCTCTAATACTATACACTTCTTTTTCAATACCGAAAATGCCATTGTATATCTCAGTAGCAAATATCAATTACATGTCAATATGATGAGTATATGAGTAATGAGATAGTTACTGGAGTTAGAGATTTTGCAGACAGGCGTCCAGACGGACAAATCCTAAACATTTTCAAATATGTTGAAAAGTGTTAAAAAGGAATAAATACAATTAACATATATAACAAACTGTACTTTTTCCCGATTGAAATGGTGGTAGAAATTTTATCAGCTTAGAATAATCCTTAGCGCAATTGCATATGAAAATGCACACATCTTCCTTTTTTAATCGATTATTTTGGCACAAATTGTCACATTGCATTGCTCTTGTTTATCCACTTTTAGAAAAACTGTGGTAGTAGACCATGTACTTTATGTGGTGAAAAAATCATGTAATCATATATTTTCGCATCTATACAATAAATTAATTAAATTGGGAAATTTTATCAGCTTAGAATAATCCTTAGCGCAATTGCATATGAAAATTTGGAGCCATCACACATCTTCCTTTTTTAATCGATTATTTTGGCACAAATTGTCACATTGCATTGCTCTTGTTTATCCACTTTTAGAAAAACTGTGGTAGTAGACCATGTACTTTATGTGGTGAAAAAATCATGTAATCATATATTTTCGCATATATACAATAAATTAAATTGGGAAATATACACAACGTGTGTCTTGTGAAGCCTTAATCGATAACAATGAACGCGACTGAACTGTTGATGTTAAATCATATTGCTTGGTGACATATTATGTTTTTCCTAAATGATCGATGGGAAAGTGAATACGTACAGATATATCTACGATGAGATTGTATATGAAATATGCATTATATATTCTCTATACATTTCTGTAACATAATAAATAAGGCTACATGGCTATAAAAAAAACTTGCATTTAAATTTTCTAAAAAAATTATTAATAATGCCCATTTTTGTCAATATTATTTCCACTATTGTAATATTAAAATAACGTTGCAAAGGGAAAATATTTTTAGAATCAGTGTGTTTTCGAGGACTTATTAAACGTTTTTTCAGAAAAGTAGCTAAATGTATGTATCAAACTCTACCTGTATTTTATATTACTATGAGAAAGTGCTTTACATATTTAGATGCAAGTAAACGAAAATATAATATTATTTGACCCCGGATTTATTCAAATTCTGCAGCCATATAACTAGATAGATGTTTGATGGAATCAAAAATATGAATGAATGCGTATATGTCGTTGGTGAATTGAGAAATCCTGGTGTTTGCAAACAGTCTAGATTGTTTGCACAGTGCCCGAGTAATTGAAGAATCGCCTGTAGTTCTCCCATCGGCCTGATACTTTTCAGGATTATTGCAAAGAGCCTTAAAAGCGTTTGGATAATTGGAAAATAATCATTTGTTTTTCAATCAGTCTGACAAATTTCAGACTTTTTGAATGAGCCGCTGGAGCATTAGGCTAAATGGGGATTTTCCTTTGATTTCTCAATCAGCCTTATCATATTCATTGCAATGAGCCTATTTACTATGCCCATTTAAGCTAATTAGAAATAACCACCCGTTTGTCCAAATAACCTTTTTTCTTCAAGGTTTATTGCAATTCGGGTAAAGTAGTGACTGCGTATGCATAATTTTGGTATAAAAAATATGACCAGGAATTTAAAATGTATAAAATAAAGCTTATGGAAACTGTCTGATTGTCACATTTGATTAACCCGACTGAGTGGCTAAGTTTATTGAATACTTTTATTTTAAGGGCATATTTTTCGCAAACACACCGTAGAGAAATATCAGTAAAATTTGCTTTCGCAGATTTTATTAATGTATCAATAAAGGCAGACTTTTATTATTTCTCCTACGTTACGGATTTAATTTCGGTAGCTGAACCTTAATTATGCAAATGCATAACAAAAATTGCTGTATGAATAAAATGTGCAGATGAGACAATTTTTAAAAATTTTTCTAAGATTACGTAGAATACGCAGGTTGCTAATGAAAATAATTATGGAACATTTTCAAAGAAATTACTGTGGCTATGAAATCTGCAGATGAGGCACATTTTTAATGAAATTAGAATTTTTTCTCCACTGTAGGCAGAAAAGATGGGTTCCTGAATTAAAACAATTATCAAAATGTATAATAAAAGTTCTGCAGTAATGAAATCCGTAGATGAGGCCCCATTTTAGTGCTTCTTACCGTTGTAGCGTTGTAAAAGTAGTTGTTCTTAATGTAGCTGAATGAGAAGGGATTCTCCACAATTTGTAAATCAGCTCACTGTATCGCACGATATTTGACTGAATGTTTTATATAAATTGCTCTAAAAAGCCGCCTATTAAATTATGAAACAAAAATTTTGCAATTTTTCAAGCATGTGCAGTTAAAAATTATTTCATACAAATGCCCATATCTTATCAAATATGCAATATATTTATTTTTTATTGCACTGTACTCTTTTTACTGTTCGTTTTCAAGTTTTGGAAAGGAAGTGTTAAATTTGGTTGAAACATATGCATGGTATAACCGAAAACACTTGTATTTTTCATAGAAACGTTAACATTTTCAAGAACGTACGTGCTACGCTTAAACAAATGCACACAAACGTTGAACATGATCGACATATTCATTTGCTACAGTGACAGACCATTTTGATCATTTTCTGTTACTTGGGTGATGAAAAATATTATTTTATTAATAATGTTATTATTGTCCTCCGATTTTATTAGTGACTAAATTTTCACTGAAAATTATGGCGTCGTACATGTCGTGTTTATATCCTCAAAGTTCAAAGACAATTCGTCAAGAATTTCCGTAAATATTTCACAAATCATGTAGTAAGCCTGCCAAGCCTGCTAAGTTACTTTATATTATTGTACCAACCAATTATTTATTGTTGAGATTGTTTTAAAGAAAACATGTATGATTGGAAATTATTTAAATCAGTGTCATGTTATTTGCATTCTTCGAGACATTTTATCATACGATACCAAATGGGAAGTCACATGTAAATACTACATGTAAACTTGTATTGTTATTTAAAAATAAAGACTGGAGTATTTGTTAATAAGTTATTTTTATGTCAATTATTTTCTTTAACAGGTTTACACATATTTAAATAAGTAAATGGAAATCAAATTAAATTCTTTTTTATCATAATTTCAGAGAAATTTATTAGTTTTTGTTGTGTCTATGAAGGCTGAAACTGTTCAGCAATTTCTTCGGCGTTTTCCTAATAAGATTAAATAGGACGTGTTTAAAAATGCATTAAATTGCATTAAAGACCGAAATGTTATCAAGAAAATTGAATTAAACTTGTCATTGGTTATTATCTCGTCTAAGGAAATTGAAAAAAGGATTAAAGACATTTTGATGACGTAGTCAAAACGGTTAAATACACAATAAATGATTAAAAATAAAAGATATCTCTATAACATCTATTTTTTATGTGTATGATTAAGTGATAATCATGTTAAAATCGTAAAATGTCACAAATGGTTTATTATAAACTGTTTTTTCTACGTGCAGCAGAAGTGTATTTTCTCTATTAGTATGAATTCGACTGTAAAAGTAAAACTTGTTGACTATTGCATTATCGTGGATAATCTGATAATTAAATGTAATTGAAATGAAAAAAAAATTGGAAACGGAATACATGATATACGTAAATAAAAAAAATATATATAAAAAATACGAGTATTGCAAATCTAAACTTTTGCATTTAAATAAACAGAAAAATATATAATAAATTTACTAAATACAGTAAAATCTGTGTAAGGAAGATTCTGTAAAAGACGAAAATTTGTCTATCGCGGATGTATTAAATCCTGCAAAACTATTTTCAATACAGTAAACTCTATCTATGGCGTTATGTTGTCTACGACAGAGAAATTTCTCAGTCCCGATCGATTCTGCTTTAGTCAGATTTTTCTGCAATTAATATTTTAATAGCGCATTATTTTATTCTTATTGCTTATTAAAGTTAAGAATGTCTGATCAAGGTATTATTATCTTTTGTTAAGAATTGTTGTTTAAACTTAGAAGTTATTAACTTATTAAAGAATTAGAATAGTAATTTTTTTAATTTTTTGTGGGAATTATTTTACGCCAATAAGAATACTTATGTTCTACTAATGCATTCATTATTCATATTACCATATATTTAATGTTATATAATAAAATTACGTTTCCTTAGATGTATAAGAAAATGATTTTAAGTATTTTATTTTTCTAACTGCTTGATTCAATGTATTTGTTTGAATCAGTTTCATTTAGTTTTTTGCATATAATGTTCTTTATTAGTATGAGAGGAAGAGTTTTCTCTAAACTAGTACCAGCTTACAGTGACGTTAAATAATTTGCACAAATTTCTATAAAAAAATTAATGATATTTCATAAAATCACTATTTCCTGAATTGAAATTTGCATTGCCAATTGAAACTCGAAAAGTTAAGAATTCATTTTATTTTAGATACTTGTCCATTAAAAAAGGAAATAATAATAAGAAATATATAAGAATATATTTATATTAGTGTTAATTAGTGAAAAATTATATCTATTTCAATATGTTTTAAATCGGAAAACATTATTAAAATAAACCCCAAACGATTTTGCTGTATAGACCGTGATGTAACGGAATAATTTTGAGTGTTCCTGTAAAGGAACTAGAAGCGATATATGCACCGTATTTTATAGTAAGCCTCTTGTAGTACATCTCAGTGATATATATCAATTTCAATATGTTTGCAATTGCGTAACAGCATTAAAACAAACCACAAATGATTTTTCCCCATAGACCATAATGTAATGGAATTCATTTGAGCGTCCCTGTAAAAATATTCTAAATGCCACACGCTTCATTTTCAATACCGAACAGGACATAGTAAACCTCAATAACATATATCAATTGCATTACAATCCGAATATATTTATGTGAGGTTGAGCATGAACAGACAGGCAGAGAGATAGACCGACAAACTGAATACATAAACACTTTTCAACTATGTTGGAAAGTGTTAAAAAAAACATGTATCACAATTATATTATGAAACACTTTTCAACATTTTCAGAAAACTTTAAAACAACTTCATTTTTCTGATACGGTGAAAGAAGAAAACATGTAACATAACGAAAAACTTATTTCAGAAAATTCGCACAAAGACGGGAAGGTATTCAAATTTAATTTAAGAACTCTGTGTACGATCTATATATTTATGCATATATATATATGTGTGTCACACAGTATGGTAAATTTTAATTTAGCTGTATCACGCGTAAGATAACTAAAGGCGCAGTTCCAACAATCCATATCCCAGGATGGAAATTTGTCTAATTTCTCATGTTCAGCCATATATGTGAATTTATGTATAATTTAAAACCTTTACTTATTTTTCTATAAAAATTCCTTAGTATACAAAATTCTACTTCTGCTGGAAATTGCATACCACAGTTCAAAATACACATTTTTTGCCCATAAACGGTAATACATACAAGTTATTTTGTACTGCCACATATTATATTAAAATTTAGTTAATTTAGTTAAAGGAGTATAACCCCTCTGAAAGCTCATGACCAGCAATTATATATTATAGATTGTAATCGAATTATATTGTTTTATGTAGATCGAATTATATTGTATAGTAGAAAGAATGAATGTTTCAGTACACCTTTAGTAGCGCATGTAAATTTATGTATGATTAAAATATTGTAACACCAATATAATACGCTGCAAAGTATATTTCTTCATAGAGCATAATGCATCATGAATCTTTTGCGTGTCCCTGTAATCGAACAAAAAATGTTACATAATCCATTTTCAATAAAAAGGTCCATTTAAACTTCGTCAACATAGTCTATTTACATGAAAATCTAACTATATTTGCGAGTGTTAGACTACGGAGGGACAATAGACAGACCGATCGCAGACAGATGATCCGATGTCATATACACTTTTCAACTATACTGGAACGTGTTAAAAACAAGAAATTTTAAATTACTGTTACAAAGTTTTTAAAAACACATAAAAAGAATACCTAGTATCATGGTTTTGACAGAAATCCTTCTTTGTTGTCACGCTGACCTCCACTCCTTCCACACGGTAACTTTAATTGCTGTGAGGCACCGCCGAAATTTTAGACCCTACGCTGACGCTTTTTAAGAACCTACGCTAGTCATCCGAAGAAACTCGAACGCTAATGTTAAGTCATAGGGAAGGTTCTTGGCAGATTTTTCGCACGCATTTTAATATTTTTAAATGATTTTTTCTGTATAGTATAGCTGAGGCCGATCCGTAACGTTGTTAGTTTCTACTTTTCTGATTTTGGTTGCAGTTTTTTTATATAAGGATACTTTCACTTTCAGAACCGGTTGGAACCGGTTCTTAAAGTGTCCGCTTATAAAAAAAACTGTACATAAACTCAAAAAAGTAAAAACTAACAACGTTAGGGATCGGCCTAAACTATCCTATAGAAAAAGAATCATTTATAAAATTTAAAATGCGAGCGAGAAATCTGAGAAGAACCTTCCCATTGACTTAACATTAGCTTGCGCGTTTTTTTTTTGCTTGACTGATGTAGACTCTTTTAACGAATGGTAATTCTAATGCCTTAAGTTAGGCAGATTTCTCGAAGCTAAACGAATGGAATGTTGTTTAAGACAATGAACCAATTGTTGATCAATGCTTTGGTCTTTTTGTTCGGGCATTCTACAACTGGATAGACTGTAAATTCAGAAGACGTATTACAGTTTTCTGTGAAAATATTCTTTATTAAAGATGCCGAAATGCCGAAAACTTTATTGTGTTTCATTGTAGATTCAGAAGCCTGTAGTAATTGAGACTATTGGGTATTTTTGAAATTGTTATTCATGTCTTATAGATGAAAAAAATTGTTAAATCTTAAAAAAAAAAACTTAAAAAAAAGAATCTTCCATAAGTAGTTTAGGCACGATTTTTATGTCCAGGTTCCATATTACTGGGTCGTAATTTCTTCTGTACACTGCGGTTCTCCATTATAACTGAATAAAAAAAAGGTTAAAACAAATCACTATTAAGGAATTGAATTTTTTATTATACGTTATTGTTTAGACCTTTTTTGTTCGTTTTTCATGTATAATCGAGAGACAACGTGATAAGCTGGGTCAAAAAAGTAATGGAGTCTTAAATATAGGGAACCGCATACATATACATAATTAAATGTCTAATTGTTTTATTGTGAGTTAAGTAGGAAATCAAAAACATACAATGATAAATGTTAAATGTTTACTAGTAGGTAGCTTTCAATACAAAAAAGTATAAAGCTACCTATTGCAGCCGTTCGGAGGAAATCAGTTCCGGAAAATTTCAATATATTTTCACCGATCATGATCCCCAGACCCCAAAACCACCCTCCGTTCAAATGTTGATTTATATATATATATATATATATATCCATATATATATATAGCTGACCTATGTCATACGATAACGCTCGTATTTATAAATCAATTTCGATGAAACCAATTGTGTGTATTAAGCTCACCAATGTCTCGACCGAGTTCGTTGGCCAGCTTGGACCGCCATTTTGTTTAAAGATGGCGGCCATTTAAAAATTTAAAACTAAATTAAATATACAAAAAAGTTAAAAATTCAAATTTATTTTTAATTACGTGTTAGGCCTAGATACAAAGATTCCAGAGCATTTTTTGGTTTATCTCTATCCTAAAAAATGGCTGAGATAGAGCAGTTTGAAATTCTAGGGTGGCTGACATTTTGAAACAAAACAGCACATTAACGCGATTACTCGCAAATTATTTTCTTTCATTGTTGTAATAATTTTACCAATCATACGCATAAAACTATATATTCATATCCGTTAGCGCCAAATTCTTGCCAAAATTGGCGACATTTGGCGAAATACGCCAAATTTGGCGACCAAAATAAGTCTTCATAAATGAAGCCAATTTGGCTATTGCTCAATAATTTGGTGAATTTCTTATTCAAATTCAGTATTAACGAATCTTTTGTAAACGTTTCTTTGCATTTTAACTTGCTGTTTTCGTGTAACATTAGCTAAAATTTTAAAACGAAGATATAGGAAAGCTACCTTTTCCTCCCGGTACAGGCCGGAAGGACTTTTTTATATTCATTCTTTTGTAAGCAAAAATGAGTAAATTTTGTGCTACGCACCCATAAATTTAATGAAGAGCCGTAATTTTCCCTTAAAAAATGTTTCATCAATATTTAACCGTATTTTGAATATTTAACCGTAGAATCCTATTTTTATTATTTTTTTCACTGGTATTATTTCAAGAACTTACAATTTGTGAAATTATGTGGAATTAGACATACATTTTTAGTAATATTATAAAATGATTTTTTTATAACTAATTAGAATTTATTCTCATTTCGATCATATAATCCGTTTTAAAATATTTTACCCAATATCCTCTGTATTATTATAAAATTAATTTTTAAAAAACAACCCATATATTGAAATTTTAAACTGGAAATAGCATATGTTTTTTTATCTATTTATTTTTGCAAACTAACATATTACGTGCTCTCAGTAAATATGTATATCAAGACTTCCCATAAAAAATCAAACATTCTATAGTTATGCATTGTTACTTGAATGATTGCGATAGGTAATGCTATTTTGAACTTATTGAAATTAAATAAACTGTCAAAATTATGAAAGAAACTATCAGATACATGAAGAAATGCATACTTTTCTCTTACAGTTTCTACTGGTGATATGAAATTAATAAACGTATATAAATTAAAGACACATATACATCATATATCAAATATGGCTTTATGATACAAAAATCTGTTTTCGAATTAACACTTTTTTTTTTTTTTTTTTTTTTTTTTTTTTGCTGCACAACGATTTTTGTAACTCTTCGAATTCATACAGCTAGATCATTTATCAAAGAGTATAATACACACTAAAATTATATTTCTAATCCAAATTTTAACTCATAAATCACTTTCAGATATAGTTTTAAATAATCATTAATATATATCTTTATGTTTAATTAATTCCAGGGGTTTCATATAAAAATATTCATGTCCTAAATAATTACTGTTATAATAAACAACCTTTATTTTTACTTTTTAAAAATGTATAAAAAGAAATAAATATAGCATTTTATGTTTTCTCGAATAAATAAATAATTAAAATTCGTAGTGTTTAAGAAAAAGAAAAATATAATCAATTATTTAAATATTCTAATCTCTCATTTAATGACGTAATTTTTTGAGCTGCAAAAGATTCGTTTTCCAAATTGTAAATTTTTTCTCACCAAAGCACAGATTTTAATGACGATGTGAAATATAAACGTGAAATTTATTATACATTAATAATGTTCTTTAATATTTTTTTTACCTATTAAATAACAAATGTTTTTCTTCTTAAAATCACGAGACTTTGATTTATTATATATTTTCAAGTAAAAAAAAATAATTTTAAACATTAATTTTCATTAAATAAGTATTCCATTTCCAATTAGTCCATTTTTATTTCTATGATTTTACATGATGATAATATCCAATTAGAGAATATGTATAAAAACCTCATTTTGTGGTTTCTTTTTTCAGGCAACCATTTCTGAAGGAGAATCTAACAATTCCAAACATATTAATTACATTATAATTTAATCGCTTACATCGTTTTTATGAATAATTAGTGTATAATTAAAAGTATTTCATAGTGAAAACATAAATCAGAAAAAGTTTTCAAAGATAATCATAATTTATAATTTAAAACCTGACAAAAATCACTTAATTTTTTATAGATATACCCTTTCGTATTTACAGTAACGTATTTGCTCCAGATAGATAAAAACTATACATTTCTTTATACAATAACTTATAAATTATTGTAATTTGTTTAATCAATCACTAAACATGTTTTTTTTTTTTTTAAACTGTTGTACTCGATTATTTTTTTAAACATATCTTTGCTTATTCCAAAAATAATTACATTCTGCTATTAAATGGTAATATGAATTTAAATATTGTCAGATTAATTTGGTATGAAAAATCGACAATAGCCAAGACTGATTATTCAACGTACTGTAAATAGGTAAACACTATAACAGACGTAGTTCATTTCTAACAATTTATTTCAATGTAAAATCTGAACTCTTAAGAAATAAAATGCCAATTTTAATAGGATTTCAAAAGCGTCAATATTTTATCTATTTTCATAAAGCTATTAAAATACATGTAACAAGAAAATATACTACGTACGATTTTGTTTAAATACGATTGTTTAAATATATTATTAAATTTTTAGATAAATGTCATGTTTCTTGCTTGCGTTAAAATTCTAAATCTTTTAAGTCATTTTGAATTTTTGGATGTGTCCATTATTTTAAAGTGTAATATTCCTTTAATTATATGATTATATTCCATTGGTAGTATTCGTGCTTTTAAACTTTTGCACACGAATTATTTGTAAAAACACATTATTTAAATATTGTCAGATTAATTTGGTATGAAAAATCGATAATAACCAAGACTAATTATTCAACGTACTGTAAATAGGTAAACACTATAACAGACGTAGTTCATTTCTTACAATTTATTTCAATGTAAAATCTGAACTCTTAAGAAATAAAATGCCAATTTTAATAGGATTTTAAAAACGTCAATATTTTATCCATTTTCATAAAGCTATTAAAATACATGTAATAAGAAAATATACTACGTACTATTTTTAAAATTTTTTAAGGTATAGTAAAACTTCAGTAGTTAATTTTTACAACAGTAGCAATTTTTTAAAGAAATATATATCAATTAAATCCCTATTAAGAAATTAAGGGAAAAGTTGATTAATTATTTAAAAACATATTTATTAATTAAAAAATATAATTGGAGAATTATTGAGCATTAAATCGTAGTTTTAAAGCAATTTTTTTTTTCAAAATAAATTTGGCCTCAAATGTTATAATCCATTTGTTTTACGGAAAAGAAAATTTCTAAAATACGTTAAAAAATTAATTAGAAATTTATTTAATCATGCTTATTAGATTAAATTGTAAATTTGTTGATATCATTTCACTTTTTTATGTTAGTGTCACAAAATTTTGGAAAGAAAAGACCATAAACTGTAGTGTGTATAGAATAATATATCGCGTCAGAACGATTCACTATATTTATTTTTTCATTCAAAAGGTACAACGTCTATTGAATATCAAACTAGGAGTTTTATCTTAAACATTTTATCATAAATATATTGTAAAGTAAAACATTTTTATGTCCCTACTTAGGTAATGTTTTATTTTTTTTTTCTCATGTGTATTGTTTAAATATTTATTAAATATTTAGATAAATGTCGTGTTTCATGCTTGCGTTAAAATTCTAAATCTTTTAAGTCTTTTTGAAATTTTGGATGTGTCCATTATTTTAAAGTGTAATATTTCTTTAATTATATGATTATATTCCATTGGTAGTATTCGTGCTTTTAAACTTTTGCACATGACTTATTTCTAAAAACACATTATTTAAATTAGTATAATTAAGTCTAGAATTTGCATTAAAAAGCAATTTATATAACATATAAGTCCTTGATATTTAATAGGTTGCAGCCAAATAAATTGATCGAAACCCGATTTTAAAATATTAATAAAACCTACATTAGGAATCTCAGTTCAGTGAGAGGAATATTTTGATGTATACTACACGTTTGTTAAAAATATATTTTTTATGGTTCATTGAAAAATGCTTCATTTTATATAAACCGCAAATATATTTTTTATTAAAATGTCAATCTACACTATATATATAAAATCCTAATGAAACAGCTCTGTGAAACAATTTTATGAACGAATTTTTGAAACGATTTTATGGAACGTCTGATTAGACGAATAAAACCAATAATTAAAGGAATATATGTTAATTGCGGTATTTCTAGGACGTAGACTTCAATGCAATTTTAGTATGTTGTCACAGTCACCTACAACATATATTTCTTTGAAGAGGGTGTATAATATGCTGTATATAGCATTTATAGTTATTTATACAGGGCCGCAAAAAATATGAATATATTTTAAATGTGGGAATTTTAGAACGCGGACGGTAATGAAGTACTATTCGAGTATGTTGGGAATTTTAGTATGTTGTTACCGTCACCTACAGCATGCTTTTTTCTGGAAGAGGATGTATGTAGCATTTATAGTTATTTTATAGGGCAGCACAAAAGAATACGAATATATGAAACGAATTAATGTTAAATGCGGGTTTTGTGAAATGTTGACGATAATGAAATTTTAGAATGTTTTTACAGTCACGTAAAGAAATGTTGTTTCTTGAAGAAGGTCGATATAGCATTTAAAGTTATTTTACAGTGCCACAAAAAATACGAATATATAAAACTGATATATATATGAAATGCGGTATATCTAGATTTCTCACGATAATAACATTTTAATATGTTATATTACATTCACCTAAAGGATGTTTTTCCGCGAAGAAGGTGCATGTAGTATTTATAGTTAATTTTTTACGGGTCCACACAAAAGAATACGACTATATGTCAAACGTGGGATTTGCAGAATGGTGATGGTATTGCAATTTTAATATGTTGTTAGACACTTACAGCTTGTTTTTGTGTTTTTTCAAAGAAGGTTTGTATAGCTTTTTTATTTATTTTAGAGGCCCGTACAAGAGAATACAAATATATGAAACGAATATATGTTAAATACGTTGTTTTTTAAACGCTGATGGTACTGTATTATTGTTTTGTTGTTACAGTCAGATAGACAGGAAGCAGATAGCAGACAGACAGACAGCAGATAGAACACAGATTGACAGCAGATAGCAGACAGACAGCATGGCGTAAACAGACATCAGAAAAACAGGGGATATGAGATTACCACTCTAGGAAACCCTACTGCATATACCAGATAGAAAGACAGCAGACTGAAGACAGACATAAATCATACAAACATACAACAGACAGACAGCCGACAAAGTATAGACAGATAGAAAAAAGACAGACAACAGATAGCATACAGCAGACAGATATATAACAGACAAAAATACATCAGACAGATATTCAACAGACAAACATACAGTAGATATCAGATAAGCTGCAAACAGACATTCAACAGACAGACATACATCACATAGCATACTGACAGCATACAAACTGTCGACAGATTGTATACGAGGCAGCAGATAGCAGACAGACATACAGCACATAGCAGACAGACACTGTACAGGCAGCCGACAGAGTATAGAGCAGATATCAGGTAGGACACAGACATGCATAATATATATATATATATATAGACAGAAGACAGGTAGACAGCAAACAACAGACAGACAGTGAACAGATAGTGAGTAGACATACAGAAAGAAGATAATATACAGTAGACAGACAAATAAAGGGCAGCAGACACACAGAAGGCAGACACCAGAGAGCATGCAAATAGTCGACAAAGTATAAACTGACAGTAGATAGCAGACAGACAGACAGCAGATAGACATAAAGAAGATTCCAGACAGACAGACAGCAGATTGCAGACACGGACACAACAGACAGTCGACAGAAGTGCAACCGATAGCAAACAGAGAGACAGCCGACAGATTGTAGACAGATAGCATATTTCAGACAGACAGTAGATTGCAGAGAGACAGGCAGCAAATATCAGCAGAAAGTAGGCAGTTAGCAATTAGAAGGTAGACAGGAGCAGATAGATAGCTGAGGGAGCTAGCAAATATAGAGCAGAAAGGCAAAGAACAGACAGACAGGCAGCAGACAGATAGCCGACAGTGTGCATACAGCCTGCATATAACAGACAGACATACAGCAGACTGCAGATAATTTGCAATCAGACAGAGGACAGACATACAACAGACAGACATACGCAGATATATAGAAAGCAGACAGATATAAAGTATATAACAGACAGTAGACATACAGAAGACAGAGAGCGGTCAAACAGAAGACAAACTGTCAGACAGACAGACAACATACAAACAGTCGAGAAACACCAGATAGCAGAAACATAGCAGGTAGTTAGCACATAGACATGAAACAGACGAACAACAGACAGACAGAGAGCGTACAGACAGACAGCACACATACTGCCGAAAGGTTGTTAATAGTCAGAAAGACATTGACAGGAAATAGACATACATTATACAAACAGACACCTGACAGATAGAGACAAAGAGAGAGCCAGAAAGAGACATACAGACGTAAAAATATCTGGGGGTTGGCGCATGAAGGACGCAGGGGGTAGAGTCCTCTAATATAAATATAATATTCTTCATGGAAACGCACTTTCTTAATGCTTTAATCTCTCTAAATGTACACGCTTTTCCAATCCTTTATTAATAAATGTATCATTGTGAGCCTCATCAATTGTTATTTAATATTGTCTTGATACGAATATACTTCTCTTACTCAATCTTGAATAGCATTTTATACATGTAAAATACACACAGCATTTTTTTCGTTTTGTGTGTGTTTTTAGAACTTGAGGGGACGTTGAAAATTTTTATATCCGTTTCAACCTGAATATTTTGTAAATATTTGTTTTGTAAGAAAGATAAATATATATTTTTTTTTGCATTAGTACAAAAACAATAAACAAATAAATAAATAAAAGTTCTGAACAATAATTATTCGAATATTTTACATGAACAATTATATTTTAAATTGTTTATAAAGATTGAAAAAGTAATTGTTACGTAAAAAAAATTGGTAACAATGGTAATTCACTTTACATACAATATGCATAAAGTTACAACAAGTTTTTGAAATTGAAATGTTCATTCCTTAAGTTAAAAAAATATATATTTGTTTAAAATGTCAAAAACACATGCGCAATATTATTATACTTAAAAGCAAGTGCCAAATGTAGTTTTGGTTGTCGTTGTGTAACGGAGGGGATATTTTACAAGGATAACACACTCACAAATCCAGATTGGACCAGAGCCAAAAAAATAAATATATTCCTCCCCCTGTACAACAGAAAAAAATGGAAAGCGCCCATTTGAAATTCATAATTTCAAAAAACATCCAATGCTTAAACCCAAAAGAAACTTTCGTAGTTTTGAAAACATGGTTGTGGTTTTAAAATAATATGCAGCTGAATAGTATTATTTCATGCAAAGCATTGAAAATGATGTTGAAATATTTCAAATATGCTATGAAAAAACAAATATACTTGTAACTTTCAAGTTTATTTTATTTTCATTAGCTCCACTTTTCTGAAATAAAGATTTAACTAATTAAAAGTTTATTGAGTCTGGTAGGTATATTGAACTATATATGTTTCGTTCTGTGTTAATTGAAATAAATATTGGTTATGTTATTACATTAAATTGTCTGTTGTATCAAATAGCATACTGAATAAGATTTTTAGAGACATCCTGAGAAAAATAACAATAAGAATGAACTTAACAAATGTTCATTAAAAAAACTATTGTAACCATTGAAATCCTTAATGTAATTTTTTATTTTATGTACATTAACTTTGATGCTTTAAACTACGTAATATTTTCTTGTTTAGGAAATAATTTAAATTTAACGATTCATTTGAAACGAAAATTGAAATACGGAAAAGGAGTGTACTTTATAATTCATTGTTTGGTATTGAAATTTATGTCTTCTAATAATCAGTATGCATTTTTAACACTTTCCAACCTAGTTGAAAGTGTTTATGACTTCGGTTTGTGTGCCGTCTGTCCGTCTGTCCGTGCTCTAACTCCCGTAAATATTCTCGGATTGCTTTGAAATTTTTATATGTTATTGTCGTTATCTATAGCTTATTCCCTATTTCGACTGAAGTGTGTAGCACTTATAGTTTTTCTACAGGGACAGTCAAAAGTTTTCCGTTACATTACGGTCAATGGGGAATAATCGTTTCAAGTTAATTTTGATGACGCTACGTCATTTAAAACACAATGAAATTGATATATAATTATGAAGCGCATTAAAACATGCTTTTTTAGAATATGGGGTGCAAAGCATTTATTATTCATTTACAGGGTCAAACAAAAGAACTATGTTACACATCGTTCTATGGGGGGAAATCGTCTGCAATGTAATTTAGTGATATTTCACTATTTCAAACATAATGAAAATTATATGCATTACTGAGGTGCACTATAAATTGCTCTCTTGTGTGCATTGCGTTAATTTACAGGGACACAAAAAGATATTGGTTACAGTACATGTGCGATATTTACAGCCTATATGTGATAAGTGCATTCTCAACTTTGGTTTGCGTTTTTAAGTTTAACAATTTTTTTTCATTGTACGTGTGTGTTTATAAACTCGGTTCATCATATACAGGGCTACACAAGGGAATTCATAAGTATTACAGACTATGGGAGTGAATTGCTAAAGGGTAGTTTTTAATTGTGTTTACGCATTTTCCTGCTGAACTATATTTAGTAGACTAATAGAAGTTTGTGGCATATAAATAAATTCATATACAGGGCTACACAAAAAAGATACATTGTCGTTTACGTTTAGTAATTGCTGCGAGTTAGTTTTAAGCTGCATTTTACCTTAACAGGTGGTGTGTACAAAAGTCTTCAGATACTATGCAGGGCTGTACAAAAGATTTCGGTTGTATTTCCATCGACTGGCGAAACTTACTAAATGTGAATATTCTAACTGAATTAAATTTTAGCATACTATATATCCAAATATATTGATCATATACAGAGCTACATAAAATAATTCGACTACTTTTTTGACACTGGAAGGTAATTTCAAAAACTGTATTTTTCAATGTGTTACATGTTTTCTAAACTGTTTACTTAAATATCTTCTTTCACCTTATTTAACGTGGAAGTTTCGTTACAATTTTCTGGCTGTGTTGGACAGTGTTTCATAATGTATGCTTGATGCATGATTTTTCGTTCTTGTTTAAAATTTAAAATAACCACTAACAAGAATAATAAATATACAGTTCTCTAAGTGTACTAATGTGATAAAATGAATGAAGTTTTGCTCCTTAAAAGACATACACGATAAAACAAAAGTAGGAGAACACACGATGCATTAGAGTTTGTGGAGAAAATGTTATACTTTTTTATAATGTTGTGTAGACCAATGAAGCTTCTTTATAATTGCATATGTAATATAAAACAAATCTCAACGTTTACTGCCCACTTACTTTTCGTTCATCTTGTTTATATGAATGAAATTACGCATGTATACTTTTTTTAACTGATTTATAGTAATATGTAATATGATTAAAATATACTCATTATATTACTGTTCATAAATTATTTTTTCAAGGTAATGTAATTACTTTTCCGTTACATATTTTAGAAAAAAAAACAGAGATTGCGATAGTTTTTCTAATCTATTATAAACGTTATATATATATATATATATATATATATATATATATATATATATATATATATATATATATATATATATATATATATATATATATATAATTAGCCTTTTTTTATTGTATATATTGCTGAATATATATTTAAAAGATACAGACCTACTTGTATTTTGAATATATATGACTACAATTTATATACAAACGTAAAC
This sequence comes from Maratus michaelseni, assembly GCA_963931845.1. Classification (NCBI taxonomy): domain Eukaryota; kingdom Metazoa; phylum Arthropoda; class Arachnida; order Araneae; family Salticidae; genus Maratus; species Maratus michaelseni. The sequence goes on from OZ007588.1 coordinate 158,008,838, forward strand.
ACAAAATGTATTTGCGTAGAACCAAATAAAAAAAAAGTGTCATTTATTTTTCAAACACACTTACCATTTTTGTGAAAATAACGCAACATATTTATTTAGCAAAACTATTTTTTATATAAGTAAATACTTTCAACGGGCGGCATCGATTTTTTTCTTTCTTAATATAAAAACTGCTGTTAAAGCAGTTTAATGGTTTACCTTTGAGTATTTTTGGAAATAAAAATTAAAAACGAAGCAATATGTTATAATTATGGATACATTAAGAGTATGTGCTACGAAATTTAGTCTGCCGGTTGCATGATAAGATTTTCTTATCATTCTTATCATACTTAACCTATGTAAAGGGATATTTATTATTTTTGTAAAGCTCTTTGAAACCATAAAATGTAATGAATGTAGAGTTTTAAACTATAAACAGTATCAAATATTTATAGTTTTTTTCTGACATTTATGAGTCTATAGAATGAGACTGAATGATTTTTAGATTTTGTTTATAAGCCTTTGAAGTGTTTTAAATATATCTTCACATTTTTTTATAAATGTATAATAAATGTTTTTTTAAACAACATTTAAAGTTTATGAGCAGTTTTCATTGCGTTTTTTAAATTTTTGCCATTTGATGGTTAATAATGTGAAAGAGATCAAATTGCAATATTTTTAAACATATATGTTGCATTTCCTTTCAAATATATACATATTCGACATTTTAAACTATTTATTTGAGTTATTTTTAAGAAATTGAAAAAAAGCAATTCTCTTTTTGATTTATTACCCACCAAAACTAAACAGTGTAACCAACAGTTTCTACATTAGTAACTTTGTAATAGTTATTTACATCATTAGGAAATAATTCCAAATTAAGTAAATTAATTTAAACTTATTAAACGATTGACTAGAAATCTAATTATATTTTCGCAGTAAATTATTTTCAATCGAATACACACAAATAAATTAGATTTGTGAGCTATATAGAGCTATATTGTTTTTCTAACACAATATAATTAGAAAAATATTGATCAAATAAATAAATACTGTATCGCAACAAATGAGACTCAGTAGCTTATTGATCAGCAGTCTATCCCTTAGTCCGCAGTTCTATTCCGCACGGCGGACTCGGAAAGGATTACTAAACGTTTCATATCTTCTGTTTATGAGTATCAAATGAGTATCAAACATTCTTGTGAACTAAACATTGATGATCCCGTGTTAGGCGGACCACATGACCCTGAAATATATTGTATAGCACATCAGGGCAAATTGTCAAGAAAACAGAGTTGTGCAATGTAGATCAGGATCCTTAATGTATTTTAGTACCGTAGGGGAAAATTATCGACAAATTAGAAAATACACCAACTTTTAATTTGGAATTTCGTATATTTATAGCATATACTCGAAAAATTAAGTTCTCCAAGCATACATCTCTAAAATCTTTACAATATAATCACCATTTGTAATTGTGGTAAAAACACATTATCAATTTCTCAATACTCTCTTTTGATTCGAATCTGGGCTGAATACAAGATTCCGATACTTTTCCGACTATAGTTCATGAAAGCTAAAATTTGGTTTCTCATATATTATTCTTTTTCTGAAGTTTTACCAATCTTTCACTTTTATAAACGTTGAAGTTTTTTTTACAGTATTCGATAGGAGTTAGAAAGTGTTTCTTAATCAATGCTTGACACATGATAATGCCTTGTAAGAATTTTCTTTTTTCGCATTTAATACATGTATTTTATATCATCTTATTGAGATATTTCTTATTTGTATTTTTATATTGTATTTTATATTGTAATTACGCAAAACATTCAAATAAGTAAAAAGTTAATTGATTTTGGAATATTTTCTATTGGTAACACTATGAAAAATAGAATTGATTTTGGATTTAGCAGAACATTAGATAATATATAACATGACATAATCCGAGTTGTCCAAGATTCCGAAAAAAAAGGTCCTGTATCTTCAGAAACATCACATACAAAAATATACGGTATATTTAAGGTAGAATTTCTGCAATAATGGTTTCTTTGCTGCACATTTTAGAAATAGCAAAACCGAAATGTTTCTAAGTTCTTTTTACATTGCATTAATTAATATTCTGAACGCGTAATACTGTTATTCCGGATGCTATAACTTCCCAAGTAAACATTTGCATAATAAATAGAAAAACATTGTAAATTAACAGCATTAACATAAATATTACAAGAACATTATTTTGGCACAGGTATAAAGTCTGTTACGAACCTAAAAAAATGTTTATTTAAGAATTTATTGCATCCGCAAAACCGATATTTCATGTTGAGAAAGCCGACTAAAACATTGTAAAAATTACTCGAAAACGTGTCTTTTTTTTTTTTTTTTTTTTTTTTTTTTTAAACCAGCGGAAACTAAACTTTTGTTACCGAAATCGTTATTTAAATCTCCAAAATGCATGGATTTCTGAAAATAAAATAACACTTTTTGAAGTTATGGACGACTCGGAAGTGGTTATGTTATATTTTCATAAGGTTTTAGTAAATTTAGAAATATTTTTCTTTTTTAGATTGTTGTGCGGAAAAGTCATTTGGTAAAAAGTAATAATAACGTCACGATAAGTACTCTTATTTCACTTAGGTACGAATTATTGTACGTGGTATGCTTTAGGGTGTATATTTACTGTTTAACAATACATTTTGTTTTCGATGTAGAATAGTTTATTATTTTATTGTGACGATAGTAAATAAGAAACTGGGGTAATGATGGTCAGGCGGCCTTGCGTAGAAAAGCAAAAAAAAAGAAATAATTGTGGAAAAGAATTTAGAAATGTACGTAAAACTATAAGGATTTGGTATTTTTAATGTATGTATCTGTCAAGACTGATATGTCCTAATATAATAACTACTTTGTTGTAGTGTTTTATTAATTACTTTATCTTAATATCTTATAATAAAGCTTTGTCTTAGTCATTTTTCACCCGGATAATTTTTTAACAAGCTGCTGACCACAGTTTTCCCCTTATGTAATGACGGTCAGAATGTACATGTTTTTAAAAAGAAAATATTAATAATAACATGAAATTGTCAAAAATATTTTAACGATATTGCTATCAATTGCATAATCGAAATCAATTGCACGATGGAATGTTCACATAATTATGTTTTCTATTAAATATCAGTAATAAAAACTAGTATATCGCCATATGAAGTATGACAAGGTGCAACGGAATCTTAATGATTTCAATGTAATCTTAACACAATAGCTTTTAATTTACATTTGTAGGGATGATATTTCCTTAGGTGATCAACATTTCCTAATTTTCTTCTATATATTTTTTTTTTTCATTTCCAACAGAGTTTCATATATTCTTTCTATTATTATGCTTATTATTTTCCCATTAAATGCTAATTATTTTTCTTCCGACCATTAACCTTTTTTAATTCCGCCAGGTTAATCAGTTGAAGTTAGAGTAGCATTGTCTGGCAATAAGAAACGATGGAATGGTCAGGTAATTCTGTTTTCTATTAAATATCAATAATAAGAACTAGTATATCGCCATATGAAGTATGAAATGTGCACGGAAAAAAAACATTCAAATATGCTCTAGATGGAAATGGGAATTTGGCAAAGGAAACACTAATACCTACATATTTTTAAAAAATGTATATTAGGGACATAATTTACCGATTATCAATCAAATATTTAATTTTGAGAATTATCTGTCTGTAAGTTAAATTAATACGTCACATAATCTATTCACACGTTATACACTCCTGTTTGTGAAAATTGCAACACCATGAAAGAATTCTCAGAAAATAATGAAATTTATTTCACATATTACTGATAGTGTTATAAATAAACGATCAAATTTAGAAGACAAAAAAAAAAGAAGAACGTCGGAAATTAGTACTTTGTGTGTCGGACGCGCTGAGCGATGAGAGCCTCTGCACGTCGTGGCATTGAATCATGCAGGTTCTGAATGTAATTGTGGGGAATGACATTCCAGATGGCTTTGACTTGAAGGCAAAGTTCATTCTTACTGTGTAATCCACAAGCTGTACGAGCGATTCGCCTACCAATGAAATTCCAGACATGCTCGATGGAAGACATATCCAGGGAATAAGCAGGTCATGGTAGAAGCAAAACCTGTTGTGTACTGCAGAACCCATATAGCACACGTGCTTCCCTAGGACATCCCCAGGAAGATTGACATTCATCCTCCAGGCATCCCTGAGGATGCAAAAATTTGTCAACAGGAGGTCCTCAGGAACCGAAAATGTCCGGCTCATAGCATCCCGGGGAGCTCCCCAGGACCTCCTTCAGGTTCCTCCTCGGGTTGTTCTAGGGAAGATTTCAGGAAGTAATACCGGAGGAATTTGGGAGACTTCAGGGTCACTTAATGTGCATAAAAAACATCCGACGTTATTATTATCGACATAATGTAAAAAGTATTTTTTTTTTTTTTTTTTTTTTTTTTTTATAAATACGGACATTATATTTACCTAACCAATATAACAGACATTACTTTTATTAACCACGCACACGGAATCACATGGAAGTTATGGTACAGATTTTAGGGAATATAAACTTTCTTACCGCCGACTGGATTTGAACCTGGGTACTTACGCATACGAGAAACACGCTCTGGTGATTACGCTACACGGCCGTTGTACCTGAATCGTTTATAAGGTATTCATGTATTTCTTTCTCCTCTTATGAAAGTGAGTAAATAGAAAACATGCATATTTTTACGCTTCGTATAGCAGGAATTCTGTAACTTTTATTGCAAATAAAGATGCATACCCTTTGATATATATATTCAATACAATTTTAAATTGATAACTAGAAAAAAAGCGTATCAATTATTTAAGGCTGTTCTCAGACCCAACAGAGCTGCTTTCTGACGCATTTTTTAACTCTTTTTTGTTCGGAAATGCATTAAATTGGCAGGTGGTCTAATTTAGAAACTATGTAATGCTAGAAAAACGTTTTCCTTTCCTTTTTTTTTTTTTTTTTTTTTTTTTGGTAAACGCAGATCTTTCAGAAAATACTGTGAAAGTCGTCGTTTTGAACCGAATTCCCCACGCGGCATCACAATAAAAGGGAAAAGGGAAGGGGTGTTTTATCATGTCCGTGATAATAATCAGCACGAATTTATATAGTAATTGATTTGTAAGAATGTATATTTTTAAATAAAAATCTTTCAAGCAAAACTCTTATTCAGGGGGGAGGGGGGGGGGGTATGTTTGTATTTTTTAAAACCAAATGTGTCATTTCAATAGAGCATGTAATCTCTTTAAGTTGGTGTTATAATTTAGACTTAAAAGTAAATTATTGATTTCATAATGACGATAAATATAAAATTATTAATTAGTTGAAAATGTAATAATAAAATACATAAATATATATGTAATTTTTAGAAAGATCAGTAAAACATAATTAATAGAAGAATAATAATAAAAGTAAATATGCTCGATATGACTTAAATATGATTCAATTTTGAAACTTACATGAAAATTAACTTTTACAATCGAAATAAGATTTTTTTAAATAGATTGTTTAATTTTAAAATGCTTATCTCTAATCAATTAACTAGCAAATTCTGAATATATACAAATATGTAAATATATGTTAAACTGTTGCTAAAATCCTTATTTGTAACAAATTTTTGATTCCTTTTGATTTCTTACAGTTACGGAAAAAAAACTCATTAATTAGGAATAATGAAAGAAATATATATGATAATTTAAAATGGGCAGCGAAAAAAAATAATAATAAATCGAATTTATATTTTAAAATTAAATATTGATCCAAAAATTATTTATATATATAATTCAAATTAATATGAAATGATTAATTATTTAATAAAAATAATAATTATTATTTAATATATAAGACTATATTTAAAGGATCAGAAGAAATGATTTTTACTAGGTATTTCTAATCTTTAATTTATAAAATATGGTTATACACAAATATATAAATATATATTAAACTTTTGATAAATTTCGTGTTTCGAAAAAAATAATTCTGATTTCTTATCATTGAAAATAAAAATAATTTATTAGGAGAAAGTAAATCAATTTTATATTTAAAATTAAATTATTTCTATAGAAACTAATAACGTATATAAGTGAAATCAATGTAAAATTATTAGTTAGATGAAAAAGTAATAGTAAAAATATATAAATATATAAGTAATTATTGAAAGTTCAGAAAAAATAATTAATGAATGTAATAATAAAATGAATTAATATATAAGTTAATTTTTAAAAGATCAGAAATAAAATAAATAATAAATTTTCAATTTATATTTAAAGATTAATTTATTTTAATTATTAATATATGATGTGGAATATTAAATTTAATTTTCTATATTCAATTTATTTAACTACATTTTGATTGCATTTTATAAGTTAAAAATATATCTTAATAAGGATAATTAAATATTACAACAATAATTAAAAGTTTTAAAAGTTAAACAATAACCAGATGTGCTTAGGAAATAAAATAAATCAAATAATGATATAAACTTTATTCATTAAAAAATCGAACCACATCAAATCAAATATTTTTTTTGAAATAAAAAGTTATAATAAGTTATTTTAGTATCAAAATCACCCATGAGATGGCACCAGTACTGTCTCTTCCTAGGTACTTCCTCAGGAATATCATCCCAGGGAGATTGCTCCCTGGAAAGAATCTGGGAGGTCAGTCCTGGGGAAGTGATTAAAGTATCTTCCCCAGGAACGCCTGATAGCGTCATTGCAGTTTCAGGAGGAATTTGGGATGAATGGGAGCGCCTGGGGAGGTTTTCAGGAGCTTTGGTGCTATATGGGAAGGCTTGTGCAGTCTGAGAAACATGTGCACGGGAATTATCCTGCTGAAATACAGCACCCGGAATCAATCAAAGAAAGGAGAGGACCTCTGGCTCCACAATTGTCCTTATGTAGCAATCATTAGTGAAGTTGCCCGCAATGTGTACTAGATGGGATCGACAATTATACTCAATAGTTCCCGACACCGTGATGCCAGGCGTTTGTGCGGTATGACGCTGGATAACACACTGTGAGAGTAGACCTTCCCCTCTGTAACGCCTGATGCGTACTCTTCCATCATTGTATTCCAGATAGTACCGAGATTTATTGAGAAAAAAAATTGTTGCCACTGGACATGCCCCACGATCTGTTGTTGAACCCATTGAAGTCGGATGTGTGTGTGATTCAGCGAGAGGGGAATCCTGCGTAGAGGAATCATTGCACGCAGTTCATGTTGCAGCAGACGACGACGCTCTGTGGAACTAGAAAACAAAACACCTGTAGCTGTGATCCAAAGTTGTGTGGACACACGAGAGGATGCAGTACGGTCCGTCACAGCCATTTGAATGATGTGTCTGTCTTCCAGTGTCGTTGTGCTATTGCGTGCCCCACTGCGAGGTTTTCGCCTTGTTTAAAACTCCTCTGTCCATTTCTTCAAAGCATGCATCACTGTTGTGGCATTACACTGCGTGCGGGCTACGATTTCTCGATACGAAAATCCACATTTTGGCATACCGACGATGCGGCCTCGTACAAACTCCGTTAATAGTTGGCATAGACTCCTTCGCTTTTGACGAGGCATATTGACCACCAATGAAACGTTTACCGCAGATAGAGGATTTCAACGCATCTTTACAGTCCTTTATATACCTGGAACAGGCAACTGATAAGGAGCCGGTTCTCGTTCCACGCATGCGCAATCGCTTTGTAACTCTAATAATTTGCATGACTTACCTCACTTTAAATTTCCTGTAAGTTTGATTAAATTTGCATAATTCCTTCATGTTGTTGGAATTTTACCAAACATGAGTGTATATTTAAAAATTGCGTTAAAATGGTGTTCCATGTATATATACTAGATCAATTCAAAATTTTTCTATCAATAACCTCTTTATAATAAATCTACCTTTAACACACTAGACTTTCTAACATAATAATATGTCTTTTAAACCGCTTTATTATTTTAAATGTGTATGTTTAGAGTTCCATACTTAAAAAGTAAAATCTAAACCCTTATAATATCCCTACTGTGTCTGTCTGTCCGTCTGTCAGAGCCCTTTTTCTCGTACACTACACTGTTAAAAATTTGCAGCAAACTGTCCAGTCATTTGACCGTTTTTAAAGAAAACGGCTACATAACTGTAATTTAACTCCATTCTGACCATATTATGATCAAAATAGAGTTAAATTACTGTTATAACACATGAGCTGATAAGTTCCCGGTCTAATAAAGAAAACACAACTTTTTAACAAAACTTTATAACTTTATATCTTTAATAAATAACAACTTTAATAATAAATAATAATAATTTAATAATACTAATAATAATTTAATAACGAATAATTTAATAACGAAAAAACTCCAAACAGTGCTCAGAACCATCGACTTGTTGTTGTTTTTGGTCAAAAGTCAACACGCGCGGCACCCACTTTGACAACAGCTTTTTCATATACAAATGTTCATTCAAAATAAAACCTACACGTTTTCTCTTCAGAGTCTGAGTTATCTTCTGCAACTTCACTTTATGGTTCCCCAAAACGATTTTTTGGACTTTTTTATGTTTTCCGGAGTAATCACCTCTTTTGCGTGGTTCTTCACTGTTGTCCGTACGACCACGTTTAAATTTAGCAAACCAATCAATAATGGTTGATTTATCTGGTGCAGTGTCCGGATAACGCTTATCAAGACAAACTTTTGTTTGAATGGTGTTTTTTCCCATCAAATAACGATTCTTGAAATTCTTGTTTATCCATTTTTTTATTTATCAACAAAGTTGTTCAAATAAAACCACTTTAACGTTTTATCCACACGTCGAAACGTCATGACATTTTTTCTGCTACCTTTTAAAGGTTAGTATTTACTAAAAAAAGCGGGGCCTCCGTGGCCGAGTGGTTAAGACACCATTCCGCTAATCGCTTGTGAGCGTAGGAGTCAGGTCGGCGGGTTCGACTCCCGCCAGCTCCATTGCACACACTTTGTGGAGCTCCCGGATGTAATTCTCTGGTGTTGTATATTTCCTTGTGGCTATCTCGTTCCTGTATATTGACGATGACTTATAAGCGGACACTTGATGTCAAGCACACAAGTCAGCTGTATGCAAACAAACTAAAAAAAGCATCGGTTCGGCGATTGCAACGCCATCTGTGTGCCGGACCGGGAACTTATCAGAACATGTGTTATAACAATTTTCTATAAAAACGGTCAATTGACTGGGCAGTTTGCTGCAAAATTTTAACAGTGTAAGGGACGTGGAAATTTCAAACTTGGGAAAGTAATAAATAATTTTAACCCACATTTTTTCAGATTATTAGCCATTCACAAATCTGTTTAGGAAAACTTTAGGAGGCTAATTAAGTTACTTGAAAATAACAATTATTCTGTTTGTCTATCGTGTGGGTTATCGTATAAAAGATCTCGTAATACTGAACTCAAAAATATATATGTTTTAATTTTAGGTATTATATTTTCAGAGATATAATCGAAAATGCACTGCAAAAAAACTCTATTTCTGAATCTACTGAAACTAAAAATATGAAGAAAATAGGAGTAGTACAAATTTATTTAAAATTTGCAGAAAACTATAGATGTTTTCCTAGGCTATATAGTTATGAGAAAAACGCATTTTCCGTTACATACAAACTTTACTTTTTGGGTGGCCAGCGAGGGAGTTGACGGGCACTCAAGATATCTTTCAACGCAGAATTATCCAAGGATATTTGATAATGTTTCGAAAAAAATATCAGTAATTAGCCGAGAATTACGTGAATTAAAAGATAAATTTTCTTTTTATATATCGTGTATGGTATCGTTCGAAAGATCCCGTAACATCAAACTCAACAATATATTTGTTTTAATTCTAGGTATTATATTTTCAGATATATCGTCTAAAGTACTGGAAAAATATGCGTCCCTCCTATTTCCGAATCAACTGAAACTAAATTATGAAAAAATTAGGTGTAGTAGCAGTTTATTAATTAATATATAGGAATTAATAAAGTAAATGTTCGGAACCCTTTGAGGGTGTGGTATAGTCGCACTTGACCGATTTATTTGTTTTTACATATACAATAAAAATAATTGCATTTTACTATATTAGTTGAAGCAATGATTGGAAGAATCTCTTTAGTTTATTAGCCTGTGGTGAAAATACTTTAAGCAAAATCACATAATGCCGATGTTAATTACTGTGGTTGTACATTGTTAAGGAATACTTGATTAGAATGCCGCATTGACTCTAAACGGTGCATTTATTGTTTTGTCATGTAAATTGACTATAAGTGATTAATAGTAAAAATATATTTAAGATTGTTTTTCATTAACACATACGTGATGCTTCAGTGGTATGTTGTTTAGAAGGGAGATGTTTGTTTAACTTAGTATCTTGAGGATAATAGTGAAAACATAAATGACACAAAAGAAAATACTATCTGCATTTTAAGCAAATCATGAGTGTAAAATATTTGTGTATGATTACATCATTTTATGAAAGGCTTATTATAAATAACTTTTTTCGAAGTGGTTCCTTTTAAGTAATTTTAATGCGGCAGTAGACATTATAATTAGAAATGTAGATGAGTATTTAATATTATTTAAATAATCTAAGATATTGGTAAGGAAGAGTATAATATCGTATAATTAGGATATGCAGAGATTATTTTTAACATCGAATCGTTACTATATATCAACGATATGAAACTAAGAATTCATTCTAATAGTAATGTTATTTCTTTATCCAACATGTATGATTATTTGCGCGTCATTTATAAAAGGATATTCTCTTTTTTTTTTTATCTGCGTTTTGTGGGAAATGCAGTTTGTTGAGTTTAAATGTTTTTGGAATACGTTTGTTGATTGGTTGGGGGCGCTACGGTCATCATCTGCAAACGTGGGCTTTGGGATAGAACTGCTTAATTATAATTTTATGACCTAATTATTAGTTATTCTGATTTTTGGTTTCTTATCTATTGTACATTTTATTCTATGCAATTATAAAAGTTTTTCAAAATACGAACCTTGCAATATTTGTTTTACATAATCAAGTAAATAGAAATGGAACAACGCTTAAAACTAAATCATAAACATTTTCCTTTTGCTAATAATCTAGATATCCTCGCCTTAAAAGGAAAACCTTTATAACTGATAATATAAGCGGAAATGAGATGCATCTTCTAATAGGTGTCTTTACTACTGTCGTAATTTTTCTGCCTTAGCTATTCTGATGAAAATGATAAACAATTCTGGACCATTCTGAAGATGTTACATAACTTTTAAAAAATATCCAAAATTGTAAAGCATTATTTTTTCTTTAAAAAGCATATCAGAAATCGATAGATTTCCAAGATTTTAAGAAGTATGTCTTAAACAAATGTTTTCTTTTCCTTGTTTCAAAAAATAGAAAATCCGAAATGTTTCCCAGTAGTTTTTATGGTTAATTAATCAATTTTCGCAACACCAAATATTGGTTTTTCGAATGCTGTCAATACTCATATAACCATTTTCAGCTGCGTAACAGAATTTATACATGGACGAAAACATAATTATATTAACGTTAATGCTGTTAATAAAACATGTTTTTCTGTTGAACATGTGTGTTGAACATAAAAATGTTTACTTGGTTATTGATGGCCTCCGGAAAACCAATATTTCTTGTTTCAAAAAATAGAAAAATCTTAAATGTTTCCATGTAGTTTTTATGGTTAATTAATCAGTTTTCTCAACACAATATTGATTTTTCGTATTTTGTCAATACTCAAATAACCATTTTCAGCTGCCTAACAAAATTTATACATGGAAGAGTAACGTAATAATATTAAGGTTAATGCGGTTAATAAAGAATGTTTTTCTGTTGAACATGTTTATTGAACATAAAGATGTTTACTTGAGTATTGATACCATCCGTAAAACCAATATTTCTTTTTTCAAAAAATAGAAAAATCTTAAATGTTTCAATATAGTTTTATGGTTATTTCATTTTTTTAGTTATTTTTAATATATTATTAATAATTTTTATTTAATATATTTTTATGGCTAATTAATCAGTTTTCTCAACACGAACGGTTTATTTTTCGGATGTTGTCAATATTCAAATAGCAATTTTCAGCTGCCTAACAAAAAGTATACATGGAAGAGTAACATAACAATATTAAGGCTGATGCTCTTAACAAAGCATGTTTTTCTCTTAACATGTTTGTTGAACATGAAACTGTTTACTTGAGTACTTACAGCATCCGAAAAACCAATATTTCTTGCGTAAAGAAATAGAAAAATCTTAAATGTTTCCCAGTAGTTTTTACGGTTTTTACTAAATTTTTTCGACACGAAATATCGGTTTTTCGGATTCCGCCATTACTCAAATAACCATTTTCTATTCTACAACTATTCTGCAACGTTTCAAGGTTTTTTTTTTTTTTTTTTTTTTTTTTTTAACTTCCGTTTCACAAATTCTACATTAAATCATTGAAATTTATTGGTTTTAGACGTTTCTGAACATATAAAAAACTTTTTTTCAGGACTCATGCGTATCTCTGAAAACGTTATATGAAACTAACGTAAAGTTTACTAGATATACGAACATTTTCTATTTGTGCAGTGTAGTTTGGCACAGAATAAATTTGAAAAGCTCCTGGCTGTAGAAAACAATGAATTTACACCTCAGTTTTTTCGAAAACTGCGGCTAAATAAGTTGCAATTTTGTAATTCAATGACAATCAGCTTTTAATTTTACTAAATTCAAAATTTGATTTAATGATTTATTTCAATTGGTATAATCTATAAACAATGTAAGGATTAAAGGTGATAAAGTTATTACACTAAGAAATAAAATGCAGTTTAAAATTCTAAGAATATATTTTCCTTCAAATAAGACAACATTCCATAAAAATACACTGCTTACAATGTAATATTTCACTTGATACTTCATCATCGTATTATATTCAAAAACTACAGGATAACAACACGAATCCGAAAAGTTTAACAATTTTCGACCTACGATTTTCTGCATAAGGATCAGACTGTGAGAAAATCCAAAATAATAATTTATAGTAGTTTTGTCACTTTCTTATTTAAATTGTAATCAGAACTTTATTAATACAAAGAAGTGAATGTTTTTAAAATGTCATATTATAAGATAAACCTCATCATTTTTCAAAAGAAACTTGTTCTTATGTATTGCATACAAAACTGTACACGGCAAACTAGCTATTTGGTAAAAAGTAATTTTGAAATGATTAGCAGAGGGAAGTTTAAAAAAAAGGGTTCTAGTGAAATAGTCAGTGGGAAATAGGTACGGAGAAATAATGAAACACAGGAAAACAACCAATCAGAAATTAGCACGATATATTCAGTAAGAAGGAAAAATAAGCCAAAAGGAACAAATCGACAATAAATAAATAAAATAAATGAATAAATAAAAATTAGGCGAGAAGAAGAAAATTAATTGTGTATAATAAGTAAATAAATGAAAAAAAAAATATTAAATGAATTTAGTCTGGAAAATTAAATAAAAGGGCGAAAACAAAATAGGGACAGCAAAATAATAAAATAAACAATTTTTATCAAAAAAAAAGACAAATAGTGTAAACCTAAATTTAAGGTAAAGGTAGGAGAGTCTGCGCACAATTCAAAAGAATAACAATAAAAAATCTAAATATGATTTTTTTGCTAAACTGTCCATGAATAATTTTTAGTTCATTTGTTTTTTATGCATTTCCATTGCTATTTCGTTGTTATGTTGCAATTTAATAGAACAGTTGTAATAAAACAAAGAAAGTTATTTTGCGCATTCTGTCTTTACAGGGTTGGTGTGATTGCGCACATGGGTCGGAGAGATTGTAACTAATAATTACTACACTGTTAAAAATTTGCAACAAACTGTCCAGTCATTCGACCGTTTTCACAGAAAACTGTTACATAACCTTAATTTAACACTATTCTTACCATAATATGTGCAATAATATGGTAAGAATAGAGTTAAATTACGGTTATGTAACCGTTTTCTATAAAAATGGTCAAATGACTGAACAGTTTGCTGCAAAATTTTAACTGCGTACAATTAAATTGTTAACAATAATAATTACACTTAAATGACATTGTTGTAAGGTTTTTGTGATTAAATATTATTGTATTAGGAGTGAATATTTCAACCTAATGATTAAAGAATCAAAAAAAGGAATTAATTTTAAAAACGATTAAAAAATTTTAATTAAAGGGAAAAAAATTAAAGAACCAGGAAAAGTAAGTCCAGATAAGATTACAAAATAAAATTATGTAACTTAATAACACGTTTAACTTAAAATATTCAATTTTCATTTTTCATTTTTTATGAAAATTTACCAATACGCTGCGTAATATCTCCTAGCATGGAAACTAATGTGAAGAATGCGCCATCTCACCTAAGTAGCAGATGCGCAAACTCTCCAATTTCGGTAGGAGAGATTGCGCGGCCTTTTACTTAAACATGGCCGCTACTAAATCGAACCATTGATGTTCACATTGTTAGTCTAGATTAGTAGTGTATGAGAAATCGTTTAAGTTTAAAATTATTTGTACTACCGGCATTGTATAGAAATTTTAATGAATAGCTATGAAAATTCAAGCACTTACTTTGGGAAAACAAAATAAAATAGCAATGCTTTATCTTAGACGCTCAAAACAATGAACGCACACTTTCAAGTAGACACTCCCCTATTGCTGTTGTACAAGTACCTGGAGTCGCTGTGCGCTCACTTTACTCCTTCCCCCCGAACCTCTATGTGCGCAATCTCTCCGACCGCGTCATCTCTCCTGGCTTTACCTTATTGAAAATCCAGGTATATGTAATGTTACTAATGTAGTTATTATTAGTAACAATTTTATCGTATTAATAAAAAATGAACGAATGATTATTTAAGCAAATTGAACAAGTTTTTCAAGCTTCCGTGAGCATGATTAAATTAAGTTTCCATAATAATACTATTATATAGAAATTTAATTTTTTAAGCAACTTAACACATACATGTAATTGGCATTAATAATAATTTTACAAAGTGAAAATTATTTAACCTTAATTTCCTGGAAATTGTTAGTAAAAACTTTTTTTATTCCTATCGCATGTAATTCATTGTTTTAAATTAAAATTTTAGCTAATATTAACATTAATTATTTAAAAAAAATCTCAATGAATCATCTCTCATTTTTACTATCTTTTATTTTTCTCTCATAATCTATTTTTTTAAATATCAAATTAATAATAAAATATAATTTAAATACGAAGTACTTAAAAATAATAATAATATAGTTTGAAAAGTAAAAGAACACTAAAATAAATTTGAATTTGAATTGAGAATAATTTATCATAAATTTGTTAGTCCTTAAAACAATTTAAAACTTTTTTTATTACCAGATAATCGACATTTAATTACTATAATGAATGAATACATACTATTTAATTTACATAAAAACAAGGGATATATAGAACAGGAAAAATATATAACCTTTCGAAACAAATTAATTTTTCAATTAGTATTCGGTATTTGAAAACTTAAAAAGATAAATTACATTACAATTTAAAAGATAAATTACATTTATTTCTCTTTAATGACAGTATTTGTATTAAATATGATGTAAAAGTGACCTTTTTTTTCTTTAGCATCATATCTACATTTAAATCGTTTCTAAATATGAATCAAATGAATTTATTAAATAAACTAGCAGACTACGCCCACTGCGCTGGTCGATTTCTCCAAAAGAACCTTGAATCAAACGAAATACATCGGTGAATTTAACTTTGTATTTTAAAGTAATCTGTACCTTTACCAGGAATATCCTAAAATAACATAAAAACGGATACTTATTTCGCTGCTATGTTTTTTTAATACGGTTTATTATTACGTTTACAATTTTTTACCTACCGTTTTCCATTGATTTATATGTTTTATAGCTATATTTTTTAATAACATGAATTAACCTATATTATTCACAATTAAAAAGAAATGGTGCATCTAGTATTTGTCGAGAATTAAATAAAAATCATACACTCGTGACATCATAATTCACTTTTGTATTTTAACAGAATAATACAGTTACTATAATTTGTAACTCGTGCTGACACATTGCTGTTATTATTATTTTTTACGCGTGAAGTTTTCGTTAGGGTACTCCATTGTGAAATTTGGTAATTTTTGAAATTCAATATTTTAAAAATGGCATAATCAGTGGTTTTGAAATTTATATCAAGAAAAATACAATTTTTTACCTTTCTAACGCAGTTTGTCTAACAAACTTCTGACAAATACTTTTCGAGCAATTAATTTTTTCAGTAACTTCAAATGTTTCATTTTCCGAAATTAATCTGTGGCAACGATTAGCGAAAATCCCAGTCGTCAACAACGCATACCTTTTTATTAAGGAGGATTAAAAAATATTTCAGCAATATTTTTCTCCACATAGTAAATTGTATATTTTGGATTGCTGTTCCAAAATTTGCAAATGTAATATGTTATGTTTGGTGTTTCATTTATCAGATAGTGTAAGAAATTCCAAATTTAAGAAGTATTATTTTGTGTATAAAAAAATTAAAATTTTATAAATGTTGCTCCCTACAGCTACGACATTATTATAACTTTATTTTTACATAAAATGGGTATAATTTTTATATGTAGAAAAGTGTAGTTGAATACAAAAAAAGATAATTTGTTGTAAATAAATAAACTGAACGTTAATAGGAGATAGAATATGATTTTTGAATAAATAGTGGTTTAGCCATTTTGTTTTTCAGCAAATGCTTAATAATGATCCTGATTTTTATAAGTATTATTTCCACAGATTTTTCATCTGAAACCTGTATTGGCAAAGCTGAATATGAGAATTTAGGTGAATATGATATTGCAAATCTGCCATTAAATGTGTGTCCAACGGACTTTTATTATCCTTATCACTTAATTTATAAATTATTATAATTGTTGCATTTTATAATTGATATTAAATTAAATTTATAACTAATAATTTAACAAAAAGACATAGCACAGGTGAAACCTTTAAATGTTTGAAACCGATTATATTGTTGATGGTTTTGGTATATATTGAACGACTAATAATGAAATGAAGTCACACATTTGTGGAGAGCCAGCCATTAAACGTAAGAACTAGGTGGGACTAAATTAAAAAAGGAAATCTTTAATGATAGCGCATATTGAAGATTACAGATGTTGTATGCTGCATCACACAGTAATGTCTAATTACAAAATGAGTTCAAAGTACGTTTTAATAATTCCAAATCATTTTCACATTTTTAAAAATATAAAACAGAGTCATTCCAGACTTATGAAAGCTCCGAAGCATTTTACTTAAAATACAATTTTGAATCAATTTAGAATTACTAAACTTTAAAATTTCTATATAACAACAAAACAATAAAGAATAATATTTATGAAATACGAAAGAGTAATATTGAAAATAAGTTTTCTAATAATATTTGTAAAGATACTAATAGTAATGTTTTACATAAAACTATCCGAAATGCATCAAGAAAGCATGACGCAATTGTTAATTCCCGTAATGAATGGAATTTCATAATGAAGTGCAAATTGAGCATCTGACTAAAATATTGAGGAATGACATGTGACAGACTTTCTGAAGATTGTAATATGTCATAAATTTTAGAAACCATGTTTGCAGGAATATTTTACCAAAATGCGAATTATAATATTCAACAATGTAGATAAAATATGTATTATTTTATAAAAGTAGATAAACTATCATTCATTCTTTTTGACAAAAGGGAAATATTTATTGATAATATTGTAGATTTCTTTTCGTGAGCTTTTTTGTCATATACATGTTGGGGACAAGTTTTATTAAAAAATAATGGAGCATTCCGTGTTCACTAATGGCGTAGAAAGGTACATTTAAATTGAAATGCAAATTATCGTTTCCTTGTAAATTATAAATATTCCGTTATTTTACTGAACTGGACCAATCTTGGTGGAAATGGTTGACTTTATTTTTTAGTCTAACAGATAATTTTGGTTTTTGAGAATGGAAATAAGAATAATTAATTTTCTCTTTTGTATCATCTATGATTGGATCCTTAGCCAATGAATCATCTCGATCATTACCCTCCGTTACAACGTGCGATTAGGGCCGTGTAATTGCCACTTGTTTGTAGGGAATTGGTAATTGGATTCTATATGTTTTTCCCATTATATAAATGAGTGAAAACGCAATTTATGGGATTAAGCTATGAGCGGCTGTCTTTAAAGATGAGAAGATTATTTTAAAGATGCAAAGCATTTTAATGCATGTAAAATGACGTTAAATTCTGCTTAGATAAATTTCATCTGGATGTGTGCTATGATAGAATTTTCATAAATATAACATCTCTACAATGTGGAAAAATGCATGTTTAATTACTTTTAAAAATGAGCCGATTGTCACTACTAAATTTTAATAGTATTCTTCACCAGCATTAACAGTTTGGCTTCCTTTTTCATTCTGAAATTCCGAATCAATACCAGAAATTTCAAATAGAAATTTTTACTTTATTTAATGACAGATATTTCGTAATTACATAAAGTATATTTTTTTCTCAAAATTTCCGGTATAAATTTGGAATCCCTGAATAAAAAAGAAGACCACACTGACAACCCTGTTCTTTACTGAAATTTTATGAATATTATTACTAGGCGAAGAATTCTAATAAATTTTGTGGTGACAATGGGCCAATTTTTAAAAGTAATGTAAAATGCATTTTTTCACATTCCATAGTTCGGCATGTCAGCGACGATATGTATTTTTGAAGTTTACTGTAAATATTGAATTGCTATTTTGCTTCATCAGGGGGCCATATGTATAGCTTTTTTTAGCAAGAATCATTTAAAGTTTTTAAGGAAATTTCATCTAGAATATCTAGTTTATTTGCTTATATGTTTTTTCCTTCATCGGTAAATTGTTTAGTTCGTAACAGATATCAAAACTGGGAGTCATCTGCTGGGGCATGAAGGAAGGCGGGGTTGCCATAGCAGCATCGCACAGCCAGTTGCTAAGTGAACTGAATGGTATTCAGATTACAGATTATGACAGCGTATTTCTGGTTATATACGTAATCGGGATACCATTCATTTCATTTTTCAACTGGGTGTGAATTTTTTGTATGGTAATGCCCACAGATTCTGTACCAAATGAATGGTAGTTTCATTACCTGTATCAAATCATCTATCAAATACACTAAAATCATCAAAGCTATACTTCTTCGCAAAAATCTGACGCTGCTGCAAGGCCTAAGATAAAAATAACGCAGGCTTTTATACAGATCTCAACGATGACATATATAATCATACACATCAGTAACTTAAAATTCACTAACTCAATAACTATAATAAGTATAGAGATAAAATCATCAACGTAAAGTTTATAAGTTAACTCATATGTAAATTTTTATGAATAATTGATTAAAAAAAATCCTTTATTGGTTGTGCGGTACAGAGCCTGAATTATTACCTATTTGGTACACGAAGGTATAATTTATCGGAAAATCGAAATATGAGGTCAAAGTTAAGTATTAATATTCAAAATGTTAAAGTCTGTTACAACGTTAATATGTAGAATGATCCCCGAAACAACATTTGATGTATCATTAATTAGCAGACGTTTTTATTAACCGATTGAAAGCAGCCTATTTCGATACCGTGATTTGCAGCACTGTTAGTAAGTGATGCATAATTTTTCTTCCAACAACTGGACACGTAAATAAAAATTTGCATTTTATACATTTGTAACTATTGTTCAATGGGAAAAGTTTATCGCATTTATTGATTGAAAGTAAGCATAGCTTTTCCATAAACTAAACACTGGTAGCTGGTCCTCGAGTTTGCATGCTATACCGTCTCCTCATCACTGGACTCGTACAGCTCCCCGGTTTCTAAACTTTATTTTTCAAAGCAATTTAAAAATATCAAAACTGAAATATTTTATTTTACAACTGTAATGAGTTTGCAAAACTCACTGATATTTGATCAAGCTTTAGGATACCAAATGGGTATCCTAAATTTGCTAACTATAAACATCCTTGACAGTTTTAGTCTGCACATCATCTACTGACGAACATTTAATGTTTTTATTTATTTATTTATTTATTTTTGTGCGTATAGAGAACTTCAAGAATGCTTATAAACATACCATATATTGAATTTGATAAAATTTTACATTTGTAATTATTGAATTTTAAAGTAGTGATTTTCTTTTGAAATCATCCTGTATATTGAAACATATTTATCGGATTGATAAGTGGAAAATTAAACAGAATGCTAATATGTGTTTTCTTTTTGTAATAATTCCAATTATGTATAGTATGGTCTGTTGGTTTATGAAAAGATACCTTTATTGACATTCAGAAGTAGATTTTTCTGTAAAAGTGAAAACATATTTAAAAAACAACTGCAAACACAACATAAATAAAATGGACTAAAAAGAAGGAAATGCCGAAACAGTACCTTATTTCCTTTTTTTATTTTATACCGTTATCTCCAAGAAATTGTTTCATAGTTTATCCAGTTTTACCTATTGTACTTTCGCTGTTCTTACAGTTGGAGATTGCAGAGCTCCTATTGACAAAAATTTAAGGTATCTGTTAAAATACTGTATACAAATATTTTTAGATACGTTATAAACATATCACACATTGAGATTTATTTTTTTTTATTTAGAATGACTGAATTTTAGAGTTTTAATTTAATTTTGAGGTCATTTTGTATATTGGCACTTATTTGTCAGACAGATAACTTTAAATATAAAGTTAATACTTTTATATTAAGACTAATATGTAAGAAATCTTCTAATATCATTATACGCATTATTATAAGATTTAGTTTATGTAAGCACCTACTTAAAAATATGTTATACTCATATGTCTGTTTTTCATAAATACCTTTTTCATAATCGCCAAGCATTTTCTACAATACTAACATATTTCAAGTAAAGAAAAATGCACTTTTACTGTCATTGGGAATTAAACTTTTCCATGAAAAGTAAAAATAATTTTTTTGTTTTGTGTAAACACGTCAGAAATGAACTTGATTCAAAAATAAGGAATTGCCCAAGAAGTAACTTACATATTTTTTTTTAGACAGTCAAACTCAATGATTTTTTTAAAAATTATTTTAAAACAGTCATCTAAGTTAACGACAGTTTGATATCTTTTCCATTCTGTAAAGAATAAACACGTTAAAAACTCTTCTCTTTTAATTTCTTGATATGTTCTTCTAAAACTTTATAAATATATTTAAAATTTAAAAAAACGTACAAGGATCTGATAAAAAGACGATTTTCATCTTCGACAAATATATACTTATGCTAAAGCAATTACTTTGAATTAAATAGCTGAATATTACAGAATATTCTTAAATAATATATTTAATGAAATGAAACATTTTGTATGAAAATCTAAATGTGCCTTAAGATTGTCTTAAATAATTTTTGCTTTAAATTAATTTGCCATAAATAGTGTAAAAAAATTTGATTAATCCATTACTTACATTTATAAAATAAATATCTTACTTCAAATAATGTATGCATTAATAATTTTGTACACTTTTGGAACAAAAAATATATGGAATCATAGATGAACGTTACAGAAATTGATTATAAGTTGATATATGAAATGCTATTTCTTTTAAATTATATGAAATATTATTGCTTTTAAATTTTGAATGTAAATGAGAATTTATTTAAATTTTCTTAATACAATGAAAACAATGCGTTTATGTAGCAAACCAGTTGGATGTGACATCTCAAAACTTCCTTCGATCTCATACGTGTTAATACTTCAAAAGTGTAATTAGACTTAACGTTTTTTGTCAATAAATCATTCAAAACAATGGGGACGGAGGAAAACAATTTCGTAATGAAGTCTAATTAACCAGTAATATATCCAAAAACGTGAAATTTCTTTTTATTATAAATATACAAATTAAACCTAGATTGGCCAATTGGGTGACCCAGTATGATTTTCTTTTTCAACAACTTCCGCGCCCATCCCGAAATTCTATATTAGAGCGCCACCTTCAGACCGATTCTTTCCAAAATTTTAAACAAATCTCGGCCTGTTACATTACATTTAAATGTAAAATTTCGTCGAAAAATATTCACAAATATTTCACTTAAACTTAATTTAAAAAAAAAAAGACAAAAATCACAAAAATCATCATCAAAGCAGCCACTTCTGGGAGAATATCCCGTTTTTCACTGGGGCCTGATGCCTGCAGTCAAAAACATATGTATGAAGTTTTGTTCAACTATATTCATAACTTCATACACTTTCCAATGATATAAAAGAAATATCGCACCTAAATTCCATACTACAGCACCACCTTCTAACCGATTTCTCCAAAATGTTATACAGACTTCGTCTTATGGCATTATATCTAAGTTTAACATTTCGTTGAAAATTATTCACAAATGCTTCACTTAAAATGTAAAATTCCAGAAAACCGCACAAAAATCGCTATCACATCAACCCCTTCTGTAGATATATCACCATTTTGAAACGGGACCTGACGTCCATAGTCAAAAACGTATTTATGAAGTTTGGTTTTTTTTTTTCCATAACTTCAGACACTTACCTATGATACAAAAGATAAATCACACAAAAATCGCTATCACAGCTCCCCGTTTCTGAGGAACATCCTCAATTTCTACTGGAACCTGACGGCCATGATCAAAAACATATATATGTAGTTTGGTTCAATCCTATGGATAACTTCTTACACTTCCCGATGACACAATAAGAAAATGGAACGAACAGCGCTATCACACCACACCCTTCTGCGAAATATCTCCAATTTCAACGGGTGCCTGCTGGTCATACCCCAAAACTTATGTATATAGTTTGGTTCAATTCTATGCATAACATCATGTACTTTTCGATGATACAAAGAGTACCCACAGATATACGAACACACAGACATTTTGCGAAAAAAGTGTTTTTCTTGATCATTGACCAAACGTGTAAATCCATCAAAAACCGGAAATTGGAAGAAAAATTCGATCACAATTATTTTTTTCTTCTATGGATATAAGAAAAAAAATCGGTTTAAGACGAAATAAAAAGTACAGCTTTAAAATTTAATTTGTCTGTAATTTAATAATGCACGAATTACTACAAGCTTTACGCTCTTTAAAAAAGTTAACGTTTGTATAACCATATTTATAAAGTTTAATATGTACTTAAAGAGTTCTAAATTCCACTATTTGCTAAACGTCTGTGAGAGTGAATTTTAATTAATAAAGTAAATAAGTCTTTCGAAAATTTCAATTCGAGCTTTAGAAATTGTTGAAGAATGTTCCTTAAAATATGAAGTATCTGAATTTAATAAAATGATATAATTAAGATTTGTATATAGTAATTATTTTTTCATTTTAACATATTTCAGCTGTTTGATTTTTTGTTTTGTTTTGTTTTCGTTATGGTATGCCAACATTTGTCTTTAAAATTAACTTCATATAGTCGATATCTCATTTAAAAAACATTTAATGAAATTTAAATTAACACTTCATTATATTTTAATGTTTATACTGAGAGAAGTACATTTAGTCTTTCATAAAGTACCTTTAGGTGTATGTAAGCAAGAGATTTAACTTGAATATAGTTAATTATATTTTTTTATTTTAACATATTTCAGCTTTTTGATTTTGTTTTGTTTTGTTTTTGTTAGAGCATGCCAACATTTGTCTTTAAAATTAACTTCATATAGTCGATATCTTATTTAAAAAAACATTTAAAGAAATTTAAATTAACACTTCTTTATATTTTAATGTTTATACTGAGAGAAGCACATTTAGTCTTTCATAAAGTACCTTCATGTGGATGTAAGCAAGATAATTAACTTGAATATAGTTAACTATATTTTTTTATCTTAACGTATTTCAGCTTTTTGATTTTGTTTTGTTTTTGTTAGAGCATGCCAACATTTGTCTTTAAAATTAACTTCATATAGTCGATATCTCATTTAAAAAACATTTAATGAAATTTAAATTAACACTTCATTATATTTTAATGTTTATACTGAGAGAAGTACATTTAGTCTTTCATAAAGTACCTTTAGGTGTA
This sequence comes from Maratus michaelseni, assembly GCA_963931845.1. Taxonomy (NCBI): domain Eukaryota; kingdom Metazoa; phylum Arthropoda; class Arachnida; order Araneae; family Salticidae; genus Maratus; species Maratus michaelseni. Next base: position 158,032,932 of record OZ007588.1, read on the forward strand.
TGTAAGCAAGAGAATTAACTTGAATATAGTTAATTATATTTTTTTATTTTAACATATTTCAGTTGTTTGATTTTGTTTTGTTTCGTTTTTGTTAGAGCATGCCAACATTTGTCTTTAAAATTAACTTCATATAGTCAATATCTTATTTAAAAAACATTTAAAGAAATTTAAATTAACACTTCATTATATTTTAATGTTTATACTGAGAGAAGTACATTTAGTCTTTCATAAAGTACCTTTAGGTGGATGTAAGCAAGAGAATTAACTTGAATATAGTTAACTATATTTTTTTATCTTAACGTATTTCAGCTTTTTGATTTTGTTTTGTTTTGTTTTTGTTAGAGTATGCCAACATTTGTCTTTAAAATTAACTTCATATAGTCGATATCTCATTTAAAAATCATTTAATGAAATTTAATTTAACACTTCATTATATTTTAATGTTTATACTGAGAGAAGTACATTTAGTCTTTCATAAAGTACCTTTAGGTGTATGTAAGCAAGAGAATTAACTTGAATATAGTTAATTATATTTTTTTATTTTAACATATTTCAGCTTTTTGATTTTGTTTTGTTTTGTTTTTGTTAGAGCATGGCAACATTTGTCTTTAAAATTAACTTATATAGTCGATATCTTATTTAAAAAACATTTAAAGAAATTTAAATTAACACTTCATTATATTTTAATGTTTATACTGAGAAAAGTACATTTAGTCTTTCATAAAGTACCTTTAGGTGGATGTAAGCAAGAGAATTAACTTGAATATAGTTAACTATATTTTTTTATCTTAACGTATTTCAGCTTTTTGATTTTGTTTTGTTTTGTTTTTGTTAGAGTATGCCAACATTTGTCTTTAAAATTAACTTCATATAGTCGATATCTCATTTAAAAATCATTTAATGAAATTTAATTTAACACTTCATTATATTTTAATGTTTATACTGAGAGAAGTACATTTAGTCTTTCATAAAGTACCTTTAGGTGTATGTAAGCAAGAGAATTAGTTAATTATATTTTTTTATTTTAACATATTTCAGCTTTTTGATTTTGTTTTGTTTTGTTTTTGTTAGAGCATGGCAACATTTGTCTTTAAAATTAACTTATATAGTCGATATCTTATTTAAAAAACATTTAAAGAAATTTAAATTAACACTTCATTATATTTTAATGTTTATACTGAGAGAAGTACATTTAGTCTTTCATAAAGTACCTTTAGGTGGATGTAAGCAAGAGAATTAGCATGAATATAGTAACAATATATATATATATATATATATTTTTTTTTTTTTTACGCCGATGACTCTTCAAACACTATAAACGTTTCCAATAAAATATATGACGTTTATAGCAGTGCTTATCTTTGCTTTTACATTTATGCACATCCTTGTCAAACCACAATAATAAGAAAACAAGTTGGAAATTGTACGTCAAACGTTACAAACGAGGTGCGTTCGTACGCACGTTTTAGAATTAAATTCATGATATCCCGTGCGTAGAACGTGTTAAACAGCTAGTTAAGTATATATTTTATGACACTGTTCATACAAATATCTTAACTAGTTATATAAATATTCAGATACATATGTATCAGCTAGTTATATAAATATTCAGATCTTGATGATTTTTAATTCTGTGAAATGAATTATATCGTCTGCAGATTAATTTCTGTAATAAAATAAGTATCTCGGTCGCTTGACGATTTAACATCCATCGGAAGCTCCTCTAACAAAAAAGCACCGATTTAAAAAAAAAAAATCAAATTTCTTAATAAATATTTTTATTAATATCTCCTAAAGTTTTGATTCGATTTTAATAAAATTTGAAATGTCTCGACAAAATTCTGCAAAGATAATATATTTTAAATTGCAAACCATTTGGTTGGGTAGTTTTTGCGTTGTTATATGCGGACAGACAGACAGACAGACGGACGACTATAGGTGCTACGTATTTATATAATTACGAACGCACCTAACAAATATAGGGAAAGGTGGCCTAAAATGATATTAACGGGAAAAATGATTCACAGATGTTCACTTTCAGACAGGTGGCGCTATCTACAGGGTAACACATATACTAGCTGTGATAAGTGAAGAAGTAGCATTGGCAGTATTCAAGTGATCACCGTATTACGCGTCTGAATAGAAACCTTTGAAAAATTGGGTTTTATAACATCTGTTATAAGGTAAGCACTAACTTTCATATTTATTTAGATATACAGTTTTTCATGTACAGAAGTATGACTTAGTTTACGTAATGGACTATATTCTTAGATATGAATTACACTTATGTACTGTCATAATTACTTTTATATACTTTATTTTGCCGATAAAAAACAATTTACAATTATTTTTACATGAAGGATCATTTTTCCCTTTGGTGAGGGTAAAATGATCCTTTGGACTTTTTTTAAAAAGTCTATTTTTTTCATTACTGAATTTGGGTTTAAAATATTATTAATATACGTTTATAATGCAAAATATAGTGTAAAACATACTAGTAAAGGGCAAAAGTTTTACTTAAACACTTATGCTAGTTTACATAATTTTTCCTCTTAAGGGGATCATTTTAGGCCACCTTCCCCTATATATATATTTAGAACAGATAAACTGTAGGACAGAGTTAATTTTCAAAATGAATACTTCCAATCACTCATGCTATAAGAATACCAATTTATAAATGCGAATTTTTCTCAACTTTTAATTATATAGTTCATCCAAGATAAATAGTGCTAGTTTCAATTGAGAAGTAATAGAATATAGTTTTTCATTAAATAATGCATTTTTGTTTTAATTTCCTCGGTTAGTTTCTTTTTTACTCGTAAAATCACGAAGTCTTTTAAGTTTATTGGAAAAATTAAAATAGACGGAATATATTTGTAAAATACAATTGTTGGATTAACATTATTTTTATAAAATGCTTATAGATACCTACGGTGGAGTAGATAAGCAACAAAATTTATATATATAAGCAAAGTAAAGCTTTTTCATGCGCACAAAGAAAAACAGTTTATGTTAATTATTAAATAAAAATCACGAGTAAAATTTCCCATACACAGTCACTTTCGTTTTTTTTCTAGATTTCTGCAACACACTTCTGTAAAAAAATAACTTTTCTTTTCAATTAATGAACTGCTTTCCAAAATATACTGTCTTTTTTAATACCCCTTTTTTGTTCACAAGTTAAATACTTAATTACTCAAATTAAAAATTATCCTCACCAAGTTGAAAAAAAAGAAAAAAAAGAAAACGAAACGAAACAAGCAATGTTTCAGAAACACAGAAATGAGAAAGAAAATTATTATTTATTTATTTATTTATTTATTTATTGTAAAAACTGCTAAGTCTATTGCAAAGTTTTCGTTGAAATGAAAGATCAATTGGAAAAAGGCATGTTTTCAAAAATAGTAAATGAAAAATTAAACTTTATATTTATCCATCTGTAAATATGTTATCTATAGTACAAATCCATTTTGTAAAAAAAGAAACAAAGCTACAATTGAATAAATAATCCAATATTAATGTATTATCAATAATTGATAATCAATATTCCTGAAAATAAATTAATACAGATTAAACATCTAATAGCAGGGAAGACCGAGCTATGCTCGGTCAAAATTAAATTTGAATTCAAATATCATGACCCATGACCAAAATGACCCACTAATTGAATTTTCTCGAACATGTGACTTAGCCCAACAGTCTTCTCGTGCCCGAAAACCATTGGATGCAGAAATTAGTGTAAATTGAGCCGTTTTAGATCTTGACCCACAATGACGCAGAATTGACCCATTGATCGAATTTTCTCGAAGCCGCTTTTAGCGTACCCGAAACTCGTAGGATACAAAATTTAATCAAAAACGTTAGATCCGTTTTTTAGATAAAATTAATTTGACCCGCTTTGACCCAAAAATGACCCACTAATTGAACGTTCTCGAACATGTGACCCAGCCCAATTGTCTTCTCGTGCCCGAAAATAGTTGGATATAAAATTTCGTCAATATCGTTTGAACCGTTTTTCAGATACAATTAGCTTGACCATGACCCAAAATGACCCAAAATGACCAACTAATTGAATTTTCTCGAACATCTGACCTAGCCCAACAGTCTTCCCGAAAACTATTGGATGCAAAATTTAGTGTAAATTGAGCCGCTTTTTAGATCTTGACCCACAATGACCCAGAAATGACCCACTAATCGAATTTTGTCGGACATGTGACCTAGTCCAATGATTTTATCGTGCTCGAAACTCGTAGGACACAAAATTTAATCAAAATCGTTAGAGCCGTTTTTTAGATAAAATTAATTTGACCCGCGTTGACCCAAAAATGACCCACTAATCGAAAGTTCTCGAACATGTGAACCAGCCCAATAGTCTTCTCGTGCCCGAAAACCATTGGATGCAAAATTTAGTGTAAATTGAGCCGCTTTTTAGATCTTGACCCACAATGACCCAGAAATGACCCACTAATCAAATTTTCTCGAACATGTAACCTAGCCCAATGATTTTCGCGTGCCCGAAACTCGTAGGATACAAAATTTAATCAAAATCGTTAGAGCCGTTTTTTAGATAAAATTAATTTTACCCTCTTTGACCCAAAAATGACCCACTAATCGAAAGTTCTCGAACATGTGACCCAGCCCAATAGTCTTCTCGTGCCCGAAAATAGTCGAATACAAAATTTCGTCAAAATCGTTTGAACCGTTTTTTAGATACAATTAGCTTGACCATGACCCAAAATGACCCACTAATTGAATTTTCTCGAACATGTGACATAGTCCAACAGTCTTCTCGTGTCCGAAAACCATTGGATGCCAAATTTAGTGTAAATTGAGTCGCTTTTTAGATCTTGACCCACAATGACCCAGAAATTACCCACTAATCGAATTTTCTCGGACATGTAACCTAGCCCAATTATTTTATCGTGTTCGAAATTCGTAGGACACAAAATTTAATCAAAATCGTTAGAGCCGTTTTTAGATAAAATTAATTTGACCAGCGTTGACCCAAAAATGACCCACTAATTGAAAGTTCTCGAACATGTGATTCAGCCCAATAGTCTTCTTGTGCCCGAAAATGGTCGGATACAAAATTTCGTCAAAATCGTTTGAACCGTTTTTTAGATACAATTAGCTAGACCATGACCCAATATGACCCGAACTGACCCACTAATCGAATTTTCTCGAACATGTGACCTAGCCCAATGGTTTTATGGTGCCCCAAAACGGTAGGATACGAAATTTCGTGAAAATTGTTAGAGCCGTTTTTAAAATAAAATTTGCATATATATATATATATATATATATATAACCACACACAAGATTTGCTCGTATTAGAATATATGATAAAAATGTAGAAATTACTACTTGTATGTTTCATTTTCTTAAAAAAATGCTAAAAAAGCATACTAAAGTGCATAACGATTTAATTAAATAAATTTACACATAGTTTGTAACGAAATTCGACGTTAAGATCAATCCGGGGCTGATTGGGAGGTGGTTGGTTGTCATATTTTTTTATTATTATTTTGCATACACTGTAAAGGAAAGAAAAATATATCTTAATCTAAAAAAAATATAATATAAATACAAACGGAGATACAGAATAACCTCTACATAGATACCCGCAATTCCGAAAACCGTTCTTTATAATACAGAAGCTTCAGAAACCAATTTATTTTCGAAAGTTAAAGAAGCATTTATAAAACAAAGTTTCTTTTGCTGCTACTGATTTTTCAAGAAGTTTCCGAGTAATTTTTAATCAGTTAAACAGTTTTTTCAACTCGAAATACAGATTTTTCGGATGCTATCGATTCTTAAGTAAACTTTTTCATGTTCAACAAAGATGTCTTACAGACAAACATGATAGTTTAATTGGTTTAATATTAACATTGAAATTAATAATATTATGTTGCACTTGCATGTATGAATTCAATTACGCTTATGAAAATGTTTACTTGAGATTTGATAAAATACTAAACACCAATATTTCGGTTTGAGAATATACTAATTAATTCAATATCAAACTAAGTACTTAAAAACGTTTCTAAAAATCAGGGGCAGTTAAAGAAACTTTTTAACTTTTACAATTGCTTCGTTAAACCTCGAAAATATACTGGTTACTGATGTTTCGAAAGATAAACAACGCATTTTTTAATCGGGTGTAACCCGGAAGAAATTATTGTATATTTTAGTACGTGGTTATGTTATACTCTCGTATATCAGCAGACATTTTTTTTCAATGTAAACTGTGCTAGCTCATAAATTAACTAATACATATGTTTCATGATATGATTCAATGGATATCATTTATTCTCTAACTTCTCTTTTGTGTGTCAATTTGCAGTATGTAGGATTCAAAGTTGGTTCTGTATATGTAAACGATTTTGTAAGTTTTTTTGTGTAGAAAATAAATGCTTTCAAAATATTCGTATATCCTTAACAGAATTACATACTTAAAAGCAGTTATATTAGTTCAGTTGTATACCTTTTAATATTATTTTATAATATATGTGTATTTGTTACTTATAATTATAAAAATCATAAACTAACTGGCTATTCGTACACATAAAGTAGAGTTAATTTATTTGAAAAGAAATGGCAGTTCGTTTTTACTACTCCTTCAGCCTGAATTATCGGTTTATGCCATGTCTTAGAAACCTTCAGCATAACATTACTTTATTCCGCATTTTGTTAAGGCGATTAAATATGATGTGTTTAAGAAATCATTAAATCACCCCACGTTCCATATAATATTAAAGAAAAGAATTACCCCAGTCACTGGTTATTATATTGTCTAAGGAAATTGAAAATGGGATTAAACGGATTTAGATGACGTTGTCAGAATGGTTAAATAAAGAATACATATTTGACAATAAAGGTTATTATTTTAATCATAGTATTTTCTATAACTGTATAAGTTTTTTTTATCTAAATGTAAAAATAGAGAAATTCGTAAAATGTATTTCATTAATGGTTTAATATAAACGTTTTTCTCTTCAGACAAGCATTAACTGCATACATAAGAAGTCAACTGTAGAAGCATAAATGTAGATATTCTTCACATTATACTGGAAAATCTAAATATTTAATATTTTTGATAATTGAAAAAGCGTAGTATACCGGTAGAGTGACGGTGGCACTGGTGGACACTGTACCATTAATGGTATTTAATTAAAAAAATAGAATTTGAATGTCTCGCAGAGTATATACATATGTGTGTGTTAAATTCTTTTCCCGCTAGTGAGGGAAAGTTGTGAAATCCCAGCTAGAAAAAGTTTGCAAAAAAAGTGCAAAAAAAAAAGTGCACAAAATCCGAGCGTATTTGGCACCTCTACTTGTGTATAAAAAGTGCAAACTGAAATGTGCAAAAAAAGTGCAAACTGAATTGTGCACAAAAAGTGCATAATCAGAGGTGCCAAATACGCTCAGATTTTGTGCACTTTTTTTTTGCACTTTTTCTGCATACGAAATAATCCCTAAATTTTGCAGTTTTTATGCACAATCAGAGGTGCCAAATACGCTCAGATTTTGTGCACTTTTTCTGCATACGAAATAATCCCTGAATTTTGCAGTTTTTATGCACAATCAGAGGTGCCAAATACGCTCAGATTTTGTGCACTTTTTATTTTACACATTTTTTGCATACCAAATAATTCCTAAATTGTGCATTTTTATGCATAATCAGAGTCTCTGATTATGCATAAAAAATGCACAATTTAGGATATTTTTGGCATGCAAAAAATGTGTAAAATATAAAGTGCACAAAATCTGAGCGTATATGGCACCTCAGATTTTGTGCATTTCTTCAAGTAGATTTTTTGCATACCGAACATTTTAAGCATATATTTAAATCAAGATTCAGCTTACTATGAAATTTACAGCTATCAATGTATAATAAACCCACTTTTGGAAAGATGCATAATTATACATAGGATTATGAACAATAATTTTATCAGACATGGTACAAGTTCACCAACATGCGGAAAAAGAAAATAAGCTTAAATTTAAATATGTAAATTTTATAATTAAATATAACACTGAATACAGTAAAAAACATGTCCAATATTGTTAAAACCCAATAAGAGAAAATTATTACACTTACTTGAAAAGAGCTGCACTAAATTCTAGTTATTAGTTGAAAATGTTTTAACTAATGTATTTGAACTTAGAAAATGGCATTAAAAAAAATCAACTTTACTTATTTTTGTTTATTTACACAAGTGCGATCAGCTTTTTCTCATCATTTCACTTCCAATCCAGTCATTGAAAATTTTGACTGTTGCAACTGGATGCAATCATTTTTCTGATTGCAAAGAGCTTTGATAGACGACTGCTAAAATCTAGCTGCTATTGGGAAAATGTGAAAGAAACCACAGCACACACAAAAAAAATGACCATTGCAGTACAGCTGCTGCATTTATTTGAAATCACAACATAAATAATAAACTAATGGTACTCTGTTCCGGTAATGTAATGTATACAGTAAATGTTCCGGACTTGAATTTTCTTGCTTTTAGATTTAAACAAAATAAAAGATTTTATTAAGTAGTTTGTTTTTCTGCAGGAAAAAATAATAGTTAAAATTCACTTATTTTCATGTGTAATATATGGACAAACTGGAAAATGTTGTTCATATAAACAATATCTCAAATCTCAAACTTGAAATTTACTGTCTATACTATTAAAAATGTGTATAACTATGTATCTATATTAACCTCAAAGGCTCAGACTGTTGGGTGCAGAGCTGAGAAATTTTTAATAAAGTTGCATAATAGGAAGGACCATAAAAAAAAAAATCCAAAATTTTAATTAGATTTTTTTTTGTTATGTGAATTTTGTTTATGTTTTGTGATTTTTGCTCAGCCAATTTATATTCAGAGTCGCTAGAGGAAAGGGGGGAAAGGAAGAAGTAGTTGTCAGAAGAAATATATAAAATTTAGGAAGCTTGAACAGTATTTTTTTTTTGTTAATGTTTGTGTGTGAATGTGAACGAAAAATTTGATTTTCAATTAATTTTTAAATAAAAGATCATTTTTACATAGTGTTCTCATTTGATGTTTTTCAAAGGGTGCTGCACCCTGCCCTTTTCCTTTAAACTTGCCGATGCACCCTGTCCGTTTTAGATAATGATATTGTAAAAGCGCCCTGCTCGTTTTCCCCCCAGTAGCTTCTTTTTGTATCTTCTACATGTTTTTTAATATTTGGCTTTTTCCTCTCATACCTCCCCCCCACCGTAAAAAAAAAACAGATGCAACAACTGCATATTGTATTTCTTTTAAATGCTAAAAAGATGTAAATTAACAACATAATACAAATATAACTTTTATTAGGTTGTTCGACATGTTTTGACTCACTCCGGGTCATTTTCAAAAACATTTTGAACAACATTTTCCAAATCTCAAACTAGAAATTTACTCTAGATTAATTTTAACACAATTATTCAAATTCTTGGCCCGGACATTTTTTGTCCAGTTGGAAAATTACAACTAGTGATGCACAGAATATTTGGTATGTATTCGGCCATACTACAAATATTTAATTAGGCTGAAAATAGGTCGCACTCGGCCTAACCAAATATCAAACTATTCAGTTTTGCTGAATATCTTTATATATGGCCCAACCAAACAGGCTTTTAAAAATATTTTCAAAAAATTTAGTTAAATTTTATTTTTAACTGTTAATAAATAAAGATATCCCGGAAAATTAAGAAGTAGAATTATATTCAAATAAGAGAGATTACTTGTACATTTATGTATTTCCTGTTTGAAAAGTAACAACTAAGAAAATTAACTGTTAATGATGACATTCATAAGAACTAATAATGCATAAATGTAAGATCGTGAACATTGTTTTCTTTTTCAAAACTGAGTGTTTCTAAACAAACATAATGGAAGATAATGTGCAGCTTTCAGGGTAAAGGTGAAAATAAGCACTCGCCAGTCGCCATTCATCGATTAAACTTTAAAAACTGGCCAAATGCAGGATTTCCTGATTGCCCTTTTTCCCTACATTTTGCGATTTTTCAGCATCCATTCGACGAAATTCGTAATTTTTATGTACCCGTTTGAAGAAATTCATGGCTTTTATGTGCCCGTTCCAAGAAATTTACGATTTTCTGTGCATAATCAACAAAATTCATGATTTTTTACACAGCAATCGATAAATTTCATGATTTTTACGCATTCGATCGATGAAATTCATGCTTTTTAGACGTTCGATAGATAAAATACATGATTTTTACATGCTCAGTTGATAAAATTAATTTTTTTTACACGCCCGGTCAACAAATTTCATTAATTTTATGCGTTCGGTCGATAAAATACATGATTTTTACACGCTCGGTTGATAAAATTAATTATTTTTACACGCCCGGTCAATGAATTTCATTATTTTTACATGCTTGGTCAATAAAAATTCCTGATTTTTACATGCTCGGTCGATAAAATTCATAATTTTTACACGCTCGGCCGATAAAAATCATGATTTTTACACGCTTAGTCGATAAAATTCATGATTTTTTTCACGCTCGGTCGATAAAATTCATGATTTTTTTCACACTCGGTCGATAAAATTCATGATTTTTTTCACACTCAGTCGATAAAATTCGTGATTTTTTCACACTCGGTCGATAAAATTAATTATTTTTACATGCCTGGTCAACGAATTTCATTATTTTTACATGCTCGGTCAATAAAAATTCATGATTTTTACACGCTTGGTCGATAAAATTCATGATTTTTACACGCTTGGTCGATAAAATTCATGATTTTTCACACTCGGTAGATAAAATTCATGATTTTTTCAGGCTCAGTCGATAAAATTAATTATTTTTACACGCCCAGTCAACGAATTTCATTATTTTTACTCGTTCGGTCGATAAAATACATGATTTTTACATGCTCGGTGTATAAAATTAATTATTTTTACACGCCCGGTCAACGAATTTCATTATTTTTACTCGTTCGGTCGATAAAATACATGATTTTTACATGCTCGGTTAATAAAATTAATTATTTTTACATGCCCGGTCAACAAATTTCATTATTTTTACGCGTTCGATCAATGAAATTCATGGTTTTTACAAGTTCAATCTACAAAATTAAGGATTTTTACGTGTTCGATCTACGAAATTCAGGATTTTTACGCGGTCGATCGCACTGCAAATTCTTAAACACAAAAATAAACACATTTAAGAACACTTTTTTGTCACCAAATTAACAACACAATTTTTGTGTTGTGATTGTATTCTTAATGTGTTGCTATCTAGAAATGTGTTCTAAAAATAGTGTTGTTAGTTGTGCTGAAATAGTGTTGCAAATAGTGTTGATGAAAATGTGTTCTTGTACTAGTGTTGTGTTGTACAATACTTTGTCACCAAATTAACAACACATTGTAAACACCACACACATTTAGCACACTATAAAACAACATATTTAAAACGTTTCTTACATCCAGTCTTACATCCAGTCACACTGTGAAATGTTCCAGTGATTTATTATTATTAATATGTTATAGAACAAGAGACTCACAAAACATTTTTCAAGATAAGACACATGTATAAATGTCAAAATATCAATTCAGGAATTACGATTTATTTATTTTGTTAATAATTCATAATGTATAATGAAGAATATTTTTAGTTCATTTCATAATCAAGCACAAGCTCTAAAAATTTCGATAGTACAAAGTATTTAATTAATAAATATATTTGCAGAAATTTATATTTTATCAAATTTACTATGTATTATGTATACATATTATCAAATCAACTAATTTAAAATTGTCAAATACTCAAGTTAATACGTTTCAATTTAGTAAAAATCAATTCTCGGTAAAACTTGTAAATTCTTCAATTGTTTATAAATAGTTTGTTTAAATTTCAGAAAAATAAGAAAATAAATCAAATGTAACAACATATGTTTCAACTTTTTTTTTTATTAAAACGCATCATTAAATTTATTTATGGATGTTAAGCAAAAACTACTGTGCGAGAAAATTCATTAGATAAAAATAGGAATAAAATGAAATTATTATAAGCTCTACATAAATAATTTAAAATACAAGCAAATAGATGAGGCGATATCATTGTACTTTCACGAGATAATAATCTGAACATTCGACATCAAGATTATGACTTAAAATGTCTTATCTTGAAATTAATGTATTGAGCCATTTCTAATACAACATATAAATATTTATTTAATAATAAAACATGATATAAAAACACACTGAAACATTTCACATACCTGTATTTAAAGTGTATTCCTGTATATTTCCATCGTTTATTTATTTGCCATAAATGGCGTTATTTAGTCTTTAAATGGCGCACGTGGCACGCGAGTGCGATACACTAGAATCCAACGGCAGCCATTACAATTCTTAATTGTACAATCTTCCTCTCCAGTCCCTTGTGACGGCGAAGTGAAAATGAGGGAAAACGCATCACAGCGCATGCGCAAACACCAGATACACTCTGGGCGTCAATACTTAGTATGTGTTTCAAAAGTGTTGCATAAAGCATTTAAAATCTCAATGTGCTCTTAAAATAGGACGACAACACAATCTAAACACATTTTCTTCTCTGGTAATTTTTAACAACACTTTTTGCACAGTCTTTTACCTAGCACAACGCATTCGCAACACATTCACAACATAATCCATACGATTTTAGTTAGAAGTGCTTATTATTATGTTCAGGTAGCGTTGCAAAAGTGTTTTACGAATTTGCAGTGCGACGAAATTCAGGATTTTTACGCGGTCGATCGACGAAATTCAGGATTTTTTAGAGTGTCAACAATACTCCAGATTGTAAAACATGCAATGGGAGTTATGGGATGAAAAAAAAAAGCAAAATATTAATTGGTTATTTTTTTAAACCAAAAACATTGGGAATGAGGTGTCCATTAATGGCATATCTACATAGCTGCAACCTTGGCATAATCGTAATTGTGAGGGCCGCAAGATAACAAGAAGATAACAAAATTCCTAAACAGCGTAATTAAACTGGACACAGTAATAAAATATAATGTAATAAGATTTATTAAATTATAAAATAATACTTACATGAGATGTATCAACAAGTCTCTGTTCAACCACATTTTACTAGCAGCTAAGCTTCCACTCTGGAAGAGAAGAAAATCAATAACAACCCAATACAAAATGGCTTATAACTGAATATAAGAACATTTTATAAATTTATTTTAATTCACAGAAGAAGCTACAAAGCTTAATTAATCAAAGTTTAACTAAATTAATTAAAAAAGTTTTAAGACTATACTCTTTTTAAGTTATAACTCAAAGCTAAAGCACAGTTTGTTTTTTTCTGTAAAGGCTTCTTGTAAAAAGGTCTGGTTCATAAAATGGCAGTATCTGTGTTAAATATTATGTAAAATTGTTTTATAATTTAACTTTTAATACTTTAGTCTGAAATATGAAAATATTAGGCCAGCCGAATATTCGGTATACTTGTGGGCTGAATATTCAGTATTCGGCCAAAATCGCTATTCAGTGCATCCTTAGTTTATAGTAATTTAAATTTACTTTATAAGCTTTTAAAATTTTCGTAATTACATTTTAAAAGTTACAGATTACTAACTAATATGCTAAAACATATGTATCAACAATTATACATCCCAAGAAGGAAATCCATATACTGCGATATTTTTTAATATTCCTTTAGATTCCGGTTTCAGAGGTTTTATCAAATAAATACTTGACAAAGTTGATTACATAGTTAAATATTATGTACTTTATGATTAAAATAAGTTGGCTATTATTTACTTTGTGGAGGAGGAAGAGGGGAAGGGGATCAAAAAGTATGTTTACCTCCTGTGAACAAAAACAGCATTTTGGCCTTGAATGAGGGTTCCTGCAGTAGAGTTCCCCCCCCCCCCCCCCAACAAATTTTGACAAACAAAATCAAAGCATATTTTATATATTTTAAATAATTTTTTAGTTTACTTTCAATTAATAATTCCAAAATAATATTCATCCACATTTACTTATTATAAACGCATTATTTAATTTTATTGAATCATTTATTTATATTTAATAATAGAAGTTAAAATGTTTTGATTTAACTTGGTTATTAGGGTGGGTCGAAAAAACCGAAATTTATATAATCGAAACGTAATAGTGCGGAAAAGTTACCATTGGTAATAAGGAATAAATTCACAAAATATTACAGCAAATGGTTAATATCTTTTACCGCCGCAAAGAGGGCAAAGTTAAAAAAAAAACATTTTTTTTTTTTTTTTTTTTTAATAAATTAAATTATCCAACTATACCAATACAATTTCTAATAGAATGCAAAAGCTACATCAAGATGTTAGTAATGTTCCAATAAAATGTCATTATGGTGAAATTATTTCTATTACCGCCGCAGGGGCAGCCAAAATTTTGAAAAAAACGGCAAAAATTTCAATTTTCCGTTTTTTACTTTTTTTCAAATTCATATTATATGTCTACTATTAAAAAAAATTACATTATATCTAGTAATACCTAATAAATGTCTAGTAATTTTGATGATCGGGATTGCCAACCAAGGGCGAGAGGGGCCCGCCCCTCTTAAATTTTGGAAAAAAGGGCTTTTTGAAGAAATTTTTGTGATTTTATGGTAAATTTAAGGATTTTTTTAGTAGGGGCGACCTTTTACATAAATTCCCCCTCAATTTTCACTTTTTCTCCCCCCTCCCAACAAAAAATCTCTAAAAAGTTCCGGAAAATCCCCAAAATCACTTCAAAAAACACATTTCTCTCAAATTTAGGGGGGGGGGGGCTCTCTCGCCCCTGGTTGGCAATGCTCATGATCAAAATTACTACACATTTATAAGTTATTACAAGCTATAATGTAAATTTATTTAATTCTAGACATATAATAAAAATTAAAAACTTTAAAAACGAAAAATTGAAATTTTTGCCGTTTTTTTTTTTTTCAAAATTTTGACTGCCTCTACAGCTGTAATAGAAATGATTTCGACCCGATTGATTATGTCAGAAACTAAACAAATGTTTTGATTTATCACTCAAGGTCAGAAATCTCATTTTTTAAATCAAAATATTTTTACTTTCATTATTAAATATAAATAAATTAGTCAATAAAATTAAGGGGGGTGGGCTACAAAAAGTATGTTTACCTCCTGTGAACCAAAAAAAAAGAGCTAGTTTTGGCCTTGAATGAGGGTTCCTGCAGTAGAGTTCCCCCCCCCCCCCCCAACAAATTTTGACAAACAAAATCAAAGCATATTTTATATATGTTAAATAATTTTTTAGTTTACTTTCAATTAATAATTCCAAAATAATATTCATCCACATTTACTTATTATAAACACATTATTTAATTTTATTGAATCATTTATTTATATTTAATAATAGAAGTTAAAATGTTTTGATTTAACTTGGTTATTAGGATGGGTCGAAAAAACAGAAATTTATATAATCGAAACGTAATAGTGCGGAAAAGTTGCCATTGGTAATAAGGAATAAATTCACAAAATATTACACCAAATGGTTAATATCTTTTAAATATCTTTTACCGCCGCAAAGAGGGCAAAATTTAAAAAAATCGCTTTTTTTTTTTTTTTTTTTTTTTTTTTTTTTTAAATTATTTAACCATACCAATACAATTTCTAATAGAATGCAAAAGCTACATCAAGATGTTAGTAATGTTCCAATAAAATGTCATTATGGTGAAATTATTTCTATTACCGCCACAGAAGCAGCCAAAATTTTGAAAAAAAACGGCAAAAATTTCAATTTTCCGTTTTTTACTTTTTTTCAAATTCATATTATATGTCTACTATTAAAAAAATTTACATTATGTCTAGTAATAACTAATAAATGTCTAGTAATTTTGATGATGGAGATTGCCAACCAAGGGCGAGAGGGGCCCGCCCCTCTTAAATTTTGGAAAAAAGGGCTATTTGAAGAAATTTTTGCGATTTTATGGTAAATTTAAGGATTTTTTTAGTAGGGGGGACCTCTTACATAAATTCCCCCTCAATTTTCACTTTTTCTCCCCCCTCCCAACAAAAAATCTCTAAAAAGTTCCGGAAAATCCCCAAAATCACTTCAAAAAATCCCTTTCTCTCAAATTTAGGGGTGGGGGGGTGGGGGGGGGCCTCTCTCGCCCCTGGTTGGTAATGCTCATGATCAAAATTACTACACATTTATAAGTTATTACAAGCTATAATGTAAATTTATTTAATTCTAGACATATAATAAAAATTAAAAACTTTAAAAACGAAAAATTGAAATTTTTGCCGGGTTTTTTTTCAAAATTTTGACTGCCTCTGCAGCGGTAATAGAAATGATTTCGACCCGATTGATTATGTCAGAAACTAAACAAATGTTTTGATTTATCACTCAAGGTCAGAAATCTCATTTTTTAAATCAAAATATTTTTACTTTCATTATTAAATATAAATAAATTAGTCAATAAAATTAAGGGGGGGGGGCTTCAAAAAGTATGTTTACCTCCTGTGAACCAAAAAAAAAAGAGCTAGTTTTGGCCTTGAATGAGGGTTCCTGCAGTAGAGTTCCCCCCCCCCCCCCAACAAATTTTGACAAACAAAATCAAAGCATATTTTATATATTTTAAATAATTTTTTAGTTTACTTTCAATTAATAATTCCAAAATAATATTCATCCACATTTACTTATTATAAACACATTATTTAATTTTATTGAATCATTTATTTATATTTAATAATAGAAGTTAAAATGTTTTGATTTAACTTGGTTATTAGGGCGGGTCGAAAAAACCGAAATTTATATAATCGAAACGTAATAGTGCGGAAAAGTTGCCATTGGTAATAAGGAATAAATTCACAAAATATCACACCAAATGGTTAATATCTTTTAAATATCTTTTACCGCTGCAAAGAGGGCAAAGTTTAAAAAAATCGCTTTTTTTTTTTTTTTTTTTTTTTTTTTTTTAATTAAATTATCCAACCATACCAATACAATTTCTAATAGAATGCAAAAGCTACATCAAGATGTTAGTAATGTTTCAATAAAATGTCATTATGGTGAAATTATTTCTATTACCGCCGCAGGGGCAGCCAAAAGTTTGAAAAAAAAAAAAAAAAACCGGCAAAAATTTCAATTTTTTTTTTTTTACTTTTTTTCAAATTCATATTATATGTCTACTATTAAAAAAAATTTACATTATATCTAGTAATAACTAATAAATGTCTAGTAATTTTTGATGATGGGGTTGCCAACCAAGGGCGAGAGGTGCCTGCCCCTGTTAAATTTTGGAAAAAAGGGCTTTTTGAAGAAATTTTTGCGATTTTATGGTAAATTTAAGGATTTTTTTAATAGGGGGGAAATCTTACATAAATTCTCCCTCAATTTTCACTTTTTCTCCCCACTCCCAACAAAAATTCTCTAAAAAGTTCCGGAAAATCACTTCAAAAAACCCCTTTCTCTCAAATTTAGGGGAGGGGGGGTGGGGGGGGCCCTCTCTCGCCCCTGGTTGGCAATGCTCATGATCAAAATTACTACACATTTATAAGTTATTACAAGCTATAATGTAAATTTATTTAATTCTAGACATATAATAAAAATTAAAAACTCTAGAAAAAACGAAAAATTTAAATTTTTGCCGTTTTTTTCAAAATTTTGACTGCCTCTGCAGCGGTAATAGAAATGATTTCGACCCACCCTATTGATTATGTCAGAAACTAAACAAATGTTTTGATTTATCGCTCAAGGTCAGAAATCTAATTTTTTAAATTAAAATATTTTAACTTTCGTTATTAAATATAAATGAATTAGTCAATAAAATTAAGTGGGGGGGGGGCTTCAAAAAATATGTTTACCTCCTGTGAACAAAAAAAAGAGCTAGTTTTGGCCTTGAATGAGGGTTCCTGCAGCAGAGTTCCCCCCCCCCACCCCCAACAAATTTTGACAAACAAAATCAAAGCATATTTTTATATTTTTTAAATAATTTTTTAGTTTATTTTCAATTTATTCGAAAATAATTTTCAATAATAAAAGTTAAAATGTTTTGATTTAACTTGGTTATGTTAGAAACAAAACAAATGTTTTGGTTTAACTGGGAGTTATGTCAGAAACAAAACAAATGTTTTGATATAACTGGGTTATGTCAGAAACAAAACAAATGTTTTGATTTAACTGGGTTATGTCAGAATCATTGTTCGAAATTAGCAGTCAGTCGTCAAATGCAACTACATAGCATTTGACGACTACAAAATTGTTCCCGGGAGTTAAATTTGATGCCTAACCCTTTTTAACACTTATTTTTTGTTTAACTTAGCCAATCACTCGCTTTTGAAAATTTGGTCTGACACCAAACATAAATTCTAATGCGAGACAGTTTGAGAGCGATTTTTAGCAGAGTGTACAAATCCAAATGAATACATTAATTTATGCAAACTTCTAAACTTTATATTGAACCTGCCATTTAGCACTGCTGAATGTGAAAAGGGATTTAGTCAGTTTAATTTAATAAAAAATGATATACATAACCGTTTATCCACTGATATTGTTAATGATTTATTAATGATAAAACTGTGTGGACCCAATTTAGCAGATTTTTGTCCAGATAAAGCTGTAAATCCCTGTGAAATGATATAGCTGAAGGACGGTTAAGAAATCCTGATTTTATTATCTAACTTTATTAAAATTAGTGGGTATTGTTTGACTTTCATCTGTGCACTCTACATGCAGTCAAGCATTGTTAGCATTAAATTGCTTAACCCTTTATATCCTGAATTAATTTTCCAGCTACTTTTTAAATGCTCAGAATCCTCGATTATTTCCACCAGTTATTATTTTTTTTGTAAAGTTTTTCTTATCTAATCATAGCATTTTTTAGATTCAATTAGGTGAAAATTTCTCATTTGATAAACCGGTGGTAACAGATTAAAAATTCTGTAAAAGACTCTCGTCGCGAAGGGGTTAAAGTGGTACTTATAAGTACCGTCAGGATAAAAAGGGTTAATGAGGATTTTTGCTTAACATGAATTGATAATGCAGTCCCAACAGATAAGATGGTACTATTATTTTAATGGTTAACACACACACAAATGTGGTCCTTTTAGATTTCATTTTAACAATTTTTTTTTTTTTTTTTTTTTTTTTTGCTAAATTTAAGTAATTATCAACAACGGATAAAATTTTGTTTAACATGGTTAAGTGCATTTTTCTATTAACCCCTTAACTGCCACGTGAGTATATATACGCCTTTAGAAAACATATTCTTCTTTTACAGGTTTGGCAAACCCGCGTGCCAATAAGGCATTTTTCATTACCAGTTCCGTATTTAGCTCACGGTAACATCTGTATTTTGCTATCACTATGCCAGAAAAGTTATCTTCAGCTTATTTATTCGCAAAATTCTCTGATAAAATAAGGTATTGGGGGGTCTTGTCAGATTTCGTTGGCAGTTAAGGGGTTAAATTTGAAAATGTAGTATTAACTAAAAAAGCTTTATCAGTTTTACAGTTGCTTCAATAATTATAATATTGTAGATTATGAACTTCAATAATTTAAATAAAAACAAAATATTCACAATTTTCTGTAAAATAGCATATAACTATACAGTTATGTGAATTTTAGAAATTGCAACTAGAAATTTTTTTTAGACGCCTAAGATAGTTACAGTAAGCATCACTTCACACCTACCTTTCATTACCCAATTTCTATCACTGGTCAGAAACAAAACAAACGTTTTGATATATTGCCTGCGGTCAGCCATCTCATTTTTTAAATCAAAACATTTTAACTTATATTATTAAATATAAATAAATTAGCCAATAAAATTAAATAATGTGTTTATAATAAGTAAATATGGATGAAAGGAAATGAGAAACAAAACAAATATGTCTTGATTTAAAAAACAAGATGGCACACAGCAGGTTAATCACAAAGCTGTTCCTTTATTACTTTATGCAGTTTAACCCTTAATTGCTGTCACAAAAACTGTTGCATACATACTGTGAGTGGTTTTGGTTTCCAAGACTGCTTGATTGAAAGATTAATAAAAAGCTCGAATAACTAATAAGATACTGCTTCTGTTCTAAACTTTATGTAGGGGAGACCGGTACACAGTGGACCACTTTTTCAGTTAACATTTTTTTTCTCTTCAACAGACTGACCGATCTGTATGAAAATATTTTTGAATATTCCTTAAACCTTCTTACATCCATCATAATTTTCTCACAACATAGTTTTCAATACATTTTTCAAAAAAAAAAATTATATACACTTGTGAAGTGGACCAGTGTACCCCGGAAGCGGGGTACAGTGGTCCACCCACCGGGGTACAGTGGACCACTATTAGGTATTATCTAAAATACAATATAAATCTATTTTTCATTAATCTAATTATTTTTTGTTGCCCGTTCACCCACAAAATAACATAGTAATATAAATTTTGAAGCAAAAACAAAAAAATTATATTTTGAAAATAATAACTGATTAATACAGGAACAATTGCAATTTAGTTGGAGTTATTACTTAAGTACAAAAAATCAGCTCACATTAAAATTTGCAAATTAAATTCTTAAGTACTTATGAGTAAGATTGAGCCTGGAATTTTCAAGAAATAATTTTGGGTCTTAGAGCAACATTATGAAATCATTGACATCAACAGCAGATTCATCTACAGTTTCAGAAGAAATAAACTGATTTCCATTCAATTTGCGTCTCATAAATCTTACTTGAATAAAATCATCAACAATTAGACTACAGTTATATTTATCAAAGGCAGTAAATACAAAACAAAATATTTCTTACTATGTTAAATAAATTGTTATTTTTATTTGTTTACTTTATTTTACAGTTAAATCTACTTTAAAACAATCTTTCTTTATAGAAAATAAGCAATTATTAAATATTTTGAACATTCTGCATTACAGGAGCAGAGTGGATTGTGGACCACTGTGCCCCAGGAGTGGGTGGTCCACTGTACCCCATGTTGAAGTTCAATAAATAATCATATTAATATTGTTCATAGCTTTCTTTTAAACATATTAACTTTAAAGTAAAATAAAAACAAGTATCTTAGCTTTGGTCATATATTACAGATACAGAGGACAGTCAATTCTCAAATACTCATCATACATTACATGCAGATAGATTTTAAAAACCAAATTTTGAAGGGAAAACTTGCGGGTATGTACAAACAAAACAAAAACACAATTTGATTATTTTTTTTTCTTAGAAGGACAGTAATTACTTGAACTTCATTTTTATAAACATGGGAAGACTTATTTTACTTTCTTTAATCATTGTTGAACGCTAAATTATACTTTGTGATAATTTAAGAAGTATTTTGTTTTGTTTATTTAAGGAGTTTAAGTATCTCCTTGGAAACTTTTTAATTTCTATGGAGTTTCTAAGTAGTGTAAGGCGTCTGTATGAACCCTGCTATAGTTAAACTGAAAATCACAAGTTACTGTGAAAATTAATAAAAGCACTACCGCTAAAAGCAGCTAAAAGATTTTTTTTTCCCAAAAGCCGTAGCATTTAAGCCTAACATTTATAACTAGGATTAGGGTGGTTTTATTCCAAATAAACGTTCATTTACAATGTTTTTTAGAGAACATTACAACATAAAATTGAATAATTTACCTTTTTCTGTAAAATAGACAACATCAGGCGAGAAAAATTGGGTTAGAATCTTGTATACAGGGTGATTCATAAAAGATGGGCAGAACTTTAAGGGGTTATAGTACACTTAAAGACAAATAATATTAAATAGGAGACTAAGGGTCCCAGACGTATTCCCAAGGAGATAGGGGGCATTAAAGTTTAGGGTCCGAAATTTCAAATGATTATAAAACATGGAAAAATTGGTCGATTCGTTTGCGGTTTTTGCAAAAAAATTTCTTTATGCCAGTATTTTCTTGAAATAAAATTTTAAAGTTCAATTTCAAAAAATGCTTATAGGGGGCGCTTTAGACTTTGGAGTAACAAACAACTATTTTTTAACGTTATTTTTTGTATTTCTTTAAATGATTTCGAAAGCTTAGACTTAAACTTAAATTTTGATCTAAAAATCTGAGTCCTAACGAGTAGTTAAGTAGCGTAAACTGAAATTTGAAATTTGAAACCCTTCTCCCCCCAGAACAAAAATCAGTTATTCCCGATCTTTGTGTCGTAGATTAGGCTCTAACTACTGCCGAGTTTTGCTAAAATTATTCTTTATGTCAGTATTTTCTTGAAAATAAATTTTAAAGAAAATTTTCAAAAAATTCCGATAGAGGGCGCTTTAGACTTTGGAGTAACGAACAACTATTTTATACCGTCATTTTTTGTGTCTCATTAAATGCTTTCTAAAGCTTAGACTTAAATGTTCAGCCCAAAATCTGAATCGTTAGACGTGGTTAAGTTTCTGGGGAGAGGGGTTTGAAATTTCTACTCCTGAGCACAGTTCAGTTTACCATGTCCACACATTGTGTGCTGTGATACGAGGTAAAAAGACACAAATTAGGATTATGTTACCAAAGCATATTTATTAACATGTAATCACAATAAATGTTCAAAATTGTGACCACCAGAGGTTATGCACGCAGAACAACGGCGACGAATGGAACGGCGAACATTCGCGAAAACATCAGGCTTTTCGAGCACTTCCCCTACAGCGGCGGAAAGTCTGGCGACCAGTTCCTCGGGGGATTCAATGGGTGTCTCATACATAAGAGCCTTCAATCGTCCCCAAAAAAAGAAATCGAGGGGTGAAAGATCTGGCGAGCGAGCAGGCCAAGCAACAGGACCACCTCGACCAATCCATCTGTTCGGAAATGTGATGTCCAGATAGTTGCGGACGTCTCGTACGTAATGGGCTGGCGCTCCATCGTGCTGGAACCACATGACCCGCCGGATGCGTGGAGGAACAACGTTTAACAGGTCTGGCAGCACATGTTGCAGAAATGTGAGGTATGTTTTACCGTTGAGGCGTTCAGGAAGAAGGTACGGTCCGATTAGGTGGTCTCCGAGGATTCCTGCCCAAACATTGATGGAAAAGCGTCTCTGATGAGCATGTGGATACGTAGCATGTGGATTGACATCCGCCCATACATGTGCATTGTGTGTGTTAAATGTACTTTCACGTGTGAAGGTACATTCATCGGTGAAAAGACCAGTTCGTCCAAAATGTGGATTTAGCGCGTTCTGCTGCAGAAACCAGCGGGCGAATTCAATACGATTTGGATAATCCCCTGGAGACAGTTTCTGGACTCGTTGCACATGAAACGGGAGCAAATGTTCATCCTTCAGTACCCTCCAAGTCGTGGACTGTGAGGTATCCACCTGGCTAGCCACTGTTCGTGTACTTGTACTTGGCTGCGCCGCTACTACATCCAGAATGGCTTCTGCAACAACTACTGATTCGTCCTTTTTTGCACGACCTGCATTCGACCGGGAAGCGAGAAATGATCCCGTCTCACACAACTGTCTGTGCAAGCGCTCGAAAGTTTTGCGGTTAGGCAACCGCCTGTTAGGAAATCGCTCTCCGTACATTCGTTGTGCCTCTGCACCATTTCCATCTGCCGCTCCGTAAATTAAATGCATCTCAGCCTTTTCCTTATTCATGAAGGGCACCATCTTCCGATTCATTACTACAGCGACTTACACTTGACTCACCGTTCAGTGGTTTTTATGCCTGAATCGTGTCGAAATTTTGCATACGTGTTCTTCTTCTTCCCCATTTGACATTTGCATACTTTCTGTTTCCTTCTTCACCCGGTGACTAGCGTCAGGAATGGAGCTTTAACGTTTGCATGAGCGACGTTTCCAACTGTGCCAGTGCCTTTATGAGTGAATTCCGACTATGCAGTCCTTGACGAAAGTTGTATTTTTGCCTCGTATCACAGCACAGAATCGTTGGGCATGGTTAAGTAGTGCAAACTGAACTATGTTCAGAAGTTGAAATTTGAACCCCCTCCCCTCGCTACTGAACCACGCTCAGCGATTCAGATTTTGAGCTGAAAATTTAAGTTTAAGTCTAAGCTTTAGAAAGCATTTAATGAGACACAAAAAATAACGGTATAAAATAGTTGTTCGTTACTCCAAAGTCTAAAGCGCCCCCTATTGGCATTTTTTGAAATTGAACTTTAAAATTTTATTTCAAGAAAATACTGGCATAAAGAAAATTTTTTGCAAAAACCGCAAACGAATCGACCAATTTTTCCATGTTTTATAATCATTTGAAATTTCGGACCCTAAACTTTAATGCCCCCTATCTCCTTGGGAATACGTCTGGGACCCTTAGTCTCCTATTTAATATTATTTGTCTTTAAGTGTACTATAACCCCTTAAAGTTCTGCCCATCTTTTATGAATCACCCTGTATACAATTCTTGTTTACGCTTGCCTCATGTATATCGACAACAGAAGGAAAGGCACCGCGCACGCGCAGATGGAAACTAATATATCCTCGACTCCTGTCGGACTGTCGGCCTGTCACACTGTTAAAAAAATTAGCAGTTGGAATTTTATTTAATTAGTTTTAGAATATATGCTTTATGTAATTTAGATCATTTTCACTGTCTCTGGGAGATGTAGAATGCCCCAACTGTGCATTTGAGAGGGGTAAAATTATAAAATTTCAAATCTTAAAAATTTAAATTAAAAAAAAAAATTAAAATTTTTGAAAATTTACCGAGAAGAAAATTTTGAGATATTCCTCATTTAAGTTTGTAATTTTTAAAAACTTAAAATTTTAAGAAAAGTTTTTTTTTTTGTTTTGTTTTTTTTGTTTTTTTTTTTTTTGAAAAAAATTATTAAAAAAAAAATAATGTACAGTAAAATATGTGTTTTAAAGCTATATTTTTCTTTATAATATCTATATAATATATACATATGTACATACGTCCAATTCAATGAGGGGGTTACCCCCCCCCATTGAATTATTATTAAAAAATGTTGAAAAAGAATTTAATCTTATATTATTAGTCAAATTGCAGGTCATAGAAGAACAGAAAGTGTGAAATATGTTTTATCCCCCCCCCAGCCCCACCTTCACATCCCTCGAGGGGGTGAGGGAGGAAAATATTGCTGGAAGGGGGGCACGAATCTGTGACGTTGAAATATTTCTTTTTAGGTAATATTGTATTCTCATAGGAAATACATGCACTTTTGAAAAAATTTACAGATTTGAATTGGCACCATTATGCATAGAAATAATCAAAACTTGGAATATAGAAATTTTTACATCTATAAAAAGTAAAGACTTTTGTGCATAAAAAATGCACACTTTTTGCGAACACGGAACAGGCAGTTATTTTATGCAAAAAATTTGCACAGTTTTTGAAAACAAAAAATATGCACTTTTTTGTATGCATAAAAAATGCATATAATGTGCACACAAAGTGTACACTTTTTGAAATATTCAAAAATATTCACTTTTTTTGCACAAATTGTACACAATTGAAACTTTTTTGCAAAAAAAGTGCAAACATTTTCTAGCTGGGATGGTCTCAGGAATATAATGATATATAATTAAAATGATCAATAAATAGCTCCCGGTTCCACTTTAGGGTGTAAATATGCAATTTTAGCCTAAAATATAATTCACACTGCAGTAATATTTTTAATTTCCATTTTTTCCCGCTAGCGCGGAAAAGTTAGAATAATATTTCAGGAACATAAGTGCAAAATTTTAGATTAATTAACAAATATCTGCTGGATCCACTTTGGGGTCTAAATATGGATAATTAGCCGAAAATTATTTAAATTTGCACATTTTAGTGATTTTTTTTCGATTCTCTATCCTCGCTGTGGAACCGGAAGATATTCATTAATTACTCTGAAATTTTGTATTATGCTCCTTATATATTCTTTCAAGTTTTCCGCACTAGCGGGAAGAAAAAATCTGAAATTAAAATCATTACTGAAATGTGAAAATTTAAAACATTTTAGGCTAAAAATTAATATTTAGAACCTAAATTGGAACCGTAAACTATTTATTGATTATTTTGAAATTTTGTGCATATATTGTTTAAACCATACTACAACTTTTCTGCGCTAGCGGGAAAAGAATTTCGAAAGAAATATTATCCCCCCTAATACTCGCTACACGTGTAGTTGCTCATAAATCACCTCCAGTGCTAAGGCGTCTTACTACAAAGTTTTTCAGACATCACATTGAGGTCATTACAACTCAAATATACGACCGTTCTTTCATCTTATCGTAATTTCTTATAGTTTAGAATAATGTAAGATAATTTTTAGTTGTCGTTTGTGCCTAGATTAAGCAATTTTTTATGCCTTTAGGTTTAATATGACAAAAAAAGCCTGCAACATTCGTGTATTGTGTTTTTTTATCCATGCATCCACCTGATGCACGTCTTACTCTGTCCACAACTAGTACTGGGGAATATAGCAATAACCATTAGCGGACTGCGCTGTAAAAAGCTGGAATCCTTGTGACAAGGGATGACATTGAGAACAGTGTGCTATAGCCGAACAAGAAACTGGATTATATATATATATATATATATATATATATTTGTATACCCGACAGCATGGTTTAATGAATTTTTGTGGAAAATTTGAGAATCTCGTCTCATAGAGGTCATAATTAATGACTAACAAGAGATGACTCAATGCAGAAAAGTGATTAATTGGTTCGAGGGTAGAACAGCTAACACCCAGAAAAAGGTCTTCACTCTATACTTCAAGAGTGAAGAAAAGAGTTTTACGCCCACGAAAAATCATTTTTACCACATCCTAATGTTATCTGTTCAATAAGAGACAAAACCGTTTACAGAAATTTACTACTTCCAAATTGTAATCTTTCCATTATTTAATGCAGGTAAATAAAGGCGATTATTACAATTGAATTATAATAACGAAATTCAAGAGACAGTTCCAATGCTGAAAAAGATTCGCCTGTGAAAACCGCTATTGTTTGAGTCAGTGCTTGTGGTAAATATGCAGGTGCTGCAACTTGGCTAGGCTTTTTTAATGATTACTAGCAATAATGTGATTAAAATTAAATTTACCCAATGAGATTTAACTGTAATAAAATGCTTCTATTAAACGTTGTATTGAAATATGGAATACTACGAAGATGATAAACTTTTTAGAGAGTGATTTTGTCAGTTTTAGACACGATATGTACTTTTTTTTAATTGTAATACATAAATAAGTTAACAACAACTAATTTTCTGTCATTAATATATTTATTTCGAACTGTTTCGTCTTTCATTTGACACTTCTTTCAAAAATTCAAATGTGGAACCTATGTGCCCACTACTACATTTTTCATTTCTACTACTGGCACATTTAAAACGTTGCTAAAAATTATCGTGCGTCAGATGTGTAAAGAAGAAATATTTGTAGCACTCCAGAGAAGAACAGAAGTACACAGAAGGAGCTAATTGTGATATCAACCACCTGCTGTGTTCGCATTTAGTAATGCTAAGAGCAGTACACTAAAAATAGACAAAAACTGAAGTGTATATACTACTGGTACAATGACCTTACGAAAAATTTTAAAATATAAAATAATCTTTACAAAGATTTTTTTTCGTTTAGAAAAACAGAAATTCATATATTTATACTGAAATATTTGCTAAGACATATTTATATTTGTTCATTTTCTTTACGGGACAATATTTCATAATGTATGTATTTTTACATATTATAAATAATAAAATGTTTAGTTTTTAATATGCTTCTACTTTGTTTACTTATTTAATAAGTTAACTTAAGTTTCAGTTAACTGATTAAAATAAGAAATGATAAACTTGTTAAATTCGTTTTGAAACTCGATAAATTAGTTTTTAGCATTTCTATAGCATAATATATTGGCATTTTCCTAGTCTAAGAAATCTACAGCAGTACACTACTTTAATCGGCCGTTTCTGATTAGGATTAAATATGATTTGTTTAAAAGGGCATTAAACTGCTTTAAATTTTATATAATACTAAACAAACATAGTTGCCTTAGTTAGGCGTTATTATCTCGTCTAAGAAATTTGTAAATGGTATCAAAGAGGTTTGAATTACCTCAGAATGTTTATATAAAGAATAAATATTTCAGAGTAAAAGACAAACATTTACTCCACTATTTTTTATATATCTTAAAGTCTTATTTATAATTCAACGTACATATTGATAGAGTAATAAAATGCATGTCCTTAATGGTTTATAAATAAACTTATTCATTTGAGACAGTAGAAGAGATTTATCTGTAAAAATATTAAGTCAACTATAGAAGTTTAATGTCTACAATTTTTCAGTATCAAGGGAAATGCAACTATTTAATATTTTTCTAAATTTCAAAAATTGTAGAAAAATATACACATTTCTTAAAAATACCGTAGAATGTCTACAAAGTTTAAAAAGAAACAATATTTTTTTCTTTATAGAAAGACAAATTCAAAGATGTATATTGAAGTATTTGGTAATACGTTTTATATGTATACAGTTTTTTTTTTTTTTTTTTTAAGAACGATATTTTATAATTTATGTATTTTTATACTTTATAAATAATAAAATGCTTATTTTTATATGTACTTATACTTCCCTATAATTTTGAGTTAATTTTAAAATAAGGAAATTAAAATTATTAAAATTATTTTTTATAATTTATTCTAAGTAATGTTTTGGCGTTTAATATGCCTATGAATGCGCAGTATTTTATTCGAATTTTTGAATAATCTGAATAAATATGAGAAGTGTACCAGATATATCTGTAAGAGATTGGTGGTCCGTCTACCAAAGAGGTATGAATGGTTGTTGCATTAAACCAATGTCTTATTTCTACCATTGATCTATGAAGTCTGAAAAAAAGAGGAGAAACGAATTTTCCTATTTACACTTGCATAACGATTTGTTGTAACATATCTCCACATTTTTTGGGTCGCAGTGAAATTAATTTCAATTTTAGGTTGATATATGAAAAGATGTGATAATAAATAGAATGAAATGATATTTGCCTTACATTAGCAAAAATATAATTTAAAAATCTGTAGACAAATTGCACTGAAATTTAATAATATACTACGAATATTAGATTGTATCATTCCCGTAAAAAGTGTGAGATTTCAATCAGATTTTATTTCTTGTTGAAGTACAAAAATAAGCTGTATTATATCCACACCAAACAGAAATTTGTTTGTACTATTTATTTTGTAATAAAACAGGTATTATGATTTTTTCTCTATGCAAATAGTCAATTTCCAGAAGTTGGGGAAATTTCTACATGAATTTCATTTGATTTTAGGAATGTCTAATACTTGTTTCAAAAGTACTGAAATGATTTTTTTTCAGATATTTCAAGAACACTATTATCAGCAATAACAAGAATATATATTTTACGGAATAGAATAATGCAGTATGAATGAAATTATAGGATTTGTTTGTGGTTGAAATATGTATTTATAATATATATATTAAATGCAAAGTTCGTTTTAAATCTTAACACGTGATTGATTTTTATATTCATAAAATCTATTTTAACACATACTTCTTTTTTTTTTCACCTTCTCAATAAAGGAATATTTGACAAGTGCAATAAAACACTGTTACTTTGTTTTATTTTTCAGATATAACACTTGTGATATCTGTAGTTCAAAATAAATTGCATTGTTTGTTTTGAAACATATAAAAGAACATGGAGTTTACATATATATAATTTTTTCCATAAAGCAATATATTTTCGACATTTTATATGTTTCTAGATCTCATTTTAAAAATTCAATTTTATTGTGTAACATTATATTTATATGATGTTAGCTAGAATTTTGACTTGAAGGAAAATTATGTAACATTTTAAATATTTAGATAAGTTTACTTAGTTTTATTGTATAATTAACAATACAAGATTTTAAAAAAAAATTTAAAAAGTAAAGACACCTTTCTTATAAGTGTTTAATGAAGAAAACCCACAGTATTTTTAACTCTTATTTTCTGCGCAGTTTTATAGTTTTTTAAAAATCTATTATTGAAATGAAGTACACATTATCATCGACACGAAAAGATTCATTAAGAACCAATCTATATTTTACTGGAAATAAATGAATATAAATAACATTTGACACTTATTATTAATGTTTATGTAAATGTAACAATATTTACATTTAAAATTAATAAAACAATTAAAAAAAGTAACGCCTGCGTAGAACAACTTATTTAGGAAAAAATATTTTATTTTTATGTATTGTTTTGCAAATGTATGATATACATTTTTTAAACGGCTATTGTTAATTTGATATAGAACTTTTTAGTGTTTTTTTCTGAAATGTTTGTAATATTACAGTTTTTTTTTTTTTTTTTTTTTTTGTAGAAACGAATATCGATGAACAAAATTCAGCATTAAAGCCTAATAATCATGAGGAAATTTATTTTAAAAATCCACTAATGCAATGACATCACTTCTTCGAACATTTAAATAGAAGTTACTTGCGTATTTTCTAAATTTATTTAGATTTTCTGCGCTAGATTTAGTAATGATTATAAAACTTCTTATGAGCACCGACATTACATTTCTAGGATTTTACATCAGTTCGACACAGAATTTAATAACTTGATATCACTTCTTTGAAATTTTAATATGGAAGGTAATTCCGTATTTTCTAAACTTTATTTAGATTTTCTGCACTAGCTTTAGTATTGATTATAAAACTTGTTATGAGCACCGAAATTTATAGAGTTTTACATGAGTTCGACACATGATTCGACATGATTTGTATCTTTACCTAATCATCCCATAATACTCAAATGCACTACTTCTGGAATTTTCATTACAACTCAATATCCTATCAATAAAATTACTGCAGTGTAGTCAAAAGCAAATTTAAATATTTCACAGTTCTCCAATTTCCATTTGATTACGAAATAGTGGAGAATCCTATCACGCTTCTGTTCCAAATACTTATAAACTAAAAGATGAAATTTTTCTTCGTGTTTTCAGAAAAGACGTTTTATATGGTATCTATTTCGTGATGGAAGCTCTGAGTTTTATTCTCCCAGCTTTATTCGATGAATCGCTTGGTACCTTGTTGTAGCATAAATATACATGTTTTGTCCGTTAAGTAATGAGACTGGGAGCAGTGCAGCACTCCAGTCATCAGCAGCGCGGTCTGTGGCAGCGCGAAGTGTGGTCAGTGGTACGGTAAGCAACGCACCGACCAGAAGTCACGTCGGAGTTCTAAAGCAGGGAGGATCTAGCGTGGCGAAAAAAGCTGTTTTTGAGTTTTTGTCACAGCAGAAAATGCCAAAAATGGAGAATTCGCTGGAGCAAGAGCAGCTAGGCGATTAAATTTTGCTTTTACCTGGACAAAACCGCTTCCGAGACGCTTGCTTTGTTTAATCAGGCTTACAAAGACGACGCCCTGTCAAAAGTCCAGTTTTTCTTGTGGTGCAGTGAGTTCAAGAACAGACGAAGACTGTTGAAGACATGGAGCGATCTGGTACTAAATCACGGAGAATTTTATCTCTGGGACGAACCGTCGACACCGTTTATTACACATATGTCCGTGCGCGCTTACACAGAGCCGTCAAACGGAAAGCCGGAGATTGCCACGGAAACTCCACTACTACAACGCTTCAGCCTACACCGCCTTCGTTGTGACAGCCTACCTAGCTCAGATAGAGATTGCAACAGTGTCGCAACCACCGTACAGCCACGATTTGAGCCTGGCAGATTTTTTCCTGTTCCCAAAGCTCAAGAGAAGCCTAAAAGTTATATATATTTTTTTCTTTAAACGCATGTATCTAAAAGCGATTATCTCGAAAAAATGTAACTAGATATTCAATTTCTATCTACGTTAGTACAAATCTTCGAAGCTTTTCTTAGAAAAACAATAACAAAGAAAATATTTAAAAATAAAATTTTTCATATAGATTATGAGAAATTCTGTAAAATCCGTAAACATTGTTTTCGTTGTAGGTTTTAATGTAAAAAATTCCACATTATGATGCATCAAAAAACTTATCCATCTCTGTCGCAAAACGAAGGAAAATTTAAAAATAATAGATTTGACGTACCATTAGATATATTAGCTTCCTTTTTCAAAATGTAAATTTATGTAAATTTATGAAGAAAGAATCCGTGTATTACGTATGTTAATCAGTACAAACAACTGGAAAAATCATAAGGCATTTTACACTCACAATAAATAAATAAATAAATAAATAAATAATTCTATTTTGGCATAAACGAATTATCTGGCTTAATTTATGTATTTTACAAAAAAATATTCATGTGTTATCTTACTTTTGTTTTATTAGGTATGATAATACATTTTATCATTCAGTTTTAATAATAATATTTTATCAGGAAAACCAAAATTAAAGAATGTGTTACATATTTTCTATCAATATTTATCAGACAACATAGTAAACACAAATCTGTTTTTCTCAAAATAATTTTTCATTCAAAATTTTGGGAAATTCCTTTATTGTTGAATTTTTTTTGTGAAGTTTATAAATTATTCATTATCTTCCGTTTGGTTGTAAATCTGATTTTATAATATTTTTTTATTCAAACTATTTAATAATTATTCAAGCAAATAAAAAAATATTTTTCTGCTTGTTTAGTGAATTATTGGATTTTCATTGAAAAATTTAAGTGATTTTGCATATTATTTTATGCGTAATTAATGTATTGTTTTATTTCATCACTTTAATTTCAGCATTTAATGGTGTGGACTTTCTTAATAAAAAACTTTCTATTCAAATATCTTATTTTCATGTATTTAACATCATATTTAATATATGCACATTGTTCATTTTATAGACAATACTCAAGCATTTTGATATATTTTAAAAATTAAAATATTAATATTTATACCAATATTAAGTGACTAATTAATAATGATTAAAATTTTAAAAATAAAAATATTTATATTTCATACTTTATGGAAAAGGAAATGGAAAAGGAGGATCTGGAAAAGGAAAGATGGACCATTTTATACAAGTATCCTATTTAATTCATTTGAAAACTCATTTTTGTATTTTAAATACAAATCTTTCGATTTTTGAAGCTGAGAATCTATTTTTATGAATTTTACAGCACACCGTCAAATGAAATGGTCACGTGATCATGTGCAACTTTTTAGCTAACAGGCCATGAAAACGTCCACAGGTTCTGATTGTACGTATGTATGTACGTATGTATGTACGTAACGCAACAACTAAAAAGATAGATAATAGAAATAGCCGATTTGCTTCAAATTTTGTATATAGGTTCATTCTTATAAGGCGCTTCCCTGATTAGTCTTTGGGTTTTATTGGTTAGTTATAAAAGGGGTGGGGAACGGGTGGCTAATCCACCTTATGTTAGATAAATAGGTTTTTCATGCAGAATTACCCGATTTGCTTCAATTTTTTTATAATTTTATAGTGATAAGGCGCTTCCTTGATTAGTTTTGGGGGTTCATTGGTTAAATATAAATGGGAGAACGGAGGCCTACCCCCCTTAATTTAGATAAACGAGTTTTTCATTCAGATTTATTCGATTTGCTTCAAATTTTGTTTACAGGTTTATGCTGATAAGTCGCTTTCCTGATAAGTTTTGGGGTTCATTTTTTAAGTGTAAAAGGGGGGAACGGGGGCTAATCCTTACCCTTAATTTAGATAAATGGGTTTTTCATGAAAAATTATTCGATTTGCTACAAATTTGGTGTACAGATTTATTCTGATAAGGGGTTTCCCTGATTAAATTTGGAGGTTCATTGATTAAAATTAAAGGGGTGAAACGGTGTGTTAACCCCTCTTCATTTGGCTAAATGTTTATTGTCGATTTCTTTATTTTTCGAGAGGCATTATTCTATGAAATAAGAGTATAGTATAAATTAGTGTAAATAGCCTGTGAGTTCAATGTCATCAGTTTAACTGGGCAGTTTTTTTTTTTAGCTTTTATACAATACAAAATATTGTCAGTTTTTTATTTTCAAGAGGAAAAAAAAGATGGTTGGAAGATAGTTTATGTTTATCATGTCATGTCATTTTGAAAGTTATATGATAACTTAAATATAATAAATGTAGAATATTAATGCATGGGATTAGTTCATATCCACAATAGTAGAATAGAGAGATTCAGAAAACTAATAAAATAGTTCAGTATAAATAAAAAAATAAATGACTATGATTATCATTATTTAACTTAAGAAATATTCATAACTGCACCTTATATGCTACACAATAACTTATTTTCATAGTAGTTAAACTATTATTAAATAAAAGTTCGTAATGCATTTTTATTATTTTTGCTTTTTTAATGTATAAACATCTTCGTTTATAAACATCACTGTATCCTTTATTTTTTTTATCAATCGTTTTGTAAATTAGTATTTATTTAGGAAACATAGAATTTAGAAAAATATTTACTATTTAGATTTGTCTATTTCAAATCCGAAAAAAATTATATAATGCTCTCTCTCTCTCCCTCTCTTTTCCTCTCTGTATATTTATATATATATATATTCACGTAACAATTTTGACAAAAACATTCTTTATTCAAATTTAGATACAGAATGTAGTACCGTTTGTCGTAATAAGATTACAATTTGTCTTTTATTTAAAAATGTAGAAAGCATAAAACCGAAGTTGAGAATACACCAATATATATTATTAATTAAAAAAACATTTTTTTAAATTATTACTGGTGTCTATCATAGATCATAAAAGATTGCATTAAATATCCTCTTACCATTAGTATATTTATTAGACATTCAGTTTCATTCTATTTTCTGATTCAACATATGCACTTAACACTCTAATCGGAAATCTGTCATTATGACTGCTATGATTTTGAAATATAAGCTCATTCATTTTTGTTTAATTATGTTCCGAATTACCTCAAACAATGACCGATGACAAAACAAAATAAAAAATATAACCCCCTCCCCCTCATATAAAAGATATAAAACGTACTTTTCTGGAATAGCATTCATTATGACATGTGGTTCAGATAACGAGATATCATAGGATTTTCCAGGCAGATGGCTTATACATACACGTCCCACTATTTCAGCTCATCATACAAGTTTGTCGTCGTCATAAGAGAGGCTAGAGGTAAATCTGTAATAAAAATTTGCGTTATATATCCTCTTAACATTAGTATATTTATTAGACATTCAATTCCCTTATTACTACTGGCTCCTTACCCTACGCGTCTAATATATACACATCACATATTTCAGCTGATCATACGACATACATGTCTGTAGATCATAACAAGAGATAAATTGTTGATCATATATGTTTGAGGTTAATAAGAACGGTGGCAGAGAAATCTCTTTGATTTCGGTCAGTTTCCAAGTTCAGTAACATAAAGAAGGACATCGTTCCTAACTTTACAAAGAAAAAAAAAAGAAAAAAATTTAAATAAATTAAAGTAAATTACATTAATTAAAATAATAGAATTTACAACAATGTATTTATTCAACAAAGCTACTTTTAAAAAATTGAATTTTCTTTTAAAAAAACATGATTTTTCGAAAGTTAAAGTAAATACAAGATATGGAATAACACAGTAGACATACACGAATTATAATTATTTTCTAATTTTTGAATTCCATCAGAGTAATTAATTGTCTTCCAAAAGTTTTTATCCAAGAATCAGAAACTGTTCCATGTCCGAATTAGAAAAAAATGTCAACGTGGATAAGAAGAATATTCTACACAAAAAATATTGAAGTGACATGTATAAAACGACTTTGAACAGTTTTAAATTTTGGAATAATATCTTTTTATAGATAATTTTTATTTTTCAATAATTTCTAAGAACTAATGTCAAAGGAATGAACTTTTCTTAAATATCTAAATTTCTACATTGCGTAAAAAATATTATTTTTTTAAATCGGATTGTTTATTTTTAGAAAAATAGTAGCTTTTTACTAACAAACTTTTAACATAAAGCGTGTATTCGGTTATTCTGTATATTTTTTTCTTTACTGCAATGATCGGAAAAAGTAGCTTTACTTTATCCATTAAGTTTGTGTATCGATTTTGTCAAAGGAAATCACCTTAAGCCGACAGTAATTAATGGACTTATACGTTATTAATGAATTTACGTGATTTGAATGTTCTACGGATTCTGAAAGGTGCATTGACATTGCAGTTATTTAAATCGCGGGAATAAGTACTTAATACGGACAAATATTACTTATTTTTTCTTATTTTTTCTTATTACACTGCTCAAAACAATTAAAGGATATTGCAGTTTTAGGTGGATTTTGTATCTGGGAAACTTTTTAGCTGATTGATACATGGTCGACAGACATAGTAGGTTATATGAGAATAAATTACACATGTTTGGCAGAAAAAAATACATTTTATTGCGCATTTGTGTACAAAAGGAAAAAACACAATTTGTGCATATGAGAAAAAAAGAATAAGAAAAGGTGTTTTCTTCAAAGAAAATCATTTTCAGTAGGGGGTATGGTTTCCACGGGCGGCCAGCAACGTTGAACACCTTTGAGGCATGGACTCAATGAGGCTATTAATGACGAGTTGGGGTATTCTGCACCACTCTTCCAGAAGAACTCTTTCCAGTTCTTGGAGAGTTTGTGGGGGTTGTTGGCGGCCAGAAACTCGTCTTCCTAGAGCGTCCCAAACGTGCTCGATTGGATTCATGTCTGGAGAACACGCTGGCCATTCCATTCAAACGATTCCTTCCTCGAAAAGGAAATCCTCCACCAGGTTTGCACGATGTGGCCTGCAGTTATCGTCCATTAAAATGAAGTTATCTCCGATTGCTGCAGCGTAAGGGACTACAATAGGTCTGAGGATCTCATCCCTATATCGGCGACCAGTCAGAGCTCCATCTCGAATGATGTAGAGGTCAGTGCGCCCGTCAATGGAGATGCCACCATACACCAACACTCCTCCACCGCCAAATCTGACACTTTCGTGCACGAACGCAGGATTATTCCTACTGCCACGGTCCCTCCAGATGAAAATACGCCTATTATCCGGATGCACAGAAAAACGGGACTCGTCAGAAAACAGAATATTGCTCCATTCATTTCTCCTCCAGTTGACATGCTCGGTTGCCCACTCCCTGCGGTCGCGACGATGCCTTGATGTTAATCTAACACATACCATCGGTCGGCGAGCATACAGACCTACAGCATGGAGTCGGTTTCGGACAGTCTGAGTTGAAATCGTGGTGCCTGTAGCCGAGCGAAGGTGTTGTTGGAGAAGAGTAGCGTTCATGTTTCGGTGTCTCCGAGCTGTTAACGCTAAATACCGATCTTCATTGGGCGTTGTTGCCCGTCTACGACCTTGCCCTGGTCTTCGGCCTGCACATCCACTCTCCAAAAAACGGTTCCAGATCCTGGAAATGACACTTTGTGACACTCCAATGGCTTGCGCTACTTCGGCTTGAGTTTGGCCCCCTTCTAACCTACCAACATTTCTCCAAGCTTCTGAATCTGTCAAATGACTTCACTGAGACATCGTACTCATCGAAACAAAGCAATCACTGAATGCCGATCATCCTTGTCTTCATTCTCTTTTATCCAGTTGAAAGTCAAATTTCATTCGCTGCCGCTGAAGCGACGTTTTTGACGTCGAACTCAAAATTTGCATACTCCACAGTTTGAAAACCAGAAAAATTTGCATTTGTGATTCTCTTCTTCTATTTTCGGCAAAAAAAAATTTCGTTTATATCTCTATTTTATATAAAACTTCAAATATCCTATAATTGTTTTGAGCAGTGTATTTTCCGAATGCGTCTAACAAGTTCAAGTCATAGTAAGTGATAAGCTGTACTTTCGTTTTTGTAAATTAGGGACACCAAAATAAATAAAAGTAACATAAAAAAGAATATTTCTACATTTTCAAAAACCGAGGGTTTAGGAAATTACGTGTACTTATCATTTTATTGAATATCTGTACTAATTATTTACGTTAGAATATCCATTATTTTTACGTAACACATTAAACATATATATATATTACATTTTCATAACCTCCATAATTTGTTAATTTGCCTTTAAGCAATTATTGGATGTATATACATTTTATTTAATTACTAAGTAAATTAATACATATAGGGCTAAAACATGTTTCCATCAAATAATATATATATATATATATATATATTTATATATATAATATATAGTGTGCCCGCTAAAGTCCTTTGTCACCCCAATAATTTCTAAACGGCAAGAGCTATAGTCATAAAAGTGGGGTCTAGGTATATTAAAGTTGCCATGCGCCACGCAAGGACACCGCTTACAGCACCACCTGGCGGATAAATTTGGAGTTAGCGTTCTTATTTTAAAAACGGTAAGAGATTCGGGATAAAAGTTAATTACAAAGTTGTTCAGCATCATACATTTTTAAGAGAAGACACCTTACGTAAAGTAATGTTAAAAGTAGAAGGCGTAAAATGCATATTTATTTGGTTTGAAACTCCCAAAATTGTATAAACATAATGCGAAAGAAATGGTAAAACGTCACACTCCATAATTTCAACTGTGAATAGGTATACAGTATTCATCTGTACATAAATAAATTTTAATATCACATACCGTGAAAAAGTAGTTTTTCCATTTTGTAGAAATGCTGGGGATACATGAAACAGCGAGAGTAGGCAACCCCTCCACCAACATTGCAGGAATATTGAAACCATATTATGGATGTTTGTGCCAGCGTGTCATCTGCCATGTTGTACAATGTGCAGCGGGAAGTGCAATCCCGTGTCCATATGTGTATTGGTGCTGAAAAACACAATTTTGAGTATCACTGTTAGATGAACTTCATTTCCGATTCTACAATGCGATCAAACACATCAGCGCTTTGTGCTTTTCATTTCTATCACTTTTGTGAGCAAGATTTTTTTGTAATAAATAAATGACGCTGAACAACTTTGTAACTGACTTTTTTCCCGTATCTCGTACCGTTTTTGAAATAAAAACGCTAACTCCAAATTTAGCCACCAGGTGGCGCTGTAAGTGGTTTCCTTGCGTAGCGCATGACAACTTTATTATACCTAGACCCCACTTTTATGACTATAGCTCTTGCCGTTCACAAATTATAGGGGTGACAACGGACTTTAGCGGGCACACTGTAGATATATCTTTTTCTGAAGTTCTAGTTAATTATAGTAAGCTAATAGAAAATATTTCATACGAAGCTATCAACTGCCTTAATTATCATTATTGTACCCATACGAATCCATTTTGCGTTCGTAAAATAGATTACCAACAGTGATTTTGTGTATCTGTTTAGTGTGGAATAGGGACATTACTTGACCTTGCTTTTTATAAATGAACACTGATAAGCAATAGCTACCATGGCCTTATTCTAAACGTTAACACAGTGTCATTAAAGGGTTACAATTTTGTTAGGATTCAACACGATGCCGCTCAATCACATAACGCCAAAGTAGCGAGGAATGTCTTTAATACAGAGTTCTAAAATCGATGGATTTGTCTACACGGACTCACTTTATGGTCACCTCGGTCACCGGATATACTCCACAAGATTTTTAAATGTAGGGGCGATTTCGTGTTGTAGTATGGTCAACGTCCACTAAATGCAGAAAATGCTTGTGCCAAAATAACTCAAGCATTCTCAAACGGCACACACCATGAATTACAGATAGCTTCATACAATATTTTGCGAAGAGCACAGTTTTGTATTGGTGTGGATGGCAGACACTTTAAAACTGTGGCTTAAATAAATTTGTATATTTTTTATCACAAAATCAGACTTGAAAATAATTGCTGCACGTGAGATTAGTGAATATGTCTGATCAATCTATGCCTGTAGTTCGTATAATTATATTGTGAATAGCGTAAGTCATCACGTAAATTTTCTCATATTTATACTATTAAACTGTTGCAACTTATTTTATAATTTCATGTATCCGTACAACCGCGTTAAATAGGGCTTCCACTGTAGTTAGTACACTGCTGGCCATCCAAAATGCAACACCATGAAGGAATGCAAATAACAGAATGATATTTATTGGACAAATACATTATAATGGGAAGGACAAGTGATTACATTTTCAGAAAATTTGGAGGTATAGTTCCTGAGAAAACACTACCCAGATTTGTCACCCCTGGCTGCAATAACACCATCTATCTGCCTTGGCATGGAGACGAACAGAGATTGGATGTCATGTCCGCGTACAGCAGTCCATACACCTTCAACACTATGTCACAGTTCATCAATCGTAGTGACTGGCGAGTGGTGGCGTGCCAGTCGCTCAGAAGCCATTGACCAGACATTTTCAATTTGTGAGAAATCAGGAGAACGTGCTGGCCAGGGCAACAGTCGAGCATGTTTTGTATCAAGGAATGTCAGGATAGTACTGGAAATATGCGGTCGTACATTGTACTGTTGAAACGTACAGTTCCGGAGACATCGAAGATAGGTCAGAACTACGGAACGTAACACATCAGAAATGTAACGGCTGCTGTTGAAATTACCGACAATGCGACCAAGAGGTTACCGAGACGTGTATCCAATGACACCTTATACCGTCACTCCAGATGATATGCAGTATGACGATGTCGAATGCAATCTGGCAATGTGCGTTTTCCACAATGACGGATGCGGGCAAACACGGATGCGGGCATGCGGGCAAACACGGATGCGGGATACAAACACGGATGCGGGCATCATGATGCTGTATATGACGCAGGAATGGCTTCTCACGTCGTCTTTTCAGATGAATCCATGCTCTGTGAGCATCATGAATGACGCATACGTGTTTGGTGGCATCCTTGAGAATTCACTTTGACGGCTTGCATTCGACATCATCATAGAGGCCCAAAACTTGCAGTGATGACGAGGGGTGCTATTAAATACACGTATCGATAACTTCTTGTTCCCATTGTCCACAATAGGAACAGCAGCCGTTACATATCTAAGGTGTTACTGCCCGTGTTTCTGCCCTAGCTTCGAGGCATCTGGAATTCTACTTCTCAGCAGTCCAATGTACGACCACATGTTGTTTGTACTATCCTGACCTTCCTTGATACAGAACATGTTCGACTGTTACCCTCACCAGCACGTTCTCCTGATTTCTCACCAATTAAAAATGTCCTGTCAATGGCTTCTGAGAGACTGTCCCGTCACCACTCGCCCATTACTACGGTTGATAAACTGTGGCATAGTGTTGAAGCTGCATGGACTGCTGTACCCTTACATGACATTCAATCTCTGTTCGACTCCTTTCCTAGGCAGATAAATGCTCTTATTGTGGCCATGGGTGATAACTCTGGGTAGTGTTTCTCAGGATTTATACCTCCAAATTTTCTGAAAATGTAATCACTTATCCTTCTCATTATAATGTATTTGTCCAATAAATATCATTCTGTTATTTGCATTCCTTCATGGTGTTGCAATTTGGAAGACCAGCAGTGTATATTGTTGAATAAATTCTGTATTCCAGTATGAAAGTCATTCAATAGATGATTCTATTATAAGTCGAAATATGTTTGTTTCAATTGGCATTACCATTTCACTACCTTTCAATACTTACAAGTTATTTGTTAAAATCATGCATCAATGATTGTAAAATGTATTAAAGTATTAAAAATATTCCATTTGCATTTTAGAGAGATAAGAAGAAAAATAAGCATGGTTGTTCTA
Source organism: Maratus michaelseni (assembly GCA_963931845.1). Classification (NCBI taxonomy): domain Eukaryota; kingdom Metazoa; phylum Arthropoda; class Arachnida; order Araneae; family Salticidae; genus Maratus; species Maratus michaelseni. The sequence goes on from OZ007588.1 coordinate 158,074,472, forward strand.
GTTGTTACACTACTAGATTTATAGATAATCCCTAAATTCTCGATGATTTTACAGTTTCAGTTTTGGAGAAAAGTGAGTTAATTCAAGCATTTGTACTGAATTAGAAACAAACGTTTTTAGATTTGAATAAGGATGCAACAGAGATAATTTTTTACAATAGAATGATTTTTTTATACGTGGCCGTATAAAAAATAAATTTTTAATTTCGTAGGATGCACTGCCCCCCACCCCAGGGAGATGAAAATATGTTTTTTGGATTCTCTCCGTTTCTATGAACATATTTCTAATTTTCATTAGTTATCCTGACTGTAATACTTAAATAATCATAGTAGCTATTATTTTTGGACACCCTGCATACATTTATATTTAAGTATATATATATTGCTTAGTTAATAGTAAAATATATCAGTTTTGGGATTAGTTTTGTACTTTTTACGCCTTAAATTATTTGCTTAGATAAAGTTCTGTGATCGAATTTAAATACTATCGGTATAAGTTTAGCTAGAAATTAAATTCACTCTGGGAAACATTGGTGTAGCATTCTTACAGTTAAAATTGTATACTGTTGTACTGTTTGATTCGAATCTTGGATACGGATCCGTTTATTAAAAAATAGTCATTGCGCCCGTGCAAAAGTGGGTATAACAAAATAAATTGTTTCATTTCCATTTTTGGCAGTTCGTGTACCCATATTTTATTCTTTTTGGAATGTTTCGAAGAGCGGGTAAAGAGAAAAATAAAATTTCATGGAAATGACACCTTGATAGAAAATAATCCAACCAAAAATCTCTAATCCAAAATTTGCATGAAAATTGTTAAGCCTGTTTTTCGGGAACACAAATATAGATAAATAAACAGGAAACTCTTTTAATAGTATTAGATATAGTAGGCGATTAATAATTATGTAATAAAGATATAGGAAGGAGTAAAAGATGTAAAATATTTGCTAATTTGGCTGGAAGTCTATATGAAGTTTAAAAGTACATCTTTGACATGATAAACGTTGTATGATATTCAGTTATTCAAAGGCAGGAGGTGGATTTATATTTATTTTTTAGTATTGTATGTGTCATCTTTAAAAGAAATTTCGTCTAAATATTTAGAAAAGCATATCCACGAAAAACATGACCATTTGAATGCTTAAAATTATTTGTAATGCATATATAATTAATGCATTTTACTGAATACGTTTTAGTTATATCTACTACATATCTGAAAAATCTTTAAATGCTGCCATAAGTTTTGACACTACCTTAAAATTTTCTTAAAAGCTTTATAATTAAAACATATTTATCAGCTTCTTAAATGCGAACTATTACTATATGTGAATTTAGTGATATAACATTTTATTTAAAAGTAAAATAAGTTTAAATATTTTCACACTAGAACCACGGGAAATTTTACTCGGGATTTATAAAAAAAAATTACACCAGAATTTTTATGTAAAACTGTTTAACTTATTTGTTTAAATCATTCTTCTGCGGTTTGTATTTAACTTATTTTATTAAGAAATTTTCGGTGCGAATCAACAATTTGGTACGGGCTAAAATGACTCGTCATTGCGGTTCTAGTGTTAAAAACACATAACTTTGGAAAATGGTCTGTACTGATTAACACCTCGAACAAAACAAGGTTTTTATTCTTATATTTGCGTTTTGTAATGCTTTTTAATCAAAATAATATCTCATTCAAGATAAAATTCAGGCTACTTTCAGATTTCTTATGTTGTTTTATTCAAAGAAAAATACACATTCACTGACGTTTAGAATTGAATTTCACAAATTTTAAATTTCAGCAAACAAATCACAAATAAAAAAAAAATGAAAAAAAAAAATACAGAAATAGCAAAGACATATTTTTTTTTTGCTTTTGGAAGAGAATTGTTTGTTTCAAAGCTATTTTAAGACAGCCATCTAAATTAACGACAGTTTGATAATCTCCTGCATTCTTAAAAAAATAAAATGAACAAAAAACAGAATCTTGCGAAAATTTTTGATATTTTTAAAAGCAGAATTCCACCAAAAGAAAAGATAAATATAAAAACTGACGACAAGATAATTTGTTTTGTACAAAAGTATTTCATATGTCATACCAGATTTTTTTTTTCCTCTAAAGAATAATATTACTTCCACTGTATTCCGAAAAATATCTGGAATTAAAAGAGGTTTTATAACAATTCTGTACAATAAATCCATAGGTCATAAATAATAAAAATATGCACTTTTTTATTTAAAGATTTTTGAAATACTTCTAAAATACCACGCTGTTACGGAAGCGTCTAAAAAATTTAATTATATATAGAGAAAAAATTGCTCACAACATACACTAGTGTGCAAAACTTAAGCAACAAACACAAAATGCTAATTTCTGAACACGTGAGTACTCAAAAGGAAATTCTATAAACAGCAAGTGTAGAAAAGGGGTACTACCCCCTAACAGCACGGCCAGTCAATGTGAAGTCCCCTTGACGTCACACATGGTTAGAAGTGTCACAATCGTAACGGTGAATCAAAATATTGGATATTTCACTGTCTTATTATTACTCTCAAATCATTGTTAACTCTGAAAAGTCACTGTGACTGTCGCTTTGTGATGGGCACCAGGTGACATTACAATGAATTCACCTTGTGATTCTCAAGTCACTGTCAGTTAAAGACTGAACTTTGAAATCATTGTGAGCATTGCATTGTGATGAGTCGCCAAATAATGTCACAATGAAGTCGCATGGTGACTTTCCGGTGACCGACACTCTATTGTAAAGTCATCATTGCACTCCTTTGTGAAAAGTCACCAGATGATTTCATTTTCTGTCACTTGGGAACTCGTCACAGAACAGCTATCATGATGACTTTACAATGGAGTGTCACATGAGAGTCACAAGGTGACTTCATTGTAATGTCATCTGGTGACCCATCACAAAGCGTCAGTCACAGTGACTTTTCAGTGTTAACAATCATTTGAGAGATCAACAATCATTTGATCATCATAATAATGAGACAATGAAATATCCCATATTTTGATTCACCGTAGCGATTTTGACACTTCTAACCATGTGTGATGTGAAGGGGACTTCACATCGACTGGCCGTGATGTTAGGGTAGTACCTCTTTTCTACACTTGCTCTTTATAGAATTTCCTTTTGAGTACTCACGTGTTCAGAAATTAGCATTTTGTGTTTCTTGCTTAAGTTTTGCACACCACTGTATAAAGTTGATAAACATGTATACATTTTTTCTGCAATTTCTCAATTTGAAATTAAGATAATATATTCATTTGTCTTTAAACATTAAATAAGTAGACGTATAATTTCAATATTATTGGTTTAGTTCTTGAGTTGAATTTGTAAAATCAAATATATTATTTCTTTTTAAATGCACGTCTAAACTTTCTCCTTTCTTGTACGATTGACACAATCATGAAGAGAAGAATATATGACATTTATAAATAATCATATATACTGATAACAGAAATATGTTTGTCTGAGTCTATGTGCGATGACTGTAAAAATATACCGCAAGCAGAGGTCTGAAAAAATTTTAGGAGAATAGCCAAGGTAGGTTTTAATGTACTTGAGGCAAATATTTTTCATTTTCTGACAATTAGACGATATATTAATTAAAACCTGCAATTAAAAAGCGTCTACTGAAAAATGTCGTCAGAGTGCGTGTTAGAATCCTGTTGCGAAGCAAGAAAGTACAGAGGATCTCAAAGTGAGAAAGCGGATTTACTGTAGGCGTCATGTATTGCTTTTAGCCGAATTATCATTCCTATCTCGAAAACGATACCAGATACGTGAAAACAGTTGCAGAGCGCCCTTAATGTAGTATGAAGGGGTGTCTTAAATGTAAAAACACTTTTATTAGTGGCCTTGAAATGTAGTTTGTTTATATCAAATTACAAAGTTTAATACACAACTAAATGCATGAAAATTTGTAGCATAATATGAAGGATGAACATATGCTAAAAAAAAACTAACACATACAAGCAAAATACAGTTTATTTTAATATTAAAATCAAATTAAATGTACTCAATGTTATTACCATTCGCAGAAATGAGTACCAATGATGTACACAGAAACACGCTTAAATTTAATAACAATTAAATACGTTATACTCTGATCACTTATCATTTTTTTTGTAAATATGCGTCTGCCTTATACTGAGACACCGCTGCATACGATTAGTAACGTATTTATGCTATTGATTGGATATAACAATTACCTTTCAAGGCTTTTAATAAAGTTATTTTTACTTATAAAAAGTTTATTCAGACTAAATCGAGGACGCACTAAATATTGTAATCGGTGTTTTTTCCATATATGGTGCCGTTTCCGAGATAATAGCGTTAATTCCGCAGTTTGCAGGTAAAAATTGATGAATGGTGCCTTATCGTTATAACGTATACAATAGTTTTATTATCTAGAAACTACGTTTATGGCTGTAACTAACTCTTTTCACCAGTTATTTGAGTCAAAAGGGAAAGCATGCGCATGCATATAATAATAGCTTATGGTATTCTGCCAGTAAAGGGAGAGTATGGGGTAATAAGATTCGAAGCACATTTTATTTTATAATAAGAACAAAATTTTTTGCACCAGGCATAGAATTTAAAACACTTTCCAATACTAACAGAATGCTATTAAGAAATTTATTTTTTACTTACAATGAAATCGATCATTCTCCGTCCTGTAACGGAATTATTTTCTCAGTCTCAGTAAATGAAAGAGAAATTCTATGAACTCCATGATCTATAGAAAACATGTCGTAGTGCATCTCTGTGATCCTGTTAAATTTTATTATTTTTGAAATATCATAACATCATACAAAAGCATCGCAAATGTTTTTCTATTTAGATAATAATGTAATAATTTTACGCGTCTCTGTACACGAACTAGAGATGACATTTATATCATTCTCATGCGAAAACAGTTTTCATCCACCTCAGTGATACATATCAATTTCATGATGTTCGAAGTATTGTAACCTTTTAAAAATGCATGGAAAACGATTTTTACCTCATAAGCCATAATGTAACGGAATTATCTTGGGATCCTCTAAACGAACATTAAACGTTACACTCTTCGTTTCAATACCGAATATTTTATAATAAACGTTTACGCCATATAAAATTACATAGCAATGTACAAATTACTATAAATTACATGTATATTTACGATAATCACGTACAGGTACAGACTGACAGAGTGACAGACTGATAGACCAAGAGACAAAACGAATTCATAAGCAATTTTCAACTATGTTGGAAAGTGTTAATAAAAATTAGCGATATCTGGCATAAATGTAACATTTTAGTTGCGGAGTCCAAATGAAACATTGAAGATATCGAACCTGAAAAATTTTGATTTCTTCATTTTTTTCAACATAACATAGGAGATTGTAGAAAATGGTGCTTAAAAAGTGTTTTAAAAGGACTAGTTCGCCTCTAATACTCCGATTTTTTTCTTTATAAAACCAACTGACAGACAGGCGATACATATTGATGCGTATATTTAAACTGCTTATTCTAAAAAATTATGTTATTTGAAGCAACCTCAATATCCACACCGCTTTATATATTATGTTTCCTTTCGCTTTTTAAATTTAATAAGTTTATAAATATGACTATTTGTGTTGTAATATAGTGAGGAACAAAAATCTTTTCCTACGAAATTAATATTTTGGAATTACATATTGTAATTACTTCTTTGCTTTAAATATGGAAACGTAATATATAAACAAACTTAATAACAACGATGAGAAATTTTATATATGTTATGATAGGATATTAGTCTAAGATATAAATACACTAAAAAATGTTATGAAAAAATCCGAAACAAAATTCAGTTTTTTATAAAATAGGGTATTAGGCTGTTCTTTTAATATACAAAAGAGGCTACTTTGATAACGAAGATATTTATTACCACGTGTAAACGAGTGATAAAATATTTTGAATAGACCGGAGATACGTAATCAAAGCCTAATCACGATGAAACAATAATTTGCGCTCAACTGGTCGATGTCTTTTGGTGCAATTTGCATCTATTTATACGACATCTAGCCTAAAATTTATTGCAAAGGTGGAAAGTTCAAATATAATTATTCTTTCTTTTGATAAAGTATTGGTAGACTCAAAAGTATTGGTAGTAGATGGGTTTGTTTTACATGAGTCTCCAAAAATACACTAAAGAGTAAAATATTTTGTGCAGTCGTGAAATTTACCACTTTAATAGCCTCTAAACTTCTAAGTTCTATAAGAATTTTGTGAGTTAGAAATAAAACGATATTATCCCAATGTGGGTTCTGTCAGTATTACGGAATTAAAACGTTTTTTTGGGGGGGATTTATGGTACAATATGTCGCATTAGCTTTTGGAAACGTCTTCATTGTTGTTAAATATTTACGAAAGTATGATTTTGAAAATGATGGAAATATTAAATATATATTCGATTCTGTATTTATGTAATTTTGTTTTTAGACTAAGTAATGTAACGTTTCAAACAACAAATGTTTTATTTTATTTTAAGTATTATTTAATTATGTTTGCCAATATTTTGCTCCGTACTATAGATGTAAAATTTCTTTTATATTTAATTGTTATGCACCATTGTATATTGACATTCAACTTTATTATTTTTTGAAATTTACAAAATTAGTACTTTCCTGCATGTCCCTTTTAATTATTTATATTTGTATAGTATTATGTACAGCAAAAAGAAATTATAATTTAATTTAAAAAAGAATAGTATCTACAATAATTAAACTTGAGTTTACTATTTCATATTTTTTTGTATAAAAAGAAACTGAAGCGTAATTTTGTGAATCACAATGCGAGCAAATAATTATTAATGGAAACTAATTAAGTTTACACGAAACAGAAATTATAATTTTAAAATATGCTTTAATTTAATCCGTAATTTAATAAAGCAGGAACATAAAGTTGAGTTTCTTCATAAAAGTTATCATTTGTGTAACCATATTTATGATACTTAAAAAATCACTTAATTAATTCGAAATTCAGTTATCCTATTTTTAAGTACAAATTTTATGAGAGTGAAATTTAATTAAGAGTTTAAAATGAGATTTCAGAAAATTTTATTGATAACTTTTAAAAGTAATTCCTGAATATTTATTAAATTATGAAGTATCTGAAACTAATCAAATGATTAACTTTCAGCTTTTTTAGAAATATTTATAATTCTATTCAATAAATCTTATGTTTTTTAATATTTTTCTATCGGAAGAATTGGAAAGTTTATCTTTTAAATATTCCGTTAAATAATTGCGTATGGTACAGATGTGACTAATAAACATCCAATAAATCTGAAATGATAATTTAATAATAGATAGAAAAGCGCATTGTTTAAATATTGAAGTTAAATTAAGGAAATGAGTGAACCGTTCATGTTGAAATTAAAGTTATTTTTCCCTTGTATGTTTATAAATTCATGACAGATTGTTTTAATTATTTAATTTTGAAGAATGTTTATTTTTTTCTTAATTTTACTATTTAAGAAATATGTATTTTTTTACAACAGTACAAATTTTATATTATATTTCAAATGTTATTTTGTTAATGTTGTATTATTATATAATTATCTTGAATGTTTAAAACGGTAGTCTAAAAATATATATATATATATATAAATAAAAGTTGATCGCACAATTTAATTACTTTAATAATGTGTTGGTAGAATAACTATCATTTTGACAGAAGGAATGGGACAAAAAGACCTCCCGGCCTGTACCGGGAGGAAAAGGTAGCTTTTATAGTCCATGTTTTTCAAAATTCAACTAATTGTACTCTAAGATCCGAAACTAAAATGCTTCAAACCCGATTACAGAAGATTCAGTCCCGGGTACCGTTAATACGGAATTTGAATTCGAATTTCAGCATGATAGTTACAGCATTAAATAAAATCAGATTGTTTTAAAATGTCAGGCATCCTATGATTTCAAACTGCCATATCTCAGCCATTTTTTAAGATAAAACCAAGACAAAAAAATTTCCGTAATCCTTGTATCACGATCTAACACTTAACGGAAACAAGTTTTTCAATTTATAATTTTTATACATCTTTTGGAATAAAAAAAATAATACAAATTTAACTTGCCTCCATTTTGAAACAAGATGGCGCATGAAGCTGGCCAACGAACTCGGTCGAGACCTTGGTATGTCTTATACATATGATCAGTCACATTTATATCAGTACATAAATACGATAGTTGCAGCATAACAAATATCAGATTGTTTCAAAATCTCAGCCACCCTAAAATTTCGAATTACCATATCTCAGCCATTTTTTAAGATATATTCAAAACAAAAAAAAATGTTCCAGAGTCCTTGTGTCACATTCTAACATTTAACAGAAACAATATTTTCAGTTTATAAATTTTTTGTACAACTTTTTGAATTTTTAAAAATTAATTTTTTTTAACTAGCCGCCATTTTGAAACAAGATGGCGGATGAAGCTGGCCAACGAACTCGATCGAGACCTTGGTATGTCCTATACACATACTCAGTCACATCCGAATCGGCTCATAAATAAGAGAGTTACAGCATGACATATGTCAGATATATATATATACACATATATATAAATCAACATTTGAATGGAGGGTGGTTTGGGGGTCTGGGATTCATGATCGGTGAAAATATACCAAAATATTTTTGAATTTATTTCCTCCGAACGGCTGAAATAGCTAGCTTTTTATAATGAAAGCTACCTAAAAGGCGTCACGTATTGATTAAGAAGCACTTTATAACACTTTCAGAATATTGTTTATAAACGTAAAATTTTCTTAGAGTAAATTCTTGACCCCTTAGATCAAAGAGTTGTATTTAACACGTTTTCCTACCTAATCCTCATATAGGGCTCCTAATGAAAGTCATAAAAACAATGGTTGGAATACTTTTTCCGATTAACTTTTACTTTGACTGTTGTTTCCTAAGTTTAAAGATTTCATGTGTAGTTAGAAACGTGTTTCAATTTTTGATAAAAGACGGCAGCACAACCTTTTTCAGAACTGAAATGTTCCACTCTATGTATTTCAACATTCGAAAAGCTGAATAATTATAACTTAAATCCATTTACAAAAATATTTGCTTGTTATACAACAGATTATACAACAGATACTGCTTTCTGAGTGGGATAAAGGAAAATATATGCAACCCTCCTAAAATGTTTTAATGACAATCAAATAGTTGAATACATTTTATAACCCTTCCTTGTATTTTATTTTAAAGTATAAAGGAGAATTACAGATTTAATAGGATCACTCTAAACAAATTATTCTTTTTTTTTTTTTTTTTTTTTTACAAAATTTAGTATAGCATTTAAGGTGTATAAATACTTAAAATGAATTTTGTTTTTTATTACACTCTTTTATTTAACATACTTTGGATTTTGCATGTAAAGATGAAATTTGTAATTGATTTTTCACTCATTTATTAGAATTATAAAAATTATGTACACATATGTATATCCGATTACGAAATATTTTAATGTATTTAGAACTTAATTATAACTTATCAAATAATTTTAAGGCATTTTTCAGTTAGTCGACTGCAGATATTCTTTATAATAAAAATATTCTTTATAATAATATTTTTTATTGCCTTAAGCGTTTACTAGTTACAACAACAATGGAGTTATTTATGCGCCAAAACCACTTTCTCTTAACTATGCCAACTGACTATGAAACTACAACAACTATATATTTTTCACACATAAATATACAAAGATTGCAATATACATTAAAAAGTACTCTTTTATCAATTAATAATTTAACATTCGTTAAATTATGATTAAATATTGAGAGAAAAAATTGAATTATTTAATATATAGTTTAATTATATTGTTCTTTGATTTCATGTTGTGATATACAAAAAAATAGAACAAATTTATAATTTTAAAAATAAAATCACTAGATCTTGCTCGAAAGCGTTCCAGAAAGCGTATGTCAAACGGTGAATTTTCAATAATCGGGATCAACGCCAAATAAACTTTTTCTGACTGTTAAGGGAGGGGAGGAGGTTACTCAGAAACATGTCTTAGAATCTATGACGGTGGTAGCTATTAAATTTTGGAAGATGATTAATCGCACGTCGAGAAACACATCGGTTATAAAATAAATTAGCAACAGAGCATATTGATATTAGACTGCTACTAAAGTAAAACTTCATTTATCTTTCATCTAAGATATATAAACATCTAAGATATAAACATCTGATAAGATTTTTTTTTCTGTTTTCTGCGCCCTCCCAGGTTGGGATGTGGAGTCAAAAATCCTTTTTTTGTGTGCAGATAGGAAATTAACCGTGAATTTTAATATAATCATTGAATGCTTATAAAAAGGTGACTTTTAAAAAACAGTTTTTACTTTTTTTCAAACTTTGTGAGAGAGAGGATTAAATAAGAAGTTTAAAAAACACATAACACCGTTGAAAGCACTTTTTCAACAATCATAAACCATGAGCAGTAATTATTTTGTGAAAATCTATATAATATAATATACATATTTAAACTATACTATATTGAAATTTAACGCATGTATCAAATAACACAGTTCTAATCATATTATCCATTGGGTTTAAAGACATAAATGATAAGGATGTAGTGAAATTGTTTGTTGGGAGTGTTAGTTTATTTTACTTGCTTAGGAATTAGAAGTTTTTCAACGATAGTCTTCGTTTAGTGATGTTTCCTTTTTAACAGTTTTCGAATTTGGTTAGAAAAAATCAGAGCATTTTGATTTTGGACATTTGGAAGTATTTCACGGTTGAGGAAATTTTTTCGCTGCGAAATTATGTTTCGAATTTTGGATATTTTAGTTTTTTTAGTCTTGCACATTACGAATAATCTTTCACGCAGCAGTGAAAGAATCTTGCAAATACGAGGGCGTTTGATCTGAGAGTCTATGCACTATGCTACGGATTGGCCACGATCGTGGTCGGTCAAAAGATCATTAAAGTTAAATGTCATTTTTGGACATAAACATCATTTATGTGACACATCATTTATATTTTGTAGTGTTTTGTCTCAAAATTAAAGTTTTAAGGAAAAAGGTTTCGCGTGCAATTGGCCTAATCCTTTTTGTTCTAATGTACAAGAAACTCTATTATAAAGGGATTTTTTAATGTAATTTTTTTAACGTAAAACATTTGCTCAACATCAACCTGTGTGCGCATCAGAGGCATCTGTACTTTCCTTTACTCTGATTTTCCGAAGTTTGTTTGGAACTCTTGAAGTTTGAGGTTAGTGTTTTCGCTGTAAGTTTATGTAAATTAAGCTTGGCTGGTCGAACTGCAGAGTATAAATTCAGAAGCAAAACTTTGTATCGGTGGATTTGGGTCTCTGGATATCAAGGCCTGCAACGAAGGATTGAAGTTGCGAGTTCAGGAAGTGTTTAGGAGAAAGTTAAGTTAGACGAGAGCGACGTACCTGTTGGGTAAGATCGCCTTTAGTTTGTTGTTGGGATATAGCTTATCGGCAACTACGGATTGCTAACGTTAGTGAATTTTGGAGTGTAATTAAAGCTTCAAATTATCTTTTTGCCTTAGAGCCCAAACTTTTCGTGATGTTGAACTTTGATAGTGCTTTGTGCCGTCGGATATCTGTATGTAAGTGAATTTTTGACATTTTGTAATCTTCTGTTTACTTTGAGTGAATATTCAGCTAATTCTCTTTTAACAGCTGTATCTCGTACGCTCAATTTGCAAAGATACTTAACCACGCCCTTCTCCCGATTAGTTTCAATAGATTTTTTTTTAGCTTTAAAATCTACTCCTGAATGATCTTCAAAGTGGAAATCTCGCCTTATCGATTAGTTTCAATAGAGTTTTTTTAGCTTTAAAATCTAGTCCGGAATGATCTTCAAATTGGCAATCTCGCCTGGTACGTAACAAGGTAATTATGAATAAGAAACTGTTCTCATGCATTATTCATAGTAATACGTGCACAATCATTGACATTTGAACAAAAGAAAAAATATATATTATCCAAAATATCTTTTCTACGAATGGGTTTTGTGACAATCAATAAATGTAGAGAAATCCTAGGCTAATGTCCAAAGTGAAATTCCTTAGATTAAAGTGAAATACTATAATCTTTATGCTCAAAAATTTATCTGAAATCAAATGCCTTTCAATCAAACTGTCGCTTTTATGTAGAATATTTTTTCATGTGACTATATTAGGTTTTTCCTCTTTTTTTTTCTTTTTTTTTACACTATATATTTTTAATTCGGTTCTGATGTTAACCGTTTTGCATATTACTATCAAAACTTTCATTATTGTACACTAGAAACGAAATGATATCAAAATATACCTATATATTTAAATGGAATACTTGTTTTTTTACCTTTTTTAAACAGCGATTACATGTAATATTAATTATTTATACAATAATCATAAATTTGAAAAAAAATCTCCGTGTTTTATCCAATTATCACCTTTTATTTATTAAAATTATTCCATTAATTTCCTTTATCAATCACTAAAACTAATTTATTCGATTTTGCTATTTTCAAGAACAGTGCAGTTGTACATTTCCTTAAAGTGATTAAATATGTTGTGTTTAAAAAAGCATTAAATTGAATTAAAACCTAATACATTATGTAGGGAACTAATTCAACTTTCTGAGTGGGTGTTATCTCGTCTAAGGAAATTGAAAATACGATTAAAGAGTTTTTGATGACGTAGACAGAACGGATAAACAAACAACAAATGGTATATCTTCATTTTTATTTTTTTACTAAATTTGGATACATATTTTTCTTTCTTCAGAAAAAATAACGTTATCTAAACTTTATGTCCTTTTATTAGTGTCATGAGCCAATAGTCATGTATTACTTATTTAAATAAAATATAGTCTACAGAATATAAACATTAAATTTTAACAGTACCGTAGATAATATGAAGATTTAATATATTATATATATATATATATATATATATATATATATATATATATATTTATTAACACTTTCCAATCTAGTTGAAAAGTGTTTATGACTTCGGTTTGTCTGGCCGTATGGCCGTCTGCCGTCTGCCGTCTGTCCGTCTGTCCGTGCTCTAACTCCCGTAAATATGCTCAGATTGCTCTGCAAATTTTATAGGTTATTGTCGCTATCTATAGCATGTTCCCTATTTCAACGAAAGTGTATAGTTTTTTTACAGGGACACTCAAAAGAATTCCGTTACATTGCGGTCTATGGGGAAAATCATTTGCGGTTTATTTAACTAATGTTTCACTATTTTAAACGCATTGAAATTTATATATATCACTAAGGTGCATTAGAAGAAGCTTAATATGGAATAGGGTGTGCATAGCACTTATAGTTACTTTACAGGGACAGTCAAAAGAATTCCGTTACATTACGTCTATGGAGAAAAATCGTCTGCGGTTTATTTAAATAATGTTTCACTATTTTAAACGCATTGAAATTTATATATATCACTAAGGTGCATTACAAGAGGCTTACAACAGAATATTGTGTGTATAGCAGTCATCGTTCATTTACGGGGACACACAAAATAATTATCTACTGTCTGTTAACAATAATTCTTGGAAGTGCGTTTTAAGTTACTGAATGCGATTTTAATTTTAACTCGCTTTTTGTCTATTACGTGGTGTGTATAAATTCTGTAGATCCTATACAGGGAAGCACAAAACATTCAAATAAGAAGCACTTAGATATTCGCGGACACATTTCCGTTTATTGACAGAAACTCCAAACGGAGAATTTTAAACTGTGCTACGCGTTTCCTAACTGAACTAAAATTTAGCATCCTATGTAGTATATATATAAATCTATATATCCTATACAGGGCTGAATAAAGGTATTCGGATATTTTTCTGAATATTGTATATGTTGGAAATTTCTGAAATTATGTTTTTAAATATGTTATGCGTTTTCCAAATTGTTTAGTTAGATGTTATCTTTTAGCTTATTAAACGGTATGATTATTTTGGAAGCGTTGGAAAGTTTTATATAATCTATGCTTCACGCATGGTTTTTCGTTCTTGTTTTTATTTTTATTTTTATTTTTTTTAACACTTTCCAACATAGTTGAAAAGTGTTTATGACTTCGGTTTGTCTGCCGTATGGCCGTCTGGCCGTATGTCCGTGCTCTAACTCCCGTAAATATGCTCGGATTGCTCTGCCATTTTTATATGTTATTGTTGTTATCTGCAGCATGTTCCCTATTTCAACTTAAGCGTGTAGCTCTTATGGTTTTTTTACAGGGACACTCAAAAGGATTCCGTTACATTGCGGTCTATGGGGAAAATCATTTGCGGTTTATTTAAATATTGTTTCAATATTTTAAACGCATTGAAATTGATATATATCACTAAGGTGCATTACAAGAAGCTTAATATGGAATAGGGTGTGCATAGCACTTATAGTTACTTTACAGGGACAGTCAAAAGAATTCCGTTACATTACGTCTATGGAGAAAAATCGTCTCCGGTTTATTTAAATAATGTTCCACTATTTTAAACGCATTGAAATTTATATATATCACTAAGGTGCATTACAAGAGGCTTACTACAGAATATTGTGTGTATAGCAGTCATCGTTCATTTACAGGGACACACAAAAGAATTCTCTACTGTCTGTTAACAATAAATCCTGGAAATGCGTTTTAAGTTACTGAACGCGATTTTAAATTTAACTCGCTTTTTGTCTATTACGTGGTGTGTATAAATTCTTTAGATCCTATACAGGGAAGCACAAAAGTTCGCGAACACATTTCCGTTTATTGACAGAAACTCCAGAAGGAGAATTTTAAACTGTGCTACGCGTTTCCTAACTAAACTAAAATTTAGCATCCTATGTAGTATATATACAAATCTATAGATCATATACAGGGCTGAATAAAAGTATTCGGATATTTTTCCGAATATTGTATATGTTGGAAATATATGTTGGAAATTCCTGAAATTACGTTTTTAAATATGTTATGCGTTTTCCAAATTGTTTACTTAGATGTTATCTTTCAGCTTATTAAACGGTATGGTTTGTAAAATTATTTTGGAAGCGTTGGAAAGTGTTAAATAATCTATGCTTGACGCATGATTTTTCGTTCTTGTTTTTATTGACAAACTGTAAATAAGTGGTATGTGAAAATAAAGGAATTTGGATATATCACAAGTTTGAATTGGTATGTTTAAAAATATAAATTATATATTTTTTTATTTATAAATTATTTTATTTTCATGGGTTTCAGGATTCGGAAACATTAATGCATGTTTTAAATTTTATATTTATATGTTTCTATTTATTTACCATATTTAGAAAGAGAAATATGTTAAGCAATGTTTCAGCAATGTACAGCAATACGATAAGCAATAAGTATCATATTATATTTTGTGGGATAAATTTATAATGATAAAGAATAAAATTTTATTATGGCAAAGAAAATAAATCGCTTTCAACTACTTTCCAGAAAGTATAGGTACCACTTTACTGGAAATAACGTCAAGGAATTATACTATAAATATATATAATACTATATATATATATATATATATATAATACTATAATATATATATATATATATATATATATATATATATATATATATATATATATATATAATACTATTAAAAGTTATGTATACATTAATCTTCGGAGTGTTCCGTATAGTTGTTCCAGAGTTATTTTTTCCCGATTGTAACAAACACAGAAGACATTTTTTTTGAAATTCCTGTATTAAATCCCGCAGAAAAATAATATAGTTTATGCGCTTCTTTAACAATCTTCATAGAGTTATCAAGGAAAGTGTGTTAGAGGTTAAAACGTAAATACAGCGGAATTAAATTTTGATCCTAAAGGGAAAACCGCGTAGATCATTCAATTAATAAGCAGAAAACTGTATAGTAATAGTATAAAGTATAGTAGCAAGCGTATATAACTGTACAAGCAGAAAACTGTAATAAACATACAATATTTACGGATACTTCTTAAGTTTTAGAAGACTACCCTTTCTAACTGTCGAAAAGTACAATTAATCTATGTCACGAAAACTATTTAAAATAAGAAAAATATAACTTCACACTATTTGTATGTAAAATTAATGAGACCCTAATTCATAAATTGTTGAAATATGAATTTATTAATAATATTTATAATTACAAATGTATTTTTGAAAAAAAGTACATCTGTTATAATTTGGTTTTGATAATTCGTTGAGGAAAAAAAATATTTATATTGGATGATTTTTCGAAGATATAAATCAATCTTTGTCTTGTCTCGCAGATTTTACGTTAGCAATATCCGAATATTGACTCCATCAAATTGTACTAATCTTTATCAAAGATACATAAACAATATCCAAAAGTCAATATTGCAATAGTCAATGATAAACAATAGTCAGAAGTAATTTGATACAAGAAATTCAAATAAAATGTCAAATATGGGAACTTTTGAAGCATTTGAAAAATTAACTTTGTATAATATGTAATATGTTAAGTACAGGACTTCTAGCGCATAAAAGCATTGATATAAGTAAAGATTCTTACATATAGTTGTATTAAAATGACAGATAAAACGGCAAAGTTGAATTTGGCAAAAAATAAAAACTTTAATAAGCACTTTGTGTCAACATCTATTTACATTTTAAAAAAGCCAGAAAATTGTTATTTTTTAATAAAATAACTATCAATGGATCAAAGGCACAAACAATTTGTTTTATATATGCACCATTTAATACACCAGGTGGTTTCACTTCCAAAACTTAATGAATAAATAAATTTCGCTGTATATACATTCTTATTGTAATCTCTCTATGTTAATTCTTTAGACATATTCTTGCCATATAAATCGTTTTTCGTCCATACTATTAATGATGTTACTGTCTATTTGTATCAATTTTCGCATTTCTATGCTTTTCTCCAATTTTTTCAAATGGTATTCTAGCAATCACAAGCGGTTTCTTATCATTCGTTGCGTTTATAGTAGGCTTCATAAAAAACTTCAATTTAAAAACAACAAATTAATATTAAGTCATTTATAGAAAGAAAGATTTCCAATAAACATACTTTTAGTTATCGCATTTGTCATGGTTATTAATTTGTGAAAACAGCTTATGAAGTTTTATTTGAAAAATTTAAGAAATGTCGGATAACATACTGATAAAATCTACTTAAAGTAATTTTTCCCAAATTAAATTATCTTTTAATCCAATGCGTATGTTATTTTTCTTAAAACTAACGTCAAATAAATATAAAAAATTTAAGATTTTTTTTTCTGTCAAAAGAGCTGATTTTTTCCACAAAATCTGTTTATTTAAGGAAATGAATTTGTGAAAATCAAAGAAATAAATTTGCTTTTTCTTAAAATCTGTAATAGTTAAGGAAAAAAGTAATATATATATATATATATTAAAATATTTTTATTAAACAATTATATGAAATACATTTTACTATATTTTTAGTTGTAAATTTTCAAAGTTACGTTTTTAAATTTATGTCATGTGTCATTTATATCATCTGTTTTCATATCCATACACACGCATAAATATTTTGTAGATATATATATATTATATTATATATATATTTAACAAAATATAATGTTTTTTTCATCTGTAGAAAACCTTTTACTTTTTTCTAAAACAAGATTGTTACCTCATAGAAAGAATCATTTTCGCCTTATAAAAATAGTATTTTAAACTTGCATAACATTTTCCACTTCCGTTTAAACATGGATCAATTTGTCAATTCTGTCACGAAAGCAATATTTGGAAAAGGATATGAAACCAAGTCTTTTTTTTTTTATATTCTGCAAAACATGTCTTTTTATCTTGGCAGTATAGATAAAGTAAGATTGCTGTTTTAGGAAAATCCAAAAGAACAAAACTTTCATCAATATCTTATTGTCTATATGTTTGAGAATTAGTTGCTGATTCGTCGAAAACTGTTTTGTTTGTTTTGATAAAAATAAAGATGTAAGTTAGTAATAAAACAAAATTTATTTTTAGCTTTAATTTTCTTTTACTCCTAATTTTGTAAATATATATCTTTTAAATAGTCATTTAATGAAATAAACGTTTAATCAAGACTTCTTATTGTTCTGATATTCTTCTAAAAACTCAGGTATTCTAGAAACTTTAAAAAGTTTAAATCTTAGATTTAGAACTTTAAATTAACATAAATTAAACTTAAATATAATTAATGAAATACTATCATTTAATTGTAAATAGTACCATCCATATTGTATCATACAAAATAAATTTTAATATAACTATCATTTTTAAGTTTACTGAATAAGTTTTTGTGTCTTTATGGTCCCTGTGTCTCTTGGATTAACTTCTGCGTCATGGCTTAGTCATCATGATAAAAGTATAGATGTAAGTTATTAATGAAACATACAAAATTTATTTTTTAGCTTAAATTTTCTTTTACACATAATTTTTTTTAATAATTTTCTTTTAAATAGACATTTAAAGAAATAAATGTTTAATCAGGACTTCATATTGCTCTGATATAATTCTGAAATTAAGTTTTTTTCTACAAGTACTTATCTACCCATTTTTTTTAGAGAAACATAAAAATTATTTAGTAAAATTTGCTTTAAACTTTCTTAAGTTACAGTTTTTTATAGTTCTTAAATTGGGTGTTTAGAATCGATGGAGATCAATCCAAATATATATATATATATATATTATATATATATATATGTGTATCCACAGATATTTGATGATAAATTTGAACTTCATTGTATATTATTCTTATTCGCAAGATACTATAGCCATTTTTTGCTCAAATTTTCCACCTAGGAAATAGATTGTTACTGGAAACTAATGTATATTAGAAATGCATTGCTTAAAATGTGTCTGAAATGAATTTTTTGATGTAATTTGGTTTATGACACCTCAAATACAATGTGCAACACATATTATACTTGTTTTAATGAATTGGTCTCAAGTACAACACATCATATATACGTTGACATATTTTACACTTGTTGCAGTGAATTGATCATAAATAACAATTATTTTGTCTATATCTACGCTTACGTATTACCTAGGATAGAATATTACATGGTTTTGTATGATCGAGTTGGAACCATGCGATTCAAACAGCGGCAGATACAGTCGTATACCTTTATTATTTTTGTTGTTGCTTTGAATTGACTCTTTACAATAAGATATTTAGTAGGTATCTGTGGGAATTGTTTTGGAAACTTCCTCAGTAAATAGCAGACCCAAGTACGATTAACAAAATTTATAAATCTAAATATATAGCATAAACTTTTCAATAAAATTAATAAAAAAAAAGACTTTTTCGGTAAAAATATGAACACAATTTCGACACAGCGTATATCTATATTCGAAACTGTTTCTGTTTTTTAATAAAGCTTAATATATCTCGTAGGAGAGTTTTAAAATTTCTAGATGTATATATATTTGACAGTATATATTTTATCAAATGCATTTAGGAAGGCCGGAGAGGTATTGAATACAAAGCATTCATATTTTATTTAGTAATTAAAATAATTAATTTCATGGACATAAAACAAAACATCTGTTATTGAAGAAATTTATCGATTTCTCAGACCATTAATACATGAAAATCTTTGAGAAAAATATTTTAAGCACATTAAATGAAATATTACGGTTGAAAAATTAATGACTTTTTTAAAAGCTATTCCTTAAAAATATATATTTCAATAACTTTCTATGAAATAATAAGCAGCTTTTGATTGATGACATACCGCCTTACTGCTTTCGTTAAGAATATATTTCTAAAAATATAGAGAGAGTTATAATATATTATGACTTCTGAATTTACCCTTGTATTCGACTTCCTTTGATTTACAAAGGATTTTGCTCCAGCAATTCCGAAGTTAAAAAATATAAAACGACTTGGAGATTTTTAGATTTAAAATATTTATTAGAAATCCGTTGCTTATATTTTTTTCAACAAAATATAACGATTCTTATACAATGAAATATCAAAAGCTTGCTTTTATATAATGATTTATTTCAGTTTTTGGTTTTGAAAGGTGTAACTTTAACATTCCAAGTTGTTTTGTATTAACATGTTTAACAAACCAAATACGAATTTCGTTATCTATCCTCATTACTAAAATCAACTTTCAGTTTGCAATAACAAAAGTTTAAGTTACAGGATGATTGAAAGAATTTTTGAAAAAATTTCATCTGGTAAAACACATTACTATAAACCATTTTTATATATGAAACCAAGATCACAATCTATTTACTCTAACAAAAATATTTGTTGTTTCACTGATATCTGAGGCCTGATTTGCATCTTTAACTTTAAGAATAATGACAATATTTAAAAAAGAAATTGCAACAGATCCATTTACTTTGTATGAAGTGCGATGGTATTATGAAAATTGCACTGTATGTATATCAGTGAGAAAATATGTAATGTGAACTACATGTGAAATTACGGAATTTCTAATTCAGCGGATGGTGAAGATGGCCATTTATAATTGTTATATCTTTGCATCTCTATGAATACAAGGCAAGCCTGTTGAAAGATTCATAAAAAAATTTCTTAAAGATAAGAGCAATATCCTGCACTGGGGTAGGACATCCTGTATGTTTGACGGAATATATGGATCGACATCATTTTCTCTACGGAAAATACTACTTGAAATTCTCTCACGCTTATTTAAATTAGTTAATAATTTTTTTAATTATCCTGTATATGTAGTATGTATCCTTTTGAATTATTTTTCATTTAACATAGCCGCACGGTACGAGACAAAAAATATAAAAACTCACAAAAAGTATAAAATAAATCACAAACAACCCTAGATATGCCTGTGTATAATTCTGGTCTTGAAAATGTACTATAAATTTCTGAAAATTTAAAAAAATATTTTAAGATTCATGTCCCTTTAGAAACATTTTCATAAAATGAAGAAAATAATCATTTTTTGCCGAAAAGGTTTTATACACCTCATAATTGTTTTAATTATACAATAATATAAAAAAAAGTCAATATGGAAGACAGATCTATATAGCTGATAGAGGAAGCTATGTAAAAAATAACATTCCTACAATTTCGATAAAAATAATATTTGAAATTTAATCTATTAAAATATTCTTTTTATATTTGTTTCACCTTCGCAAATTAATTTTAACTACATTATCCGCCAAAGATAATCGGACAAACTCGATTGTGGACCTTTTGTCAGAAAACTATAGGAATGCTTGATAAAATCTTTTATAAATTCGGTGATGTAAAGAATATGTTTGACATGATATTTTTTGGTAAGACTTAGTGATGAGGAGAATTGGGTGCTTAACAACAAAGTGAATAAAACTAGTCGTTGGGGGCCACCGTAATACTTACCCATCATGGATATGCATAATATAAAATATTAAAATTAAGCATGTGTAATCTATTTATAAAATGTATTGCAATTCGCATAAAATCGTGGCTTGATGACGTCATAAACTTTAAAGGCTCGATTACTGAATTGCTTGAAAGAAACATCCTTATAACTCCAAAAATTATAATCCTATTAACTAGCGAGTTATTGCATCTGATTAAGCGTCACATTTCCAATTAAAATATATCTTTGAAGTGAAAGTTGAATAAAATACAGGGTCATGAAAAATCGAAGAGTGTGGAAATAGAGTTCAAATATCTCGGCAACTAATTATCCGATCGACTTCATGCTTTATGCAAAATTTATGTTTTTTTATTGTCTTTTATATTCATTTCTTAAAATAAACAATTTCGAAAATTTTTATGTACCTTTCATCAGAACGAATATTTCGAGAGTCCAAAAAACATAGTTCCGGATAATCGAGGTTATTGAAATTAAATAGGCTTCTTCCCATTATTACATACAAAGTACATACCAAATTGCACGTCTCTATCTCAATTTTTTCGGGAGATAGAGTGTTTACAGACACACACACACAGACACACAGACGGAGGGCAATTTTTTTTTCCTAAAAATATGTTTTTCGGAATCTCCAGTGTCTGAAACGTGTAAATCCGTCAAATTTTTTTTTTCGATTTTCAAAACGATTACAAGGCTCACCCTATACTACGTATGATGGGTAAGTAAAAGTAATACTTGCGACTATCGTGTATCACAAAAATCTACCAAATGATTAAGAGCTTTAGGAAATGATTGATGCATTGCATTAATATATGGTATGCATTTGAGTAAGAAAAGCACGTACATTCATGAAAATGCATTTTTTTATATTCCAAAAAGGAAACATCATACTGGAATTAAAAACTAATCTATTAAATATTTGACAAAATATGACCATTTGTACTTAATATACTTTAACTGCGCATGTGCGAACGATATCATGCATTTTATTTCATAATTTTACAGTCAACTATAAAGGGAAACTTATAGAGTGAAAATTGAGTAAGTTATCGGTATTTAATTCAATTACTTTCTTAAAGTGACAGTGCGGTAAGAGATTATAAAAAAATGCCATTTACATTATATCACAGGGAAATTACAAAGAAATACATAAAATAATTAATAGTCAAAATAAACATATATATTAATAAATGAAGGTAAATACATCACAAATATTTTCCTTAAATGCATTTTATTATTTAAAATAATTTATATAATATAAATTACAGTTTGCGAACAATCCCTAATCAGGAAATTACTTTTAGAAAATAACTGAAATTCAGTTCACTTCGCTGATGATAATTTCCTGAAATTGTATGATATTTGACTGGCTTTTACATGCGTTGTCCCATATAGTTCATTACAAAATTCCGAAATGAAAATTGTGCTAGAGTGTACGAATGGGTAATTAAAAATTATTTCATAAAAATGCATATTTTATCAGTGATTCAATATGATCTTTTTCTAATCACAGTATAATATTTCTTTTGCTTTCTGTCAAGATTTCTGAACATGATGATAAATGTGGTTGAAAATCATGCATGACATACATAAAAATATGCGCAATTCTAATTTAATTTTTCAAACAAACTTTTATATTTCGAAATATATACGTACACAAATGCATAACGCATTGTACAGAGTCTATTCAATCATTTTTTAGAGCTACATATCAAATATCATTTCAATTATTATTCGATACAAAGTGGTCAAAATGTTAGTGTTCATTCAATTTGTTGTTCGTTTTCTAATTACCGTCTTGACTAAATATTCGCTACAAAATGTGAGGTCAGACATATTCCCAACATCCCTGGGGTCCAAGAAACATTCGTCGTATTTTCAGAGATTTTCTACAAAATGCATAAAATCGAAAATGTTCGGATTCTTTTGATAAGATAGTGTATTTACTACTGAAAATGTTACTCAATAAATGAACAGTAAAAATAGTATAATCAATTTTATTTGAAACTTGCAAATAGATATAACATTACGATAATCTGACTATGTTTGTGGAAACAAATACTGTAATCGAAAATGTTATGTTTATATCATTGTGTAATTATACGTATTTTATATTTACGATATAAAAATGTTTTTATATATTTTTTTATTATTTTAAACTTGGACGATTAATTAAACATTTACAGCTTCAAAAAATATATATTAAAAACATTTTACATGAAATAATCAATTCCAATTTTTAATAAAAAACAGCAAGGTGGTTTTCTTTGGATTCTAAACACATACTTCATAATTCTTATTAATACCAGAATTGTAACAAAAATGATATTTAAAATTTTCATTGTCCTTAAAATTATGGCAAGGTGTGCATAAAAATTGTCATATATTCCATTTTTGTAAGTATACGTAAAAACATAGTAATTTGAAACACGATGAAAACAGTATTTTGAAAACATACACATTAGCATATATGGAGAAAACCTAAAAATATAAAAAATACAATATTTCTTTCCTCGTATTGATTGGTTGGAAAGTTTAGTATAAAGTTTTTAAAAATGTGAAAACGGAGACATTATATTTGAAAGAGCACATAGAATGTCTTTTACTGACTTTATTTTAAATATATTCTGCAATGGTAGTATGTCATTAAAAACATTATTTTATTAAAAGATTATTTTTGTAACGAAAAAGAAAAAAATCGTTTGAATATTTTTTTTTAAAGTAGTGTATCAGCCGTTTAAATTTTAAAGTTTCATTTCACGCTATAAATATTTTATGTATGAACATGTGGAAGTACAATGATTTTTACATACAATACGAAACGTTTGCTTTTTGGAAACATTATATGAATAAAACTTTAAATCGAACATGTAAAAATTGTAAAGATAAAAGTATTATAACAAAATAAGAGAGACGATCTAAACCAAAATAAAATAAATCAGAGCGTAGTACATTTTAAATGTATAAAGTATTGTTAAAATTAACTAAAAATAAATAAAAAATATAATTTTCATTTCTACAGTGTGGCTGAAAAGAATGGGTGCGATCATTGACATCGATATTTCACTACTAAAATTAGAAAAAAACATGCTCATTTTTTAAAAAAATTGTAATACTTTTTATAGACTTTGTTGTGGTATATTATTCATTTACTTTCGAGGTGCTTATGAAGCAATATGTTTAGCGTTTAGTCATTGATCAATATACGGCAAATGGGGGGATTACTTCTGATTGCATCTCGCCTGAATGTCCCACTTCGAATTTTCCAGAAAGTATTTAAACAGTAGAAATTAATAGAAAATTTTTATGTAAAAATAAATCAGGCTGTCCGCTTTCTATAAATACCCAAAGAATTCGCAACATCATCAAGGAGAGAATTTCCCGAAACGACGCCTTAAGCGTGAATTTCATTGCAAAGAATCTTGATAATTCTCGTGAAAGTGTCCAGAACATTGATAAAAACACTCTAGGACTTCATAGTTATCCTTTGTATCGCGGGGAACATTTATAGAACGATCCCAAACTAAGCAAGGTAGCGAAATGAAAGAAGATGTTCTAAATTTATAAGATGCGCCGCATGGAATATGCTTCGTTGACGAATGAGAACATTTTCACCACTGAGAAGGCGCAAAACCATCAGAATGATCGACAATTGATAGGTCCAATGCAGATAAATGAAATAAAAAAATGTTACATGATCTCTTTTCCGAAAGGAATAATGGATTGGTCAAGGATTACCGCCACAGAAAAAAACATCATTAATGTTTATTGATAAACACGTAAAGATAAATTCTAAAACGCAGGAAGATGAAGTGTTGTCTCAGATTGGGGCCCCATGGAAGTACAATAACCATAATGAAATGTTACAGAAGGATTAGCCGCCTGCAAATGTAGCAGAAGCGACATTGATCATCCCCAACGCTCATCTGCCTGCGTATTTAACAAAGAATAAATGGTCTTTGAACAGTCAATCTTATGACACCCAACTTCTCTATTTTCGGCATCTTATAAGGAAGGTCTCCATAAGCACTTACTCAGAAATTTTTGACAAAAAATACAGAATGTTCTTCTCATGAGGATATATACGTCCATAAAAAAAATTTCTGCGGAACCTCGATATAACGTCCGTAACAAAATGTGAAAATATCGTTTATTTGGCGATTTATCACCTATTGGCGACGGAATGAAATGAACCCTTTCAGGGGCAAAGTACTTATATTTCTAAAATGTTGAAATCATTGAATCACACCGGGATTTAACAACAAATTTATTTCCAAATAAGTAAAATATTTTTTTCACGTATATTATAAAAGTAAAATTTGATTCCAAAATTCCGGTGTCATTGTGGTATTTGGGAATTAAAATTAAGTGGGATCCCACCGCCCTTTAAGTGGTTAAAAAATACGCTTTTATGACAAATACTCTTTAAGGAAAAACTTTTTTCATACTGAACTTGTTTATGCATGTTTAACTTACATAATAAATAAATTTTTATAACTACAATTTTGTGTACACATTTATACATTATTAAATTATTTTAATTGGTGTTTTTAATATTTTTCACATTCAGACGTTAAAATGTATACATTTTGCACATTTATACATATATATAATGGAATTTAACGATAGTATTTTACGATTTAAAACAAAATTTAAATTGATTAAAATTGTTTCACGTTCACAAATAAGCCCGATTCTGAACATTGTTAATTCAAGAAAGCTTTTTTTATATTTTTGTATGGAAACAACGACTTCTTCGATATAGAAATGTACAATGAATCCGTTTGTCATCCTGCTTTTCCTTTTAAAATACATTTAATAATTACTTGTACAACCGTTGAAGCCATTTAAATTAGAAAAAATCGTGGAATGGACGATGAAACAATAGGCAAAATTTCATTCAATCGGTAATGAATAGAGAAAAAACCGTGAGTGATTTATTTAATCTGATTTAAAAAATATTTTTAATTAATATTAATGCAAACGTACAGATAGTTGAAAATGTTGAACGCAAAATGCAAACGATTCTGAACAAGAGGGTATGGTATCATGAGCCATAGAATTAACCCATTCGTATAATTTTTTAAGCTTATGACAAATTTACGCTTTCTAATTTTACTAAAATCTCATACACAGGTCTCATAACAAGAAATTCTTCAATCTCTTTGATTACTTTAATATGCCTTTCAGATTCATATATTTTTAAAATTTCGATTGTTAACTAAAAGTGAAAATAAACGTACAGATTCAATAATCCAATAATACGCATAACATAAATGTCAGCTTCGCTATAACATAAAATAGATATTTGCAGCTTCCAAAACATAGAACATATTTTTTCAGTGGTAAAAATAAATAACTGCAACAACAAGAGCTTGTATATATTATACAAAACATAATAAATATTTCATCGCTTAAGTTTAAATTCATTAAGTATTGCGCATTCAAACAATCATTTTACAAGAAATTTAAAATTTATTAAAATCGTTTGCGTTTGGCGAAGGAAAATGTTGCTAGCCAAATCGTATGTTTTTGCACCAAATACTCGAAAGTATTTTATTTTTTGCAGATTTTCTACTGGGATTCCGCAGCTAAATTTCACTGTTCCTTTATTGCATACATGTGCAGCTTCATTAGCATTTTTTCAAAATTTTCTGTGTATGCGTTTTAAGGAGACCTACCTTGTTAGAAGAAAAGCTAAACAGCATGAAATGCTCCAGTTTGGAATGTATGCGGAGCGAACTTCTGAAGACTTGGGCCAATTGAGATCAGAGTTATTTCCTATTGCACGGTGATGCCTCGTCTGGACTCTTGTGTAAAGGAGAAATGTGGACATTTTGCACAATTTGTTTAAATATTGTTATTTGTTATATCTTTGTTTTGTTAGAATACAAATATCACCAGGTAGCGTATATGTTTCAGAAAATTGCAATTTTGTGCATGCCCATACGTTTCGGACACCCTGTATATGAGTTGAACATGTGCTGTATATACCTTAAACGCTTATTTCCCGGTGGAATTTTAAGAAAAAAAAATCCATTATGATACATCAGACAAACGCATTCTTCCTAACTCAAAAAGGAATGAAGTGATAAAATCAACTGTTTCACATTTCGTTAGATATTACACTTTTCATATATTTTAGTTTTACTTGTATACTTGAAAGAATATTATACACAAAATAGTACCAAAAATAATTTGGAAAAGAAATACTTTAGCAGAAAGTCCCTGAAAGTCAAAAGTTGTACTATTAGTTTTTTATTATAATGCGGCTTTTGTTGAAAGTATTATAAAGCTTTAAAAAATATTAAAGCAGCACTTTTCAATTGAAAAATTAATAAAGATTTTTTATTACAGATTTGATTACAGTATTCCATTAAAAGATAATAGCTGCAACGAAAAATAAAATAAACTTTTAATATCAAACTTTTAACGTTGTTAATCAGCATTTTACGGATCACTACACGCTAAAATATTTATATAGCAGCATATAGGAGTACAATAATATCTGATCCTTAGAAAATATCACTTTATCCATTAAATATATATATATATATATATATATATAGCTAACAATGTAATTCCGTTTTTCAGTAGTAGTAAAAATAATGCTTATTTTGTACTTTTCACACCATAGAAAATTAATGAGTTAAAGTATAAAAGCAACAAGATAAAGCATGCTAGCATTTCGTTATGAAATAACAGAATTAAAGCATCTATAACGAAAATATTTTCAGTTTTTTTAATCGTTCTACTGATAAAGAAATCACACTGACTATTTTAAAAATATGTTTATCTTTCAATGTAAAACTATAAAGATCAATAAATGAATTGAACAATGCTTTGTAAAAACCATAAGCGTATATTTCGCTATGGGATTTAAAGGAAATGAGCTATTTCTATTATATAACATCAGGTAAATATATATTTCTCCGGCTATGAGAGGAATGAAAAGCAGGAAATGATGGTCTCACATTTTATTAGATGTTAAACATTTCATATATTTTATTTTTACATGTGTATACCTGAAAGCATAATATGTTGAAACTCATACCAAGCGTTATTTAGAAAACAGGAAAATGGCTATAAAAACAGCATTTTCTAACGTTTATTCAGCAGTTTGATAACTTATTATAATGTTTTGAAACTGTGAAATTGTGATTTCAAAATTGATAAAAAGATTCCTTACTGATTTGATATGAAATATTTTCTTCACTTTACAATAAAAATAGCATTCTGTTAATAAAAAACATATTTCATAAAAAAAAAACTTTGGAAATAAAAAACTATCTTTCACTAATTATATTTTTAATATCTTCAAGATTTTTCATGTATCACTACATTTTATAAACATACAGAACATCATATGTTAATATAATGTAATCAATACATTAGAAATGATAAAATATTTATACTAATGGTGAAATAAACTATTGTAAATATATATATATATATATATATATATATTTAAAAATATGTTTATCTTTCAATGTAAAACTATAAAGATCAATAAATGAATTGAACAATGCTTTGTAAAAACCATAAGCATATATATATATATATATATATATATATATATATATATATATATATATATATAGTTTAATATTCAAGTTAAATATTCTATAGTGAAAATGTTTTTTTCTAAATAACGGATTTACAAAATCGACCTTTTACGGTAAAGAATTCAGTCTCACTGCAGTACATAATTTGTTTCTTTTACAATATTTATGTGCATTAGATTATGTAATGAAAATAGTATGCCTATTTTTTAATGTACTCTTATATTTTGTACAGTTCAGATATTAAAATCATTTTATTTAAAATATTATGAGGATATGCATTTTGTACGTGTAAATAATATTTTTACAGTTTCACTTAACTGAAAAAAACTCATGAACTAAATTAACTATAAACAAAGCATTTTCTAACGTTAATTCAGCAGTTTGATAACTTAGTATAATGCTTTGAAACTGTGTTATTGTGATTTCAAAATTGATATATATATATGTGTGTGTGTGTGTGTGTATTATACAAATATAATTCAAATGTAAAACCAATTTTGTTTTCAATTTTACTCTTAAGATAAAAATTCTATAGGGAAAATATTTTTTTCTAAACAAACA
Source organism: Maratus michaelseni (assembly GCA_963931845.1). Taxonomy (NCBI): domain Eukaryota; kingdom Metazoa; phylum Arthropoda; class Arachnida; order Araneae; family Salticidae; genus Maratus; species Maratus michaelseni. Next base: position 158,103,935 of record OZ007588.1, read on the forward strand.
GTTTTTTCAAAAACGAATTTTAAAGGAAAGAATTCAGTCTGACTCCACAACATAATTTGTTTCTTTTATAATACGGATGTGGATTAGATTATGTAATACATATATTATGCACTCTTATATATATTTTTTTAATTTCAGATATAAAAAAACATGTCATTTAAAAGATTATTGGGATATGCACTTTGTACGTATAAATAATATCTTTACAGCTCCTCTTACCTGAAAAAAAAATCCCCATTAACTAAATTCTGGAAGAATTGAACAGGTGATGTTATAACCAATACGTTGAATTTGTTATGGAGATTAAAGAGAAAATACGTTTCGATTATGGCACATCAAAGAGAAAATACGTTTCGATTATGGCACATCAAAGAGAAAATACGTTTCGATTATGGCACATCAAAGAGAAAATACGTTGCGATTATGGCGCATCAAAGAGAAGACGCTCGAGCAGAAAAAAAATCTCTTATATTCGCTAATCGAAAAGCAGTGAATATCAAAAACCAACATTTCCACACGGCATTAGATATTACAGTTTAGTATATTTAATTTTTACGTTTATACATAAAAATATATTATTTTAACACTGATAGCAAACATCATTTAAAAACAATGATTTAGGAAAATGACATACAGAAATTAATAGCTAATGTAATAGGAAGTATAATTCTTAAATATTTGTGTATTATTATCGATCGTATATTTTAAAAAAAATAATAATATACCGATCGGAAAATGTTTGAAAAAAAAAAAACTGCATAGCAATTGCTTTGGTTTAAAGTTCAGTGTGTTCATATAGATTTTATATTTGATATAAAAAAACTTATTTTAAAATTATATATATATATATATATAATATAAATAAAACATTTACAGCTTCTCTTATAACATAAAATATCTAGTAAAATGTATGAAAAATTGAACAGATGCTGGGCTAACCATAAACGTTTATTTTGTTATAAGCTTTAATCCATTTCAAATATAGTACATAACTGACGCTGATCCATTTCAGATATAGTACAAAAAAAAACTTAATTTTCTCTATCTGATAAAAGAAGGAGAAGAAATAAACAATGCATTCACATTTCGTTATATATTACAGTTTTCATATAAATAATTTTATAGTGTATACCTGAAAGCATATTACTTTTACACGCATAGAAAGCATGGTTTTAAAAACAGACACTTTCATTGAAAGTTTATTTATTGCTATCAATTTTGTTAAAAAAAAAAAAAAAAAAAAAAAAAAAAAACGTTTATTTTGTCATGTTTATATAAGAAAATGATCCGATTATATTACGGCCCATTAAAAAAGTTTTTTCTCTTCCCTAACTCTAAAAGTAGTGAAATGCAGGGAACGATTGTCTCCCATTTCATTAGATTTTTTACTGTTCATGTATTTTACTTTTATGAATATACTTCAAAGCATATTTTAAAACTTGTGGCAAATACAGTATTCCAAATATTTTTTTTTTCTTTGAGAAACAGATAAATGCCAAGAAAGGTAAAACAGGCAACATTTCTTTGCTCATATTCAACAGTATGAGAATCTATAGAGCTATGAAATATAAATATGGTACTTTCAAAAACAAAGAAAAAATAGATTTCAAATATAGTCTGCATTTATTAAATAAAAACAAAATTCCGCATTAAAAAGCAATATTGCATTAAATTAAGACTTTCGTAAACAAAATAAAATGGTTTAGAAATTCTTCATCACATTGTTTTGTTTCTGTTCATGCTATATAAAGTTAATAAAAGCCTATAAGTACTAGTAAGAATTGTATACACTAAGATAATTTTGCTTTTGATAAATATAAAGTAGATAACAATATTATTCAAAAAGAGTCAGTCGGAATAATTGGAAACTGTATTTCATAAATCCCTATTTGACATTCTACCAGAGCTGAATCTATCACCCATTTTTCAATTCTACTATTAGTTCCCACCTATATATATTTATATATCTTGTTGAAATTTTTAATCGTTAATAAAATACTTTTATTCATCCACTCAAGTTCAAATACATTTTTTTCAAACTTGTAGTGGTTGACACTTGATGTCAATACAATTTTTTTCGAATATTAATTCATTAATTAAATTTAATTAAATTATTTTAGTTTTATATGGGATAAAAAATATCAACAGGCAGCCGACTTATTTAAGACATTAGTTCCAATTAAAAGCAATAACTCAAAAGTCTTGATAACGCAGTCGGTTAAGCTCTGAACTCGTAAGCAAAAGGTCCCAGGATCGATCATCATCAGGGACGGAAGGAAATTCACCCGTATTAGAAAATAAATTTCTTTTATATAAGATATTTAGGATTAAATACCGTCAGTGGCGAAGCGTGTAGATCGCTGGAAAAAAATCTTTTTGACATAAGTAGGAGTTAACTTAATTTTTTTTTTTATATTACTTGTTTATGACTATAAAAATATGTTCTGTGAGTACTTACGTTTGATAACATTTAAAAAAAAATTCACCGCAGTTTCTTGATTGAGATTTATACATGTTTTGAATTATCTTTCCATGCTTGCTAATGACCCGCAAAAATGAGGTAATTGTAAACATGATTTTTGGTATGAATAACAAGTATGACTGAGATAATGTTACTTTGTATAATGTTAGTTGTCGATCAAAAATAATGTCAACGTATTTTTGGTATACTTATTTTTCGCTTTAGGTTGTTGTCGGTTTTGTGAAATCGTACCAAATTCCACCATTTTCAATACAAATACCTAATTTTGGCGCATTTGTTTTTGATGGCAAAATACGAAACGTAAAGTCATTCGGTGAAGAAGTTCAGAAATTAGGAAAGTTTAAAATGTGAAAACATTAGCGTTTAATTCATTTTTAACAATTACAAAAGAGATTGCAATTTGCGTAATTGTAAAGTATAACTCAAACATTACTGGGCGAAATGAGTTGTAATTTTAGAATCACATATTTAACATGTCTAGAAATCGATTTTTGTTAAATAATCTCTATGTTACAATTCATATTTGTTCGAATATTATTTTCAAAATAATTGATATCGAAAATTTCGAAAAAAATATACGTTTTAAAAATGTATATATTTTCGAAATCAAATTCCAAAATATATATATATATATATATATATATATATATATATATATATATATATATATATATATATATATATATATATATTGTAACGTATCTTTCTTTTAAAAAGAAATCTGTTTTTAGACGATTAAAATGTGCTAATACAAATTTAAAGCTCTATCTGCCAAGGAGTTTTTGCATTAGGTTTAAGGGTGTATTCAAATCCAAACTGCTTATTTGGAGACACATTTTTAAATTCATTTTTGCTTTAAATTTCATCCAATTGGCAGGTTCTCTTATTCAGAAACTTTATAATGTCCGTTTTATCTTGATTTTATGATAAAGGCAGAATATATTTCAAAAAATGCTGTCAAAGTGGACATTTTGAACCGAATTTTCTGAAGCAATAGCGCTGGAAACAAAAAAAAAAATATCGTACTGTGAAAATAATTGCTTCTAAATGAACTAAAAAAAAAAAAAAAAAAAAAAAAAAAAAAAAAAAAAAAAAAAAAAACGTGATCCTTATAAATCTCTTCATAAATTACACCATGAAGTTTCAAGTTTTTACTTTTAAAAATGAGTCTGAAAATGTATCTCATAATTTTGAGTTGTTGATCGTGGAAAAAAAAAAATATTTTTTTAATACCTCCTTAAATAACTACCTGTATTGCAATGTGTTTTGCAACAACTATAAAGAAATTTAGCGTTATGAGTTCCAAATTTTAAACATTTCCTTATTTCTGAACAACTTGACCGAATGAATTCTCGTTTGGTATATAAATGCTACATTTATTGAAAAAGCCAATTATGTTATGAAAATTGAATGTTTGAAAATGTCAGCGTTTAGTTTAATGTTTTTATGAAGACTACCTATAAGCTTTTTTTTTTATATATATAAATTAATCTAAAAACGACATTATTTCTAGTCAAATGATTAGTACGAATTTGGGGATAATTTATTGATTAAAATTTATAGGTATTTCTTTGTGTGATCAACTGTACATAATTCTGTGCCATAAAACTCTTGTTTTGTAGAACAAAATGGTTTGAAATCATGAAAATCTACTGAAGTCAGATCATGTACTAGGAAACCTATAATTAATTTAGACTTTTACTTTATTTTGCATTTAATTATCTATGTTTTATAGAAATAAAAATATTTGTCAAAGTGTATAACTGAATGACGAGTGTTTTAATATTGTACGACAAACTTAATCTTGCGAAATTGGTTCAGCCAAAATTTTAAAGTCCAAATTCATATTTTTGAGTAATTTCTTCATTATACTGCTTATTACGTTGTTTCTTGATTCATTCTAAAACAAAAAAAAAAAAAAAAAATTAAAAAAATTAGATGTAAAAATTAAAGAATCATAAATAGGGATCCAGTTTTTTTGTAAATCTGAAAATAAAAAAGGGAAACCATTTGTTTTTCATGTTCTGTTTGTAAATAATTGAATTTTCTTTATTTTAACAAAATATACATGTAACTCCGTTAAAATGTTGAACCATTATAGTGGCAAAACCACTAAAATACTATATTTCGATATAATTGGTTTAAACTTTTGCCATCGTATAAAAATATTTATGGTTCGTACGACCATAATTTGAGGAGTTTTTCTATCTGACAAACTGTACGACATTCATGAAATTCTATAACAACAACAACAATAATAATAATAATAATAAATACATTTTTCGTCATTTTAAACATTTCTGGCCCCATTAAATTACACCTATTTGCCTTTTCATATTTTGAAACTTTCTCCCATTGATATATAAGATATTGCTTTTAAATATACTTTATATACACTACTTATTCATATTTTATTCAGTTAATAACTAAAAAGGGACTGTCGAACACTTATTAGTTGGCGATAAATTGCTTGAGACTTGGCAGGCAATGTATTTATCCTGAGCTATACTATTTCAAGTAAAGGGTATTCATGTGTCCCAGGAATTCCATCATTTTACAATCTACTCACTAGGCTTCTTATCTGCAGTTATCACGTTTTGGTGCACTTCCTTGTCTAGTGTTTAAAAAACACAGATTGTATCTATTTGTCGACAATTAGTTGTTTGGTTATGCTTTAATCTGAAGTTTAACATGAAATAACCCATTTTAAATTACCGATATTTCCCAGATTATTTTCCATCATGTGTACCAGATGAAAAAAAAAATTCTTCTAAAGAAATAATAGTACGGATACAAATGATTAAGTTGAGTTTTTTGAAGGATGTATTCTTGGAAGTTACCAAAACGAAATGTGTTATTTACATAAATATTTCGAACTTGATTATTTGTGCGGGTTTTATTGTGGCAGCTAGGAGAAACTTAAAGAATTTTAAAATTATCAGTCATTTTATTTGAAGGATCTTAAACCACATCCACAAAAAAAAAAAAAAAAAAAAAAAATATGAAATTGCTTCTGTCTTTTTCTTATAAAGTTAGGAGAAATGTTTTCTTCACATTTGCCAAAATATTATCTTATTCATTCTATCGTGTCATTCGGAAAGTTCTGCGATTTTTCATAGTGAAGCTCGGTTTTGTCTAGTTATTTTGATACTGCTGATAAGAGGAGACCTTGAATGACCCAGATATGCACATTCGGTATTTTCTGCTTGCGCTGTACAATTCTTGCTTATGCTGTGGAGTTATTTTTGTTTCACTGCAGTGCTAAGTATAAAGATCCAAAAAGTTACTTTCGTCATATTACGCTCTCTTATTTGAAGATTAAAAAAACTATTCAGATTGCTCAAAATTTATCTCAAAATTTGTGCTGTAGTATGAACAGAGTTATGTTTCAGACGACGCAGTTAGAAGTTTGTTTGAGAAGTTTAAGCGAGGAAATTTCAGCCTCGAAGATGATGCCTCCCTGAACGACCATCATCTGTAAAGGATTACCTCTTAAAAGAAGCTATTGCTAAAAATCCACGTTTCATTTATCCGGTTTGTCCAGGTTTTATCACACCGACTAAATATTCCAAAAAATACAGAACATGATCATTTTATAGTTTCTTTTCCGAGGTCCTACTTTACTGTACTTTTTGGTGGTCCAGAGCGGGCATCATCTTTCAAAATGAAATTTTTGCGCTTAAACGTCTCAAATCGAACTGCGTCATCTGAAATAGTATTTTGTTCATATACAGCACAAGTCTTACGAGCTGTCTGACTAACATTTGTACCTTTCCTGAAATAAAGGAACGTAGCAGGACGAAATGAACTTTTTGGTTCTCCATTCTGATCACTGCACTGAAACAAAATCTACGCGACAACGCAATCAAGAATTATGCAGAGCAAGCAGAAAAGATTGAATGTACATAACTGGGTCATTCAAGGTCATTCCTTATCAGGACAATAATTATACGAAACAGCATTTCGCTTTTTGAAAAACCGCAGAACTTTCCGTATGACGTAATACAATTAACTAGCAACAGAAACATATTAGGATTTGAATTGATACCAGGCCATAGACAATCGTTTAGAGAGAGTTGTCCGACATCTTGAAAACTGACATGAAACACATTAAGCGTTTTCGTAGTAACGCAATCTTGTCAAAAAATCAGACGATGTTGCAAATAGATTATGATTCTGGCGTTTAATTTTGTTGAATCAATCATCTTTTTAATAATATCACGATGAAGATACTTAAAAAAAATCAATATAAAGTTTACAAGAGAAATTCAATTTCTGAATTAAAATGTATGGAAATATAGTTTCTAAAATTCACTCTATTTTTTGCTCAAGAAGTTTTAATGATGCACTGTTTTCCGGAAATTTATCTACTACAGTAAAAATAGAAAACAGATTTTAAATCTAAATTGTAAGTAAAAGAATAAATAGTATATCTTAACCTAAATAATTATTTCTCGATATTTCTGTAAATCTGATATTTTCTTATACAACATAATATTCATTGTAAGGAAATTTATCATGCCATTTATAATCTTGTTAAAGTCATAACACAAGTAGAATTTAAAATGTACAAGTAATAATTTAAGTAGAAGTTAGGCGTCTGTGTTTCTGTTCTTGCTTCAATACTTAAAATCCATTATCATATTTCACTAGAATTCTTTAATTATATTCAGTAAACTGCATATGTAAAACTCGTTAAAAGTTCCTATTTTTCTCTAAAAGTGACCTTAACATTAATTTATTTATCTAAAGGTCACGATATTTAGATTTCTAAATGCAACTAAAATAAAGTACTGAATGTTTAGTCATAGATCAGATTTTCTTAAATCTTTTAAGAATATGTATAACCTACTTAAATCTTTATTTCTGCATTTTAAATCCAACCAACTGAAGCAAAGACGCTGTTAGCATAATATTTTGTATGCAAATATCTTCTGTGTGCTCCATGTACTTTACATTTAAGATATTAGCATCGTTTGAAGAACATTTTCTGCAATTTATAAGTATCTCAAATTATGTCTGGGAATAAAATTTTAAAAAGCCATTGTTGTTCGAAATGCAAATTAAGTAAATACTTCTTTCATGCAAAATGCAAAATAAAGTAATATTTACTATATTTGAAAAAAATCTTAATCATAGATTTTTATAGATGCAAAACTGTTTTTATTAGAAATAAAATACATTTTTTTTTCAAAAATATATTAATATAATGTATTTTGTATAATTACATAATATTTTGTAAGCAAATATCTTCTGTGTGCACCATGCACTTTACATTTAAGATATTAGCATCGTTTGAAGAACATTTTCTGTAATTTATATGTATCCCAAATGATGTCTGGGAATAAAATTTTAAAAAGCCATTGTTGTTCGAAATGTAAATTAAGTAAATACTTCTTTCATGCGAAATGTAAAATAAAGTAATATTTATTATATTTGAAAAATTCTTAATAATAGATTTTTATAAATGCAAAACTGTTTTTATTGGAAGTAAAATACAATTGTTTTCCAAAATATATTAATCTACAATTGTTGCGAAAAATGCAGATTTTTTTATTAAAAAAATAATGTCTTATTATCAAAACACATTACCAAATTTACATTTGTATTAAAACCTCTTTAAGACACCTCGATTTTGTTTACTTTAACTTGAGGTACGATAGATTAAAAAAAAGATATACAGGGTGTCCAAAAAGTCTGGAAACAGTCAAATAACTCGAGAAATATACATCGGATCGAAAAACCGCAAAATGCATATTCAATATTTATGAAAAATCTATTTAGAGATATGAAAGTTGCCCCCCAACTTTGCCCCCCCCAGGGGGGGGGGAAAGAGGGGCAACTTTGAAATCTTAAATGATGACCCCCATTTTTTATTGCAGATTCGGATTCTAAGGGAAAATATACGTAACTTTTGCGTTGAATATATTCTTCGAAACATTGTAGATGGCGCTGTAATCGAGTGCAATGCTGTGAGAATCGTTACCATTGTATTGTAAAACGGAAAAATGCATGTTCAATTGATTTGAAAAATCTATTTAGGGATATGAAATTTGCCATTTTTCTAAAATATTAAACACGTATTTTTCCGTTTTTGAATCTGATGTATATTTCTAGAGTTATTCGAGCGTTTCCAGACATTGCAATGGTAACGATTCTCACAGCATTGTACTCGATTACAGCGCCATCTACAAAGTTTCGAAGAAAATGTTCAGTATAAAAGTTACGTATTCTTTCCCGTAGAATCCAAATCTGCAATAAAAATTGGGGGTCATCATGTATGATTTCAAAGTTGCTCCCCTTTCGCCCCGGGCGGTCAAAGTTGGGGGGCAACTTTCATATCCCTAAATAGATTTTTCAAAAATATTGAACATGCATTTTGCCGTTTTCAATCCGATGTATATTTCTCGAGTTATTTGACCGTTTACAGATTTTTCGGACACCTTGTATATATATTCTCAAACAATTTCTTTCTTTCTTATGTGGAAAACTACTATTTGGTCTTAAAACGAGTAGAAATTTTATTTGAATCTAATGATTTACTGTTTTAATAGGATCCAGATGAAGTTGTCATTGATCAACTAATTATTGTATTCAAGGGAAATTACCTAATACTCATGAGTGGTAAAATACCTTCAAGAGTATAACTCACCATACTATTTTCATACATAGCAGAAAGTCTCCATTTTTTAATTAAAAAAAAAACGTAATACAATAAATCTTATTCTGTAAAATACAGACTTATTTACAAAACAACTCCCAAAAAAGTCATATAACGAATTTATGAACTCCAAGTTTAAAGCTGACTTTATCCACGCTAGAGTGTGCGTTATGTCAGAAAATCAAACGAAACATATATTTACTGTCTTGCAGGTTCGCAATAACATCCAAAAAAGTTATAAATACTCTAAAAAATAATTATTGTAACTAAACAAATGTTAAAGTAACTAAAGTTTAACAAATCAATGAAGTTTTTTTTTCACCATAGATGTAGTAGCAGTGAAAAATATTTGTTATTACAGTTAATAAACCATTTTTCTCAGATAAGCGAGAATTCTATAAACGAAAGCCAAAATTGTTTCTAACCGAAGTCGCAAAAAATATCTATTAAGGAGAGGTTTTCCCAGAAAAGTTTCAAAAAATCAAAAAATTTGTTTTTTGAATTTTTTAACACCGAAATTTTCAAAAATGTGGTAACGTTTGTCGTTGCCCGGTACAATGTGAAAATGACAAATGTTTCTTAATCTACCAAATTATTATATAATCACAAACAAAACTACAATAGCATCCGAAAAGCGTACTTTATCATTTGAAACCCCAGAAATCAATACACTTTCAAGATTTAAAAACGTTGTTGCCATAGACATTCCGAAATGTTTCCGAATAGCTTGTATAGTGCATTAATGAGTTTTCTGTAAAAAGGAAAATCGATTTTTAGGACTCTATTAATTCACAATTAAATATTTTCAGTTGCTCAAATGGATGTATACATGCAAGAGTATCAGCATAAAATTCGATTGATTGCTAATTAATTTAACATGTTTGTCTGTCAAGCATATTTTTTGAACATGAAAATGTTTATTGGATGATTTAAATCATCTGAAAAATCTTATATTTTGAGTTGCGAAAATTGTAAAACACTACTTGAAAACATTTCCGAATATCAGTAGCAGCTACAGCAACTTTGTTTTTCTTTAAATGTTAAAAATATTTAGGTTTCTTAACTTAACCCCTTCGACCCTGATTTTTTTTTTCAATTTTTGGAAAAAATTACTGTTTATTCTAACAAAATTAAAAATAACTATCGGAATCACAGAAGTTAGGGTTTAATGAAAGTTAACGAATGCGTTCTTTACCAAAACCTCACAAATGTAGTTATTTTGCGTGTTTTTCATATAACAATAGTCTAAGGAAGAATTTTTGAAGACGTTTGGAAAATGTCGTATTACAACTAAATTAAACAAGCATAAAAATTTAGTAATATTTTTTATCTTTTATCAAAAATTACCAATTCGGAAAAAGATTCCCAAATTTTAATTTAAAGAGTGAAACGTATGTTTTAATTAAAAGAAATGCCAACGGTTTGCTAATAATTATGAAAATTATTATTATTATATTATTACTAAATGCTAAACATAAGTGAAGTCATAATAGGAAATGTAGAGATTCATACTATCACTATTAGGTGCTGGAATTAATAAAAATATTGTTTAAGACAAAATAATACTCAATAAAAGATATGTCCTATTAGTAGGACGTCAGGGCCGAAGGGGTAAAAGAAATATTTTTCGATTTGTGGAAAACTTGGAAGAGGTTATTGTATATTTTCTTTTGTGGTTCTAATATATTTCCATAGATTAAGAAACATTTGTCTTTCTTGTACCGTGTTCGACAAAATGTTAGATTGAAATCTAAAATATGTTATTCTTGAAACAAGTTTTTTTCGAACTGGTTTACTTTCTCATTCCTAAATCATTCAATATATCGAAGTTTTATTTTCTAGAGATAAAAGTACACTTTATTAATTCTAGAAAAAAAACCCTTACAAAATTATAAAGTAATTTTCATATCTAAAACAGTTACGAAAATAAAAAAAATAGCGCTAAAATTAAACTCGTCAATGAAAGCCATCATTTTATGTAATTTGTTATAAATTTGAAGTTTATATCCATTATTTATTTATTTATTTTTTTTTTTTTAGAATCTTTTTTTTTCAGATGATTACGAAGAACGAAATGTCTTACACCGACTTAATTCGCATGCTGCGCATATTGAACTATGGAGACTGTTAGATATATTAAAATATCAGTATTTTTATATGGTAAAATTCACACACTTAGACAAAAAAATCAAAGAAAAAATATTTTCTTCTATATACAGTATTTAAACAAAAACAAATTACTAAGCATTCTCTAAAAATCGTATTGAAATAAACTCCCATTAGACAACAGTTTTTAAATGATTTTGAATTACTGATTTCTTTTCGAAAAATTAAATCCTCAAATATTGCAAAATGTAGTATTTATTTTTGTTTTGCAGAAAAAATTTAACAAAGTGAAAATACTGTAACTTATTTTAAGAATATAAGATCTACCTTAAACGATTTCACCTGCTATACTTGAATTAGTACTTAATATGGCTATTAGAAACTTTTTAAATTACTAAAATCTAATAAGATTTTGTTTTTTTATTAACCTGCGTAATACATGTTGTAATCATGAAATCCGATTTAATTCAGCTTTTTTATGCTTTTCTTTATGATTTTTAATACCTTATTGAAATTCAGATTGATATATATGTTGCATTATATATAATTGAAGTTTTTAGTATTGTTCTGATTTGCAGCAGTTGAATAAATGGGAAAGAAATGATAAATTATTTGTGAATTGACTTACAGTAATATGTTTTTCTAGACATTGAGGTGTGCATAGAAAACGTATTACTTATCCATCATACGTAGTAAAGAGTAAGTCTTGTAATCGTTTTGAAAATCGAAAAAAAATGACGGATTTACACGCTTTAGACACTGGAGATTCCGAGAAATATATTTTTAGAGAAAAAAATTTGCCGTCCGTCTGTCTGTCTGCGTGTCTGTGTATCCGTGTGTCTGCAAATTCTTTATCTCCGGAACAAATCAGACTTGAAATTTGGTGTGTACTTAGTATGTAATAATGAGAAGAAGCTTATTTAATTTCAGTAACCTCGATTATCCGGAACTGTTTTTTTTCGGACTCCCGAAATATTCTTTGTGATAAAAGGCCCATAAAAACTTTCTAAATTGTTTATTTTAAGGAGGGAATATAAAAGACAATAAAAAAAACATAAATTTTGCATAAAGAATTAAGTTGATCGGATAATGAGTTGCCGATATAATTGTAATACTATTTCCCCACTCTTCGATTTTTCCTGACTCTGTATTTCATTCAAATTTCAATTCAAAGATATATTTTAATTGGAAATGAGACGCTTAATCCGACGCAGTAAACTATTAGTTAATATGATTATCAATTTTGGAGTAATACAGCATTTAATGTTTATGAAGTCATCCAGCCACGATTTTATTCGAATTGCAATGCATTTTATGAATAGTTTACACATGTTTCATTTTCATATTTTATATTATACATATCCATGATGGGTAAGTATTACGGTGGCCCCCAAGGACTTGTTTACATATAAATTAATCTCGATATTATAAAAAATAAATTAACTGAATGCTGTTATCATTTCTATGTGCATTAAATTGAATATTTAAAATACTGTTAGTATTTCTGGGATAGTATTTTTCTTATACATAAAGGTTACTATTACAAATGATTTCCAGAATATTAACGAAATAACATAAATTTATAATCTTATTACCCGAGCAAAAGTAATAAATATAGTTGTATTTTATACAATCTAGCATTTTCATGAGTAATATAAATAATTGAAAAATATGTTACATGATTGCAGATAGGTATTGAATGCACACATTCGACTGATTACTTTCTAGCTGAAAAATAAATAAATTAGTATAGTTTACCATATTCTATCTTTCATTAGTATAAAAATAAATAAATCCTACCTTGTTAATTATAGAAAACTATTAAAATTCGTGCAAAGGTTCTTTTTTTGTTATATTCAGCTGAGAATAATGAAAACGTAAGAAATTATTAATGGATAAACTTAATTATATATATTGTTAAAAAAATGTATTTTAAAATATTTCATTAATTAAATTCTTTAAGGTATTGCAGGGTACATTGATCACATTTTATAATAAAAAGGTATCCCGTGCAACAAGCAGGGTTACAGCGACATAACTGCGGTGTCTCTGCAAGTCATGACAGATCTGTCACCAAAATGCCAACCCTCTGCGATGTCACACTGTGTCAAAAATGTAAAAGTTTTGGCGATCCTATTTATCATTTTCTGGTAAATTTATAAAAATTCCGATAATTTCGTACATTAAAAATTCATTTGTAAGGATGTGCTAATATTAGTTATGCAAAAATAAAGGATACTATTGAAGCAATAATGTAACAATTCACTTGATGCATTTTTTTCAATTGTGTGTTTATTTTAATTAATGATTGATTTTGATAATAAAAATTGATGTTCAATATCGGCATTCCATACAATATAAAAAAATAGCATAATTAAAGGCATTTGTCATTGACAGTCCCATATTAAATATGTACATGCAATATTAGTAATAAATAATAATAAAGTGTTTTTGCGTTTTTGATCTTAATTTTGATATTTTATTGTGATTTAATGGTTATTATGCTCAATATTTTTATTTTTTATAAAATCCTACAGAGAAAATGAAATAATTTTGTAAAGCATTCACTCATTCTACTAATTCACATATTGTCTATCACAGTACGACTAAGAATATCCTGTCAATATTCAATTGTATCACAACGTCATTGTGCGCACACAAAGACATGACCGGATAATTGATTTGATGGCTGTCAAAATGTTTCTGGGGATAATTAAGATGTAGTGCAAATCTTATTTTTCACATAACCATACAAAATAAATCCAAAAACATTATTTTCGGAATTTCCAAACGCCAAGATATGTGCCCATTGCGTCCAATTCATTACTACAGGAATTTCCTGTCTAACAAACTAGAAAATCTGCTACGATAACGCCTTTGCCTTTCAAGAATGGAGCTCTAAGGAAGCAATCTATAGAAATAAATCACAATGAATGCCATCAAGTATCATTTCCTTCTTTGAGAAATTGAAAAATAAATGAATACATTAACAAGTTGGAAATAGTACGTCAAACGTTACAAACGAGGTGCGTTCGTACTATAGCTAGTTATATAAATATTCAGATCTTGAGGATTTTTAATTCCGTGAAATGAATTATATCGTCTGCAGATTAATTTTTGTAATAAAATAAGTATCTCGGTCGCTTGACGATTAAACTTTGAAAGCTCCTATAAAAAGAAAGCATCGATTTAAAAAAAAATGAAATTTCTTAATAAATGTTTTTATTAATATCTTCTAAAGTTTTGCTTCGATTTAAAAAAAAATGAAATGTCTCGAAAAAATTCTGCGAAGATAATATATCTTAAATTTCAAACCATTCGGTTGTATAGTTTTTGCGTTGTTATATGCGGACGGACGGACAGACAGACGGACGGACGGATGGACGGACGGACGGACAGACAGACGGACGGACGGATGGACGGACGGACGGACAGACGGACGGACCAGACGACGACAATAGGTGCTACGTATTTGTATAATTACGAACGTACCTAAAAATGGGTAAATATATTTTTATTATACTCCTGCATTACACGGTTGTGCGGAAATGCATTATAAAAGCTGTTTCATTAAAATAAAAATTTAAAATTTTTGTGATTTCATTTGGACACAAAGTAAGTTATTTCTGTACAAGGTGATTAAAATAAAACTACATATATTCGACAGAGTTACTGCAAAAAGGGATCATCAGAAAGTCATACAATTTGGTGATCGTCGGAAGGGACTGATGGGACTTATTTTTGAGTAACAAATTTAGTACTAAAAACCAACAACAGCCCGATTATATTTTATTCGAAACTATAATATCAGCTAAATAATTTACTTCATTCTATGGAGGCAAATACTGTTCCGTATAATGAGCACTATTGTCTCATACTGTCTACAATTGCAGTGTAGTATGTTCATTGGTTGATAGTAGGTCATGTGTCGAATGCAACTTGCGTACTATGATGGTTTTTAAGATCGGATAGAGGTTATATTGGATCACCGTAACCAAGATCTTTGTGATATCCTTAAAATCAAAAATTTCATGAATACAAAATGGGAATCTTATTGGCCACGCCATAGAAAAGTAACGGTTGATGATTCTGTCATTAGAAAACACATGTTTCAGTCAATCGGCTATATATACTGGAACACCATTTTTAATAAAAAATGTACAGACGCAGCTTAGTACAATGCTGTTCCGCAGAACCGGAAAGATGGAATTCTTCAATAAGTAAGGGTAATGTTACCTGATGAGAAAACACGTTACAGTGCGGTAATCGATGTGGTCTTCGACAAGAATGTCAGTAATAGAGAACGACAGTAAACCTATGCAATAATTTAACCGTATACGAGTTTAACGAAATTTATCATTACTGATATGGGTTTTCGGAAGCCCAAAATACGCAATTATGCTCATTAATCGCATCTTGAAAAGACAATTGGGTTTGGTTTGTCCAAAAAGTTTTCAACGGAGATCAAAACTGTTCATGTTGGAGCTACCGGAGACAAACAATTTACAACACAAAGATTTCTCATGCCTAAAATCAGTAGATAAATTTCTTCAGAAGTTTATGGACACGACAACGTAACATCTTTAGAACTATGTGAAGACTGGAACAAGTGTGTTCTACAGCAAGAGGTATGCGCCAAATGCTAGTACTACTCTCAAACTGTGACATTCTGCTCTCTTCGGCATGTGTCGCTACGTCATGCATTTTCGAAAAATATTTATAATAATTTTATTTATATAGAAATATGCTTCTCCTACATAGAAGAATATTTTATATTCATGTAACTATTTTATTATAATAGGTTAGAAATATAATAATTTTTGAAAGATTTTCTTTCATTACAATTGTCTATATTTCATTTATCAAACAAATGAAATATGTCCAAAACAGAATTTATTAGCTCTTTCCAATACGCTTGGCTTTGCAAATTTATCTTGTGAACACGATTTCCTATAGAAAAGAAAAGTACCGACGAAGAATCATGTTTCGCCAAGTAATCAAAATTGGTGTTGCTGAGTATCCGTTTCTTTTACTCGCCTCATTGGATTGTCATTTGTAGTTGCGCAATCTCATGGGAAAATAAATATTTTTCTTCGTGTTTTTCTCTCCTAATGAAGCTTTCTTTTAAGTAAGACGCATTACGTGAAAGTTGGTTATTCAATAGAAAGATCCTTTATTAATTTAATCTATATTATTGTGATTTATTCTTTTTTTTTATATTTCATATAAAATATATTTGATTATTATTATAGAGATCAGTTATTTCAAATTTTTAATTTTGCTTAAGCCTTTTTTTTCAAATTTATCCATTAAATATTTTACATATTAAAGTAGTTATGATAAAAAATTCAAGAAAATCAATTTATTTTCTTACATAATAACAAATATATATATATATATATATATATATATATATACGTTTAGTTATAAACTTTATTTATAATTATTTATTCTCCTAATATTTTCAAGATTTTCTTTTTGTTTAAATAATGTTTTATCATTTATATACGTTTCCATTTTGTTAATCTAAAGAAATAAAATATCTACAAAACTGCATTTCTTCAATACTGACACTACGCACAGATTTTCAATTTATCTTGAAAACAGGATTTTCTAAAGTTAAGCAATCTAACAATCAACAATCATGTTTTGCAATGCAATCAAAATTTGTCCTCTTGAAAATAAATTTATTTTTCTCTCTTCCGATTATTGCTAATTGTGATTGGGTAGTGTTAAGACAATAATAAAAATGATTTTGTTTCATTGTATTTCCTGAGAAAACTTTTTAAACTAAAATTCATTAGATGTGAATGGGTTTTATAGTGGAATATTATTAAGTGTTTTACACATGTCATTTTTAATTCTGTTATAGTTAGATTCTATTATTATATTACATCGCGAAAAAATATGAATTAATATTCTAGAGGTTAGTAATTTCATATTCTAAAATCATTATTTTTTTTCTATTTTAACCATTATATATTTCGCACACTAAAATTATTAAGTCCTAAAATTAATGTTAAAATTAATCATATACGAAACTGCATTTTTTGTTTAGAGAGACAGATAGAAAGACAATTGGACTTGTGATAATCGGATGTGTGCTCCTTTGCTCAAGCCTTTACACTTATTTACCACAACATACCAGCATTCTACTCTCTAAGCTAAATCAACTCTCTAACCTTAATTAACAAAACACTCACATTAGTATTTCAAAATATGCTTGCTTATATATAAAATAAATGTTCGGGTTGTAACAAATTTTTAATTACCGTGTACTCCGGCATATAACACACACTTCTAATAAAAAAAAATTATCGAAAATTATAGATGCACGTTATACTGTGGTTCTGGAAAAAAATATATATTAAAAATTAAGAACATAAAAGCTGATTGTAAGAACTAATATTTGTCATATAATAAAATTATATGTATGTTTAAAAAAATAATTTTCGCTATATAGTTACATAAAACTTAATAGTTGATATTCTTTGATAAAATATTTTTTTATCTTTTGCTATATACGTGATGAAGGATTCTGTGTATAGAATGAGGGGCGAGTTCGAATACACCTACAAAAAAAAAAAAAAAAAAAAAAAAAAAAGTCTAAATGTCTAGCTGCGCCTTATACACGGAACGCGTTATACGCCCGAATATTCGGTGCATAATCTTCTAAGTGAAAAATATGTTCACAGCAATATTTTTTTTTAATATATGTGTAGAATGCAATTACGTTTAGATTTGAAATTATCTTTCATACATGATTTTTTGAAACATTTAACTAAATTTCCTTTTACTATTCACTTGTCCTACAATTTTGAACTTTTGTAAACTTTTTTCCGTACTTTTCTTACTTTTTCTTATTTTCCATACTTTTCTCATTTTTTCATACTTTGTATACTTTTCTTACTTTTTCTTAATTTCCATACTTTTCTCTTTTTTTCATACTTTGCATACTTTTCTTACTTTTTCTTATTTTCCATACTTTTCTCATTGTTTCATACTTTGCATACTTTTCTTACTTTTTCTTATTTTCCATACTTTTCTCATTTTTTCATACTTTGCGTACTTTTCTTACATTTTCTTACTTTACATTATTTTCTGACTTCTTTAGTTAGATTTACAAAATGTTAATTAGTGTAAGAAAAAAAATAAATATCAAGACATATGTAAAAATACAGTAAAAAAAATATATTTACTTAACAATTTTATTAAATATATATATTTATTTAACTTCTTACATTAATGAAAATCAATTCATAATTTTATAAATCTCATCACAGCTTTTTTTGTATTCTTATTTAAATTGTATCTGTCTTAACTAAATTGCCAATTATACAGAACAAGGATGCTTCCTAAAGCACAAATAAAGTTTCAAGCAACACGAAAGCCAGAAAATAAATAGATGAATAAGTTTATATTACATACATATGGAAACGTAACATTAAATGCGTTATTGTTATTCGTTTGTTGGAATAAGGCAATGCATCCGTTCTAACGGCATCGAAAAATATAAGTTCATTTGATAAATTAGTTCTAATTCCATTTAACGGTATGAAGAAAGGAAGACAGAAAACATGGAGAATCTGCACAAAAAATGGTCGTAGGATTGTTACCAGGACGACATGTGCTGGATGTCAAGATTAACCATGAATAAGAGCCGAGCCCCTTTAGAAGATTACCACGAGTAATTAATAATATGTCATGTAAAATACAAGACGTTTTACATTAAAACTGTTTTAATAGATTATATTTTTGCTTTATTTTTAACCTTTAATTATAGATATGCATACATCAATATTGCATAAATAAATGTACACTAATTTTTAGAAAAGAATATATAAATATAAAAAAATAACAATCAACTTCTTCTTTGTCTTTTGTATATCTTCTTCGGATCTCCATGAATTGCCTCAGCTTTCTTTTAAAGCATGGGAGAAGGGGACCTAATCATGTAGACAAAAGTTTAAACACACAATTGACAGCAAATTGCGAAAAAAGTCATTTGTACTAATCTACATGTGTTATCGTTTGTTTAATGTTAATTTATTTTTAAAGTCACAATATGTATTTATTTCATGTATATGTTAAATCAGTTAAACAGACTTAAACAGTTCTGGACTAATTTATGCAGTGCAAACGTTTTTAAAGATATTCAACAATTATTGGTTTAATAATATTATTTTTAATGAGAATATTAATTATCTTATAGAGATCATATGAATCTCACATATATAAATATTTTAAAAAATGACCTTTTTACAGATATTAAAAACTAGACAATTAACATAGTTAAAATATACTTCATTAATTGCTAAATGGTGTTAAATAAAAGAATAAATGAAACAGCAAATATATATATATATATATATATATATATATATATACAAACTGACTACATGTTTCGCCTTCAACTAACCCATTTTCAAAACAAAATATCTTGTCATGAGGTGTTCCCTCTTTATAGGAAAAATGTAAAGAAAAGTGAAAAAAGTGTTGTTTGTTTAATTCTATGCAGTAACTTTGCTGAAGTTTCCTTGGTGTATAAGGTAATAAAATATTTTATAACACATCTTTTATGTTTTTTAAGCGTCTATAACTAGGATATGTTTTAATCATTTATTTATACTCTGGAATGTGATATGACATTACTGTAATTATAGTAAAATATTATATGAAAAATTTGGTGATAAACAATGACAGTCACAAGGTAGGTAGAAAATACTTATTAAACTTCATTTTTTTACGATCATTGACCATCATCTCCCCCCTCTCTTTTTTATATGAATGCACAACTATGTTTTTCTAAAGCATATTCAACGTTGTTCTCTTTTATACAATATTAAAATGTGTTTTTCTTACTTTTAGCCCCTATCCAATGTTCTCAAATTATAGTAAACCTGTCACATTGACCGGTGGCACTCAAATTTCAATAAATAATATAATATCATATTTTTTTTTCATTTAATACATCATATTCCTTTACGAGTGTTTTAAACTGTGCCAGTCATGTAATGCCTAATATAAAAATAATAAATAAAGAATTTTATAAATGGGTATTTTTATATGTTTCTCCAGCCCTATGCCTGCTGCACATATTGGACATTATCTATTATCAATATTTTTTCTTTCAAGATAAACACTAATTTTCACTTAAAGTGTTTGTTTTCCATTATGGAGGTTTTAAAATAATCAGTTCCTTCTTATCCGAATATTTGTTTAATTTATCATCATAAAATTTTACTTTACAAATTACTGATTCCAAATAAGTCATTTATAAATATTTTAAAACGTTACTACAGTCACAGATCTCTAAAACGTATAAAGTTTATCCTTTAGCTTTTAAACTTGTAGTCAACTAACTATATTAAATTCTTCATTAGTGAAACTGGAAGGCAATGTTGACTTATTCTATTCTCATTATGGCCCTTAAGAATTCATTTAATTTTCAAACCATTACAAATAAGTTTCGCTTACTCAGCAATTTCAAACAAAGCTATAAAACAATTTTATGATAATTCATAATGAATCCAATTAAACGCTCTGTTTTGCAGAAATAAAATTTTGTGTTTCAGTAATACGTAATATAATACTGAACTATTCCAGATAAAGTGCCAAGTACTACTGTAAGTAAATAAAATAATATTTACTTGGTACATGTATGTAACTAATTATGTTTTTTATTTTTTTTATAAAATTTTAATGAGGATTCCAGGAAGTAATAAAATATTCTTTATAAGAATCTAAAAAATATGCGAAATATGCACTAGGGTCACAGAATGTATGTATATTTTTAACGTGACTAGAATTTACACATAGCTACAAACAAAATCAAATTAGTCTGAGATTTTTTTTCGTGTATCATCCCGATGATGTTTTCATGAAAATTCTGAAATTCTGAAAATTCTGATGTAAGAGAAGAAACTTTAAATTAATTTATACGAAAGTGCATTTCAAGATAATGCAGAATTTTTTTGGACATGGAAGACATGTTTTTGAAATTTTAATGTAAACTTATACTTACACACGATTTACTGAACTTTTTTCTTATTTTAAGACACACGTTGGACAAATACTAATTATTCCCCAGAGTACACTATGCTTGAGAAATAAATGTAAACGTTTCAAAAATAAATATCCCTTTACAACATGTAAAGTTTAATACGCATTCCGTTTATTTTGGAAACATATTGTCTGCTGAATATCTTGATCCATTATGTGTCTAAATATTTGAAAAGAGATAAAAATGTTTTTATAATCAAGGAAAATATTGGATTGATACTGGCGTTTCGTAAATGTTTTTATAATCAAGGAAAATATTGCATTGATACTGGCGTTTCGTAAATGTTTTTATAATCAAGGAAAATATTGCATTGATACTGGCGTTTCGTAAATGTTTTTTTTTTCTACATCAGGACAAATTTTTATATGTATCATTTTTTGGAACGTAAATATTTACGTTCACTTTTACAGAAATATGTGCCGAAGTTGCTTCAAAAGTTTCATTTATTAGTTATTTATGATCATTTTAATATGGTCATTTTTACTGCACATTCACATTTGAATATATAATATAATAAGGTTCTGGAATTCAATTGAGTGCATTAGCTTTTGAATTTTATATGCATTTGTCTGTATGTCATTTGAAATAAAATGTTGAATCAATATAATAAATGAACAATTAACATACAAATTTAACAAATTAAATTAACAAATAACTTATCAGGGAACTTGACTTAAACTCTATACAATGAAATAATTTTCGTTATATCATCAGCGAAATTTAAGCATTTAAAATATTTTTTTTATATAAAATCATAAACAAATTATATAGTATCTCACGTATAACTCAGTACCGCATTTCTCTAACTGGAAAAATAAACTTACAATAAAAAAATGTTTTGTGTATAGTTTTAATCTGTTGATGATTTTACCCAAACACCTCTTTAATTTCTTCCGAATCAACACATTAATTAAATTTTCATCTTTAAAAGATACCGATTTAATACGGGTTATTTTGAGATATTTTTCGTAGTAAAGTATGTTTGTTGAGAGCATTTGGAATTCCAATATACTTTTTTTGAAAATATTGCTGTGTACAACAGCTTTGCTAATTCCTCCTCAAGGTATTCATTTTCTCGTTATGGTTTAAATGCGTGGCATGAACAATAAAAGTTTTAGGTATACACGTTTTATATGTAGATATTTCTTTATACAGAGGGCTTCTTTTTTCAAATTTAGTTATATTTAATTTTATTTAATAATATGATTTTTTTAAAGCATCTGAAGAACTAACCATTTTTTCAGTGTGTTTATAATTTTCCTTTTCATATGCAATCAGCTACTCTATCAACAGGGATATTTTCAATATTTTACATATCTTCATTGCTAAATAGAACATTTTCAGATTGTGAAAAAAATGTTTAGAAAAAAGGGACAAAATGTATCAATGCATAACATATATATTTAAAAGTTAAAAAAAAGTGAAGAAAAAGTTTCGTTCATAACATTGCTGTACGTTTATTTTCTGTAACGGAAAAGTTTTTTTTTTGTTATGCAATGATAAAGTGTGTTTCGACTAATCCACCTGAAAAATATTTTTTATAATGAAATATGATTATACTTATAGTTGTTAGTTATAAATAGTATAGTTATAAATAGTGAACTTTTATACCAGTACCTAAAATATATATCATAAAAATGTACAAAATAATAAATGTGGTATTGTACATAGTTATATGCACATATGTCAATAATTGAATATAAAAAATTAATGTGCCATGAAGTATATTTTTGAGATGTGAATTCGGCCGCGCGTTATCTAAAAAAAAAAATGTTTCTCAGAAAATAAATTATTACTCATATATTCAACAACTGAGAAATTAAAATGGAATTGTCCTATCTTTTTTTCGACGATTAACATACTTCCAATTTTTTTATTATTATTCATGTGATATTAATTTCATGAAAAGCACTTGTTCACGATATAACTATATTCTTTTCCTTTGTAACTAGATGTCTGCAAAAGAACTTTTTTTATGATCTTAGTATTGACACAAATAATAAGTCTTTTTTGTATATAAGCAATTAGATATATATTATTGAATTTTACAATTGATTAAATTTAAATTTTAGATTAAATTTTGTTAAGTTGCAGAAAGATATTTGTATTTTAGTGTAATTTCTAAAATATAAATATATTTCTGTAACTTAACAAAATTTAATCTAAAATTTAATTATTAAGAGCCCTTTGCTCCTTTTAAATATGTTGACAGGATGAGTTTTTAAGGCAGACTAACTTAAAAGTTTTGAAGTCAAAGAAAGAGACTGTTTTATTTTTGTCCTTGAATTGTGTATTATCATGAGATTCTCTTTAATTGGAGTTTTCTGGCACATTTCACGAGTAAACGAGCATATTTCACAAAAATATAATGTACATCACAATTAACTGGGATTTTTCTACTTGTTGCAGCAATTATACAAATTATTTAATTGGTTTATGCTCTTTGCTCATTATTAAACGATATAAAATAAAATAGTCATTAAATGATTTCACTATCGGTTTTAATGATGATATACTGGGTACTGTATTTGAATATAATTGGATATAACTGTCAACAAGATATTTATTTCGATGAATCTGTTCATGATATATTGCGCTGTGTGAGTGGAAGAAACTTCCCGCTGCATTTTCTTTTTTGAACATCTGCGTTTTCGAGTGGTTGAAGAGATGTTAATTGAATACAATATGAGGAATTATTTCTAACACTATGCAATAACACATGCAACTATAGTATATATAATATATCGTTTGACAATGCGGTTAAAGGACTATCTTAAAAAATATGGTATTTAATACTAGTATTTCAGGTGAAACTATAATTCTTCATCATAACTTTGAAAACGAAATACTCTGAAATAGAATTTTTAATAATTTTGTTTTCGTTTATATATTTTATAATTGCTGAATATTCTAACAAAATACAAATAATCTTGAGGATTAATTGGAAAAATAAACTAATTTCTCCCAATGTTGAATAAAACAAATAATATATAAAGTTTGAAAATATATATATGAATTTTCAGATCATCTTAATTTGCATTTCTTCCAAAAATTACACATTTTTTCTGCATCTTACCATTAAATGTTTGCTATTGATAAGCCGTTTTTAAAACTATAGTAATAAATTTTAAACTGATACAACAATTAAAAAAAATATGATAATCTTCTAGAAATCGCATTTGTAATAGAAGTGTATTTACTTTAAAGCAATGAAAATATCCACATATTATCAGTACAATTGTTTATGATAATCTATCAAAAATGTTCTTCCATTAATTTTTGAGAATATTTTCTAAGAGCAAATTTACATTGATTAAATATTTATTTTATGCGGGTAAACAAAATTTTATGTTTCAGCACACAGCTGCTTCAAACATCTGGTTTTCATTACATTAGCTGATAAAATAAAATTAGCACAGCCTTATAGCTGGTAATTTTAGAAATCCGTTATCAGAAATAAAGATTTAAAGTCATTTTTATTAGATGGTTAACAATATTATTAGCATTTAACTACACATTATATATAATAAAGGCGGAATATTTTTTCATAAACGTTAACTGAAGCTTTCTTCTAGAGATACGGAATGTTTCTGATATGACTGTCTGACTGTCTGTCTCGCGATAACTGCCATAAAAATCCTCATATTAACTTGAAATTAGGTACATATATTAATGAGATATTCCACTTTAATGTTATAGTTTTGGATCGAAAGTTTATTCGTTCAGAAAATATACAGCACTGTTTTTCATGGCATATTGTTTTTCTATGGGGATTCAGTAGATTTTCAAAATTTGAATGTATTTTTCCATTAATTGGAAAGAAAATGGTGCGTTTGGATACTTGATTTAAATGTTAAATTATGAAAGATAAAATTTCTCTATGTAGGTCTTAAATATATCTGATCTGTGTGAAATTTTGCCAATATAATTGACATACGTACGTCTTCAAATGTGTACGTTTTAGTGGAATTTTATGCATCTGTTTCAAAACCAGAGAACATTTTACTGTGTCGCTTTTATCATTTACTAATAATTAGATATGTCTTTTGTTCCATTTTACCTTAGTAGTTGACCTTCAACTGTACAGTATAGAGTATAAGTATGATTACATTTAGTACGATTTCGAAAAATTAAGAAAAAAGTTTAGTGAGGAAAAAAACAGAATAGCTAATTTTCCTTAATTGGGTTCATGGCTAATGATTGCGTCAACAGGACTGATGCTTACGACAAAACAGTTTATGTAGCATTCGTATACTATTAAGGTAATCTATTAAGAGACGGATTTCGGATATTCGGATACTATTAAGAGACAAATCACTTTATAGAGCCAAATCACGATCGCAAAAATATGTCAATTAGCAGTGCACGCGATCATGGATGATTACTTAATTGATTTAAAGCTAAAATACAATTATACATCCTAAAGCATTATTACCAAAGTGAGTGATTTAAGTTTGTCACGGTATACACTAGAAATGACATCACCATATAAAATAACGAAACTGGATTTTATTTGAATAAGAGCATTCTTTTAACTACTATAGAATGACCACCAAGGCATTTTCCATACCAATGCATTTTCCATTTTATTATGACTGCATTTCTAAATTATATAAAAAAATATAGTAATTTACGTTTGCAAAAGTGTATTTGTTACATGAGATTTTACTATACATTTTCAAGAGTTTCTCAGTTGACACGTAAGTATAGTTATCAAGGAATTATTGTTGTTAACTATCTGTACAACGTTTTTCCTTGTCTTAAGTTATACTGCAATCAAGAAATATCACAATTTTAGGAGATTGGAACTTAAAAATAGTGAATAAATCTCAAATCAAGAGAGTAGGGTCCCACGAACCAATGTGCTTTTTATTCTAAAATATAAAACTATACAATAATAAGCAGTTCCAGAAATACAATGCATGGATTATGGTTTAAATTTTAACACAAGTTAACCTTCTCTAAAAGTTACTAGAAATAGTTCAAATACCGACCACATCATATATTTTTACCCTAGATCTACAATTATGAAAATTAGTAGAGGAAAAAGTCATGGTAGGGTTCCATGATAGGTTTTATGTGCTCTTAGAGAAAAAAAAAATCAGTTTAAAAGGCGTTTTCTGTTTTTAAAAAGAAAAGTTTCGAAAGTCTGCAAATTTTGAGTTTTGAAAATGTAGTCTAAATTCCGGCCACCTCAGTTTTTTTCAAAAAGAATCACGCAAATAATGCTACTTTCGCTAATTACGAGAGAAGAACATTGTGTTAGTAAATTTTATTGATAAATAAAATTTTATATTTACAGAAAGTACATGGCTTTTTTCATTAACAAGCATTTTTGTCAAATTTATAAAAAAACAAAAACAAAAAACATAACGACTATCTCCGACAGTCTTCTTCCCATGCTGTTCTCAGTTTTGTTTTTTAACGTGTGAACGAAATGCTTGCTGCTTGAAATGTAGATCAGTTTATCTAGAAAAATCCCAAACATTGTAATCACTCCCTGCGTCAGTGCAGTCACTGTGTGCTCATACATCGCATTCTAAACATAGAACCCAGTTCCTCTTTGTTGTCCACAAAGAAAACATCCTCTTTCAAGGAACAAATTTCATTATCTTCCTCTATCGGATATCTTCCTTTTTTACATTTTAAAAATACAATTTCTGGTCATTTCCCCTGTATTTTCTTAGTATTTACTCCGTCATTTTTCTTATTTCTCTTTCCATTTATAGCGGTCGATTTTGGCTAACATTGTAATCACAGCTATACATTGTAACAGTCAAGTGACACAACAAAACTATACAGCGTCCAGGATCCCATAAATTAATTTACCTGCCTCCACTTCATGCAGAACAGACGTAGAGAGCTCTAAGTATCGGCTAGTCGGCAATTAGGCCTTTCTGGGTGGCCGGTATTTGGACCATTGCTATGTTTAAAATAAGTATTACTCATTCATATAGCAAAATACCAATAACCCTTCTTGTGGCATTTGGGATCTAACTATGTCTATAAAATAATTTAATTGTCATTTAGAGCCATTATATCATCAGTATGTTTAAAAGAATGCGAAACACAAACATGAAAAACTTCTGAAACCTGAGATTTATCGTGTCGACACTTTTATTCATACTGTTTGTAAATTAGACTTCATCGACGTACTGTCGTGCCTTTCTTCTATGAATTAAAAGTACAAACTATGCCTATCGCCGCTACTTGTCGATGCGCTCAGTTCTCAGAACATTTACTTGCCAGTATTCAGACCTTCTCCTCTTTATTATCTGAATCTTTGAAAATTGTATATACTCATAAATATATATAAAATTAACTTTTACAGGTGGAATTTAAATGCAAGTATATATATATATTAATTTTTTGGATGTTTTGCCATATATATATATATATATATATATGTTAGTAGATTTTAAAAAATCAGAATAGTAAGAACTAATAAATGATTTATTTTAAAATTATGAGTTAACCAGAAAATTTCCATTTCTTATCTTTGAAAGATGATGGTAAGGGTTATTTTTATGTTTTTTCTGTCATAATCTCTCATTTTTTATTGATTTCAATAAATTTATTATTAATATTTTTTGATTGATTGAAATTTTGTTTTGATTTAAAAAAATGAAGCCATTTTCTTTATTATATGAAACAAATTTTTTTAAAGTCTTCGTTGATGAAATGTAATATTTAAATTTATTTTCTTTAATTTCCATTTCTATATTCACGACTAAGAACGCCTTAATTTAAAAAGATTAAAATAATTGGATTGCGGAATGCAGGATATTAGATATGTAAATAGCGAATGGCACGGATCTTAAGATTTACTAGTTTGGTAAATTCTGCTTATTATTTGTACAATTGTTTAACATTTTGTTTTGTTTATTTTTCTTTTGTTAACCCACTATATCATATGTGTTTTGTATATTAGACTGAAATTTAAAATCAAATAAAAAAATGAACAAAATGTATCCGACAAATTTGCTTTTAAAAAAGTTAAACATTTTTCTTTTCATAAATAAACTATTTGTTTTCATATATTTGGAAAATTAACTTTTATAAATATTTTTTCGTCAAAAAATGCAAATACAAGAATTATCAAATTACATGAACGACAATTTCATTTTCAAAAATGCAATTTAATCAAATTGTTTGAATCTCTAGTGATTTCGTGAAAGCTTCCAAGATTCTAATTTGATATAAAATATTTTACTCTCTTTTCAGGAAATTTTGCATTATATTTTGGAAAAATATTAATATTTTTTCCCCAATTTTATGATTTTAAAAAGAAACAAAATATTTAATTTAAGATAAATACACTTTTTCTTTATAGGGTATTTCGTATTTTTTAACACAGCATGCATAGAAAAGAATTACGTTCTTTTATCCTAAAACATAATTCAACGGTAAAAATTATAATTTTTAAACGAGTGTTTACATATCGTAAAATGACTCTGCGCTACCATATTAAAACCACTGTAAAGCACCTAGTGGAGAATTACGAAAGATACAAATAATATCTTTGAAAATATGAGAGATAGTGAAAATGCAGAACATCCTCTTTTTGGTATGAAACGATATTTTATATGTAAAAGCAACATTATTACAGATTCTGTTATCATTTTATTGATAACTAATGACTGACTTTAAAACGTCACTAATTGTTTGTAGAACTGCGGCATGATTAGGTAGATGCATAATCATTAATAAAACTGAAATGTGTAAGTAAATTACAATATTTATTAATAAAGATGTTTACGATATTCATTATTAAAGCAAGTTAAATAATATCAATGTTTCACATCGGCAGCAATACACACGCTCTTACATTCATACACATGATGGGTACATAAGTAAATTTCAATAGTTAAAAAATTCATTCAATTCTTACATGTGTTCATTTTATTAGTAAATAATATTTCTGCCATATAAGACCCCACTTCTGCAAGCAATCAATAACGCTGATTGGTTATTGAAATACTAATATTTTAGACTTTCTGTGTAACATTGATAATCGTTTAGACCTTCACTATAATTTCATACTAAACCAAGGACATTCTACACTTTCGTAATTCACTCATTTTCGCTTTTGCTCAGAAGTTTCGAGATTCTGTTGATAACTTCTTAATTTTGACATTAGGAGCACTGCACTTGATCTCACATGGTAGCGTATAGTCGTGTTATTATATGCCGACATACAGGGTGTCCCTCAACTCATGGTACATACGCTAGGGGGTGATAGAACACATCAAGACGAGTAATAGTAAATAGGAAACCAAGGGTCCCAAACGACTTCAAAGGAGATATTCGCCATTAAAGTTTAAGGTCCAAAATTTCAAATAATTATAAAAAATGGAAAAATTGGTCGATTCATTTGCGGTTTTCGCTAAAACTATTCTGTATGCAGTATTTTCTTAAAAATAAATTTTAAAGAAAAAGTTAAAAAAATGTGCACAGAGGGCGCTTTAGACTTTGGAGTAACGAACAACTATTTTTTACCGTTATTTTTGCATCTCATTAAATGTTTTCAAAAGCTTAGACTTAAATTTTGAGCTCAAAATCTGAATCGTTGGGAGTGGTTAAGTAGCGCAAACTTAACTGTGTTCAGGAGTTGAAATTTGAACCCCCCACAACTCAGTTCAGTTATTCCCGATCTTAGTGTCGTAGACCAGGCAGTAACTACTACCCCCTACAAGTAAAATAAACGATAGAGGGATGACAAAATTAAATAAAACTAATTTTAAAAAATAAATTTTAAAGATAAAGTTCAAAAATGCCGATAGAAAGCGCTTTAGACTTTGCACTGATGAACAACTATTTTTTACCGTCGACTCCGACGAGGACCTGGTTGCGAGGATTGCCGTCGTAGCAGGCGATATCCGGGAGATGCCAGGGTATTCACTAATGTTCGCAACTCCCTCCGCCGGCAGCGTGAGGCCTGCATCGTTGCTGGTGGGCACTCTTTCGAGCAGTTTTTGTGACATCCTGCGTGTACCATTTTCTACGTGTCAACCTTCATTCATATTTCGCACCACATGCATACATCAAATTGTTTCTTTTTATTTTGCGCGAAGAAATTGCTCATGTCTGTTATGAATAAATTTTCTGTTTAGTTTTGTCATTAATCTATCGTTTATTTTACGTGTAGGGGGTTGTAATTTCTGCTTGGATTAATTTTAACACAATTATTCAAATTGGTAAAGAAATCATATGAATTGTAATTTTCCAACTGCACGAAAAATGTCTGGGCCAGGATACGAACCTGCGATCTCTTGTCTGAAGCTGCCATGCTCTACCAACTGAGCTATCCCGGCATGAACTGGATGAATTATGCCCTCTAGATTCAACCGGGATAGCTCAGTTGGTCGAGTATTGCAGCTTCAAGAGATACCAGGTTCGAATCCTAGCCCGGACATTTTTCGTCCAGTTGGAAAATTACAACTCATATTGTTTCCGCCTGGTCTGCTACACCAAGATCGGAAATAACTGAACTGTGTTCAGGAGTGGGAGGGGGGGAGGGAGGTGTGTTAAATTTCAACTCCTGAACGCAGTTCAGTTTGCGCTACTTAATCATTCCCAACGATTCAGATTTTGAGCTCTAAGTCTAAGCTTTTGAAAGCGTTTAATGAGATGCAAAAAATAACGGTAAAAAATAGTTTTTCGTTACTCCAAAGACTAAAGCGCCCTCTATCGGCATTTTTTCAATTTTATCTTAAAAACTTATTTTAAAGAAAATACTGACATAAAGAATAGTTTTAGCGAAAACCGCAAACGAATCGACCAATTTTTCCGTTTTTTATAATCATTTGAAATTTTGGACCCTAAACTTTAATGGCGCCTATCTCCTTCGGAAGACGTTTGAAACCCTTAGTTTCCTATTTAATATTGTTTGTCTTGATGTGTTCTATCACCCCCTAGCGTATGTACCATGAGTTTAGGGACACCCTGTATATTCCGCTATTCGAGAACAATCCATTCAAGAGTTATTTCAGGATAAAGGGACTTTATTATGCCTGCTGTAAGAGTGAATATTTAATGCGCATTTTTTTGTCTTTGTTTATGAAATGGTTCTAGAAAAACATGTACTTCATTTTGTCCGTAATAATGGAACATTTCAATTAATCCCTAAATTAAAGTCCTTAATTTCTTTAAATTTTTCTTTAAAAATGAACAGTACATGCTATATTTACAGTTATTAATTGCAATTTAACAATATTTATGTCATAAGATGAAACTTAAAAACATGATATATGTTCTATCTGGGCTTCCGGTTATCAGTGTGAATATTCTATTGAAACATCACTAAGAAAAATAATCATGTTTTCAGAAATTAACTAAATGTGATTTTGAAAGTAATATTTTTGGTTTAATATATATATATATATATATATATATGCCTTGGATCAAATACTCGGACAAAATACAGAATGTTAGAGAGTATGTCCCAGGTGAACACTTTGGCAAATCTATATATCTATCTTTCTATTTATCTCTCTCTCTCTCTCTATCTATTTATCTCTCTCTCTCTCTATCTATTTATCTCTCTCTCTCTCTCTCTCTCTCTCTCTATATATATATATATATATATATATATGTAAGTCATTTATGATGTCTTTATATTATGATATTTTTTCATTTTGAATTTCAACACTTCATATTGATCTTTTTTCTTATACATTATGGTATCGTATATATATATTTAAATATATAAATAATGGTGCTAATTTTTTTAGCAATCGTTTAAATATTATACGCCTTGATCTCTGCTGCAATTGCGCATTATCATTTGTGCATTTTATATTTGATTTCTACTTGTAGATATCTGATACCTCGTTATATGAATTTCCTATAATTGATTCATTATTTACATCACACGATTCATTATATGAATTTAACTAATCCTTTTCTAACTTAATCATTATTTCATTGTTTAAGTTGGTGTTATGATAATGTTTCATTTATGGTTACACACACACACACACACATATATATATATATATATATATATATATAGATGTGTGTGTCCCTATATTTCAGTTTGCAGCCATAACTAAACAATGCAGACCACTGGTCTGGTGTTTATGTGTGGTAGTAGTCTCAAGTCTCACATCGTGCACTATGTAGATGCATGTCGGTAGCTGTTTGAGTGCGGAAGATATGGTGGTTGAAAGTGGTCGACCTAGGGCAATTTCATATTTCGACCAAAGTGTTCTAAAAAAATATTTGGTATCTTCTAGAATGCACTAGAATGTTGACTGATGTTACATGAACTATTTAAGATATAGATAACTAAATAAGATGATTTCGCGCCTCCTAGCGGTGAAAACTGTAACTAAACGATATTGATTCAAATAATAAAATAAAATCTGTTATTGTACTAAAAGATCTAAAACATAAATCTGTTTAACATTTTAATAAACAATATAATTATAAATTTTATTCTGAATGTATATATATATATTTTTAATTTTGCTAAAACACATCACTAGAGTATAAGTAAAAATAAAATGTTTCAATACAGAATCATTAAATTATGTTGCTTTAACATAGTACAATATTAAATATAAAGCGTACTTTTCTTGTTTCATCGTTAAAATTTTCATAAGCAAAAATAAAAATATTTAGATTTAAGGATGCATGCATGTTAAATAAATAATTATTCAGAAAACGTTCAGAAAATTCTTTATTCAAACTTATAAAAATATAATATTAATTTAAAAAAATTATAGCTAAAATTTTTAAAATCGTAATTCAATTTTTTACATAATAAGGGCATTTTGAGCAAATTAAAGTATGTATATTACTTATGTTTTGTTTTTACACTTAAAATGGGAATTCAAAATTTATGCGCCAAAGATTAAGATTTTTATTCTTACAATTATTACATATTTGTATTTATAGTATGTAGAACAACAGTAACATCGTCCGTTATTTTACAGTAAAAAATAGTTTAAAGAATTTTTTTTAATTTGAATTATAGTTAAGAAAACATGTCATGTTACCGTTGCAATTGTAATTTGCACAAAACGTTTCTTAGGTGTTATCTGCTGTTGCATCAAGTATGCATTTCTAAATGTTTTGTAAATATATTAGAAAGCAATTGTTCAGTCCCTGTGATCTAAGAAAAAGTTCTCAAATGCATCTTTTCAATAATTAGTTAGTAAGAAAGGCATTAAAATTGAATATACAGTGTGGCTGAAAAGTATGGGCTCGTTGTTTGTCGTTGATATTTCACAACTTATTATCGGAGAAAGCATGCTTTTTTTTTTCTATTTTTGTAGTATTTTTTATGGATTTTCTTGCGATATTATTATTCATTTACATTGTATATGGTCATGAAGCCAAATGTTCATCGTTTAGCGATTTATCAAAAGGCAACAAATGGAGAGAATGAAATCTCGCATGAAAGCACCTTGCATAAAAGTCCCAAGTTGAACTGTCCAGAAGAATTTTAGCAGTGAAAATCAGTACGGAAAGTTTATCTAAAAAAGGAATCATTACTTTCTGTCGTGACCCAAAAAATTCGCAACATCATCAAAAATAAATTACCTGAAAGGATGCCTTAAACCTGAATTCCATTACAAAGAGTCTGAATATTTCTTGTCAAAGTGTCCAGAACATTATTAAAACTCTCTCAGAATTCATACGTATCGTTTGTACCATGGGCAGCATTTGTCAAACGATGCCCAGCTACAGAGACGAAATAGAAGCAAGAAGATTCTCTAAATTTTCAATGTGTACCGCATGGGATATGTTTTATATTCAGAAGAGAAAATATTCACTATCGTGAAAGCGCACAACCATCATAATGATTGGTAACTAATATGTCTAATGCAGAGAAACGAATGAAACAGAAAAATCGACGTACGATTACTTTTTCTGAAGGGATTATCATTTTGGGCAGGAGTTGCCGCCATGGAAAAACATCTTTAATTTTTATTGATCAAAACATACAGATTAACGCTAAGTCGTACCAAGACGAAATGTTGGTTAAGATTGTGGCCCCGTGGAAGCAAAATACCTCTAATGAAATTTTCCAGCAGGATTGGGCGTCTGCACATGTGGCAAAGGAGACATTGGCCATTCTCGACACAAATATACCTGGATATTTAACAAACGATGAATTGCCTTCGAATGAAACCCACTCGAATTCTGTTTGTGGCTACGTAGAAGAAAAGTTAAAGAGCACGAAAATCTCCAGTTTGGACTGTCTGCGGCATGAATTTATGAAGGCATTGGACGCTTTAGTTCAGAGTTACCTGCGACGCACAGTCAAATCTGTGATCCCTCGTCTGGAAGCTTGTGTAAAAGTGAATGGTGGACATTTTGAAAAAAAAATTAAATATCGTCATTTGTTATATTTTTGTTTTGTTAAAACAATTAATGCTATCAGTTAGCGTATATTTTTGAGAAAATGACTTTTTATCAGCTGAATACAAACATTCACGATTTAATTCACGAATTTTAATATTTAGCTCAAAAAATCTGTTACTCATTTAAATAAACAATAATCCAAACTTCAAAATATTTTGAGCGTCATTTTTTTTTCTTTACAAAGCTACAGTTTGCAAGATATTGCAATAAAATTTTTAATTTGGCTATAAATATGGGTGGGTAATATGTAGTTAAATAATTCATTATCATTGCCAGAATTTTTGTATTATACACAGCTATAAGCTTTCCTATATATTAATCAAATTGCTTTAAATTGAAATACTTTTGAGACGTCGGCATTCATTCAGGATCAACACTTTTTATTTGTATAGCTTACAAATACTTCTGAAAATTCTTTAAATTGACTGCATATTTGGCTACAGTTGAATTCGTGAAAAAATATATTTCATAAAAAAATTAATTTAAAATGAAATAGAAAATTCATATTTTCCTGAAACTGGAAGGGTACACGCTTTTGTTTATTCGTGAATCTGTCAGAGCAATAACAACATTTCTCTTTAAGTTTTCATGCTGAAGAAACAAATATAAACAAAAAAATTTCCTATGCTGTATTTTTGCAAACATGTGTTTCAATTTAATTCCAAATTCTGTACAAACATTTTTATAGTTCCATTTTTAGACCAATACTAATTTTAAATAAGAAGTAAAATAAAACTGAGCATGTCTCTATGCAAGTTTGCGTATTGTACAATAACAAAAAGTATGCACATTTATGTATATTATTAAGAGAAATTTATGGTTATCTCTTCTATCGTGTAAAGTAAATGAATGTTATATACTAGAATACCTTCTGTATGCAATGCACGTTATTTTAATGTTGTATGTACATTTCAAAATACTAATTTAATGCTTTTTTGTTTATGATATAACGTATAATTCATCCAATATTTTGAACTACTGTTGCACACAGACATTAATAGATTCGTTATGGTACCAGAAAACTTAACATTTTAGAATGGATATATTTTTTTTTTGTAATTTAACATAATAACGAAATAAATTTTAAATTAGGAAGGAATAATTCGTGTTTTATATTTTATTTACACTTTCAAAGATATTTTTCTCGTTAAAAATAGGAGGTTCATCGAAGTGATTCTTTTCTTAAAATATTATTTAATGTTTACAGATCATATATCTAGTATAAAATTTGTATTTTCATATAGAACTCAACGTATGTTCCCTCCTGGACCAATAATCATTTTAAACAGTCTACCGTTTTCTTGATATTAAATTGACGATGAAGATAAATTTAAAAATTTTAAGTAATTTAATGTATTACAGACATATAATATACATTTATTTTACAAACAAATTCCTGATAATATATGACGCTTGTGATACTTAAAAACGTGAATATTTTGAAATATAAATGATCCTTTAAAGTATGAAATATACAATAAATTTTGCTGTCACTAATATTTCAATAAAAAATGTCATGATTTCATGAGTATAACAAGAACAGATATTAAGTAAATTAATTAGTTACAACAGTGATCGAGGCGTAGTTAAAACAGGTTTTGTATTTGATTTCCTAACATTACTAGCATTCGATAAATAATGACTAATGATGAATTTTTTATCAATATTTAAAATGATCGAATTTAAATTATATATTTTTACTTTATTCCATGTTCAGAAAAATAACTATATATTACCATCCTGAATTTTGGTGATACATGGATCTTGTTATATTATAGTTTCTTTAATATTGCTTAATTATTTTTGATCAGATGTCTGTCTGAGTGTGGGTATGTGTATTCCACAAATTTTCTGGAAGATCTAACTCAGGAAGTATTATATCGATTACTGTGAAACTACATTTTCCATAGCATATTGACATAATGTGGAAATTAGATGCATAATTGGTATTAGATTTCGTTGTAAATCACCTAGTGATGTGCAAGCTTTTTCCATAAAGAAAACTGTTTCTTCGTGCAGCAAGATGGTCTACGGAAATATTATATAACATTCCATCCGAGTTACCCACGATTCCAAAAAGCGATGAGAAACCTTTAAAACCAATACATTTCTGATATTTAAAAAAGCTGTTTTAAAACAATTGTTTCTTTTGCTGCCATTAGCTTTCAGACAATATTCCGAGTAGTTTTTGCAGAGTATTAACCAGTTTTATAATCTGTAATCAACATCAAATACCACTTTTTCCGATGTTAACAATTCTCAATTAAACTTTTCAGCTGCGTAAAAGATTTTAAATGCAAGAGTAACAAATTAATGTCAATTTTACGTTGTTAATTTAACATGTTTGTCTGTTGGACATGATTGTCGAATATGAAAATAATTACTTGAGAATTGGCAGCATGAAAAATAAACCACATTTCATGTTAAAAACGGGTTGAGAAAACAGACTAATACACAATAAAATTTACTTAGAAAAGTTCCTGAAAATTGTGGGCAGCTAATGAGCCATTTTGTTTCTTTAAATATCGAAATTATATTAGTATCGCATTTTTCTGAAGATAAAATAATACTTTTCAGAATCATGGGTAATTTGAAAGAATTGCCTCGGAAGTAAACCTTCTTGATAGATCAAGACAGATTCCTCTTATTTTCAGTATTATAGATATGATATAACACAGCATATTTCTAGTAGTTTAACGCAGAGTATATAAAAGTTTTATTTTATTCAAGTCCAGATTTTAATTCTATTTATTTATTACATATTACATATTACATTATCGTAATGTTAGCTAGGCATAATGCCTATTTCATTTGTAACCCCATAAACAAACATGCAAAAATAGGCTGTTATACATTTTATAAATTATTGAGAAATATATTGATACCTTGTTCAGTCTCACACGTCTTTACTATTACAGATGTATATCAAAATGTAAAAAAAAAATTCCTCTTATATATCATTCACAGAAGAAAAAAACAGGAAATATTTATATTTCAAAAAGTGCATTTTGAAGACATTTGAAGAGAAAAAAATATGAAAGCATGTCCTTCAATGAATTGGGAATTTTTATTTTAAGGCTTCCCAGCCAAAAAAACTACCCAGCAGGTGTAAATATATTTTTAAATTCTAAATAAAAACATTTAAAAAGTTTTATATTTTATGTATGATCCAAAACATTTCCCGTGTAGTAGCCGTATATTAGAGAGCTAAAAAAATGAGACTTTTTTATCATTCAATTTAAAAAAATAAATATATAATGAAGTTAACATTTTGCTTTAAGCATTGAATCATTAGACATAGTACTAGCGAGGTCTTTTATTTAAGGTATTTCAACAAGGCATTGAAGATACAATTAAAGAAATGAAGAAACATGTGGTAAAAGAGAAATTATGCGTGTGTAATAGGCGATTTTAAGGAATCATTCAGTCCTACAAACCAAGCAAAAATAGAACGCTTTTAAGGTATTTCAAAAAGGTTGATATTTAAAATTTTCCAATATGTGCAAAGTGCTTATAAATTCGGTTTATCTTACCGTCTCACTAGCCGTGTGTATATCCGTGCTCTGGATTGCTATATAATGGATATATGTTATTGATGTTTACAATGGCATATTCAGTTTTGAAAATGAAGTGTGTAGGATATTTATTTAGTTTACAGGAGTCTTCAAATTAATTACGTTGTATTATATCATAATATAGGGGAAATAATCGTTTTCAGAGTATGTTATTGCTGTTAACACTATTTCAAATATATTAAATTTAATACATATAATTGAAGGGCACTACAACTTGCTTACTATAGAATACGGCGTGCGTTCATCGTGCATTTATCGTTTATATACAGGAACACACAAAATAATTCGGTTATAGTATTGTTTATAAGACATAATTACTGGAAGAACGTCTTCAATTGTGGTATTCGATTTTAAATTTAACTAATGTTTTGCATATTACTTGGTATGTATACATATTAAATGTCAAATACAGGGCTGCACAAAGGAATTCATGTACATTTCTTCTTAATGACAGAAATTGCTGAAGAGGCAATTTCAACTGCATTTTGAGTTTTCTAATTGAACTAAAATTTTGCATATTATGTAGTTTATGTACAAATCTATACATTATATACACAGCTGCCCGAAAGAATTCAGTAATTCAAAGATTTTATGCGTTTTCTAAATTGTGTACTTTTATTAAACGGTGATGTTTTGTTACAGATTTCTGAATGGGTTGTAAATTATCTCGTAATCTACGCTTGACACATGGTTTTCCTTTCTTGCTAAAGTGTTATTCCGATAATCATAATATATTAGTTAACAAAGCACTAAATGAAACAGGGATAACACACTGTAAGAAAATTTTGTAACGTTTGTAACGTTTGTAACATGCATTATTACCAGCAACTTTACGGGTTTTTAGAGGTTTCTATCAGATTCCTGTGAAAAACAAGTTTATTTGAAAAAAGTTTCCTGAATTCGGGGATTAAGCTTTTTTTGCGTGGCAACGTCTCTATCACCGCTATCTTAGCT
This sequence comes from Maratus michaelseni, assembly GCA_963931845.1. NCBI lineage: Eukaryota > Metazoa > Arthropoda > Arachnida > Araneae > Salticidae > Maratus > Maratus michaelseni. Next base: position 158,143,150 of record OZ007588.1, read on the forward strand.
TCTCGATCTCGAGGTATATCCAGGGACCGATTTACAAATTTGGGTCCCCTTGCGCCTTTGCTTACAGCGTCCTTGAGTTCAAAATATATTATTGAAAGCGTTACTTATTAAGATTTTTTAAGAAATGAACTTTAGGAAATATAACTATGATGTCACATATCTTCAAGTGATAATGTCGTTTTTAAAGAGATGATTCACTAATACATTTTTCCCTCGTGGATCGCTAAATTTCATTTTAAACTATTAGATAATTTAATTTGGTGATTACTCCTTACGTAATATAATTCGCAATATACAATCTTTAACATTGGAATGTCTGATAATCACGAAGTTGCCTTGACGAAGCACGTTTTTTAAAATTGTCTCTTCCAATTTAAGTATTTTAAAACCCATGTAAAATGTAAAATTTTAACTTGCGGAAAATGTTCAAATTTTATGTTTTTTTTTAATGTTTGTAATTTAAGAAAGCGATTTTCTTAAAAGTACTACATCTGCATCCTACGTCAACTTTCTGATGGTGGAAACCTTATTTCGATAATTATTATATTACTTGATGGATAATCGCTTAATGAAATTTTAGCATAACTTGGCATGGGATTTCTTGAGCAGAGAAGAATAGAGAAGCGGGGCTTTAAGGTGGTGAGTGGATATAGAAAAATGTATTTTGATGAATTCTAATGAAGTTATTTTTAGATCTAAGACATGATTTCACCGTAAATCGAGAATGCCCTGTAATTTTTTAATTGTCTTTTTCTCCATATCTCGCATATATTTCAAGATAGAGCCAATAGCGTCCGAATTTCAGCACTATGAGTAACTGAAGACTCTGTAATATGGTAGCGCTTAATCGCATTCCTATAAGTAATACACTTCTTCTAGAACTGTATCTTCATCCCTTCAAAAGTTATTTGTGGTTATCTGGATTTCGCCCTGTCTGCAACTTTCGGTGTAGAATGTTTCACATAGCTTGGTCTGGTGCTTTGTCTACTAACGTATAATATATTTAAAAAATCCATCTTGTTTAAATTTCTGAAATGAGTAATTTATTTTTTTTCCTTTAAGGAGTAAGTTACACTTCAATGTCACCATGTCTGAATGTCAGACGTATAATTTCATATGTACTACATTTTGAAGCATATCTCAACATGTTTCAGCCTAAATGAAATACCTGAAATTAAAAAAGTCACTAGCTATTAGAATTATAAGCCCCCATAATAACAGCGTGCAGTAATTTGTAAAAGAATATGTAATTAGTAATGCTTTTAAAAATAAGCGTGTTTTTACATGGTTAGAGCTAAAATTAAAACATTGTGAAATTTGAAATCCAGGACAAAATATTAGTTTTAAGCAAACTTGGCATTAAACTGGTGGGGGAATAAACCAAAAGATTCTATTGGAACAAAATTGGTACCCCTTAGAACATGTAAGCGGGTAATGAAAAGTATGAAAGGGTTGAAGACAGTTTGTTAAAGTATAAATTACGATGGAAAATTATTTTGCACGGAAATGATCGACGCGACCTGGTGCAATTTGCAGCTTTACCTAACAAAATGGCAATTGCAAACGTGATACATTAGTTTTTGATGGAATATTCAATAAATTTTGAAATATGTTTTTAATTTAAATGGGTTCTTCTAAATGTACCAAAAAGTATACTTTTTTTCAAGCTCATTCCGTTCAGCAGTTGAATGGCATCTAAACTTCACTTTTATTAAAATTTATCGAGTTATCAGTAAACACTATTTTTAGAAATGGTTCAACTGATATTGCGGAATAAAAATAATTTTTTGTGTATTAATGGGACATTATGTATTCATTACCATAGGAGCCTTTATTCGTTGATGTGAAAACAAGATTAGAACAGTGTATTTACCGAAATGGGGAAAATATTAAAAAAAAAAGTGTTACATATTTTATAACTAAAAGGTTCTTGAATTAAATAATGTATGTTTTCTTTTAATAAATGTTTTTCGAACAATGGTATGTGTGTTTGTAAGTTTGTCAATATTTTTTGCTCCTTACGTCATACTGAATACTTCGATTTCTAACAAATATTAAGTATAAAAATTGTTTTATATTCTTATTATTTTGGAAATGTAATAAAAATGAATCATCGTTTTTCCTTTATTTTCACAAATCAATGAAACAATACAGATTTTAATATGACTTGATAGTTTAAGAATTTACAGAAATCTTCAATATAATTTATATAAGGGTGATGCTTTTCATGCTAATTATGTTTCAGTAGTTTGTTTCAGAAATGCATTACTCTACTTCCCCACATAATAAGGTCATTAACTTAGTGAATTATCTTTCACTTTAAGTTTGTCAATATTTTTGCTCCTTAAGGTCATAATGAATATTTCGATTTCTATCAAACAATAAGTATAACAAGTGTTTTATAGTTTTATTATTTTGGACACGTATCAATAAAATGAATTATCGTTTTCTCTGAATTTTCACAAATCAATGAAACATTACAGAATTTATTATGACTTGATAGTTTAAGAATTTAATAAATCAGCAATATAATTTGTATAGAGATTATGTTTTTTATGCTTTTTCAGTAGTTTATTTTAGAAATGCATTACTCTACTTCCCCGCGTAATAAGGTCATTAACTTAGTAAGTTCTCTTTCACTTCATCTGAAATAAACCCCAACGCACACGTTAAATTGGAATTGCGTCGAACGTTATTATCTATTAAATGCACGTTTAGTGCTACCTAATGGTTACAATTTACAGCATAACTTGTTTAATTTTAATACTTCTGGGTACTGTTTTAAAATATTGCTCTATGGACTGTTGAGGATATAGCATAGCATATTTAGTTTTAATGTGTTAGAACATTTTAAAAGTAAAAAATGATGAAAATGAAGCCTGTGATACAAAATAAGATTGTTCATAATCAATTAAGAGACTTCGACAACATTACCGTTTATGCAGTTTTTATTCGTTTCAATTTAAAATTCAAAACATGTTTATTCCTTCTGTATGTATATTTTTAATATTCAAATACTGTTATATTTGTTGCCATGCACGACGTATTTCATTTTAAATGTTGGGTATCTAAATGAAATTTATAATAATGAGTAAATAATATGTTGTTCATGGTAATTAGTGTTCCGCCTAAGTAAAATGGAATTTAGACCTTTTCAGCAAATCATTTGTTGAGCAACAAACTGCGCAACACAATGAATAATTCTTATACTTTTCAACCTGTTTACTCACTAAACAGCAATTATTGGTAAAACAAATTTTTATTAATTCCAATAATCAAAAAATTGTTTTCACAAAAATTTGAAATGTAAATATCATTTAAAAAAAAAGAATATTTTGGAATGAAATAATCATTTAGAAACTTTAAAAGAAAATAATAAAAATGTAATTTTCTTATATACTACGCAACGAAACACTTATTTTAAATTTAAATATTTCAAACTAATTTTTAAGAGACAATTTCAAGCATTTGCATGGAAAAACGAGGACGTAAACTTTATGTTCATAGATGCAAAGTTTAAAATCAAGAAAACCGTGTTTAAAGAAGCTGTATTTTTCAAATACCTCTGTAAGTCTAAAAATCATGAAAATTTTATATTTTTTAATTAAACAATTTTTAATATATATTTATTTATATTTTATATTTCTATTATTATAAGTATTTTTCCAAACAAATAATTTTAAAGTTTTAATTTTAACATGCCGAAAAAAAGTTACTTCTACGTCTGATTTTAAAAACAATCTGGCATTTGTTTGTTTATTGAGGACGTACATCTGACTTGTGTGCTTGACATCAAGTGCCTGCTTATAAGTCATCGTCAATATACAGGGACGAGATAGCCACAAGGAAATTTATAACACCAGAAAGTTACATCCAGGTGCCCCACAAAGTGTGTGCAGTGGAGCTGGCGGGAGTCGAACCCGCCGACCTGACTCCTACGCTCACAAGCGATTAGCGGAATGGTGTCTTAACCACTCGGCCACGGAGGCCAACAATCTGGCATTAATATAAAAAAATACCGCCTATAGGATAAACAAATTGACTTTTATTCAATTACTGCCTCAACTGGATATCGTGATATTTTAATAAGATGCAGATAATAATGTGGAAAACATGTATATTTTAAAATTATTTGTTTTAATATGTAAATTGTAACCTATGATTTATTTATTTTTTTTTGTAGAAGTCGATTTCTAGAAGCTTCAAATATCTGAATCAAAAATTACGGCTTATTGAAAAAAAAATTGAGGTATAATTAATACACTACACGCATTGGAATATAATATGTTTTGTAACGGTATATTATGTATTTAACATTAAGAGTTTTAAGTATTAAACATGCATAATACCTAAACTGCTTGACCGACTAAATCTTCGTTTGGTATCCGACGTCAAAATTTATCACACAATCTAAATACTATGTCCAAATTAGACATTTGTATTTGCAAATTTAAATTTGTATGCAAATTTTGGGTGTAGAGGAACCTCATAGGAGAATATTTATATATCATAAATTAATACATGTTACTACTAATCGATTGGTTCCAATCGCATTTTTAGACAATGATTTAAAGATATATCAAAATCATCAGTGGGTAACTACTTTTTTATTCACGATTTTACATTTTGTGATGAAAATCAGAAACTTCACTTTCAATATTTTCGTTTTTAGGGTTTCTTTCATCTCACGAAACCCTATTACTCCCGCTCCGTTGTCTGTCCGTCATTGAGCCGTTCTCAGAAACTATATAACTTAAAGGCATGACAATTTGTGTACTTATAGCTAAATACTTAATAAGAAGCTCAAAATATTAATTTTTTTATAATTTGAAAAAATCGTATTATTTTAATAAATAGAGATAAAAAATCAAAATTCTAACAGCCTTTTCCTATTAAATTTAAACATTTTTCGTTATAGCAGTGCCAACAATTAAAAATCCACAATAAAATTCTTTCTACAATAATTAATTTTCTATTGAAAGATTTCCACATGAAAAATGAAAATGAAATTAAAAGTTTCACCAATTGAAAAAAAAAAAAAGATTAATATGATGTCCTATTGGTAATAAAATGGAAATTTTCAAAGATTTCTCAATAATACAAGGAGTATGAGTATGTGTATGTACAGAAAGCAGATTAATATCACGTCATTAGAGAATTAAAAAGAAAATTAATCTGACGTCATATTGGAACTTTAACGGATTTTTCAAATGTTTGAGAATAATACAAAGCGAGTATCAATATGAGTAATAGATAATAGTAAATATATGAGTTTGAGGAACGTATTGAATCATGATAAAAATCTGACTATGGAAATATTCGGATATTTTAACATTTTGAAGGTGTACAACATGTTAAATTTTGAAATATATATGTTTTGAAATATCATATTTAGTCTACGTAACAGATATTATTATGACAGAGAATAATAGCGGGCTTCGTCCGCTATCGGGTCTGTTCAGATATTCGAAAAAAAAAACAGAGTTTGTTATAAAGAGAGTTACATATGTTTTTAATTATCGGGTGTGAAACGTTTTCCTTAATTAAAGCTTTTATTTTTCTTTTAATGTTACGTGAATGATGCCACGGGTAACAGCTAGTAAAATATAAAATAACTAATCTTCCGTAATCTGTGTGGAAAAATTAGCTCCAAACATGGGCGTTTGCTAGCAACAGTATAGTTTAAAATCAATGTAGATACTTTTAAAGAACTGTCACAAAACATCTCACTTTCTAAAATACGCAATTTGGCAGTAAAACCTGCATTACATAAGATTACGCAATTGGTTTAAATATCTATTTTAAATAAACTTTTTATTAATATCGCATTTAGTCTACATGAGAGATATTATTATTATGACAGAGTAAAATATCGGGCTTCGCCCGCTACCGGGCCGGGCCGGTTCAGATATTCAAAAAATCGAGAAAAATAGATCAGTAAATTTTTATTTTATAAAAAACATGACTTTTTTTTGTTGCTAAATGAAATTTATTTGGATTTCTTAAAGAAAGGATAAAGTGTTTTGAAAGGAATATTAAACGAAACCCTTTGTGCGATTTTCGATCACTTTTACCGACTTGTTCTGAGGTCCTGCTGCACTTATCATCGCATTTCACACTGCAAAGTGTACTAAGTACACAGGAAAATATACGATTTTTCATAAATAAAATAAATAGTGTTTTAGATAATACTTAAGTTTATTGTACAAAGGAAATGAAATAAAAACACTTGTTTATTTAGAAAGTAAGTAAAATTGCATGATGTTACACAATGATTTAAAAAATAATGATCTCTATATCTAAAACAAATTAATTTAAAATTTTAATCTAGGAATACATTTACTTTTCACGCGTATTAGTATTTTACGTAGAGTAACACATACATAATCATTTTTCTTTTGGGCGGTTAATGATGTAAATATGTTTATTCGCTTGATCTCATGTCAATCTTTCACATTTGAGTTTTCACGTTAACATTACGTTATTATATTTTAATACAGCGATATAATGCAGATATATTGGTTAGTAAATATCCTTGTATTCTTTAGAGCTGCTGCATCCATGTGATATTTGTATAAATTAGGTGGATAGTTAGAGATTTAGCACTTCAGTCAAAGAATTTAGAGATACTGTACTTACGTAATGTGTACCATTCAAATTATGTGGCATGTGTAAACAAATATCATTATTGATAAAGTGTTTCAGTGATATTCATTACGCTTGCTGCAGGTTCATGTCTTGTTTACTTTCGTTAAGGTGTTTTGCATCATTATGAAAGCTTCTTGATTTATATAAATACACTAAAATGAGTAGTAAATGTGAAAATTAACTTATATATTTTTTCTTACTAATTAAATTTAAAAAATGATGTCTGATGCAAATAACCGTAAAACAAAATGCATAATAAACTTTATTAATGTTACTTTTTATCCAAGTGTTTGCAACATTTCATAAAGGACTTGTCTTTCTTTAAATTTTTAAATAATAATTTTTTTAAGATTTATACTGAAGTCAATAAAAATGTTTTAAAGAAATGTTTTAAAATCTAAATTGATACTTTATTAAATACATAAAGATAAAAATATATAATTTAAGATAAATTATTTTCAATAAGTTGAAGTAAATCATATCGGGATTTATATAACGATACAAGTTTAACCAGGAAAAATTCAGTTTAAATATTTAAACATTAAAATAAACAAACGTAGATATAGATTACGTAACTTAAACATATACAAAATAGCGATGGTAAACAAGAAATGAGTAAAATATAAAATAAAGCAAAATTTTCTTCGGTAGCTAACAAAAATATTTTTACATGTATTTTGAAAGAATATAAATAAACAGTTTTAAATTTTCTTTCTGCCTAAGGAAACACGTTTAATATGTATGCTAGAGAAAGTGCCTGAAAATGAAAGTTGATAAATGGAACTTTAGTGACTTCAGTATAATGTGTGGAAAATTGTTTACGTTTAGAGTTTAAAAGAAATGTAATCAAAAACAGAACAGAAATGTTACGAAATAGATTTTCTTTTAATGAAATATTTTTAGAAAGGCTGAAATTGTTGTAAATACTTATAATAAAAAATCTAAGATGTGAGAAAAGTATTAAATTGACGATCTCTTTATATTTTCATGAAGTAGTTTTAATTTTTACTTTGGTTTATATTCATATATCTACATTTTATGCAATTTGTATAAATAACCTCATTACCTAAACTATTTATTATAATTATAATAATTTATTTAGACGATGTTAGAATTTTAAATTACTAGTTTCCAAAATATCATGAAAAATTGAAACAACATTTTTTCAAATTTATTTTTTATTACTTAGGAAATGCTACACTGTGAAAAATTTGCAGCAAATTGTCCAGTCAATTGACAGTTTTTATAGAAAATGGTTGCATAACCGTAATGTAACTCTTTTATAACCATAATATGGGCAGTAATATGGTCAAAATAGAGTTAAATTACGGTTATGCAAACGTTTTCTTTAAAAAGGGTAATGAATGTGCAGTTTGCTGCAAATTTTTAACAGTGTACTTACACAATTGTTAAATTTCTCTATAAATGTTTTGTTTCAAAAAGGTATAATTAATCTGTTTTGTGGAAAGTCATGCATATTTATTTCAACAATTAAAAAAAATATATTAGACTAAACAATGTATTCCGAGAATTAAACGGTGTAAATTACATGGTTCCAATATTGTCAAACATTTATATTTCTCACTGTGTAAAAATTTAGAATTTATAGCCACTACAGATTAATAATATAATACAGTGTGGTTATAAAAATAGTTGTACTTTCAAAAGGCTGTATAAAAGAACCACCGGTTAGAATAGAGTGATATTTCATCTGAATATACGTGAAGCAAATGGAATTTGTTTTGTGAAACAAAAAACAGTTCAAACGTGGTCCGATAGATGGCGCTGTACTCGTCATAAGATTCTAATTAAAAGAGGTGACATGGGCACTGGACTTTACACTTTTGATAAAATGGCACACAGCAGGAAGATCACCTGTTATTCTGCGTCTTATAAGGTAATCATGACTCTATCATTGGAGGATTTTGCTCTGCTTCTGAAGCGTTTTCACAAGAACGGTGTCTGTGCTGCAGTTGCATTGAAAAAATTCCGGACATTAAAGGGTTTAAGAAGCGACTCTGGCCCGATGACTGCATTTGGTCTGAAGAGGATGATTGATAAATTCAAAGAGACGGGTTCATTTAGCGTGAAATATGGCATGGTGATGAAAGTAATTGCTTTAACGTCTGTGGAGTATGTGGTTACATACAGCATTGCATGAAGAGTCAAACAGTGCTTTGGGAACGTGAAGTGTACAGTAAAATTCCCAAACATTAGATATTCCTGTCAGTACTGTCAGAAATTACAGTCAGCAATTTTACGAAACATCCTGGAATGCTATACATACAAGATTACGCATATTCAGGAGTTGCTTCCTGCTGACCTACCAATATTAGAAGATTTCGCCTATATCGAACGTAAGTGGACAATGCATAGTCATGAGAGATTTTTGGAACACACGAAGCTCATTTCTAACTCCAAGGTTCTGTCAATACTCTTAATTGCAGATCATAGGCAACTGAGATACCGTTCCAAATCCAACCATCGCCTCTTCATTCTGCAAAGGTCACTGTGTGCTGCGGGTTTACGGCAACATTTACCTTTGGTAATTTTTTGAGGGCATGGTGTGACCTGTACAGTCAATGGCACATGTTATGAATCTTTTTTGTGCAACCAGCTCATTCCAGCCCTGCAAATGACAGAATCGTATAATTTAAACCTCATTTACAGTGGACGATGTGTTATAAGATATTTTATGTTAAAAAAGGACATATTAAGAAATTTGTCTCTTAAGCTACTTTTTTTGAATAAAAATAAACTAATACTTTAAAAATAACTTTTTTTTAACATGCTAACATATATCTGTACCAATGAAAATTTAATTTAATTTAATTTATTTCTTTATTTTTGTAACATAAAAAAATATCAGCAAATCTTCTTCACGTATAACTTTAACGAACATACATCCACAGGACCTATACAAAGTTTTATTTTCGAAAATATATGAAACTACTTAAGGATTATTTTTTTTAAATGTATCCCAATAAAATTTGAAAATTTGAAAATATGTGTATGAGGTTTTTCAGCGAACTCTAGATACCGAGTATAATTATCTTGATTTAAATTCAATATAGTTTCTTTTGCACAACAATTTGAAAATAAAAATTGGTTCAGAGCATGTAGTTTGCTTTTTTTACGTAAGTATTTATTGCAGGATTTACCATATAATAAAATTAAAGTACTTATTATGGTCGTTTACCATAAAAAAAGAAATATTAAATTATCCAAGATATAGAATATTCAACATTAAATTATTCAAGGTGTAGAATATTCAAGATTAAAGTATCCAAGCCATGGGTTATGAAAATTGTGCAAGGAATATATATATGTTATATTTTCTTAGTGTACATAGTCTCCTTGTTTGGAGTATTTTGAAACTTTTAGTGTAATACAGTTGCGTAGATTTACGCATTCTCTTAAGAATTTAACCTATTTGTTTCACTTTTTTGAAAGTATCAAATATTACAGAATTTTGATAAAGACAATTTTCAGTTATCAATAACTAATTATAGGTTATTTTTTTAGACTTGCTTTATATGAACATTTTTAGTAAGGTATAAGTTACATAATAAGTTTAGAAAATTTCACTATGAGTTATCGAAATAAGTGTATGAAAATACAAATGACGATAATATAGACATTTCCTTAAACACAATTTTCAAATTCTAATTTTTTTTTAATTTTCGAATTATAATTGCACGTAAAAATTTCGTTTATTACATGAAAATTTTCTTTTAAATCCCAAAACATTCCTGAAAATAAGCGATGACAGAAATAAAATGGCCTGTTAGCTTGACATAGAGAATAAAAGAGAAGATTTAATTCATCATTCCTAAAAATGTTAAATAAAATAAGAACGAGATATATAGTTATAAAACTAGTCGGATGTGTCTATCCCAAAAATTTCTTCTATCTCACACAGGTTTCGTATACACTAATAATAATCAGCACCGTTTATATCAAGGTCTAACTGAAACTCAAGTTTGATTAAATTCCGTGCATTATTTCTTGAGATATGACTATGGCTAAAATCGTGTAAATGCTGCAAAATGTTGCACAGCAGCGCCACCTGCTGGGCGATTGTTACCAAAAACTAATCAGCACTTATCTATATCAGAGAATAACTGAATATAAAGTTTTATTAAATTCCGAGCATTAGTTTTTGAGATAGATTTATTGCGGTTTCGCAAAAAATGCTACATAGCAGCGCCACCTGCTGGGCGATTTTTACCAAAAACTAATCATCACCAATTTATATTAGAGACTAACTGAATATAAAATTTTATTAAATTCTGAGCATTAGTTCTTGAGACAGAACGTCCACAAAACTTTTGTCACATACAGACAGACAGACTTAGTCTCAGACAGACATTTTCTAAAAATAGTCAAATCGTGTTCAGGACCTTCTACAACGTATAAATCTTTCGAAAACTGGAAGTCGAAAATTTTCATGAATCCAATACTTTCTTCTTGTAAAGATATAAGAAAGTAATAAACGGCGCCTGTTGTTATTATTCTATGAAAACAAGAAACAAAATTATTTCTGAAAAATAAGGAATTGGAAAATATAAGTGTTTCTTGAGAACTGGGAAACCAAATCGAGGGTTGAGCTCAAAAGAACTGTGAGAGTTAGATAAACCTTTTTTAGTGCCGTAGATGGTAGATCATTGTGGTGATTTTTTTTTCTCTCAATGATCATTATTTAATCAGGTATTTCAAAATGTTACATAGTAAAACATTGTTTTGAAAGTTCAAATGATCTATTTCTGAAAGTGAAAGTGTGTTATTAAAATTAATATATGTTAGCCCGTTAGATAAATTAATGATTCATTTATTATAAATACAAATAATTTTCTTAATTATATGAACTTTTCCAATACATAGCATAAGGTAAAGCCAGGAGAGATGGCGCGGTTGGAGAGATTGCGCACATAGAGGTTTGGGGGGAAGGAGTAGAGTGAGAGTGCAACGACTCCAGGTAGTTGTACAACGACAGTAGTGGAGTGTCTACTTGAAAGTGCACGTTGATTGTTTTGAGCGTCTAAGATAAAACATTGCTATTTGGTTTTGTTTTCCCAAAGCAAGTGCTTGAATTTTATTGGCTATTCATCAGAATTTCTATACAATGTCAGTAGTACAAAATATTTTAAACTTAAACGATTTCTCATAAGCTACTAATCTAGACTAACAATGTCAACATCAACGGTTCGTTTTAGTAAAATTAATGTTTATATAAAAAGCCGCGCAATCTCTCCTACCGAAATTGGAGAGTTTGCGCACCTGCTACTTAGGAGAGGTGGCGCATTGTTTCCATTAGTTTCCATGCTAGGAGAGATTACGCAGCTTATTGGTAAATGTGCCTAAAAAAATCAAGTAACTTAGTGTTATTTTGTAATCTTATCTGGACTTGCTTTTTCTGATTATTTAATTAATTTATTTCCTTTAATTAAAAATTTTTAATCGTTTTTAAAATTATTTTCTTTTTCCAATTCTTTAATCATTAGGTTAAAATATTCACTCCTAGTACAATAATATTTTTTCACAAAAATCTTACAACAATGTCATTTAAGTGTAATTATTATTGTTAAGAATTTAATTGTAGTTATTGTTAGTAACAATCTCTCCTACCCATGTGCGCAATCACACCAACCCTGTAAGGACAGATTGCGCAAAATAACTTTCTTGGTTTTATTACAATTGTTCTATTAAATTACAACATAACAACAAAATAGCAATGGAAATGCATAAAATACAAATGAAGTCAAAATTATTCATGCATAGTTTAGCAACAAATTATTATTTAGATTTTTTATTGCTATTCTTTTGAATTGTGTGCAGAGTCTCCAAGCTTTACCTTACAGAGTATGTAAGTTTCAAATAAATATGTGATCGTATATAAGAAGAAGAAGGAAATTTTTCATAGAATTTATTTTGGAAAAACTTTATTTAGTCGAAAATGCAATATCTTCCCTCAAAACCGAACCTAGAATTTAATTATAAATTTCTTAATTAAAAATAATAATAATAATAATACTTGATTTGTGTGTGCTGTGACGATATAATATGAGAGGCTGGAAAGCCAAATTATTCGATTATAAACACCATATATGTACTCAAACATATTAATAACACATCAGCTAATAAAATCCTGGTATGGCACACACATGGCGTTGCAATCGCCGAAGTGATGCTTTTTTTGTAAATTCTAACCTTTAAATGTTGCAGAAAAAATGTCACGACGATTCGCCGCGTGGATAAAACGTTAGAGTGGTTTTAGTTGAACGACTTTGTAGATAAACAAAAAAAATGGATAAACAAGAATTTCAAGAATTGCTATTTGATGGGAAAAACACCGTTCAAACAAAAGCTTGGCTTGATAAGCGTTATCCGGTCACTGCACCAGGTAAATCAACCATTATTGACTGGTTTGCTGAATTTAAACGTGGTCATACGGACACCAGTGATGCACCACGCAAAAGAGGTGATTACTCCGGAAAATATAAAAAAAGTCCACAAAATCGTCTTGGGGAACCGTAAAGGGAAGTTGCTGGAGATAGCTCAGACTCTGAAGATATCCAAGGAATGTGTAGATTTTATTTTGAATTAACATTTGTCTATGAAAAAAGCTGTTGTCAAAGTGGGTGCCGCGCGTGTTGACTTTTGACCAAAAACAACAACGAGTCGATGATTTTCAGCACTGTTTGGAACTTTTTCGTTATAAAGTTAATGCTATTTATTATTAAACTATTATTACTATTTATTTATTAAATTATTATTATTAAATTATTATTACTATATTATTGTTATTAAATTATTATTTATTAAATTATTATTATTTATTATTAAACTTATGTTATTTATTAAAGTTATAAAGTTATAAAGTTATAAAGCTATGTTAAAAAGTTGTTTTTTCTTTATTAGACCGGGAAATTATCAGCCCATGTGTTATTAGGAGTCTGTAGCTAAAAGCTGTTTTGATGCAGAAAGTGGCTGCATATAGCACTTGTCCTGCCATTTCTCTCAAAATCATTTGTACTCTTTATAGACTGTAAAATACATTCCTGCAAAACAATTAAAAATGACTGCCAGCAAAATGTTGCCAGAGAATATCTTTTAACAAGGAAAACGCGTTACCGGACTGTAAAAACACGTAGTCAAACAGCCAATTCCTTTTGAGAAAGGAAGGTTTCTACTGTGTATCTCCCCTTTCTTCTCTCCATGTGAAATTATAAATACGCTAGCGCTTTCTGTAAAGAAATATTGTACTCATTATTCATTATTACCTACCCATCATATGTAGTATAGGGTAAGTCTTGTAATCGTTTTAAAAATTGAAAAAAAAAATTGACGGATATACACGTTTCAGACATTGGAGACTCCGAAAAAACATATTTTTAGAAAAAAAATGCCGTCCGCCTGTCTGTGTGTCTGTAAACGCTCTATCTCCCGAACAAATTGAGATAGAGGCTTGACATTTGGTACGGACTTAGTATGTAATAATGGGAAGAAGCTTATTGAATTTCAGTAACTTCGATTACACGGAACATTTTTTTTCGGTCTCTTGAAGTATTTGTTCTGATAAAAAGTACATAAAAATTTTCGAAATTGTTTATTTTAAAGAGTGAATATAAAAGACGATAAAAAAATAAATTTTGCATAAAAAAAAAGAAGTCGATCGGACAATTAGTTGTCGAGATATTTGTAAACATATTTTCTACACTCTTCAATTTCTCATGACCCTGTATTTCATCCAATTTCAATTCAAATATATATTTTAATTGGAAATGAGAAGCTTAGTTCGACGCAATAAACCGTTAGTTAGTATGATTATAGGATATGATATATGATATGGCTTGATAAGCGTTATCCGGTCACTGCACCAGGTAAATCAACCATTATTGACTGGTTTGCTGAATTTAAACGTGGTCATACGGACACCAGTGATGCACCACGCAAAAGAGGTGATTACTCCGGAAAATATAAAAAAAGTCCACAAAATCGTCTTGGGGAACCGTAAAGGGAAGTTGCTGGAGATAGCTCAGACTCTGAAGATATCCAAGGAATGTGTAGATTTTATTTTGAATTAACATTTGTCTATGAAAAAAGCTGTTGTCAAAGTGGGTGCCGCGCGTGTTGACTTTTGACCAAAAACAACAACGAGTCGATGATTTTCAGCACTGTTTGGAACTTTTTCGTTATAAAGTTAATGCTGTTTATTATTAAACTATTATTACTATTTATTTATTAAATTATTATTATTAAATTATTATTACTATATTATTGTTATTAAATTATTATTTATTAAATTATTATTATTTATTATTAAACTTATGTTATTTATTAAAGTTATAAAGTTATAAAGTTATAAAGCTATGTTAAAAAGTTGTTTTTTCTTTATTAGACCGGGAAATTATCAGCCCATGTGTTATTAGGAGTCTGTAGCTAAAAGCTGTTTTGATGCAGAAAGTGGCTGCATATAGCACTTGTCCTGCCATTTCTCTCAAAATCATTTGTACTCTTTATAGACTGTAAAATACATTCCTGCAAAACAATTAAAAATGACTGCCAGCAAAATGTTGCCAGAGAATATCTTTTAACAAGGAAAACGCGTTACCGGACTGTAAAAACACGTAGTCAAACAGCCAATTCCTTTTGAGAAAGGAAGGTTTCTACTGTGTATCTCCCCTTTCTTCTCTCCATGTGAAATTATAAATACGCTAGCGCTTTCTGTAAAGAAATATTGTACTCATTATTCATTATTACCTACCCATCATATGTAGTATAGGGTAAGTCTTGTAATCGTTTTAAAAATTGAAAAAAAAAATTGACGGATATACACGTTTCAGACATTGGAGACTCCGAAAAAACATATTTTTAGAAAAAAAATGCCGTCCGCCTGTCTGTGTGTCTGTAAACGCTCTATCTCCCGAACAAATTGAGATAGAGGCTTGACATTTGGTACGGACTTAGTATGTAATAATGGGAAGAAGCTTATTGAATTTCAGTAACTTCGATTACACGGAACATTTTTTTTCGGTCTCTTGAAGTATTTGTTCTGATAAAAAGTACATAAAAATTTTCGAAATTGTTTATTTTAAAGAGTGAATATAAAAGACGATAAAAAAATAAATTTTGCATAAAAAAAAAGAAGTCGATCGGACAATTAGTTGTCGAGATATTTGTAAACATATTTTCTACACTCTTCAATTTCTCATGACCCTGTATTTCATCCAATTTCAATTCAAATATATATTTTAATTGGAAATGAGAAGCTTAGTTCGACGCAATAAACCGTTAGTTAGTATGATTATAATTTTTGGAATAATAAGGATGTTTGTTTTACGCAGCATTTAGTAGAGCATTTAAAGGTCATCAAGCCACGATTTTATTCGAATTGCAATGCATTTTATAAATAGTTTGCACATGTTTTATTTTTATGTTTTATATTATGCATATCCATGATGGGTAAGTATTACGGTGGCCCCCAACGACTAGTTGTTTTTTATTTTCCATTAAGTTCGTTATATGGCAGTTACATAATCTTATATTTTTAATTTGACTATTAAAACTAATTATGTAATTAATATAATGATTGCAATTCTCGAATTATTTTTATACGTAATTAGATCAATTCACATAATATTTGTTTCGCCTTATTCTTCGTGGTTCAGTGGTTTCTTAATTATATTTTAATTTGCAACGCTAATCATAAATTAATTACTGGCACTCACTCATAGATAAGTCGGGCATCTTTTTCTCTACATTTAATACAATACTAGACGATATATATATACAGGTAAAATATACACATTACTTACAAGTAAAATTCGAACGTATTTCTACTGTCATTTCCATCATCATTCTTACGCAACAACCGCTCAAAAGTTCAGGTGGAAAGGCAACCCATAGAAACAATATAGCCATCGTGATTCATTTATCGCCCTGTTGGCATTAAGAACATTAGAATTCTCTACAATATTTAAAAAAAAATAATAAAAATTGATTGATTTACGAAAAAAGCAATTAATTGTTTAGCAAATAATTTCTTTATTTCAGGTGTGAAACACTTCCACTTATTAAAATATTTAATTACATTCTCCATTATCCCCCTCCTCACGATAGGCTAGCCCTGACACTTAGAAGTTATTAAAATTCTTTATATTTTAACTTTCTTTTTTCCCTATTTGGTACCAAAGGCATCCACAGAACAAAATATTTGTTGCAGGGGCACGATTTTGAATAGATGAATGTAGTCCGCTGCCAGATCCGCGTTTTCTTTTCAGTGGCGAATATAAAAAATGAGTAATTTTTTTTTTCAGAAAATCATGTGCAATTTTTAAACATATTAAACATGCCAAGAGGTGTATATTTGCTAGGTGGTGAATGATTATCAACACATCAGTTATGTAAAACATCAAAGATTTGTAAAATAACTTATAAATATATAACTAATCACCAACTATTAACATAATTACATCAGTTTCTAATGTACATACATAACTATTATTTTTTTTAAGTAAATCATACATTTACACAAAAGACACGTTTTCTTATCATTTTGGTGACATTTACATAATGATTATATTAAATCAAATGGAAAACTTTTGAATTCATACATATTTATCTTTAGGAAAAACGTTGTCGAATATTTTAAAGAGGAACGAAAATATGTCTTACACTTTTTAGTTGTAAATAGTTAGAATTTTGTTTTCTTTTCATCGTTAACATCCATTTCATTTTAGTGGTCGTTCTTATGGCAGTCTCTGTGGATAATATCTACATTTTTTTTTTTTTTTTTTTTGTTAATGCTTCGAACTTTTTTCTGTTGTGTAAGATACATTTCACTTCATATTGATTTTTTTTAATTAACAGTGATGATTTGTTAATTAATGTTGTAATTATAAACTCTAGCTAATGAACTTTCATTACTTATGCTTTCCAGCCCATAAAATAAATGATCTCTGTTCTGTGCTGTCTAATTTAATCAAACAGGTCGATAATAACCTGTCATCAAGTCCCCGATGGCCTCAGAGAGCAACTAATTTCTCGTGCATCTCCCCCTTTCAGTGTTGCTGACGACAAAAATAGTGGGCAGGAATTGTTATTTTTCTGTCCCTCAACGAAATTTTCCTGTTGAAAAAGCTGTTACAAAACAAACAAAAACTAGTCGTTGGGGACGGCCGTAATACTTACCCATCATGTATATGCATAATATAAAATATGAAAATAAAACATGTGTAAACTATTTATAAAATGCATTGCAATTCGAATAAAACCATGGCTCGATGACGTCATAAACTTTAAATGCTTTATTACTAGAAAATTGGTAATCATATTAACTAACGGTTTACTGCGTCGGATTAAGCGTTTCATTTCCAACTAAAATATATCTTTGAATTGAAATTTGAATGAAATACAGGGTCATGAAAAATCGAAGAGTGTAGAAATAGGATTACAAATATCTCGGCAACTAATTATCCGATCGACTTCATTGTTTATGCAAAATTTATGTTTATTTATTGCCTTTTATAATCCTTTCTTAAAATAAACAATTTTGAAAATTTGTATTAGAGCGTTTACATTATTAATTAGAGCGTTTACAGACACACATACACTGCAATTTTTTTTTCTAAAACTATGTTTTTCGGAATCTCCTGTGTCTGAAAGGTGTAAATCCGTCAAAATTTTTTTTTGATGTTCAAAACAATTACAAGACTTACCCTATACTACGTATGATGGGAAAGTAAAAAATGGAAATTTCTCTTTTTTTAAACAGAAAAATAGCGATATAAATGTAAAATAACATAATAAATCTGTTAACATATTTTTTAATATCGGAAATTCAACAGTCTTTTTCTGTTTTTTTTTTTTTTTTTTTTTTTTTTTTTTTTTTTTTTTTTTTTTACAGTGTAAATAAAAAAATAGGCTTCGTCATTTTACTTACCCATCATACGTCTTGTAAGTCTTGTAATCCTTTTGAAAATCGAAACATTTTTTTTTTGACGGAATTAAAAGTTTCAGACAATAGAGATTCCGAAAAACATATTTTTAGAAAAAAAATTGCCGTCCGTCTGTCTGTGTGTCTGTAAACGCTCTAGTTCCCGAACAAATTGAGATAGAGACTTAAAATTTCGTATGTATATAGTATGTAATAATAAGAAGAAGCTTATTGAATTTCAGTAACCTCGATTATCCGGAACTATTTTTTTCGGACTCTCGAAATATTCGTTCTCATAAAAGGTGTATGAAAATTTTCGAAATTGTTTTTTTTAAGGAGTGAATATAAAAGACAATAAAAAACATACATTTTGCATAAATAATGAAGTTGATCGGATAATTAGTTGCCGAGATATTTGTAACCCTACTTTCCACATTCTTCGATTTTCCATGACCCTGTATTTCATTAAATTTCAATTCAAAGATATATTTTAATTGGAAATGAGACGCTTAGTCCGACGCTTAAATTTTTGGAGTTCTGAAGATGTTACTTTTACGCAATTCAGTAATAGAGCATTTAAAGTTTATGACGTTATGAATCCGGGATTTTATTCGAATTGCAATGCATTGTATAAATAATTTACACATGTTTTATTTTCATATTTTATATTATGCATATCCATAATGGGTAAGTATTACGGTGGCCTCCGACGACTAGTTTACAATTATGAGCGAAAACATTTATATTTCTATAAAATACCCATTTGTATTAGCATGCTTATTGCTTACCTCTCACAGCGACAGTTAGTAAAACAGTACACATCTATATTCTACAAACTTTGGTGACTTCAAGTTCCAACGTGAGTATAAAAGTATTCATATGAAATTTAGGCTGATATGCTTATACAAAGATCTTTTGGCGGTTGAAATTTTCAGTATTTGTGGTCTTTATATGTATAATTTAGATTTTTCACTAAAAGCATCTTTTCGCATAAACTAGCATACCCAGCTAGGTATGCTAGTTTATGCGAACAGCACCAGCATAAACGCTTTACGCTGGTGTCCATTTATTAAACATCTTTTTAATAATAACATCTCTAAATTGTTTTACGTTATCCGTGAGAGATCGTACGATTGATAGAAATTGCAAGTCATATACACCGAGACTAGTGTCATATGTAGCAGTTTACTGATTTTAAAATTGTTTAATTCTAGATAATTAATAAGTGTTGATAATACGATAATAAAGTTCACATTTCAGTCTATATAGAAATCCATAAATGCCATTGATGTCGTTAATACATTCGTTACCGTCTTCTAACTTTCTTGATTGCTTTCATATATTTAAGGAATTGACCGTGTAATACAATTGATAGATGTCTTTCATGAACAACAGGTTTAATCACGGAATGCCAACGTAAAGTCTTGTGACACATTAAAACACAAATCAGAAAATCTTTTATGTTAACAGACGTAAGATGCACCTATAAAAGCCCAAAAATACTGAAAAATGGGTTACGAACTATAAAGTTCTTTATTAGACATTTCTGCTCAAAATTTATATTGGAATTTTCGCACGCACCTATTAATCAACTTTAAACCACTAAAACTTTAAAAAAGAGTATGGTGTACTTATGTTTTTCCCTATATTTGTCATATGAGGAAATTCTGTCGTTTAATTTCTCTATTATTTCCCTTTTTCCTCTCTATAAGGTATATTTAATGCAGAATAATGAGTTAATTCTCCGAAATATTTTCAAATGAACTAATTAACTAAATTTTTATGAACACCGTAGCAGGAAGTTAATATTAGAGTCCATTCGGATCTAAAGCATTTCATCGTGCAATTAAAGAACGCACGTTGCATTAACAGAGTTGTAGTATTGTCTGATTTTTCTTAATATCCAAAATTCAGGAAGAACAAGTTTACATTTTTCAACTGAATATCATATTTTAAAACTCAACAAAAGGCACATGACACGTATATAAAACAAGTTAGATGGTAGTACACGATATATGTTTTTTGACGAAATGTATTTGGTGTGATCTTCGTTCATTTATTAAATAATTAGCAAAACGCTAATTATTACATGTAATTTTCAAGATTTTTTTTAAGTTTTAGAATTACGATATAAATATATTTACACAAATAGAGAATTTTATTTTTAAAAATTTGATATTTTAACAAGAGTAACAAATTTATTAAAACAGAAGCGATAATTTTGCAAATTTACATCCTTAAAAGTAACTTTAACATATTTTTCTTAACATTTACACAGAATACATAAAAATAATAAAAACTAAATCTGTAAAACAGCACGGAATTAAAAAGTATAAGCAATAATTTTTTGTAAGTACAAACAATTTTTAGTTCAAATAACTGATGAGGAACAATTCGCTGCAGCTTTCTATAAACATTTTCTTAAGAAACTGCTGATAATCATAATTAATGACTTGTGATTAGCGTTTCTGTTTACGTAGCAGAATTGTTACACTGTTAAGATGAGTTCAATATTCATTTATTTCCAGAGTTAACTACATAATAAAATATTTTTCGCTGTATTATAAGCAGAAAGATTTTTTTTAAATAAAAATGTCCCGTTCATTCCTGAAATAATTGGTTCCGAATATATGTAAAATTTAAGAACATGAAAACATTTAATAAGTAAATTGTTAAACTTATAATTGGTGGACAATTTATCTTTAAATACATTATTAAAAGCATGCAATGTGAGCATTTTTAGTACGATAGATTTAGAAAAGTTAAAGTTAGTGAATGATAAAAAAAACAACGTTTAAATTAGTGCTCCCGATGCGATACGTATTTCACTTATACGTTTAATCGATATACGCATATACGTATAATACGTATTTAAGGAATACGTATCCTTTAAATTATACGTTTAAACGTATATGAATACGTATAAGCGTATATCGGTTAAACGTATAATTCAAGTATACGTTTAATTTAAGTATACGTATATTTCAAGTATCGTATTTAATTTAATGCCAATAGATCGAATCAGTGTTACGTCACTGAATGGAGAACAAATTGGAAATCTGTGGCGTGACTTTAGCAATCTGTATAATATGTTTCATACATAGAATCTTTTTATTTTTCCCTATAAACGATTATCGTAAATATATAATGAAAATAAAAAGACTATGTGAGCAAATAAGGAGAATATACACGTTTCAGATTTATTGTTAATCCTTATTCTTTCTGTTTTAATTTTTTTTAAATATTTATTTTTGTGTGCGTATACTCAAATTGCGCCCGGGAGGTCAAATATTGTTCTTTCCACGGTGCTAATGTTTTCTACTCTGTGTTAATGTATAACGCAATTTCCTTTTGTTAACCATAACACTCCTGGCATTTTTTATACAAAGTGTATGTGCATTACAAGATATTACGTTTTAAGAATTGTTGTTAGTCTTGACAAATTTCGTTTTTTCTGTTAGTACCTATAAATTTCGATTACTTATAGCCTGACAAATAATCGTCACTGCAGGTTTCAGAACGCAATCACACAAGCTTAAAATGATTTGTCTCCTCTTTTCATTTCTGCTGTAAAACGTATTTTCAAAATATGATGGGGTCGGGCCAAGAAACATTTTTGGTGAAATAAATCTAACACTGTAATCTGTTGCTTAATATTGTAAATTATAATATCCAACATATAATTTGTTTCTAATGTCACTTACTGGCAGCCTATGTGAAGGGTTTCGATTTTGCCACAGATGTTTATGCCCCCAATGAAGATAACTAATTTACAAAAAAACATAATAGTAAAATTATTAAAGTAATGCCACATTGTTACTCAGACTATATCAAATGTTAGTAAGACATTGGAAAAAAACTTTAGGCTATATATTTTGATTTGAGTATTGGATTAAATTTTCAAATTGAAATATCTCAGAAGTTCAAAAATGTGGCTTGACACTCTCTTGCCCCGACCCCCTCATATTTTTAATATAGAAAAAAGTATTCTTAAATAAAATAAAAGTACGTTTAGTTAGTTATTTGTTACGGCCGATTATCTGCACTAAGGCTTTAGGCCGGTGGGGGGCGTGCCCTTCGTGGGGGTCTTTAAAATAAAAATAAGATTATGAAACTTTACAGAAGTTGGATTGATCAATGTCAGTATAAAATATGAAGTCTATGTAAGTTTGTGTTCTGCAATACTGTTTCGTGCGAAATGTCCACGACATAAGGCGGTATTCAAAAAAAATATTTTTCCACGCTCAACAACTCAAATTTTTGAGACACATTTACAGACTCATTTTTAAAAGTAACAACCGGAAACTTGGCGGCGTGATTTATAAAGACATTTATAAGGGTCCCATGTTTTTATTTTTCGTTCAATTAATTAGAAATTGATTTACAGACAATTAGTTTCACAGTGCGATCATTTTTTTTGTTTCCA
The DNA here is from genome assembly GCA_963931845.1 of Maratus michaelseni. NCBI lineage: Eukaryota > Metazoa > Arthropoda > Arachnida > Araneae > Salticidae > Maratus > Maratus michaelseni. The sequence goes on from OZ007588.1 coordinate 158,166,162, forward strand.
GCGCTATCGCTTCGGGAAATTCGGTTCAAAATGTCCAATTTGACAGAATTTTTTGAAATATATTCTGCCTTTATCAAAAAATCGAGACAATATGGACATTATAAAGTGTCTGAATGAGAGAACCTGCCGATTGGATGCATTTTAGAGCAAAAATGAATTTACGAATGTGTCTCAAAATAAGCAGTTTGGATTTGAATACACCCATAAATCAAAATACGCTATGTGCGTGTGTTACAGATATGCGAAAGATAAATAATTTCATAGTAAATCATTTACTAATTAATAGTTTATATTTGAGGGAGGGGGGGGGGAGACAAAATCTAAAGTACAGGAAAAAAAAAATATTCCGATTTTTTTTTTTTTTTTTTTTTTTTTTTGCAAGTACCGACTGCACGGGACACAGCTGTTGTTTCTCAAAGTTTCTGATCCGCAGACCAGCAGGAGAAAGGCCTAATTGTTTAAGCATTGAACGAAAACCGTTTAAACGCTTATACGTTTAACCGCTAGTGTAAGATCCGTATATACGATGTACCGTATATGCTGTTTCGTATAGCACGTATAACCGTTTCGGCCGTATTATACGTATCCAAAAGCTGCACCCCGTATAATACGTATTATACGTATACTCGTATAAACGTTTAATAGGGAGCACTAGTTTAAATTGTATTATTCCGCATATAAATCTTACTTTTTATTTTTTATTCAATTGAAAAGTACATGGAAATACATGTTAATTTTTCTTTATAAAAAGTTTTAGATTCACAGAAATTAATATCAAGTTAAATTACTAATTACAAAATAGTTTTCTATTGATTCTTCCGGATTCAAATTAAATAATATAATGTGTAAATATATATTAAATAAAGAAATAGTATACAAAATAGGTTTAACAAATATATATATATTGTGCTTTCGATATGACGGTCACGTATAATTGACGTATAACGTCGGTATAATCCTTATTTTTTCCTACAAATAATGTGGAAAAGTATATTTTGATTTATTTAACCACAGAATTTCTACTAATAAATTTTGAATTGCCTGTGCAAAAAGATAAAAAATAGTGTATGGGAAGCTTGTCATGAAGGGGTTAAATGCTCATAGAAATAGAAAAACACTTATATAATCTTGTAAAAATAATACTTTATATAGAATAACACTATGAATAACATGCAAACATGATTTATCCTTACAACTGCCGTGTTTCTTGTATACTCATTGCGGACCCATGCTAGTGGTGTTATTCTGGCTTATAGAGGAGACACTGACACTATAAAGTTTAATAGAATTATTTTTAATAGATTAATAATGAAATTTCGCTTCTAGAATATTACATAATATGAAATAAAATAATCCGATACCGTCAAAGAAAATTTAAATTTCAAAAATTACAATTGATAAAGAATTTTTAATATTCATGAACAACTCGGAAATCTTAAACTCACCAGTCAATTTTAAATACATGTACAAACACTAGATTTTATTTATAAGTTGAGCTACAGGTATTCAGCTTTGCGAGCGACACGTACCATATTATTTATAATTTAAAAAATCCTATGACACGAACAGCTGAACTTTAATGGTTTCGATAAAAAGGTAGATATTTAAAATAATTTTTAAAAAATCAGTATTTTAAATCAATATCTTATTAGAAAGATTTAACATTTTGCTGTAAAAATCAACAGTTTATAATAGAATGCAGAATGTTTGAAATGAAATACTAGATTTCTGGGGTCTTATCCGAGATCAGAAAAAGTATATGTTCACTTCCTGCCAATTGGTTACACTTTTTATTAAAAACTCAATGAAGGCAAGACTATTTTTCTGATATAAAAATATATTTAAGAAAATATGGTTTACATACGACACGGGCTTGCAATAAGTAATAAATTAGAATATATGTGATTCGAAGCAGTATAACTTCGCAGGCTAATGTTTCAGCATAATTAAATGTATGATTCTAACATAAAATACAATGGTGTTGTTCGATTAAGATATATTTATATTGATATATTACATTAATTTTCAAGACCGTTCTACAATTAGTTTTACATTTTTATAAAATTTGAAAGTTAAGAATATATTCTATTTGTTTAAATTTAATGATCTATTCTTTTCATTTATAAAATTTAAGATAGTCAACTCCCTTAAGTAAATAAAATAAAGAACTTTGTGTTTATACAAAGATTATATTTCTCCAAAAACTTTCATGGAATATTTATAATCTATTGAAGGCTTTATTTCTCTATTTTAAAACCACTGATCCACAACGAGACAAATAATGCTAGAATTTTCTTTATGGAAATTTTAGCTGTATTTAGTTTTAGATTTAAAATAGTTGCTTCGTTCGCAGGAAAATTTCTAAAAATGTTTACGTACGTCAAGCACGACTAAGTTAGAAAGATCTATTTTATTTTATTGACACAAATATACGAGAAACTAATACTTTGCTGTAAAAATATATATCTGTATATAATTGAAAAGTTCACTGCTAGGAAAAGTACATTGCCAAGGTACAATTCTAAGGACGAATGGCACTATTAAAGATAACAGTAACAGAATCGAAGACAGCAGCATGTGGAAATTAACTTAAATAAGGTATGCAGTAATATATATTTTGTATATGCAAATTGTTATTTTCCATACTTATAGGTCACGTGATAGCACTCATAAAATATTTAAGGGATTTGGCAAGCCTTTGCAGTTGTATTTGAAAAGGAATTTGGGACATCTATGATTCAATTGACAACATTCAAATTTTAGATATATCTTATCAACATCACATATATAATTTCAGACGTTGCCGTGTTATGGGAAAGCTCACAGAAGGTAGACAAATTGATATTGCCTAGAATTTTACATCGCCCACATTGTTTTTTCTTTACTTTCGAAAACATTTTGAAGAACTAGGATGTTTAGCAGACATCACGTCAATTGTCTTCCCACTACAATGGCCGCAGAGGACAGGTATATACCCTGTTAGCAAAAAGGCAAAAAGGCTGATTCACCACAGATCGTCAAATGGAAGATCAGTTTCTTGCAGCCACAAGTCCTATACTCCTCAAAATTAGTTAGCTAGCTGATCCCTTCAGAACAAATATAAATCCGAAGATTTGATGTGTGTGTTTCATTTTCGAGAGTTCACCATACTTTTGTATGACGATGGTGTCCTAAGCATCGATATTGAACCGAAAAATACTGGACTTGTATACACTTCTCAGATTCCTTTAAATGAATATTTTCTGGTTGATAAACCTTATCACTCTCACGCTATATCAGTCTACAATCAGATGACAGAGAGAGAATGACCACCTCAGGAAACCCGGCCTAAGCCTTAGAGTTTGTGTGGAATCCTGAGGGGCTGACACGCCTCTATCACCAGCGAAACCACAGTTACAGAATTATGTATGCAATTTTTACAATATAATATTACACATGAATTTTGTCTGATAATACAGTTATTGCTTTCATACATACGATTATTATTATTATTTCAATGTATGCAGAAAATATAATTTCCGGAGGAGCTATTTACAAATATTGAGCAGGCACCATGCCTAAAATTGTTATTGGTTAAATATGATGGATTATTCTTGGCTAGCATATTTTTTACAAATACTTTACTACAATTGATGTATATGGAAAACTATGATGCACACAAAAAGTTATTATAATTAATTCGATTATACAATTATACAGTTTAGACCATTTCAAGAATATGACTATATACAAGTACTGTGCAGACTTTATAATTGGGATTTTTGGTTAAATGTGATGCAGATTCTTGGTTAAATACTTCTAATACAATTAATAATATACTAATATGAATATACAGATGCGAATACACTAAAAAATTACAAATATGCAGATACTAATAATATACAGACAGTGTGATATTAACTCTCATTACAACAATTATTATATTCAAATACAAGATACAATTATTTATATACATATGTACAGAGAAAACAGGACCCCTGCTAGATTGGACAAGCGGGCGCTCGACTACAGAGGAAGAGGATTTGAAAATAAAAATTTCATGCAGTTGACTATGCGCTGGAGAAGAACCGGACGGTCCAGGAGATTTTGTAGCCAGTTTTTAAGTGGCATTTGTGGTGATTTTTTGTCATGGAAATGTGAAATTAGACAGCAATTTATTATGTAGTGTAACGATGTTGCTTCTGATCCACAGATACAAAGTGGTGAGTCACTTCTGTTAATTTGGAATAGGTGTTGTTGAAATGGTCCATGATTTGTTAAAAATAGGTATAGATATCTGTTGTGGATTTCTAGTTGTTGCGAGACTTCCGAAAGGAAGTCTCTTGTGTAATGACGCACTTGTGCTGTAGACCAGCGTTGTTGACAACTGTCTGTGATTTGTTTTTTTTAATTCTCTTTTGAGTGTGGATGGTGGTACAGGAAGAAAAGTTGTTTCCAGTGTTTCATCGTTTGTTGCTGACCGCGCCAACTGATCCGCCAGTTCATTTCCAGCTACACCCGAATGACCCTTGACCCAATTAAAAAAGAAGTTTTTGGAGGATAGATTTATACGTACTAAAATTTCCTGATCTAAATAATTATCTATGTCAAATTTTGAAAGAGCCATTAAGCTTGATAAGCTATCCGATGAAATTAGAAAGTTGACCGAATCCTCTTCCATAGCCCAGCGCACAGCTTCTCCAATCGCAAGTAATTCGGCCTGGTAAACTGAATTACCCGAGTCTAGTTTTGCACGCCACGTGTGATGAATTATATTATTTTTATAAGCACAGAAAGCCGATGCTGTGCCTTTAGCTGTTTTTGAACCGTCTGTAATGATATGGAATTCCCCATTGAATTTTGAACCCGGACAAGTTTTTATTTTATCTAGAGTTGGTGAAATTTTATATTTTGATATATTATTGTTTGTGCATTAATACGCGTTGATGATATCCCTAATCTAGTGACTCTAGCAAATTCAGCCTCTGCTTCCAGTTGCAAGTAGAGGCGGGATGCCCGTTAGGACCTGCAATGCCGCTGTTGACGTATTTTTATACGCTCTTGAAATGAGTAGGAGTACTTTTCTCTGCGCTGCAAAGAGGTGACGCACACCATGCGACCGTCTCATACGCGTGAACCAGACCCCACAGGCATAAGCGATTTGGCGCTGTAGGATTACCGAGTACCATATCTTAAAGAAATGAGTTGGCAACCTACCAGAAATTGACGAAAATTGATATAAATTTTGAGTAATTTTAGTAATTTCTTCCCTTTTTATTACTATGTGGGGTAGGAATGAAAGATGTTGGTCTATTGTAATTCCTAAGTATTTTAAGGTTTTGACTGATTGTAGGTTTTGTCCTTTTAGCTTGAAGATTGGGTCCCTTTTTAAGATTTTAGGTTTGCCAAATGTAATTGTTTTTGATTTATTCAATGATATTTCAATGTGGTTGCTCGTAGCCCAATTTTGAACATAATGCAGGGCAATCCTACCATTATGCTCTAGCGCGGCGCGTGTTGGTCCCCAAATAATTAACAAGACATAATCCTCGTATGCCACAGTCGCACAGTTCTCGAAGACAAAGTAACGCAGTAAGCCCTCCAAAAGTGACAACCAGAGAAAAGGACCAAAGCAGGAGCCCTGTGGTCAGCCTTTTGTGAAGTAATGCAAGATATTAGGGTTTTGCCAATCAACCTGAGCCCGCCTACTCGAAAGGAAGGAGATAATTGTATTGATATATTGTTGCGGGATGCCTAAGTCGGTTAGATGAAATTGCCTGGTCCCATGGAAGGTTGTCAAATGCCCCCATGAAATACAGCGATATGAATATCGTGTAATTTTTATTTTCTTTGTCGATGTCGATATATGATAGTGCATTTTGAAGAGCAGTTTCTGTTGATTTTAATTGTGTGAAACCGTGTTGTTTATTTGTTACTATATTGTTTAGCGTCAGTATATGATTAATTCTTCGCAGCAATAGTTTTTCAAAATTTTTGCCTATTATTGGAAGTAAAGTTATCGGTCTATATGATGAATGTTCGTCATGTGGTTTACCTTCCTTTCTAAAGTAGATAAGCTCCCCCAGCTTCCAGGCCACCGGGAAATAGTTTAGGGAAAGTGCTGAGTTAAATAAATCTTGTAGTGTATCTGGTATTATTGCAAATATCGCTCTTATCATACGATGATCGATTTCGTCTGGCCCTGGAGCCTTGTTTTGATTGAAGCTATATATTGCATTTCTTAATTCTCTTTTTGTAAATTTTGGTTGGTCTGATTGAGGTTGTATGTTAAATGCCTGGGCGGGTTGCACTGGCATACCTGCCGAAGGCCCAAAAATTCTTTCTGTTAGGTTAGCTAATGAAGTGGACCTGGAAACCGGAAAAGATGAGTCCGGCATAAAGCTAATTAATTTATCTTGGTAATCTCGGACTGCGAGTTTTTTTGAGATTCCAAAAGGGTCAGTTTGTTTTTTACAGAAATTGTCCCACGCTTTCTCTTTTGCACAGATAATTTGTTTTTTATATTTGGCTTTTTCTTTTTTGTAATTTTGGTTGTTTATTGGATCGAAATTAGAGATTTTTGTTTTATTATATAAAGCTTTTACTTTATTCCTCTGTGCCCTAAGTCCGGCGACCACCAGGAAAATTTAGGTTTTCGAAATGAGGGTTTCTTTTTAAATGAAATTTTTGCTGAATCTTTAATAATTTGGTAGAACTTTTCATAATGGATGTCCAGATCTTGGGATGTTTTAATTTTTTTAAAATTAATATTATGTATTAAACATTTATGTTGAACAATTTTTTGAAATTTATAGGGGGGGGGGGATGTTTTTAGTTTTAAATCTGCGTTTTGGTAAATCCATTACTGTTAAAAATAGTTATGTAATAATTGGCCTGTGGTCACCGAAAAGTTCTGGGACAACTTCCCAGTTACTGAAGTGTTGGAAGAGGGGTTGTGAACAGATTGATAAATCTGGTCGGCCCTCCCTTCCACCCGACTCAGGTTGGTTGGTGGCAAAATTAACAGAAAATGGTGCATGCACTGATTGGACTTTCCAACTATTACGACACCACTATTTCATATGTGGAATTTTTAATTTAGTATTTATATCTCAGGTTTTGCATTCAGCTTACTTAATTGTAAATTTCGTAAAATCGTTTTATAACTTTATAAAGTAAAAGACTCTATTTAAAAATTATGGTAGATTTATGGTAGATGTATTAGCACTCTGAAATAATATACAGATTACAAATACAAAATTAGAACAGATTATTTCGGATGCAAAATTAGAACATCTCTTTAAAGGGTTAAATGTGGGGGAAATTCCTAGGGAGATAGACAAATAATAGTAAAACTTACTTATCTTCCAACCAATTCTTTATAAATACGCTTAAAGAAACTAAAAAAAATTATAGTTAAAATACCTACTGGCTTACATGTAGAAACTAAATTAAAACAGAATTTTTTTAAATAAATTTTCTAAGTGATTACAATGATAAGTGACTTTTATGATAACCGTTATGTTTCGCAACATAGTTGCTTCTTTGTTAAAAAAGGCAATCTTTATTAATCGTAAAATGTAACGTTGTTTAAACATTAAGCAATTATTAGCTGTTCATAAACGTAACCGTTATAAGTATAAATATAACAAATGTCTAACTTCACTTCTGAAATAATTGATGCCAAAATACAATTGCAAGTTAAGAACGCGAACTGTGTTACAGTTTAATAAAAAGAAAACCTTTTACATAATATTGCGTGTTAAAAAATACTGATACAATACTTATGAGGCCGTTACATTTAAGGAGAAATGGAAATTTTTACAGCATCATTATTCATATATATATATTTATTTATCTAATAAGGTTTTAATTTATTTTATAAGATAACGAAATGATATGTCCAATTTTAGTATTGTTTGAATTTAATGCATTCCACAAAAAGAAGATAATCTTTATCTATTTCATAGATCTCAATTTAATGAAATGTCTCGAAATAATCTCTTAGAAATATTTGATTAAAGTGAGTATTCACTAAAATTCAGTACATTCAGTAAAATTAGAACTACAAAAAATTTTGGAATAAATTATTATATATATATATATATATATACCGGTGTCCAAAAATTACTGATGGATTTTAAAAATCCATTCATTTTTTCCATCGATTGACGAAAATTGCTAAATATGAATTTTCCAACTGAACTAAATTTTACCATGCTATGTATTATATATATCCATATCTACAGATCATATACAAGGCTGCACAAAATAATTCGACTACTTTTTTTACAATGGAAAGTAATTTAAAAACCGTATTTTTCAATGTGTATTTGTTTTCTAAACTATTTACTTTCATATCTTCTTTTACCTTATTTAACGATAAATTTTCGTTACAGTTTTCTGGATGTGTTGGAAAGATTTTATTATAATCTATGCTGGAAGCATGATTTTTCATTCTTCTTTATTCTTAGCAAGGATCACAAAAACTACTTTTTTTATTATTTATCTACTTTTTATTTCTTATCTGCAACATATACAACTATAACTACTATCACTGCAACTATAACTACTCGTTTTAAAAAGTAACTACTACTTCACTACTTTCACATTTTATCAAAGGGTTAATTTTATATTAGACATTGAAGATACGGATTAAATAATAAAGGCACATTTAGTTATATCGCACCTGCCAGGATACAATTAAATAAATGGGACATAAACGAGGGAATTAATAAATTAAGAAAGTTAATATACAAGAAAATGCTTTATGTTTGTCTCCAAATTGTTATTTTATACACACATTGCAAATTTCTTATCAAAATTAAGTGATATATTATAATTTAGAAAATTACAGAAAAACAACTCTTCATGTAAGCAATAAATAATTCCGAAGAATAAGAAACGCAGCCTTAAAACATGAAGACCTAATAATGAGTAGACAAGTGTTTCCATTAATTAAATTAATTATTTTGGTATGTTAATATGTGAATTTAGCAGTAAGTGTCAATGGGAATAATCTAAGGACTTCATGCGATGTATTACTGTATACTGCAGTTGGGATTCATAAATCGTTGAGTAAAATCTAATTTTGCACAGAAGAAGCAAGTTTTGGCGACGCGATTTGCAGAATGGTACTTTTTTTTTAAATCTTAGATAGCATTTAATGTGGCCCGGTTCTGACGACAAACTAATGATTTTTATTCATTAATCGCGTTTTGCAGTACTACATTGTTTCAAAATATAGCGTGCTACTCTACAAACTACTATAAAATGTACCGATCACTGTGTAACGGCCATCATTAAGTATCAGGCCGTGCGGTAGAGCAATAGAGAACACAAAAGTTTAGGTTTGAATTAAAACCAGTTTATTAAGTTTATCGGGCAGGGAGGTTGAGCGAGAACCACTCGTTTTACCTAACTTTAACCAAAAAAAGGTTTAGCCTTCGACTTGAAGTGGTGTAAAAATAAAGAAATATCCAATAAGTAAAATATAATGTATACGGAAAAATATCGTTCGCAGTCCGTCGACCGCAGAGAATCAGGGTGCAAATTCGCGATAAAACAATGTCACGTTTAAATTCTGGTGAGCTCTTATGCAGGCTTACACCAGTTCAACAGGCGCTTAATCTTAGCTCCTACTGACTGCTATTAAGTACCGATGGCAAGTACCACTCTAAACTAAAATTCACCGCTTATATATCCACAGTATGGATTGACCAGCTACAATAATTTGCATAACTACCGAAAGAAAACAGCAACTCACAATTTCCGAGATTCACACATCCATTGAAGGTTAGAGAAAAGAGAGCATTGATAAACTTTTACGCACATGGATGGTTAGTGGACAAAAATTACGATCACATTCAAAAACATCGCCTACTCACGCGACGAGAGTAGTCGACCTGTCACAACTGTTGTTTCGCTACTTGTAGTGTGTTACTGCCGATCCCTGGATTCAAGTTTTCTTGCTTTTTCTTTTTATGTTCAAGCTTTTGTTTCTGTTTCTGTTCTTCCTTGATCTTTTTTCTTTTTTTTTTCCTGTGTATACTATTTTATGTATAATATGCTACAGACGCGTTTGTCTTCTTTCAGGTTTTAAATTATTAGTAATGCTGATATCCAATAACTGACATTTATGAACCAGTAACTGACATGTGGTGTCAGATACTGGTAAAACAACTTATATTTTAATGGTGTTTACTACAAGATGAATCTAATTTATTATTATGCATTTTTAAACAGTTTATATAATGGATTTCAATTTTCTTTAATATAACCAATAACTGAAACTTCGGTCAGAGACAGGTTAAATGAAATTCCAGGAATCAATAACTGGTACCCCCATTAAGCTAAATTAATTATCTATGAACCCTAAATCATCGTCCATGATTCCCTAATGTATCATATGCATCTTTAAACTAAATTTTACATGTATAACTTTAAGAAAAAAGTTTATGGGGGTTGCATTACAAACAGACTAAAAAAAAACACTTCCTTAATTTTATAAATTATATGGTTGCTTCAAAATCGCAATTTTTGTATTCTCAAAAGTTCCTTCCTTGTTGAATATGTTATTGGCACTCTAGTGGTGAATAAATTGACTCCAAAATAAAAGTAAGTGTCTAATTTTTAACGACATGGCATTTTACTACAAAATGCTTATTTGAGTTACTTTTTTTGCTCGTGTCAGTTACTGGTTAGGTGTCAATAACTACACTCTCAGATAAAACTTTAAATTTATGAGCGTTTGCCCTTCAATTTTCACGGGCAACAGCCTTATTTGATGAAAAACGGTCTGATCCACTAAATAAGCGTCCTTATCCCTTAGATACATAGAGAATTAAGAGCAATCCACATATTTTTACAGTTCTAGCCCATATGTTAGCAAAAAGACGGACATTGTCCTCCGCTAGGGTGTATCCCTTCATTTTACTCGTGTTTCGAAAATTTTAACCCGCCAAAACAGCGACTCTGTGATGATTATCTAACGTGCTACGTGCTACGGAACAGTAAGCAAAGTGTTATTGTGTGCATTATAAAGTACATTATAATGCTATTTTAAATTGCATTATAATGCTATATTACTTTGCCCCGTTAATTTGCGGGCTGCACAAAATGATGAGCATGGATTTTTTTTTTTTTTTTTTTTTTTTTTTTTTTTTTTTTTTTTTTATGGGGTATGACTGGAATCTCTGCTGCCGGCCTCTGTCCGTAATTTTACTGCATTTTTTTTTTTTTACAGTGTAGTTGAAAAGCAACGAATATGGCAAAGGGTGTGAATTATCACTTAAAACACAGCGTATAACCAACAGAGTGAAAAAAATATCCATATACCGGTGGTACAATCCTCTGTTATATTCATTACTTTCCAGCGTAATTTCGGCTCTGCTGAAAATTTAATTAGATAAATAATTGAAAATTGTGTATTATTTCTGCATTTCTGGCCGCCTTTTGTCTGTCTGTATTTGACTGGCTGTATTTTGTTTGTCTGTATGTGAGCATCTGTTTGTCTCTATCTCTGCCTGTGTTCTAAGTGGAGTGAATATACTTAGATTACTATGAGCTTCGTATCTGTTATTGAGGTTTAACATAGGAAATTCCCTATTGAAAGTGGTGCGTGTAGCATTTATACTTGGTTTACAGGAAATCTTGACAAATTCCGTTACTTTATGGTCTTTACAGCACATTTTTTAAACGTTATACACTGTTAAAAAAATTGCAGTAAAATTACTGCAGCAGAGATTCCAGTCATACCCCGTAAAAAAAAAGTCCATGCTCATCATTTTGTGCAGACCGTAATTTTACGGGGCAAAGTAAAACAGCATTATAATGCACAGGATATAATGCACTTTAAAACACAATAACACTTTACTTACTGTTCGTACTAGCACGTACTAGCACGTACTAGCTCGTAGCACGTTAGATAATCATCACAGAATCGCTGTTTTGGCGGGTTAAAATTTTCGAAACACGAGTAAAATGACGGGTTACACCCTAGCGGAGGACAATGTATGGGGTCGTACCGTATTTTTGCTAACATATGGGCTAGAACTGTAAGAACATGTGGATTGCTCTTAATTTTCTAAGTATCTAAAGGATAAGGCCGCTTATTTAGTGGATTAGACCGTTTTTCATCAAATTAGGCTGTTGCCCGTGAAAATTGAAGGGCAAATGCTCATAAATTTACAGTTTTTTCTGAGAGTGTACTGTTTCGAACATAATTATATTGATATACATTATCGATGTACGATAAAACAATCTTCCTACGAAATGGGGAGCGCATTGAATTTGTCATTCACTTACAGAGAAACACAAAAAAAAAATTCGATACATTATAGATTATTTGGAAAATTCATTTGCAATGTAATATACACTGATTCTGTTACACTATTCGAAAGACAATCAAATTTATGTGCATTGTTTAGGTTTTTATTACGTTTTTTTACTTTATTAAATAGTGCGGTATTCTGTAGTAATAGTTGTTTAATAATGTATGCGTGACACATGATTTGCCACTCTGCCTATGTTTACTTTAATTACGCCAATGTAAACTAATTTACTAATGCACATATAATTCGTAAAAGAACTTATTTAAGAATTAAAGTTAAAATGGTACTTCTCCATTATCCCGTTGACCCCTTTTCATATTAAAAAAAAAAAAAAAAAAAAACTATCGCCAAACTATAACGTCAAAGAAACAAATGGAAGAATGCGGCAATTGGAATCTAAAAAAAATACAAGAAATTAGAAAAAGTCCTAATTACTAATGTGTCAACTATCAGTAACTTTAAACAGTACGATTTATAATATATTAATGAAAAGAGAAATATATCTTGCATATTTATCTATTCATATTGTTCTTCTTAATTATCCCTCTCAGCTGGTGGATAAATGTTTGTGACGCCAGTTGAAAGTGATCAATTTTACGTAAATATGCATCCGAATATGCGACAAAAACAATGGAAAGATGATATTTTTGTCGCTTTTTTCGCATATTTTTAAATATCTTTACGGATCTTTACGAAACATCGTCAAAAGTGTGTAAATACATTTTAACCAAACACTGCAAAATGATATATTTGCCATTTTCTTGGAAAATGAAAAAGGACGGATTTCTTTAAAAGTAATTGAAAACAAACTATTGAAAAGATCAAAGGTGCAATGTGAGAGAAAATAAAATGTTGCATATCTGAAAAACACAATATCATTTTACATATTTCTCTATCATACACCGTAAAAATAGACAGATGCCTATAATAAAAAATACATATGCCTATTTGTAACATAGGAAAATATAATATAACCTTGAACGAAAATATACGACGGTAACGAATTTAGACTTCCAAGTTAGCAACGATTCCTAAAAGCATTCTTTATCTTTGGAAACCGAAGAAACTAATGTATTTTTTTAGTTTTAAATAAGCATTTATAAACACAAAGTTTCTTTTGCTGCTACTGATTTCTGGGACGTTAGCGACTACTTTTGATAGTGTATTAATCATTTTTCTCAACACGAAATTCAAGTAATTCGGATACTATCAATTCTCAGGTAAACATTTTCATGTTCAACAAATATAATTTACAAATAAAATGACAAATTGACAGCATTAACATGAACATAAAAAATATTTTTACTTTATGACTCATGCAAGTATAAATTGAATTACGCAGCTGAAAGTGATTAACTGAGATTAAATAGTAACCTAAAACCGATATTTCGGTTTGATAAAAAGGTGTAATATACTACAGAACAACTCGGAGCGTTTCCGAAAATTAGCGGCTGTAAAAAAAAACTTTGCTTTTATAAATATTTATTAAATGTTGATACTCTATTGGTTTCTGAGGTTCTAAATGATAAAAAACGACTTTCAAAATCCTGGGTAATTGGGAAGATGTTATTGTTCGTTATTATATTGTAGTTTCGTAGATTAAGAAACATTTGTCTTTTTCTGTAGTGTAAAAATAGAAAAAACTCTATTTTATGTGTACAACATAAAAATATGCACGAAGTTTTTTTTTTTTATTATTATTATTCCACATATTACTCTACATGTAACTGCTACAATTATGTTAAATCGTACTTTTCGTCTCAATTTATGTCAATTAAGAATGTATTTAAATACAGACAACACTAAATGATACTTCATAGGATCGAATGAAAAAAGTACAATCTATTTTTTTGTCTTTTTTTTTTAATTTTCAAATACAAAAGCTTTTATTCTGAACATGACTGCATGTTTTAATCTGTCATGATTTTGATTTATAAAATTGACATTCAAATACACTGTTTCATTTATTTTGCGCATGATTACATCTTTACCGTCTTTAGAGTTTAAAATAAAATGTTATTATTAAACTAATAAAATTTAATCTAAATCCTACTTACAAATGTGAGAATTATTATACAATTATTTACTCATTAAATCTGTTTAAATTATATTTTTTAATGTCATAAAACACTGCATGCAACGGATGCTTATAATATTTCATTTTTATATATCTTCTTCGTTTAAAATATCCTGAAAAATATCTAAGTAAACATGAGATATTTGAACAGAGTTTGTTCTTAAATTATGCTGTTTAACTTTCTTTGAATATTAAATATGAAAAAGCACTTTCAAGTTTATTGTTAAAAATGCATAAGTTTTAGAGAATTTAGACTATTTGGATTCAAAAGAGCAAACAACCTAGATGAATATTATCAAGGAAAATACTCAAGTAAATGCTTTATTATAACTTCCAGTAAAATAATATGAATTTAAGAAATAAAAACTTCTTAAAAAGCACATTAAATATTAGATTATAATTATGAATTTAGAACGGCTAAAATACAATCATTTTCTTGTTTTTCTTTCATTGTCATTAAAGAGAATTAAAATCACTTCGACTGTTCTTTATTTAACGTTTACTATGTTTAGTTACTAATTTCAGTCAAGGTATTGATAAATACGAATAATTGCTACTTAATCTTTAAAGACACGGGTGGTTTGTTGTAAAATAAAGACACGGGCGGTTTGTTTTAAAATAAGGATACGGATTGTTTATTGAAAGCAAAGGACACGTACGGCGCACTCTATATGCCATACGGTTTTAAGGTATAAATTGTAACTTTTAATCATATCCTTGTTTAATTTAATTTCCAGTAGCATAAATGTAATAAACATGAAAGTGTTAAAAAATGATTTGAATTAATATAGTATGGGCGGTTATTATTAAAATAAAGACATGTGCAACTTATTCCATGTGCTAAAACCTTAATACCAACTTTTGATGCTAAAGAAGAATCATTTCTAGTGTTTAGTATCAGTATAAAAATAATAGACATCACATTTATTAAAATAGAATATATAGCAGAACAAAATAGAATAAATAACACAAATCCCCGTACACCAGTAGTGACTTACCAAAAACATTATATAAAAGAGCAGAAGAAATTACATAAGTCTACTTTAAATATTGGTTAAACATTGAATTGTCTTTGGAAAGAAGATAAATGTAGCGCAGATGTTAATCACTTTATTATTTTAGAATTAGCAAATGTATTTTCAATAAGTGGCGCGCTCAGACACTGCCACCGAGAAACACTCAAGGCCGACGGACTAGAAATGTGACGTCATCGCTAATGGACCGACTTTTCACATGTCAGTTATCAAAATCAATTTGAATTTTTCTATAAGAATATATTGATAATTATCATTTTTTTACTGTATTTTCCCCTGACCAAAAAAATGATAATTACCGGCCTTGAATGTTTCTCGGTGGCAGTGGCTCAGAACGCCGATTGTGTATTTAAAGGTTAATAATAGAAAGCAACACACACACGCACACACATAAATATAATATTTCAATTTATTATTTATTAGTAAAAGGTTGTAATCTTCGTGTATGCCGCTGTAACGCGCGCACACACATTCGTAAAACTTTATTTGTGAACAATACTTGAAACTAAATGTAGGCAAAAAATCAAACTTCTAGTAAAATATAAGTGTTATTACAAAAAATTATACGTTATTCATAATGTATTAGTTCCAGGTTCCGTCAATTAAAATAAAAATATATTATTTTCTTCAATGACTAGTATTCATATATACAGATATCATTGATGTCCCAAATACTTATGTATCAGGCTCCTTGTTATTAAAATAAATTTTGACGTAAACACGCAAAAACAGGATCATTTGCAAGTAATCGTGTCAAATTTTGACTTTCAGAATTAATTTGCGCAAAAGTAATATTTGTTCTAATTTGGTGCTTCAGGATAATTTTGTACTCATATTAAAATAATTGTTGAGGATTTTATTTAGAATTGCACTGAAAGTATTAAAACACATTCTGTCTCTATATATAAGTAATTTCTGTAAAATTTATTAACATAAACATATAAAAAATTTAGTGGTAGTATACAGTGCAAATATGCTTAATTACATATATTAATGAATTTATTTTCTTTTATATCCTATAACTGAACAATATACAAAATATTTCATAAAAGCCATAAACATAAAAAATTAGCCAATCTTGATATATTAGAAAAAAAAAATAAATCTTAGAAAATACTTTAATTTTAAATAGTTTATATAGTTTAAAAATATATAGTTTAAAAATTTTAAATGTTATAAATAGTATAAAACATTCTTAAAGAAAAAATATTTTTTCGAAAGGTACATCTTTAAAATGCTTGCAGTGAAAATCTTTTATCTTCGCATGATAGTCAATGAGAACATTTTTTATGCTTGATAACCATCCGGCACTGTCAAATACATTTTCAATCGAAATTCAAAATATTTTTAAAAAGGATGTATATATATTTTTAAAATAGACATTTCACCGTTTAGGCTTGATAGTAAATAAACAGAAATTTTCATATAGTTTTTGTTTTTGAACATATGAAATATATTTCATTTAGTTGTACTAAACTATACAGTATTTAAAATATTTCGTGGCATTTCCTCAAGTATATTTCACAATAATAAGAAAATACTTTAAAATATTTTTTTTCTTTTCAACGAAGAATTTAGAACATGAAAATTGGAATTTAATTTTGCTCTGTATAATACCTCATGTACAATACCCTGAATATTTTAAATTACTAAATATATTTTAGATTTGATACTTTCTTAAGCATACATTATTATTTCATCAGTTATCGTCAAGCAGATCTCGTAATTTTAATAAAATCGACTTTAACGTTTACAAGTGTTGTAAATACCTATCTTATTCTGCTCTGAAGTACTATCTGATTGTTTTGTAGTTTCTAGTTACGTAAGTTAGATTTCAATTTATTGATATGAAGCTGAGATATTTTTTATATTTGTCAGCTTATTAATCTGAGGAAGATTTAAATATACATCCCTAGATATACGCGTTTGAATATTTTATTATTTACCAACAGAGCTTCACGTTTCTGATTTCTAGAAGAATCTAGGTTGGGGGCACACTGCCTTCGGCAGCATACACCCAAGAAGGCTGCGCCCCCCCCCCCTAGGTATCGTATAACTGAAACATTAAATTATTATGATTTTTACCTCAGGCGAAAATCTTTCTAAACTAATCTGTAGTTGGAGTTCCTACAACCTTCGTGAACGTACATAAATTATTATTTTTTTTTCCTTTTAAAAACCTGACACAGATTATATGAAACGCACTTTGCGCTTCAACCAGATTAAATTAAATTTTTCACCTTGTCGTTCAAGTTGATAAAAGAATTTATTTGGAATACTTTCAAGTTGTATTTAATCATGGTAGTAGCAAACTTTGCCGGAGAGTTCCTCTTTCCGATCACGAAAAAAATTCTATCGTTTTACTTTGCTGAATAATTAATAAACCCTTTTATAGTGTTTCAACATCTTTCTTAAAACACTAATTTTTGGCAAAAGGGGCTCGCAAAATATTCACGATTCAATCTGCCGAGTTACTTTTGATGACATAGGAAAAATATTACTATATTGGTCAAAATGAATCAAACAGGATTTATTTTACGAATGTAAAAAAATCACCTCGAAATATGAAGAAACGCTAAAAATCCCATAAACATTTCAAAAATAAATTCGAATAAACTGCAATAAAAATATATAAAATTTAATTTGCGCAAAAATATTAGATCTGGATTCCTATTATTTATGTGTAAAAATATCAACGGAACGCCAAAAAAGTACCAGAAATCGCATAAAAAACTAAATATAAAAGATTTAAAAAAATTCTTTGAGATGCATAATTTCTCATATATAGAGGTATCTTCCGACGAAATCGTGTAGCTATACGCGCAGGGGAAAAATAAGCAGTCATCTATTTTTATTAATATACGTTAATTCGCACTGACATGCTTGATGTCTCATTTCTCATTCGTCGAATTTACGTGTTTGTCTGTTTACGTTATATTAAACTTATAAGTGTTGGCTTTGTGCCTATTGTAAATATTTCTTATCCAGATACTAAGTTGCGTGCTTTAGATTTTAGGATAGATCGTCATTGTTTAAAATTATTACACCACTCGTCAACTGATTGCTTTAATGCTAATATAAGGTGTAATTTGTAAACATTACTGCTGGAAATCTGGACAAAATTTTGTCCCTAGAAATTTTGTTATGTGGTGTGTTCGGAAGTGATGTCATTCTGAACCAGTTTTTGTGTCTGTTTTGGTCGTAAATGCGCTCTTTTTAACACTTTCCAACCTAGTTGAAAAGTGTTTATGACTTCGGTTTGTCTGCCGTCTGCTGTCTGCCGTATGTCCGTGCTCTAAGTCCCGTAAATATGTTCGGATTGCCCTGCAATTTTTATATGTTATTGTTGTTATGTATAGCATGTTCCCTATTTCAACTGAAGTGTGTAGCACTTATGGTTTTTTTACAGGGACACTCAAAAGAATTCCGTTAATTACGGTCTATGGGGAAAAATCATTTGCGGTTTATTTTAATGATGTTACACAATTTCAAAGACATTGTAATTGATATATATCACTAAGGTGCATTACAAGAAGCTTAATATGGAATAGGGTGTGCATAGCACTTATAGTTACTTTACAGGGACAGTCAAAATAATTCTGTTACATTACGTCTATGGAGAAAAATTGTTTGCGGTTTAATTAAATAATGTTTCATTATTTTAAACGCATTGAAATTCATATATATCACTAAGGTGCATTACAAGAGGCTTACTACAGAATAGTGTTTGTATAGCAGTCATCGTTCATTTACAGGGACACACAAAAGAATTCTGTACTGTCTGTTAAAAACAATTCCTGAAAGTGCGTTTTGTTTTAAGTTGCTGAACGCGATTTTAAATTTAACTCACTTTTTGTCTATTACTTGGTGTGTATAAATTCTGTATTTCATATACAGGACAGCACAAAAGTTTGCGAACACATTTCCGTTTATTGACAGAAACTCCAGAAGTAGAATTTTAAACTGTGTTACGCGTTTCCAAACTAAACTAAAATTTAGCATCCTATGTAGTATATATACAAATCTATAGATCCTATACAGGGCTGAATAAAAGTATTCGGATAATTTTACGAATATTGTATATGCTGGAAATTCCTCAAATTACGTGTTTAAATGTGTTATGCGTTTTCCAAATTGTTTACTTAGATCTTTCAGCTTATTAAACGGTAATGATTTGTAAAATAATTTTTGAAGCGTTGGAAAGTGTTAGATAATCTATGCTTGACGCATGATTTTTCGTTTTTGTTTTAATCTGTAACTGTATGCATATTTCTTTCTAGTTTAATGTACTGAGTAAGCATATCTAGATGTACCAAGCTCCTTTCAAAGAGGGGTAGAAAGAAACTGACGGAGAATGGTTAATCTTCGTAGCTGTTGAGTGTTTTGACAGTATGTGATATTAAACAAGTTCCCACCAAACGCAGGATGTTCAAGTAAATACCCGTCTTATTTTGGTTTACCATTCAAGTCGAATGAATAAAATAAATAGAACTGAACTGTTTTCTTATGTACATTATTCGAAGCCACAACAAATGCGATTAATACTCTGCACAAATTCATCAGTTACAATCTTTAAATTCACAAAATCTCACATTAATTACTGGCTCAATTCTAGATCACAATTAGTTTAGAAAATACTTTTGTTTTTATTTACAAAATCTTCAGTTTTACCCTTATTCACTAAAATGTATGTCTAAAGAATGTGGTATATGTCAAAATAAATATAATAACAATTAAGGTAAAGCTAGGAGAGATGGCGCGGTCGGAGAGATTGCGCGCAAAGAGGGTCGGGGGAAGGAGTATAGAAGGCGCGCAGCGACTCCAGGTAGTTGTGCAACAACAGTAGTTGAAATCTACTTGACTGTGCATGTTGATTGTTTCGAGCGTCTAGGATAAAGCATTGTTATTTTGTTTTTTTTCAAGTGTTTTTTTTAAGTGCTTGAATTTTCATAACTATTCTATAGAATGTCAGTATTACAAAATATTTTTAACTTCAACGTTTTCTCATAAGGTACTAACCTAGACTAACAGTGCGAATACCACCGGTTCGTTTTAGAAGAGGGGCATTTTTTAATAAAAGACCGCACAATCTCTCCTACCGGAATTGGAAAGTTTGCGCATGCGCATTTTCTACTTAGGAGAGATGGCGCATTGTTGAGAGGTTGAACAATATCATTATATTGCGTACAAGGGATCAAATACTTTATAATAAAAATTATATTGCATAACACTATAAATCATTTAATTAGCAAGGAATTTTTTTCACTGCTAAAATTTTTCAGCAAACATTCAAGTCATTCGACCACTTTTATAGAAAGCGGTTCTATAACCGTAATGTAACATTATTCTGACCATATTATTGCTCATTTTAAGTTCAGAATGCATTTAAATTATGGTTTGTAACCTTTTTCTATAAAAACGCCAAATAACTCGACAGTTTGCTGCAAAGTTTTAACAGTGTTATTTAATTAGAATCATAAAATTATTAGATATATAAAATATGAGAAAAATATGTTTATTTACTTGATTTTTCTGTACGTTATGTGCTCGACTACAATGCATCTTGAAGGATCTCCAAGTCTGGTTCTTAGCTCTTTTATCAACCCTGGTGTCATCATGAGTGATGTTCGACTTCAATTGAATTAAGATATAAGTTCAAGATGGAGCCCACAAAGTCCCTTTTAGTGCTAATACATTATTGTGCAAGTGACATTGTGATACAGGGTGTTTCACGAAAGACCCCTAACTTTGAAAATTAATAACTCGGAAACGGAGACAGATAGAAACAGGAAACCAGTGGTATGTTTATTAATAAACCCATAAAAACTGATACAGAAACCTCAAAATTTTAGTAACAAATTGCGCCTATATATGGCGCTCTAGGTTGCAAGTAGGCTGTATCACATGAAAAGCGATAAAATGTGCACTTTCCATGCAACACACATGTCGCAAATGAAGAATGAAATTGTCGGTGACTCTCTGTATTATGCCTCTGGAAATCAACACACACGCTTGACAAATAAACTCCTGCAGCTTGTCGAGTGTTAAAAGATTGTTCCGTTAAACAATGTCCTTCAGTGTCACTTCCAGAATTCTTTCACTACGCGCTAATAGTGATCACATTTCAACGGCGAAATCTTCGACGACGGAAAGTTCTTGACGCCTGAGCTCTCTTTGAAGGGATCCGTAATGCAGCCTTCGGCGTCATCAAGCGGCGCTATTTTTAACTAAAATTTTGAGGTTTCTGTATCAGATTTTTATGGGTTTTTAATAAACATACCACTGGTTTCATGCTTCTATCTATCACCGTTTCCAAATTATTTATTTTTAAATTTAGTGGTCCTTCGTGAAACACCCTGTAGTTTGTTTTCATTGTTTCTTCCGATCTAATGTGAACTTTTCTCTCATTTCCTGTGAACTGTTAGAGTAGCAATTTTTTCGTAAGTTAGTTTCACGTTAGTAGATGTTATTCATTTTATTATTTTTGCTTCAAATTGATTTTTGTTAATTTAGTAGACCTGCTCTACTGCACCCTTATCTATTATTGATTTTAAATAAATATTTGTTTTTTTCAACCATTTTCGTGTAATGCCTACTTATTTGGGTGACAGGTCCGAGGGATCCGCTACAACAGATAAAACATCAAAAAATAAGAAAAGTCTAAAATGTCTTAACTGGTATGCGTAATACAAAGCTTCACCATTTATAGAAAACTTCGACAAAAATTGTGTTTTTGAGTGCAATATATTTACGTAGAATTTCACTATTTTGACTTTGGTTTTTAATTAAAATTAAATTTCACAAGATTTCTAAAATCTTTTCAAATGATACTTAAATTCCATTGCAGAAGTGAATAAACTTTTTTATTTTATTTGGTATGTTCCGGCTATATTATTTTACTTTACTTAAATTGTTTGTGCAAATAAAATATATAACTATATATTTATACATTATTTATAAACCTTTAAAGAATTTGTATAACGTATTTAAAGCTTTTTCATTTTTAAACTTGTCATCATGAAAGAAATAGATGATAGTTTAATATTTTATTTGCAAAAATCTCCTATGTTTGCAGTTACTTATAACTTTTAGATAGTTTCTTTCATTTACAGAAAATGTTCTAAAAATGTTTATGTAAAGCTTGGGAATAAAAGTTGATAGAATTCGCTATTTTATTTTTCCTGAAAACATAGACTAATGCTTTTTCCTAAACGAAATATAAATCAGATTAATATTAAAAAGAAAGTTTTTGTGTTTGAAAAGTATGTAGAATTATATATATATATATATATATATATATATATATATATATATATATATATATATATTAATCTCAATGGAACAAAAAATATAGCCTCAGGTAAGCACATTTCGAAATACGGGCAGACAGGTAAAATCTATCGAAATTTAAAATTTAATTTCTCTGTTATTTCGATAATAAGATATTTGAGTTGTTGATAACTGAGTCACGATCATCATCATTTATATATATATATATATATATATATATATATATATATATATATATATAAGGTATTTCATAAATGAAGTTAATAAAAAGATCAATAAATATTAAATTAACTGTATATATTAAAAGCATTGAAGACATAGATATTCTAAAAATTCTTATAATTTAAAATATATTTAAAGGTTTCAAATATTTGAAAAAAGAATCCACATATAAAATTGAATGGTATATTTATTTCATGCACTTTAAAATATATATAGAAGTTGTAAAACAATCCTCGACTTGTTAGGCAAAACTTTTAGCATGTTCAAGAAAATTATAAATAGAAATTTATATTTTGTTAAGTGGTATGAAACATACCAGAAATGCATTTATCGAATGATGCAAAGTTACAAATACTTAGTTCGAATACCATGCATCGGTGAAAAAACCTTTTAATCTATATATATATATATATATATATATATATATATATATATATATATATATATATAGAAATATATATATATATATATATGTATATATATACTCGACATGTATTTGCACGAGGCACTATCCAAAAGACACCTTATGTCAGTGGCTGATTAAAAAATTACATACTAATAGTCGTGCTAAACTTACCACTGATCCTGTACCGTCTTCCCATAAGCAGTGAAGGCTCCATTCACGGAATGTAAATAACTCCACATGCGAGATTATCGCTAATTGTTGGTGTCAATAGCTTTAAAAATAAAGATTATTTGCCTCCAATATTCGTTGGATATTTAAAGCCATCATAAAAATACTGACGATTTTAATGCCAGGATTTTATATCGATATAAAAATGGTGTTTCTGCTAAATACTTTCTTTCGGTGTTTGAAGTCAAATTTGATCGTAAACTTTCTTCAGAATGATAAGGACCCATGATAATTTTAATAAGTTTATGGAAAAATATATTACATTATCTTTATGTTTATGACATACGTTTCAGTTTATGATGGGAAATCATGCTTCTCTCAATTCTTTTTAGAGCATGAGTGTGATTAATATTTTATTCTTTCGTTAATCTCCCATCCCATGTTGTTTTTACAATCTGAAGTTATTTCTTACAACAACATTTTACACTTTATGCTAACATACATAATTTACTGTAATTATTCTATAACGTTTACTATACTGCATTTAATTTAGTAGTCTTGTAAAAAAATACAATACGACAAGAACTCTTAACTATTCATAAATAATGAGTTTCAACACTATCTATAAAATATATTCTACATGGTTAATAGCACATACTACAGAAAATACCTTAAAATTACACTTATGGAGTCGATTGAAAATCAATCGATTTTTCTTATATTTTTTTGTAAGTAATAACAGACAAATCTTACACTGAGAATGAAACATTTTAACATTTATTTGACCAAAGAAGGTTTTCCTTAGAGCTATATTCGTAAAATAATTTGGTTTGCAAAACACTCGTTGAAAATGTGCCTTTTAGATGCCTCCAGAGGTAAACGGAATTACGATATAATTTTTCAGCAACATAAATGTTATATGTTTTTTTTTAAAATCAAGTACGTAACCTTATAAAATAGATAAAAATCACGCGTTTCTTTAATATAATGCAACTAATAATTATTTCATTACTTAAATACTTACTACTTATATTATTAAAAAAATCTGTTTTGACTTTTATAAATATGCTTCGTTTAAAAGTAATATTTAACAAAAAGATGATAGAATATTTGAGAGAGTACATAATTTAGATTTAATCAAGAAAGAAATACAACGGAAATTTAACAGAAATGCAAAGCTTATGAAGTTGGTGAACCAGTAATGTTCACAAGAATTCGTCACAATTTGAAGTTGTTTTAGTTATTAATTGTCGAGTTTGTATATTTGTGATATATTTACATATTTAGAAGTATGCATGCTTAAATATCAAATTAAAAATTTAACTGAGTTTATTGTTTAAAAAAGAAACATCTAAAATGTAATCTTAATAGAATCGCGACTTCATGGAAATATGCAGCTTCGTCTAGGCTGGGAGAGCTACCAGAAGGCTTAAGCTCTGCATGTCCTGCCCACATAGAAATATAAAAAAGTAATAAGTAATATTGTAATATATATTAATAATAGATAAATTGATACTGTAACAACAATTGATAAATATAATAGGAAACATTTCGCTGTATATTTTTTGTTCGATATTTTATTTAAAAAATTAAATAATTACTAAGATACCAAAATATTACAGAATATTACGCGTATGAAATTTTAAATCTTGAAGTAACTTATAATGATGTAACACTTGTAACAATTAACATTCATTATTAAAAGCACGTTTTGTATAGCACTTGAAAGTTTGTTGAGTTTTAAGAAGTTTATCATCGCGGTATTTTACAACTGACTTCTACTATAAAAAACATTCTATGCTTATACATAAAACAAAATTCTCAGCTTAAAATATTACTTGTAACTTATTGTTTAATGAAAGAGGCTGATAGTGTACATTTTTTTCACTAATCCACAAAATGATATTATGAATGCATAAACACATAAAATTTCACAACAAATATTTTTCACTGAAATATATGCCAAATAAATCAGTCTAGACAAGATCTTTACTTAAACACATGTATACCTATATAAATACCACTCTTTAATTTTTTCAAATCTGGGAAATAGAAAATCATAGTTTCAGCGTTTGTGATTAAAACAAAATTAGCTTCATCATTAGCATTAGGTATTAAATAACAACAAATATTATAAAATTACTTCTACACTGTGGTTTCAAAGTTAATAAGATGACGAAAATACTCGGATTGAAGTCTAATATATTTTCGACCTATGGTTTAGTATTACTTTCGAAAACTGTTGACGTAACAACAGTGCATCAACCGAATGGACCCATCTTTTTTCTATGGAAACCTATTTAATCTCACAGTATATGACTGTTTTAAATAATTCAATAGTTTACATAAAGGTCTCAGCAATGAGTTTTGTGAAAGTCGACCAAAAACAGCCACGATTTAAGAAAACATCAATGGTTTGAAAGAAATTCTCACGTTCGATTGCCATGCAACTTGCGACGAAATGGACACATTTTTAAACAATTCAATGGCATTAAATGTTTCATGATTATGTGAAAATGTAAACCATATGCTCTCACTGGATTCCATAAAATAACAAGCAATAAAAAGATGATTTCATTTTGTTATACTGAAATGTGGTATTATTGCGTCAATATGGCAAAATTTTCACTGATTTTATACTTCAAGATGTACTGTTACTATGAGCCAGTGTTTTAAAGATATTCTCCATAAAATATTGATATTTTGGAGAAATTAATTTTAATTTTTCGTATGAATATAGGAAAAAAGAAATATTTTAAGTATAAAGCAAGTACTATGTAATTTTCTAGTGTTTCTAACGCAAAATGTGGACTCAAAATAGCTGCTTCCAGTGAAAAATAGTTAGCTAGTTTATGTCGAAAAGTAATTCGATATTGCAAAAATTGAAGTCGGGTAAGATGTCGACGACTGATGTGAAGCGTGTGTAATTGTATATCGATAGAATACACAAATGTTCCGTTTTGTATACAATGGGTATGTGTAAAGTTACGCGCTTCAGTACTGCACAAATTGATTTTGTTTTTTGCCATTCTCATCCAGAACCATTCGTTATTTAATGATGATGTGATTAGAGTTGGGTATAAAGGCAGTGCATAATTCATTTATACCTCCGACATTTGCACGCTGTTTCACTACTTCAACTACTCGCATTATCATAAGTGATTGTGGTATCTAATAATATGCTCTAGCAATTCGTTTAAATGCCAATTAATTACGTTGTTTAAAGGATGTTTGAGATTCTCGATAACAGCACCTTCTGAAATTAAAAATAATCCCTGACGGCTCGGCCTACAGGCACAGGTAGATTTCGAAGACGCAGAACGTGGGGCGCCTGTTTGTAGGGAATTGCGGAAGAAATGACCTTTTTGCGATGATGCTGCAGTTGGAACCGCCTACTTCGAAACCAAACTTGTTTGCAGGCGGAGCCAGCAAGAATTTTTTTTTTTTTTTTTTTTTTTTTTTTTGCTATAAGAGTTGGTCCTATAAAAAACATGTCAATATAAAAATTTTAGATAATATTAAGGGTATTTATAATAAATTTAAGCGGATTTGAAATCTTGGGAATTGACGAAGTTATGAATTTTTTTCTTCTAAAACACCCCTTCCCCCCTCTTAAGGCAATTTTTAATTATATCAAAAATCTGTCATACATAAATTTTTTGCCCTTCTCCTAGAAGTAATAATAACTTTAAACGGATTCGATACGTATCATAATTAAGAAATTATGGCTTTTTTCTGTTTTCACAAAAAGTCCCCCCCCATCCCCCCACCTTGGTTCGATTTTGCCCATTAACGAACTTGACCGAGATTTTATGCCCCTTGATTTTATGTATCAGTTTCGAAGAGATGCGGGAGTTGGAACCGCCTACTTCGAAAAATAACTTGTTTGCAGGCGGAGCCGGCAGGGATTTTTTTGTTTTTAATTTTTTTTTTGCTATAACGGTTAGTCCTATAAAAAACTTGTCAATATAAAAGTTTTAGATAATATTAAGAAGATTTATAATAAATTTAAGCGGATTTGAAATCTTGGGAATTGACGAAGCTGAGAATTTTTTTCTTATAAAACCCTCCTTCCCACCCCCCTTAAGGCAATTTTTAATTATATCAAAAATCTGTCATACATAAGTTTTTGGCCCTGTTCCTAGAAGTAATAACAACTTTAAACGGATTCGATACGTATCATAATTAAGAAATTATGTATTTTTTTCTGTTTTCACAAAAAGCACCCCCCCCCCTTGGTTCGATTTTGCCCATTAACGAACTTGACCCAGATTTTATGCCCCTTGATTTTATGTATCAGTTTCGAAAAGATGCGGGAGTTGGAACCGCCTACTTCGAAAAATAACTTGTTTGCAGGCGGAGCCGGCAGGGATTTTTTTTGTTTTTAATTTTTTTTTGCTATAACGGTTGGTCCTATAAAAAACTTGTCAATATAAAAGTTTTAGATAATACTAAGAGGATTAATAATAAATTTACGCGGATTTGATATCTTGTGAATTGACGAAGCTATGATTTTTTTTCTTCTAAACCCCCCCTTTTTCCCCCCTTGGGACCATTTTTAATTATATCAAAAATCTGTCCTACATAAATTTTCGGCCCTTTTCCTAGAAGTAATAATAACTTTAAACGGATTCGATACGTATAATAATAAAGAAATTATGAGGATTTTTCTATTTTCACAAAAAGCCCCCCCCCCCATTTCCCCCCCCCCCCTTGGTTCGATTTTGCCCATTAACGAACTTGACCGAGATTTTATGACCCTTGATTTTATGTATCAGTTTGGAAGAGATTTATGCAGAATTTTTCCAGTTATCGTGGTCAGAAAAAAGTGACATAGATAGATAGATAGATAGATAGATAGATAGATAGATAGATAGATAGATAAACTTTTGAACTGGGGGTGTTTTTGGGTTCTGGGAGTCATGATCGGCGTAAATCTGCAAAAATTTTTCAAAATTTCCAACTTAGGTGAGAATGTAATAGGTAGTATTTCTTACGAAATCTACCTAAAAATACAGCCGCTCAAAGTGCGTCCGTTCAAATTAATTTTCGCTGTTTTGTGTGAACATCTATATTCTTCTGTTGTATGGAATGAACTACGCTGTTTTTTCCATTGTTAAAACAGTTAAAACGTGAAACAGTTAAAAGTACTCATATTTACAGAAAGGCCTTGTAACAAATATTATGTTGTATGTAAAATAGCGTTGAATACGTTGGCAATTAACCAGTTTTGTACAAAATGACTGCGGAAGATGTAACAAAAAGTCATAACTTTTATCTCGGCAGCATGGAAAAATTCAATACACTATAATAAATATCCAAAAAATCAAGTAAACAACTGTCACCACATGCTATTAGAACATTTAGAGACAAGAAATAATATTTTTATGTACAAATAAATAAAAAAAATTCTTTAATAAATACAACAGTTCGAAAAAACAGTCTAAAAAATTGCTCACACACACTTGATCACCCAGGTACTTAAAGCGTAAGCCCAGAAGGTTGCTAGTATCAAATGTTCAAAAAAAAGAATAAAAAGTTCCATGCTTATGACATTGTAACAAATAAATAAAGGTTAGTTTGCCTATGGACATGAAATAAAACAGCTTTAAACTTTTTGTATATTTCAAAATAACCCAATCCAATAAAAGTTGTCGGTCACGAAGTTCTTGTAAAGGGGATTATGGTCACGATTTTATTATTTCGTCAATCCAGCCATTTACGTACTGTGGTTTTAAAGTATCGTCGAACTGCGAATGGCAATTTGTTTTCCAGAACTAATTGCTGAACTCAGGCAAAAAAAATGCAATATTACATTACTCCATCAACATGACATTGCAAGATTGCACAAAGATTTTCAAGTGATCAGTTATTTTAAGAAAGATAATAATGATTTGATGCACCATTGTCCTTAATCACCTGAATTAGTACCGAATAATATTTTATTGTTTCAATTTATACAAGAAATGGGATCACCAGTGCACACTCGTTAAGAATTGTAGTAAAATAATATATATCAAATGTTTCTGTGATATAAATTTCTAAGTGACATAGTTTTAGTAAAAGGTGGGTTATTTCAATAAAAAATATGAGGATTAAAGACGAATGTTTTAAAAAGCTAATGAAACATTTTATGTCAATACGAAAGAATTTTGTGTTTTACTTTCTAAAATCATCAGTACTGGCCCTCTTATACTTACTAGGTGCTAATACTAAAATATATATATATGTGC
Organism: Maratus michaelseni; assembly: GCA_963931845.1. Classification (NCBI taxonomy): domain Eukaryota; kingdom Metazoa; phylum Arthropoda; class Arachnida; order Araneae; family Salticidae; genus Maratus; species Maratus michaelseni. Next base: position 158,195,903 of record OZ007588.1, read on the forward strand.
AACATCATTTGAAAAAAATAATCTTTTCCCTATATTCCAAAAATAAAACGTAAACACATTTTCTTCTTAATTTTATATATTTTCGTTTTATATAATTATTTTCTTAATAATATCTCTTTTTAACTGCTTGCAGTTGATAATAATTTTAACTTCAAATTATTATTTTCAAACAGACTTTTTTCATTTTTAAATTTGTTTTTTAAACACAGATTTTACTTTTTGAGAATCACATCACAATGAAGGAGCAGAATAACTTAATATTTTATTATAAAATCATGATTTAAGAGACCGATGTGTGGATTAAAAAACTAATACTTTTATAAATTTTATATTCGGTAGCAAATGATTTTGTTTTTAAATGCTTGAAAAAGAAGCTATAGAATAAAAGTGATTTTTAAACTGAATTTTTATTCATGTGTAAAGAGGACTATTCTTTTGTTTTTTATAAATATTTATTATTATTGATAGTATGTTGTTTTTGCGAAATTTCACAATGCAGCTTACCATCACAGATATATATACATCTATATGTTTACATGTATATATATATACATGTATATATATATATATATATATATATATATACATGTACATATATATATATATATGTGTATACATGCATATATACAAGGTGATTATAAAAAAACTATCCCGATATATGAGCTGAATGAAATTCTGGCCTAAAGTATTTTGAGGTATGCGCTCAATAATCACGTGAAAAACAACAGTTAAATTCTAACAGTTACGGTTACAGCGACAAAATTTCGAAAATTTCAAATGGCAACACCTACTTTTTTTATTGGAATGTGATTTTCGTAGTGAAAAACCATAAAAAGCGTTGGAACGGTACCTGTAACACGAAAATCGCCGGCGCTAGACAGACAAAGAAGAAAAGTGAAAACAACAAATAAAGTACAGAGAAGCAACAGAAAGTAAAACATTTTATTGTTCAGTGCTATCCACCATCTGCCGCATGTAAAGTGTCGTCATGTGTAAAATGGAAAATGTATGAAACACAATAAAATGTTTTGTTCTCTGTTGCTTCTCTGTCCTTATTGGTTGTTTTCACTATTCTTCTTAGTATGTCTAGCTCCGGCGATTTTCGTGCTACAGGTACCGTTCCAACGCTTTTTATGGTTTTTTACTATGAAGATCACATTCCAATAAAAAAAGTAAGTGTTGCCATTTGAAATTTTCGAAATATTGTCACTGTAACCGTAACTGTTATAATTTAACTGTTGTCTTTTATATGATTCTTGATCGCATACCTCAAAATACTTTACACCAAAGTTTCATTCTGTTTCTGTGAACGGTATGATAGTTAGGGGTTCATATATCGGGATAGTTTTTTTTTATAATCACCCTGTATATACATTAGGGTGGAGTGAAAATGACCATAATTTTTTTTTGGAATTTTTTCTTTGATAGATCTTAAAATTTGCCTTTTAGCATACTGAATATTAGGTTAAATTTTCAATTAATTTGTAATTCACATTTAGGGCTCTACCAGCTGTTAAATATTATGCCCTTTATACGTGAAAAACCAAAAGAGTGTAAATAACCATGATTATATATATATATTTAATTTTTACTTCAGATAGGTCTCAAAATTTGTCATTTGGCACACTGAATATTGGGTTAAATTTTCATTTAATTTGGATTTCATCTTTAGATCTCAACCAGCTTTTAAAAATTATGCCATTTATATGTGAAAACCAAGATTGTACTATGTACTGTCAATTATTCAAATTATTCATTTTTTTACAGAATTTCTCTTATTTCAGTAAAGTAACCCGTAAAACATGACTGATTAAAGTATTACTTGTGGTAAATCCAAGTATCGTCATGTTTTGACACCTTGAAGGTAAAGGTAACCCTAAAATGTGAATTGTTCGCAAAGAAGATAAAGAAAAAGTAAAATAATTAGATATACAGTTCACTTTTGTGTTTTGAATATACATGAGAAATATTTCTCTGAATATATAGGAAAGACAGCTTTCTGAATATATAGGAATACTATAAAAGGAATATATACTGTGTACTATAAAACGATCTAATATTTCATTCTAATTTATATTAGCCTTTGGCATCAAAACGACGTATTGTGTTTCATGATTTATTTTTGCTCATATATATCCGTCCCTTGCTTCTACTCCTTAAACTGCTAATGATGCTTCAGTAATTAATTTCACGCATCTTTCAAAATCAAACTTTCAATCGTTTGGCAATTTTTTTTTCAAAAAATCTAATAGTACTTGTAATATCGTGACAGCCGAATGACGCACTGATTCTTCTTTTTAAAATTTAAATACAGAGTTTATTAAAACTGAGAGCTGGTATTTACAATAATATACACTATATACATTTTCACTAATATTCATAAAAATTCCACCTAAACCACATTACTTCTTAAAAACCAAAATATACTCGGATGCATTTCCACATCCTACTTACTCCGAACGAACCACCATTCCTTCTCCTCTTCTCTTCACTTCCGTTTGCTTTTTTAAACAAAAAAGGGTTGGAAGGATATTGGTTGCATGACACCCCCCCGATAAGATTGTGCTACGCAAAGCGAAGCAAAATCTGACAAATAGCAACCATACAACTATACAGCATAAAATATATATAAAAACACAATTCAAAACAGATGTATAGAAGCCTTGTTATAATAGTTATAATGAATATATAATAAACATATAAAAAACACTAACAATTCAAAACAGATGGAAAGACGACTTGATATAATACTGCATACCAAAATTAAACACAAAATAAAGTATCACTTAAATAATCCTTATACAGTAACTAGTCGTGACAGACTATCTGCATTTTTTAATTTTGCACCTGGGCAATGAGAAATATTTATGTTATATCTTTGTAGAGATAAGGCCCATCTTTGTAATTTTGCAGACTGAGGTGCAGATTTCTGAAGATATATTAAGGGATTGTGATCAGTTATTAGTTCAATTTCAGCACCAAACACATAAACTTCAAATTTTTTTAATGCCCACACTACCGCATAAGCTTCACGCTCAATAGTCGACCAGTTTTGTTGCACCTTAGTGAGCTTTTGGCTAGCAAAACTAATAGGACACAAATTTTCTTTCTCATCTCTTTGCGATAGACAAGCACCAACTCCATAAGAACTGGCATCACACTGAATAGTGTAAGGCTTTTTAGGATCTGGTGTATACAGCTTAGGAGCTTCACACAATAATTGTTTTAAAGTTTTTAAAGCCTCTTCTTCAACCTCAGACCACGGAATGATTTCTAGGATTTTCTTTTTTGTCAAGTCGGTTAAAGGCTTGGCGATTTCAGCATAATTTCTTATGTAGTCACGATAATAATTAAATAAACCCAATGCACTTCTGAGGGCTGTTTTGGTTTTAGGCGATTCTATTGTCTCAATGGCACGTAACTTCTCCGGATCGGGCTCATGTCTACCTCCTCCTATGACATGACCTAGATACTTGATCTGTGCCTTTGCAAAAACACATTTTTTAACATTAACTGTGAATTTCAGATCAGTTAATTTAGATAAAACAGCGTCAAGATGTTTCAGATGATTTTCCCAGTCATTTGAAAAAATAGCAATATCATCCAGATATGCTCGACTGTACTCACGATGTTCATCCAGAGCATTGTTGATCGATTTCTGGAATGTGGCAGCCGCATTGCGCAATCCAAAAGGCATGACTTTCCATCGGTATTGAGCACGATGGGTTTTAAAAGAAGTAAGATCTCGACTCTGTTCTTCTAGAGGAATTTCCCAATACCCTTTTAATACATCTAAACATGTAATTATGTTAGCACTTCCTATTTGATTAATTAATTCAATTGCATTTTCTATAGGGTAATCAAAAGGTTTTGTCACTGTGTTCAGTTGACGAAAATCTATACATAAGCGCATGCTACCGTCCTTCTTTGCGACACATACGACCGGATAAGCTATTTCAGCTTCACTTTTTTCTATAAGTCCTAGATGCTCTAACTCTTCTATTTGTTTATCCACTTCATTTTTTAGCGATTCCGGAATTTTATAAATATATGGTTTCGTTCTTTCCGCACCTGGTAATAAACGAATTTTGTGTGCTCCAACGTTGGCAACTTGAATTTTGCCTGAAAATAATGGTGAATGTTTTTGTAGAAGTTTACTTAACTCTAATTGTTTATCAACCTCCAGATGACTAAGGTCTACTTCTATATTATTTTCATTCGAAGTATTAGCTTTAATTGGTGTTGGGTGAATTTCACCAAATTCTACATCGTCTTCAAAAATGACCCCAACAGTCTGTACTCTTACGTTAAATTTCCTTATTTTATTCGCATGAACATGTCTGACACCCCCATCAGGTAATTTCACTTTATACGAATGTGGTTTTATTCTTTCAAGTATTTCTCCGGGTCCTGTCCATCTAGCATATAATTTATTGGTAGAATCAGGGATAAGTAAATATACTAAATCACCTTTTTCAAATTCTTTCATTCTACTTCGACGATTGAAATAGCGAGTGTAATTTTCTTGTTTTTCTGCAGCAGTTAGAGAAGCAATGTCAGCGGCTCTTTCCAAATTTATTTTTAATTCTTGTAAATAGTCTACTGCTGAATTACTAAGATTCAATGGTAAGGGGATTTCACCTGACCATGATGACTTTAGTACTGCCAAGGGACCTCTAGCTTCCCGACCATACATGAGCTTAAACGGTGATACTCCAGTTGTGCAATTTGGCACTTCACGGTAGGCAAAAAGTAGAAAAGGAATATGTTTATCCCAATTAACAGGATCCGTACGAATTACATGATGTAGCATTTGTTTAAACACACGATTAAATTTTTCAATTAATCCATTTGAAGCGGGGTATGATGGAGTTGAAAAGCGAGGACATGCCCCTAACTGGTTCTCAAATTCTTTAGTCAGTTCAGATTTAAAATTAGTGGCCTGGTCTGAACAGATAACTTCATGAATTCCGGTGCGCATAAAAATATCTAATAAAGCATCACACGCCGTTTTCGCAGAGAGACTCCGTAATGGTACTACTTCCGGCCATTTAGAGTTTTGATCAATTAAGGTAAGACAAAATTTATGCTTCCTTCCTGACGGCGGAATAATTTCACCTATACAATCAATATTTACAGTATGAAATGGATATGGAGCGCGGACAACAGGTGTAATCGGAATTTTATCTGTTTGTTTCTCAGGGCTTTTTAACTGACAGTTCTTACATGTTCTACAATAATTTTCTACATCTCTTGAAATATTCGGCCAATAAAAAGATAATTTAATTCTTTCTTTTGTTTTTCGCATCCCTAAGTGGTTTCCAAAAATTGAATCATGAGCTAAATCTAATACTTTACTTCTGTAACTTTCCGGTAACACGAGCTGATATATTTTATCACCGCAAATAGTTTCTTTATGATACAATAAATTATCCCGCATCAAAAAATTATTTTTTCCTAATTTAGCGTCCTTAAATGCATTCTTTAAAGTTGCGCAATCTTTTTGTTCTTTACAAAACTTATTAAACTCTGAAAATTCATCATTTCGATCATTTTGTTTATTCTCTGAAGAAATAAAACAAACATTTAATTCCTCTTTCGCCAGTGGGGCGTCTGAGCTATTTTTAGCTTCGTGACCTTCGAACTCCTGCAGTTGACTATTATTACACAACTCTTCATTTTGAAGTTCAATCAAAGAATTATACACGTCTGGAGTTATTAAGCAAGGCACATTTAAGTTTTCAGTGAAAGCAAAAAGCGTATTTAAGGTAACATAAATTCCGCTGTTAGGTAATTTATAATGGATGGGTATAGTAGCCAAATTTGCTTGTACTTTTTCTTTGAAAGCGGATTGTAACAAAATACTACCTTTAGCTTCGATTTTCAGATCGGGAATTAATGACGTATTTAAAATACTAATTTGGGTACCGGAATCATTAATAGCTTCTATTTCTTTACCTTCTACATAAATAGTGATTTTTTTTAAAGGAAAAAGAGTAACTTCGTTTAATTGATCATTCATGTGTAAATGCCTGGAACTAACATTAGTGACTACTGCATTACTATTTTTATTTGGATTCAATTTATTTCTATCTTGTTGCGTTTTCGGTTTTCTCTGACCCTGATCATCATTTTGAGTATAAGATTTATCATACTTATTTCTTCTGTTTGGGCACAATTTTGCTAGGTGTAATGGGGAATTACAAATATAACAATCACGTGATTTTGAGAAGTGTCTGTTCTCATACGTAGCTTGATTTTTCCTTAGTTGTGGGGGAACATATTTAGTATTATTATCATTATTCACTTCACGATAAATAGGTCGTTTCTCAAATTTTGTTTCCTCGAAAGACCTGCCTTTTGCAGTAAAATAAATGTCACAGTCTTTCGATAACTGATCGGGCAAAAGCCAACTTTCTCCTTGCTTGACTGCAATGTGAGTAGCTAGCTCATTATCCAAAGTTTCAAAATTTTATCTGATATTATTAAATTAATAAGTGAATCGAAATCTTTAACGTTTCGAATTCTACAATAATTTAACCAACAGGATCTTAATCGGGAACCGAACTGTTGATGGGTTTCACCAGGTAATCTTTTAGCGTTTCTAAAATTTTGTAAACAGGTAAATGGGGACGGTTCATATTCTTTCAAAATTAAAGATTTAATTTTATCATAATCAGCTAATTCTTCATCATCAATATAAACAAGAACATTTCCTGCTTTTTCACCTACTAATTTTAGCAAAATTTCCGATTTATATTCCTTAGGAACATTTTTGTGCTTAAACGCTCTTTCTAAAGAATCAAAAAAAAGATTCCATGTTTCATTTTTCTTGGGCACTGGGATTACCAAAACTTGAACTGCTTTAATTAATTTATCTAATGATAATGACGTATTATTTTCCCCTTCGTTATGGGTTAAATTCTCGCTTCTCATTTGTTGTTGTGAACGCAATCTATTTACTTCCTCGCCATTTTTTCTTTCTGACACTGTAGTCGATAAAAATTCAGTTACGAAATCTTTATCTTTTAAGTATTCTTTAGATTTCTTACTCGCATCAGCTTCTTCACCGATTTCTTCCAGAACAATAAGTAAATCCGCTTTAGTTACGTTTTTAAACATTTTCGAATAAAGTTAACAGTATCTTACTACACAATCAAATGATAAAAAAAAAAAAATAGCTCACCTCTATTTTGTAATCCAAACACTGCGATTCAAATCACAACTTTTATTATTTTAAATCGTAGAAATAACTCTTGTTCTCGTTATGAGAGCGGGCTGTAATATCATGACAGCCGAATGACGCACTGGTTCTTCTTTTTAAAATTTAAATACAGAGTTTATTAAAACTGAGAGCTGGTATTTACAATAATATACACTATATACATTTTCACTAATATTCATAAAAATTCCACCTAAACCACATTACTTCTTAAAAACCAAAATATACTCGGATGCATTTCCACATCCTACTTACTCCGAACGAACCACCATTCCTTCTCCTCTTCTCTTCACTTCCGTTTGCTTTTTTAAACAAAAAAGGGTTGGAAGGATATTGGTTGCATGACAGTACTATTCTTCTTCACAGTGTTTACAGGTGTTCCGTCACAACCTATAGCCATAAGTTTGTCATGGTTTTAGTTATTTTCAGTGAAGTATTTTAAAATGCTTTCCCGAAGCAAAATATGGTGTAATGTGTCCCAGAGTTTGGCTCTTTAATCAGAGATACATGTTCTTCAGTTATAGTTATTCGATGTAATCCATCTCTAATTTCTTCTTCATGTATTCTTGATTTTCTCCAATTTTCTCTTTTGTGGTTTCTTCTATCAAAATATGTTCTTGCGATTCCTGCTTCTGAAACTTTCAGATCATCTTTTTTAGTACATTCTCTAGTTTTCTTTCGTTCTCTGCGTACTTTGCCTCTGTCAATTATATGTGATTATTCCTTTTCAGTTTTAATGCCGACATCTTGTACAGTTGCAGAAGTTATTGCGGCCACGCATCTATCAGAAACCCCATACTGATTTGAGACCCTTGAAACCACAGGTAGATGTGTTCTCATTTCTCTTTGAGACTTTTCTTTAGAAGAGGATGCTTATGATACGGATATTATTTCTTCACACCTTGATGAAGAGCTACTACCTCTTTCTTCATCACCACTGTCAAAATACATAAGAACTGTACTGTCCTGATTAACTGCAGATTTTAAACTTGGCTTTTCAGCCCCCATCGAGTCCCTTGTTTTCCTGTATTTCCTTTGTCTCAACTTACTTGTCTGGGCTTTATCGAGCTTACCAATAACCATATTTCTTGTTGACCTTTTGTCAAGAAGAAATTTCTGCTATTTTGGATGCACCTTCTTTATTTTTCACAAGAACATTTAGAAATTGGTTTGTATTTGCACGCAGAAATGTCTATAAGTTTTCTTACAACTTTAGATTTGAAAAACTGAACCTTCTTCATGTAATTATCATTTCTTTTGGATTTGGTGAATCGAATAAGTTTCTGGTATTCAGAAAAATCGTTGCCTATCATTTGATCAATACGCCTCTGGAAAACTACAGGAATTTATATTTTCTTTTAAATATTTTCGACTCTTAAAACATGAATTACCTATAACATTGGTGGATCTTTTCTATTCCTACTTTGTTTTAATTCTCATCTTGTATATAAGTAGCATTTTATAATGTCTGCTATTGTTCGCAAAACAACTTCATTTTGTTTTGTAGGAGCACTAAATATGGGAAATTCCATTGCACTTCTAGTAACGGTAAACTTCAGTTTGCTTCCAACTAATTTTTTCGCTAAAAATGTGGGAAATAATTTGTAAAACTCAATAAAACGTTTCAAAAATTTTAAAACAAAGACTTAAGGTTTAGAAATGATAAAGTAAGTTACACTAAATATTTTAAATATAAAAATGTCAAGCTAGCTTACCAAGGAACACTGTAAATGTACAATTTATATTAAAAACCTATTGCGTGAAACAATGAAAATATAAAGGCCCTGGTAGAGCCCTGAAGGAGTTTTTCAAAATTCATGAAATTTTACACGTATATTACAGGTACTAAAATGCAACTTTTGGCTGCTATCCGAAATCAAAATTCCAACTTTCGTTTTTTCACTCCACCCTAATATACATGTATATATATGTGTATGTATACATGTATATATATATATATATATATATATATATATATATATATACATGTATATATATCCTTACATTTTCTTATATTTGGAACTATGATGCTATCGAAAAAATATAGAGCACGATAAAAAGTTGGTTAGTCTTAACATATATTTAGATTAACTTTTCGTGTTCTTTTGTCCCGTGAGAAAATTTTTCTTTATGTTTTGATCCATACGTAATTTGTCTACTTTACTCACATTTCGTAATATAAATTTATAATATATCTATTTCCTTTGATTACTATTTAATGTTTTTATTCAATTAAATAATTATTGATAGTATATAATATATATGTTATTGTATGTATAAGTGTAGCGTATAGCAGCATATTGTGCATTAGGTTATTATTTAGTTAGGTCGTAATATGTAATTTTTAATATAATTTTTATAATATTTACCAATATTTTAATATGTTACTATTTCTAATTTACTGCAATTGTAATTATTTCGCCCCATGTAATTAAAAGTGTTACTCGAAATTTGCCCAAAATAATATCATTGTTTTTTCTCAGAGTTTTGTTTTATTGAAATGAAATCTATGATTCATAAAACAATATTTTCTGGTTTGTAAAGTACAAAGTTCATATACATATATTGAGCATATCATATCGATATGACATTAGTAATCAAATATAAATAAGAATTGTCGGCGCGAGATTTATGTTTAACGTTTTTGTAAATAGGATTTTTTGTCCTCTATTAAACATAAATAATTTAAATTAAAAGATTTTCAAGTATTTTGATTATTTTTATGTTATAAAAGGCACATGTATTTTTCATTTAAGACAAATTATTAAACTACTACGTAAACGATATAAAAAAATCGCAATGGGATTTCTCCTAGTTTTACAACCTGCTATTATCGATAACTTATTTTAATCCATGATATATATTTAGAATGTTCAATATTTAAAACGCGTTACTAAATATCAAAAATGTATTTATTCTGGGATTTTAAAACGTGATAAAATAATAACTGACTAGGCCATGTGAGAAATACATTTTTATGGCGAAAGTAATATATAAATGAGATTTTAATATTTCTCAGTAAAATGTCCTTCAAAAAGGCTTTATAAAAATGAAGTATGGGACATCTTAAACTTTGACTAGTGCCTTATGTTTTGCACATGATTATCATTTCCTGAAAGCCTTTGAAATAAATTTAATGTTTCATGTATTTTTATATTCCACATTTTAACGAAATTTATCTTAAAGATTTTTCTTTAGAGATAGTGGTAGTTAAAAGAATAGAAAGCTGCAGCTAATGTTAATAATAACATGTTTTTGCAAAATATTTGTTATTTTTGAGTTTATGTTTTCATATTCTTCTCAAAAATAGTACTGAAGTTGCAAAAGTAAAGTTATACGATATTCAATTACGTAGAAATTTGCAATGTATTGTAGGAATAGAAATTGTGAGAACAAAACGAAAAACCATGTTTCGCGGATTAATTAAAATCGTTGTTACTGAATGCTCAATTATTTCACTTCCCTCATTGCATAGATATTTAAACTTGTGTACCTCCTTATAACTTTAAATGACAATTTATAGTAATGTTTTTACAGACACACATTTATTTATAAATATATACATACATACAAACATATATATATATACATATATATAATATATATATATGTGTGTGTGTGTGTGTGTGTGTGCGTGTGTATATAGGCATATAAATAAAGAGATAGGTAGATATAGATATAGTTACACCGTTATAGTTATAACGTTTGGTTACTATTAGTCTATCATTAATTTAATTAAAAATTAATAAAATGCACAAGATATGTTATTATCCTACGTTTGCAATATATCTACAGAATAACAATTCCAAAAAGAAATGAGATAAAACAATGGATTCACAAAACGATAAGCATTGGTGTTTCTGAGAATAACAATTCCTTAAATCACCATTTTGGACTGTCATTTAATCTTGCTCAGCTTCCTATGACACATGTGTACGTTTGATTTACTTTTATGTTCATTTTATTTTACAAACACTATTTGTCAAATAAAATGAAGCATCATGGAATTTTTGCTTTAAATTTGTATGGTATGGTGATTTCATTTCAGCGATAAAAAATATTTTAAGTTTTTTATTTAAATTACGTACTTTTATTTAATTATTTGTTTCACAGCAGCCATAAGATAAATGAATAGAATACAGAAAAAACGTTTGCAAAAGCAATTACACCAATGAATAAAAAAAATATCTCTGGTCCATATAGATGCGTAATAGAGTATTTTGTATTACTTCCATTTTCTCTACTGTATACAAGATAATTGAAAAAATCGCATTCTCCATAACAAGTAAATTGTCTGTGCCCTGAAATACCTCGCCATGAAGCAAAGTCGATTTCTACGTTTTCACGGTCACAGAAAGAAAAAATCCTGAATGTGACAATGAGAATTAGACGATAGTAGGAAATGACGTCGAATCGAGTGTTATTAAGTATCTGCTATAACTTGGTAAAACATTACACATGGGTATGCAATCAGATCAGATAATTTTATTGTATAAAGCGATGTTACCAAGTTTGTTTTTGGAAGGTGTATGTATATTCTTTGTTGAAATAACCAAATCATAATGCAACTTCCGGATGTTCGAGCTCAGTAACAGATATTGTTTCTGTATCGAAATTGCAGACAACAAAATCGGTAACACAAAAACAGAAGAAATCTGAAATATAAGCAGCTGTCTTTCTAAAGCGTTTTAAGGAAATGTAGGGAAAGGCTTATTGAAAAAAATTCTATTTGACTTTGATATCGAAATTTCTTTCTCTATGCACATAGAAAAGGTACAACGATGACTGAGGTAGGAAACGAAAGATACATGAATAGGCTTTTGACATTTTACACTCCCATTTCATTAAAAAAACATTGTCTATTTACAAATTGAATTTAATCAAAAAATAATAAAAAATATGTATCAGCTAAGAATTTAAAAGATTGCAGTGAGAAATCGACGCAGAAGTCCACTTAAAAAAAAAATAAAAACACTGGAAAATCAAAGTAAGAAAGGTCTGGAGATTTAAAGGAATAAAGCGTTCAAAATCCATTTCAAGAAGCCTATTACATGAAGTGTTGTCCAGATCGAGCCTTAAAACTGTAAATGAAAGTGACACAAATATTTACAGGCTATGTGAAATTGCGTATGGTGCAAAGAGATTTATGTGTTAGTACAATACCAACGTTTAACTTGTGTACTCTTACAGATCTGTATGGGTAATATCACCCGTCTGGTTGTGTAAAAATGCGCATTTATCCACTTGTGATGTTTTGCTGATTAGACCTAAAATTTCCATTATAATATCCAAATGTTTTTTGTAGTTTGTTTATTAAGGTTAAATGACAAATATATGTAAACCTGATACATTAATTTTGTATTCTTTAATTATATTGATTTATTTTGTTTCTTTTAGATTTAGTTGATTTAAAACTCCGCATTATTACACCAGCCTAACCTAGAAATAAAAAAAGCCAGGCAGTTTTTAAACACATATCCAAAGAATTTGTTGTAACGCATTATAAGTTACTTTCATCATAACCACTTATGTTTGCGCAACAGATTTCTTGTTTAATTAAAATGAACTCTCTGATTTAATTCTAAAAGTTAAATGCAGAACATAATTTTCTGTATTATATATTTAAAGATAACAAATATAAACGTTCATTTACTAAATTTTAGCAAAAGAGGATATAAATTTAATAGATTACAAAACTATAACAAAGTAGCTTATAATTATGGAAATTTTTTCTAAGATTACTTCTTAAAAAGTAGGTAATACTAGGTAGTTATGAAAAAAACTAAACTAAGTAAAAGAGATTTTTTCAAAGTAATTTTAGACATAAAGAAAAGATGAGAAGGCAGCTGAGGGCAACACAATTATTTTCTTTTATTTTCAATTATTTTCATTTATTTTCATTTCTACACATGATGGAACACTAATAAACACATTTATATTTGCAACACCTTTTATAATATAGAGATTTAGGTTTTTAACATTTGTAGCTGTAGTGTCTTTTGTTTACAAATCAAAAATGAATAATTAATTGTATTTTGAAATTGATTTCATAATCCATATATCCCATATCTACAAGTAAATAACTAAGCCTAAAAATCAACGTGGTTAGCATGATAAGCCATGTAAGAAATCTACAAAGAAGAATAAGGCAGGTAAGGAGACATAAATATAGCACATATTATATATAATTAATAGTTTAATTAATATTAGATCCACTCCACATAGGACAAGTGTTCTTTCTCTAGAACCTCTAAACTTAATTTTTGATTTTAAGTTATTAATCTGACTTAAGTAATTATTAAGTAAGAAAAGTATTTTTTAATTTGTCTTTCATATTTTTATTACTATTCACCATAAGGTCGATGTTTTTATTTATTCTTAGTATAACTTGCTGGGAATTAATAGACGATATAAAGCGATATAAAGCGATATAAAGCGATAATATCTAAACTGGCTATTACATACACCTCTTCAATCTGGATGTTGTTCAAACGTTAAATGAAGTCATGTTACAATTAAGTACACAATGTAGATTAAGAAAGATGTTTTGCAATAAAATTACAAAAAAACTTTTTCAGTGTAATATGTGGGGCCTGAGAAGACTTATTTAACTTAAAGGCCAACCCTTTTTGGCCACGTGTGCGTATACCAACAATGGTTGAGGTTAAAGATAACTTATAATTTTGAAAAGTATTTCCATATCATCCGGCCAACAACCTTTCTTAACTAATTAGGCAACTGTTTTGTTGATTTTGGTGAGCGGGATTTTTTTTACTTCTACACAGTTTATGGTATTAACACACTCAATTCTTATTAGTAATTTGAATTTAATGTACTAATTTATTGGATTTATATCTCTGAATTAAAATAATAAGCAGATCTAGATTGAGGTTTATCAAGGTACTTATTTCATACTTTGACAGCACTGCTTGTTGTTTAATTATTTTCTTATGTTTATAGTACATAGTGTTATGAAGGTCTTCGAACATAAAAATATAAAACAGAAAAAAAGAAGCATATAGTTTAAAACAAATCATGTTAAAGAAGATAATTTTTATTAAAGAATAATGAAAGTAGATGGCGTCCACTCCTGTCTCGTGATAACTGCTTATCATGTACAAGGTTCAATTTTCTGCGGAAATGTTTTATTTATCATTTACAGACTTTGTGAATGACACCGCTGGGGTTTACGAAACTAATCGGTTTGTTTTTAAAAGGTTTTTAAACCAAATTATATAAAACATGTATGTGTGCATTTTATTTTAGTGATGATATGTGAAATTCTCTGATATGATTCTACCTTATTTTTTTTCAGAGAATAGTAAATATTCTTATAACAAATTGTATACAAGAATGAGAAGAAGACATGTGTTTTTTACATAAAGTCCTATTCATGCATCATGTCTGCCACATAACAATTAAACTAAACCGGAAACTTTCTTAAACAGTTTTCTAAATAATCTGTTGTACCGCTTTATCAGATACTTTTATGATGGGCATTTATGTTTGCGCAACAAATTAGTTGTTTTGATGCAAGCAAACGATCTCCATTATTTCTCAGATCTAACAAAGTATTATGCTATTTCCAGAATTATAAGCGAAAAGATAACACAGATGTACTTCCATTTGCTAAATTAATTGGAACGATAAAGTAAAATTTAAGAACTCAGAAACTGCATTAAAGAAAAAAGTAATATAGAAAAATTTACGATGTAAGATGCATTGTTAAAATAATTATAACTATATTTATGATTAGAGTAAGTTGTGAATGAAGCTCATGACAGTAACTAAACTGACTTTCCCACTTTTGTAAACACTTTTGTAAAGAATGTGTTTTATAACTCCTTATCAGTTACTTTTATGATACGCGTTAATGTTTGCGCCATTATTTCTATGAGGTAACTGCACCTTACACCATATTTTTCATAATTATAAGCATAAAGGTAAGAAAATCACCTTAAAACGATTTTTGTGTCTGTTAAAAAGGATTTCACAATTGAGTTAGTACATAGGCATACCAATTGAACTAAAGCAACTGCTTCCTTAATCTTTAAATGCTTCCCAATTCACATAACAATGAGTTGCGACGCCTTCAGTTAATTTTGTGATTACCATTAAGATTTGTTGCATGTAGAAACAAAACAATCTTCGTTAATTCTAGAGCTAAATGCTCAGAAAAATATTCTTATTTCAATATTATAATTGCAAATATGAGAAATATATACGCTGTATGGACACACGTCATCAGACACTTTCAATTTTAGATGTTTTGTGCATTACCTTGAGAAACAATTAACAAATTTATCTAAGCCTTCAGGATTGTTAAGAACATGTGTGACCTCATGTTTCAGTTAAGGTTTACTCACGACGATACTTCGAAGATAAACAAAATTAGTAGAAAAATGATAAATGCAATCCACCTGTACTACAACATTTGAGTTTTCACGTTCCGCATGTTTCGTTGTGTATGGCATGCAGGTTTTAAAAAAAATGTAAATCGCAGTTGAAACAATAGACTGCAATTAAATTCAAAATATAATATATATATATATATATAACTTTAAGTAAAATTTAACCATTGAAACATGAACCATTGAAACTGACCATATACCTTGAAATCACGATACCAAAGAGCCGTTTCAAATTACAAATTAAAAATGTAGTCCTTATAAATGAAACATTATTAATTCAAATGAAAAGGAAAAAAATGAATATATATCTTAATTAATTTTTCAGCCTAGCTGAAATTATGCTGTAAATCAATGAAATACAAAGGATGTGAATTATCACTTTACCAGACAGCGTACAACCAATAGAGTTAAAAAATGCCCAGACCGGGGATCGAATGGTTGCGCTTGCTGGGAATCACTCGGTGCGCTATACCAAGGGATCCTGGATCGATCCCCGGTGTAGACATTTTTTCACTCTATTGGTTGTACTCTGTCTGGTAAAGTGATAATTCACACTCTTTGTATTTTATATAATAAATATTCCATGAAACATGATAATTTCAATAAAAATAATTTTGAACAGCACATGCGCAATCGATAACACATTTCTTTTCACACTTTAGTAATCAACCATATTGGACAACTCATCTAAAATAACGAGCCGAATAACGTGAGAATTCGGGAAGACATCGGCGATGCAGGGAATAGACATTCCTTTGATTTTTAAAACTAACTGGATGATGATATATTTTCTATACATTGTCATTCCCCATATTTTATTGTCATTATAAACACTTTTCTACATAGTTCAGAATTATTTATGATATCGGTTTGTCGCCCCCCCCCCATTTGCGATCAGCTGTATGTTCTCTATCTGCCGTCTATCCATCCTCTAACTCTTATAAAAATACTCGGAATGTCATGTAATTGAAGCATGTTATATAGGTATACTATGGATTGTTCGCTTTTGAAAATGGAATGTTTATTATCTAATTCAGTTGCAGGGGCAATACAAAGAATCCGGTTACACTAATTGCGTTAAAATAATAGTTAGAGGTGTGTTTTAGTGTTGTTACGCAATTTAAAAGAAAAAGTTGTATGCATTTTTGATGTTCACTAAAATATCTTTTCTGTAGAATATGGAGTACAAAGCATTTATCATTCATTTATAGAGTCAAACAAAAGACATCTGTTACATCATGATCTACGGAGGAAAATGTTTGTAGCGTATTTTAGTAAAGACACATGATTTACAAACATAATGAAATGTATATATATTATTAAGTTGCGCTGTAAGATGCATACTGTAAAATATGATGTGGGTAAAAGTTATCGTTCATTTACAGTGAGAGACACAAATTATTTTGCTTTCAGTACTGTGTATGAGCGATAAATGCTGGAAGTGCATTTTCAGTTGGAGTATGCGTTTTTCAATTTAACTAATATTTTGCATTTTATGTGGTGTGCCTAAATTTTTTAGCTCATATACAGAAGTACACTAAATACTTCGTAAGCATTTCTGTGTATGAATGTGAATTGCCAAAGGAAAACTTATTGAGTTATGCGTTTTCCAACTGAACTGTATTTATTATACGAAAATATGTTTGAAGAATATAAATAAATTCATATGCGGAGCTGAGCAAAGAATTGGGTACCTTAACGTTTTTGCTGGGTAATTTATGAAAGTACGTTTTCCAATCTGTCAAGATTTTATTATTACATACATTATTTTAACTTATATTTCTGTATGTATGTGGCAGTCAAATATCGTGACTCATTTTTCACCCACATGCTGTTATCGTAGAGCTTTGAAATGTGGAATATATATGCATTCCTTAGGGCAATAAATGAATTGGACATTATTGTTTCTTACAATTTGGTCCCCAACAGGGGTCAACGTCGGCCCAAAACTTTTATTTTCTCCATAGAAATAACGTTACGATTGTTTAATTGAAAAAAAAATAATTCCACTGTTGCAACATTCATCCATTTTCCCCACATCGTTACCCACATCATTATGATGTAAGCACTGGCCAACGCACACATTTGTACTTTCTAATATGAAATGACTTTCTTATGAATTTTATTGAAAGTATGTTTAAAAAAATTATATTTAATTATTAGTAAACAAAATTTAATTTTAATGTAAGCCTTGTATAAAATTCAATAGATAATATATAGTCCTGTACATTTGAGTCATTCGAGTTTATTTTCGTCTGCTGGTTAGAATTGCTGAATTTGAATTTTGAACTGCTTTATGCATTTTATAACCAAACTAAATATTTTCACACTATATAGTTTATATACAATTGTACAGTGCATGTATACGAATGCACAGAACAATTGTAATACCTTTCCGTCTGTGACCAGCAATTTCTGAAATTTGGTTTTCAAATGTGTAACGCGTTATTTAAGTTGTTTAATTTGGTATCATCTTTTACTTTATTCAAGATCTGTTACAAAATTACGGAAATGTTGGAAAAAAATATTAATAATATGTTCTTGAAGTACGATTTTTCTTTCTTGTTTATTTATGTTTCAGTCATACTCGGAATAACCATTAGCACAATATCATTCAAAGAAATTATCGAAACCGAAGAATCCGCTTAAAAGTTACATTACATAACTCCTTTGTTGAACGTCAATTAATAAAAAAATGACAATTTGTTTAAAATCATGCATCTGATATTCCGATATTCTTCTGTATTTTCATAATATTCAACTCGCCTTTTTATATGAGTTGCTCTATACAGTGTAAACAGTATCAAAACAGTAAAAAAATAATAATATCATGGGCAGTTAAAAATTATTTAATACAAATTCTATTAGTATCTATTATGTATTTCTAAAGTTCTATAATAATTACTCTATTCAAATTCTAATGGAGTATATTGTTTCTACTGCTCATTGTCAATATGTCTAAAGGTGGCGTTCAATTTTGATAAAAACCTTCCATGCTGTAAACAAAAAACTAGATGGCGAATACTCATTAGAACAAATTAAAAAATATATTTATCAACAAAAGTAGTGAAAAAGTATTATTTTCAAAGTGACGTATCCTGTTTTTATACTGTATCAAATGTATCTAACATTTAAAGTAATGCCAGACATTTTCATATGCACTTTTGAAACAATGTTTCATAAAGTCTTATAGATTACTTTTATGATTAGCGTTTATGTACACGAAACATATTTGTTTAGTTTAAAATGAAAATATTAATAAAATGTGAACAGTACATAAAGTTTCTTTTTCCCAACTATAAGCGTCAGGATAACAAATATTGGTACTTACGTATTATCCGTGCCAGGAGATTGATCGCCAAAACTGGTTGCCAAGTACCAATCGCGTTTATCGTTGCCAATCATGTTTTGAAATGGAGTAATTTAACATTATCAAATAACATTGTTAAAAATGGTAATTAATATAATATAAATAAAATGTAATATATGTTTATTAAATTTATAACATTGTTAAAAATAGTAAATAAAATTATTTTAGTAAAATTAATAAATGGTAAATAGCATAGTAAATAAGAAAGAATAATATTATAGATTATTCCCAGGCATGTACCATGCAGCAAGAAAACAAAATATAAGGGTTACTATAATTAGTAATATTGGCTCCATGCCTGGCGCAGTTGGCTTAAAACTGGCACGGATAATACGTAAGTACCCAAATATTTACGTTCATTTTAAAGTATTAATACTAAAATGAAAGTAAAATTATGTATTTGAGAACTATCAAAGTAAATTGAAATATCTTTTCTAAGACTACTTTATTGAACGAATTGACACTTTTAAAAGATTTAATTAAATATTTATGACACCAAAAGTCTTGGAAGAACTATAATCAACGAATAAATACGGAACTGATATTTTCTGAGCATTATTATTTAATAAAATTCATGCATGATTGTAATGCACATTTTGAACCAGAAAATTATGAAATACAATATCATTTTCTTGAAAGGAATTCAAGGAAACTGTTGAAATGTAACTTTAAAAAAAAAACGCATATCTACATTTATTTCCATAAATTAAGGGTATCCGGCGGTCAACATTCTCAAAACAAAATTCATTTTGTTTTCGCTAATAAAATACTACAAAGTTAAATAAATTAAATTAAGTAAGCCACGTATTTTTACAATGATTACGTCAACAGATATAACAATTTTTGGGTTGTACTATCAGTCGTACGTCCCTCGTAACTGTATCTTTAAGGCCATTTATTTCAGAACGGATATTTTCATAATTTGTCAAGTTTAAAAAGATATATCATAACTTCCTTTCAAGATATGTGTATGAAATTTGGTGCAGAGTATTTAACTGACAGTTTTAATGAATTGTCTTCATGATTTTTAATTTCATGCACAAATTTGAAAAAAATATAGTCCTCGAAGTAAAAATCCCTCTCAAAATCATCTTTATTTTATTAAATTTTTAAGTAATACTTTTAAAAATCCTGAAGAGAAATTAACAAAAAAACTTTTCTGCACACAATAGTAAAAAAGTAATAAAATCGGAGAAGTAGTTGATGAGTTATGTCAAAAATGAAATAAGTTTAAAATTTTAAAATTTAAATAAAAATATAAAATTTCTCTAAAACGTTTTATATAAAAAGTAATATTTATAGAAGAAAACATTACAGGATAAAAATGAATTACAAAGTACCTATAAAGAAAGAATATAAAATTTTGACACGCGAACCCCCTTAACGTTAAAGCAAGTGCAAAATTTTAGACTTCTAACATATTAAGAAATTAGTTGTGAAACTCTGAATATTTCATACAAAAGTCCTTGTTAAAAACACGTAATTTATTATTTATGACTGTACTATATTTCGAAAATACTAGTATTAAAGGTTATATGCAGAATAGGTAATCGTTAAGCATTACTTTTAGTTAAAGTATTATGTATGTGTTTAATTTATTTTTAAAAACAAAAAAAATGCAATAAACTATAAAATATCACTTTAATGAATATAGTTCATGGAAAGAAAAATTGAATTATGTGATGTAGTATTACTTTTTTATAATTTTATTCAAATTTAATAGTATTTTATAAAATGTCAGCGCTAGTTCGGCACAAGAAATATGCCTTTTTGAATTTATATTTATGCAACTTGTATTTGGCGAAAACATATGTTGCTATAAATATCTAGAGTTTTTGTGTTGTTTGTATATATATTTTTTTATTTTTAATGAAATGTGTATATAATTTTTGTAAGTGTTAGCAAAAAATGTTAGCAAATCTTTTAATTAATAGCATACATCTGATATACGCATTTAAATTTATTTTTGTTAATAAAACGTGTTTTATATTATATATTAAAATATTTTAATATATATTTATTTTTTTTTGCAAAACAGACCACTGTAGTATCTATCATCGATGTTTCAGACTTTTTTAATCTGAAAAATACATCTTAACTTGCAGTTTTTTAGGGCAGGGAGAGGGATTTTTTCTAAAATATAATCTTGTTGTTTATATAAACTACAAATATATTTCAACAGCTAGTCTATCTAAATTTCCAGATTCAAATAATAAAACACAGATCACCGCATTTCAATCATCAGTATGCAAGAATAAATTAATATAGATTCAGTGGAACAATGTATTTTTTGTTTATCTATTAGCACATTCTCAAACTATATTTTTATGTATTTTAAAGCAAAATGAAAAAAGTCAGTATAAATATTTCATAAAGTTCAACTACACAATTTAAATTTAATTAAATATTTAAAAATACTTTATTTTTTCAATAGAATTTTGCTTTAAAAAATTTGCTCAGTTAAAAATACAAAGAACACGTAAACGTAAAAAAAAATGTCTATAAAGTATGTACCACTGTACATTTAAACATTTATGTTAAAGGAGCGAAAATCATTAAATTTCTAAACTCATTAATTTTATTTACATTGTTAAGACGTTTTCCAAATAAATTTAACTGTCATTTTATCGTTCTAATTGTATTTATGAAGGAAGTTTTAGCCATAACTAAGTAATCGAAAATTAAGGGAATGATTTGCATCATTATTTTAAATTTCTATTCTTTCTTATACGTGTATCGTTGAAATCTGAAACTTTTTAAATTTTCATGATTGGAAGCTGCACCTTGGAAGTCATTAATTTCGCGTAAGAAATGTATTTATTAATAGAATTTTAAAGTATCAATTTTGTAACAATATCAGTTCTATGTATAAAAAAAGAAATGCTTATCATATGACTGAATGTAGGAACATTTTCAAAGTTATCACTCTACTCTTATGCCTTCATTTTTAATATTTTACGCCGAACTTTTGGAGCAGCTTTCATAAATTTTAAACAGACTTTTGTCATTTTTGCGTGTCATTCAGCGAATTAGTTATACTCTTCATCATAATAAATATAATTTGAGTTTTATGCTTGTGTACTTTACAAATTATCCTTTAATAAAAAATCTATGTTCTTGCTCAATCTGGTAACATTTTTTGCTTTCTAACTTTTACTTTTAAAAACTGTTTTACGGAATGAAGAATTGAATGAAAGTTTATGTAGGTGGATTTGGTTTATAATAATTGTTTTATATACTGGGGGTTATTAAAAATACCTGATGTACAGTTTGCTAAACAAAGTACACCCCATACATTTTAATCACTAATTTTGTCATAGAACAAAAAGAAAATGGCCATTCAATTGAGAATTATTTTAGAGCCCATTCCAAAATTATTTTTTTGTTCTATGCTTAAAAAGCTAGACGCGTTGCAGTTTGTTTTACAAATATTGAAAATGAATTTAACAGAAAGAGTTTTAAACTACATCCGCGAATGACTTTCCGTTTGGTATACACTATGGTAAAATTTCTGAAATATCTAACTATGATGCTAAAATTTGGTGTTTGTATCGACTATTTTAGAGTTTGGTATAATGCATGTAAGAAGACAACCCCATGAGCCATTTCTTAAACACAAATAGAAACAAATCATAAATCTCAATTGAATGGCTATTTTCGTTTTGTTCTGTGGCAATTGGTGTGATTTAAATATATGGGGCGTATTTATTTTCTTTTTTTTTGGCCGACTGTAATATCCGCCTATGACAGCAAAATCTAAAAATCTAAATCAAAATTGGCATTAAATATACGAATTAAAGATAATAATCATGCTCTCATAATTTTCCCTCACTAGCAGTCCAACAGAATCCACTGGTTTAGAATAGGCTGGCCCCAGGGATCTTGTTTGGGACCCTTCCTATGGCGCTCCTTCATGCAAGGGTTGCTGCGTCTGCTGCGGGCTCACGGATTGCACTTCATAGCATACGCAGACGACCTATTACTGGTGATCAACGGGAACACACGTCGCAACTTAGAAGAATCAGCCAACCTAGACTTAAAGCTAGTCAATGCCTGGGCGATACAACATGCCATGACTCTGTCATATGAAAAAGGCTCGGTACTCCATATGCGCAAACCCAGACATCTCAAAAGAGCTCCAATCTTTAAAATAGACAATCACTCCATCAAGTCAAATCCCACCCTCCAATATCTAGGAATAACTCTAGATGGCAATCTCTCTTTTCTCTCTCACCTACAAAATAAACGACAAGAAATAATATCTACCACTCAAAATCTATTAAAATTCTCTTCCACAACAAGCCAACTATCTAAACAGATCCTCAAAATCTGGTACAACACCATCTTACTAAAGAAAATCTCATATGGAGCCGCAGCATGGTTTTTCCGCCTCCAGAAAGCCCATGGGCATCGACTCCTATCATCAATTCAAGCCCAATGCCTGCTAATGTTAACCAGAGCCTATAAGAAAACAGCAACAGCAGCCCTGTGCGTTCTAACAGGGATATTACCTCTCCACTTAAAAATAGAGAAAGAAGCAATTGCGGGAAACGTCCTCAGACTGCACAGCCCCATAGAAAACTATGACCCAACATTATATCAGAGCAAGACTACCTCATCCCACATACAACCCTACAAGCCCTACATAAGATGGTTAGCAGATGACAAAGAAGACGACACCAATGACATAAAAATTTTTACAGACGGCTCCAAGTCGGAACATGGAACAGCTTACGCTTTCTGTGTATACCAAGACGACACACTAATCCATAAAGCACAGACACAACCACGCACAGAAAATTCAGTATACCAAGCTGAACTACTCGCCATTAAGGCAGCGGCTTGCTGGGCAGGGTCCTCAGCTTACAACAATCACCTTATCAACACAGACAGTCTTTCAAGTCTTCAAGCCCTACAAGACCTGTCAACAACAGATCTACTAGTAATAGACATTATCACATTCTTCAATCAACAACAAAAAGAATTTCCTTCAAATGGGTGAAGGGTCACTCCGGAATAAAGGGGAATGAACAGGCAGATCATCTAGCCAAAGAAACAACCACATTACCCAGGGTGCACAAACAGTTCATTCCCTTCCCAGCCTCATATCTAAAGAAACATCTCAGCGATCAAGCCATTAAAAAATGGCAAAGGGAATGGGATTACGCCGACACTGGCCGCTTCACCCATAGCCTTATTCCAAAAGTCACAATAGAACGACTTCTACACCATAGAAATCTATATTTATTCGCCACCAACCATGGACCCTTCCCAGATTACCTTGCTAAAATCGGCAAAACTGAATCTCCTCTCTGTACCTGTGGTCACAGAGGCAACTCCCTCCATTACACCTTACAATGCACCCTCACCTCCACTCTTCACATCCGCAAGCCATCAACAATATCATTCTCACACTGGTTCGCCTACCTGTTGAAGCGACCAGACCTCCTAAACAAAATAATTAGTTGCATAAACATTCTAAAAAGGAACCAGCATCTATTCCAAATGCCTCCACCACACATAATTGGTGAAATTGAAAACTGAGAGCTAGTTCGGAACATTTTCAGTAACCACCAGCCATGCGAACAGCACTCACATACCTGCAAAATCTCAGCTTCCAGCCCAAAAGCTTGTGTGAAAAACTCATCTTTTGTCTCTTTAAAAACATTTTTACGTCCCAGACCACAAACTCTTAACAGCAAACTCCCATGAACTCTTAGGAGATAACAGAAATACACATCTTCGTGCTCGCGAAAAACATTTCTCGCTCCCAATCACGAACTGTAAATAATCCAAAAATTTTCTCCATCATTGTATATAACATTATAGACTATCTTCATCATTTTCATCATCACTTATAGTAATTTTTTATGTTTTGTAAATAATCAAAATTGCACTGCAAATATGTTTTGTTTTTATTTAAATAAGCTTGCCAAGCAGGGCTTGCACAGGCTAAAGCCATATAGTAGGCCTCCCTGCTTGGTTGAATCTGAATCTGAATCTGCTCTCATAATTGAAGTTTCAGTGTCGATTAATTCTAACATTTACTGTATAAATGTATTATCACATATAAAATGTTATTTAATTTATGCCGTAAATAATGCATTAAAAATTCATCCTTACTAAGGAACAAAGAAAGCTGAAAAATGGATACAGTATACCAAACAGCAACAGCCGTATACATAGCAATATGATGAAAGTTGTGGAAAATGGATACAGTATACCAACAGCAACAGCCGTATACATAGCAATATGATGAAAGTTGTGGAAAACCATAAATGGTGTGCAAACTGTATCTACAATGCTACATATGACGAATTAAAAAGTCCATTTATATAATGTAATTTTAATTTTGCACATAAAAAAGTTTTTTTTTGTGTTAAAGGTATTATTGCTTTGGAATATTTGTATAATAGTAAAGATCTAGGGCAAATAAAACTAAAAACAATTAACCAGTGTGTATCCAGCTATATATTTAACAACTTATGTTTATGAAGCAAACAGCGTTATATTTCTAAACACAATGAATTTAATTAAAGCTGTATTTTTATCGTTTTCAGAACAAATTTAAGAGCTATTTTAAAATTCCATTTAATAGTTTATGGAACAAATTTTAACTGTACCCAATTAAACCTAAAAGCATTAAAGTAATAAAGCTAAGCAAACTTTTATTTTCTTTATTACCTTTATCGCAGAAATTAGAAACTTTGCTAAATTTTATGTTTAAAAACAATATTTTCAAGTATATTAATTATGCATAAGACATGGAATTCTTAATTAAACTTAAAATGCAAGATGATATTAAAACAAATTCCAGAATATAAAAATCGCTTCAAAAATGCTTACATTATGAACATTTTAAAAGCCGACACTTTATTTCTTCATTTTCATACGTTTTATTCTAAGTTTTAAAAAGTAGATTTTCTACATTTGAAAAAGAATTTTATCAGTTTTGTGTTCGACTTAAGGAATTAATTATACTCTTCATTACAGCAAAAATTATTAAACTTATGATGTTTATATTTAGAATTTTCTTTTAATGAAAATTAATGAACTTTATTGTTTGTATTAGTTGTATATTAAAATCGGATTTGGAAAAGGATGATAAATGTGTTGACGAATGTAGATTTGATTTTAAAAAGGTATATTGTATATGGAGTGTTCCTGAAAAACCTGTAAGCCATTTGTGGCACAAAATGACAGATTTGGAACGAAATTGGAGATGTAAATTTTTCAATATGTGTTCTAGAATGTGTGGAAGAAGCATTAATTCATCAGGTTTAGTGTAGTGTTGTAATATCGTAAAAATATTATATTTCGAAAAATCATTATGTAAATTTAGTTTAAAATAAATACAATACTTATTTTTTCCTAAATACTGTAATTAAATTTATATCTTATTTAAAATAATTAAAATAAATGAAAATTTTTAAAAAGGCTTTTTTTAATTTTAAATACAATGCAGTACCCAACATAGCACATCACTAAGTAAAAACAAAAATCTGAAGATTGGGTAAAAATAGTACTAGTATCGCAAAAAAAAAACTACGGCTTGAAACACGGGCAAAATAATTAGTGTGCAACAATGACAATAATCAGTAGCAGTAATTTTACTGCAGCAAATTTTTACAGTGTATGCAATGCACTCCTGCAACGTATTTAATTTTTATTGCTAACGGTGGTTAGACAGCACAAACACCATTCATATAGTAACGTGTGTCACATCATCATTCGTGGAAAATTACTAAACCGGCTATTGCCAACATTAACTTGAAATGTAACTTCATATTTCGTCACCAATCAACTAAGATAAATGAAATGATTTCAAAAACATATTCATAAAGTAGATAGCTTGGAGCAGCGGTTCATAAACTTTGTAATTACTAGGACCCATTTGATGACATGTGCATTTTGCTGGACTCCTAATTACTCTCCCGTTTTGTTTACAGTTTTTGCGAAAGAAAAATTATATTAATACCCCCCCCCCCAAAAAAAAAAAAAAAAAAAAAAATGTGAGAGCATAATACATTTTTATGAAAGTAAAATATGTATTACTGTATCTGTGGAAAGGACAGTGCTGTTTCTTTTTCACTGGACGCACAAAATCTGTTTCAGTATTTGAAACGGATATGTTTCGATATCAGCAGTCGTAAACACTCATTCATACTACTTGGGACAAGAACACTGATCAAGGAAAAAATGATGAAAAACATATTACTATTTATTAAGACTGTACAGATTTGATTTGTGATTGAAGTATATTGCACAATATGACTGCTATTTTTTCATAATGAAGTTAAATAAAATTTAGTTTCAAACGCGGATTCCTACATATAAGTTCGCGCAACACGGGTCTGCGGACACAGTTTAAGAACCTCTGGTGTGGAGAAATAACTGAGACCTGAAACTTGTGTAATTAAGAAAACAGAAATTCTGAAAACTTAAGGAGAGGTTATGAAAAGCTTCAGATGATGGTTTTGATAAAATATATTAGACCAGATATTAGAGCAGATTTATTCCATAACATTAATAGAAGATGATGCAGATATTGTGCAAACACATAACATAATTTAACCCGAGAGTAGTAGCGTCTTTTTTTAGAACATTGGTAGTCGCGCTCGGTCCATTTGCCGCCGTTCCCAGTAGCCCGAAAAAAGAAGGGAAATCTGCCGGCGTTACCATATGATCGAAAACGGAGTACATAGGGGGAAAATACTGATTGAATTTGAAAAGATACATTTTAGAGAAACTATTATTGAAGAATATATTTAAGAACTATGATTTAAGAATTTTATTTAAGAATGTTTTGAGTTCAAATTTAAATAAATGTTTTAATATATATATATATATATATATATTTACAAAATTTACAGGACTCGAAGCAGGTTTTTTACCTTGGGGCCCATTTTGTGAGAAGTAAAAGTTATTTTTGTAAAAAGTATCATATTTTTGCGAAATTTATTATAAATTTTTGAGAAAAAAATAAAAAGTAAAATAAAAAAGTTATGAAAGAAAAAATCCAGCTACTCAAATTGAAACTAAGCACTTAATAATTTCGTTCCTTCTGCTAAAGTTCTTTTTTCTGGTGAACTTGTTTTATTGTAAATGACGCATTTTAAAACCTTACAAAATAAAAATAATTAATGGATAGTATGTTTTTATGGAGTGGAATTTTGTGAAGGTTCCTATTTTATTAAGAAGAATTTTGTGAAAGAGCCTACTTTATCAAGAAGAATTTTGTGAAGGGTTTATTTTATAAGGAACAACTTTGTGAAGGGCCTATTTGATAAAGAGAATTTTGTGAAGAGCCATATTTTATAAAAAGGAATTTTGTGAAGGACTCTGTTTTATTAAATGTAATTTGTGAAGAAATGGGCCCCAAATTTTTCCTGTATCGACCCCTTATATGTTAAAATAATAAAATTTATTAAATAATTATTGATTTTATGAAGACACAATGAATTACTAATTAGAGTAACTTTACAATTATGAATTTGAAATCGTGTTAGGGATAAAAAAATTTTAAAGCCAGAACCGCAGTAAGCTGGTTTTTGACAGTGTACTGCAACTAGGAGCCAATTGAACTTGAAAAGAGACAGACTACTTTATTCATTTATGCAATTTAAATAATCATTCAATTGTGTATTTCAGGACATGTTATTTATAACCAGGGGTCGATCCAGGCAAAATTTGGGACCTATTTATTTTTCATTCACAAAAATCCATGTAATAAAATAAACCCCTTCACGAAATTCCTCTTAATAAAACAGTATCCTTCACAAAATTCATCTTAATAAAAGAGGTCTTTCATAAAATTCAATGTAATAAGACAGATATTCTTCACGAAATTCCTCTTACTAAAACAGACCCCTTCACAAAATTCGTCTCAATAAAACACACCTCTTTACAAAATTTATATTATTAACACAGGACTCTTCATAAAATTAATAAAAAAGGTCCTTCACAAAATTCCTCTTAAAAAAGGGTCTCTTAATAAAGCAAGTCCCTTCAGAAAATTCCTCTTAATAAAACAGGCCTTTTATAGAATTCCATCTAATAAGACAAATTCCTTCACAAAATTCCTCTTAATAAAAGCCTCTTTACAAAATCTTTTTAATTAACGCAGAATCCTTCATAAAATTAATAAAACAAGACCCTTCACAAAATTCCTGTCAAAATAGGTCCCTTTGCAAAATTCCTGTTACTAAAGCATACCCCTTCACAAAATTCCTCATAATAAAACAAGCCTCTTTACAAAATTTTTTTAATTAACACAGGACTCTTCATAAAATTAATAAAAAAGTCCCTTCACAAAATTCCTCTTAAAAATATCTTAATAAAACATAGTCCTTCACAAAATGCCTCTTAATAAAACAGGCCTTTTATAAAATTCCATCTAATAAGGCAGATTCTTTCACAAAATTCCTCTTAATAAAACAGGCCTCTTTACAAAATTTGTTTAATTAACACAGGATCCTTCATAAAACTATTAAAACAAAACCCTTCACAAAATTCCTGCTAAAAAAGGTCTTTTAGTCAAATTCCTCTAACTAAAGCAGGGCCTTTCACAAAATTCCTGTTAAAAAAGGTCCCTTCACAAAATTCCTCATAATAAATCAGGACCCTTCATAAAATTCCATTTAATAGGGCAAACTCCTTCACAAAATTCCTGTTAATAAAACATGGACCCTTCACAAAAATTCTGTTATTAACACAGAACCCTTCATAAAATTAAGAAAACATGCTCCTTCGCAAAATTCCTCGTAATAAAATAGGCCCTTTTGCAGAAATCCTCTTAATAAAATAGCCCCCGACCTTCACAAAATTTCTTTTATTAACAAATGTAACTTCATAAAATTCCATTCCATAAAAACATATTCTTCATTAATTAATTTTATTCTGTTACGTTTGTAAATGTGTAATTGGCGAACTAAACAAGATCACCAGACAGGAAAACTACAGCAGAAGGACTTAAATAACTTATTAATATATTAATGGTTCAAACTTGAGTAACTGGATTTCATCTTTTGTTACAAAATGTTATTTGTCACAAAAATATAATAAAATTCACAAAACTAATTTTTATTTTTCACAAAATGGGCCCCAAGACAAAACATCTGCATCGACTAACTGATATCAATATTCTATTTTATTATTTTTTCTTACAATATATCTATATAAAAATAATAAAAAAGAAGATAAAACTAATTACTCTGAAATTATTAATATAAAGGCAGCAGTTTTTTTTTTTGTGTGTGTATGTGGTGCGGGGGGGGGGGGCATTATTAGCGATTTTATGCTTAAATACCCTTTTTGAAATGAAAATTTATGAAGATCCATTTATTACTTATTTCAGGATGGAGGCAGGCCTCTTGAGTCACACCTCTTGTTAGAAGCTGCTTATGTATGAAGTAAATAATAATCGTATATAGGAAGTAAATAATAATAAATAACAGTTTATTCAAAGAAAGATGAAAAGAAGAATGAAAGAGCAAACTATAATCCAACCCTTCCCAGAAACTTTCCTGCCGAGAAATTCGCGGAATAGGGAATGAAGAACTGGGAGGGGAAAGAATTACGTTTACCGCAGTGCTCGCGCCACGGTCTTCTAGACCGATTTCAACTTTAGAATGCAATAAATTTCTCAGAAAACGCTGGAATGCCTTGCAACTTTAGTACACAAAAGAACCAACGGTCAAGGTCAGTTACACTGCATTTCTTTACTGTAGCTTTAAGGGGAAATGAGATAAAGGAAGACAGCGAATTTTGGCGGGGAAAAGACCAACGCGCGAGTACTGCCGGGTTAATAGTAATAATTTAAAAAGCAACATTCATTGATAATTTAAATTTCATTAATTCAACACAATGTAAACACAGAACCAAAAAATAATTTTATGTTGATTTGCTAGAACAATTATTCACAATCATAATTATGACACAGAACATTTTAAAAAGATATAAAATTGTATAATATTTATCTTCATCACTGCACTGGTGATGATCAGAGTAATACTACTAGCTGGTGAATACTACTACGTAAAAATTTTGAAAATCGCAATAGATTGTCTACTAGATTTACACCATGCTGTTACAGATATATTTTTTAATCTATATATACATGGTGCCAACTAATGTCTGTTCTCACCCTCTTAATTGCTGAACGGCTGCAAGTTTAATCATAAAAGTGGCGTCTGGATATAGTAAAGTAGCTATGCGCTAATCGATGAGACCGCTTACAACTCCACTTGGTGCAAAACGATGGAGTTAGCGTTCCTATGTCAAAAACGAAACGAAATATGGTAAATAATCAATTACAAAGTTGTAGAGAAATGTGGAGTAGTTTGACACGAAAAGAAACATGAATGCTACAAACGAACGTTTAAAATAGGTTTGTTTGTGATTTCTAAAACTGTGACGCCATAAAAATTGAACGAAAGGCGAAAGGATTATCTTTCGGACGAAAAACGAGCCCGTATCACGGGTTAGAGTTATCGCTTTTAATTCCCAATCGTGTGGAACGTTTAAGGGGGACAGGCTGCGTGACCAGCTGATCTTGATCCAGCAGACCAGCTAAACCGGGGTCCAAGTACAACCGGAAGATGTATTAGCATACGCCCCCACATATTCAAACAGCAGCACAAGACATATAAGTGAAAACTATTGCTTCTCAAAGTCACGTTTGGAAAATCCTAAACGGATTCGGCGCTGATCCATACCGGACAACATCTCATCAGGCATTATTGGACGGGGATACCGAGTGACGTAATGCATAGTGCAACATTATCATGCACCAGATAGAGGTTCATCCAACTTTTTTAGAAGATATAGTGTAGATGAATGAGACATACTTTTAGCGGAATGAAATGTACAAAAGGCAGAACACTCTAAATGCATTATTACAGTTGTTACACTGTTTTATGATCTGCATCTTGCCCAGATTTTGGCAAATTAATTAAAGTTACTCAAATTTAAAATGCATAATTTCATTGCTACATATGTGCATTTAGTTTTGTATTTATATGTTCAACTTCTTTATTTTTATCAATTTATTTTTTTTTATTTTACAATTTTTGCTTTTTTCACCTTTAATTATGTAATAATTCCTGTTAAATCTAACATGTATTATAGTAATTGTGGATACTGCTTTACAATGTTCGGGTTTTTTATCCACTACGTTTACTTATTTTTCCATTTATTTCAATTTGTGAATTCTACATTAATGGATATATATTTTTGCATTGAATTATAATTATCGGTTCATAAGCGAGTATAATGTTGATTTTAATGATATCTAACAGCTATCATTATCAGAGATTTTATTGTATACAAAATATCAATTACCCCGGCAGTATTCGCTTGTCGATCTTTTTGCCACATACTTAAATACCTTAAAAAAGAATGGGTAGATTGACGTATCTGACCTTAAATGTTTTTCCACCTCCATAGTGAAGCAACCAGATGTCTCTTTTTTTTCAGGTACATGTTTACATGAAAAGTTGAAATTCGTGGAGAAGCCTGCGAAACGATCACTAGAGACTGTTCATTTTTATCTTTACCCAATATTCAAAAGGTTGAGATAAAAATATATAATTTAAGTGAACTTCAAATTAATAACCTCGTTGAAATATATTATTCGAATATTAAATGGATTTTTTTTATGTTATCCCTATTTTGTATGACGTGGACGGCGGCAAATATGATCGAACGCTTACTAATAGCGTTCTGAAAAAAGCCGCGAGTGTTCCCGGGTTAATTATTACTATATTCTTCAAAAGTCGAAATAAGTGGTACTATTATTTATATTTCCTCATTAATTTATTTTGAAGTACGTTATTTATTTATTTATTTATTTATTTATTTTTAACAAATGTGAATCATTATATCTCTATCTGATGGTTATTTATTTTTATTTCCTCTCACTTATTTCGTTTAATATTTTACTCTTTTGTTATGTAGCTTATAAGAATTTCTTTTTAGATTTAAAAAGTCTTCCAGATATTCATGTATGCAGGCTATAATAAATACCGTAATTACTATTTGAAAATCTTTTCTCTTGATACATTCACATCGAACAAAACAAATAATTAAATTGATGGTGAAGTTCTTTTTTCTGCTTTTTAAAACGATCATGTCGTGTTTTGTATGCCTTGTGTACATATAAGTAATTATTAACGAAACAAATTTTTAAAGAATCGTAGAGCAGTATCTGTTCAAATATAATTCATCATTTAAAAATTTGTGTGGTTCGTTTTCCAAATGTATTTTTTAATAAATATTTCTGTCTTCAAGCCCCAAGTAATTAAGAAGTTCTCGTAAACGCTCAAGTGTACATAAAGAGATTTTTTCTCTATTAATAATTTACATTACTATATATCCTTCTACAACAATAAGTTGGCTTATGAGTAATGAAGGTTTAGAGAACATTATCCATTGTTTATGATGTAAACCAAAACTATTAATTCATAAAGTCTGCCTTTTTATTGAATAGAGTGCTTCGTCATTTTACCTTTTCTATGTCCCTTTAGTGTAGAGAATTCTTCAAGATCGCAAGCAAGCTAACTATTGTTGATTTTATTAATAACTTATTGAGCGACAGATCACTTGTGAAACTTTAACATTATGTTCTTTTCAATATTATGTTGATATCTATGTCTATAAAACCGGAAATGTATTAGACTGATTCATTTGTATTGAAAGCTGACTTAGAGTCTAACGACAGTAACATGACATATACTTTTTATTACTTAAATAATGTAAGAGGGAGCCTAAAAATGCAATCGACACTTCCCTCAATGCATTTTCTAATGCAATCCGTAATGCACTTAAAATTTCCCTTTTGCCGTCAGCAAATAAATTATTACAGTACATTATAACATTTAATACATTAAATTATACTGTGGTCTGGTTAAATTTTAATTTAATAGCGTGTTTTGTTTCTGTTTTTGCTTCAATGTAAACATTGCTTGTTAGTTATCAATGGTTATGTGTACTGTGGTGGGACGAACAACATTAACCAATGTGAGACCACTGAAAGAATGTATCTTGCTGTAAGGTATGCGCATGCTGAGAGCTGAAAACAAATACTTAAAATGCATTATTCGGGTACTGCTGTGCACCAGAGATTTGCGGATGAGATAATGTTACACAAGTCATTCATTGTCTGAAGAGAATCACTTGAAGTAAAATATACATATATATGTAGAATATACATTTTTTAGGAAAGGGGGTATACAAGAGATTGTAGACAATTAAATAATTATATTGATTTAGGTAGATAGAAAACTGTAAGGAAAAGTGAGATATTCAGTATTCCCGAACACTTATGCAAATGGCAGAATACCTGGATATTTTTTTTCCCTGTAATACTAAGATCCAATAACTTTTTTTTTTTTTTTTTTTTTTTTTTTTTTACACATGGAAAATTATTTACAGATTATTTAGGCGTTACAAGCTGTAATTCAAAAGTATGTTTTCTATTGTCAATTAAAATGAAAAGAGGATATTATCATCTCGTAGGAGTTGGAATGAGTTGTTTTAATCTATAACGTATATATGTTACAAGATGCACGCATAAGCGAAATATTGGTTGGAGAGCTAATGAAATCAAATCTTGCATTTTGGCGTATCAATATATTTAAATAAGATTTATATATTTAGAATAAACTTCGACAGTACTCAATTATTATAGTGAGGCAAAAAACATTCTTAGTATGTACAACTTTGAGAAGCATAAAAAATTATATAGCAAAACAAAAAAATCTAATATTTAAATAATCAAATATTGGACATTTTATTTAAGAAAATTAATCAAATTATGGGCATATTGAATTTAGACATTTTATTTAAAAATAAATTAAAAAAAAAAGACAATCTCGCGTTAAAAATACAAACTAAATACAATTTTTATTGTAAAAGCAATCAGTTAAGAAAACTTTTTTTATTCACTTTAAAAACAAAATATGCTGTCGAATATTAATTCTTATAAAGATAAATATATATTTAATTCATATTTACAACTTTATAAAAATTATCTGCCATTCTCAAAAGATGTGAAATTATTTTTTATTGTTGTTGTGCATATTCTATTCACGTTACCAATTTGCGTTTATTTTTTGTCTTATGAATAATAAATAGCAAATGTGATATAAGAAATCTACTATAAGATATGGAAACGTATCTTTCAAGGTGATAAAATTTTCAAAAGACGATTTGTCAATTTTCTTAAGAGTATCTTTCAAGTAACATCTTGTAACAAGGTGAAATAA
This sequence comes from Maratus michaelseni, assembly GCA_963931845.1. Taxonomy (NCBI): domain Eukaryota; kingdom Metazoa; phylum Arthropoda; class Arachnida; order Araneae; family Salticidae; genus Maratus; species Maratus michaelseni. Next base: position 158,231,171 of record OZ007588.1, read on the forward strand.
AATATGGGTTTCTTGTTTTTAGAAATCGTGATAGTATTTTGAATTTTTTTATATTGAAAAATATATAAATTTAATGTATAAAGAAAAAAGTAAAATAATATCAAAAATACCATGCAAAAGAAAAGAATATTTTTAATTTACTCAAAATTATTTTTACAGAAATGTTTTAAACAAGGTAGACTGAAATAAAAATTATTTAACGTTGCGAAACTTAATAGCTATCTTGGATTATTTTAAAATTTAGATACACAATTAAAAGATATAAAAAGTAATATAAAATAAAATGAAATACTATTTTAATTGAAGAGTAAAACACAGTCATTTAATAACTAGTCGGATGTGACAATCACAAAACTTTGTTCTATATCATACATGTTGATACTTCATAAAGTGTATTTTTTTGTAATTATGCATTTTAAAATAAAAATTCAGCATAGCAGAACCACCTATTATATGATGTAAGGTAAAGCTAGGAGAGTCTGCGCACAATTCAAAAGAATAGCAATAAAAAATCTAAATATTATTTTTTTTTTAAACTATCCATGAATAATTTTTACTTCATTTGTTTTTTATGCATGTCCATTGCTATTTTGTTGTTATGTTGTAATTTAACATAACAGTTGTAATGAAACAAAGACTGTTATTTTGCGCAATCTGTCCTTACAAAGTTGGTGTGATTGCCCACATGGGTAGGAGAGATTATTACTAATAACAACTACAATTAAATTGTTAACAATAATAATTACACTTAAATGACGTTATTGTGAGGTTTTTGTGAACAAATATTATTGTATTAGGAGGGAATATTTCAACCTAAGGATTAAACAATCAGAAAAATCAAATAATTTTAAAAACGATTAAAACATTTTAATTAAAGGTAAAAAAAAATAAAGAATCAGAAAAAGCAAGTCCAGATACGATTACAAAATAACATTAAGTTACTTGATAACACGTTTAACTTAAAATTAGTCCATTTTCATTTTTATTCTTTTTATAAAATTAACCAATAAGCTGCATAATCTCTCCTAGCATGGAAACTAATGGGAACAATTCGCCATCTCTCCTAAGTAGAATATGCGCAAACTCTCCAATTTCGGTAAGAGAGATTGCGAGTACTTTTATTTAAACATGGCCGCTACTAAAACGAACCGTTGATGTTCACACTTTTAGTTTAGATTAGTAGCTTATGAGAAATCGTTTAAGTTTAAAATATTTTGTAGTACTAACATTGTATAGAAATTCTGACGAATAGCTTTGAAAATTCAAGCACTTACTTTGGGAAAACAAAACAAAATAGCAATGATTTATCTTAGACGCTCAAAACAATCGACGTGCACTTTCAAGTAGACACTCCAATACTGCTGTTATACAACTACCTGGAGACGCTGCGCGCTTACTCTATTCCTTCCCATCGAACCCCTATGTGCGCAATCTCTCCGACCGCGCTATCTCTGCTGGCTTTACCACACGAAAATCTTATCAGCACCAACTTATGCTAAGGTCTAACAGAATATGAAGTTTGATGAAATTCCGTGTATTAGTTCTTGAGAAATGAGTATCGCTAAAATCCTCAAAAATGTTGCATAGTAGTGCCACCTGTGGGGGTATTTACACCAAAACGTAATCACCAAAGACTTATGTGAACCTCTGAAAGAATCTGAGTTTAACGAAAATTCGTGCATTATTCCTTAAGAAAGAGCTATTTCGGAAATCCTAAAAATGCGGCATAGCAGCGTCACCAGTGAGGCGATTTACACCAAAAACTAATAAACAACAACTAATGCCAATGTGTAACAGAATCTCAAGTTTTATTAAATTGTGTGCATTCATTCTTGAGATAGAGCGCCCACAATATTTGGGTAACATAAAGACACACATAGAGGCAGTGAGACTCAACATTTTTTTAACAGTAAAATCGTGTTCAGGACCTTCTAAAACGTATAAAATTGTAAACAAGTTGGAAATTGTACGTCAAACGTGACAAATGAGGTGCGTTCGTACTATAACTAGTTCTATAAATATTCAGATCTTGATGATTTTTAATTCTGTGAAATGAATGATATCGTCTGCAATAGAAAAAGTATCTCGGTCGCTTGACGATTAAACCTTCGAAGCACCTATAGCAAGAAAGCACCGATTTTTTTCTTTTAATTCAAATTTCTTAATAAATATTTTTATTAATATCTCCTAAAATTTTGATTCGATTTTCTTAAAATATGAAATGTCTCGACAAAATTCTGGAAAGATAATATATCTTAAATTTCAAACCATTCGGTTGGGTAGTTTTTGTGTTGTTATATGCGGACGGACGGACAGACAGACGGACGGACCAGGCGAAGACAATAGGTGCTACGTATTTATATAATTACGAACGCACCTAAAAAGGGAAAGTCAAACTTTTTCCCGAATCCAATACTTTTTTGTTGTAAAGATAGAAGAATATAAAAATAATTACGTATATTAAATAATGTGATATATTTAATAAAACGTTTAAATTGAAATATTTGTTTTTCTTTAAGTGTTACATTATAAAATATTAAGACATAACAGTGATGTAAATATATATATTAATCAGGGGGTGATATAATATTAAAAAGTAGAACTAATAATTTATTTAAATGTATATTTACAGCATATATTACAGTAAATACATTTTTAAACAAGATAAATTAAAATATAGATTAATTGTTCTAGAAATAAAATTTAATTTTATAGGTTATTTTTAGATTCGTAAGAAAATATTATATGTAAAATAATAAAAATAAAGTATTTTTTTATTGGAAGCTGAAACACAACTATACAATAAATCGTGTATATGTGCATTGAATAAAGTGATATATTTAGTGCAATAATTGCCTTTAAATTTTTGTTTTCATTTAAATTTACGCATTTTATTTATTTATTTTTTACCTAAAGAGTTCTTAGTCAGCAATATTTTCCTACGTAATTATCCTGTTACGCTTAGATTTACTATATATCTTCCGAATTGAAGATCTGAAAAGAAAAGAAAACTATCATTTTTCGCACAGTAATCAAAGTTGGTGTTGCTGAGTACCCGTTTCTTTTACTGGCCTCATGGAATTGTCATTTAATCTTGCGTAACTTCGTATAACACCAGATAGACATTTGCAGACTTTAACTAAAACAATATTTATGATACAGTTTTATTTTAATATATGATTTTTTTTGTTGCTGTTAACTTACGCATTTATTTATTTTTTTCTTCTTCAAATAAAGAAAATATTCCTAATTGTATTTATTAATTATTCTGTTTCCGCTGTGCTTTGCTTCCCAATATATCTTTATGAGAAATATTTTATGAAGAACAGTGGAATACCAGTTTCAAGGCAGAATCGGATTTCTTAAAGTAATCAAAATTGGTGCTGCTAGGTATCCGTTTCTTTTTATTTGTTGTTATACTGGATTGTCATTTAACCTTGCGTATCTTTCCATGACACAATAAGTGTTCTTCACTTAGGTTTGTAAAAGTATTGTTTTATATTACAAGTAATATACAGGAAATAAAAATGCAAGATTGGATGAAATTTATTTAATTTACGTTATTTTGCATTTCTACGCTATGTATATTTAATATTATGGATGAATATATTTCTATACTTTTAGAAAAAAAAATACGAATGAAGAATCACAGCTCGCATAGTAATGAAACTTGGTGTTACTGAGTAGTTTACTTGCCTAATGGAATTGTCATTTAATCTTGTGTAGCTTCGCATCACATCAGATAGTTATTTGCAGACTTTAAGTAAAGCAATATTTATAATACAATTGTTATCTTTAATATATGTTGTTTTTAATTAACTTACGCATTAAAAATTTTTTCTTCTATAAATAAAGAAAATAGTCCTTATTTTATTTAAAAATTATTCCGTTTACGTTGTGCTTTGCTTCCCAATATATCTTCATAAGAAAGAAATATGAAGAACAGTGAAATATCAGTTTCAATGAAGAATCCGATTTCGCAAAGTAATCAAAATTGGTGCTGCTACGTATCAGTTTCTTTTATTTGCTGTACTGGACTCTCATTTAACCTTGCTTATCTTTCCATGACACAATAAGTGTTCTTCGCTTAGCATTGTAAAAGTATTGTTTTATTTTACAAAGAATGCATGAAATAAAAATGCAATACTGAATGACAGTTATTTAGTTCAAGTTATTTTGCATTTATATATGTACATTTAATATTACGGATAAATATAATTCTAAATTTTTTGAAGAAATAAAAAGTACAATTGAAGAATCATAGTTCGCTTAGTAATCAAAATTGTTTTTGGTGAGATTCTGATTCCTTCAAGCGCGTCATTAATTTATGATTTAATCTTGTGCAGTTTCTTATGACATTAATTAACTTCTTATTAACATTTAGAAAGGAGTATATATCACAATGTTTTAATTTCTATGTACATGTTTTGTTGAAGTTTTCGCATTTCTTCCCGAAAAATCAAAAATATTCGTTATTGTACTTATGGGTTAGTCCATTACAGTTACATTTGTAATATAGCTTCGGAAGGAAAATTCTGAGAAGAAAAAGATATAGAAATGAAGAATCGTGTTTCCTAAAATAATCATGAATCATATTTCTCAAAATAATCATGATGTATGTTGCTGTAAATCAGTTTATTTATTTTTTTTTTTAACTTTTTGGATTGCTATTTCATCTGGCTTAGCTTCCCATTACATAAAAAGTGTTCTTCGTCTATTTTTCTAAAAGAAGGTCTTCTTTCCGAAGAAATATAAACATGCAAGCATTGTTTTATTTTTTTAGATTTGACTTTTTGTGCAACGTTCAGTCATTTTTTGAAAAAAAAATGACATTAAAATTTTATTTACATTTTCTAGAAATATTCTTAAAAAAGATTCTGTGTGACGAAAAAAAAAACACAAATTAGGAATTAAATTTCCCATACTTTTCAAAGTTGTTTTTGTTGAGTATCTGTTTTTTAGACTCATCTCGCCGATTCTGTAGCTTCATACGGCACATTAAGTGTTCGCATGTTTTACAAGGATATTTTTTTTTCTTTCATAAATAATCATCATTTAAAAAAATGCATCTTTAGAAAATTTCTTTTGAGAAAGTTTACTATCTGCAAAAAGTACTTAAAAAATATTCCATTATACTTAGTATTTGAAAAAACAATTCTGAGAAGAAGAGTAAAATATCAACAATGAATGGTATTTCTCATTGTAACCGAAACTGATGTCGCTTAGTACTTCTGTTTTTGTTTTTCCACTCGCCTTATCGCAGTGTTATTTTTTTATTTGGTGTAGAATCTTTTAATACAATAATAGTTCTAGGTATGGTTTCAAAAAGTATCGATTTTTTTCTAAGAATATCTATTAAACAAAAGTTTAATATTGGAGGACTTTCGTCTTAAATACTGTACTACTTGTCGAAACTTTATCACAATTTATTCCATTACACTTTGATTTGCTATAAAACTCTTAAGAAAAAAAGATAAATATAAGTGAAGAGTTTCAAAATACTAATCAAAAAACTTCTTGATGTGTAATGAGATTCATTCTATTGGCTCATTGCATTGTTATTTAATCTTGTGTACTTTCTTATAACATAATAGGTGTACTTAGTATAAATTAAAAAAAAACTTTTTCTCTTACAGGAATTGCAAAAACAAAAATGCAATATTGGAAGAAATTTCCATTAATTTCTTTTCTTTTCGTTTTTACGTTTCGTTTAATTTTAGGGGTAAATATGATTTTAAATTTTGATTTAAGCTTTCGCATTTTCCTTTTCATATAGCAAGGAAACAATTATGCAAAAATGAAAATAGAAGTTAAAGTTTTAACACATAGATTTATAATATATCTTCATAACACAAACTTCGAAAACAAGAGAAAAATACTCATACAGAATCATGTGCTGCGTAGCAATCGTTTTTTCTACCCACCAGTTTGCATCGTCATTCGCTCTTGTATATTTTTCCATTGCATAACATGAGTTCTTAAATTATTTTTTAGAAATATATTTTTTTCATGAATAAAAAATATTTATTGTGAAGAAGTTCAATAATGAATGAATTTTTGCATGTGTACGTTAGGCTTATTTCATTTTAGGGATAATTCTGAATTTAAATCATGAAATACTCTATATAATAAAAATTAGATTTTTTTTTTAAGTTCTAAGCTATTCCGATTTTTGTGGCTGGCACTACTCCTTTTAAACTATTCGGACGATGAACACCCAATTCAGTACTATTAGAGAGGCCATGTCTGTTATGGTTCGCGTGAAAAACATGTGACAAAAATCCTGTCTCCAAGGGAACATTTTGATCATAAGTTCCACAGATTTATCTTTAAAAGTCACTATAATTTTTCCATTTACATATCATCCTATTTATTTCATGTGGCAGCAAAAAGAATTGAGTGTGGTTGATATCTATAAAATAAAGCAAAAGCTTGCCCTTGAATAACGCTGGCGTCATAGTGAAGATATCAACAATCTGATTAATAAATTTCGCATTTTTGCCAAATTATCAACTTCTAAACATCTATCAACATTCCCACTATCGAATAAAGGAAATAATGTACATTCAAATGCATTTGTTTTAAACGATATCTCAATTTGTTGATATTTTATTGGTTACTAGCAAAACCCGCGGCTTTGCTCGCGTAATTCTTGAAAAATGTCAAGCGGTATTCGTTCGCCGATTTTCATTAGAGGAAATTTTACTCTCACAGATAATTTAGAAATTACTAATTAAGCAAATTTCTGTAATGACTATATCACAGAAATTGCAAATTAAAAACTTTTCTGTTCTTGCTCACATTAAAATTTCAAAAAATTTAAAAACTGTTCTATGGATGCATTTGTGTCTCTAATGTAACAGCCATGTGAAATTTTAAGTTTTTATCCCTAACAATTTCAGATAAATCATTGTTTAGAAGGTTTTTAGAAATTTTTCAGCTTATTTCAGTTTTTAATATTTCGATTTTTTTTATGGAAACCGTTTTTAGCGAGCACTGAAATTTTAAAAATAGCCACCATGCCAAATTTCAACTTCCTATACCAGCAGCATCAATAAAATCGCAATTTTGGAATGTTTTTTGCTTCCGCATCTTTTTTTAATTTCGAAATTTCTAGAAACTGTTCATTGGAAGCATTTACGGATAAAAAATAACAGGCATGTTAAATTCAAAATTTAAATCGAAAACAATTTGGAAAAAAAACATAATTTATAACGTTTTCCGCTCAGTTCACACCTTTAAACTTCGAATTTTTAATAGATTGTTTATACTGAGCGTCTGCTTACCCTTTAAGCGTCGCAACCGGGTTTTTCCGTCTTTAGAAAGAAACACGAAAATCGTCGAAGCCGGGTTTTCCTGCCACAACTTTTTGCTTTCAAAAGAGGCCCAGGCGGGTTTTTCCACACTCCAAATACGTCTCGTAAATCGGTCAAGCCGTGTTTTTTCTCCATATCCTTCCCCCCCGAGCAGAAGACATGTTGACAATGGAGGCGGGTAAAGGCGTAGGGTACTTGTCACTTTGCTTGTACACTAAAGGATTAATGTACAATAGGTAAAACTTTTAAGTGGGAATTTGTTTATCTTCAGATGGGAGATGTTGTTGCAAAAGATTAAATATATCGTCCGGTTATATACAATGCTGTGCATTAGAAGAAAAAAAAACTTTTGTCGCGTTCAGAATAGAATAAAATTAAATTTTTACAGAGAAATAATACGTTTCAAATAAACAGAAGTAATTAGAACTACAATGTTTGTAAAAACCATGTAATATCATGAAATATTTGTTTTAAATTATGTTTGAATTTAAATATTGTAATAATGTTTTTGTAATTTCTCTTTAAATAATTTCAGTTTTTACATACTAATTTAAAAATTAATAATTTTGTAATTATACAATTAGAAAACAAGTACTTCAGAAACGTATAACTAAAATTTTGAATACTTTTTTATTTATATTAACTAGTTGAGATCTAAAATTCATTTTTCTTTAATGTTTTTCTAATATAAAATAATAGAACGAAATTTTAAAAGATCTTCAAATAGTTATATTTTTGAAAACGAATAATAATAGAATATTCAAAATAATGTTATTTAAAAATTTTAACATACTGTCCATTAAGGGTGAATGGATTTTTTCTTGATATGCATGTATGTTAAAAAATAATATAGAAGATAGTATATTTTAAGTAACATTTTATTTTTCATGTTTTGATCCACAAAAAGGGTACCTTAAAAAACGAAAGCATACACACCATCAGTTTTTTCTTATAATACTTTTGCTGTCAAATGTAACATTTCGCACTTTGTAATAAAGAAATAAATACATAAATATATATAGTAAAATTATTAACGGGATAGTAAGGAATAAGTGCCTTGTGATAATTTATAAAAGGATTTTGAGATTTAATTGTTACTATTTTAATGTAACTAAGAATCCAACTTCCCGAGTTCCGTACACAGATGAAAAACATTTACTTCTAACTCTAATATATTTTATCTATTTAATATATTTTTTTAATTTCCCATTAATAAAAAAAGGGCTTTTTTGTATCAAAATATCAATAATGTATTTAAATAAAAGTCCAGAAATTTATTAAAAGCTATATTTTCGTATTAGCCGCATGCCAGGAATTCAAAGATCTCACTACATATTGCAGCATTTTTCATTGTTATAATTTCAGCGGTTTACGCCCGTAATTCAATTGCATGTTAGTTAAATTTGTGTTTTATTTATATGTTCATTCATGAAGTTTTAAGTTCGATCTAGAATATTAGCCGTATACAAATGGTAAACTATTTATATTGTTTTAAGTGCATATAATTAATCTTTTGTAATCGGGCTGCAAACCATAGAAATAGTTTTTAAAATAAGACATGCTTGAAAATTATTTTAAAAACCATAAACGACAAGTAAAGTGAGATGCAGTTTTCAAACAAAATATACTTGAAATTTTTTTTTATTTTTTCATCATTTGGCAATGTAAAAATTGAAATTATTCTGTTACATATTTGTTAAATTCGTGCTTTATTCTTTTTTATATATTTATGGATGCAGTTTTAATTTTCTTACGGAAAATTTCTCACAAAATTCTAGTTAATAAAACAGCCCCCTTAATAAAAATTAATTTAATAAAATGGGACCCTTCACAAAAATCAATTTGATAAAATGGAACCCTTCATACAATTCTTATAATAAAACAAGTCCCTTCACAAAATTTCTTTTAATAAAATCGGCCCTTTCACAAAATTCAAATTTCATAAAAGCAACTATTTATTATTTATTTATTATCTTGTAGCGTTTTAAAGTGTGTAATTTGCAAACAAACAAATTTAGCAAAGAGAAAAAATTCAGCAAAAGGTTTTTAAAAAATTTTTGCTAATAAATGCTTGGTTCAAATTTTACAAACTGGACTTCAACTTTCGTTACAAAATGCTATTTTTTACGAAAATATAACCAATTTCACAGAAATAACCGTTACTTTTCACAAAATGGCCCTCCCCCCCCCCCCAAAAAAAAAAAAATAATTAAATAAATTAAGCAATACTGATTTGCGGATGCTTACGATTTGCGAAATGTCTTTCAATACAAGAGTAACCGTGACACTAAAAAAAAAAAATCAATTTCTTAATTTTAAGAGCTCTTTAACTATAGATGATGAGTTGTTGGAATACAGCAAATATTTCTAAAGAAGAATGAACACATATTAAAATTTAAATAATGTACAAATAAAGATTAAATTCGGTGATTCAGAAAATCCTTTCTCTAGCAGTGACTTGAATTACTATTAAATCTTTGTAGAAATTGCTTTTAATTTTTTTTATATATTGAAATGATTGAAATTATGTTACTAACACTCGTAAAATTTGCCAATATTTATAAAACATGAATCTTAATAATGTGAACTTTATTAAATTATTACATTTTTATAATTTTTTTCTCAGTTTATTAGTTATATTTATGTTTACAAAATATTTTCTTAAAAATAAAAAAATAGATATTTTATCTTTAAATGAGAATCTTTATTTAAATTGGATTGTATTACATCATAAGAAAATATATTTTTTAAATTACACTTAAGATTAGATACAAATTAAAATCAGCTATGTATTTCAGTTATTCAGTACTTAAGTTTTTTTTAAACTATAATTGTTATAACAATTACAACAACCAACTATAATTTTTTTTTCGAAATTCTGTCTAAGGGATAATCTGTCTACCATCAAAAAGAACTGGCAAGTGTAAATTAGGTCTATATTATATTAAAAATATTTTACTACTATTATTATTATTATTATTATTATTATTTATGTACAATTTCATGAAAAATACCTGCCTAATTTTGGACCGTTTCGTATTTAAAGTGATATAAAAATCCTTAAAATGTATCCGTTTAAAATATTTTCGCAATTGTTTAATTTTTTTTGTCGATTAACGAACGGCATATTGAAAGTAAAGAGATTTTAATGATTTTTTTTTCAGGTTGTTTCAGTAAATTTCTTTGCTATCTCATGGGTAATAAAATCTTTAACATTTAATGGGATGTTCGAAATTTAAATGAAATAAAATAGGCATGACCAGCAGGAATTTAATTGCAGAAAAAAAGAGCATATAGCTGATATTAAATACAATAGAAAAACTACAGCCCTGTCAAGATTATATCAAGAAGAAACCATCCAAATAAATTTCAATGAAAGTAAAATAATATTTCCCTCCAGTCTATACTATCCATCCATAATAAGAGAAACCATAGAGATACTCACGCGCAAAAATACAATATGTAACAATGCGGCATCTTTTAATTTACCGAAACTGTGGCTAGAGTTACTCCATGGTCAAAGATATGAAAATAAACAATCAAGTAAAAAATAATAGATAACGTGCGTACTTTTTAAAAAAGTACATGAAAATAATAACTTCAAAGCCCGTGCAGCTTTAGAATATTCTCATTTTGTTTTTGAAAATGACTCGGAAAGAGTCGAAACATGTAAAACAAATAATTAAAATTATTTTAATTTATATTATGTTGTTAATTTTACACCTTTAGCATTTAAAAGTAATATACTATTTTACAAGGTGTTATAATTTATTATATTATTATATTGTGAAATAAAACATTTTTATACCATTGAATTATAAAATTATGATAAGGAAAATAAAAGCATTTTATTAAGCACATGAGAAGCGTATGATCTGATCAACAACCCCCAACATCCTGAGACGTTTTCTCGCTCATTTTTAGACACAAATGCATAAAATTGGCAGACCTGATTATTGAAGCGATTTGGAAGCAAATCGGGTTTTCCATTTTTTGATAAATAATTTACTTACCGAGTTATAAGCTATTCATGCAATGTGATGAACAGTTTTTCTCCTTTTTCGCGCTGCGGCGTCAGAAATTCAGTTCAATACGTAGACTTTCACAGTATGTTCTGAAAAATCTTTTGTTTTTACCAAAAAATGGAAAACGTCTTTCGATTATAAAGTCTCTGAATAAGAACACCTATCAGTTTCATGCGTTTTTTGAACAGAAATGAATTAAAAATTATATCATAGAGTAGCCAATTTGAGAACAGACTTAAGGTGGTTCTCAAATAACCTCTTCTCAACAACACGAAACCTTTTGACACAATTTCTGACTCATTTTTAAACGCAAAGACATAAAATTTGCAGGCCTGACTATGGAAGTGATATGGAATCGAAATGAGTTTTCCATTCTTTAGTAAATAGATTGTGATGACGTGATGACACTTTTTTCGCTCTTCTCGTGCTGCCGCGTCGGGAATTCGGTTCAAAACTTCGACTTTGCAGTTTTTTTTTGATAAATCATCTACCTTTACCAAAAAATGGAAAACGTGTTTCGATTACATAGTTTCTAAATAAAAACAGTTGCCAATATCATGCGTTTGCAAATAAAATTGAATTAAAATATGTGTCAGAAAGTACTTTGTTTGGATTTCAGAACAGCCTTAAGAAATTACCATTTAAACCACCCATAAGAAATCTCATGGAAAGCAATAAGGATTATAGGAAATATAAGAGCTAAAGTGTTGATAAACCTATTGCACACTGCTACATCGATAAAAGGAAAACTTTCATAACTTTCTGAAAAAGACGTTTTAGAAATACCTGACAGATTTTCCCAATCCCTACATTTTCAAAATTTGATCAATTTTTGATCTTTGATTTAAAAAAAAAATGAATAAAAATAAAATATAATATTATTAAAAAATATTTAAAAAAGTAATAATTTTAAGAGTTAACAAACTTTATTATTCGGCTCAAAGGTTTGTAATAAAGCTCACTACTGGGCCCCTGATTTTGCTGACCCCCCCTCCCCAAATGGCCCTGTTTATAACCATACATTGCTATAAATCATAATAAAATATAATTAAAGCCAAAAACAATTTTTATATATGTATGTATATGACAGAAACAGAAAAATGAAAATGTTCTCTTTATTTGCTTATTTGAAACATTAGGTTTCTTTTCTGTCCATCCATCTCGTCTATCAGGAATTATTAAAGATAAAAGAGAAAAATTAAAAGAAGAAAATGTTATATTTAATTATAGTAACACTTTTAGGGAAACTGAATGAAATATCTGGAAAAGTTTTTTATTTGTTGTCTGAGGTCAGACTACAGTTTTTTTTAAGACAGAATTTATTTATTTAAATGATTAAAAATGAAAAAAAAAAATATTTAACGATTTAACTGAATCCGACAAAATTAGTTCTTATGTTTTGTAATACTTATATTACATTATGATTAATTATATTTTATAATTATGTTTTATAATCCAGAAACCTTTTGAAACAGTTTTATTATAGCGAGCAAATGCTGGTTACGGATTCATTCTCACTATAAGTGGTTCAGCTGTTCAATTATTTAATGACATCTCAGTTTTAGAAATATTGCAATTTGCGTCCTCTTAAAAAAAAGGGAGGGGTGGGGGGTTTAACATGAAACTATTAAAATGACAATTTACTTTTTGAACTTTGTATCAGAACATACTACAACTTTTAAAACATAATTTATTTTTATTTCAAAATTAAAAAAAATATATAAACAAATGAAAATAAAGTTTGTATTAATCTTCGTACATGTAACGAGAATATTAAAAAATTTTGTAAATGTAAAACTACCAATAAAAGTAAACAGAGGAAATTAAAACAAAAAAAAATTATTAATTTGCTTTGGCTACTCATTCTTACAAAAAATGAAATACGACAGTATTTCTGTACTCTATCCTTCTAAATTTCCAGGTACAAGTTGATGTCTTAGTATGTCAAAAGAAAAATTTCCCCCTCAGGAAAGGTGGAAAGCATTTGCTATACAAAAGGGTTTTATTTTGTTGACCCGCCTACAGGACAATAAGGAAAAGCTTATCTTTCACTAGAGATGGGGGAAAGAAACCTCGCCTTTGAAATTTTTAACGTGCATTTGACGATCCGAGAATGCTTTTTTTGAATGGAATTTTTGCTAGCCGTGAGAATTTTTTGGGGGATAATTTTGAACTAGCATTAACCGCTTAAAGGGTTAAAGGTTACAACTGTACTAAATTTCTAGTTTCTAACCCGAATAAATCCAATTAAATCATAATGTTGAACGTTTTTAGACCGTTTTCCGCTCATTTCAGCCTGTTAAATTTCGATTTTTTTTAGAAACCGGTCTCATCGAGAATTTGAATTTTAAGAGTAACCACCATACCAAATACGAAGCTTCTATACCAGCTGTATCACATAAATTGAAATTTTAGTATGTTTTTTTTCTCCTGTTCTGTTACATTTCGCATTTTTAGTAAACTGTTCTGGGTGATCATTTAAGTGAGTAACAGCCAGGCAAAATTTTAAGTTTCTAGCCTTAATAGTTCCAAATAAATCGTAATTTAGAACGTTTTTAGAACGCTTCTCGCACGTTTTACTATTTTATATTTTAATTATGTGACACCAAATCAGCAGCCATGTAAAATTTAAAGTTTCTACTCTTAACAATTCCAAAGTAACTGCAATTTAGAATGCTTTGCTTATTAAACGCTTTCTGCTACTTTCACCGTTTGAAATTTTGAAATTCTTTACAAACCATTGTTAGCGAGCAATTGTATCTTAAAAGTAACCGCCATGCCAAATTTGAAGTTTCTAATCCCATTAATAAAAAAAAAATCGTAATTTAGAAATTTTTTTCTCTCTCATCCTTTTAAATTTCGATTTATTTAAAAAAACTATTCTGTGTGTGCACTTGTGTCTTAAAAAGTATCAGTTTCTGTCCTTAACAATTCCATAGAAATCGTAATTTAGAATGTTTGTAGAACAGTTTGAACTCATATCACTCTTTTAAATTTAATTTTTTTTCAAACTGTCCTTAGAGAACATGTATATTTTATAATTTACTGTCTTGCCCAATTTCAAGTTTCTAATCTCTTCAGTATAATAAAAATTGCAATTTTAGAACTTTCTTCGCTCTTGAAACCCTTTGAGGGTAGTAGCACTGACATAAAATATAACCTGTGTTAGAGCACAGACTGTCACCATAAATTTGCGAGCATTACTTTTAAAATGGGTTATGTAGTTTAAAGTATCCATTGAAATTGTAATTTAGAATGTTTTTAAAACACATTTAGCTCATTTCACCCTTTTAAATTTCGAACTTTTTAGAAACTGTTCTTAGAGAGCATTTACATCTTATAAGTAATTTACCATGCCAAATTTCAAGTTTCTAGTTCCTTCAGTATAAAAAAATCGAAAATTTAGAACATTTTTTCGCTCTTGCACCCCTCAGTGGTAGTGGCACCTATATAAAATATAGCTTATGTTACAGCCGGTACTGTTACCATCAATTTGCCACCATCTCTTTTGAAAATGATTCTATAGTTTCAGAGATTTCATAGAAATTATAATTTAAAATGTTTATAGAACGCTTTTCGCTCATCTCAACTTTTTAAATTTCGAAATTTTAAAAAAAAATTATCTTAGAGAGCATTTGCATCTTAAAAATAACTATCATTCCAAACTTCAAGTTTCTAGTTCCTTCAGTATAAAAAGAATCGAAATTAAAAAAAAAAAAAATTTCGCTTTCGCAACCCTCAGTGAAATTTCATGTTTCTAGCTCCTTTAGTACAAAAAAAATCGAAATTTTGGAACGTTTTTCGCTCTTCCACCCCCCCCTGGGGTAGTGGCAGCGACGTAAAATATAGCCTATGTTGTAGCAAGGATTGTCACCATCAATTTGCCACCATCACCTTTGAAAATGGTTCTGTAGTTCCAGAGACTCCTTAGAAATTGTAATTTAGAATGTTATTAGAACGCTTTTCTCTCATCTCACCCTTTTAAATTTCGATTTTTTTAGAATCTGTTCTTAGAGTGTATTTACGTATCTTATAAGTATCTACCATGCCAAATTTCATGTTTCTAGCTCATTCAGTATAAAAAAAATCGAAATTTTAGAACTTTTTTCACTCCTCACACCCCTGGGGTGTTGGCAACGACATAAATTATAGCCTATGTTAGAGCAAGGAGTGTCACCATCAATTTGCCACCATAACTTTAGAAAATGGTTCTGTAGTACCAGAGATTCCAAAGAAATTGTAATTTAGACTATTTTAGAACGCTTTTCTCTCATCTCACCCTTTTAAATTTAGAATTTCTTTCGAATTTGTTCTTAGAGAGCATTTACATCTTACCATGCCAAATTTCATGTTTCTAGCTCATGCAGTATAAAGAAATCGAAATTTTAGAACGTTTTTCGCTCCTCCACCCCCCTGGGGTAGTGGTACCGACATAAAATATAGCCTATGTTGGAGCAGGGATTGTCACAATCAATTTGCCACCATCACTTTTGAAATCGCTTCAGTAGTTCCAGAGATTACTCCCTATAAACAAACAAACAAACAAAGGAACAAACAAACAAAAAAAACAATCGTTACTCCTTTATAATATTAGTATAGATAAAGTAGATTTCAAGTGTGATTTTTTATCTCTCTCAATTACATGCAGCCCGTTTTCAGAAGAATCACATTTGAAGACTTCAGTATTTATTTCCAGCTAATACTCCATAACGAAATTAAAACTTCATCAATAAAAAAAATAAAATCATAATATGAATAAAACACACATTCAACAGATTTGAAATCGAACTACTCTCTTAAACACTGAATAAAATGAGAATCAAGAAGATATCTTTAAGTAGTGAAATATTTGGTGATCTGTATTTGGCGATGTTTCTCTTTACGTGAAGACAGCGTCCAGAAAATGGCGTCATTTCCATGTATTCATTGTACATTAAGTTTATATGAGTGAAAAGGTTCTTTTTTTTATAAATAACGCCATACGAAATAGAATTACCCTAAATGCCACGAAAATTGATGTGATTATTTTGCATTTCTTCTCGTATTGTCAAAGAAATCGTCTTTTTTCCTGTTCCACCCGTCAATAAAATGGTGCGTTCTCATTTACACAGCTTAGACACTTTATTATGATTACGTCAAAATAACATTAATATTTCTGATTGTCATTTGAACGTTTTTTGGGAGCGAATGCACATAGCTCTAAATTTGTGATCGCCGTATTTTTAGGATATTGCATTTTCAATTTTTTTACTCGGAATGCCCTTATGATTAACAAAGTGGTTTGCTATTAAACAAAAGGCACCGTCTTTACAAAGGAACAATAAAACAGATACAACGATACGTTTAAACAAGAAAACAATACAATTTTAATAACAACGAAAGATTCCAGTTTGATTACTCTTGTCGCAGTTTTTGAGAGTCAAAAACATTACAGGAGCTATTGTAGGTATATCGTTACTGTCAATATGTTAATGGTCATTTCAATATTAGAAATTACCATTGTCTGCTTCACGACATCATATAAATGTTTTTCCTCATGGCTCAATTTTGTGCGTTTCCCGATGTACTTACCCAGTTACTCCTGAAGGAATAAGCTGACGTTTTCAAGGATCGAACAAAGGATTCTTTAGCAGCAGACAAGTGCTAAAGTACTGAGCAAAAGGCTGTGTTTGTTTTGTCTGCTAGATACTCATTTTACTGTGAATGGAGTTGCCAAAGTACTGCACACTCAGTGAGAGGACGTCTTGTGGAGGTACAACGTACGATGGTCACTCGTGGTGCTTGGTGGATGACAGGATGATGCTGTCGTGAACACGAGTCACCCCGAAAATGCGAGGTGTGACAGGCTTTTTCTTAGATATGACAGATGTTGTGTATTAGTGTTTCACAGGCTTTACGCGCTGTGGGGTGTTTTCAGTGCTGCCATAAAATTACTGTCGAGAAGAGATCGTGCTTTTGAAGGCGTTTGTTCGTTTTCTCCACGGTCACCAGTGGAGACGGTTTGAGCAGCGTTAGCAATGATCGAAACAGAAAATCGGAAATGCACAGCCGGTCTTTAGGGCTGCTCAAATGGCTAGCTCAGTTGTTTACTGCTATCAACTCGTTTTACTGACCATTCTGTACTACTTCACCACAATCCTTTGAAATTAAATTTAGAATAGGTGCGGATAATTGTTTTGAATGCTTAATCATATAACGTACTTAGGAAAGGATATCTATACTAATATTATAAAGTAATAAAGATTGTTTGTTTGTTTGTTTGTTTGTTTGTAGGGGGTAATCTCTGAAACTAGAGAACCGTTTTCAAAAGTGATGGTGGCAAATCGATGGTGACAGTATCTGCTCCAACATAGGCTATATTTTATGTCGGTGCCACTACTCCTGGGGAGTGCACGAGCAAAAAACGTTCGAAAATTTTGATTTTTTCTATACTGAAGGAGCTAGAAACATGAAATTAGGCATGTAAGTTACTTATAAGATGTAAATGCTCTCTAAGAACAAATTCAAAAAAAAATCGAAATTTAAAAGGGTGAGAGGAGCAAAAAGCGTTCCAAAAACATTCTAAATTACAACTTCTATGGAATCTCTGGAACTACAGAACCGTTTTCAAAATTGATTGGTGCAAATTGATGGTGACAGTCCCTGATCCAACATAGGTTATATTTTATGTCAGTGCCACTACCTCCAGGCGAATGCAGGAGCAAAAAACTTTCTAAAATTTCGAATTTTTTTTATACTGAAGGTGTTAGAAACAGGAAATTTGGCATGGTAGTTACTTATATGCTCTCTAAGAGCAAATTCTAAAAAAATTGGAAATTTAAAAGGGCGAGGTGAGCAAAAAGCGTTCTAAAAACATTCTAAATTACCTTTTCTATGGAATCTCTGGAACTACAGAACAGTTTTCAAAAGTGAGGGTGGCAAATTGATGGTGACAGTTTCTGCTCCAACATAGGCTATATTTTATGCCGGTGCCACTACTCCTGGGGGTGCAGAAGCGAAAAACGTTCTAAAATTTTATTTTTTTATACTGAAGATGTTAGAAACATGAAATTTGGCATGGTAGTTACTTATAAGATGTAAATGCTCTCTAAGAACAAATTCTAAAATAATTCGAAATTTAAAAGGGTGAGATGAGCGAAGAGCGTTCTATAAACATTCTAAATTACAATTTCTATGGAATCTCTGGACTACAGTACTGTTTTCAAAAGTGATGGTGGCAAATTAATGATGACAGTCCCTGTTCCAACATAGGCTATATTTTATGTCGGTGCCACTACCTCCAGGGGAGTACAGAAGCAAAAAACTTTCTAAAATTTCGATTTTTTTTATAATGAAGGTGTTAGAAACATGAAATTTGGCATGGTAGTTACTTATATGATGTAAGTGCTCTCTAAGAACAAGTTCTAAAAAAAATCGAAATTTAAAAGTGTGAAATGGGCTAAAAGCGTTCTAAAAACTTTCTAAATTACAATTTCTATGGAATCTCTGGAACTACAGAACCGTTTTCAAAACTGATGGTGACAAATTGATGGAGACAGTCCCTGATCCAACATAGGCTATATTTTATGTCGGTACCACTACTCCCAGGGGATGCAAGAGCGAAACACGTTCTAAAATTTCGATTTTTTTTTATTCTGAAGTTGTTACAAACATGAAATTTGGCATGGTAGTTACTTATAAGATGTAAATGTTTTCTAAGAACAAATTGTAAAAAAAATTCGAAATTAAAAAAGGATGAGATGAGCGAAAAGCCTTATAAAAACATTCTAAATTACAATTTCTATGGAATCTCTGGAACTACAGAACCATTTTCAAAACTGGTGGTAACAGTCCCTGCTGTAACATAAGCTATATTTTATATCGGTGACACTACGACAGGGGGGGGGGTGTGAAAGAGCAAAAAACATTCTAAAATTTCAATTTTTTTTTCGAGATTAGTATGGTTTAAGTGTCATTGCATGAGCATATCAGGCAGGGGGTTTCCATCACCATCTCAGAATTTATTTTTTTTTCTTGTGTTGCCTTGCCCAATGAAAGAACAAATCCTGAACATTTTTGTTATATCTCTTTTAGTTTTGGAGTTAGGGGGGTCACCCCCTAGACGAGGGCGTAGAAAAAATTTTGTGTCATTTTCCCCACTTAATTCTCTCAATTGTGACTGGCTCTGATGTGCTTCAGAGATTGTTTGTTCTCTAACTGATACTATACCTTGAACATTAACATCTCAAATTGAAAATTCATTTAAAGATGGTCAGAGCCCCCAAATAGGGCCCCCCAAAGTACCCCTAATTTCGTAAAAAATCAGTTTTTAAGAATGCTTTAAATCTTGGCTCTGATGTGATACAGAGAAAATTTTTGCACAATGTAGTTAGACATTTCCATACAAAGTGAATTTAAGCCTTATATTTTTTTAAGTCCCCAGAGCCATTCGGTGTGGGGGCCCAAACGTGGACCTGAACGCTAATTTATGTAACTTCAAAGCATTGGTGTAGACCTCCTACATGAAAACTTTTTGCATGGAGTTGTAGCATCAACATAGTCGTTTCATATTATGAAAAAATATATTTTGAAGGAGCCACCATTTAAAAAAAATCCAATAAAGTACACAGGTGTTGACGGGGATAATTAAGTGTTTGAAGCACTCTTTAAAAAATATATATAACTATCAAATATTTAGTTAATTAATAAATAAGAATAAAACTATATATTTTGTAAATGCAGAAAAATATAAATGGCAACAGTGTTTACAAGAATAAAAATAATTATATAAAAGTAACAAACTGAGTTGCAATGCTGTTAAGTGGTGGCCATTTTGAAATCTTTTGTTATGTTAACTTGGTTATTTTAGTGAGAAAGACTGACTTAGTACGTTTTAAAAGGTAAGTTTTAGAAAATGTATCTTGCATATTACCTAAAACACTTATTCAGGATAAACTTTTTGCATGTTTTTGTGTTTGTTACAAAATAATTAAAAGATAAATTTATAATTTGGAATAAAAAATTATGTGAGATAAAACAGTTCTATTGTTAGGCAAACAAAACAAAAAAGGATTACCTTTGTAAACCTGCAATCAGTCTGAAAAATACTTCTAATTAATGAAGGTAATTTTCAGTCACACCTGGAAGTAATTTTCAATGGAAAATTGCCTTTTTTTTTTTTTTTTACATAATTGAAAACAAGTTTCAAATTGCATTATAAGTCTCAATTTATATTTTTTCATTGAAATTGTTGTTGAAATGTTATAAGAAAAAATGACTAATCTTTTAAAATTTATTTTCTGAAAAACTTTTAAACTTTCCGAAAAGTAGTTGTAAATGGAATATGCAATTTTTCTCCACCTAACTCAATCTATTTATGTGTATTACATTCTGCTTTGCATGCTATTTTTCATGGAAAGAAACAATATTATGGATATTGACATTACTTTTTCAGGTAACCTGCAAAATCTAAATTCAGCATCTGAGATATTTTCAGATTGTTGACTAGGGTTTACACAACAGAATGGCTAAAGAAAAACAAAAGACGGATTATAGTTTATGTATTCTTTCCTCACTAAACTCGTGTGGTTCTTCATGCAAAAATAGAATATAAAAAATTAGCCTCCTCAAGTTAAAAAATCTGGATCGACAAATCCGTGGACCTTCAAAAAGTACACTGACAGAAAAGGATCTTATATTACAACGTGTATCTGCATTTGTGAAAATTGGAAAGCTCTGTATTATTGTGAATGAAGGAAGTGAGGTATGTCCACGTCACCGTGATTACTGGGGTGTTTACTTCTAAACTGGTAGCAAATGTTACCATCCTAATCATCTTGGTATTGTCCGTAAACAGAAAACATCTGTGACATGTGCTTCATCAAATTTATGCCAATGGATGATTGCAAAATATCATGGTCAATTTGCAAGTGGATTTGGTATCTGTGCCAAACATAGAATTGAAGAGGAAAGAGCTGGTAAAGGGTTCTTAAATCCTCTAAAAAATAAATTAAATCTTAAATTTTTTTGTGAATAATAATTCTTAATGAATATCAACTGTACTTTTACTACACTAGCTTTTTCCAAGATTGATAAAGCCATAAATATTGTATTATGTAGTCTTAACGAGAAATCTTACATAAAATATTTTCATTTACCGATACTTTGTTACAGTTTCTTTGTTCGTTAAATTTATTTTCTCTTTAGCTATAAAGTTTGGAAATTAGTATAGATATTTTTTATGTGAACATTTATAATATAGCATATAATTGTTAAAGTACAGTAAGCTCTTAAATTTATTGAAGACTGTTCTCTATCAGGAAATAATTTTTGCAAACATAAAAACTGAGCATAGAAGTAAATCATAAGGAATTACAACAAATTCTGTTGAAATATGTTTAAGACATCGTATGTTTTACTAAATTATTTTCTTCTATTTTGGCGAGTCTATTAATTTCAAAATTCCATTTTTCTTTACCATGTATGGGGAGCTAATGAGCCTGATCCAGTATTTAATTGAAATATAATATAACTCATAGCTACTGTTGACTAAAAATCATTAATAACAAGAACAGATAAGTAAAATGGAAGAGAGTGGTAAAGTTAGTGAAAATGAGGGTAATGCATCTCATGAACAACATCATGACTTAAACAAAAGAACTATGTATGAGAAATCCTCGATATTAGAACAAAATATTTCAACGACACCAACAATGGTCCATCTGAAAAAATACATAGTAGATCATCAATCGAGTACCAGTGAAGATGAAGCTGCAGATTTCGCTAGCGACTCAAGAATCACAAATAATAGAAAACCACGACTGGTCCCATCCAGATTCAAATTTACATCGACACCAAATACAGAAGAATATAGATTCAACAAAAAAATGGCTCAAATGGAAAACATCCCAGAACTTATAGATATATACGTAAAACTGAACGCAAAAAGGCACAAGGGAGTGTCGAGTGAGAAAAAGAAATACCTAGACATGATATTCTCCAAATCAACGAAAATGTACAATGGCCACAAAGAAAATCTTAAAAACGTAGAAGATATACAAAATAAGAACCAGAAAAACGAACAAGTACAACTCCTCAACAAAATTATTAAAGATCAACTAAAGGTAATCAATGAACAAGAAAGTAAATTAGCTGCCAGTGGAACAGAAATTAATGAGAGCTATATAAAAATGCAGGAAGAAACAGCCTTGAGAGAACGAAACTTATCGGACGAGTTGGAAAAGAAAGAAAAACAACTACAGAACATTATAGAGGAATTGGAAGTGAAACAAAACTTATTGGAAGAACTTCTAGAGAACAATAAGAAAGAAACAACGACATCCGATATACAATTGATACTCGAGAAATTGATGAAGATAGAGAAAACAATAACAAGGCCAAAGGAAAAGATATTGATAAATACAAAGGAGATGCAACAGGAGGAAGAGGCGGCCACATCAGATCAGAGAGAAACATTAAAGAGCTTGCACTCCAGAATCCATCTACAAAATAAAATCCACAACAGGGAAATGAAGAATCAGCGGCAGATTTCAAGTTCAGCAATTCTAATTAAGAGGAAGTCCACAACTAATATCACACTAAATGAAATCAGACTTATACTAACAAGAGAAATAAAAACATCGTCAAATACAACCAACATATATTGTGCAATAGCTAAAGATAGAAACACTCTAATAATCAAAACTACATCAGACGACCAAACGACTGAACTAATGGAAAGTATCGAAAACATAACATCACTTAAAGACATAATAGAAATAACGTATAAATCCACAAATTTAAAGAAATTTATCATACTAGGGATTCCAGAAATACTAGAAGAGAAAACAATATTACAAAAGTTGGAAAGCTTCTACAATCCAGAAACTCCAGTAGCAGTCTTCAAAAAGATAAAGAGAAACGGAAAATACCAACTAATCCTGGAGGTCGAGGAATATATAGCAGCCCATATGCTAAAGGAACGAAAAATTCAATTTGGATTCTCTACATGTAGGGTTAGCACCTACCTGCCTATAATCAGATGTAGCAACTGCCACCGCTTTGGACATGCTAATACAAACTGCAGATCTCAAACGTCCTGTAAATACTGCACGAAAAAACATGCTTCTTCTGTTTGCCCATTGGCTAAATTCCCCAAAAAACATCAATGCGTAAACTGCTCAGGAACGCAGGGCGGCTTTCCTCACTCGGCTGACTCTTCCGAATGTCCAGCCTTCCATTATTACATCCAACAGAGAAACATCTACGCACAACAACAGTTTATATATTCAACATAGACAATATTCATCCAACCCCAATACAGCATAAAACCTCAGCTTCATCCAATACAATAGTTAACAAAATTGATAATAAAATCGACAAACTGACCTTTCTTCAAATAAACTTACAAAAATCTAAAGCAGCAACTGGGAATATCATGGGCCATGCCAACAAGAATAAGATCCTAGTGTTGCTGATTCAGGACTATTATTCACAGGAAGGAAAAATATGGGCAGTCCCCTCCAACTCTTGGCAAACCTTCACATCGGAAAACAATACAGCTGCAATCATAGTAACACGCCCTGATGTGGAGGTAGTTCAATGTTACAGCGACCATAATTCAGTTTTCGTGAATCTAACATCATCTACAGAACCAATAACAATAGAATCCTGTTACTCAAAACCATCAGGAGACTTTCGAGAGGACTTAAAATGGCTGGACTTCTTCATGCACCTTCAGCATC
Source organism: Maratus michaelseni (assembly GCA_963931845.1). Taxonomy (NCBI): domain Eukaryota; kingdom Metazoa; phylum Arthropoda; class Arachnida; order Araneae; family Salticidae; genus Maratus; species Maratus michaelseni. The sequence goes on from OZ007588.1 coordinate 158,255,234, forward strand.
TGATTTTGGGAGCAGATCTCAACGTGCACTTGTCATTGTTCGGCTACCAAAAGGAGGATGAACGGGGATCCATCCTAACATACCTACTACTCTCAAAGAACTTAACACTCATAAACGATACGGAATCACCACCTTCGTTCATAGGAGAGCCGGGTTGTCCATGTCGGGGAAACCCAGATGTCACCGTGTGCACTCAGGATCTAACCAACTTCGTCGACTCCTGGTTCGTGGATCCAGAATTCGTATCGCTATCTGATCATAGGTATATTTGTTTCTCTCTTTCATTAACACCTTCAACAATAGATCTCAAAAGGTTTAAAACAAAGTATACAACCTCAAAAAATTTAACAAATTGTTCAGACCTTTGGCCACGGACTTACACACTAAACTAACATCGGTTGACACCTATGACAAATTGGATAATTGGCTAGAAGACTTCAATATCAAAATTAACCAAACATGTCAAAAAACATTAAAAACTAAAAAACATAAACTATACCCAACTTTTGACTGGTGGACTGACGCGCTACGATCCCACCGAAACAAAATATCAGCTCTAAGGAAAAGATGGAGATGATCGGGTGACTCAAAATGGAGAACGCTCCTACAACGTGAGCTAGCGCTATAAAAAAAACACATAAAAAGCGAAAAATTAAATTCCTGGAGAAAATTCTGTAATAATACAAAAGAAACCTTTGGGCAGGCGTTTAAAATTGCAACAAACAAAAACTTATCAAACCAACACTTTATTCACACATCCTTGGAAGGTTCTTCACCTTACATTACAAAACTAGAAACATTTCAAAATCTTTTAACACATCATTTTCCAATAAATCCAACTGTTCTGTTACTTTTAGCCCCAGCAGGGGAGATAGTCCCCTCCCCACCACTCTTCTCAAAGAAAGAAATAAAAACAGCATTAACTGAACAAAACAATCTTAAAGCCCCTGGTCACGATAAAATAGATGCATACCTCATAAAAAATCTTTTCAAATCATACAAATACTTAATTCGTGATCTTTTCAATAAATGTTTAAATTTAAATTATTTCCCAAAAAATTGGAAAATAGCTAACGTTATATTTTTCACAAAAAACAATAAAAACCCTAAACTCCCAACCTCATATAGACGCATTTGCCTTCTCCCGATGCTGGGCAAAATCCTAGAACGCATGTTTAAACATAGACTAAATTACTCTCTAGAAAACAATAACTACTTACATAAATCTCAATTTGGCTTCCGTGAAGGAAAAAGTACAGTACAATTACTTAACAGATTAAAATATAAAATTAATAATTATCTAAAATCAAATAAATACTGCGCGCTCGTCTCATTTGACATTGTGGGGGCGTTTGATAATATTGACTGGACAACATTGGGCAGAATTCTCAAAGCCCTGCCAGTCCCAAAATATCTTATAAACTTTCTCCTAAGCTTTCTTTCAGACAGACTCATCATTACCGATTACCTAAATAATAACATTAAACGTCCTACTTCCCAAGGTTGGCCACAGGGATCGTGTCTCGGCCCTCTCCTGTGGGTCCTTGTGGCCAATCAAATACTAAAAATATTCTACACTAAATTCACTAATCTTTATGCCTTTTGCGATGATTTCAATCTTATTATAAGCGCAAACAATAGAAGAGATTTAGAATCGCAGGCGAATGAAAGAATTGCCCTTTTTGCCCAATTATGTGAAGACCTCTCGCTAAAAATATCATCAGATAAAACATCGTACATTCTGTTGGATAAAAATGCCTTGGTGAGTCGTCCACCAACCTTTAAATTAAATCAATCCAATATAAAAGGTGTAACCGACTTAAATATCTTAGGTATAACATTCCAATCAAATCTTAAATGGGATAAACACATCCAAAAAATTAAAAACAAAAAAGTATTATTAACATCTTCAATAAAACGCGTTTTTTCAGCCACATGGGGAGTGGATAGATCACTCCTTAGAACCTGGTACATCACAGTCTTAGAGAAAATAATAGATTACGGCTCGGAGGTATGGTTTGACGATTTAAGAGTTATTGACAAACGTAACCTCCAGAGCATACAAAGATTATGTTTAATATCAATAACAAAAACATATAAAAATACTTCAACTCACACATTACAGACACTACTTGGTATTCCACCATTTTTACTAACGTTAGAACATAAAAACATAAAATATAAAATATTAAACAACACAGATATATTATTAAAAGTTAATAAGGTAATAACTAAAAATGACATAGAAGAAAAGCTTTACAAATACACAATTAACCCAGAAAACTTAGACACATAGTAAAATATCTCATTGTATGTGACGAAATGAAAATACCTATAATTGCCGAAACGTCAGTGAAGTCTCACTGTGGAGACGCAAAAAAGTTTTTGGTGTCCGTCTTCCTGTCGGTCTGTTTCACGATAACTGCCGCAAAAATTATCCGATTAGGTTGATTTTTGGTAGGTATGTTGGTGAGGTATCCGGAATTATCTGTATAGTTTTTAGTTACATTTGGTTCATTCGAAAAATATAGAACACTTCTTTTTAGGTCATAATGCTTTCCTATGGGAATGCAGACGATTTTTAAATTTCATTTTTAACTGAAATGAAAACCCCATATTTGAATAATGGATCTTAACTTAAAATTATGGATGTTAACTTTTTGATATGGAGGATTTAAATGTATCCATAGAAAATTTGCCGATACATTTATTAGAATTTAGAAATTAATTGTTTAAAATATTGGAAAGATTTTTGAATAAAACTTTTATTCTCATATCTTTTACAAATTTTAAAATGCATTTCGCTTTACTTTGCTCTGTAATTTATAATTATATTGAAACAATATCCAAATAATAAAATTCAAATAAATCGCACTATTTTGCTGCAATACTTTATTAGCAAAATATATTATTTTCAGGTGATTTTCGTATTCAATTGACATAAAAGAGAATTTAATTTGATACAAGTTGTCGTTTACCTACTATAGAATGATAAACGAAATACTTTTTCCAAACGAAAATTACAAAAACACTGAACGTGTAATATGGATTCAAGTCTCGTAGTATGAGTTTACATTTGTATATATATATATATATATATATATATATTTCTTAGATGAGATATTATTCATTTACTAGAACAGATGTGGGTGTTTCGTCGTTGAAAAGTTAAAATAATTTTTAAAATATGATAAAATCGCTCGTAAAAAGAGGTGGTTAATCTAAAGAAATTTGAGTATTAAAAATATCCTGAAATATTACAATTATTGGAAATTGAGACCATAAAAGCTATCACAAAAATACTTTATAGCGCCAAATCACATTTACTCTTTAGTGAATTGGCAGTGTGCACGATTATGAATAATTATCCAATATGTTTAAAAGTTTCCAAATATGCCTATTTTGGGGAGATTTTAGTATGATCTTGCCATCGAGTTAAATCAGGATGTACTTAGGTAAAATAAATATTATAGAATGAGCTTCGAAACTGTCTTTTCGAAACAAAAATTGTAATAATGCTAGATTTCTAAAATAGAGATAAGTAAAAATAGTAGATTCAGTTTACATTTTATGTTGTTTTTGTACATGAGATAGTATTCAACTTATCCATCAGGTGCAGGTGTTTCGTGGTTGGCAGGTAAGTAAATATTGCTATTTGTGATTTAGAATAACATGAAATTATTTTCGGGATTGTTGCTTATCCCATTAAAACCACCGTGTAGAACGAAATCCAAAATATACTCGATCCATTCACACAATGAATAGTAAATCACGGATATAAATTTAATAAGATATCGGTGGGTTCAGGGGGGCAGAGCCCCCTGAAGAAATGTATTTTTTAATCTAAAAAATTACAAGAATAAGAAGTTCATAAGAATTTCAGATTATCATTGCATAAACCGTGTTTAACTTAACGCTTCTAATTTCTGAAACCTCCGAATTATTTTTTTTTTTGCCTATAAATATGTATGCAATATACACAAAATAAATTGCGGATTGAAAGATTCTTAATATTATGAAAAGCGAGATTAAAAAACAGTGACTTTCAGAGATGAAGTTGAGGCTACTGATCTGCAGATTTACTAATATTAGATAATATTTTCTACCCGAAAAAAAAATCATTTACATTGAATAAAAGTTACGTTGAAATTATATTTAACTGAAATTAAATTCTGAACAAAATAAACTTCAAAACTTTATAGAATTTATAAAATGTTATTTATGGAAATCTAAAATTAAAAGAAATATTTTTATTCAACGAGGCAAAGTGACATTATTTTAAATTATTTCATCTGTATACTTCGTACAAGAAGCACTTATGAATAGACATTATATAAATAAAATTTCAATCATTGAAAATGAAAACCCTGCAAATTAAATTTTAAGAGTCATTTTTTTATGTTTGTTATAGTTAAACGCACGGAATTAAATTCTCATTTTTATTTTTCTTACAAAATGTACAGAAAAAGCGATATTATATTCGAACTGATGGTGATTTTTAAACGAGAAAAAAAGAATGACAAAATTAAATTAAAACATATACTCAATAATTAATTAACTATAAACAATATATTTTTTTATTCTTTATTGTCATTACTGTTTCCATTTCAAGAGAGAATTTATTACACAATAATAGTTATGAAACATTACTCTTCTTTATTAAACATATATGTATATATATATATATATATATATATACTAAATTAAGGTATTTTAAACACTCTCATTTGGATTTGTTTCATTATGGATTAATTTTATATATATTTTAAAATAATGACTCTTTTATCATTATTACTTTTTTTGTGATGTACAATTGCTACATTCATTGAATTCCACCATCTCATTAAGAAATATTTTACTTGACGTGAACATTATATTCATCAAAATACATTCATTTTTATTGACTATAAGACCTGAATAATGTAAATATGTATTTACTACAGAGCTATTGAAGACACACGTATAAAGTTTACCTATTGCAAAAAATCAATTTATTAATTCGTGGGATAGTATTCCACCGCTTCTGTGTGACATCCAACATACCTCCTGTTGAATTATCCCGTGTAAATGAATAATATCCCTGAATTGTTTTTTGTTAAAATGACGTATTCTCAGAATCGGAAAGTGTATATTACGCATCCAAATATAAATTAGATTTTTAATTATACATTTGCATCTGGTAAAATATTGAAAGTCTAACTTTATTTAATTCTACAAAAAAATTCATTTTGTTTAAATTTTTCATAAAATTACAAATTTATTTTAAAAGTGAAGATCTCTCAATGTGTTTTGATACGTTGCATTTTCTATGTGTTGATATTTTTGAACTGTGACTTACGTTAAGAAAAATGTTTGTTGATGAGGCATTTTCATGTAAATCCGAAACGTCCAATTTTAATATGTTTTTAATGTTTTATGTAATTGTAATGTAATGTCTGTAATTTTAATGATTTTAATATTAATAAAACACTATTCAAACCTATATAATTAAAAAATTGCTACAATGAATTCTACTAGTTTCAATTGCACCAATTTTTTACAATATCTTACTTTATTTAATTCTACAGAAAAAAAATCATTTTGCTTAAATTTTTCATAAAATTATACATTTATTTCAAAAGCTAAGATATTTAAATGTACATAGTTCAAATAATAAAACACGATTCAAAACAAAACAAAAATGCTGCAATGAATTCTTCTAGTTTCAATTGCACCATTTTTTAATTGTACATTTAATAACACATACATACAAACAAATATTTACCGTATGTGTTATTATAATCTGAAAAATCCAATTATATTATTATAAATTTAGTTTCTTACATAAATCAACCACATTTCTCTAATAATTGGTTTTTTATGACACAAAACATCTAAATCTAACAATATTTTCACGATTTTGCAACATTTATGCTTATAGTATAAATAAGATCATATAAAATGTCTAAAGAAAATAACTTTATTTATGTCTACATTCTTATAATTTCCAATATGTTTTAGTCACATTATTTATCCAGTAAATATTGAATGTAATAAATATTGAATGTAATAGATATTTACCATAACTAAGTACAGTCGAGTGCCGATAAACTGAGTTGATCGGGACCGACTCCACCTCGGATTACTGAAAATTCGGATTATACGGACTACATTATAGAATTGAAGAGAAAAATTCAATTTATTATTTACACATAAAACTAAAAAATAGAGAGATCAAATAGCGAAAAAATAACGAGCACACAGACTTGTAAATATAAAAACGTATTTTAAATAACTACGTATTATTAATAACAACACACTTACTTGATTTAATTTTTAAAAAATGAACCTACAATTGTTTGTTTTTGAGCAGAAAATCTCCTTTTTGGTGCTTTGTCTCGCAAGCTTTTCAAAAATAAAACGTCACGGGGTAAAGCATCTGGTTGCTGCTCAATATAGAGAAGGGCAACATCTAACGCTGTCGTGCCTTCTACATGCGAAATTATCTTCTCCGTTTGATCGTTTAAATCTTCAGTTTCATCAATTTCTTCTTCTTCGGTAATCATATGAATTATTGCATCGTCGGTAATTTCATCTTCCTCATCACCGTAAAGCCATTCTTCGACGCAATCATTTGTTACTCTTCACAGCCGGGAAGCTTGAAAATTTCATTTTTAATTTCAAAATGTTCTTGATTTTCTTTTTCTTTTTCTTATTATCTGAGAGGTCTTTAGTTGTCAAGATATTATGCCAGCTGTTCTTTATTGTCTCCAATTTAATTTTCCCCATAATTCAGCAAGCCAATACATAGCATATTTGACTTTAATTTTTTTGATTTGTTGAATCAAAGATGCTGTGTATTCTTCCAAAACATGCGAAAGCATAATTTTTGGGTACTTCAATTTAAGATCATTGATAACCCACTGGTCCATAGGCTGAATAAGTCTAGTAACGTTCGACGGTAAAGACATGACTTTAATATTTCCACTTTTCAAATCTTCTTCTTCAGGATGTGAAGAGGAAAGAGGAGTGCTTGACGAGGAAGCTTTTTTACTTCTAAATGCTTTTCTACTTTTGGTACAAATTCATCGAAAAACCATTGTTTAACAATATCTCTATTCATCCAAGAGTTCTTTTGGTTCGTATAAGAAACTGGTAGGTCTTGAATAGCAATGTTTTTTTTAAAGCACGTGGATTTTTCGATTTTCCAATCACCAATAAGCGTAGATTGTGCGTCCCTGACGCATTGGAGCAACACATCACAGTTAATCTTTCTTTACTTTGTTTAAAGCCAGGAGCAGATTTATCTTTTCTGGAGACTAGGAATTTAGTAGATAGTCGTTTAAAATTCAACGCTGTTTCATCACAGTTGTACAATTGCTCTTCAGTGAGATTTTATTTTATCATTAAATTGTTTAATTCAGTACGAAACTTATTTTCAGCCTCAAAATCCGATGAAAGTTTCTTTCGTAAATAGCAATCTGGCGAACTCCATAACTTTTTTTAAATTTTTTTCCTGCAACATCGGACCAGATATCAGCTCAGCATGCCTTTCGACCTTTTTTGAGAAAACCACATAAAGAGAGCCTCACTTGTTGTTTTATAATCACTTCCACGCATTGTTCTTCTGTTGTTTAAACAATCATCGGGTGTTAGATCTCCGGAACTCCACTTTTCAATTTTTGCACGATTCCTTCTCCAGTCACCTACTGTCATTTCTGCAACACGTAATTCCTTTGCATTTTTCTTAATACTTTATCCCGCATGTAACCGTTTTAAAGTTCGTCTTTTAACATCTAACGAAATACACACTTGTTTCCTTTTCCCGCTCATTCTCCTCATAAACGTATGGTAACTTCTATTAGTTCTCGAACTGAAATTATACACATGTCGGAACAGGCTGATCGAAACTGCAAAGCCTCCCTATTTACTGCGCATTCAGTTCTATCTGAAATGATAATCGGGATTGACAGTTCAGCGTTAAAAAAAATCGCCAAATACATTACGAAATGCCAACAATTCGCACATGCTCAGTAGCATTTCAAAAGAATCCGTTAAAAGATAAAAATATATTTTTGTTTATTTTTTCTAAATAAGAATGAAATTAAAACAAATAATGAAAGAAAAACGAAGATTTAAAATAACATAAATAAATTTAGTAATATATAAAAAAGTTAGAACAGTTTAGCTTTGTTTTACTTTCTCCATTTGGTAACATATCTATTTACATTGTAAAATATTAACGGTATATTAAAATCATCTGAAATTATTCATCGGGAGTTTAATAGGAAATGAGGAAATGTAGAACATATATATACTTTTTTTAATATTTGTCCATTTAAACTTTTAGAATATTTTATTCTTGTTATATTCTTTCAAGCAATTCAAGCAAAAAAGTTTTTTTTTTTTTAAAGCCACTTCCAATTAAGCGGAGCTCGGAATAAAAGGACTCGAATTAGCGGGACTCTACTGTAATTGTAAAAGATATAAAGAAATGAAATTGAAATATTATTTTAAATATCGACATTTTCTTACATTTTTAATAAACTTTGGTAACTTTTACAGCCTAAAACAATATTGTTTAGGCATTTAATTATGCATACGGCTTGTAATTAATAATGATATTTTAAATGCACCAATTTAATAATAATGCCAAAAACATAATTAAAAATTTCCAACGTTTAAAACATTATTAAATTAATGGACAATTTCAAAGAATCACTGATTGACTTCATTTGAAATTTTTATTCGGAATTTTATGAGATGTCTTTATATATTTAAATGTTAATTCTGACCTTTTTCTTTAAATCGGTAAATTAATCGTCATTGCCATCATAATGAATATCATTTAAATTTAAATGTTTTTGTTAGTTAGATTTTTTTCTTAAATAAAATATTAATATTCTTCCTCGGATTATCAACAGTTATTGGTTTGTAATATGTATTACTTTTAAAAGTGGTTAGAAAACTGTTTTATAGAAGGGAGAATTGTGTGATAGATTATGTACATCTTGTTTAATGCCAATAATTCCATAGAGACGTATTTTAAAAGCGATATAAACAAGGTGATTGTGGCCGAAAATTCAAACAAATATAAATAAAATTTCGGATTAAAAAATTTCAAGGTATGTAGTGTTATCATTAATACAACACTGTTGTAGGAAGATCCTACGACTACAGTTGTAGTGGGGTAATATTTCGACAATTAATAATTCCAAAATTTATTATAAATAATTTTTTTAATACATGAAAAGACTGATGTGCTTTCTGAAATATATTGCATTAAGAAAAACATCCTTAGCTGTAAGATGAATCATACGACTACAGTTTTAGTATTGTAATATTTCAAGAATTAATAATTCTAAAAGCTAATATATGTAGTATTTTTAATACATACAAAGAATGATGTGCTTTCTGCAGTAGATATTGAATTAAGAAAACATCCTTAGCATAAATTGCGGAAAAGTAAATAACTATAAAGAATGTGTGTGTGATTTTTCTATCTATACTAAATAAATACATTAATTTAATTGCAGCAATTGTAAATGTCTGACAACTATATTAATAAAAATACTAGATATTCTTTTTCCAGGAATGTCTAGACTCTTAATCTCGCAAAGGGAATGAATTTAATATTTATCATATATTTAGTAACCTATGGTTATGTGCACTTTTAATGTATTTTCTATATTTCTTCCAGACTAAGACAATGACTATGTCTTTTGTTATATTTTTATTTTTAAATTTCTATTCATTTGCTCTTCGTGTTTGCACTTAGATATTTTCTATTATAGGGATGTCTAAAAAATATGTTGTTTCATGTTTATGTTGAAACGAGTGATAATTTTGATTTTATTTTCTCAAAATAATTTAATATTATAGTAAATACATACATAATAAATGCAGCCATGTTCTTCAATTAATATTCACGTGAGATATACTATACATAGACTAATTTAACACTCATATATTTAATTACATCAATTGAATCATGGCGATTATTTCGAAAAGCTTCACTTAAAATTCGATTATGAAACTATTAGGTGTTGAATACATAAATCAAAACCGATGTTGTTTTGAAAAATTATATTCAAATTTTCTCTAATTAAAAGAATATTTTTTATTTAAAAGTTTTATATTCTGATTTTTAAAAAAATGTGAAATCCTTATACATTTTATTTTAGATAACTCTTTTAAGTGAGTTATAAAGGAATAAGAATATTTCGAATATATGCATAAATGTTATATGCTATTTAATTGTTACTCTAAAATTTAATAAGTTATAAAAATAGCAACATATAATATTATATTTGGAACTCACAGTGCTTACAATTAATCATATATGATATATTATTTTTATCCCTCACTAAATAAATCTGAAAATACAATTCGGAGACTAAAATTCCATACTAAATTCAGGTTGTTTACAAAGAACGATTTACTGATAAAGCTAATTTAAACAAACATGCTGGTGATAGTGTGACACAATTACGAAAATGACAATAATGTAAAAGATAATGACAGTGAAAATAGCAATATCTGTTGGAAATAAGACTCTGATCCAAAGGTTCATATACAAATCCTCCGTCCTTACTGAATGTTTTCATTTGGATATATGTGAAGTTTGTTATAGTCTTATTTGATGTAATTTTTTTTTACTCAATTTACTCAATTTCCAAATTACATTCTGTTTTGTGTAAAAATTTAATGTGTGTGGGATTTTGCAAAATAAGAAAAAAAGTTGTAAAAAAGTTGTATTGGTAAAAAGTTGTATAAATAATGGTATCAAAAAAATTATTGTATATTCGTCATATTATCCCCTATGCTCGACAAGAGCACGAATAAGACATTTTCGGAAAAAACATATATTTTTAAAGCATTAAAATTAATAATCTCTCACGTCTACAGATGTAGTAACGTAATACGATAAATAATAATAATCTAAACACTATTATATAAATTTTGTATCACACGCTGCGATTTGCTTTCTGAAGAAGATATTATATTAAAATTGTTAGCATTAGTTTAAATGGCTCATAAAGAAACAAATGGATGCAAAACATGGCGACAATATACCAAACAGCAAGACTCATTGTATCACCTAGAAAAATTATTGATGCATTTTAAAACCATACCCGGCGTTAAAATCTAACTAAAGTACTAACAATGAATACTTAAAAAAATCCATTTACATAATATAAATTTAGTTGGCAGATAATAATTTTTTATGTATGTAATAAATATTGCTTTTAAAGTTTGGCTTAGTTTAATGCCACAGAGCACATAAACAACAATAAAAAAATTGTAGTGTATCTGAAAAAAAATAAACCCGTATGTTTATTGCGCAAACACCAAAACATTTCTAAACAAAATAACTTTAATTACAATTAATAGTTGTTATATCTTTCGAAACAAATTTGATAGTCATTTAATAGTTACAAATAATATTTTATGAAAAATATTTTACCATAACGAAAGAATCTTAAAGAGGATTAAAGCTGCATCATTCTTATAAAGATATGTTCGTTCAGTAGAAATGTAATACTTTGAACAATTTTCACAGTTAGAAAAAATATATACTTATAGAAACAATCTCAACAATAGAAATAATCTAAAAATAGATTAATTAAGCATGCGATGTGTTGTTTGTAATGGAAATTTCAATGCATAAATTTCGTAACAAATTCTACAAATGAAAAAATAAAATTCTTAATGCCTTCTAAATATAATGAACATTTCCAACGCCATCATTGTGCATCATATTCTTCATACTTTTTAAACTGATAATTAGGATTAGAATTTATACGTTTCGAAGACAATTTCGTAGCTTTTGTTGTTCATGCAGTAGATTACTTATTCACTTTAAAGTAATAAATTTCATTAAACTTTTCATATTTTTTAAATTTTGCCCTTTTTTATGAAATTCAATTATTTTTCTTAGATAAATAACATTTTATGATTTCTAATGGGTAACACAATAAGGCAAATGAAAATCCCTTTACATAATTGGAAATTATGTGCTTGTTTATTTCTGCAAACTAACAAAAATATTGTATAAGGGAGAATCAGGTTGATTTTTACTCAGATTGGTTGGTTATGACAAAGCTCATTTCTTCCATTGTATAAGTTGTGCCTACTCATAAATTCGTTTATACATGTGTTTAATCTTGTGTATTTATAAATATGATTTATATTATCATTCGCAGAAAGGTTTCGCTTCTGTCTTTAAAAAAGTTGTCTTCGTATGTGAAAATATTTAGTTTTACAGGTTGTTCTTTCCGTGCACATTGTAAAGGTAAAGGCCGAATGGGAATGATTGTAACAGCCTGAATGGGGAAAGTTTTCTCACGTGACAAGCAACCCCGGTCATAAAAACCTCATTGAAATTCAATTTCCTATCAGGAATAAAATTCACTCGTACCTTCTGATTGTAAAGGATTTAGAAACAGTACTATTCGAGAAGAACCTGATCTGTGTAGTAAGTAGGATCAGAAATGAGCATGTTTCAATTTGTCATGTAGCCCATCCTAATAACATGAATTGTATGGAATTGCTTGCTAGATATATTCAGTAAATGGTGCATGTGGATATAAATGGTAATAATTACGTAGCGTCAATCCTTAGACGCAGGACTCTAAATAGGCAATTGAAGAATGCGAAGATAAATAGAGTTGCAAAATTATGGGAGTGGTGAAATTTTTAGGAGGCAAAATGAGCATATTCACGTTTACACATGCATTAAAACTTTTCGCTATTTGCCTGCAAACCTGAAAAAAATTATATATCCCGAAAGAAATGCTATCTTTATTCATCATGAAAATTTAATGGCGTACATGATTGTTGGATAGAGGATAAATATAAAAGATCTTGGTCTAAGAAGTGTTTTAATGCCAGAGAATGTATTTTGAATGGGGAAACGATGAGAAACTTTGATACTCCCTCACTAAATTTCAATGGATCTAAATATACTAATCTCACTTTTGGAAGTCACCAAATTTTCTCATCGAAATCTACTTCGAAACATAAATATCGATTATATCAAGTATTTTCTACAATTTGGTAAAGCATGAAAATATGATGTTACTAACTTCTCCTGCCGCACCCAGTCAGAAAGATGCCTAAAACTAGTATCAGAAGCATTACAAAAGTTTGTGGACCAGAGTCAATAGATGGTTACATTAGAACAACGCTGCTACCCAGATTAATCATACAGTTTTCTCAAAACACACAATATACAGTTGTTCCCTTTAAAAAGACAATTTAAAATGGCAAGACTGGTGACTTGAAATCCGAGAATTTTACGATTATTGCCAATTTTCTACAGGAAATAATAATGTATGTATTATATATCTATACTTCTATACTATTATAGAATGAGGAAACGGTGACTGACTGAGTGACTCATCAACGCCCAGCCAAAACTACTAAAGTCAGGGTCACGCAATTTGGACTGTAGATTGCTGTTATGGCCTAGGCAAGCAATAAGAAGGGATTTTTGAAAATTCCCCCCCCCCCCGAAGGAGGTTAAATGGTGGTTCGAATGTTTTAGGTCATTTTGCCATATCTGAGCAGCAGTTATAGGTAGGAGTTTTAAATTCCAGAAAACAAATCTACTAAAAAAATGATTAAAAACCTATTTCAGCGATTTTAGAAATTTCCTCCAGAAGGGAGTTAAAGAGGGGGTGGTCGAATGTTTTAGGTCATTTCGCCATATCTCAGCAGCAATTATACGTAGGAGGGCGAAAATCAGGAAAACAAAGCTACTAAAAATGATTAAACACAGATTTCAGCGATTTCAGAAATTCACACCAAAGGGGTGAAAGGGGGTGGTCGAATGTTTTAGGTCATTTCGGTATATCTCAGCAGCAGTTATAGCTAGGAGAGCAAAAATCATGAAAACAAAGCTACTAAAACTGATTAAACATGTATTTCCGCGATTTTAGAAATTTCCATCCCGGAGGGGTTAAAGGGGGATGGTCGAATGTTTTAGGTCATTTTGCCATATCTCAGCAGCAGTTTTAGTTAGGAGCGTTAAAATCAGGAAAACAAATCTACTAAAAAATGAATAAAACAGGTATTTCAGCAATTTTGGAAATTCCCCCCAGAAGGTGGTTAAATGAGGGAGGTCGAATTTTGTAGTTCATTTCGCCATATCTCAGCTTTTATGTAGGAGGGCGAACTTAATTAAAAGAAATCTACTAAAAAATTGGTTACACACGTATTTCCGTGATTTTGGAAATTCCCCCAGAATATGGTTAAAGGGATTTTCAAAAGTTTTGGGTCATTTCGCCATATCTCAGCAGCAGATTTAGATAGGAGCGGGAAATTCTGGAAAACACATCTACTAAAAAATGGATAAACACGCATTTCAGTGATTTTAGAAATTTCCCCCGAAGGGTTTTAAAGGGGGTGGTTTCGAAAATTTCAGGACATTTCGCCATATCTCAGCAGCTGTTTTATGTAGGTGCGCGAAATTTAAGAAAACAAATGATTAAACACGTATTTCAGTGAATTTAGAAATCCCCCTCCCGGAGGTGGTTAAAGGGGGATTCGAAAGTTTTAGGTCATTTCGCCATATCTCAGCAACAGGTTTTGGTAGGAGCGCGAAATTCAGGAAAAAAATGTACTAAAAAATTACATTGTCTAATCGTGCAAAGCCGGGCCGGGCCGCTAGTATTTTATATTTTAGATAGATCACACACCATTCATGTGTTCATGTCTGGTTGGATGAAGAAAACACGAGGTGGAGTCACCTGTCTGTGGTTAGTGTTGTGTTGTTTTGAAAATATCGGAAATGATTCATCGTTTTTTTTTTTTTTTTTTTTTTTTTTTTTTTTTTTTTTTTTTTATGGTAAGCGAAGATTATCACGCTTTGCCTATGCTGCATTGAGGTTTCCATTTAAATAAATGAAACAATACTTATCCAAAATGCATTTCCTTTTATTTTTTTTTTGGTTGAAAAATAATATAAAAATCATTTTTTTTAATATAAAATTAATGTATTTGCGCTATCTGAAGATGTTATTCTGTTTCAAACTTTTTTTTTATAATATATTTTATCAATGTCATTGGCAACACTTTTCTACGCTACAACTTGCGAGAAAAAAATATTACAGTTATTTCTCTTTTTAATGCGATAAAATCTTAAATTCTTCACTTTTCGGAAATTTTCTGCGGCATGCTCGATTGGAAGATGTTATCTCAATTCAAACAGTTGCTGCTCCAAATTCAAGGAACTTTAATGGAATTTGAAATGTTAATATTTCAAAGCATTCGGTCCTAGAATGTTTCATATTATTATACCAAGCATATTTTTAAGGGGTTGGAAGGGGATTCATCATCTCGAATTTGCTTTTCATTTAAATTCTGATTTTATTCCGTAGAATGCTTTTCCAAACTTCAAATCTTCACTTCACCATAAGAGAGATAACTGACATCCAGTTGAATACCGAACTCTAATAATTTCATTAGGCTTGTGTTTGATTATTTCATATTTATGTACGCTACTAGACAGTAGTCAAGCATTTAAAATTCAATCAGTGATTTAAAAAACACATAATAAGTCAAAGATTTATTATTTTTCAGGAATCAATAAAAACTGAAATACACACAAATGCTAGAACTTTTTTCTGCTCACTGTATTTTTTATATCTTTCAGTATGTTTGTCAGTTATGAGATTTTCTTTCGTATATAAAATTAAAATATTAAAAAAAAAACAAATCTTAAGAAAAAAACCTTTACGTTGTTTTTGCATCAAATGGGATTTAGTAGTCCAGAAATGATAAAAAATGTGATATCAGTCATTATTTTATTAAGTACTTCACATCATACGCATAAAACATTTACGTCTCCATCTTAACAATAAACAATCGCGCAAATTCACACAGCACAACTTATCGTGTGATGTATTTTCAACACCCTATAACTTTAAATTTCTAGGAAAATAAAATCATGGTATGTGAAATTACAATCACCATATAGTACACTTAAAAAATAAAATAAAAACATAACGTAAGCAAGCATACTCGAGAATATTTTCCAACACCAGGCATTTGTAATACAGATAGTTAAATTTTTAGCATCAGAAGATGTACAAAACACAACAGGCAGAATAATTAAGCGTTAAGGAAGGATATTCGATGCATATTTTCCAAATATTACGAATTTTGAATTGCACTATCTCCTAATAGTAATATTCACATAATTAAAACGCAGAATTATAAGATTAAATAATGCGACGATTGCAACTAGAAAATAATTTTTAACTTATGATAATCGATAAAGTGATATTTTCAATGAAAGTTTTAAATATGTTTTTCCTTTATAAAATGTTTATTATGAATGTTGATGTTTAAATCCTTGTAGAATTGTTTTAACAGTCGCATTCTTCATATATTTTTCCGTTTTTTTTTAGAATAATATTCGTTTCTTTGAAAACTGTTTTTTTTTTTCGAAAATTAAGTATTAAACAGACAATTTTAAATTTTTTATAGTTAAAAATTATTGAAAAGGAAGTTCAAATTTTTTATTGTTGTTTATTTACATTGGTTTATTTATTTATTTTTTACGCGCAAGTGTATATTCTGCGAAACATATGCTAAGCACTTACCTAAACTGATTTCGAAATGTTATTTTCCCAAAAGAAAGACATTTTATATGATAAAAAATCCAAAACATCAAGCCTTATCGATATACATTCCAATCACGATCATGCCTACGCATAGAATAGTAATTTGTCTTCCATAGAATTCTGGAAGATAAAAAAAATCTTTGCAACGTATCAAAGATAAAAGGAACACGATTTTGGCCTATGATTTTACGTTCGATTAATTACCTTTCATAGGATCAAATATAATCTGCGTATAAATTTTCAAGTGTTATAGATTTCGGTACATATAAAATGTATATGCATAAGTGAACAGTTACACTGTAAAAAAAAATCCCCAGGTTACTACATTTTTTTAGTAAATTTTTATTTCACAGAATTTGTTAGTAACCGGTATTGTAAACTGGAATCTTTGATAGCTGTTTTCTAATAATTCTTACGGGGTTTCTTTCGACTCAGTAAGAATACATTTTTTTTTTAGTAATTGCAAGGATCAATGAGAAAACGAAACATTTTTCAATAAATCAACCTTTTTTTTTTTTTTTTTTTTTTTTTACAATGCAAGCAGATTACATTTATAACAAATTAAATTATACCTTATTAAAATATATAACTAGCTTTTTTTGTTAGTATTTACCCATTTTTGTCTTTTATCTATACACTTAAAATAATTAAATCAAGATACCCTATGTAAAGTCTTATATTATGTATAACAAGATGTTATACGTAAAACAAAGAAAAGTAAGCTATCATATTCGAATAATATCTCTCATAAGTATATACTTAAAATATTTATTAATTATCTGTTTCTAGATAAAAGTAAAAGAAGTGTTATCAAGGTAGCTTTTCAAAACTATTTTTTAATTAATACATTTATCTAAATAATTTAATTAGTACATCGATATACCTAGACAAACGAGACATTTTTAACAATAATAATTTTCAAATATTTCTCACTATACATGCTACCAAATCGTATTTGGAAAGATAAATTTCCTGTATATGCAGTTTTAAAGGATCCATGGCTAATTATAATGAAACTTGAGTTCATTACCATTATTCATATTCTCTCAGCAGATTACTAATTCGAAACAAGTCTTCAACAAATAAATTCCAGGATTTCTAAAGCTTTACATCGATTTAAATTATCAGGGTTTATCTTTCAGTAATTTAACTTTCAGAAAGTTAAAATAATAAATTCAATCAGAAAGGGAATATTGACTTTTTCAATTCTCATTACTTTCCTGAAGAAATATCTTGAATTCTTGATCTTTATTATTGACTTTCACTTACTTAGCAGTGTCGAGCAAAGTTTCGTTTAAACTAGCTTTAAAATGACGCATAGAAAATTAGAATAGAGGAATTTCTTATTCTCAATTTATTATATATTTTTCAGTGCCGCATTTAATATTTATATCAATTCGAATTTAATAAACTTCATTGGATAATCTCATTTCAAATTAAAATAATTACTCGAAACAAATTTATATTCGTTTTTAACACATTCCAACACAGTTGAAAAGAATTTATGAAATGTGTTTGTCTGGCCGTCTGTCTATACTTGCTCTAACTCGCGTAAATATACACAGATAACAATTTATATACGTTATTAAATTTTAACATGGAATGTTCCCTATTAAAAATGAAGAGTGTAACATTTATAGTTAATTTACAGGGTCACACAAAAGCATTCCTTTTCATTATGGCCAATGGAAAAAATCATCTGCGGTGTATTTTAATGGTGTTACACTGTTTTAAACATAATGAAATTTATATACGTTTTTGAGATGCACTAGAAGATGTTTACTATATAATATGGTATGTAGTACGTACACGTGTAATACGTGTATACGTGAAGTATTTGTATAGGTTTGTTCAAAAATATTATGGTATATTATGGTCTATGAACAAAAATTGTTTGCGGCGTACTTTAATGATGTTTCTCTGGTTGCAAATATAAGGAAAAAAGATATGGGTTTCTCAAGTAGCACTAAAACATTCTTTCTGTATAATATGAGGTGCAAAGCACTTATTATTTTCATTTACAGCATTCTCATAAATATTTTCATTTACAGGGTCCCACAAAATAATTCGGTTATTTAGTGGTCTACGGGGAAAATACTGTTCGCAGTGTATTATAATTATGTGGCAGTGTTTCGAGCATGATGAAATTTATTTAAATTACACGATTTTCGCACTGTAAATACAAACGACTGAAATTCATTTAAAAAAGCATCTTAAATGGATGGTCACATTTTAAGTGAAAGAAAAGTGTCTTACTTTTTAAGACGCCTTTTTGTATCTCAAGTTATGATATTGGAAACGTCTTAAAACGGCACCATTTTTTAAAAACTTGAAATGTCTGAAAAAGCCGCCGTTTCGTCAAATTGTTTGTTCGAAAAAAAAAGACTGATGGCACCATCTATTGAGAATTTTTGAAGCATCTCGAATTGGCAGGAGGAGGAGAACTTTACATCGCATTTCTCAATTCTTGAACGGGATTCCAACGCGCAACCTTTGGCTTGGGAGGCGAACGTGCTGCCTGCTTTGCCAGTGAGACGTTGTGTGATTTTGATTTTAAATGTATGTACCGGATGTTGTGTTGATGTGTGATTATATTTTTAGAATGCAGATTGTATTTTTATCGGTGCTGTTATAATATCAGCATGTTTTAATTAATAAAGCTAGATTATTATTATGTTTTTTCTATGGTTAATAAATAATTAGAATATGGCTTGATTAATATATTTTATTAGAGAAATTGCCTTTGTTCAATGAATGATTAGAATATGCTCTAGTTAATTTGTTGATCAGAAATAATAAATTTTGAATTGCATATTGGAGGAGAGATTTTAACATGTTACTGTTTATAGAGGGGAAAGGGATAAATTTTAAAGGGGCATATTTTAAATTTGATTTTTATATGAATATATTTCTTAAATTTAAAAAAAAAGCTCCTAAAATTTTAATTTTTTAACTTTTGGGAAAATGGTTGTTGTTTTCGGTTGAAAATGGACCAAATGATGTTCGCATTTTACTATTTTAACCGAAATTCTGTATCTTTAGAAGAATTTTTTAAGCGTTTTTAACGAAATTCTATAACTTTAGCAAAATTTATCTTTGAATAGGCAATAGAAATGTATAAAATTGTTACAAAAATGTTAAAGTTACAAAATGAATTTACGCAAAATATCAGACATGAAAAATAAAGTAGAAATTTAATAATTTCGTTTTATAGCAGCCCCCAAGGATGAAATATTTTTGTTTCTGTTTTCATTAATATATTGTAAATTTGGTACTTTCGTGTAATTTTTTTAGAACGAGTTCGCCTCCCAAGCCAAAGGTTGCGCGTTCAATCCCGTTCAAGACTTGAGAAATGCGATGTAAAATTCCCCTCCTCCTGCCAATTCGAGATGCTTCTAAAATTGTCAATAGATGGTGCCATCGGTCTTTTTTTTTCGAACAAACAATTTGACGAAACTGCGGCTTTTTCAGACATTTCAAGTGTTTTAAAAATGGTGGCGTTTTAAGACCTTTCTAATGTCTTAACTTCAGATGCAAAAAGGTGTCTTAAAAAGTAAGATACTTTTTTTTCACTTAAAATGTGATCATCCATTTAAGTTACATTTTTAACTGAATTTCAGACGTTTGTGTTTACAGTGCATATAAATCAAACTAACAACCTTCCGTTTGTCCTCTCTCTCCATTTACGAAATCGATGTTTTTACAATACTCTATAATAAGTGAGAATTATACGTTGGCACTCCATTGCACTCCGTACGTTGGCATTTACCCAATCAATGTACGTCTCCATTTACCAAATCGATGTTTTTACAATACTCTATAATAAGTGAGAATTATACGTTGGCACATTGTCGAATTTGCCAGAATAGCTGTGTAATGCTGTTCGACTTATCTTGTGTATGTCACATTTTCACATCACAATCACTCCACCTTCCGTAAATCAACTCAAGGCCAGGGGTCTCCACACAGGAAATTTTCAGTCGTACGCCGATCATGATAAGTCGTTGGTGCTTATTGAAAAAAGTAAATAGGCAGTCAAGTCCACTTCAAATTTTATTAGTATCCCGAGAAATTTTGGTTATGCTCTTAGCTCTCATGATAATTCAATGCAGTAGAACAAAGGAGAAGCTTCGTATCCCAAATTAACCATTCGAAGAAATCAAAGCTGTTAAGGGGCAGCATCTTATCGGCAGCTACGGGGATTTTTATTCCATGATCGCGAGCCACGCGTCGGATTTCCACCTACATCCTGCTCCCAGCACAATTATCTGTATTCAAGGCGGGAAACCCGGTGTATATCTCTTCTCTAACGCTCACGAATACAGAGCCGTTAAAAAAATCTTTCGACCAATCAGCACTACGGAACTCAATTTTCTGGACACTATGATTTGGAAGAGATCAAGCTGCAGACTGAAAAGCGCGGGAGAATATTCTAGAATTGTTCCAGAAAAGTCTGATTCCTTCGAACAAATAAGAAAGGGAAAAAAATACGTAGGTTTTACCGAGTGTGGGCAGAATGCCAAGATAAAAATTTTACAGTGAAACTGAGATTAGCATTTATATTTTGAGAAAGAATACTTTTTTGCCAGAAAACATAGGGGAAAAAAATAAAAAGATATAGGTTGTTATTTCAAGAGAATTAAAATATTAATCTGGGAGAGTGATATTTAAAATAATTAAATTTTAGGATGCGTTAATTTAATGGAATAAAAAGTGTGTAATGTTAACAGAACAGCACTTAGCGCCAATTTTTTAATAGAATGAATTTAGAATAAAGTATTTTTAGCTAGGCGGAATTTTGACAATCTAAATACTAGAACGAGAAAATAATTTAGAATAATGGGATTTAAACAGAATTATAGCTTTGATGAAGTCAATGGCGAAAAAAATTAAAATTTGTTTCATATATATATATATATACAATGGTGGGGAAAATTAAAAGAACAAGCTTAAAAACTCCCGTCAGTTGAACGATTTTGCAGTTAAAACATGCAATTTGTAGAATATATTCATTTTGTCTAGAGAGATATATAATCAAAATACAGAATATGCCATTTCTGCAAAGAATAAAATTAAATAAGAGTATAGTAAATATGATATAAAGTTGTCTTGGGAAGGTTTACATTAATTTGTTTAACTTTTTAGAGATACGTACACAATTTTTGTAATGTGTGTGGGTATCCCTGAACGAAATGCAAGCGTTCGGTTTCCTTCCATTCTCCCCATTAATTGCCACTTCTGAGAATCATTATTCCATATGCGAACATTTCATCGTCTTTGCTTATTTATGTGCATTTAGATGATTACGATTGGGCGACATGGCAATGTACATATGTCTTATCATCCTAGAATGAACTTTTGAAGGAACTTCACTTAATAGAAATAATATAAAGTAAATTTTTATTGTAGAATGCTTACGTTTTTCAGCCGATATAGTTCCATATACATACCTGCAAATATCTCACTAAATTTCCGTATAATGTAAGTGAATTTAACCGAATTAAAATACCAGTTTCAAATCAGAATATTTTTAAGAAATTGAATCATATAGGTGCCACGGAACAGTCCGGAACAGTTGATGCCGGTTCAGGGGCTTCCTAGTTGCAGCAACTTTACGCCCAGTCGAGTGTGAGTTGAATGTCTTTTCAAAGTGAGCCGTTGGGGGAAGGTAAAGATTGCATATAGCAATTAAAGATAAGATTAAGATTGCTTATAGCAATTAAAAGTAAAATTTAAGATTACATAAAGCGTTTAGAAAGATAAATTTAGAAATGGGTGAAGAAATTTGGAATAAGAGAAGAAGCGATAGAGACTAAAGATAGAGTCGATAATACATGAAGTAAATGGTTTAGCTGTAGTAAATACTACTGGGAAGGAAAAAGTTTAAAAAGTTTAAAATAGGGTTCAGGACATGTTCCAAGATCAGTACAAAAAGCCAGGTGGAAAGGCGGGCAAAGCAGCTTTAAAAAAAAAGGCACTTTTCAGTGACCATACAGTTTTTTTTTTTTTTTTTTTTTTTTTTTTTAATAGATTATTAAATAAAAGAAAGGTATAGCTGAGAAATGTATGTAAATAGGCTATACAAAGTTTTTTTTTTTTTTTTTTTTTTTTTTTTTTTTTTTTTTTAATTGAGTAATTAAAAGAGAAAAGATAGCAGGGATTGAGATAGGTGAGCACTAATGAGTGCCATCAGTTAAGCAAGAATATTTTGGCCGTTTACGGTGATGTGGCTCGGAACTGGATATATATTATTTTTTCCAATATATTTTCTGGTTAGAAACGTCTTTAACCTGGATCAAATTAACTAACATTATACGGAAGTTTAGTTGAATTTTGGCAGGTATACATAGATTCTAGTTGTCCACAAACAGGAGAAACATTTCCAATCTTTGCACCGTAATATCAGAGTAGTGAATGCTTCTGTTACACGTTGCCATTTCCTGACCTCCCTTGAATTTTGTGAAAATTCGTTTTTATATATTTTACGATAAAAGTTTTTTCAGTATTATTGCAAAGCAACAGACTTCATAATTAAAGTATTTTATGGAAATTTTTCTTATTTTAATTTAAGATTAATTTGTAGAACAAATCGAAAATATACATTTCGAATACAAGAATATTGATCAAGAAACTTATAATTTAATATACTAAATAAAAAATTAGTTTACATCTAAAAAATGCCGTAGATGTATAAAAAATAAAAATAAATAAATAAAAAACGGATAATGTAGATATAATTTTAACAAAAAGAATTAGAAAATGAAAAACATCTAAAATTCAAAACACAAAGGTCAACTATTTCCGAAAATTTACTCTGGAGAACTAGTATTAAATGTTTCCTACTAAAATCTCCCTTGATTTTAATCATGAAACTCCAACTGGGCATGAAATTGTTCTTGCACTCTAGGGAACGTTGAAGCAATGCATCAACCTAAATAAACATACTCATGTAAATATACATTTAGGAAATCACAGTGTACAAATATATTTCGTAAGTACGGGGAAATACTCTCATACCTTAAGCACTTAAAACGTACAAATGTCTTTCATGTTAGCATTTTTTTTTAATATAAAAATGTGATATATATATATATATATATATATATATATATATACAGTAAAATCTCGTTACAACGAATCTCTGGAGACCACTGATTAAATTCGCTATAATGAAATATTCGTTAAAGTGAAAATATTTTTATACTGAAATAGAATAATATGACTTTTTTTACAATCCAAAATATATTCGTTAAATTGAAAAATTCGTTAAATCGAGGTTCGTTGTAACGAGATTCTACTGTATTGTTATATATATATGTTATATATATATATATATATATGTTATACATATATATGTTATATATATATGTTATATATATATATATGTAATATATTTTTTTGTTTATCTGAAAATGAATATTTGTTTGAAAGTTTTGAATGTTTGAATGTTTGAATGTTTAATTGTACGTCTGTTGTGTAAAAGAAAAATTGTTAAATGTTATGAAATATTTTAAGAATTTTCCAAGTTTTCTAGTAATATAAAATGAGAGGATAGACAATAATTCGTTTGAATAAACTATATATTTGGGTGTTCAAAAAACGTTGACCTCGGCTTTTATTCCTTAAATATTGATCATAGACATATGTTATAAATTAAAAATTTTCGTATACAGAATTTCATGAAATCAATTAAAATTTTCAGGTATTAAATTTTAAGAAATACATAATTACAATTTTTATATTGCCCACGTGCAAAAAATTCCCAATTAATAAAATTTACACTATACACGATTTAGGTCATTTACAACATTTCAGAATTTTATTATAAAAAGTCGCAGATATATGAAAATACATAAATGCTGACTTAAACCCATTTTTGATGCTTGGATATGAGTTCACAAATGGGAAACACGATTTCGGATGATCTGGTTTCAGGGGTCATATACAAATTACGAAAGAAAACAATGGTAGCATAAATAAATAATAATTGTGCTATTTATTAGTACAAAAGTACCTAAACTGTGTAGAAGTAGTAACTTTACGTAAAGATTATAAAGCAACAGAGGCAGATATTTGCATATACAAACATTTCTAAGCTGTTTTAATGTTCATTGATTGTGCCATTTCCAAGTTACATTCTGTAATTAATTCTGCAAAGTTTTAAGATTTATTTATTTGCTTATGATGCGTTTCTGTGTCGTCATCTCCATTCTAGCTGTAAACATTTATATTTTAATTTATTATTATCTCCTCACCAAATTTGTTTAAACGTACCTCTGCGAGTAACAGAACCTATCCAGAAATGGATCAAAATCTATAATTATTAAAATCAGACCTAAATTTTATATTCAAGTCAACAGAAATCCAAACCAGAAACATAAACAATTTAACAAAATTTTCGAAAATGTAACAAATGTAAGATGAATATCTGCAAGAAAAATCAAATTAAGGATTTTAAACATTCTAGATTCTAATTGCATGATCATTTAAACCCAGTTTTTTTTCATAGTTAAGGTTCTTGATTAAACTTCTAAACATCATGCATTTTGCAATAAAAAATAGTGGCGCAAATTTATGTTTTCGAAAGAAAAAATAAATTATTTTAGTAAGTAAAACAATTATTTGAAACGCTGTTCTTTTCTAGGAACTCATTTTATACGTTTAGCGTTTTAATGTATATGCGACAAATATTTAATAAAGAAAAATGTACATTTTCAATTACATTAATGTTTAACATAGAACTCTCTGTAAATGCATTGTTACAGATGTGCATCTGAGCTTCAGTGTTTTCGATATATGTTACAATAACGTATTTATATCATGGCATAAATGGCATTTCAGAGAGCTGAAATCCTATGCAAGATTAATCTATCTAATTAAAAGCGTACGTTTGAATTAAATTATTATCAACATGAAAGCGAAATACTCTAATAATATATGCACATTTGGTAAATCACAAAATCTTACTTCTATTAATGATTTGCTGGAAAGACGAACACATTCTGCGTTGTAAATTCATAAATCTCTGTTTGAAGTCTATCTTGGATAATTAATAGTATGATTTTTTATAACAAAAACCATCATAGAGATAGTATATCGTGGAAAGCATTATGTTTAAAGGAATAGAAAAAAGGGGAGTCTGAGTTGCAGAATAAATTTATATTATTTTATTTTGCTTTAATAGTTATATTAAGAAGTTGCAAAATTTTTAAAAATAAGATTAAACACAGATTAACAAATACACATATGAATTTTACTTCCCATCAGTGATAATTATCAAGTGAATTCATCTGGTTTTATTTTAAGAAGAATATTCATTAACGTATGAATATATTTTCTCTCACAATATCATGTCATCTCAGAAGAATGTCATTCCTGAAATATTGAAAATTGATAGAGATATTTGGAAAAAATTCAATATATGACAAGTAGTTTAAATTATCTTTTGAGAAGAAATTACACAATGTTTGTTCTCTTCAATGAGAATATTCAGTAAATATTTGCTCACAAAATTGTATAAAATCAGGAATTTGAATTTGAATGCAATTCGAATTTTTATTTGAAAGTTTCTAAATCTCGCAGGAACTGCAAATATGTTTCAAATTCAAACTATGTTAAGTTTCCTGATATTTTATATTTATAAAAAGAGTGTTTCCTAGTATATTCATCCCCATATAATACGAAAAGATTTTCTTTATATATATAAAACGTTGGGCGAAATAGTGGTACGTTCCTTTGATATATAATATGAGCTGAACGTGTCTTTTTAAATTTATATTTCTCTTTACTCATTTTATGTTTGAATTTTACGGCATCATAACCAAATACAAATTATAAGCAACAGCTTAAATCAAATTAATAAGGATTAAAATGATAATTTGTGTGTGAACTGGCTTTTTGGTATTTAACACAGCAAGTGCTTACATAGTACATTGGAGCTACACAAGGCAATAACATTAAATTGTTATTATTGTTTCAGCCATTACTTCACACAAAAGTTTTAGTTGAAAGTTAAGTGGCCTCTTGCATTCGCAAAGTATTCAAGTACTTCAAAGAGAATATTCTGATCGATATTGCTGAAAACATAGAATTAATAATACCTAAATTTCAAATTAAACTTTCAGTAGGACTGAAACTGTGCCTGCGCGTAAATTTAATAACACTGACAAAGGATGTGAATTAATTTTCACTTTGCTAAGCAACGCATAACTAACAGAGTGAAAAATCTGTCCAGATCGGGGATTGGTGCGCAATACCAGGGTATCTGGGTTCGATCCCAAGTCTGGGCACATTTTTCACTCTGTTGGTTATGCGTTGTTCAGAAAAGTGGAAATTAATTCACATACTTTGTCAGTGTTATTAAACTTACGCAGTTTCAGTTCTGCAGAAAATTTAATTGGAAACTTAGGTGTTGTCCACTACTGGAAATTTATTCGTCACTGGGTCGTGTTCCCATTTATGACAAGCCCCACCAGTGGCTGAGAGGTTCGGCTCTCGAAGCTGGTAGGCGGGAGGTGCTGGGTTCGATCCCAATCGCGCCCGTCGGCCTAATCGATCGGAGTTTTCGTGGTTTTCTTCGAGCCGTGGATTTATCCATGCGTAAATACGGGTTAGGTTCCCTTAGAAAGACCCCCACGAAGGGCACTCCCCCTGGGCCTATATCCCAAGTGTAGATAATTGGCCGTCAACAATCAACCCAACCCATTTATGACAATCCATATTGCGTTGCGATTTTGCAGCATTCCAAACGTATAAGTGAAAAATGCCAAACTGGATGTCGTCTAGATGGCTTAAATGGTAAAGCACTTGGTGCGCTATACCAGGGTGTCTGGGTTCGATCCCCTGTCCGGACACATTTTTCACTCTGTTGGTTATTCGTAGTTTAGCAACGTGAAAATTAATTCACATCCTTTGTCAGTGTTAATAATATCTGTTAGCAAATGCATGAAACAGTTTCTATTTTAAGTTAATTTATTAAGATTTCAAACTAGCGTAATGAAAATGAGCAAAGTATAACCCTCTAAATGTTTGTTTGTACTTGTTATGTTAATTTAATTTTCGAAGAACATGTTTTCCAAATTAATAAAGGTCCAAAGAAATATAAAAGTTAGACTGGTATACAATAGTGCATGTACGTTTTATAAAGAAAAATGTATGAACTTACAACTCAACTCTTAAGGAATGCAGTTTGAAATGATAGACAAATCTGTTCTCAAACACTACTCCAGAACATCTGTGCATATTAATACTAGATTAAAATAAAGCAACAACGACGTTAACTTTGCAATAAAGAACTTTCTAATAAAGTTTCGTTTAGAAACGTTTAAGATTTCCAACATTAAAGAGTGTTATCTTTCAATTTATCTCTGCTGAATAACCAAAAAAGAGTTCTTGATGTAAATCAGACTACTAAATAAATACATTATTTTCCGTTTCATTGAAATTGGAAAATAATACAGATTTACTTTGAAATTGAATTAAATTGAAATAGATTTCATTGCATTTTAATGTAAATGCGTGCAAAAATTATTTGATAAAGATACACTCTATAATATCTTTTTTTTTTTTTTAAAACTCTCTGTATATAAAGAATAAGGACAATAGTGATTTTTAAAAAGGTTAATATGCAGATGATACTTATTAATTTAAGTAATTATCTGCTATTTTCTAATTAATTTACAACTAAATAAGGAAGTGTAATAATAGGATTTTTATTACTTTCTTCCACCTATACAAGAAGATACTATTGGATTCATGAAAAATTTCGACTTCCAGTTTTCAACAAATTTATGCGTTTTAGATGTTCCAAAACGTGATTTGTCAGTTTTGAGAAAATATTTGTGCGTGAGTCTGTTTGTCTATGTGTTTGTCTATCTGTATGTGATATGAAGTGCGCGGCTGCTTTAACTAACGAACTACTGACTATAATAAGATAGATTTTTATGTGAAGTTTTATTCTTATGTGAACCGAAACGGATGCTTATTATTTTTAATGAAAATTCCCCCCAAGAAGCAGTGACGCAAATCGATGATTTGATTCAATTTATATGATTTTTATATTTCCAGTTTATGTGCGCAAAATTCAACGGAACATCAAATATATAACCCCCATGATAAAATTAATTGTTATTCAATTTATTTTGCGGTCATCTGAGAGGGAGTGACAAAATGCGATCATTTGTTTGAAATATGCAATGCTTATATCTACACTTTAAATACACAGAATTGAACGAATCTTCTTGTTCAGTATGTCTTCATTGTCCACGATACCATAACAATGTTATGCAATATATTAAAAAAAACTGTTTGGTAAATCGATGTAATTTCTTGTACTATTTAAATCATTTAGCTTATTTTATTCATATAGAAGAATATTTTGTGATGAACATAACGTACTAGTTGGTTACTCGAATTTACAAATCTATATTTGAAATTTTTTCAAGCGTAAATTTCATAAAATGCAATCTATTTGGGTGAACAAAATGGACACTTTGAACAAGTCCCACATAATTAATTATTACACTGAAGTAAGATACTTTAATAATAGTTATGCTGGATAAGGAAGAAAAAGACTACAGTTTACAAAATATTTAAGTCAATTTATATCTGTTACAGCTATATTTGATTTTATATAAATTAATCCTAACATATGTTAGAGAATAATGCATTTAAAAACATCGTATAATATTTAATATAAAAAGTTTATTAATAATTGTAGTAGTATTTTTTTAAAACAGATGAGTAATTATATCAAAACATGAAGTTTAAATCTATTTTATTTCTTTCAGCTTTATCCAGAAAGCTTACTGTTTATAAACTGTAGCAATTCAATATCAACATAAGCTGATGTTGAATGCCGAATTATTTTAAAGTGAATGCTTGTTTACTCGGAAATGGCACCCTGTGGTGCTTTTCTGAAGAATATCGATTTATTCAGGGATTTTGTCATAGCTGCCAGATTTGTTCTTTCCTATTTACACAAATATTTATTCTAAATCAAGGGAATGTCTTAGTATTTATTGCTAAATGTTAAAATATTCAAAAGAAAACGTTTATGGAAAATTGATTACAATTAGGTACTAGATTTTAAAGGACAGTTGTCAGTAAAATTAGGAAATAACGACCAAACATTGGAATTGTTTTTACCGAAAAAAAAAATTATCTATATAATATCATATAGTTGGAATTTTTTTTTTTAAATGTTTTAAAGTAAATAAAGAAATATATGTATTTCAAATGAAGTTTTTCATAAAACATTTTTTGTTTTTACAGTCGATTATTTTTCTTGATTTCTCCATGAATTTTGTTAAAAAACTTTTATATCTCAAAGATAAAATTTTCGTACATTACTACAGAGAGGAAAAATAAAATATTTATTTGTTTTGAAATGCTGATTTATTAAATCCCTAAAAATAACAGTAATATCTATTAAGATATAGTTTTTTAATAAAATTAAATTCCGTGCCAGATATTTTCTAAAACTAAATAACTAAAGTCATTGGGCCTAAATGTGACGCGATTTTCCATAGTTTTGTCACATTTAGTGTATATGTGGAATTTCATTAATTAAATATATATTTTATAAAGGAGATTTTTTTTTAATACTGTGCATTTAATTCAAAACAAACTCCCTTATAAAAATTTAATCATTATCTGTACACTGTTAGAAATGGATACTCAAATTCCACGAAATTGTCTTCGTTTTTAACGAAATTGTTTCCTGAGAAATGTTCCAAGCGAATATTTTGTCAAATAGAGTAAATTTGCATCCTCAAAATTGTGAGGAAATTAGTTTCGTCAAATTGTTTGTTCGAAAGTTCCAACAAAGGCTGGTGGTGCCATCTACTGTAGATTTTAGAAGCATCTTTAATTGACTGGGAGAAAATAAGAACACTTTTCACAAGTCTTCAAGGGGATTCGAACGCGCGACTTTTAATATGGGAGACGGACGCTATGACCACTTAGCCAGTGGGACTTTGGATGAAATTGATTTTAAATGTAGCT
Organism: Maratus michaelseni; assembly: GCA_963931845.1. Lineage (NCBI taxonomy): Eukaryota > Metazoa > Arthropoda > Arachnida > Araneae > Salticidae > Maratus > Maratus michaelseni. The sequence continues at coordinate 158,285,848 of OZ007588.1, forward strand.
ACGGGATGTTGATGTATGTTTATATTTTTAGAAAGCAGATTGTATTTTTATCGGTGCTGTTATAATTTCTACATGTTTTAATTAATAAGGCTAGATTATTATTATGGTTTTTCTATGGTTAATAAATAATTAGAATATGGCTTGATTAACATAATTTATTAGAGAAATTTCCTTTGTTCAATGAATGATTAGAATATGGTATAGTTAATTTGGTAATCAGAAATAATTAATTTTGGAGGAGGGTTCATCAATTTTAGCGGTTAAGATTACTGTTTATAGAGGGGAAAGGATCAGTTATACATATTTTAAATTTGATTGTTAGATGAATATATTTCTTAAATAAAAAAGAGCTCCTAAAATTTAGATTTTTTTTTTCTTTAACCATTGAGAAAATGTTGCTTTCGATCGAAAATGGACCAAATGGTGTTCGCATTTTACTATTTTAACCGTTTTTAACGAAATTCTGTAACTTTAGAAGAACTTTTTAAGCGTTTTTAACAAAATTTTGTAACTTTAGAAAAAATTATCTTTGAATAGGCAATAGAAATGCATAAAATCGTTACAAAAAGGATAGACGAAAATTATCAGATACGAAAAATAAAGTAGACATTTGGTACTTTCGTGTTATAGCGGCCCCCAAGGATGAAATATTTTTGTTTCTGTTTTCATTCATATATTGTAAATTTGGTACTTTCGTGTAATTTTTGTTAACTGTTTTGTAACAACAAAATAATCTGGCCGGGAATGGGGAAACATTTCTGTCAAATATTTGAGATTTTCCATTTCATTAAAAATCACTTAATTTTGAGACGAAATGACTGTCAAAAATGTTGAAATATAGCTCAAGAATTGCGGCATCGTCAAAAGTAAGAGTTTTATTTTTGACAGCGAGGAAACATTTGAGACAACAATTTTTTCGTCAGATATTTGAGGATTCGCGTTTCGTCATAAACCACGTGACTCTGTGACGAAATGATTGTAAAAAATAACGAAATGAGGCCTAAGGATTGCGAAATCTTTAAAATTGAGTGCTTTATTTCTGAGAGTGTAATATAAGCCAACAATATACGATTGTCACATTTACTTCATTTTTGTCGCACTTCCGGTAGTTCAAACCTAAATGTGTATATTGTCCTAAATATAACAATATGTTTTATACATGTCATTTCATTCTAAGATATTCATTTAATTGCTATAAAATTTTGAATTAATTAATAAAAAGTTGAAATACATAAAATTTTATTTCGAATACATTATTATTGAACTGCTTGATATACTAATATCTTTATTTAATAATACTTAAATAACAAATAAAATAGCTTTGAGTTGCATAATCTTGAAAATATTATAAATAAATAATGCATACTTCAACATTCATACTTTACACACTTTTAGCTTAGGCAAAACAAAAACAAGTAAATAATGAATGGTTGATACAATACGTTTTACTAAATCTCTTGCTTTTCAGTTTTTTAAAAATCTTTTTACTTTTCATTTTTCGTATAGGCTTTAATTTTAATTTTTGGTTTTTGAATGATATGGATCTAGAAAGGTTTGGGGTTTAGGCTTCTTCGTTAACTTCTGTTTATGGTTCACCTTTACTTTCAGATTGTTTTAGAGACGGACTTCGAGTTTTTGACGAATTTTGTATTTTGAAGTTCTGTTTTTACTTTTTTAAGCTTTAATTGTTCATTCTTTTCCAATTTGTATCTTTGTTTTTCCTCTTTCATTTTATTGTCCTATTTTATGTTTCCATATATGCTTCAGTTCTTGAGAATTGAGCAAAGTTTGACTCAACTGCTTTTGCTTTTGGGCTAAATTTTGATTTGTTGGTGAAGCGTTTTTTTTTTTTTAACAAAGAGCTTTCAAATGTATTATATGTATTAACTTCAGAGAGATAAATTTGTGAATGTGATTCTGGTTGCACTACAGACTGTTCTTAAATAGAATCTGTTCTGGATTTGCATATTTCTTTTATTTTAATATTTATTCATTTTTTGCAAAAAATTTTAATTTCATTACTTATATTTCTATGTAATGTTCAATTTGATTGAATCGACACATCTCATATTATTTGAGAATTTGTATTATTACCATCATGGTGCTCAATTTAAAAACTTGTGCTTGAAAAACAGCCAGCATTAATCGTTACGTCATCATTAACCATCTTTGTTAAATAATCTCTAACTTAAATATCAGGAAACAAACTGTCATATTTAAAGGAAGATCATTACTAATACCCAATTCATTAACTTGAAAATCATAATACAAAATTGATTTATTGACCGTAAAAAGATCAGTGCACAAATCACTACTAACTTCTAAATTCTCATCAGCCATGTCTTTGGTGGGTATAACTGGTATAGAAGTATTTAATTCATTTAAGTCAAATCTCTGATTTTCTAAATTTTTATGGCGTTGAATTGCATTGGGATTGAAAGATTCTGGAACACAGATTGAATGAGAAAATGCATTTTTTTAAATTACAAATTTTAAAGACGTGTGCCTTTTTCTATTATAATCATTTGAAACACGTATTTAAATAACCGGTCAAAGAAAATACTATTAGAGTCTGTTGAAATTCCAAAATGATTAATTCAACAAAGATTAATTAAACAAAATATCTGCTTTAAACATCATTGTAATACAATTAATGAAAATACCATATAAACTTACCACAGTTAAGCTTCTAAACGTCTTTCCTTAATTAGGGCATTGGGTTTGTCACTAATAGGCCTCTGAAGATAACCAGTCACCAAACTGCGTTAATATTTTAGAAATCTAAATTGAAATCGCCCCACCAGTGGCTGAGACGTTGTGCTCTCGAAGCTGGTAGACGGGAGGTTCTGGGTTCGATCCCAATCGCGCCCGTCGGCCTAATCGTTCGGAGTTTTCGTGGTTTTCTTCGAGCCGTGGATTTATCCATGCGTAAATACGGATTAGGTTCCCTTAGAAAGACCCCCACGAAGGGCACTCCCCCCGGGCCTATATCCCTGGTGTAGATAATTGGCCGTCAATAATCAACCCAACCCTAAATTGAAATCTTTTCTCTTTTTCCCGAGCTTACACTTTAGGTAAATGAAACCGTTGTAACCCTTAACGCCCATAATGTTGTTTGATATTCAAAGTTAAAAGAGAATTACCGTAAATCATTTTCGGGACTTTCGACACATTTAGGGTATATGAAGGTACTTTATAATGTACGATGTGATTTTAATGAAACATTTTTTAAAGAAAACATTTTAAATGGAGTGAAAGGGTTCGTATCTTGTTCTTGAAGATCGGGTGTCTCGATATATAGTATTTATATACGATTCGTGCGTTAATATTTTATGCACAAGAGCATTTTTGCCCTTACAAGTAAAGGTACCATAGTGATTGGCGGTAAATTTAGACTTTTATCGATCATTCGATTCGTCTCATTAAGCTTAGTAATTTGATACCTGGCATATCTGATATTAAGTTTTAATATTGACAGGGAGTAGGTTCACAGAGGGTGTTTATTAACTTGAAATTATGTTGCAACATGTGCACTTGAGAGAACATTAATATGTATTGAGTCATCATCTACAATTCGGTGCATTTCCAAGAGGCACATTTTCGCAAAGTTTTTGCTTTTATAATAGCTTTATAATAGTATCCATATTCATATTAAACCATATTGTTTTAAGTATTGTATCTATTTAACGCCAACTTTTGCGCAAATCCAACTACGGAATATTACTCAAACTGTTGTTTCCTCAGCAAAATATTCAAGTTAATTTTTCACAACCTTTCTAACCACGTATTGATGCTTTTATTTTTTTCAGCATATTACAACTGCTTTCACTTCAAAAAAATATTGCTACCAATATCAATCACGTTTGATGGTAAATATTTGCGTCAAATCTGATTAAATGTAATCATTTTCTAGTAGATGCCGATTTGTATCCGATGTTTTTCTTATTTTTCCCCATTCTCCATAGTTTTCAAGAAGTTCTATACCACCTAACGTTCTTTTTCTAGCATTTTTAAGTATAGTCTTACGATCTGTTTTGAAATATGATTTACATGTGGCAGTAAATTGATCAAAATCAACACGACAGCAGTCTATCATTATTTAAATATATGTATATTTTAAAAAAATATTCTAAATTATTCTTTTTATTCTAAACACTAAATAACTCTGTAGTTATTAAAAATGGGTATTTAGTTTTATTCCTATATACTGAATAAAGCATTTATGTGAAACCAAAAAGAGAAAATGCTGCTTCTAATGTGTAATGTTCCACATAAAAGTAATAGGAGTGAAACGTAACTAAATTTATACATAAGTGAGAAAAGACAGGAAAAAGTTTTCTATACTTTCAGTAAATTTGATAAAGCAGGCAATTTTATATTGCACTCATTTTCATTATTTAGGCTAATAATAGTTTATCGGATAATACGAAAATCTTAGGTAATAAAAATTAATTACAAACATAAAAGGGATAAGCATACAAAATATAAAATTTATCTTATTAAAGGATACAGAATAAATGCATTGCTTTCGTTTTTTATTGGATTCATGCCAATTTCTTGTACCATAAATTTTACTAATTTATTTTTCCAGATATATAAGAAAAGGTGTCGACTTAAACAATAAATATCAAGCTGTAATGTAAATTTAAGAAGATCAGTGAACCCGAGCGAAAATTTCGCACTGCAGTGTAATATTTTTTAGAATATCTATTATTTTTCAGATGCAGGTTTAAACTTTTAAAGAAAAATTAAGAATAAAAATATCTGCAAACAACGTTACACTCAAGCCAGAGTATCATCACATTTATTTAATCGAAATTAGAGTAAAAACTAGAGTAAAAACAAACGCAAAAAAGGAAACAAATAAAGGAATAAAGTAAAATAAATTGAGCACTTGAATAAAAATTTTGCTTTTTTCATAAATATAAAATAAACCTGTGCAGCAACTATGTTTCACCTTTTCTATATTGAACCTTTTTATTTATACAATCATTCCTGCGGTATTTTATTTTTGTGGCAACACTAATTTGAGGAAAACTTTTCATTTTATTTATGAAAACAATGCCAATTTATTTTTTTATTAATTGCAATATTTAATCAAAATACATGTTTTGACGAAATATGAGTGTACTATGTCAGAGGCCTGTTCAAAATCCTTTCATATTGTATCTCATTCATCGTTCTGAGTTTTTTATTTACTTAGAAAAAGGGATGTTGACAACAGAAATAATATATAGGATAGTACAAATTGGGGAACATGAAATACATTTTGTATTAATGTAACATTAAAAAAAATCTTATAATAATCTATGATACGTTGCATTTCAATTAAAGAAATAATAATAAATAAATCCACTATTTCAGTTCCATTGCAAATATTTACAGTAACTAACAAATATGTTGATAATAGTGGTATTTTACTCAATTATGTTCATTGCAATATTGCAAATCATAATTTGAATATTATTGCTGTTTATTTCAAATATGTTCAGTGCGAAAGCGTTATTTTTCCATTATTGTTATTTCATTAAAAGTTATCCCGATGAATGAAATATTGGTAGTTTGGTCCATTATATAGCCAATAGCGCTTTGTTGTCAGAGTTCATGTGTAATATAAAATACATAGGTAACAAGGTTTCATATAAATAGAACTCATTATTGAAAATGCCATATTTTGCTCTATACACTTAATAAAAAATATATCCCAGAATTGGTTCTGAAGATTTCTTAATATACCTAATTATGAAACATGAGTTACGTACTTCGCATGATTCAAAGGCACGTACTATTTATTGCACTGAATAAGAGACAAAATTGAAATTTCTAATAACTGAAATGATACAATTGCCATTTGTTGAATAAAAGTCTCTTTACGAAAACGTTTCGAAACGTTACGCTGAATGTTCAACAAGTAAGATTAAATGCGTGTTTAGTAAGTTTATACATCATAATGTTCAATATTCCATCACATAAATGTTTAATAGTCTTAAAATAAGTGTTCAGTATGTCCACCTTAATAGTTGTCCACTTTAATTTCAAAAATATATTTGCTATGCCTAAATGCGGTGATTCTTCAAATATCCAAAACTTGGTATTTATTATCCTTTTCATGGTTGATTCAAATTTAATAACTAAATGTGATTGAATTAACATAGGGCTAGCGCATTACTTGAATTATCTTTAATTTAAATTTTGTGTGGTGTATTTCGTATGTTTTGGTAACCCTCGTACATTAAATGATGCATTTATATGGAAACATATAGTGATGGGGTTAATATGTAGTGTTTTAGAGTTTAAAAGTGATAGATGCTAAACATAATTTAATTTGTAGGGATGTGATAAACGATAAGAAAGATATTCTATTGCGTCAGTAGTTTTGATGGAGTATATAACATGATAATTTACACCTTTTTATTATTCAATATAGTAAATGCTTATCTAATGAAACGGGATTCTTACGTAATTAAAATTAATTACAAGCATAAATTGTAGAACGCAGCACATAAGATTTATCTCATTAAATAATATAGAATAATTGGAGAAATAGTGTTATTTTCACTTGGAATCATGCCAATTTCTTGGATTGTAACATTTTCTGATCTATCGCCCCAGACAGAAGAATAAAGTTTTATCTACAGAATTTTTTTTTGTCAAGGTACAATACTAATTAAACAAAATATTTTAAATTTAGAAGTATGATATTCCTTTTGTATCTTACATAGTATTTAAAAGAACTCACAATTGTTTAAATAATCAGCGAAAAAGTGTATTTTATTGTTAATTTTTTTTTTTTTTTTTTATCTTTGAAAAATGCAAATGATGTTTGTGCATTTTTTGAACAATTTTTAACTAAAAGAAGATACGAGTTCGGTGCCAAAGAATTCTATTTATTCAGCTGTATGAAAAGTATAAGCTGCAGATTTTGGTAGGATATTTTTCAAGGCATTAAAATACTCCTTGAAGCATTTCAGACAAATGCATTAATGTTTAAAAAGTACAAAAACAAAAACAGCAATAAGAATGGACCGTGGGAATAAGTAAATAGCTGAAATTTTATGAAAAAGGAGCGGAGAAGAAACGCATACGATTTCAACTTATTTCGTAGCATAATAATTCATAAATTATGTCTATGAAATAGAAGTAATATATCAATAAATGAATAATTTAAAAAATACTACAATTTACTTTCCTATAGCGCAGTTCCAAAATCTTACGATATACAAAAAGTTATCACTAATATTACAATCTTTAATAAATTAGAACATTTTCCTTAATGGTTATCTTTATGAAAAAAATTATAACGGTTTGAAAATTTAACGTCCAAAATGTCTTGATATATAAAAAGTTATCACTAATATTACAATCTTTAATAAATTAGACGCCCAAAATATCATGATATATAAAAAGTTATCACTAATATAATATTCTTTAATAAATTAGAACATTTTCCTTAATGGTTATCTTTATGAAAAATTATAACGGTTTAAAAAATTAAATTAATTAATCGTTCATTCTGATGTTTTAGAGTTTTTTGATTATACACACAGTTTTTCAAAATATCTGAACTTTATAAATATTATAAAAATTCTAAAACTAGTCTTTGGGTGCTAGCGTAATACTTACCGATCATGGATATGCAGAATATAAAATATGAAAATAAAACATGTGTAAACTTATTATAAAATGCATTGGAATTTGAATACAATCGTGGATTGATGACATCAGAAAATTTAAATGCTCTATTACTGAGTTGATTAAAAGAAACATCCTTATAACTCCAAAAATGTAATCATATTAACTAGCAGTTTACTGCGTAAGATTAAGCGTTTCATTTCCAATTAAAATATTATCATTGAATTGAAATTTGAATGAAATACAGTGTCATAAAAAAACGAAGAGAGCGGAAAATATGATTACAAATATCTCGACAACTAATTATCAGATCGACCTTATTTTTTATGCGAAATTTATGTTTTTTTTATTATATTTTATAGTCACTCCTTAAAATAAATAATTTCGAAAATTTTTACATACCTTTTATCAGAACCAATATTTCGAGAGTCCAAAAAATAGTTGCGTATAATCGAGGTTACTGAAATTCAAAGGGCTTCTTCTCATTAATACATACTAAGTACAAACCAAATTTTCTAGTCTCTATCTCAATTTGTTCGTGAGGTAGAGCGTTTACAGACACACAGACAGACGGACGGCAATTTATTTATTTTTTCTAAAAATATGTTTTTCGGAATCTCGTGTGTCTGTAACGTGTAAATCTGTTATTTTTGTTTTCGATTTTTAAAACGATTACAAGATTTTCCCTATACTGCGTATGATGGGTAAGTAAAACAATAACCATTCTTTAAAAAAAAAATCGATATAGGCAATAAAATGTCCTACATTTTCTTTAAGAATACAAAGAGGGAAAATACGCATGATTTTGAAAGGATTTAAACCCAAATTACTTTAGTATCAAAACACTTTTCACTGGAAACTCCCATTACATTTATAAAGAAAGTAAAATACATGTCTTTGCATTATCCATTATTATAAATAAGATTTATATAAAGTAAAAGAAATAGAAATATATTGTTATTATTATTATTATTTTCACACTATCACCTTTCTTAACAAATCTTAATTTATCAGATTATTTATATTAGATTCTTTTATATAACAGTAATTTTTTAAATACAGGATTAGCGAAAAATGCGTTTATCAAATCAGTAGCCACTTTAATTATACTCCTAATTAGACGAAGTTTAAACTGCAAGTAATTTAAAAGATGCGTTTATCATGTGGTAAAAATATTTTTAATACTAAAATTCATTACGTGTGGATCTGAAAAGTAAATCATTCGCCATCGTGTATCTGCATATTTATCTAGACACACAGCACTTCGCGATAAGAAATTGGTGATGTAGCCGGAATTCATGAACATTTGTCGTAAGCATTCTAAACATCAAAGTGAACACATATGTGGTAAACTTACTGATCACATATTTGAATGCTATTTGCTAACTATCGTTTGACTTAACAACGAAAATGCTTATGTATGAAATGATTACGTGTATAATTTAATTTAGAGAATAATTTTCTTTTGATTCAGAGAAAGAAGCATTACAGATATATCTGAAGCCGGTTAATTTTCGCCAACCCTTTACAATTCGATTATTTTATGTTTACTTTATATATAATTTACCGTACAATTCAAAGGTTTTAACTCTAAAATAAATTGCACTATTTGAAATGTACCGGTGAACATTACATTTTTTTTTTCATTTACGTGTAAATATTTTTACTGCATCCTGACGACCATTTAAATGTGCAAGGTTTATTTTTACTCTATATATACCCCAATAATCAAAAACAATTTTTATATATGAATTATAATAATGCAAATTCTTTCACAGAAGTAGAATAAAATAAAATATATAAGACAAAAATGCTCCAGATCAATTAACTGACGGTCCATCCCTAACAAATCAGCCGTTTTAGAGGAAGCAATCACAATTATTTGGTTTGTAATTTTCTTTAGAAAAGTTGAATCTTGCTAGTTACCTTGTTTTACATCCTAATCCTTAGATCTTTAAAATATATATATTCGAAAGACGGTAAAATGTAATGGAAAAAAATAATCATTTCACAAACAGTGCATGTTATTCTTTATAAATAATTTACGTAGTAACTTTCGCTTATTATTACAAAGAATTAAAAAAAAAACGATTTCATTTATTGTGTAGTCGAAAGTAAATGCCTGAAACCTTATGTCACTAAACGAACACTAAAAAAAAAAAAAAAAAAAAAAAAAAAAAAAAAAAAAAATGTGTAATTCATTTGTTTCCTCCTCATAATGAGGATTGTTGTCAATTTTTTCCAAATGCATTTGTTTTTCATCTTTTGAAAAGGCATCATGCAGAATGCATCATTACAATTTCTAACAGAATATCATGCAATGTATCTATTAACCACTTTAACTTAATTTGGAATTAATTTTATTTTCAACATAAAATAACATAAGTAACAGATTTTACTTTAGTGACTCATTGCTGTTATGCATGTTTAGGCTGACCTTGTAAATAATCTGCTTTATTTTTCCTTTCAATATGCTCTGCACTAAATTAACATAGTCGCAACTTTGTTTACTTTTGCGATAGGTTTTTAAATATTATGCTTGAATATTTTTAAAAAGTCATAAAACGTTTTTAAGCTTAGCAACAATTTTCAAACACATGTCCAAGGCAACCAGCGTTCTGTAAAATTTCACACTTTTTCTATAACAATTGTACAGCGATAATCTTTGTGGGAGATTTCTATTGCAGATGATAAAGGAATCTATCAAGGAGATTGTCGTTTTAGAAAATTAGAGGCAAATATAGAAAAATTCAGAAGCTCTGCGAGACTTGCAGAATAATCAAAACTGCATTCTGTTTCCTTTTGGATAATGTAAAATTGGAAATGATGCAATATTTAAAAGTCGTGTAGGAGAGGGAAAAGCACGTGCTGTTGGCACCATCGGTGTACATTCCTAATACTATCGACAGTGCCTTTATCAGACTTCCAAAAGTGACCTAAGGTTTTTAAAAAAACCGTAATGAAATTTCCATAATGAACGAAATATGACTTTGTTACTAATAAATTTAAATAATTAAAACAACTTTTAAATTTTACTTTAAAAGTTTGAAAGGGCACATTTCGAAGACTGTCCTCTGAAAGGTAATTTTATTTTAAATACTAATGTAAGATGTCAGAAACTCCACTTAAAGCTTTATGTATTAAAAACGGATTTCGCATTATATTTTTTATAGTGATTTCTGAAACGATTGTGAGTAGTATATGCATGATGCCCTATAGATCACCTCATTCTGTTTCGGCTGTTTCCATCCACGTTCTGTTTGCAGCCAGACTCTGGTTAGGATGTTTTGAAACAGAGCGGTGTTTCTAGCCAGCCTCTGGCTGGGATGTTTTGAAACAGAGAGCGGCTGGAATCGTGAACGTGGGCGTGAAAAATGAAAAACGTGATTGTTTAGATCAGCGGAGCGGTGGGGGGAAGGAAAAAGACGTGGGCGTAATGATCGTGGGCGATTTCTAAAGTGTAGAATATTTTTTTCCTGCATTCTCTCTGTGTTGAAAGTGATTTGCGAGTAATGCAAATGAATATGATATGGGTTTTTCTTTTTTCTTATTTGGATTAAAAGAATGTTTTATGTATGTTTCATAGAATATTCGTGACGAATTTGTTCAAAGAATCTTTTAATTAATAAGTGAGTCTGTAAAAAACACAGATATAAAGCACATTTTTTTAAACAAGCATTTTATTATTCTATATTAAACAATTAAAAAAAATCAATGTATCAAGTACATTTTTTTTTAAAAAGACAAACATTTGACTTCAAAATCAATACAAAAAAAGGCGAACAAAGAGTAATTTTTTTGTTGTTGCAAGACATTACATTGTTTCACTCGACACACATTTGACAAAGTTTTTTATATTCTATAGCAGAAATTTGCACTCCGATAATGCTCGCATGCAGTTCGTTGTTTTCGTCTGCCCAAAAGTATCGCAAATCGTAAATTGTTTGGTTATCCTTTAAACATTCGTGAAAGAAAATTTTCCTTGTTATATGTACAGATTTTGTACATGTGGTATTTGTGATATTTACTGCGAGCATGTGTTGGTCGATCTTGTCTTGAGACAAAAAGTTCCATTGCAGCGGTCAATAACACGATCGCTGTCAAAATGATGCAAATAAAATGTCTGCTTTTAAAAATATTTTTTAAATTTTCGGTCGACATTTTTTTTTTCATGAATGCGACACTTTCTGACAAATTTCTCTGAGGAAATGCAGCACCCACCGTTTGTAGACACTATTTATAATAGTCGGAGAAATGTTGCCATTTAAAATCAGAGCATCGCAAATATTCTCTTCATTTTCGATGTCTTTGATGTGATCGAGTACGAAGCTTTCGGTAAGTTCTTGATATCGGAATATCGAAGGCATGTCTAATTTATCTTTCAGTTCTTGTATAGCCCCAATATCCAATTGCTGATAATGACTGACGAGTTTCATATTCAAAAGATAATAATATTCGTATATGAATTTTTGCCGTTAATTTTTGGTACTGCGATATTTTTTCCCAATGAACTTGATCACGAAAATCCAATATGAAGCTTTCATCTAATTTTTGATGTTGAGATATTTTTTCAAAGTTGATTTTGCTAGCATTAGCTCTCATGAAAGCGTCCGACAAAGTTTGGTATTCGCAAACCACATTCCAGTCAATTTTGTCTTTAAATTCTGTCATAAATGCTTCGCTTAATTTTTGGTATTTTGACACTAATGACCAATCTAACACCTCTTGCAATCCGCGAATCGTGTCTTCTGTTAATTGGGTATCTCTGGTAAATGAACGCCAATTAATTCTTTTCTCATTGGTTTCTGCCATGTTTATATATTTTAATTATTCAGTTTAAAAGAATTGCGTGCAAATGCGTGCAACGTCGTTGCGAATATAATTTTGAGATGCTGAACGCTTCGGTATTTATAGAATTTTGACCACAAGAGAAAAAAAAATAGATGACGTATTTTATAAATAAAATTAAAAAAACTAAAATTAAAATCGTTAAAATTTTGTAGAATTCAATTCTAGAATGCTTGTTTTTTTAAAAAGTAGTATAATATTTTATAGAGAAAATATTTAATTTAATTTAATATGTATTTCTTAAAATGTTTGCATGGATGGGGAAAGGTTTACCTTTTTTCGGAATTAAATGAGATAAATAAATTCTATTGATGAAATGTTGACGCTATGAGATTTTACAAACAAAATTCGCAACGCGAAAATAAATTGTTTTTGGCAATTAGATATGTAAGAAACTTAAGTAGATAGAGATTCGTTTATCACGTCGGAAAGGCTAAGTTACCGCCAATCCATTTTGACATGTTCGTAATAAATCAGACGATGTGAAAAAAAAACGATAGAAGAAAATGGAACACGATCTTTTGATGCCGGGGTTTTGCGTGGGATATCTCAATGCACAAAGAAGTTTTTAAAGTGCGAGTCCAAGAAACGCGTTGGATATGCAGAGGAGTTATGCTGTTCAAGGACATTGCTAGAAGGAAGTTTTATACAATGAAGACTATTATGTTAGTAAAATGAAATCCCTCGTCGTATTTCAGATGAACGACACATCTGGAAGCTCTTCTAAAAAAATAATAATCCGAGGACACATGTGGGAAGCTTTCGCAGAAGGTTTTTTTCACGACCCACGCTATTCAAACAGGCATATAAAAGTAAAAGTTTGCTGGGATACGATGAATATTTTTCCTTCATTATCCGAGGCGAGACGATCAACATATTGAACAAGAAGAATGAACCCCAATCTTTCTGGTGAGTTTTTCATAAGTTTTCTCAAAAACTTTATAACATTACAATTATATATTTTTAAAAAAATATTTGTAAAAAAAAAATTTTTAATTGAAATCACGAATAATTTAACCGAAAATAAAAAGTTTTTTCTTTTTCATTTCAGAACCAGGATGCTCCAAATATGTTGACGATGATTTAGAAGAACAACCAACTTTCGGCTTTGGACCCCGCACTCCAAAACCCCTAAAGAAAAAAAATGGTAAGTTATCTAAAATAAAAATTTCTTAAAAACGTTTACAAATATTCCAGTTGCATTTATATTATATGTACTAAATACTGTTAAAAAATATAATGAAATTAAAAGAATTTTTTTGTTTTTATTGCTTTTTTCAGATGCATCCAAAAAAGCCTCAGTAGACAGTGCAGATAATTCGTTAAGCCCTGATGACAAAAGTGCCTATCCTCAACGCCAACATCAGCAAACAAAATCGGATACACAAAAATTACAAGTGCGAAAAAGAAAAGTCTTCGCTCTCGAAGATGCCGATGATGATGTTGAAATGATTTCGACTAATCTCATGCCCCGAACAAGTAAGTTTTTTTAATTAACTTATTGTAAAAAAATTTTAAAGTTTATTTTAAAATATATATATTTTTACAAACATTAATTACTAAGGACGATTTGCTTTTTTTTTAATTAAACACTAGTTGCGGTGTTGCCCCCAGCTAGGCGCTTCAATTTAGATCTTGCTGAGGAGACGGAACGACTCGCTTATGTGCCTTTTGCAATTAACCTTGGCCGCAACGTAACGATGGAGCTGAAAGAATTTCATGGGTCTTATTATTTAGGTTTTTCCAAAACCTCTCCGGGTTCATATGAAGCCCGCAATCGCTTTAATATGCCAATATCATTGCTTAATAATTTAAAAATTGGAATCGCTGCCATGATCAAACATGTCGGTGTCGGACATGGCAGAAAATAAAAAAACTGTGAACTTTTAAAAATATGTAACAGCTGTTTTTGCATACTTTTTAACCGCTTTTTTGTTGTGCTTTTTTTAATTTTGATGTATATTGCTTTAAAAAAGTATTCCAAAAACTTGTTTTTTCAAAAATTTTTATTAAAATGATTACATTTTATGAAAGAGCCTCGGCTTATCACGGATATGTCCGTACTTTGAGAGCAAATGTTAGAAATTATTACGACCCTGAAGAATTATTTCGAGATTCGAGGGAAATAATATATAACGAAATTAATAGCGGATATTTATTAAGATTACGGCTTTTGATTTGCGTCTGTATTTGTTTTGTAAAACCAAAAGAAAATCAGGAAACGGAAACAAAATGTTTTTATTTTTGTTCGCATGCAGAACGGATATTGTCCAGTTTTATGATCTATTCTAAAATAGATGAAGCGTTTAGAAAAATTCTCGAATCGGTTGATTCTTTTATTCGTAATGGAAGCGGGTGGTCCATTAAAAATATAGAATTCCTTGACATTCATTTGGGCAATTACAGAGATTTACGCGGCGGGTGCGCTCATGCAGTACAACTCCCGGTTAGATTAAAAAATAAAAAATCATTATTAAACATTAAATGTTCCGATAATAAGTGTTTCCTTTATTGTATTGCGGCCAAACTTTTTCCGACAAAAAAAAAATAAAAACAGAGCTAGCAAATACAAGCGCTATATAAAATATTTCAACGCACGTGATATAACTTTCCCGCTTAAACTAACGGATGTTTACGTATTTGAAAGAAACAATAATTTATACATATACGTGTACGGGTATGAAAATAACGACTTTTATCCGTTGTATATTAGTAAAAACTTAAAATCAAAGTATTCTGTTATAGATTTATTATATTTTGAAAATCATTTTTTCTTAATAACTAATTTTAGCAAATTTTTAAATTTTAAACGCGGTATTAATCATTTTTGCCGCAATTGTTTAAATGGATTTCAGAGAAAATCCACATTAATTTCTCACAAACAGCTATGCGAAAAACAAAAACCGCAAAGGTTGAGCCCGCCATCTAATCTTTCTTTAAAATTTAATTCATTAGCTAAAATGTTATATCATCCACACGCGGCATACGCAGATTTTGAGTGCATATGTTCTAAAATTACTACCGTTCTTCCGAATACTAGCGAAAGTTTTACTTGTCCATTCGAAAAACACATCGCGGTTAGTTACACTCTTGTTGTTTTAGACATAAATGACGAAATCATTTTCCATGAATTTTATCTAGGAACCGATGCCGTACCGAACTTTTTAAAAACTTTAAAGAGCGTTTATACCAAAGTAATGGAAAAAATGAAAAATGTGATTCCAATGAACACAAATTTAAGATCGCTTTATAATGAAAATGTGTGTCACATATGCGGGAAAGAATTCGTTCCAGGAGATATCAAAACAAGAGATCATTGTCACTGGTCAGACGGACATATTCGCGATTTAGTCCATCAAGCATGGAATCTTAATATGCGCGCGACCTATTTTCTTCCGGTTGTAATACACAACAGCAAAAACTATGATAACCACTTAATTTTAAAACATATTCCAGAAAATTATGCCCAAAATATTTCTATAATCCCGGTAAATCTAGAAAAATTCACCATGTTTACACTTGATTCAATCAAATTTATCGATTCTTTTCAGTTCTTAGATGCAAGTTTGGACAATTTAGTTCAAAATTTGATTAAATCCAACCACGATTTCAAAATATTTAACCACTTTTATCAAAATGAAAAAAATAGAACCATGTTATTGAGGAAAGGGGTATTCCCCTATTCATATTTCGAATCGCTAGACGTTTTAAAAGATGTAGGTTTGCCGCCCAAAAGCGCTTTTTACAATCGGCTCACAGAGAGCGACATATCTGACCAAGATTATTCCCACGCCTGTGCTGTGTATAAGGCTTTTGGATGCAAAACATTTTCTGATTATTTAGAAATATACCAAAATTGTGACGTATTGTTATTAGCAGAGGTGTTTACTTCTTTTCGACGCACAGCCATGAACTATTATTCGCTCGACCCTGTACATTTTATAACTAGTGCCGATCTCACGTGGAATTCAGGACTTAAACTTACGAAAGTCGAACTTCAGCTGTTTAGCGATATCAATGATTACGTTTGGGTAGAGAGTCAGATGCGTGGAGGCATTTGCTTTTTGGGAAAGCGTTATGCAGTTGCTAATGATCCATACATTCCGGAAACTTACAACCCCGACAAAGAAAACAGCTACATAATAGCGCTCGATGCTAATAACCTGTATGGTTTTGTGATGGTACAACCTTTACCATATGGAAATTTTCGATGGCTTACGCAGCCAGAAATTGAAACTTTTGATATTTTAGAAACTACGTCTGATTCGCCCGTGGGATATTTGTTAGAAGTTGACCTAGATTACCCGAAGAAATTACATAACAAACACGATGATTTACCGATGGGTCCGGAACACTTTAAAATAACATATGATATGCTTTCGCCGCATGCCAAAAAATTATGTGATTCTTTAAACATGAAACATGTGTTTCCATGCAGGAAATTGACTCCCAAATTTTTTAATAAAAAGAATTACATTTGCCATTATTTAAATTTAAAATTTTACTTAGAGAACGGTTTGCAAATAACAAAAATTCATAAAATCTTGTCCTTTTCCCAAAAACCATGGCTGAAAGAGTATATAAATTTTAACAATGATAAAAGGAAAAACGCAACTAGCGATTTCGAAAAGAGTTTTTTAAAAAAAATGAACAATAGTTTTTTCGGGAAAACTTGCATGAATCTCAGAAAACGGGTCAATGTGAAAGCAACTTTTAACGTTGAACAAGCTAAAAAATATTTAGCAAGTCCGAGTTTGGAATACTTTGAAATTGTGAATGATTTTGTAACTTTGTTTAAATGTAAAAAAACTAATCTAATACTTGATAAACCTATTTATGTGGGGTTTACAGTATTAGAATTATCAAAGTTAAAAATGTATTCTCTTTACTATGATTTTTTTAAAGATTTTTATAAAGATAATGTCAGTTTATTGTATATGGACACTGATAGCTTATTTATGCAAATTTCATGTCATAATGTATACAAAGACTTAAAAACGTATTTTAATCATATATTAGATTTAAGCAACTATGAAACAAATCACGAAATGTTTGATGAAAAAAATAAAGGTAAACTGGGTAAATTAAAAAATGAGTACACCACGCCAATAAAAGAATTTGTAGGGCTAAAATGCAAGTTATATAGTGTAGCATATGGAGATAACATAAAAATGAAAGCCAAGGGTGTAAAAAAAATGCTTTGAAAAATTTATCAATAGCTTATTATAAAAATGTTCTAAAAAATGATAGTTTTATGCGTCACACCCAATGTTCTATTATTTCTAAAAAACATATAATTTATTCTATTCTTCAAAATAAAATTAGTTTATCTTCGTTTTATGACAAGAAATTTCTCTTACAAAATTCTATTGATTCCAGATCTTATGGCCACTATTTGAATAGTGAAGAGACTGACGATTAAAAAAAATAAAAATAAGCAGCGCCAAGAGAGAAAAAGAGAGACAGACATCTGAAGCAGTTCTTCTTGATTTTTTTTTTGATTTTTTTATTTTTTATTGTCTGAGTGAAAAAAAAATAATAATATGGGTGAAACTTCTAACCCCAAGACTCTCAAAATTTTAGCGATGGAGACAATAATAGCGTCCCACAGTTGCTTCAATATGTTAAATAACAATAATTTATGCCTACCTCAAAGGCTATTTAATGAACTGGTAGAAATTGGACCTGGTCTGATTCAAATGCCGAAATATCATTTTTTGGATGATAGATTTTGGTTCAGCAGCGAGACTGAACCGTTTCATAAAAGTCTGTGCTATGACCAGACATACTCTAAATTTTTTGTCGCTTGGGTGCAACAATTGATTAGGGAAAAGATGGAAAAATATATGCCTCTTCTTATTCACTTATTAGAAATAAAATTCATAATTGTAATAAATAATAATATAGAAAGATCTTACTCTTTGTGCACAAAATGTTTAAAATTGCATTTAAATCTATATCCTATTACAACAAACATGTTTAAAGTGTACCGTCATTACAAGCACACTTGTTACACTTCATTAGTTTTGCAAAAAGAATTGCGAGAAAAGGTGTGATCTGCAAAAAGTTGGTGTAACATGTGTCGGCAAGTGCCGCTTTTTCAAGTGGCCGATCATAATGTATGCTGTCAAATTGTCGGTGAATCAAACCACCAATGCCCTTTACATTAACCTGTGGACGATGACGACCCTGAATTCATTTATTGCCTAAAATGTTATGGCAGTGGATTCAGATCATTCTTTGATTTAAAAAAAGAAATTACATTTTGAACTGTGTGATGAACATCATTAATTTTTAAAAATGACTTTTTTGAAAAAAAGTCTTGCGAAAAAACTGTTGCTTTTAAAATATATATTAATGAATGTATACAGTTATTGTGATTTATGCTTAGGTGTTTTTGTGATGCTTTTTTATTCTATATTAATGAATGCGGTGTTTATAAAAATGTTATGCATCTGGTAAACTGTTTTTTCTGGATAAACTATTATAATCAGATATATAAGCTGTCTATGATTTTTATGCTTGTGTGATATTTTGTACAGCTTTTTTATGCAAATATTAATGGATGTGGTGTATCTATATATCATTTAAAGATATTTTGTAATCCTTTTCTGTTTTATATATAATTGTAAAAAAATTATGTTAATAAAAAAATCTGTATTTTTAACAAAAATGTGATCTTTTTTTTAAAAAAATGTGGTCTTGAAATTATTTTTTAATCAGTCGGTAAGTTTTGTCGTGCATTTTAAAAAAAAAGACCACATTTTGCATTACTTAGCAAATTTTCATAATGTTTTTTTATTTTTTGAGACGGTTATGTAATGCAACTTGGTGTTTTTTTTCTTTTAAAGTGTGTTCGTCAAAATTTACCGACTCTAATATATATTGGTAATATATATATGTTTTGAAAAATGTGTGTTAATGAAAAATACAAAAAACAACAAGTAAGTAAAATAAGAAAAATATATATTCATTTAATTTTCATACATGATTTTTTTCATGAAAAAAACATTTTTTCATAAAAAATTACAATTATTTTTTAATAGTTTACAATATAACATAATAAAAACATAAACATAGCATAGAGAAAAGTATTAAAAAAATATATTACAATGAAGCATGAAGCTCTGCCACAAGTTCATCATCGCTAAGAATATAAAAATATCCAATTTTAAAGTTTTTTTGCTGTGCATTATCATCATCAGTTTGTTCAGGGTAAGATTTTCCGTCAGCAATACACTCGAGAATATCATCATATAAGTTTGACGAATAAGAATGGGCAAACAGCATGCTGTTTAAAAAGTCATTTGACAAAAATAAATATCCAATTTTTTTTTTTTTTTTGTTTCACATGAGCATGCTTTATAATTTCGGAATTATTTAATAATTTAAAATAAATTTTCGCATCGGGGGTTTTCCAATCTCTAGCAACTCGAAGGCATTGATGCGCATGTTCATAAAGCGTGCCATGAAGGTAAGTAAAATCTCCTGGTTCTCCGACAGAATTGGAAAGAAAAAAGAATCCATAACGTTCCATACTTGATTGTCTTGTGTCGTCTATTGAGATATTCAATTAGTTTTCATATTAACAAATGCGACACACGACTGCTTTTTTGCTGGATACACGTGACAGCAGTTGGACAGGAAATTTTTTTTTTTTTACGAATTTTTTAATAAAGAGTTCATTATATTTTCGGTTTTGAGGATGTAAACTTTTTACAGATTTTTTCCGCAAGTTTCGCACACATTGATGAAGGAAATAGAGTGAAAAAAATCCACAAGTTTTTGAAAAATCATCTTGGAAGCAAAACTTATTATATCTAATAGTTTTACTGTTTCGTTTCATAAAACGAAGAATATATCTGTTCCTAGGAGGCATGCCATAACTATCAAAATAGTAGGCTGTATTTTCAGAAAAATAAATTGAAATCCAATGACTTCCTGGTAATATTTTGGCATCCAAATTCACAATAAACGCGTTGAAATGTCCTTTTTTCATTGGCAAAGTATCAGAAGCAAAAACTCCACAAAATTCTTTTTTTAAAAGTTTATCACTGCAAGCCAGTCTGCATAAGGTAATTGTATCCATTTAGCGTTTTTTAATCTTTCAAAATTAATAATCAGTGAAAATACTTCTTGTTTTATCTATTTCGATCACATTACGGTATTCCGTATAAGCGACAAGAGTGACGGTTTCGGGTAGAGTAGTTGAAAACTTAATATCCAATGCAATATTTCCGGTCTTGGCAATGCTTATATGACTTTCATTAGCTGCAAGATCTGGCGTGAGATCTACGGCATAGAACGTGTAACCCTCTTTATATTCTTTATAACTTATGGGAATATTTTGAAAATTATGATATCGGTTTAAATCAGTAAGAAGGCTAAGATAACATCTAGCATACAGATCATTATCGAAATGCGGTTGAAATGGTTTTGCGGGTATCATTAAGCCATCATTTAGAATGGTTAAATAATTTAAGTTGTAATGAGAAAATTTGAAAGGGTTTTTCTTCGAATTTCCATTATATGCTCGATTAGATACAAATCCTAGGATTATTCTAGTCGGTAATTGTCCGATAAAAGCATTCGCGATTGTTGATGATTGCAACCCTGCAGATAATGAAAAAGTTTTGACCTCAATTCTTCTTATGGGCATTTTAATAACGCCTTTTTCTAGTGCTTTCTCGTGAGCAATCATAATAGAAGGTGCTATAGTAACTTTCCTAACATAGAGGCTTGCTGATTGTAAGACAATTTTGTAAGCATCGCCCTGGGCCATGAGGGAAAATATGTCTTTGTTTCTCTCTAGTTTTATGCGAATATTTACTCCATTAATTAACAGTTTTGGTTGCGTTGCCAAATCAAAATGTAATGGTCCTATAAGATCCATTAATTTGCTGTTTTTACAAGCATCATATCTCGATAAATAACCAGTATTCGACGAATTTGTAACTACCCCGCCCGCTGAAGAAGTTAAAGCATCATGATGTCCAGCCGTGTCTTTAAAAAATAACGATGCACCGTACATAGTTTCTTGCGAGGACTTCGACGAAAATAGCAAACTTTCCAAAAAAGCGCGATATCCATAATTTGCTTGCGAAGCTATTTGTTTATCGTTTAAGAAAACAGAACATTCCGAAAACAGCGTGTTTAAAAGATAATTAATCGGTGCAACATGATCTGCGGCAACCAAATCACCCCCATTCTTCTTTAAAATTTTTACTTGAAGTTGTAAAATTGTATGCGATAGATCTAAATAATGCTCGCCGTTTCCGGCAATATAAAATTCTATGGGTGTTTTTTCTGATATCGAGGATATCGGATGCACTTCCAAAAATGCAGAAGAATCGATTGCCAATTGAACGGCAGCATTGTTAAATAAATCTAACTCGCTTTTAAGAAATGCCATATTTTTGTTATCGTTATTGCTCATCATGTAAAAATGTCGCGTTGCACGGTCTTGCAGCGTTTCTTTTGCGAATGATTAGGTTGTCTTTTGCGTTTTCTTTTTATAACTTTTTTACCACTACCGTGTTGTAATTTATCAATCAAATCCTTTTTAACTTTAGTGGATGTTTCGCGAAATCTATTGCGAGTCGAATCTCCAGATACTCCAGAAGCGACATCACTTATTACATTTTTCCCGGTATTCAACAAATGTTTACCTAAATAACTTGTTGCTTTTATTGCGATTGGTTGGAGATATCGACGCAAGTCGCCGAACCATCCATATCCCCTTTGATGCAATACGCCATGAAAATAAGGACCTCTTCCTCCTCCCACTTGGGCGCAATAGTACGCTTCGCAATCTCTTACGTTTAGATGCATGCTTGCAAGAATAAAAGCTTTAAGCGGGGGATTACATTGCTTTTTATAGTTTTTTCCGCCGGAACGACAACACGACTAATGTTTTCCCTCCCGTAAAAGTGATATTGTGACCTGAACTAGATTTAAGTTCGATTTCTATTGTTTCAATGAATTTTTTACGCAGGGGGAAGTATAGGGGAGCATCATAATGCTTCACAATCTGATCTTCTTTTTCATTAGCGCAGGGTATAACGCGTTAAAGCGGAGACACTGTGTCTCCGACATGGTGAGAAGCTATTATATCTGTGTAGATATAAATTTCAGTAATTCCACCATCGATCTCTAATGCATATTTACTCATGTAAGTCCCGCTTTTGAACGATCCGGTGTCAATAAACCCCAGCATATCTCTCAATCCTTTGCCAAATGAAATTTCGTGATTCTTCGGCACATCCAATCGAACTCTTAAATCGGGTTGTAGTTCCAATTTTACGTGCTTAAATTCTTTAAATAACCTGTCTGCCGTTTTATACATCCCTCTATTAATTGCCAAATTTTCTGTGTGGCTTACAAGTTTTTTTGTTGTGTAATATTCCTTAATTTCTAATTCTATATATTCTCCGATGTTTGGCTGAAGCAGAGGATTCACTTTGTATTTCCACAAACCGGAACTCAAAGTACAACTTTACTTTAAATCTAACTTTTGCATTAGAGAAATAGAATTTTCCCTTGACAAATGTAGTTCGGTATTTTCCGATATCCTAATTTCGACTTCGTTTCTTGCAGGTTTATAATCGATAGTTATGTAATCTTGCAATTCTAAAAGTTCTATATTAGCGTTTAAAATTTTAAAAAACATCTTCATTTGCGTCTCCTGCTTTTCTAGGCTTTATGCGATTAAATGGCAAGATGTGATTAATTGTGTTTTTAGGTTTTTTGTTAATAATGGTAAAGCTATTTGATGCCAAACTTTGTTGAGATGGTCTAAACTGATAAACATTCGAAGTGGTAATAACAGTGTTCTCATTTGGTAAATGAAGCATGTATAACAATTTCGGAGCAGAAACTGATTCGATCAGCACTTCAAAACCATCACTTATGTCCATACGTAATGCGGATCCATTGTTCTGTACTATAAATTTTACAGATGGCGATTCTGAGTTTATTCTTTTCTCAATTTCCTTATTAAGACTCGTCCAAAATTCTTCTATATTTTCCCCCACTTTATCGGGCAATTCTATATTGTATTTCATGCTATCAAGAGGTAAAATTTCCTCTTTTATTAATGTAACCGAATAACTATTATTATGGGAATTCAAATTGAACCAACTTCTGGGCATAAAAACCTCTGAAAGTGCTACTTCCCATTCGCCCGATATCGCAATTGGAGAAAATAATTTCGTACGATATGAAGACTGTGTGTTTTCAGGAAAATAGTCCATGCTAGAGTTGCTCGGAAGAGTCACATAAAATTCATCTAGGATCTCATCCATTTTTGTTTCATCCACGAACTAAAACGATTGTCAAACCCAGACCATTTAACAAAGTATTCTTTATCTGTTCCTTTTCCTCTGGTCTTTAAAATTTTTTCTATCCTCCAATAGTCGGTCGATTCTTTTATAACTTTCTGAATCTCTTCCTCATAAAATCTGCCTTTCAAAATTTCGCCTTTCAGGTCTTTTATGACATATGTAGAAGGATTTGTGGGATAGCGTTCGTGAATGAAAAAGATTTCTTCACTCCAATTTGGTAAATAACCTCTTTGAAATACCTTTTTTACTTTCGATATTCGAACACGATCGTTTACACTAAATTTAAAATCTGTTTCTTTTCGATAACCATATAGTTTTTGAAATACGTAGGACTCCAATTCCGGTGTGACATCAACGGGAGCCAAACCTGTACTGCTGTGTTTGGTGGAATTATAGCTTTTTAATACAGAATCTAAAATGTCGATGTATTTATATGAATTTCTGTATGTAAAAATGCGATATAGTCTCGTTTTTAGAGTTCGATTAAAACGCTCGACCACCGAGGCTTTATTTTCGCTCTGAGATGAATAATGTCTGATTTTGTGCTTTTTAAATAGCGCCTGTACTTTGCTGTTGTAAAATTCACGACCGCTGTCTGTATGAATCAGATGTGGCGGGCGTTTTAATTGAAATAACAGTTTTTTGAATGCATTGGCGACGCTGTCGGCAGTTTTATTCTTGATGGGATATGCCTACGCATATTTGGAAAAAACATCTATTGACGTAAACAAGTATTTCATTCCTTTGTTATACCTCGACAATTTTGTCAAATCTGTCAAATCACATTCTATGAGTTCGCCTATTCCATAGGATAAAAATTTCCTGCGTTAAAAATTTATATCTCGCTGGTTTGTGTAAAGTGTATGCATCTTGAGTCATTAACCATGTTTTAATTTTCTCCGGAGGTAAACCAGTTGCTTTTGATAATTTTAAAATTCCTCCAAAAGAAGCAGGATTTTTTATGTCATAATAGTACTTTTCTAATATTCTAGCCACTTCTTCATCGGTGAATGGCTTCTGGATCGGGCCCATTTCTTTGAACCAGATGTCGTTGGATAAAAAGAATGGCTCTTTAACTCTCGCCCGTGCTTACCGAGTGCGGATTCACTTTTCATACTCGAAGAACCTTCCCTTTCATTATATGGAGACGAAGTAGCTTCTGGAAGAAACACATCATCTTCTTGAATTTTTTTTGTTTGTAATTTTTCCAAAACTAGCTTATTTGCAATCCATGCTCTTGGTATATTGATTTCCGTCAACGCCTTTAAAAAGAAGTCGAAACCATGCGGTTCTGCCTTGGTTCTTGCATTTCTAAACAAATAAGCAAAACAATCAACAACATTCGAGCCTTTTATGGGTTTATTTTCCACCGTCATTTCCCCCTCTGAATTCCAAAAATAATTTCTCGTTTTCAACTTTTCAGCGATCATAGGTACATATTTTTTAAATCTGAGGGGGGTCGATATTAATATATTCTTCATGATAGCGTCTTGTTTCTCATAACTGCCACCATTTTCAAAAGAACTTTCATCAGTTTGTTTCTGCTTTTCCTCATTTTCAGAAGTTTGTTCACTTTGGACGGTGACAGGTATTGGTTCTAGGGGAGCATGCACGGTTTTTTGGTAACGCATGGCGAGTTGACTTAGAAGCTTCGCTTTCATGTCATCCGGAATTTTTTTACGATCCAACAAAGAAGCAATTTCATCTTCTAATCTTAATTCAGGATCTTGATAATGATGCGAGGAAATGAGTTCTTCCGGTATAAGCGCGACTCTTCTTGCCATAATTCTATTTTTTAGCAATTTTATCTCCGATAACTCTTCCAACTAAACCCGCTAATGCTGATAGTATGACCGGAGCGAGAGCAGGCAAGAATCCGCCCGATTGATTCACTAGAAGAGCCTTTTTTTGCGAACACTGATCGATCGTTTGGATAGTTTTCGTATAGTATTTTTATATTTTTTCAGCCTTTTTATATTTAACGGCAAGTGTCCGGCCAAAATGTTCAAACAAATTTCACACAGTGCAGATATTTGAGGATTAGTCGCGGTTCGCAAAAGTGCTCGCTTTTGAGCCGGTGGCGCTTTGGCCAGCATATGCAGAAAATAATGATTTTTTTTTTAAATTTTTCATTGCGGCAAATATAACCAATAAATTCCTTCGGGTGTAGGAAAAAGACTCGCACGCAGACGATATTCTTCCTCTGTCTCTGGATGCAAGTCGACAACTAAATATGAATATTTTTTTTTTGTTGCTTTTATATAGGCATCGAGAAAATATTTCACATTTTCCGGATATAATTGACGACCAAAATAACGAAACTGAGCCCTATCTCTAGAATTTTTAAATAAAATGATATATTGCGAATTCAAACTGATATCTCGCATTACCGCAGCTTTCGGAAATAAATTTTGCAACAATAAAATGACGCTTATGCGACATTGATGTGAAACGACTGTGAAAATCTCTGCGACCTTTGCGTTTAATCGATGCATATGATCGTCTAATATTATCAAATCATCCTTTTCAAATGTAGCAGGTAATCCGCGTATAAATTCTATGTCAGGCTCTTCATGCATCCAATCAGGTGGATATAAATAACATCATTTTACACATTTAATTTTAGAACCATAAATATTCTGTCGAATCATTTGACGAACAAGAAATGATTTGCCAACCTGCGTCGGTCCTACAACAAGGCATGTACACGGATGCTTTAATTCAAAAAACATAGTTCATCACAAAAAATAAATGTTTTTATTTTTTTTAAAAACACAAACTCTCGCAATAAGAGTTAAAAAGAAAAAAATCTCTCGTCATCTTTATATTTATTCATTTAAAAAAAATCGAATACAAAACTAGAAAAGCGACACCTGTTGAGAAAAATCATCCAAACACCGTTTCCAACCACACTCTGTTTCAAAACAGCCTAGTCAGAGCAAGGCTGGAAACACACCGCTGTTTCAAAACATCCCAGCCAGAGCCTGGCTAGAAACACCGCTCTGTTTCAAAACATCCTAACCAGAGTCTGGCTGCAAACAGAACGTGGATGGAAACAGCCGAAACAGAATGAGGTGATCTATAGGGCATCATGCATATACTACTATTGTGTACGAAACATTTAGGTCTTGGAAAGCAAATTTTTAATCATAACGAATATATTAACTGTTTTGAAGTTACTTTCGATAATATACAGCTCAAATATGTGTGAAAAAGACAATTATTAAATTGCAATTTCTTTCCAAGTGTTTGGAACCAAGTTTCCATATTTTATGATTTTATTGGAAATATTGTATAAAATAGTGTTCGTTTGTGCGCTTTAAAATATTTAGAATTTTTATCAGGAAACCAAGTTTCCATATTTCATGATTTTACTGGAAATATTGTATAAAATAGTGTTCGTTTGTGCGTTTTTAAAATATTTAGATTTTTTAAATATTTCATTTATTTTAATAATGATATCGCTTCAAAAACAGGAGTCGTACTCCTTAAATAAATGTTTTATATCATATTTCAAAATTACAAAAATTATAAATATATATGTATGTCGTATTTAATTTTATCACGCACCTCTTAAACTACACTACAACGAATATACGATTTTAATGGCAGAATGTTTAAAGGACGATAATAATCTTCTTTCAGCTGAAACAGCACTTTTCCAACTACTTTTTTAATTAAGATTTAGATTAATTATTCTACAAGTATTATTTAAAAATCCCTTAAGCAGTCGAAAGAGTATAATATTTTATTTTGTATTCGATCCTTTAAACTACCTAATAAACATGATATTTACAAATTCGTTAAGACGAAAAAAATTATTGCTTTTATTATTTCACAGTAATAAGAATGAAGAATGTTTTGTCTACAAGTATTTTATGTTTCGAAAACATTACATAAAGGTTTCAGTATACTTTTTATTAAATTATTTTTTATGCCATTATCTGAACATTTCCAGATTCATTTGTGATCAGCAACATTTGATACAAATGTTTCTGATAACCACTTAAAAAATCGTTTTGAAATGTCTTTATCATAAGTACATCAAAAGAACATTAGTAGACCGTCTCCATTTAAATAAAATGTCGCAAAAACTTTTTTTTTTTTTTTTTAAGACGAATCGGTTTTTGATGTTTGTGTCCATCTCTTAACTATATGATAGGAATTTCAATTTGATAATAATAGCTGTACATTTTGGAATATGTGTAAAATAAAATTTTATGAAAATTTGTTTTCAAAATGCATTCGAAACATTTATATTTATTATACAATTTTACATTTCTAATATAAGCGTGCATTATGCATGGAAATAAATTATGTTTTAATACTGAAAGGACAAAAACTATATATTTATGGCATGAAACGCGCTTTAACAATCTCCATAATTATTATTTTTAGTATCAATTTTGTACATAAGAAATTTCATTTAAAAAGCCACGCATTATAAAAGTTGTTACTCTTTTAAAATATTTAAAGTTTTACATGATGTTTTACGATTTTAAATGTAAAATATATTATGTTCACGAGAAAATTTTAATTTTATAGATATTTTTGTAAACATTTTTAAGCATGTAATGGGAGTATTATAATAAAAATGTTTGTGTCAGCTGCACACATGCTGGACACATATAGGACAAATATTTGTCATTATTTCTAAAACAATCTATGCGAGTAGTTATGAACAAAACAATTACTTTTATGATCGAATTTGCAACAAATTATGCATCCATTTACAATATAAATTTCATAAATTAAAGTTTTTATAAAAAAAATGTGTATTTTACTTCCTAAAATACTTTTTTTTTCAGAACACAGATTTCACAGTCCGTGGTTGCTGGTGTGGTATTCATATACCTAAATGAGCTTTGCTATACCTAAATTGTTTAAATACTAAATTTTACTTATTTATATATGATTTTTTAACTAAATTTTGTTTTATTAATACTGAAAATTCAATCTCTTAAAACCTCATTTTCAAATTAAAGACAACAGTTTTCAGACTACCTCCGACTGAAAAATCAAAAACTTTAAAAGTCAGTCGAATACAAGGAATTGTTATAAACAGACATGTAATGAATATACAAATGATTTCCTTGAAGCATAATAATGCTATTCAATGATAAATTATACAAGTTAATGCATGAAGAATTAACATTTCTTATCTCGATACCAGCTGATACAGCCCGTGTTGTCCGGGCTAGTCAAATAATAGCTGCACAAATTACGGAAAAAATGAAAAGAGAAAAACATTTACAATATTGCTCTAGAAGATTAAAGAAGGTTGTCACAGGCAAGGGGTTAACTTACATCGTGTACTAATGCTACATTGAATGGATTAAGGAGTCGCCACATGCCCTGACCTAACGGCGAATAACATTGATAGAGTTTTAATAAGAGAAGGGAAAGCAAAAGATAGTGAAAGTTAAGGGGATAATTGTTTATAATGTTTATCCAGTACTGAAAATTATGTTCTGAAAATTGTATCAAGAGAAAATTGTAAATTTAAAAAGCAATGTGTTTTTAAACAAATGTGCCCTGCAAAATAATGTGCCGGAAAGATTTTATACAACGTTAAACAAATATGAAATTTTATGTTTTGAAACAATTGTTGTGACCTTGAGAAAATGGAAAATATCTGGCGTTTGTTTAATAATAATAATAATAATAATAATAATAATAATAATAATTAAACATTACATTAATACTTTATATCAGTGTGAATTTTTCAATTGGTAGGTATGTAAAATATTGTAATGCAAAAAAAAATACACTAACAAAATATGTAAACATTTTTTATAGTTACGACTAAAGTCTTCAAATTTTATTAACTAGACTAGACTAATGGTGTAATTAGATTTTACTGTAAATATCACTAGCACCATTATTTTTTTTTTTTTTTTCAAATAATATGAACATGTTTCATCGGATTTTTACCAAAAACTATACACTGATGTAAAATACTTTTCTACTTATGGTCTGAAATCTTCAGATAGATATCTGAATTTTTATTTTTTATTTTCCATTTACTAATAAAAAATGTTAATACCTTTCTTTTCTTTTCGGAAATGAGATTACGTAATCGGCCGATATGGAAAAAAAATATATTTTTTTAATTAATACCACGTCCCTGTTTCATTCATTCTTCGATTTTGTATGAAAATATCTCAAACATCATTAGATTTTTGCTAATAATATGAAAACAAACCGTCCGATTTTTACAAAAGAGAAAAAATATTTTCCTACATGATCTCAAATATTCAAATCAATATCTTAATAAGTTGCCTTATTGAAAACTCTTAATTTATTTCATTGCGTCTGCAAAATTACGTCCAAATGTGCTTGCGTATTTACCATTTTGTGACAAAAATCTCTTTTCTGATGCGCTTTAATTAATATCTTAATTAAAAGAAATTAAAAAAAATAAAATATGAGCCTCAGGTGCATCAGGATCTGCCTTGAACTACTTTACACAAATTTTCAGACTTCTATTTGCGGTAGATTTCACTAGCCAGCATCGATACACACACACAGAGCAAAACTTAATTTTATTAGTATACACAAGTAGCAATTGAGTCGTCCAAAATAATCTCTTTCAAAACCATTAGAATCTTTTGCGTCAAAGGGCTGTCTTCGTAAATCACGCTAATAACAAAATATGCCTTCTAAAAATGATACAAAATTTGTTCTTCTTATTAACATAAAAATTATTATATGCAGTTCCCTATATCAACATAATATATTAATATATATCGCTATATCAACATAATATATTAATTTGTGTCGCTATATTAATATATTTCTCGCTATATTAACATTGGGATAAACTTGCATTTCAGATCATTTACATAAAACATTGTTATCAGTATTTCTTGCAATTTGCATATCTATGCAAGCAAATACACAAGTTCCTTGCATTTTTTTAATTAGTGCATATTTTGCAGGTGGTGAAATAAAACCTCACGTCCTTAATTTCTGAATATTTAACGTATATATATATATATATATCAACTAAGCAGATAAGAATTACACCATCAGAAAAACGCAGAAATGCATCTTGAATTTATGATCACCAAATGTATCGGCAATACTTATGTTAATTCATTTTGATATTTTTGCAAAGTTATTTCTATTTTTATATGTTAATAGTCAGAGATGATGCATTTAAAAGTTTAAAAAGGGATTAATATTTGTTGCTCGTTGTTTAGAGGCAATAGCAGACGGAATAGAGTTTAAAGATATGAAATAATGACATATTGCGTTATCGATCTAGACAATATAGTATAATTAGTTGTTATTAAAAGTATATTACAATTTTTCGATATTCAAATTAACATTCTTATGACATAAAGCAGTCGCTTAATTATATGAAGAAATGATCTCAAATTCATTCATCATTATACTTGAATGAAGAACTAGTAAGTTTCCCCCCTTTCTTCTCTATGAATAATACCAGAAGGAGAATCAATTTCGTAATACTCAGCCTTTATATAGCGTACATTTAAAATTAAGGTATCCTGGAAGCTTATTATGCTTCTTAATGATTATAATACACGTAGTTATCATAAATATATTTAGGATAAAACGAAACTAATTTGATGGACGTACATTTTCTATTCTATTATTGAAATGTAAACTCAGTCATTATTTTTTTATTTTATAACAAACAAAGGCAGCTTTCGGAAGATATTAACTTTTTATTTGGTGGGAAAATATGTTTATAGAGTATTTTTTTAGTGAAAGTTTTTTTATTAAAAATTTCTAGTTATATATAGAATTTAATAACATTAACACAATACATTATTTATATGTAGAATTTAATAACAAACAAAGACAGCTTTCGGAAGATATTAACTTTTTATTTGGAGGGAAAATATGTTTATAGAGTATTTTTTTAGTGAAAGTTTTAACCAAATTATATTATTATTTAAAATAAAAAATTAAACAATAAAACTAATTTTTCGAATCGTCTTTAAGCCATCATGTACTAAAGAAGAAAAAAACTTGTTAAACATAAAAATATGCGTTGACGCTGCGCTAAAGTTATTGATTGAGTGGACTATATTGAGAAAATATGTAATGTATTGATGCGAATAATTAAAAGAGTTTCTAAATTACAAAAAAAGTTTATATACATATTTACATTACATTAGGTTAAATCCAACGTGCTGACACCGTAGTCAGTTTCGAACACTATCATAATGATCGAGTGAACAATACCACTTGAAGAACATAATAACAATATAATTTTTGCTATCATTAATAAATAACATAACTATATTATTCTTACTATGATTAAGAAATGACTTCTTATTACGATATTTAATGACCTCATAGTCATTATAGCTAATAAAATAGCTTTATTATGCGTTTATTCTATGTTGAATTGTTCGTGCGAATATCACAACAAATGCGGGAGAGACTAACTGTTGCCATGCAGCAAAAACAAAATTATATTAGAATGCGCTAAAGTCGTCTGCAAGACCAAGGGAAGCCGTAACAATATGAATATCTAAATTTAGAAAATTCGTTAAATGAAAATGTATTATTTAAAAGTATTTAAAATATAACTTGATAAATAATAATTTTTATTGCAAATGAGTAGCCTTTATTGCCTAACAGTTTTTGTAGTACAATATTCAGTAATATGCATTTAAAAAATGTACAAATATGTGTTTTAGAACACAAAACTAGTTTTAAAAACTAGAGTAAAAAACAGAACAAATCTTTGCAAAAACTCTCTTTTTGACATTAATTTTCAGGTATGTTTTCCTGACTTTTTGGAGAATTTCATTTATCATTTTATATCTGCACAAGTCAAATTTATATTCTTTGATTTCCTTTAAACGAATGATGCAGTGTAGTCTCATGCTTTTTTATGTGTAATTTTCTTTTTTCCATTCTCTTTACAACTTATTCGACGCCATTCATATTTTAAAATAGATGAGAAAAAAATCTGTATCTATGATATGTATTTAGCATCAGCACATTTTCATCCTAAATATGATATTCAAAAATTTAAACAAATCTCCCCAAAATCACTTATATGTTACTCAATGAAAATCCCACATATTTAGTTTTTACATAATATCAAATAAGTCAAAACTTTCAGAAATGAAATTTAGAATAAACTGTTAAGCATTATTTTGAATTTCATTTATTACCTTTAATATATATTTCGATTGTAATGCTGATCCAGATATTTTTATGAATGATATTTATAAAATATTATTATAAATAATATAAATAACGGAATTCTTACTGACATGTCTTTTCATGTTATACAATTGTTTATATATATGTATGTGTGTGTGTGTGTGTGCCTGTTACGCAAATTTAACATTAAAATTACCAATTATTTTAAGTAAACGTGACTTTAAATTAATTTCTAACGCATTACCTATATTAAAATCAACAGAAATATCAGTAACATACAAAATCAAAATTCAAATGATTTTTTTTTTCTTTGTGACCAGACAGCTTAAATGCAGATTTGTAGAATTTACAAGTGTATTTCCTTAATTTCTGTTTAAATTAGGTAAACGTACATGATAAATTGTCGAGTACAGTAACTTAAAAAAATATTGCATTTTAATAAAATTGTTTGTGGTTATTTGTGGACTAATATTCTTTCATTGTTATATAATTATTTCATTGTTATCGTTTTTTTAATTGTATATAATTACTCTTAACACAACTATTTAATCATTAAAAATAATAGTAAAAACAGCATATACTTTTTTTGTAGAAATAAAATCTTGATGATAAGTCGTAATCTAAAAAGATATCTCAGAAATGTTAAACTAAAGTTTTTAATTTTGTCAAAAATTAAAAAAAATAATAATAAACTTTGAGTTGTTTGTTTAAAAAGACAGTTTTAGGTGTCTTTTGCAGCCTTCTGTTCAAGTATTCTTGAAAGTTTTGTCCTGGCCTGTAATGGCAGAAATTGTATTCGTGAAGGCTAGATCTTGAAGTCCATAATTGCCATGTCAGTTTTCCTCTGGATTGTAAGTATGGAACTAAAGCGCTCCATCTTAGACATACACATTATACTTTAGCATTTCGCATATTCATTCACACCAGCAGAAACTGTTATATTTTACTTTTTCTTTCATTAATGCGATTTTACTACGTTTTACAGAACCTAGAATGGGTTAGTTAATGGGATACTCTACGACATATATGGTGGTCATAAAGTCTTTCCCTGATTACAATAATTTATTGCAGAAAAACTAATATAATTAGGCATCGACATTTTTTTGTTTGATTTCTAGAAACAAGATACTGATTATAAAAGATATCTCAGAATTTTTAAACGAAAGTTTTGAAATTTTACAAATAATAATACTACTACTAATAATAATGAACTTTGATTCGTATAGTCAGAAAATTTAATTTTAGGTATTTATTGCAAGCTTCAGTTCAATTATTCGTAAAAGTTTTGCCCTTGCCTGTAATGGCAGTAGTTGTCTTCGTGCAGGTTAGCTCCCGAAGTTCATAATTTCCATGCTATTGTCCTCTGTATTGTAAGAATGCAATTCCAGTTTTTTCTTTTATTTAATGTAACGAATGCTGTCTTCGACATAAAAATTATGCTTTAGCAATTCACAAATTCATCCACACCAGCAGAAACTGTTATATTTTACAGTTCCTTTCATTAATAGGATTCTGTTACATTTATAAGAACTAGTACTTGGGTTAATGGGATTATGCATGACATATAGGGAGATCATAAAGACTTTCCCTGATTACAACAATTTATTTTAGAAAAACTAATGTAATTTGGCTTATGTTCGTTTCAATATATTGTAAATATATGTATGAAGTTTTCATACAAGTGCTTACGTCAGTATATTTCGATGTGAACACCATTGCTAGCTCGAATTATGGGAAGGCGGTATTCTATTTCTCCTATATTTCTCCTCTACTTTTTTTTCTTTTGGGGGTACATAAAGAATAGTGTGTTTGCAACACCAGAAAAAATATTGAAACACTCATTGTTAGGATCACAAATGGTTGTCTATTGTGGGCTGTCTAATGTGACAGGCGAAATGTTGCGCAATAAGTGGCGATAATTGGAATACCGCCTTGACATTCTTCGATCTACCAAAGATGCTCACATCGATATTTACAGACGTAAGTACTAGTATTGAAATCTTCATGCATGTCTTTACAATATATTGAAACAAGCATATGCCTAATTATATTAGTTTTCATTAAATAGGTTATTGTAATCAGGGAAAGACTTCATAACCACACTGTATGCGGAAATGTTATTTGCTGTGTTAGTATGACTTTTTGCTTGTTTATATTCACATGCTCATTTTAATCAGTGTACACATAAAACTTCTATAAGATAGCAATCCACCTAATTTGAAATAAATGATATTATATTTACTCATGGCTGTTATGGCAAATATCAGAGCGATAACAAGATTGGTATTCTACAATGAAGAAAGGTTTCAATAAAATTTCACCAATTTAATCAGAATGATTGAAAATAGGATTGATACATGCATTCAGTATTGCCAAAATGTTAAAAATTAAGTTCATTAAAATCACTAGAAAATTCTTATAATATTTTTCGCTAAAGTAAAAAATTCTAATGCAATATTCACAAAAGATACCTACGAGCAAAATATATGCGGACATCCCTTGCATGTTATAAATCAAGTTATAATGATGCTATAACTTTTTTTAACCCCAATTGTAATAAATCAAGTACTGTTTGTCAAACACATTGAAAGAACTATTCTTTTATATGCACATATCTGTGTTGACATTTTGCAACATTGTATAAAAATTTAAAAACTGTTTCTATCATTAATCCTCTTATGTGCACAAAATCATTAAACCTCTGTCTTTATCCTAAGTAGAAACTTCAATCTAGTTAAGATAAATGATGATTTTGCATTACTTTTATTGAAATAGAAGAAGAAAATGTAAGTGTGCCATCAAAGCACTTAAAATGACTATCATAATGATGTGTAATTTGAAGATAAGGAATGTATAGTTTTTTTCTGAGAGATTTTCGGAATTTGTTAAAATATTTATCATGTTACCTAAATTTCTCGTTCCGAATTTTTAATATAATTGTATGAATGCATATAAAATATGTGAAACAATCTAATAAATATAGTTTTAATCAGTGCTTCAGCAGATAAAATAACGTATTTAAGTAACCATGTTCTTTTTTTTATGCATTGCGGAAAGTCATTAACTATATTTCTGGAAATATGTACCTTAAATGTGAGCAATTTGAAAATTAAATTATCCGGCTATCTTAGAAAATGTTTTAAAGAAAACATTTGAAATTTCCAGCTTCATGAAATTTTAAAATGATTTCTTTCAATTCGTTAATGAATATAAATAAAAATTTCTGGTATAGAAATTCTAAGAATATGAAGTATAATTATTTTATGTACAGATTAGTAGACAGTATATTGCTTAAGATTTTTCTTATCAAATATAGTATTATAAAAAATCAGAATGAAAATTTAAGTATTAATGAGCACTTCTTATCATTGCTCATATTAATTATATTATTAATAATACTTTTTTTCTCTAGTAATTATTAATTTTTTCCTAGAACTAAGAATTCATTACATCTTAACAAGACTAATTTATAATAAGATAATAATTTTACTATTTCTTAGTGAAGTAATAAGCGACAAATGGGGAAATGTGAGGAAAAAACCATAATTTGTTATAAAAGAAAAAAAGTGTTTCGCCAACATTGCATTTCACAATTTTAATAAAACTTTATCAATCATTTTTCAAACTTTTAAGATAATTGTTTGTGTTCAGTCTGTGTGATTCTGCATGACGTAATGACTGCATGACTGGCATTTCAACATTCAATAAAGAGTATAGAAATCTGAATAGGGTCATAGAAGTTACAGTTAAAAAAACACTTTCAATATAACTTGTCATAAACAAAAATCATTATTAAATGATCTAACGCTAAAAATATACATTTTTTGAATTACACAATAAAGTTTCTTTATTTTTGCTGGAAAGTAATATATGTTCTGGTGGATATATGGTTGATACAAATAATTATATACAAACATTAAAGCATACAATAAAATAAAGGACTATACCTGCAATTTTACACAAATCGTTATTGAGAGAATAGAAGAGATTGCTGGATCTTATTAAACAGACAAAATTAAAAAGACAGTGTTCAAATTCGTTACTAAAAATCAAATTGCACAGTTTATAAATTATTTTATGCATTTAACATGTTATTATTCTAAAAATGACATATCAATTATATATAAAATTTTAACACATTTTACACTAGAAAATTACATTAAAAGTCATGATTGTTCTGAGTAAATTTAAAGTGAAAGTATGTTCCAAAGAAACTAGAATCCGTCAGGCCGAAATGTCGGAGCATTGAGTGGGGTAAACATAAAATATAACATTAACAATATATAATATATATTTTTTATTTTTATATTTACTGTTTAATAGTATAAAAGAAAAATTACAATAACTGCTGTTGAATCTTCAAGTGTTTATTCGGTCAACAGTTGCCTCAGATACTGCTCAAATGCTAATCTATCAGCAAGTGCCCCCATTCTTCTAATTTGGTCTCTAGCCTATCCTTTGCGAAAGTCACTTCAATCAGAACATCCTCTAAACGTCGAACCCTGCTAAACGCGACATAAGTTGCTCCAAGTGACAACTCCTTTTCACCAATGTCCACAGCTATTTTTGACAAAGTTAAACCTTGGGATTTGTGTATGGTGACAGCGTATGAAACTGTTAAAGGTAACTGAGTACGGGAGCATGAGACATTGTTTTCTTTCCAAGACTTTGTAATAGGTGTGACAGAAAAAAGTATTTCAGTGAGAAATGGTCCCCGATAATCATCAAAATGAACCATTACTGCCTGTGGCAAGCCTGGAGGCCGTAATCCTGGTCCGTAGACAATATCTTTTACTGTACCAAGTGCACCGTTGACCAATCCTCTCTCTGTCCACAGATTGGTACGCAACATATACGTGCTCATCTTCACTCCATCTTGTTATTTGATTATTGTGGTCTGCTAATATTCTTGCCACTGGCCATTTTGATTTACGAAGTACTTCTTGATTATGTTCTTCAGCTTGCTTGTTTGTGGGAAAAAGGCGTATGGCATTTTGAAATCTTTCAAGTTCAGCCGGAGGCTGTATAGCTTTACGTCGTTGCATAAGGGATGCGTATTGGTCGCCTGTAACTTCGCCTACGGAAAGCGAATCAAGAGTCTCAACTGTATTTGCTGATCGTCGCTTTGTATCATTGACTTTGTTAAGGTGAAACATTTTTCAAACATCTTAAGAACTGTTTGTCCACGTAAAGCCAAAATGTCTTTTATAGAATGTCTCCTATATAGAGGTGTGTCTTTTACAGGCTGTAGCTGCCTAATATATCCAATCAGGTAAACAAATAAGCCTCCAGAAGGTTCAATGCTGTCTGGTTTACCTTCGCGACATCTTTGCTCAAGTGCAGCCATCAGACGGCATCCGATCATTGAAAATTCGTCAATAATGAGAAATGAAACTGGATTCATGCTGAGCTGTAGATTTCTTGCTGCTTCACTTCCTAAATCAGCAAACGATTTAAAACATGTTGGTACTTTTAGTGCAGAGTGAATTGTTTTGCCCTCGACATTAATTGCAGCAGCACCTGTTGGAGCCAAAACCATAATAGCTTCCGGTCCTAACTGCTCGGTAACTCTTTTACGAATTTCTTTTATTACCGTACTTTTTCCAGCTCCGGCATTCCGAATATTAAAAGTACGTTTAGGGCAATTTATAAATCTTGATTTCAAAGACGAAAGCTGTTGCGTGCATAAGTGAAGTATTTTTTGCTGCTCATCTGTAAATCTGATCTCAGACGTATCGTAATTTTGATTCACTGTAAGTTGTTGTTCTTTACAGTATTTTAAAAATGAAGTAAAATTGCGATCTGGGTACTTGTAACTCTCACTTTTCTACTCACATGCATGATCAATCACGCGTTGCCCCAAAGTATCCTCGTTTGTCTGCACAGGAACTATGGCAGCTGCTGCCATATATGGATCAATCTCAAATGCTCATGCTCAAATGCTAATACTTGTTGCCTATAGTATTCTTCGGCTAGAGTTGGGTCGTGGTTGAGTGATGTAAGAGGAAAAACTCTGACAACTGCATCTTTTCTTCTTTGGTGATAATCGACTCCTCTTACTGAGAAAGATTTTGCAAACTTAAGAAGCGTGCAGGAAATAAGTTTCTCCGGCAGCGCGCAATATTTCTGAAGCATGCTTTTTGATGGTCTTTCGTCGCTTGAAAAGTTTATTTCTTCCTTGTTCTTATCATGAAGCCGTATTTTAACTACTTCCCGACTACTGTGATACACTGGCCATCCCATTAATATGTGTACTACCTCTTGGGCTGAGTAATCCCTTTCAGAAACAGAAGACAAAATAAGTTTTTGGACTGCTTGAACCGCTGGATTTGTTTCGTTCATCTTATTTAAAATCTCAGATAACAATTCCTTGTAAGGAACAGAAGCTGTTTCTGATTTTGAGGCATATTTGGCAATGTAATGCAAAACCGCATCCTTTGATGTAATAGGACTGAAATCCGTGTTAGCTCTCCAAACTTGTGACACGAAGCAATTGTAGGTATTCATTTCAGAATCGTTTCTTTTTGGCAAAAAGCTAATTATGCCATTTTCTACTTGAAGCTTTGGAGAGTCGCATTCTGCTTTTGGAAAACCAAATCTGCAGCTATAACTATTTGTACCTCTTTTTTTCCTTAGGCAATAATCTCCATGTCTTGTGTGACGTTGGACTTGATTTAAGAGCTGAGCGAGATCTTTTTCACGATCTTCACTGGAAATGTCTGAAAAGCGAACTCGACAGTGGTGTATATCATTTACGAGGACGTCCTTGTCAGGATTAACAGCACTGCATAGTTTTTCAAAATATGCTGTTACGGCTGCTACATTTTCAGCGTTAGTCATGTCTAGTGTTTCCATGTTTGGCGCCCCTCTTAACAACAACAATCCATGCATGTGAGGACTTCCACGCCACTGCCATTCGAAACGAACCCAGTAGTCGTCTATTAAAAACAACGGCGTCAAGATTTTTCTCAAAAATATATCACAACGTTTTTGAAAGAGCCAACCAGTCAACAGAGGGTTGTCGTGCATTAATTGTCTGCGTTCTGTATCAGTCAGCTCATTTGGATCTCTGTTAGGCTCTAAAAGTCTGAAAAGATCAGGCCAGTGATAATCAGCTGCAGACAGTGTAAAAAAAAATTGTTGGTGCTCCAATTTGTCCTACCATGGAAAGGAGTTCCCCACAACGTGCACGCCAGTATCCTTTTGTGGATCTTAATTTGCTAGCATAAATCATAATGTGTTTTGCCATTTCTGGTTGCCTATTCAGAATATCACGCATCTGCTCTACCGTCTTATTGCTGAACCTATTTCGCTGAACGAAAAAACGCCCTTTAGCCAAAGACTGCCACCGAAGAATTGAATTCATGGCAAAGTAGCGAAATCGGGGGTCTTTAGCAAATCGCCCATCTTCATACTTCATTAGGAATTTAAAATATTCATCAGGAGAGACTGCTTTTTGACGAGGTTGTCGTAAGTCAGCTGTACCATGTGGAAAAAGATGAGGAAAAGCACGTGCTATGTAACCCTCTTCTTGAAATTCGTTGATAGGCTGTGAATTTGGGTGAGGCACACGAATTGCGTCATTTATTAAGTTGTTTTGATCTACCGGTTCAAGTAGTGGTCTAAATGACTCGCGCCTTATTTCCTCGTTCAAAGTATCAATATCCTCAGTAATATCGGTTGTTGTTGGTAACATTTGAGATACGTCACCATTCTCAGGTAATATAGCGATCAAATCTTCATCAATTGTGATATTTGAATAATAAGGATTGTGAGCTTTAAGCCACCTGAGTGCTTCTAGAAGGCGTTGTGAGCGAACAAAAAACTCTGCACATCCTGATAAAGTATCTTTTGTCACTAACACAGTTGAAGTCATATCTGAAGGATTGACAGGCAGGCGTGAAATAAAACTCTCAATATTTTGCTTAAAGCTGATTACATTTCCGCTGTATCCATACTGTGAGCCTCGTATACGGTAAAGATAAACCACTGGATGTATTTGAGCGATCATCATTTGTTCAATGTAGCTCAGATCTTTGAGACAAATAGGAACTGGACCTGGGTCCATCGAATTAGTGGCAGAAAACTTGAAAGCACCGTCTCTACACTTGCATGTCTGGCAGAGCCCAGCAGTATTTAATATGATATCAGGGAAAGCTCTGTGACACGTATTACAGGACACATAGGTGATTTGCGATACCTCTCTATCAAACCTCATTGCTTCATTCATTTGATTTGTCAGTATACCGGTACTCGGCAAAAAATCTGAAGGTAACTGACTTGTGCGACTTCTCCGCATTGAATTACGATTCGCAATTCTTCTCATTTCAGCTGATTGCTTTCTCTTAACTGGCATCCGTGCAAATTCTATATAATAAAAACATATAATCCGTTCATATATAAAATGTTTCTTAATATATATATTTTTTTTATGCTGGATTGGCTGGACTATATCAAAATAAACAGATTTACTCTCATACATCTTTTATACAATAAGCTTGAATGAAAAGAAAAAAAAGTATTTTGAAATGGAAACAAAAAGTTTAATTACACCAATTGCTGAGTTCGATTTAAAAAAAAAACTAAATTCATGTACTTAATACGATTTAAACTTCATTGCACGTGTTTTAAGATAAAAATGTATGGGGTCCTTATTTCAGAAAAGTAAAATATATGTAAAATATATAAAAGTAAAAAATATGGGACCGAGATTAAGAGCTTTTACTAAAAGGTTGTTTCCGAGTATATTGTTATTTAAATAAGTTTCTCATGATAAAAAATGGCAACAATATAAATTATTTCAATTTTCTTTTTATTTAATTCAAAAGTTTTTCATGATAAAAATGGCAACAATATAAATTATTTCAATTTTCTTTTTATTTAATTCAAACAATCGCAATGTTATCTCTATGGGGAAATGGAAAATTCTAGAGCAGACGATTCCGGGCGTTAGAGTTGACGAATATTTCTGTTTTTCAATCCCCGGCGAGGTTTTGCCACTACCGACTTCCAGTCCAATTTTGGTATCAATGCGGCAAATATTTTGGCCGCTATCGTGTACACAAAAGTGTAATTTTTCATGGGAAGCCGGAGCTTTGCTCCGACAAAAATACATACTATATAAAAGGTAACAATATATATTTTTATTGTTAAATGTATAAAATTTATATATTTAATTTATATTAAGTGTGATATTTTGCAAATCTCCTATTACTGCTGTCTAGTATAGTACACATTTCTCTACTGAAAATTCATATTGCCGAAATCTACAGTATTTAATTTCGTTAATATCTTAATTGAAAACGACGAATACTTAATATGTAATGGGGTGGCGTTAATGTTCTTTTGCAACACATTAAAATGAGAGACATGTAACTGCAAAAAAATATAATTAAACGATGTTACTGTCGTAAAATATATAACGGATAATTAAAAAAGATAAGAGCTATTGAACAAAATTATTTTTTCAAATATATGAAAATTTTAAGTAATGCAAATTGAATTATATTTGCATAAGAATATTGGTATTAGTTTAAGCATTCATTTTTAACTGGTTTTGAAATTGGTTTGTAAGTATGCATATTTGTAAGAAATGTCCACACGTGACGTATTTTCAATATTTCATAACTTAACAATCATTGGAAAAAGCTCCTAACTACGACGGTCCGGTTACAAAAATTCATTAGCATCCATAAATGAGATGGATATCAGACAGGTTCTTTATACAGCTTTTTGAATATCAAAGTTCTAACTTATCTAAAAAATGACTAATTTGAATTTATGAAATTAGAACAGGTTGTCAAAGTACGCTATACTATCATAGGATTTAAAAATAGCCATCGTACATTTCATAGTTTTTTGTATCATATTATAGGTTTGTATATCGTAAAAAATTTCATATACAGTAAATTACTTAATCGAATAAAGGCTATTAGCAACAATGTGACATAAAAAGAATGTGGAGCACAATAAGGATTGTCACTAACACTTAGATGAGCTAAATTAAGCAAACTGGCGGTGAATAAATATATATGACTGTAATAATACTTCAAAAGGTATAATTTTTTACTCAAAAATACGTTATTCAATAAACCCTTTTTTAGTTGTCTAGATCTATGATATTCATGTATGTGAGAATACATTGACTAATACTCACTCAATATGCTATGTGAACAGAGCGTCAAACAAAAATTCTGTGATTTAGATCCTTGTGACACAAATTTTATGTACAAAAAATAATTTTTGTGCACTATCTTCATTGTAATTTTGAATGAGATTTTATTCTTGAAATACAGGAGATTGGAGTTCCATAATAATTTTTAAAGACAAATAATAATTAGTTGACCGGACCCGTGTTGATAACTTTAAATAAATCACAAATGTGTATTATTTTATATTTTTAACCCGATTTTGTATGAATTTATATTTTTTAATGAAAAATTCACGAAACAATATTGATATTTAGTGGTAAAAGTGCTCGTAAGAAGACATTTTCTTTTTGTTTTTCACGTACATTTGGCTACTTTTACTATTAGGCGATAGATGGTAGCACAACCGATTCAATCAGGACTATTTCAAATTTCAATCTCATTTCCGTTTCAAATAATGATTTTCCCTATATTTATATTTTATTTTAATGTTTCAAAAACTATAAACAAAAAGTATTTTCTAGTATTACTTAAAGTTATAGATTATGAAGATCATTTATTAAGATTTAAATATATTTAATACAAATATATTTTTTATATTATATTTTTAATACAAATTTAATTTGTGAAACGATTTTAGTGTGTTAAACTTTACTTAATTCAAAGGGATTCGAATGAAAAAAAAATATACAAATTATATACGTAACTTCTTTTACTGAAAATATGACAGCAGCTGAAATGAATTACAGCCAAAAGAAATGCAAAAATCATTCTGCCGGAAGCGGGATTCGAACCCACTTTCTCCACACGTTTCCCACAGAGAGTCAGATGATAAACTAATACCGTAGATCAGTCAGCTATACCAAGCAGGTTCAAGTGCACCTTAAAACTAACCGGGTTTTAGATTTACACTCATGCGCAAAATCGTCGAATTTTAGCTTGTTGCTTTAATATATGGGATATACAATAACTGAAATAACATATTCGAAAAATCTCATTACGAAGATTGTTTTCGAACTTTCAATACATTATTTTAAATAAGCACGTTGCATACATTCTTAAGCACATAACCACCCAGCTAAAAATGAACTGCAGTTTTTCTACAGAAGTGAAGTATTTTTAAAGTTTTTCGACAGGCAACTGTAGATTTTCTGTAGTGCAATCTTGACGGTAAAAATACTTCAGTTATTTTGCAGTTAATGTGAAGTAATTTTGCAGTAATTTATTTCAAAAATACTGTGAGCTTTTATCTGCAAAAATACTGCAGTTTACGTGAATTTATATTATAATCATAAATTAAAAAAATAATGAGACTTTACATCTGTTGTAAAACTGTAGTAAATTTGAAGTATTTTTACAGTCATTATTTCAGTATTATATTTTCTGATGTATCTGCAGTATAACTGCAGTAACTTTAAGGTAATTTTACAGAACTTAATTTTAGTAAGTTTGTGAGATACTTTCTGCAATTTATCTGCAGTTTTTTAAAAGCCAAGCAATATTAAGGTTTTTCAGTTTTTGACAATATAGCGTATTTACTTTGTTATTAATAATTAACACTGTTTTCAAGACTTTTAGTTTAATGGGACTAAATTGAACAAAAATCAAAATCCTCGAGCGG
This sequence comes from Maratus michaelseni, assembly GCA_963931845.1. NCBI lineage: Eukaryota > Metazoa > Arthropoda > Arachnida > Araneae > Salticidae > Maratus > Maratus michaelseni. Next base: position 158,330,592 of record OZ007588.1, read on the forward strand.
GGGGCGGGGGGGGAACACTGCTTTGAACCACCCATTTTGAGATAAATTTTTAACACATAAATAATAATAATAAAAAAAATAACTTTCATGGGGAATTTAAGGGGGAAAGTCCGCCCTTCTCCCCAACGGGAAATTTGTACTTTCTCTTAGTGTTTAATTACTTTAAAATACTCGAAAAAAGAATAAATTTACTGTTTTACAAAATCGGTCAAAATAAAAAATTAAATAAAATTTCAAAATCCAGGGAGGGTTAATGACGCCCCCCCCCCCCCTCCAACGGAAAATTCTTAGTTCCTCTTTTAAGTTAAGCGAGGAAAACAACGAGTTAAGCAGCGGACACTGCTTTGAACCACCCCTTTTGAGATAAATTTTTAACACATAAATATAAAAAATAACAAATAAATAACTTTCATGGGGAATTTAAGGGGGAAAAGTCCGCCCTTCCCCCCAACGGGAAATTTGTATTTTCTCTTAGAGTTTAATTACTTTAAATTACTCGAAAAAAGAATAAATTTACTGTTTTACAAAATCGGTCAAAATAAAAAAAAAATAAAATAAAATTTCAAAATCCATGGAGGGTTAATGACGCCCCCCACCCCTTCAACGGAAAATTCTTAGTTCCTCTTTTAAGTTACTCGAAAAGAACCAATTTTATTATGCTGTTCAAAATCGGAGAAAACGTAATTTTAGTTACTTAAACTTTAAAATTCAGGAAGAAAGTAGTAATTGAACACCCCCCCCCTCCCCTCCCCCCCACACACACACCCTACACACAACGAAAAATTCTTAGTTCTTTTATTTTAAGTTTTTTTTAAAATTATTATTATTTATTTTAGTTATTTTAATTATTTAGTCATTTAAATTTCAAAATCGAGGGAGGGGAAATTGCCTTTCCACTTATTAACTTACAAGCATGACTTCCAGTTTCTAAGAAAATTTTACTTAAAAAAACAAGTGAAAAATGTAAATCTTCTTTTGAATATTTGATTTTTTTTTTTTTTTTCGTAACTGACTATGTGAAGAAACACTACATCTCAACTTAACTTCGATTCTGATCGTTCTGTTTACATTTTGACGGCGGCGGCGGTAAGCGTTAAATGCAAGCATTTGTATATTATTTTCTGTAATTCGCTAGCTTTGTTAATATAATAATTAATGCCGTAATTTTTTTAATGTTTATATATAGCCATAAGATGGCTAAAAATATGTACCGACTGACACCTCTACAAATCTAGATAGATTAAAAAATTAGATACATTCAACGTATTTATAAAGTACCACGTTATCTTGCTAAAAAAAATTATTTCGGAGGAGATTTGTATTGTCAATGTGTCGTTCATATTATCTTATTTTAGACTTTTTTTTTTAATACTGTAATAGCGATGGAGTTAATTTAAAGTTTGTTGCCCCTACAATTACGATTATGCCAAGGTTGCAGCTGTGATTTTATCAAAATCATCGCCAAGCTTACATATGCATCGTATATATGAATATATATATATATTACACACCAAACACTCATATTAATGCTATATACGTCATTATATATATATATTATTTGCATCATATATGACTATAACTTTCGGCCACATAAATCACGAAATGTTCAACACATAGTATTATTATAATGTCATATATGCTTTATAATTTGATAAATTTTGGTCACTAGATGTTTTTTCTTATATTAATTTTACATTATTTTGTAATAAAAAATGCAAAAAATGAATCCTGAAATGTGTTTCATGGTGTTCAATGGATAAATAAGCTAAAAAAAATATATTTTCTTTAAATCCAAAGTTTTTATTATTACAAACAAGTAACAGCATCCAAAATTTTAAAATAAGCTATAAAGCTGGGGTGTAAAAATCTAGGAGTCAATGGGCCCATTCTCACCACTAAATTTTATTAGTATTCTTCGGCTAAATTTTATTATTATACTTCACCTAAGTTTTATCAGTATTCTTATTAGTCGAAGAATACTAAAAATTTAGCGGTGGTAATCTACCCATTGGCGACTGGAATTTTACACCCCTGCTATCAAGTATAAAAATATAGCAACAAATATTTTGTTATTAATTGAAAAATGTTAAATGACACCTGTAACATACCAATTTGGCAAACTATCTTGGAAAGAGAAGAAAAAGCTTTTAATCACATTTCATGTAACATATCATCATTCAAGAGGACAATATTTAAAATAGCATTACTGTAAATTATAATTTTTATATATTATTTGTAAACTTTGATTAAAAGCAATTGAAAATATATGTAAAAACCTTGAGAAACCATTAATTGGATTGACACTAATATTGACACACAGGCTAAGTACAGTCAAGGTCAACCCAAACAATATTATAAATTTCATTGTAACGATAAAAGGTTCAAATATTTAATTTAATTTTGTAATAAATATGAGTTATTTGAAATCACAATAACTAACTCTAAATTAACTCCATCACTATTAAAGAAAAGTTTAAAATAAGATAATATGAACAAAACTTTAAAAATACAAATATCCTATTAAATATTTTTTCTAGTAAGGCGTTTATAAATACGTTGAATCTATCTAATTTTTTTTTTTTAAGAGAAACCAGTTTTGAAGAAGTGTCTGTCAGTACATATTTTTAGCTATCTTATGGCTATGTATAAACATTTAAAAAATGAATTAAGGTGTTAATTATTATATTAACAAAGTTAGCGAATTACGGAAAATAATGGACGAACGCTGTGACTTATTGCTCAATGCCGAGAGTCACATGTAAAACGTAAACAGGTTCTGAGTTTAGCTATAGGTGAAAATTAGCAGCGGCTATTCACCACATAGCGATTAAATTTGTAAAACGGCAATTAAAACATTGTCATTGTTTACCACCTCTGCTTTCAGGTAACACATTCCATGGCAATCCTTGAGCGACTAATTTTGCGATTTCCCCCCCCCCCCGCAAACAGGTGAAGAATTTCATGATCCCCCCCCCTAAAGGTGAAAATAAGCAGTCGCCAGTTGTCGATTAAACTTTAAAAACTGGTGATTAAAAATGTGGAAAGCACAGGCCAAATGCAGGATTTCCCAATTACCATTTTCCCCTAAATTTCAAGATTTTTCAGCGTCTATTCGACGAAATTCCTAATTTTTCTGCGCCCGTTCAAAGAAATTCATGGCTTTTACGCGCCCGTTTGAAGAAATTTACGATTTTCCGTGCGTAATCGAAGAATCGACGGAATTCAGATTTTTACACTGCCGAATGACGAAATTTGATTTTTACATAGCTAATCGACAAAATTCGTTATTTCTCTCCGGCCAATCGACGAAATTCATTATTTTTATGCACACGATCGATGAAATTCAAGATTTTTACAATCTCGAATGACGAAATTTGATTTTTACGTAGCCAATCGACGCAATACATAATTTTTACAAGCTGATCGATAAAATTCATGATTTTTACGTGTTCGATCGACGAAGCTCATGATTTTTACACTGCCGAATGATGAAATTTGATTTTTACGTAGCCGATCGACAAAATTCATTATTTTTTTGCGCCTGATCGACAAAATTCATTATTTTTACGCACACGATCGACGAAATTCGTGATTTTTATGCGCCTATCGATAAAATTCATGATTTTTACACGTTCGATCGACGAAATTCATGATTTTTATGTGCACAGTTGATAAAATTCATGATTTTTACGAATTCGATCGACAAAATTTAATTTTTTTTACGCTATCGATCATCGAAATTCAAGATTTTTACACTCTCGATTGACGAAATTTGATTTTTACGTAGCCAATCGACAAAATACATGATTTTTACACGCTGATCGATAAAATTCATAATTTTTATGCACTCGGTCGCTAAGAATCGTGATTTTTACACGCCCGATCGACGAGATTCGAGATTTTTATGCATTTGATCGATGAAATTCAGGATTTTTACACTCCCGAATGGCGAAGTTTTTTTACGTAGCCGATCGACAAAATTCATTACTTTTTCTGAGCACGATCGACAAACTTCATTATTTTTACGCACACGATAGAAAATTCATGATTTTACATGCACTATCGATGAAATTCAGGATTTTTACACTCTTGAATGGTGAAATTTGCAATTTTTTTTCCGAAATTCAATTTGTGGGGGATTTTTTTCGGTTAATGTGCGTGAAGTGTACATATATATATATAAGTTACTAACCGCTGTTTGAATGAATTTCATGCATTCGAGAGATTGCTGCATTGTGAGTTTCGTGCATCCAGGAGTGTTTTTTTTTTTTGGGGGGGGGTGGTTAATGTAGGCGAAGCATACATATATATATATATGTTACTAACTGCTGTTTGAATGAATTTCATGCATTCTCAAGATTGCTGCACGGTGAGTTTCATACATCCACGTTTTTTTTTCAAGATAATGTATGCGAAGCATACATATATATTACTAACTGCTGTTTGAATGAATTTTATGCATTCTAGAGATTGCTGCATGGTGAGTTTCATGCATTCAGGGTTTTTTTTCAGTTAATGTTCGGTTAATGTACTTGCTTAATCCGGTAACGGATAATTGCATACCCCGCTTATATAAGTGTTTTCGCGGTCTCCTCTGATAATGGGATCCAGGATAATGGATATTCAGGGCCATGTTGCCTGCAAGTTTGTTGTAAATGTATCACTTGTACGTGCCACTATTCAAAACAAGCTAAATTCTGCAGCAAAGGCTGTGAAATGTGAGAAGAATTTGTAAATACATTTGGTATTTCAATACGATGTAAATTATAAAGCATAAACATCAAATGTTAATAAAGTGTTTTTTTTTAAATTTAAACCTTATTTTCTCCATAATTGTATACAGGATAAAATTGGAAGGACAAATCAGGACGCAGGTAAAAGTAATTTTTGTAAATTTTAGCATTTTTTAGAAAAACAGAAAAGCATATATATGTTTTGCTTTTAATATGAATTTTATGCAGTTATTTTTTATTAGCTGTAACATATGTAATACATTTTATTTCATAGTAAATGGTATATAATGTAGAAATTTACATATATGTATATGTATCCTTTCATATAATTTATTTTATATATTCAAAATTATATAAATATTCAAGGCACATATAGATACTTTCTTTAAGAGATGCAAAAATATTTAAATTTGAAACTCACATTGTGGAAAAATTAGTTGCAATTAAAATTAATTTTTGCATTTAAATTTCGTGTAGGGGAGACCAGTACACACTGGACCTATGGGCACAGTGGACCACTCCCTAATATTTTATTTATTTAAACATTTTTAAAGCTTCTCTTATATCCTAATAGACAACAGCACTTCATTGATTATTTACAGCCTTCAGAAAATATGTTTAGCTCAGATTGAACTATTTTATCCTGATTGGTTGTTTTAAGCTTCTAAAAGTAAAATTTTTCATCATCATATTTCAATTTTTTTAGTAATTAAAGGTTGTATATAAATAAGATAATCAGCTTTTTTTGTAAAGCTAAGATACTTGTTTTTATTTAACTTTAAAGTTAATATATTTAAAAGGAAGCTATAAACAGTATTAATACGATTATTTATTGAACTTTAACATGGGTCAAAGTGAACCACCCACTCCTGGGGCACAGTGGTCCAAAATCCACTATGCTCCTGTAATGCAGAATGTTCAAAATATTTAATAATTGCTTATTTACTATAAAGAAATATTGTTTAAAAGTAGTTATTTAACTGTAAAATAAAGTAAACAAAGAAAAATGACAATTTATTTAATATAGTAAGAAATATTTTGTTTTGTATTTACTGCCTTTGATAAATATAACTGTAGTCTAAATTGGTGATTATTCTATTGAAGTAAGATTCATGAGATGCAAATTGAATGGAAATCAGTTTATTTTTCCCGAAACTGTAGATGAATCTATTGTTGATGTCAATGATTTCATAATATTGCTCCCAGATTCAAAAGTATTTCAGGAAAGTTCCAGGCTCAATCATACTCATAAGTATTTTGGAATTTCATTTGCAAATTTTAATGTGTGCTGATTGTTTTATACTTAAGTAATAACTTCAACTAAATTGCAATTGTTCCTGTATTAATCTGTTATTATTTTCAAAATATAATTCATTTTGTTTTTGTTTCAAAATGTTACTCGTAAATTTATATTACTATGTTATTTTGCGGGTAAAGGGAAAATAAAAAAGACTTAGATTAATGAAAAATAGACTTATATTGTATATTTCAGATAATACCTAACAGCGGTCCACTGTGGCGAAGGCACTGTGGTCCACTTTACGGATGCATATAAATTTTTTTTTTTTTGAAAAATATATTGAAAACTATGTTATGATAAATGTATAAAGGTTTAAGGAATATTCAAAAATATTTTTATGCAGATCGGTTTGTCCATTAAAGAGAAAAAAAAATTTAACTGACAAAGTGGTCCACTGTGTACCAGTCTCCCCTACATTTAATATTTAAAATTATCATCTAAATCTGCCACAATAGACTTCATTATGAATTGCTTATGAGATTAAAAATTTGTAATCCCTTTCGCACAATATATATATTCTCACAAGCTTCGTAATATATATTTTCACAAGCTACAAAGAAAATCAATTTTTTTTTTGGGTGGGGGGGGGAGGAGGCAGTAAGTACATATTGAATAATCAAAACAGTTACAGCAATTAAAAAAACAAGATATTTTATTAAAATGTTTAAATGCTTGGGTAACAAAATTACAATGGACAAAGAAAAAGTTATGTCCACTCTGATATAAATTCTTGTGCATCTATTTGCTTTATCAATTTGATATTTCTGTAGAGGATTGAAAAGATATGCCATTATATAAAGAATTATAATTTAATTTTTTTAAATTCATATACAATTATTTTTAATTGCAATTTTTATTGTTGCAATGGAATTATTAAATACACACATTTAAATTATGAAATTTCTTCTGCACATTGAATTTATTCATAAAATTGCACTTTTTATTACAAAATTTTAAAAGTAAGATTTTAATTTTTAGCCAATAACCATGTGTCCTTGATTTCAAAGAAATTGCCCAGTAATGAAACTATTGAAAAAATAAAAACAATTCAATACCATAAAAAAATCATAGCTTGAAGATTAAAGTACTATGATTATTATGAATACTTCGCTCATCTTTCAATATTATTATTTTGAGTAAAGTCGTTCATACAATTTCTTGAATTCTTTCATTTTTCAAAATGAACCATAATAATTGAATAAGTCAGCCATGATCAAAAAATATTTTTCAGTGATGATTAATCGTTGTATGCATGATATATTTTATGTACAGATTGCATATAAATTGAGATATGAAAAAGAAATATTTAATTAGATTTTAGTGCTTATTTTTTCATACAGAAAAATTAATATTTTATATATATACATATTTTGTAATAAATTTCTAAAAGGCTGCAGTGAAACTGCAAAAAAAAAATGCAGTTGAAAGACCGCAGTGATTTGGCACAAATCGTTGCAGTTTTTTTGAAGTCGACATAACTACACATTTACTGCAGTAAGTGTGTAGTTAAAATGCAGTTGGAAGTCTGCGGTGATTTGGCACAAATCCCTACAGTTTTTTTGAAGTCGACATAACTACAAATTTAATGCACTAAGTGTGTAGTTAAAATGCAGTTGGAAAACTGCGGTGATTTGGCACAAATCCCTGCAGTTTTTTTGAAGTCGACATAACTACAAATTTACTTTCCAACTGCATTTTTTTTGTAGTTTCACTGCAGTTCATTTTTAGCTGGGCATACATTCTTAAAGATAAGCAAACTACATGAATAGTATTCCTTTAGTTATATAATGTGTTGTATAAAACAATTTTTTAACATATTACGAAAGAGAACATGCCAAAAATATTTCTTTAAATATTTATATTTGTCTCACTTTATATTTTTCTAACGAAAATATTAGCTGAAATATTTAGACATGCAACAACATTTTACATTATTTACATGACTGAAAGTGAAAGTTTTATAATACATATATTTTTTTAATTGTCGTTTAATGTGTATACTATTGTTTAGAAAACAGATAAAAGAAAATGCCATTTAGAACGTATGCAATAAAATTTAATAATCCATAAAACACTCGTTTACAAACTCACATTTTGGATATGAAAATATTGTTATATTAGCTTGTTTACTAACAACGTGTAGTTTATGAAATTTTTTTTTTTAACTTTTCGTGCCTTTAATTCAGAAAAGAAGAATTTTGAAGGAAATTAATTTTAAAATTTTAGATTATGTGGTATATAAACTGGGGTGTTGGGAACAGTTTAAAAAAATATATATATATTATGACTTTAAACTTTAATTTTCGTCCGTAATTATACACTTACGGTAAAATGTCTTCGTACAAAGTGTATTCTGTAGAGGTTTAAAATATATTTTCCATAACAACATAATTTACTGCTAAGATTTAAAGTAACATAAATTAAAACTTTAATAAAACTTAAACAATTTTTTCACAAACATCTTAACATTTTATTACTTTACAAGAAGAAAGTATTGGATTCATGAAAATTTTTAACTTTCGGTTTTCGATGGATTTATACTTTTTAGAAGGTCCTGAACACGATTTGACTGTTTTTAGAAAATGTCTGTCTGTAAGTCTGTGACACAAATTTTGTGGGCACTCAATCTTAAGAAATAATGCACGAAATTTAATAAAATTTTATATTCAGTTACTACCTGATATAGATTGTTGCTGATTAGTTTTTGGTGAAAATCTCCCAATAGGTGAAGCTGCTATGCTACATTTTTCGCGATTTTTGCAATAGCTCTATCTCAAGAACTAATGCACTTATATTGATCAAACTTCAGATTCAGTTAGACATTGACATAAATAGACCCTGATTAGGTTTTGTTGTAGATATCCCAACAGGTGGCGCTGCTATACCACTTATTTCATGATTTTTACAATAGCTATATCTCAAGGCAAATGCATGGAATTTCACCAAACTTCAAATTCTGTTAGAGCTTAACATGAATAGATGCTGCTTATTTTATGGTGTAAATAGCCCAACAGGTGGCGCTGCTATGCTACGTTTTTCATTAATATCATGATAACTATATATTAAGAAGTAATGCACGGATTTTCATCAAACTTCAGTTTGACGTTGGCATAAGTTGTTGTAAGTTGTGTATTGATTATGTTTTCGTGTAAATCTCCCAAAAGGTGGCACTGCTATGCTACATTTTGCAGGATTTACACGATTTTAGCAATAGTTTATCTCAAGAACTAATGCACGGAATTTAATAAAACTTTATATTCAGTTAGAACTTTATATAAATTGGTACTGATTCTTTTAAGTGTTTGCGAAACCTGTTTAAGATAGAAGAAAGTTTTGAAACATTTTAACCATATCTCCTACACCCTCCCCCCCCCCCAAAAAAAATAAAAAATAATAAATAAAAATAAAATAAATAAATAAATAAATAAAAATAATAAAAATAAAAAATAAATAAATAAATAAATGCAAATACATTATATAGCTTCTATCAATGGCTTCCGAAAACATATCCCACAAAATAATTGCACAAAAGAAAATACTATGTTATACGTTGGAATAAAGCATCTTTGTTGTCAACTTCTAGTATTTTATACCATCCCTGTTTTCTAATAGTAACCTTTTCATTATTCAATTGCTGAATTATGTATTTAAATAAGACGAAGATTACTACTCGAAATTAGTGGCAGCAAAAAGTATATCCAGTTAGAAACTATGCATCGTGCATGAAATTTCATTTTCTTATGCATCTGAAATTGCACATTTAGTACAATATATTAACGAGGACGCTAAATATTTACGAAATTTTTCACGAGATTTTTTTTTATGATATGAATTATTCAAAAAATGGATATTTCAGTGCGAATTTACTAAATCACTGCTGATGATACTATTGGTCATTTTAAAGTTGTATACTTTATTATGATTTCCGCACATTTAAAGCAAGTTTGATTTATTTATTTTTAGTTAATCATTTCCCAACTGAATAAATTATAGCACTCTTAAATTTCTAGGAACTCAAACTCTGCTCGGCGAATCTTAAATAGTTCTGGAGCAAACGATGTGGTCTTCTAAGATAAAAAAAAAAAAAAAAGAGAAAAATGAAATGAATAAATAAAGTTTAAATAAATTGCATCTCACACCACTTAGTTGTGTTGTAAAACGTGTTGTACAATAGTCTTGTAAACTACAATGAATTTCAGATGGTATTGCATTGAGTAAATGAATACATATTGGCTTTATATGCGTTAATTAATACATGTGGTATACTTTGCAAGACATTATTTTTTTTACAAATGAGTATATTAAAGACAAATAAAATAGTTTTCATAATGTAAATACAGTTAAAATGTAATAAATTTACAAGTTGGATGAACATGTTCATACAGATTAGTTTTTATTTAAGAAAACTTACATGTATGTAAATCAGTAGCCTTCAAAAGTTGCCAACAATAAGTTATTTTAATTTCCTATGTGATCGCATGAAAAATTATAGGATGACCTGCAAGCTGAGATCAAGAAGCTAAATTGTCACTAAAAATATTATTTGTTCTGTAGCTAATATTTTCATGTTAAAATTCAGAATAATTGGAAACAATTTGTGCTCTTATTACCCTGCAAATTTTACTAAAAAAATAGCTGTAAAAATAGCTGTAAAAATAGCTGTAAAAACAAAATGGATTTTTTTTTTCATCTTAAAAAATCCTCAGTACTACATTTAGTTTTGAATATTTGTTTTAGCTAGATTTATAACATAAAGCATTTCAACGCGAGAGAAAAAAAATATTTACAAGGCAGGATTTAGTTTTGATGAAAATCGTGACAGGATATACACAGCTAAAAATCTTTGTTATCATAGTCTCTTCTTCTTATCTTGGATATAAATATTTAGAAATTCGCTTGCACCTTTATATAATCAGAAAAATAAGTTGAAATAAATATTTTCTGTATGTTCTTAAAGTATGTTATGCAATGTCCCTTCGCTTATGAATTTTTTCTTTATTTCTATTGTTAACAGTGGCCCACTAACTTTTTTAAAGTACCATGTTTTATGAAAACTTACTGCATAGAAAAAAAATTATTTACAAGGCAGGATTAATTTTGATGAAAATTGTGACAGGATATACACAGCTATAAATCTTTGTTATCATAGTCTCTTCTTCTTATCTCGGATATAAATATTTAGAAATACGCTTGCACCTTTATATAATCAGAAAAATAAGTTGAAATAAATATTTTCTGTATGTTCTTAAAGTATGTTATGCAATGTCCCTTCGCTTATGAATTTTTTCTTTATTTTTATTGCTAACAGTGGCACATTAACGTTTTTAAAGTACCATGTTTTATGAAAACTTACTGCATTGAAGTTTCAAATACAATATTTATTTAGTTATTTTATTAAACTTGAGAGATAAAAAGCAATGGTATGCGATGCGAATAGTTATCGGTATTAAGAAAAAATATAGATTAGCTGATTATAATTTGTATTAATTAACCGTTAAAATTACTAATTTGAAAATTATAAATACTTATTACCTTTTAAATATTTGATACGTACTTAAATATTTTTATTTATTCTTTGTGAATAATTAATTTTTTTTGTATTAAAATCCATATTAAAAATGTCAATACACTGCAATAGTTAAATAACAAGCATTAAAATAAAATTTTTAGTTTCGTTCGATTGAAGTACCGACGTATTATCTTAGAAATGATTTATAATTAAAAAAAATCTTTTGATAGTTTACAAGGAATGAATAAAATTAAATTATATTTATATTTTTTAGATTCTTTATTGCGGCAATTGAGATAATCAAAACTGAGTTCCAAGCATCATCTTCTTTTTTTAATTTTGAACTGTTTGGAACTTTTTTTTAATACCGTGTATTATTTAATGGGGCGAATCAAATATATAAAAAAATATTTTTTTTTTTTTTGTGAATGAAATTATAAATTGTTATGACATTTATGTTAAAATTGCGCATAGGTAAAAAGCTGCCTAAATGATAAATTCAATGATACCAACACGTGAATGAATTGTGGCAGATTAGACATCGTCTGGTTAGCTCAGTCGTTAGAGCATTAACGCTTCTAGCCAAAGTTCCAGGCTCGATTCCTGGCCTTGAAACTTTTCACTCTGTCAGAGAAAGTTTTTAAAATTTGACCTCCAACTACAACGAATACTTCAATATATAGTTTTCCATTTGTTATTTATTTTTTGCACGATTATTATGGTGCATTTCACAAAAATTCTGAATCGGAACTTCACTATTATGAATAGTTAATATTAAATAAAAATAAGTAAATATGTTTTTACTAGACTGTTACCAATTTGCAGCAAACTGTCTAGGCATTCCACCGTTTTTATCGAAAACGGTTAAGTAACCGTTTTCGATAAAAACTTACGTACTTACTAAGTAAATATCTAAGTAATCCAGTGTACGATCACCCAATAATTGGCCACCATAATATTTAGAAACCTTATAGGAAAAACATATTTTCCACAATATCTGTATTGTAAATCAAAACCATGTCTATGAATGACGCTGACGCCATATTGGTGGTGGCAACGACTTGATCAGTAAATTTCGGTTTTAATGTAATTTTTGTAAATTCTAAACATCGCAGAAATTAAATTTAAAATGTCGAATAAAGAAAATACTGTACATTCAAATTCTAATTTGTTTGAAAACTACATCTCAATTTACTGATTTTTAATGGTTTTCAAAATTATCTTCAATAATAATAATCATTTAAATTTGTGGGCACCTACTTACAGAAGACTAGCCCGTTTGAACTCAAAACAATGTAAATAACTCGACATTTCTTTGTTTCTGTGTAATATTCTATAAATAAATTGCTAAACCAAATTAAATTTTTCCAAATAAATAAATAAAACAGACTTTTAAATGATATGTAATCGAACAATGCGTTTAAATACTAAAATAATCAGAATCACAATAATTACCATAAATAATGAAATGTTCTCCAATTTACCGCTGAGGTGCGGTTTATGCGAAAAGAATAAGGGTCAGTTGCCCTGACTTTAATTTTCCCATTGCTGCAAAAAAAAAAAAAAAAAAAAAAAAAAAAAAAAAAAAAATACAAGAAAAAAAAAACATTTACCTGGACTTCAAATAGGTAAATTACACTGCTAAAAGAAGTAATGAAATTAAATCATGGGTGGTAAATGTGGAATAAACACGTAAAAGATATGGGGGTAATCTTTTATAGGAAGTCAAAGGGCAACATTAAAATAATTATTTTGGTAACGAAGTTACGTGTTCAGTGTTTAAAAAAAACTTTGTTTGTCATTTATAAAGTGGTAAGGAATGGTATTAAATGTATGTCGCATGCCGATTTTTGTTGTAAAGTATATTCAAAAGGACATGAAATTCGATAACACTAAAACACATGTAATGTGTTTTATGACCATGAAAACAAAAACAAATAATTCGATGCAGCATCTCCTTTGAATAGGGATCTCAAATGTACGTGGAATTCGGTAATGCCTTAGTCACTGCAATGGATGTTTGTAAACTGAGTGCCCGAGAAAACAAAGCAACAATCAATGGGCGCACTCGTTGTAAAGGAATCTTAAAAGAACATTGCATTTGTTAATCCTGCGGTCAATGCAACGTTAACTATGACCAATTTTAAACTTCTAATAATGCAAATAGCACGTTTTTACATCCCCTACTTTGAGATACAATTTATAATGAGCATTGTAAAATCCAGCATGGCATCCATGTAATTTAAGACTTCGAACATTCAAGGCAAATAATCATTTTTCTGAATGACAGGTACCTATATACATACTAAAGTACCTACAGTGTTTTTTGATGTAGATGTAATTGCAGAACATATATTACCTTTAAAGAATCTATTCGAGTTTAAAACGAATAAAATGGTTGATTCTAGGTTATGTACACTGGATAGTGCATTGCGCATCTGTAATCCAGATAGCCTGTGTTAGATTGTTTTCTAATTAAAAAAATAGGCAAAACAAATCATTGAGAAATTAAATAAGCATTACCAATTAAAAAATTGTGCTACATAAATTAAACACAAAATTATTGTTTTTTTTTTTTTTTTTTTTTTCAAATTTATGTAATTCACAAGTTTATTTGCATATTAACTTTATTTTAGTTCCAGTTGATGATTGTGCAGGTTTTTTGTGGTTTTTCTTTGAAATGTTTTATTTTTGATCTGCAACTGTATGTTTTCTCTTTTCTCTTTCAATTTTTATTTTTCCTGGTTTTGCTATATGAACTTTATTTTAATTATTTAATTTGAAAATATTCAAAGTTACTGCTGCAGAACACCATTCCCGAGCGTCTTCTTTTCTTTACTTTGCAATTCTGACAAAAAATCGCTGTTCCAAGTACCTCTCTTGTATTCAGTAATGTATCACATTTTCATGTGAATATGTAACGTTGAAGCAAAAATTTTGGTTTAATACCAGGAGGAACTTTGAGATTGCATATGTATTTGTACCAAACTGTCGAAAACGATCAGGGATATCTATAATGTGAGTTTTGAGCTTACTTATAGATAGTAGATAGGCCTACTCTTAGCCCCCCCCCCCCCCCGAAAAAATAATGAGCCTAGATGCATCATGGTGCGTTAATGTGGCCCTGGCAATAAACACAGTTTTAACAACACTAACAAAAAAATTACAAACAATCTGATCTGTCATATCTTAGTAAACCTGAAGACATTCTACTCAAGCTAAATAGCCAGTAAAACTAAGTAGTACTGCTTTCAACATATGCAGGTCATCGCAAGGGGTTTTCCTAATGACGAACCAGTCGAAACGACAGATTGTCCCACTCAGTACGGCGCGCCAGCATGGCGCGCCGAGGCGGTACGAGGTTCAGTCCCAAGGACGTGGTCCTTGACATCCTCGTCACGGGCGATTCTGGAGCCCACAAGAGCATCCAGAGACCCATAACTAGTCAGAAATCTATCCCATGGAATTGTTTTTCTCCTGGGTTCGCAAAGGCACCTATAAAGGTACCTCCCTGGAGCCCCTGGGGGTAATAGCCAGTAAAGAAAAATTCCCTGAAAGGCATAACTCGCCTATGCCTGATAAACTTTCTGAATGTATAAAGGCATACATACTATCCTGTAATTGTTCCAGTAATGGACTAAAAACATAATAATAATGCAAAAGGTGTTCAGTTATTGGCTGTAATTATTTTATAACAGATTGGATCATACAGGATTTTTCTTTTGTATATAATTTAGTGTAAATTACAGTAAAATATTAAATTATTATAATAATCCTCATTTCTTCTAGTTTTGGGACACATACTTATTAAAATTATAAAAACCGTTATCCTAAAATATTCTACTCCTTAAAGGTGAAGTTTTGAGTTTTTAAACCTTTCAGAGGCAAAGTACATCTGCTGCTAAAATGTTGAAATGGTTGATCGACACTAGGATTTCCGACAAAATACATTTGAAGATTAGTAAAAAGGTTTTCTTCCTGTACATTATAAAAGCAAAGTTTTGTTCCAAAATTCATTGTGGCATTTGAGGATTAAAATTAAGTGGTACATATAATATGCCACCGCACTTTAAGGGGTGAAATGGGAATTCCATGTTGAAAGAACATGTTTTACAAAATAATAAAGGTCCAGGGAAATATAAAAATTACACTGTTATACTATACAACATGTATTTGTTAAAAAGAAAAATGTATGAACTTAAAACTCAACTTTTAAGGAAAGTAGTTAGAAATGGTGGCAAAATCTGTTTTCAAACACTACTCCAGAACATGTGTGTTTTTTAATGATAGATTAAAATAACATTTGATCAAAAATGACATTAACTTTCAAATAAATGACTTCAGAAACTTTTTAAATTTCCAACATCAAAGTGTTATCTTTCAATTTATCTCCGCTGAATAACCAAAAGAGAATTCTTGATGGAAATCTTAATCTCTAACTAAATTATTACGCTACCTTTTTACTCTAAAATAGGAAAATAATGCAAATATATTTTGAAATTGAATTAAATTCAAGTATATTTTTATCGAAATCTAATCTAAATGTGTGCAAAAATTGCTTAGTAAAGTTAAAACCGAATATATCTTTTTATTTTTAACGCTTTGTATACAAAGAATAAGGACAAATGGTATCTTGAAAAAGGTTAATAGGCAGATAATGCTTAGTAAAATAAGTAATTATCTTATATTTCATTTTTAACTTTCAACTGAATAAGCAAGAGTAATAATAGGATTCATTTTACTTTCTTCCATCGACAAAAGAAGTGTTCAATTCCTGGAAAACTTCGACGGCCAGTTTTCGATCGATTTAAACGTTTTAGTACGTCCTGAAGACGATTTGACGCTTTTTATGAAATGTCTGTCAGTCTGCCTGCATATGACAATATTTTTTATGGAAACTCTAACTGATGAATTTCATATGGAGTTCTTTCCTTATATAAAATGGTGCTAATTAATTTCGTGAAAAATCTCCCATGAGGAAGTGACGCAAATTTAGGATTTTTTTTTTCCGATTTATATGATGCTTATATCTCCAGTTTATTTGTGCAGAATTCAACATCAAATTAAAAATCCTCAATATAGGAATGGATTGCTATTCAATTTTGGTTGCGGTCATCTAAAGAGGGGTTAAAATTCGATAATTTGTTCAAAATATGCAATCAGCAATTTAAATATACATAATTCTACGAAATTCCACGTTTAGCATGTTTACATTGTCCACGTAGAGTGGAGCAATTTTTTTTCTTTGAATCCAAATTGGACGGGCTTGGAAAGTTGCTCTATCAGATCCTCATTCTGAATATAAAATATCTTTGAAAAATATGAATATTAAATACTGTCCCAAGGTCATTGAAAATTGAGAAAATTGTAAAAGTTGTGCATTTTCCCATTTTCTTGTCAAACATATAAAATGCACAAATATTATTAATATTAAATTAATTTTAAAGTATTCTTCTTAAATTATTATTATTATACGCTTATGGTGAAACTATGTAATATTTATATCCAATCCAAGTGTCTTATACTGCCCCAATGACTTCAAAATTTTGAAAAATGTATAAAAATTGGGTAATGTTAAAGCATAATCAAAACAATAAAATTGTGTTATATTTTATACTTCGTAAGAAGATATATTTTAAAATTATACTTGAAGATGAAGAATAACAAGAAAAAATAATTTATTATTACAATTAACAAACATTATAAGCTTAATAAAGGATTCAGGTTCTGAGTATTTGGGGCACCTTTCGTTACAATCTGGAAAGGCTTTAATTTTAAGTGAAGAAATAAAAAAAAGTAACTACAAAAAATATTGATACCAATAAGCTTGTTGCAATTGGCTGGGACGGAACTACAGTTAACACGGGTTACAAAGAAGGTGGCATATGATTTCTAGAAGAAAAAGAAGGAAACCCACTTCAATGGCTTATTTGCCAAATACATGCCAATGAGCTTATCTTGAGCCATTTGCTCTAGCATATTGCCGGTAGAACAAATGGGCTTTAAAGTTTTACAGGATCTATTGGCAAACCTCTAAAATATTGTGAACATCTTCCTCTTGCACATTATAAGAGAATAAGCTGTGTTTTGCTAGAAGTTAATAATAAAAATTATTTACTCTATTTGCTTGAGATATGTGAAGCAATTTCTTCGAGATTTTGTCCCGAAAAATTGTATAAAAGAAATCCTTGTAAAATTGTGCATTCAAGGGGGCTTACAGTGCCAAATAAAATGCTTAGGCTATACGTTTCTCCAAGTGAACCGTCTGAAAATTTGTTAATTCTGACAAATTTTATACTAAGAGTTTATTCAACTATATGTTTTCAAATTAAAAATAAACTTTCTTGCATTTACGGAGCTAGGCATTTGCATCAAACAGTTATGTTATCATGATATTTACCAAAGGAATTACAAACAATAATAGATCCCGTAATTCAACGAAATGGTTATTTTTGTCATCCAGAAAATATTTTGATTGCCATGTTGGCTGACTATAGGGACTATGTAAGAGTGTTGGCACTACGTACAATAATAAAATCTCGAAAGTCAAGAATTTTTTTACGTACGTTCCAGTTACCTGAGATCAATTTTGAAGCCAAAGACTATATCGATTTTATAAATTGGTCTGAAGTGACCGTGACAGATCCCCCATTAACTAAGTAATTATATCATAATATTCTTACAAAGTGTATCCTAAATCCAAAGGCAATAGATGAAAACATCTTACCTAAGATTAAACTATTCCCTTGTCACAATCAAGCCCCTGAAAGATGTGTGAAACTTGTTACGTAGACTTCTTCAGCTGTTTGAAGTCCTTTGAGACGCGATGGATTCAATAAAACTTGTCTGCAGTCTCGGAAAAAAATGCCAGTTTTTGAAACCAACAAACAATATGGACTACTATAAAATGGTAACTTCATTGCTTGTAAATTGTAATAGTAAATTATTTTTACCTTATTACAATAGTTCTTTAAAAATAATTAGAAATTATATTTTCTTACACAAGTTAAGTACAAAATATAAAACAATTACAATTACCCAAATTTCATATATTTAAAAAAAGTATAGTCGTTGAGTTAGTATAATAAAAGCGAATTTGATATAAATATTACTTAATTTTACTATAAATATATAACAATAATAATAATAATTCGATGATCATCCTTTTAAATTAAATTATTATTAATAGTTTGCATATTTGAGGAAAAATGAAAAAATGCACAACTTTTACGTTTTTTCTCAATATTCAATGACCTTGGAGCAGTATTTATTATTAATATTTTTCAAATATGTTTTATATTTAGAATGATGATATAATAGAGCAACTTTCCCACACCACCGCATTTTGATTTGGTGATTTTGTTTTTCAATAGGCGAGCGCTTTTACGTTTTTTTTTCTCAATATTCAATGATCTTGGGGCAGTATTTAATATTAATATTTTTCAAAGATATTTTATATTCAGAATGAGGATATTATAGAGCAACTTTACCACACCGTCCCATTTTGATTTGGAGAAAAAAAATATTTTTTCCATAGGCGAGCACTCCACCCAGTTGTCCAAGGTTCCATGACAATATTATGTGTTTAAACGTACTACTGTTTGCAAAATTTGCAACACCTGGAAGGATTCATCAGAATTGAATCATGCATAGTCCAGCATCGACATGTATTGGGACATATAAATGATTAAATTTAAGAATAAAAAATATACTATCTGTCGAAAATCAATGTTTTGCGCAGCCGTCAGTCGGTATACAATAAAACATACTTTCATTAAAATTCACGATAATATCAACTTATATTATAAAGCACAAACGTGCTGACGCTAATGCTGACGTCATAATGATACGGGCAATTAATTGGTGCAAATATATTAATTTTGCAGCAATGGAGCTATTTTTTTTCAATTAAACAATTGTACCGTTATTTCTATGGAGGAAATGCAGGTTTTGGGCGATGTTGACACCCCTATTAGGGGGGGACTAAACATACATACATACACTTCAAGTTAATATAACTTAGTGATTCGCAAACTTTCGCAGGAGCTTTCTTAATTTTCCAATGCGTTAGTACGGGAACTTTGATTTAAAAAAAGGCTTATTTCTTAATAATGCTTAATACTGTATTAAAAGTCAAGATTAAGTTTGAAAACAAGATGGCGCTTATTTTCAAACAATAGGTTAAATCTTGTGACAAACATGTGACATATGTCCACGTCCAGTAAACTCCTGCTTTCAAATAAAACAGAAAATTCAAGACTTGCTTTCAAACTTACAGAAAAATAGTGCAACTGTTAAAACTCTCTCAAACCAACCGCCTTCTTTACGGTCATAGTTAATCGACACATCGGATTTTTTCGATAAAGCTCGGACGGATCTCGACAAAAAAGCCATTCAGCTACTAGTATACGCGGTCTTGTTGAATTCTGAGATAATCGGAAAAATGAATCTGCACATATCCATTTCGCATTTTCTTAATAAAAAATATTAAATTCCTATTTTCATATTGACAGCATTCTGATTCATAGTTAGTCAATTATTTTAACAATGACAAAATTGTGCTAAAATATTCTCCGATTTCGTGACAATGTGTTTTATTTTTAAAGCTGGGAACAGTATTTACAACATTGTGAATAGCATATTAACCAATAGGGGAGCGCAAAGGAAACGTACAGTATACGTAAAAACAGACGAATTTTGAAGCGTAGAGCCTCTATCATAATGTGCGAAAATATCCTTAAATCGCAACTATATCATTCCTCTCGGGTGGAAATGCTTTATGTTGTACATCTAGTTAAATCAAATAAACAATACTGACAGTGGTACTGTTTTTTTAAGATGAAAAGTTAAAATATATATGTGTATTTAAGATTTTATTTAATTTTTTAACCTTTTGATTACGATGCAAGTCTGGCGGATATTTTTATTTTCAATTGTATCTTAATTTATAAAAAAAACCTTTTTTTTGTGGCAGATATCTATTGAAAATATTCCAGTATAAGTGTATGAGAAAAATTAATTTTTCAAAAAGTAGTCGTTGCGATGTAAAGTGTCTAACCCTGCAATCTAAATGTTAATTACAATATGAAGTGGAATAACAAGACGAATTATTTTCTAATATTCTGAATTTCAGCATTAAAATATAATCTGCAGCGCAATTTTGTTTCATGTGAAAGATTTACTTATTGATATTTGTTACCGAAAGTCGTCCTGTACTTTTTCATGAGAGTACCTAGATAGTTGAAAAAAATACCATTGTTGTCAGCTTTGTATTTTAATGGTAATTATGCTACTGATCCATATACGTATATTTCATTTTAAATAAAACGTTAACGTCATCAACTTATACATCAAACTATTACATTTATTGAATTTTAATTGAACTTACGTTGTAGAAAATATTTCTTTGTCCCTAATATATTCATTTATCAAAATTCTTGCTAAGTATACCATATCTATTTATTAACCAATATTTACCCAATATGAATTCATTAACCCAATGAATGTAATTCATTGTATTTTACAAGAATTTTGTTAATGTGTATGGTGTATGGAAATATACAGATAATGCATTAAGTATGATTTAGTCAGCACAAAACAAAATTTAAAAGTTTTAAATCATTTATAATTATTATTCAGCCGGGTGCTTAGGTATCATCGTAGAAAGGTAGATTTCGTCTACTAAAAAATGTGCAATTTGAGATTATAATAGTCTAAAATTTCATACACGATGCATAGTTCCCAACTGCTACGAATTGTTGTTGCCAATAATTTCGAATAGTAATATTCGTCTAATTTACACACAGGAATCTCCAATTTAGTAAAGTAAATTTATTATTCGAAAATAGTGATGATATAAAATGCTAGAAGTTATCAGGTAAGATAAACAATCAAAAGTATAAGATAGTATTTATTTTCTTATTGTGCAATTTATTTGAAGAATATGTTTTGAAACAGTCAGAAGTACAAAAAAATATGTTTTTTTTTTTTATATTTTGTAGTTTTGACATGTTTCATAAAGACTGATAAACAAAAATGGATTAGTAATAGAGTAATGATAAATTAGTAAAAATAAAATATTAAAAAAGTTTGTGAAATATTTATTTATGATTTATTAAACTATAAGTTAACGTTACTTTAAATGATAGAAGAAAATTATCGTGTTATAGAAAATATACTTTACATTTTTCCAGAATAAATTCCGTAGAAAGATCTTTTTTTTTCCTTGAATTTGAAAATATACGATAACGGAGGTAAATAAAAGATTAAAAGCATAATATGTATTTTTTTATAAAACAAGTTTTTATATAACACATTATTTCACATTTTTAAACTCATTTACTTCAAAATGTTCCTTTTTGAATTATAAACACTAGAAGTTGAACAAGCTACCTTAACAATATTTTCTTTCCAAAACGTGAGTTTGTAAACTAATGTTTTATGGATTATTAAATTTTATCGGACACTTTCTAGAAGGCATTATTTTCTGTTTTTTAAACAATACACAATAAATTGCAATTTAACAAAATGGTATTGAATTTTCACTTGCAGATTATTTTTGAAAAACATAAAATGTAATCCAGGACGATATATTTCAGCTAACATTTTAACATAACATAACACACAACACACAAGAGAAATATAAAGAAATCTATCTCAGTTAGAAAAAAAAAAAAAAAAAAAAAAAAAAAAAAAAAAAAAAAAACGTGTTTTTAAGAAAATGTATTTGACACATCCTCTAAGATTTTAAGTAGTTTAGATAAGAAATTTTTTAAAAAACGAATTATATATTTAAGGAAATATAATTTATGTAATTTCATTACCCTTTAGAATGCATTAATCCAGTGTGTTTATTTAAAATAATATCAGAGTTGCCAAGTCTCCGGATTTTTGCACACCAGTAATTTTTTAGAGAAAATGTTGTTCTTTTAAATCGCAAAATGCTCTGATTAAATAAAATAACATTTTCTGTACTAAATTACTGGTATCCAAAAAGACGGAGACTTGGCAGGTCTGTAGTATATTAAATATTAAAAAAACAATTCCTATTGAAATTTGCATTCCACATTCCGTAAAATATGTTAATTCAGCCATTGTGTATTCTTTATTATTTAACATTAAAAATAAATATGGAATTACAATTTTCTGTATTTCAAAATTAAAATGTTATCTGATATTGCAATGATGATAGAGCACTATAATTACTTTTTATACATAAAATTTGTGACACAGGAATTTAAATTAATATATTTTAAGGTGCTGTTCAGATAGCACCTTGAGTGAGTATTATTCAATGTATTCTCACATACATGAACGTAATAAATCTAAACAACTAAAAGAGATTTTATTCAATAACGCCTTTTTTGTAAAATATTCAAGCTGTTTATGAAATAAGTTATTAAAAATTTGAATACTCCCAGCCTTTTATTGTGCCTACAATCAGTTTTAGTCACATTGTAGCAAATATCCCTCATATCTTTAACATGACAGTAGTCGTGTGTCGATCTTTTTGCCGCCCATATCAGTTATATTCTTTTAACCCGTCTCCCCTTATAATGCTGAAATTCCACGTAGCTAACCTTAAATGCCTCACCAACACCATAGTCAAGTAACAAGAGGTCTCTGTTTTTTGTCAGGTGTATTTTTACAATCAAATTTGAAATTCATGGAAAACAATGCGAAACGAGACCCCTGGTGTCTGTTCATTACTTACACATCATACGTAGTATAGGGTAAGTCTTGTAATCGTTTTGAAAATCGAAAAGTTTTTTCGACAGATTTACACGTTTCAGACACTGGAAAATCCTAAAAAGATATTTTTAGAAAAAAAAATGCCGTCCGTCTGTGTGTGTGTGTGTGTGTGTGTCTGTGTGTCTGTAAAACGCTCTACCTCCCGAACAAATTGAGATAGAGACTTGAAATTTGGTATGTTCTTAGTATGTAATAATGGAAAGAAACTGATTGAATTTCAGTAACCTCGATTAACCGGAACTATTTTTTCGGACTCTCGAAATATTCGTTCAGATAAGAGGTATATAAAAATTTTTAAAATTGGTTATTTTAAGGAATGAATATAAAAGGCAATAAAAAAATATAAATTTTGCAAAAAAAATGAAGTCGATCGGATAATAAGTTGCTGAGATATTTCTAATCATATTTTCCACACTCTTCGATTTTTCATGACCCTGTATTTTATTCAAATTTCAATTCAAAGATATATTTTAATTGGAGAGAAGACGCTCAATTCGACGCAGTAAACCGTTAGGTAATACGATTATCATTTTTGGAGTTATAAGGATATTTCTTTTGTGCAATTCAGTAATAGAGCGTTTAAAGTTTATGACGTCATCAAGCCAGGATTTTATTCGAATTGCAATGCACTTTATAATTAGTTTACACATGTTTTATTTTCATATTTTATATTATGCATATCCATGATGGATAAGTATTACGGCGGGCCCCAAATACTAGTTTTTAGCTTCTCCTACTACTCCAAATCTCGTAAGAAAAATGTATGGTTTAAGTAAACTGCGAATTTATAACTTCATTTGAAATGTAATATTCAAATAACAAATGAAAATTGTGCCTTATTCTCGATTTTGTTCAAACATTGTGTCTTGTTTTCGGTATGCTGAGGCCGGTGGCCAAAAAACCAAAATCGACCAATAACATTCTGAAAACATACGCGATTACCCTCGGTTTAAGTAATTGAAGATATATAAACATACATATGATACATAAACCTATTATATGATACATAAAATTATGCAGGGTGGGATGTCTATTTTAAAAGTTTATAATAATATTGCGTATCTTTACAACCTATTCTAATTTATTTTTAATAAGGCATTCTTTTACATAATTTAGAGCTTTAATATTCGAAAAACTATAAAAAGAGGTAGTCTGATATACATATCATTTATGGATTCTGATGAATTTGATAGCCGGACATTCGCAGTAACGATTCCTTTCGAATGATAGGAAAGTTGTGATAGTTAGAACATATATTCATAAGTCACGGAAAGACTCGTATTAAAAATATACGCACTTACAAAGCAATTCTACAATCTGCGTTGTTGAATGTCATTTAAAAAGGAATGCATAAGCCAATATGAACGTCGCTTATGTATATATGATTCAATTTGATTTATTTAAAATTCATGTATATTTGAAAAAAATATTTTTGATCAAAAGTTCTTTTCTTGTAAAATTATTCCTTTTTTATGTTACAACAACAATGTCTTTAAATGATTTTTTTTCTTCATGTAAATTCCTGTCATTTTAATGTGTGGCACAAGAACATTACCCCAGCAGCATTGCATACAAAATTGATATTCGTCGTTTTCAATTAATATATCAAAAAACAGACAAACTTAAATATTTTTGGTTTTGATGATATGAATTCTCAATAGGGAAATGTGAAGATTAACGCAGGTAATAAGATACTCGCAAATTATATATTTAAAATAAATGTTTTTTTTTTTTGTTTTGTTTTTACCTTTAACAAAAAAAGGAAAATTGTCGTTACATATATATAACACATAATTTCATTAGAACATAACTTCACTTTAAACAAATAAGAATAATTCATTATTTTAAATATAATTGTCCAGCGTAAAATTTGTTAAAATTTCATATACAATTCATATGCCATTTTTTGAATAATAACATGTTAATTCATATCCTACTTTTCTATAAACTGTGCAAAGATTTTTCTAGTAACGTATTTTAACACTAACTCTTAATATCCATTTTTTGTTTTTACTTTTGCCTCTTTAATAAGAAGCAGCAATCTCTTATGTTATCTTAATATCTATCTGTGTAAAAATGCAGGTATAGTTCGTTATTTTATTGTATGCTTTATGTTTGTACATTCATATTTGGATCAACCTTATATCTAGAAATTAAGGACAAATAAAAAACTTTGTTGTGCAATTCAAGAAATTAATTTTGTAGCGTAATGTCACTAAAGAAAGATATTTTTCGTTTGACAAGTTATGTCGAAAGTGTTTTTTTAAGTGTATTTTCTCTAACCTTATTCAGAGTCACATACTCTTTTATTAATGTTGAATGTCCAGTCTCTTAGTACGTCACATATGGTAATAATTGAAAAAATGACTTAACACTAAAGTTTAGCTTTAATATTTTGACAAAAAAATTTGTCAAATTTTATTAAAGTTGTAAAACATAATTATTAACTTATGTCAAAGGTGGCTTGTTAGGATATGATGAATGTGTACTTCAACGCAAAATTAATAAGAGCTGCAGAAAAAATAAATTATTATTAATGAATAAAAAGCATTATTAACATGTACTCATAAATACCTTAAAATGTATTCTGGCATTATTATATTGTATCTACATTTGAAATGAAACTTCTTAAGGTTTATATCTGTAAATAAATTATATTTACTTCATAAACTTAAAATTTTAATATAAAGGATTTTAATTACATACATTATTGACGTGAAAGGAAACATTTACACTTTTGCGAAGGTAAAAGTTCTGTAAAAATTTCTAAAAACTTTTCTTTAAAACAATTATCAAAGAAAATCTACTTTATTATTTTGAAATTACTGGGTTTAACGTATCTATTTTCATATTGAATAATTAATGACATTCAGCGATTAATAAAAATTAATATCATTATTAATGTACCTTATTTAAACTGCTACAAAGTATTTCTTGGAGTTCTATTATATTTTATATGTTATTAGACAGTGATATTTACAATTCGGTACGAGGAATTTAGGTAATAATGATAAATACTTTAACATACACCGAAGACCTCTGTTGAAAAATGACATATTTATTATCTTTAAATTATACATCATTATCATAATTATTTATAGTGCTTTTGTGACATATTTATATTTTCCTCTTCTATTTCAATAAAAGTAATGCGCAATCATCATTTATCTTAACTAGATTGAAGTTTCTCTTTAGGATAAAGATAAAGGATTAATGACCATGTTTACATAAAAGAATTATGATATAACAGTTTTTGAATTCTTATATAATTTTGGAAACTGTCAACACTGGTATTTACAAAAAATAGTTATTTCAAAAGATTTGACATTAAAATTTTGATTTATTATAGTTTGAGTTTCAAACTTAAAGTTATATGATCATTATAACATGATTTATAACGTGAAAGGGATATCAGAATATATTTTGTCTGAATATATATTTCTGTCATCATTGCATTAGAATTTTTGACTTTAGTGTAAACAAAATATAAGAACATTTTAGTGATTTTAATGCATTCAATTTTAATGATTTTATTAATTCTAAATCCAGTCTTCTTCCTCAATCCATTTTAAATGAAATAACCATGTGCACATTTTTTCTAGAAATCATGCAGGCTTATGAAATTTCCATGCCGCAATTGTTTGTTGAAGAATATGAAGCTCATTCCCGGTCTGATATTCGGTTACACATCCAGCAAATATTATCTTTAAATTATACATTATTATGATAATCATATTTTAGTGCGTTGATGTCACATTTATATTTTCTTCTACTCTCTTCTATTTTCTTCTGCAACATGAATTATTTTATGTAAGATGAGTTAGATGGTTAGATATATATTTTATATTTATAGAAATTCTACGTATACTCTACGTATAATAATAAAACAGTATTACAATATATGTATTACAAAAAAAAAGGTATGCAACTAATAGTAAGATCTATCTTAGATTTGCATTTTTTTAAAGTAATACTTACACAATCAATACTTAGTAGGATAACCCTTATTTTTTAAGACAGCTTCACAGCGTCTTTTCATCGAGTGAACGAGTGTTTGGAGTTCATCTTTCGTAATCACATGGTGCCAAGAATCAATTATAGCTTCAATAAGTTGTCTTTTATTGGATGGACGTTTTTTTCGTGCAAGAATTTTCAAACGTTGCTACAAATTTTCAATTGGGTTGAGACCAGGGCTGTTTCCTGGCCATGGTAATATATCTATGCCTTTATTTTGAAACCATGCTTTGCATGCTTTTGCTGTGTGCCATGGAGCTGAATCCTGCTGAAAAATAAATGGTGCGTTGTTGGGGAAGAGATCCCTGATGGAAGGTATCAATTTTGGTTCCAGGACAGTTTCGATGTAATTTTTGGCATTCAGGATGCCATCAATCACTTTAATTCGGCCAACACCATCTGCAGACATACATGCCCAAATCATGACATTTGTTGGATTTTTTGTAGTTGCTTCAATGCAATCAGGATGAAGTGCTTCTCCTACTCTACATCTCACGTATTTTCTACCTTCACTACCAAAGAGCGATATTTTACTCTCATCGCTCCAGATTAATTGCTTCCATTTATTTTTTTTTATATTTTATTATTATTAAATTACTGTACACCAATTACTGCACATCTTAAATGAACAGAAATGAAAGCTATTTAAAA
Source organism: Maratus michaelseni (assembly GCA_963931845.1). Lineage (NCBI taxonomy): Eukaryota > Metazoa > Arthropoda > Arachnida > Araneae > Salticidae > Maratus > Maratus michaelseni. The sequence goes on from OZ007588.1 coordinate 158,358,550, forward strand.
AATGCTCTGAAAATGTATACGTACTTTGATATGCTGAAAAGAACCGTGAATATTTGCAGCTATCTATATTAAATTTGAACTAAAAGTACAAATTAACTTTTATCTACTATTAGTATACTGTAAAAATTTTTATAGATGGAATTTTGTATCATGAAACGGAAAATCGATGCTTAATAAAAAATATACTTTTAAAATTTCTTATAATATAAGGATTTTTGTAAGCTTCCAGTGTCATTTCCTCTTTATCTCGCTGAATACGAAATAAAATGACACAGAATAATATTTAAAAAAACATTCCTTGTTTTATTCAGCTAGCGTGACGTAAATTCCAAAATTGACAATCTCTATAAGAAAAACTTAAATATTTCAAGCAAATTTTCAGAAAAGGAAGATATTTTATACATATTTCATAAAGATAAATATTATTCCAGACATATACTGGGAGTGCTAGAAAAATTCTAGAAATATTTATAATATTCTATAAACTATTGCTTTTATTTATCAGAAATATACGTCAAAATGTAATTAAAATCTATTAGTTACTTACAAATAATCTTCAGTTTCATAACGTTTCACATCGACTTAAAAAAGAAGATAGAACCAGAAAAATCAATGTCTGAAGTACTAGTACTAGGGAAACTTAAACATTCTTATTAATTAGATTCTTATTAATTCTTATAAATTATAAAATATTCCCCCATATATATTTATTCATAGTGTAAAATCCACCCAAATATCCGCCCATTTAGACTCTTGAGTTAAATGAGTGATACTCACTATGCGGACATCTTAATTGAACACATAATGAAAAATGTATTTATAAGTAAGTACATAACTAAATATATTTTAAAGTGTATATTTTAAAGAACATTCGGCTATTTTTTTTAATCTGAAAGAATAATATTTAAATTTAGTATATTGTATGCTTCACTATTTTTTCCATTTAATAAACACAATACTTGAATAAAATATTGGAAGCCTGACCTATAGCGTTTCATCCCATCTTACGGTACATTATGCATTTACTAATGGTTCTCATCCACCATGCAGGTTATATAAAGTTGATAACATTGGTTAAAATTAACATTTACGGATTATAAATTAGTATATAATGTATATATCGTTCATTACAAGGTCTAGGCATATATCTGCATAAATTTAAAAGCAGCTATCGAGCTGATAAACCCCCCAGATTGTGGCACACAAATGTTAGTACCATTGACTTAAACAAACAAATTATCTAGAATATTTTCTAATCACTTCTGTAAGAAATTTTAAGTTTCTCTAGTAGTGGTACTTAAGACATTGATTTTCCTGGTTTTATCGTCATTTTTAAGTTTTCGAATGTTTTGGTACAATATATATATCTCTCTTTCTTCTATATATATACCTAATGATAAGCACTATGAATTAGTATCATTATTGGGTTGCGTACAATCAGACAAATGATAGATTATAAGAAAAAGTAGGGTAAAACCGGGTACATAAAGGTTTTTCTTTGCTGAACAAAAGTCTTGAAGGGAGGAAAATTTGGAACGCCCAAGAAAAGAGCTTGGGGATATCTGGGCTACTGAAAAACCACACCAGTTGCCAAAGGAGAATTCTTCTCTACTTGGGAAGAGGCGTTTTCAAGGACTATCTGTAACAGCTCAGAATTTTGTTGGTAAGGAAAAACTGAGTACTAATCGCAAATTAAATATTTACACTTCCAGTAACAGAAACCTTTATTGTAATAAATTGTGAATCAAGTTTTAAAACGTATACACACTTTAAATGTCAGTAACTTTTTTTTTCAGGTTTTTATGTAATTTTTAACGTTGTCAGCTAATGCCTTTCTCAGATTTTACTTCTCGTATCCGCTAGACTTCTCATGTTTCCCCTCTTTTCAGACTAAACATTGTAATTATCCTTCACCACCTGTTTTATGAAGAAACAATTCATTGCCGAATTCCATGCAAAAGTATCAGTACCCGGTTTTGCCCAACATACGACCAAAAATTAGCATGATCGTTCTCCTTGCTAGTTTGACGTAAGGTAAAGCTAAGAGAGTCACGGAAAGCTAAGAAAGCACAATTCAAAAGAATAACAATAAAAAATATAAACATTAATTTTTTGCTAAACTATCCATGAATAATTTTTACTTCATTTGTTTTTTACGCATTTCCATAGCTATTTTGTTGTTATTTTGTAATTTAATAGAGCAGTTGTAATAAAACCAAGAAAGATATTTTGCGAAATCCGTCCTTACAAGGTTGGTGTGATTGCGCTCATGGGTAGGAGAGATTGTTACTAATAATAACTACAATTAAATTATTAACAATAATAATTACACTTAAATGACATTGTTGTAATGTGTTTGTGAACAAATATTATTCTATTAGGAGTGAATATTTCAACCTAATGATTAAAGAATCAGAAAAAGGTAATAATTTTAAAAACGAGTAAAAAATTTTAAATAAAGGGAAAAAAATAAAGAATCAGAAAAGGCAAGTCCAGATAAGATTACAAAATAACATTAAGTTACATGAAAACACGTTTAATTTAAAATTAGTCCATTTTCATTTTTCATCAAAATCTCCAATTTTCATTACGAGAGATTGCGCGACCTTTTATTTAAACATGGCCGCTACTAAAACGACCCGTTTATTTTCACATTGTTAGTCTAGATTAGTAGCTTATGATAATTCATTTAAGTTCAAAATATTTTGTACTACTGACATTGTATAGAAATTCTGATGAATAACGATGAAAATGAAAGCACTTACTTTGGGAAAACAAAACAAAATAGCAATGCTTTATCTTAGAAGCTCAAAACAATCAACGTGCGCTTTCAAGTAGACACTCCACTACTGCTGTTGTACAACTACCTGAAGTCGCTGCGCGCTCACTCTACTCCTTCCCCTCGAACCTCTATGTACGCAATCTCTCTGACAGCGCCATCTCTCCTGGCTTTACCTTACACTTATTTGGCATCAAAATATTTTACAGAATACAAGAAAATGTGAAAGTTACAGAATACAGTGGTTTACATACCTAAATTGATCCGTCAAGCTTGGTTTATTTAAAAAGCATAAAATACGGCAAAAATTAAAAATATTTAATGAGAATTTCTTTACAATAGAACTGCACGGACATAAGATTACCTAACTTCAAATGCCGATGTCACCCTGCTAGAGGTTGTTTGGTTGATTTTATCACGACACGAGGGATATAGGCCCTATGGGAATTGTCTTCTGTGGGGTCTTTATAAGGGATCCTAACCCGTCGCACTGCTAGAGGTCTCTAATGGATGTAGTTAAGACGACTACTGTCTACAAGGCAGCAACCATCAGCGATAAAACAGGATACACGGTTTCACTCTGCTCTATCCTACCATTATTTTAAATATCTGCGTTCACGTATTTAAAATCATTCATATAGGAATAAAGAAAGCCTGTGATGTTTAAAATCATTGTTACAGATATATGTTGTTTTTATTTTTTTCTTCTTATGTATTTGTTTGATTTATGTGCAGGCCAGATAGTCTACACCAGATTTTTTTCCTGCGATTTTAAAAATCAATAATTTTATAGCACTACTTAGGCTGCATGCATTTATATTCTACATTTTAATTAAAATCAGATAAATAAGTTTCAAATTTTCCAAAATATACCAAAAAAATGGAAACTGGGCTTATTTGGTACTCGGATATACTTTCAATGCAAAAATAATGAATTTCATACCATAACAGGTTTTAAATAACTTTAAATTAATGTGGAATTATAGTAGAACTTTACATAAGCAGAATAAAGTATAAGTTTTGAGATAGTAGAGTAAAAACATATAGTTGAGTGAAGACGTATAAGGTTAAGCCAGGAGAGATGGCGCAGTCGGAAAGATTGCGCACATAGAGGTTCGGGGAGAAGGAGTAGAGTGAGCTCGCAGCGACTACAGGTAGTTGTACAACAGCAGTAGTTGAGTGTCTACTTGAAAGTGCACGTTGATTGTTTTGAGCGTCTAAGATAAAGCATTGCTATTTTGTTTTGTTTTCCCAAAGTAAGTGCTTGAATTTTCATAGCTATTCATCAGAATTTCTATACAATATCAGTAGTACAAAATATTTAAAATTTTAACGATTTCTCATAAACTACTAATCTAGACTAACAATGGGAACATCAGTGGTTAATTTTAGTAGCAGCCATATTTAAATAAAAGGCCGCGCAATCTCTCCTACCGAAATTGGAGAGCTTGCGCATCTGCTACTTAGGAGAGATGGCGCACTGTTTCTATTAGTTTTCATGCTAGGACAGATTACGCAGCTTATTGGTAAATTTGCATAAAAAATTAAAAATGAAAATGGACTAATTTTAAGTTGAACGTGTTATCAAGTTACTTAATGTTATTTTGTTATCTTATCTGGACTTGCTTTTTCTGATTCTTAAATTTTTTTCCCCTTTAATTAAATTTTTTTAATCGTTTTTAATTACTTCTTTTTTTTCTGATTCTTTAATCATTAGGTTGAAATATTCACTCCTAATTCAATAATATTTGTTCACAAAAACCTTACAGCAATGTCATTTAAGTGAAATTAGTATTGTTAACAATTTAATTGTAGTTATTATTAGTAACAATCTCTCCTACCCATGTGCGCAATCACACCAACCCTGTAAGGACAGATTGCGCAAAATAACTTTCTTGGTTTTATTACAACTGTTCTATTAAATTGCAACATAACAAAAAAAATAGCAATGGAAATGCATAAAAGACAAATGAAGTCAAAATTATTCACGGATAGTTTAGCAAAAAATTAATATTTAGATTTTTTATTGTTATTCTTTTGAATTGTGCGTAGACTATCCTAGCTTTACCTTATTCAGAATTAGACTAAATTTTTTATAATTCTATATCGGGTAATAGTTTTAAAATAGTTAGATTTACGTTAGAAGGTGAAGCAGCCACTATTGTATAGGACATTTATATAGTTTCTGTGTTTAAGAGTTTACATATATATATTTAATTCTAGCTTTGAAACCGCATAAATATGGCAATATTGAAGTTACAAAAACTTTAATATTATCATGTTTAGCATATTTTATACTGATTTTATTCTCAAATTGAAACCATTACTACCATTCAAACGGGCATATTCGCGACTTGCTTTCGAAATACTCTAGGTGTTACAAAATATATCTTATACAGAATAAACAAAAATTTCTAAAGCAATAACTGAAAAGCCCATAAGAAATTTTTGAAAAACGCCAGTTACAACTACATAGATAATTATAGTTATGATTTGGAAAAAAAAACATATAAAGAGGTGATATTCTATTCTGTAATTTCTCAAAATTTAATGAAATTATTTGTTCTTTTGTCTTTAAATATTAAAACATTTGACTTATAACTTATTATTTTAAGTTTAGTTCCATAGTTAAAACTGTTTATTAAATTATATAGTTCCTTTTTAATACAAAGTCTAAACTTTTTCATTTCCTGTAAATGTATCAAATCCAAGTTTTTTCACTCTTACATTGCCGTAAGACAGAATGTATTGATTTTTCATAAATAAATTTTTATTAATAGAAAAGGTGCTGAATCATTCAGATATTAAATTGATATCATACAACAAAGTTTTAATATAGTACATAGGCATGGTTACAATAAATTCAATTAGAAATTCTGCCTACAAAAAACAATTTAAAAAAGTATTCGCTTTTCCCTTCTTTCCCTTGTAGTATTTTGGTGTAATTGCTTGAGATATGATTAAACAAGTATTTGAAATTATTTAAAAAAAAAAAAAATCAAGTAGTTAAAATGAACAACATGATATATATTAGTTTATACTTAAGCGTAATAAATTTAAGAAATTTTATTTCAGATAAATATTGTATTGCTAAATTTGATATTTTTCTAGTATTCAACTTTTTAAAAGTAATCAAATTTCATTATAATTTTAAAAATTCCATACCAGCAAAAATAAATTAACAAATATATATATAAAACGACATGCATTGTCTTTTGCCTTTATATTTAAACTTTGGAAAATGCAGGATTATATTTTTTTATCTCTAAAAATGCTTGAGTTTAAACTTTTCTAGAAATGTAAAACACTATTCCTTTTTTGGTTATATTTGTATATTTGTATGTATTCACGTAATAAGAGAAAAATATGAAGTTAGCTTCGCAGTAAACAAGGTTCATATATTTACTTATCCTGCTCCAAAATAGCAGAATTTGCTTTTCCATGAATATGTGTTCTAGGCAAAGATAGAAATCAAAATATTATTATAACTTTGACAGATTCATGAATATATAGTGAAATTCCCACAAACACCTTTAAGAAAATAAGGACTTTGCAAAATGCATATATTTTTACAAGGATAATGTGATTTCCAAGATCGTGTTCTTCATGTGATGTGCTAATACGTCTTTCAAATAATGAGAAGTAAATATTATATGCAGATTTTAAAATTTTACTGACGCTTTGCTTCCTCAAAGAATAGAAGAAAGAATAACAAAAACAGAACTTCGATGAAAGATTTACGTAATATGAAAAAAGAAAATTCGTAGAAAATACATTTTTTTCTGAAAAGAAGAATAATTAAAATAAAATTACTGCTTAAAATTGAAGTAAAATTTATTTTACTTAGAAAATGTGCATTTCATTATGTTAATAATCAGAAATGTTTATAATAGAAACGTTTTAATTTAAAAATTCAAATGGCATAAAATGATTATTAATATAAAATAATTTTAATTTTAAAGCAATGAAAAGTAGTCGTTTGTATGACTATTAAGAATTTTCTGTTGTACCTGTACCTATTACATTTGTTTCGTTACTTTAAGAAAATATATCATAAATAATATCATACAAAAAACACATTTTAATATGTTCTTTAGGAGAAAAAAAAAAAAAAAAAAATACAATTTAATTCAATATCATATAAGAATAGGTAATAATGAAAAATATTTTTGGTTCAAAATCAAAATGCATAACTGTAAATGACCAGAATGGTTTAGCAAGAAATTTAGATATTTTTCTATGCATATTTTTATTTATATTTATATATATATTTATCTGAAATATTTTTCAATACCTTCGATAAATGGCATCATTTTTATTCTACCAGACAAAACTTGAAAGAAAAAAATGCTTTTAAAAAATAATGTCAATAATAATGGATATTTACATTCCTTGAAACTCGCATTGAAAATTGAATTTGCTTATTAAATTTTTGTATTTATAAAAATTAATTACTGAAACTTCAGTTGAGGCTTCCTGTTGAGACCCGATATGTTTTTGGTTTCTGTCTGTCTGTTCCGCGATAACTGTAAAACCGATTAACATGTAATTGAGTACGTATGTTGGTGAGGTACCCGAAGTTAGCTGTAGTGTGAACTGGGGTAACTAGACCGAGCGGGTAAATGGGGCATAGGCTATTTTATAAACCGTTGGCAAAATTACAGCATCATCTTTACTTCTTAAAACAATGCGTGTGCGCTGAATCGTAACTCTGCCTTTGCTCCGATAGGTTGCCGAAAATTTAGGAGTTTTTCTTATAGATATAACGTCGATTTTCTTGAACTTCCTCGGCTTTTTAATCAAAATACGCTAAGTAATTTTACTAAAAATATTTTTGTTTTAAGATTAGGCTTCGATAAATTAATAATATTAGGTATCTATACATATTTAGTTCATGTTTCAAATATAAGGATGGTTTTCGAGTTACTCCATAATCCTTTCAAGACTTAGGTAACTGTGACATGTATCAAGGATCCCACAGGGGTTGCCCCAACTGTTATAAATAATTTGTTTGGAATTGCTGTTACTACAGGAAATTAATTTTTCAATTGTTATTCTTTGCAATAAACAGAATTGTATAAAACCTAGAACTTTTAACTTCACACCCCTTTATGTATGAATCTTAAGTTTTTGTTTATAAAAAACTAGTTAGTAAATAATATTTACTTAGTAGCTGCTAGGTGAGATATTAAAACACTTAATTAATTTGATTATTTTTCTATTTTATTACAGGATAGTTGATATGTAATTTACATGATCTGACTGGCTTAAAGCTTTATAAGTTATCTTTTCAAATTTTTGAAAAAGGCTCTGATACCCCAATTTAATAAAAACGAACGAGTGTGAAACACAGACCTGCCTGGTCTAGCTTCCCCATAAAAATGGGGCAATTGTACCCATGGGTAGGTAAAGATGAACTATATACTTTTTTTAAATATAGATATAATTAGACACTAGATATAATTCGGAAATTTTCTGTTTGGTAGAGTGAACCTCATCGAAAACATCTTCTAAGGTTCAGACTTTAATTCAAAATGAACATTGGCATTTGGAAGCTGAATTGCCAGAAACTCCAAAGTCACAATGAAAATGTCCAGCTGCCCTAGGTAACCTTAAATTTTTTTGTCAAATTTGGTTCATTGTTTCGAAAATTATAGATCATTTTCATTTACGTTATAAAGCTTTCTATGGGAATTCAGACGATTTTAAAATTTCACTGAAAAGAAAATGGCATATTTGAATAATAGATTTAAACATAAACTTATGGATGTTACATTTTCGATAAAAAGGTCATAAATATATATAATTGCTTTGAAAATTTGCCAATACATTTATTAGAATTTAGAAATTATGTGTTAAAATTATGGCAAAATTTTATGCATTTGTTCAGAAATAAAACAACATTTTATTTTCTCATTTTTTATAAATTTTAAAATGCTATTATTTTCATTTTTCTCTTCAATTTCATCGTTGCCTAACAACTCTATCTCTAAGTATATCAAAATAATACAATTCAAGTTAATCGCACTATTTTGCACAATGATTTATTAGCAAAATAACTTATTTTTGGGAGATTTAATATTATTCTATTGAAATAGATGAGAATTTATTTGGATAACCATTTTCTTTTAAATACTAAAGTTTCATAACCAAAGGTTTTTTTCCAAGCGAAGATTATAAAAACGTCGGACGCATAATTTCGATTCTAGATTCGTAGTAGGAGTTTTACATTAGTATAAATATATTTCTTACAGGAGAATTTATTCAATTTCTGAAACAGATCTGGATGATTCGGGATTGAAATGTTAGTATTATTTTTTAAAAAATAGGATAAAATCTCTCGTACAAGGAACTGGTTAATCTAAATAAATTAGAGTAGTAAAACGTTACCATAAATATAGTTAAATACTGAAATAACACAACTATTAGAAATTGAGAACATAAAATTAAAGTAACAACGGAGGACGGGGAAGCCAGGCAGAAGAAACGTACATTTCATACTTACAATATTACAAGAATAAGCAATTTATCCGAATGTCATTGCATAAAAGCATGTTTAATATTTTTAAAGTTTTCCGAAGCTTTGAAATGAATATATACATAGAAAAATAAAGTGCGAATTCAAGGAAATAAGTATTATTCAAATTATTCGTATTAGTGACATTAATGAAAAATCATTTGTAGAACTGACGTTGAGGCCCCTGATCTGCAGATTTACTACTATTATATATTTTTGGGAAGTTTACAGTAAAAATACCTTTATTTTCCACCTAAAGTATCGAAATATCTGATGGAAGTTAAATACAGTTCATCGGTTTGCAACGTAACTTGTTTACGTTAAAATGTAACTCTAGTAAAAATACGTTTCTCCTTTTTAGAATTATTTATCCTTTTTTAAAGCAATCAGATATTTCATAACCTTTCAATTCACGCGATCATTTTCTTTTCAGGAGTGGATGCGTCACATATTGTTTTGTAGAGATTATTTACTCTATTTTTAAAAATAAAAATTGTTTTTAGAAAAACTCTTTTTTTTCTCAGCATTCAATGTTTATCTTAAAATTCATGCCTTATTTCATGACTACAAATTTTTTAGTTCCAAAATTGCCCGTTTCAATACGTTAACATGGCATGGTTGTTTCCGTTTTTCTTTTTTTAATTTGCTGCTTTTATGTAAGCGACATATAAAGCGTAAACTGGAGATTTTATTAACAAAATAATAATAATTTTAACTCTGTTTTTTTATTAGTATATGTCATCAGGAAAGAAAACAAGTGGGTAAGTGTGATCGAAGATCGCTCAAAGGTTTTCGTTTAATATTCCTTTCAAAACACTTTATCCTTTCTTTAATAAGTCCAAATAAATTTCATTTAGCAATAAAAAAAGTCATGTTTTTTTATAAAGTAAATATTTTCCGGTATATTTTTTCGTGTTTTCGAATATCTGAACCAGCTCGATATCGGGCAAAGCCCGCTATTATATTCTGTCATAATAATATCTGTCACGCGGACTATATGCGATATTTAAAAAAAAAATTCCAAATTAAACATGTTGTACACGTTCAAAATGTTAAAATATGCGAATATTTCCATAATCGGATTTTTATCACGATTCAATATGTTTTTCAAACTCATATATTTACTATTCTCTATTACTCATATTGATACTCGCTTTGTATTATTCTCAAACATTTGAAAAATTCGTTGAACTTCCAATATGACGTCAGATTTTCTTTTTAATTCTCTAATGACGTGATATTAATCTGCTTTGTGAACATACACATACTCATACTCCTTGTATTATTCCGTTTTATTACCACTATGACATCAATCAATTTTAATTCAAATTTATCTTTTTTTTTCAATTAGTGAAACTTTTTATTTAATTTTCATTTTTCACTTGGAAATCGTCTGATAGAAAATTAATTATTGTAGAAAGGATTTCATCGTGTATTTTTAATTTTTGGCATCTGCTATACCGAAAATTGTTTAAATTTAATAGGAAAAGGCTGTTAGAATTTTTGTTTTTTATCTCTATTTATTAAAATAATTCGAATTTTTCAAATTTTAATATTTTGAGCTCTTTATAGCTGGTATTTAGTTATATACAGAAAGTTTCAACTCTGTAAGTTACATAGGTTCTGAGAACGGCTCTGTGACAGACAGACAAAGGAGCGTGAGTAATAGGGTTTCGTGAGATGAACGAAACCCTAAAAAAAACAGTCATTAAACTATCTATTCAGTATTTGTAAATTGCACTCCAAATGTATAATTATAATTTAATGAATATTAAACTATTAATTGATAAAGGTTTCTTTAAAAATATTTAGCTCTTTATTTTCTTACTCGTATTTAGTTTTCTACGTTTTAGTGTTTACAAAATTTTATTGTTGCAGTATCGCAGATAGTTGGTCTATTTTGACGAGAGTAGTTAGGCCCATATTTAACTCCATACAGTTGTAACAATAGTTTACATTTGTCCAGCGGATTTGTTTAATTTATTAATTTGTAATTACATTTTAAAAATATTAAAATGTTGTATTGTAACAGGAAACACATCTGTGTACTTAATTGTTATAAGTTTATATTATCAGGATGTGGTGGAAAAAACAATTACAAAATTCATATTTACATTTTAAAAAAAAACTTAATTTAAACGAAAGAGTGTAAAAAAAATCTCTGACGGCTCGGCCTACAGGCACATGTAGATTTCGAAGACGCAGACTGTGAGGAGCATGTTTGTTGGGAATTGCGGAAGAAAGTACCTTTTTTGCCATGATGCGGTAGTTGGAACCGCCCACTTCGAAACCTAACTTGCAAGCGGAGCCGGCATGTTTTTTTTTTTTTTTTTTTTTTTTTTTTTTTTTGCTATAAGGGTTGGTCCTATAAAAAACTTTACCATTAAATACCTATAACCATTTTCCTAGAAGTAATAATAACTTTAAACGGATTCGATACGTATCATTATTCAGAATTTTTTTTTTCTGTTTTCACAAAAAGCCCCCCCCTTCCCCCCCCCCTTGGTTCGATTTTGCCCATTAACGAACTTGACCGAGATTTTATGCCCCTTAATTTTATATATCAGTTTGGAAGGGATTTGTGGAGAATTATTGCAGTTATCGTGTCTATATGAAAGTGACATAGATAGATAGATAGATAGATAAAAGATAGATACATAAAGTTTTGAAATGGGGGTGGTTTTGGGTTCGGGGAGTCATGATCGGCGTAGATCTGCAAATTATTTTCAAAAATTCCAATTTAGGGGATAATGTAATACGTAGTATTTCTTACGAAATCTACCTAAAAGTGAAAAAAACGCAAGATTTTGCCATGCAGTAATAAGATAATTGTTAGCAGAGCAGTTATTTATCTTAGTACATAAACTTTAATTTTTGTACAATTTGTTAGAATAAAATTTCGGAAAAACCCTTTTTTGGAAAAATAGGCATCAGCCCTAATGAAGCTATGTTAGGAGTAAATGGAAAATATTAAAGATTATGGGAAGAAGTTTATGGGAAATACATTATATATTTTCTTTTGCTGAAAGTTCCCTAGCGCCGACAGTTAGCTAAACAGTCGTACTCCCGTGTAACAATCTTGGATAGAGGCACAAATGGTAGTTATCCTTCCGAAACAAGTTGAATATAGGTACAGAGAAGGATGGTGAGGAATGATTACCAATGCTTTGAGAAAAGACAGTTGGTGAATGATGATTATCGTCGTTCTTAACAGAAAAGCCGATGAATAACTATAATACATATTTCTACTATGTAAAAGAAGTTGGAAATTGTACGTCAAACGGGACAAATTAGGGACGTTTGTACTCTTATTATTTCAGTGAAATGAATTATATCGTCTGTTATTATGATATGATCCATTTCCGTAAAAAAAAATAAGTGCATTTTAAGTTGGCATCATTTTATCTTTTGTTGACATTTACTGAAAATTCCAACGGGAAACTTCAGCCTAGATTTGAAAATCTGAGATCTTGAAATCCATATTTAGACTCTTTTTCCAATTAGTATCTATTTCTCCGGAAACGTCTATAAAAACTGTCTGTAGATTATATGATTTCTATAATTAAACAATTTTAGTATACAAATTCAGTTTTTAAATTCCTTAATACGAAAATAATATGACTACATCTTAAATAGGACGTAATCACCATAGCAACCTAGAATTATTACCTATTATGGGATATAATTGAATTAATTACACATGATAGGATTTATTAGAATGAAGAATGTGACTATAACTTGGTTATAAGTGTTATAAAATGTCCTGTACGTCATATATGACGATAACGTCATACATGTCAGATAACTTGGCGATACATCTTAGTCGCATGACGATTAATCCTCGGAAGCTGCTGTAATAAGGAAGTATCGATTTTTTAAAAATTCAAATTACTTAATAAATATTTTTATTAATATATTTTAAAGTTTTGATTCATTTTTCATAAAATTGGAAATGACTCGACAAAATTCCGCAACTATTACATAGATTAAATTTTAAACCATTAGGTTGGGTAGTTTTTGCGCTGTTATATGCAGACAGACAGACAGACGGAAGAACGGACTGTCCAGACGATGACTATAGCTGCTACGTATCTATATAATTACAAAATCAGATAAAAAGACAAATGTTTCTTAATCTACGAATATATAATATAATCCCGAACACAAATATACAATAAACTTTTCCGAGTTACTCAAAATAGCATACTTTATTTTTAGAAAACTCGGAAAGCAATATATATTTGAGATTTAAAAATCACTTATAAAAACAAACTTTCCACTAATTTTCAGTAACGTTTCTGAGTAGGTTTTATAATCAGTTTTCTGAAACAGGAATAGTGGTTTTTCGAGTGTTATTAATTTTCAAATAAATATTTTCAGCTGCATAATTGATTTAATATTGTTATCTATACTAATAAAAGAAAGTTTCGCTCTGTGTGTGTGTCTGTCTGTTGGCGATGGCTAGGAAAATTTAGCGCACCTAGAAATCTGTAAATTTAGATTTAGGTAGTCCAAACCCTCTCCTGGTGTACCTGAGCGTCAGAATTTTAATATTTTAATTACTTTCTGAAATATTAATTAAAATGCACAAAGAACTCTCATTAAAAATACGCTTCTATTCTCTTGGGTTGGTTGGTTCACTGGTTGGTTGCATCGATTCTTCACAGAAGTAATTAAATAAACCAGAGTAGCGATGCATAAATAAGGATTTCTAACTAAATAGTGTCAGTATGGATTGAAGTTATCAGCGTAGAGGAGCCATGCGATTGTCGCGCCACATGTACATGACAAATTACACATACGTCCCACTGATTAAGTGTTTTTTTTCTTTCTTTCTTTTTTTTTTTTTTTACATGGCATTTATTATTATGATGGGGATTGTTAATACAGGAAACTATTTAACAGATTCTTTTTTATATTTGCGGGAATGAAGAGGGGCAAGGGTCTAATTGCATTTAAGCTTCAAGGTGTATTTCTAGAAAGCAGTTACCAGAATTTCCGAATAATAGTGTAAGCCAAATTTCAAATTAAGTTCCTAGCTTAAGCAAACGAGCGAATTTCGAAAAATGCATAGTGCTCCTCTTAAATAGTCATTTGCTGCAGGTTACTTGAGCAACCCCCCCCCCCCGGCCCCTCCTTCAAGGTTTTTCTCTAACTATGCCCCGTTTCTATATATCAGCAACTATCTTTCCGATTTCAACACAAGTGATTCCAAACATTATATTTAACTTAATAGTCACCCTTTATAACATTAAATTAAATTTATGAGTAGCGGTTACGACTATTTCCAAATAAGAGTTTAAGCCAACTTTGTAATTAAGTTCCTAGCTTAACAAAACGAACGAATTTTTATACATGCATAGTGGGCCTCCTAATTAATCATTTTCTGAAGGACACTCGAACATCCCCTCCCCTCGGCACCTCACTCAAGGTTATTTTGTCTAATTGTGCCTTATTTCAATAACTGGGCTAATAATGTTCCAATCTTCTCGGAACTAGCTCCATTTTGTAGCGCGCCTATACTATACAGTAACGTAGGCAGCGGGGACCTGTCTCAGAAGTTCTTTCGGAAAGAGTTTTGTTGAGAACAGAATGCTCCCCTGGCGGTGTTAGTTGGAAATAAGAGATTTTCCAGAGCGTACGAGCATGCCGGGTATATGGTTCCGAAGCCATCGTAGACAGTGGCCAGTGTTCCGTTTTTTAAGAGATTTAAGTTTATTACAAGGGCTCGGGCAACGCCGGGCGGGTCAGCTAGTTAGTAATAAAATTATCAGTAATAAATTAATATTAATGTTAATATTAATGTTAACGCTGTTACTTTATTACGTTTGTCTGAAAAACATGTTTGTTGAACAAGAAATTGTCTATTAGGTGCGTTCGTAAATATAAAAATACGTATCACCTAAAGTCGTCCTTTTGTTCCGTCCGTCCGCCTGTCCTTCTCTCCGCATTTAACAGCGCAAAAACTACCCAAGCGAGTGACTTGAAATTTAAAACATATAATCGTTTCAGAATTTTGTAGAGTCATTTCATGTTTTATGAAAATCGAATCAAAACTTAAAAAGATATTAATAAAAGTTTTCTTAATTCTATTAAATCCTATATCATACGTAATCTATATAATAATAAAACCAACCATTTCTTTTTTTCATATGCCAGGAGGCTCGTTTTATTCAAAATTATTTTTTTGAATAAAATTGCATAAAATTACATTTTTAGAAAGATCATTCAAAAAAATTTTTTGTTTGAGATATGCGTTACATTCAAATATGTATATATTCTGAGATAACGTCAGTTGAAATTTGGTTGAAAGCCGAAAATCTCAATCCATTAAAGAAAATAAACACAAAATAGATTCGTTCATTATGAGTCATAAAAGTATTAAACCATGGAGGCAATCATTCGCAAAGGAAAATCTCCATGGTAAATTTTGCAACGCTGTCTGGTGTCGACATAAAAATTCGCATCTGTAAAATTGGCATACATAATAACAAAACAAGAACGAAAAATCATGCGTCAAGCATAGATTATGTAACACTTTCCAACACTTCCAAAATAATTTTGCAAATCTTTACCGTAAGGTGTAAAATGATATCTAACTAAGCAATTTTGAAAACGCATAACATATTTAAAATCCAATTTCAGGAATTACCAACAATATTTGGAAAAATATCCGAGCTCTTCTGTGCAGCCCTGTAAATGATCTATAAATTTATATATATACTAAATAGATTGCTAAATTTTAGTTCAGTTAGGAAAAGCGTAACACAGTATAAAATTTCCCTTCTGCAATATTCGACAATAAAAGGAAATGTACTGGAGGATGTTTGTGCTGCCCTGTATACAATCTATACAATTTACATACACCAAGTAATCTACAAAAAATGAGTTAAATTTAAAAACTCGTTCAGCAGCTGAATTGCATTCCCAGCAACTATTATTAATAAGCAATACTTTAACCGAAATATTTTGTGTGTCCCTGAAAATGAACGATGAAATCTATACACACACTATTCTATAGAAAGACTCTTGTAATCCACGTTAATGATATATATCAATATATCAATTCAATATATATCAATCAAATCAATATATATCAATTTCAATATGTTTGAAATCGTGAAACATTATTAAAACAAACTGCTAACAATTTTTCTTCATAAACCGTAATTTAACGGAATTCTTTTGAGTATCCCTGTAAAGGAACTATAAGTGCTATGCACACCACATTTGATAGTTAGTGTTGTGTAGTGCACCTCAGTGATATATATCAATTTCAATATGTTTGAAATTGTGTAACATTATTAAAATAAACTGCAAATGATTTTTCCCTATTGACCGCAATGTAACGGAATTCTTTTGAGTGTCCCTGTAAAAAAACTATAAGTGCTACACACTTCATTATCAATACCGAACATGCCACAGTAAGCGTCAATAACATATATCAATTGCATGACGATCCGTGCATATTTCCGCGAGTTAGAGCACGGACAGGCAGACAGACAAACCGAACTCATAAACACTTTTCAACTATGTTGGAAAGTGTTAAAAAGGCACAAGCTCATTTCGCTCATAGCAGACGATATAATTCATTTCACTAAAATAATAAAAATGTTTTTTTTTTTCATTGTAAATCTAATACGAACGCACCTCATTTGTCACGTTTAACGTACAATTTCCAACTTGTTTGAAAATTGATAGCATCCGAAAAACCCATAATCCGGGCTGAGAAAACTGATCAACGTACTATAATTACTTCTCGAGAAGGTTTTCAAAAATCAATAGCAGCAAAAAATTCTTGTTTTTTTATTTAATGATTCATTAAATATGGAAATATATTTGTTTCTGAGCTTTATATACATAACGAACGTTTTTCAAAATCGTTATTATATATTTTCGTAGTGGTTATATTTCTTTTGAATTAAGAAACATTTATCTTTTCTACAGTGTATGACTATTATCCTTCCCTACCTACCTGTTTTAAATATTTATTTTCCTTATGTCTATTTCAGTTGAAATGTTTAAAGCGGAAAACATGTCTCGAACTAAAATCAAAAATTTCATAATCCTTGTGTTCATTTCATTATCTAAACATTACTGAATAGAAAAGTTTAAAATTTTATTTTTTAAAGTATTTCTCCTTTCTTCTATTAGAAAAGTAAATTAAAAGTAAATATTAGTCTTTTCAGATAATCTTAAGCTATCAATATATCAAAAGAATTTTATATGCTGCATATTTACTTTGCCACTAAAATATTTCGTGAAAAAAATCCACTGAAATGCTGAAAGGGGAAAATATGTTTAATTTATCACATAAGTAAAAAGAGCAAATATGATTTATTGTTCGTTAGAAAATATATAACTTTGTCATTTTGTAAAATTGTCATAGCGCTCAGTATGTTTTAATAATTTTGTTAATCAATATGCAATTTTTTGTTGAAAAAGGATAATTTTCAATACATAATTCACCGAAGGTTAGAAAGTAATGCTTTATTATTTAATAATACGTATGTAAATGGCTGATTTTCTGAACATAATTCATAAGTATTCTAAAATACACTCTTCAACTTCGAAATCGCTACAGTAAGAGCAAAGACAATTGAATGAATTTTATCTTTTACCAAGTTATGCATATTATGTTTTTATATATTCCATCCAAACAGTTTTGAAGAGTTTTAAGTGGTACAAACGCTAAAACCACAGTTTTTATAAACACTAGAGTGCATCAGTGACAATTTGGTGACAGGTGGATAATCCTATTTTATTGTAGAGCGTGCTTGTACTATTCTGGTGCGTTTCTCATTATATTATGTTTCGAGAATCTTTCATTATCAAGTAACTTGATTTGTTTCTTTATCTGTCTAATTCGACTATTCAAATTTCTTGAGGAAAGTATCACCATAATCTATAATGGTTGTAAAAATAATTCCGACAAACATTGCCAATCGGATCATGCGACCTGTGGGTATTTCGCCCCACTCTTATAAATCACTCAACATACAAAATTTTAGAAAGTCTAATTAGTGATATAAATATTCGCAATTTTCAATGTGTGAGTTTAAATTAGTTATTGGAAACGAAATCTAGCATATATCTTCACTACAAAGATATTTTTTTATTAATCCTACAAAAAAAAAAGCAGATTGATTACATTAAAAACTGAGCTGTTTACAGCATTTTCCTCTGAGCGCTTTTTCAGTATTTCCGTGGGTATCAGTGACAAGAAACGATTATGTAAAATTTTTAAAATAAATAAAATTAAGGAAAAAGATAATAATTTAATGACTAAAAATTTTTAATTGTTTTCTTAGATGACGTAAAATATGTTGTTTATAAAAAAAAATACATTTTTGATCGATACACAATGAATCTTTTATTGATATTTTATTTATTATTTATAAAACAACTTGTAATTTGTTTTGTCACTTAAAATATTTGTTAAATCATTGACTCGTATTGTATAAATTAATAATAATGTTTCTTAAAATGTAGGATTATTAAATAGATTATACATTATATAAATATATTATATATTGCAAAAGTACTATAGAATATTACGCTGACGGAAAAAAAAATCCCAACACCAAGAAAAAATTATTGTAGAGTAATGAAATTTGGACAATGCATTTGTCTAGTTAACATATTTAATTGATTAGATTTTCAAGATCACAGGTTAATTTAAGCTCAAGAAAATGCATTTCAAATGCGAAATGCTGTTACAATTATAGCCGGTGTAACCTCCAGAATTTTGAATGCAAACGTGCATGCATTGTGTCACACAGGTGACGAATGTCACTTTGTGGTATAGAGTTCCATGCTTGTTGTACTTGTTGTGTCAATACTGGGACGGTCAGTGCTGGCTGTGGATGATGCTGGAGTTGTCGTCCAATGATATCCCATACGTGCTCAATTGGACACAGATCTGGTGATCTCGCAGGCTAAGGTAACATGTCGACACTCTGTAGAGCATGTTACGCTACAACAGCGGTATGAGGGCGAGCGTTTTCATGTTAGAAAACTGCCCCTTGAATGATGTTCGTGAATGGCAACACTATAGGTTGAATTACCAGACTGACGTACAAATTTGCATTCAGTGTGTTTGGGATAACCACTAGAGTGCCTCTGCTGTCATAGGAAATTGCTCCCCAGAATATGACTCCAGGTGTAGGTCCAGATAGTTTGGTTTTAGACGTTCTCCTGACCTCCTTCTGACCAACACACGGCCATCACTGGCACCAAGGCAGATCCTACTTTCATCTGAAAACACAACAGATCTCCACTCCGTCCTCCAATGAGTTCTGGCTTGACACCACTGGCAAGGCAAATGACAATGACTTGGAGTCAGTGAAATTCACGCAACAGAACGCCTGGCTCGGAGCTTCCCTTGAAGTAACTGGTTTCTAACAGTTCGTTGTGTCACTGTGGTACCAACTGCGGCTCGAATTTCTTCCGTAGACACAGTAAGATGCGCCACAGCGGTACGCCGAATACAGCAGTCTTCCCTCTCAGTAGTGCCACGTGGCCGCCCAGAACCAGGTCTTCTTGAGCCTGTACCATCCCTTGACCACTACTCCCAACAATCATGCACAGTGGATACATTCCGGCCAAGTGTTTATCGGAAAGAAAATCCAGCTTCTCGTAGCCATATTATACAACCTCGTTCAACTTCGGTGAGTTATTGATAATAGCTTCTTCGTCTTCTTAAAGACATTTTTGGCTAACATCAATACAATACGTCAAATTTCGAAGATAAATAACGCTCACGAACTTTACAGCACGCATTTAAAGCAAACCTGATTTACAAGTTCTGAGTAGTTGCGCTACTAGCAACACACTTATGCGCGAAGCGCGAAATTTGAATCGATGTCATCTTTCAGATGTATGAAACATAAGTCTTTCTTGGTGTTGGGATTTTTTTTTCCTCCAGTATATAACATATGTTAATTAAATTTATTTAAGAAATGTCATAATTCATTATGTTTATAGTATTTAGCTTTTATATAGACTAAAAATATTAAAGTAATGCGATACGAGGAGTAATGTAACATGTTACATACATTTTGTATTAATGTGTCTTTAGTTTATTAAATAATGTTTTCCTTTATATCTCACGCATTCATACAAATTTATCGACATCATTTAGTATATTTGCGCCGCCCTCCAGAGAAAAAAAATCGCTAATTGTCATAAACGAAGTACAGCAAATTGAAATTTATGCGTTTCAAATCCGTCATAAGAATGTCACAAGAAAAGCAATAAAATAATGTTTATAATTAGTTTTATAAAGAGACGTAGAAGTCTGTCCTCTTAATCACACCTGTTGACGTTTTGCATAACTACACTTTTAATGTAACATAACAGAGAAGCGATTACATAAAATAACATATAATATAAAAAAAATCTAAAGGAAGGAAATGAATTCATAAATAGTGATTTTACATGATCTAAGTTTCTGCTATAAATGTAATAGCGATATGGAAGAACAATACTAAAAATGCTTTAAGATATTTTTTTGTCTGTGTAATATATATTACAAATACATACTTTTATAAGAGTGATTATTTTTGTATATTATTTTAATAACGAGGGAAGTTTCGTCAATTGATATAAAACAGAAGTTTGCGTTTAAAATGTAAAAGGAAAAAAAAAATCTTCTGTTTATTATTGCCGGAAAATATTACTGCAGAGAGAAAATACTTAATACTTAAAAAGCATAAAAAAGCATAAGAAATATGTTGCACTAATTTTATTTGAAACTCTGCATTAAAATCAGACGTGATTAAGAGAGATTACATCTTACTGTTACCATTACGTAGCATTTATTAAAATATACTATACATAAAATGATCATAACAAATCTGTAATCTGTTTTGTTTTAACTTGTATGTCATTAATATGTACGTCATCTTACAGTTACAATAACGTAGCATTTATTAAATTATACTATTAATTAATAAAATGATCATACAATATCTGTAACCTGTTTTATATTAATTCGTATATCATACATTAAATAAATGAAATTTTGAAGAGCTTCATGAAGCGCAAAAATAATTTTCAAAACAATGAATGACTACCTTCCGTCAGTTATTGTTTATATTTTGGCTTTAAAAATTTCATGAATAAACAAAAATGTGCAACAACAATTGTCATTCATTGCAGTTATCTTTAGTTTTTCTTTATGAAGTATTCATTTAATAATATTAATTGTGTTAGAATATATATTAAAATTATTCGTGATTTATATTTTTAATTTTCAGTAATAATCAGTAATATTTATGTCTAAATAATATTTCTTCTCCACATTTGCTACAAAATTAGTGAAATCTAGTTCTTAACTTCCTGAAGGGCTTAAGGCTATTTTTGATATCATTTAACTTTATTAATAATGTCTAGCAAAATTTCAAAAGAAAATGTTATTTATACAACTCGAGAGAAAACCTAATCTATAAAATTACATTTCCTTACTTTCAAAAGAATTTTTGATTTAAATTCTAGTTTCAAACATTACAGAAGCACAATTACTTGCCCCTGACAGGGTTAAAGAGATCATGCCTTTCTCTATCCTATATTCATTTTTGAAAGTAAGATGTAGTTAACAAACTAGGATTGAAAATTTTATTTCAAAATTTACAGAAAATAGCAAATACGATATTTTTTTCTATTTAAATTCTATTTCAAAAATAATCTCTATACATTAAAAATTAATAACTGTAATTTTTGTAATCTTTGATGTCAAAATGTAATCCGCTTCCTTTAAGTAATGTAAGGAAAGTACATTATCGGGACTTTCCCATAAGTCGCCTCAGTTGAAAGATTTAGGATGGCAAATTTATGACCAGAGACTCGCTGGCGACAATTTTAAGCCATAAAAGTCAAATAAGAAGAACTTTGATTTAAGTTGGTCTGGGAGATAATATCAAAGAACACACACATCGTTCCGAGAAAAAAAACAACACGCTACAGCAACAGCTGATGCATAGCCATTGGTTGGGGTTGGTAAGGAGGAGGTGAAACTGACCCTCTGTTATGCAAATTTCAGATAAAACGGGAGATCAACTACCCAATGAAAAAAAAGAAGGATGGGCTTAAAGCACTGTCATGCAAATTTTGGGCAGAACAAAGTACGGCCCACCGTGGTCATAAAAAAAAGCAGTTGTGAAAAAGAAAGAAAACAGAACATCACATCGATATCAGAAGCGAAAGTGAGAGGTGAAATAAAATGACGCGATGAATTTTGTGCGGTCCGAAAGAGGAAAATATATGTAAGTGGCAATTCTGATGGTAAGAAAGCAGCGAACCCGAACAACATATATGGAGAGTGGTGAAGTTGCGCTAAGTTTTGTGAAATGAACATTTTCAATAAGTGCAGCGCTATTTAGTTAGCGGAAAGTGTGCTCTGATACAAAGAGAAACCTTCGTCAATCAATGTGTATAGGTAAATATGACTCTGACCTAAGTAATTCCCCAGTTGATTTGATTTTATCAAAATATTATAAGAGAAGCTGGTAGTGTGACCTTAGTCACAAATGGAAGTCAGTATTTTAATTGTAAACAAATAATGTTGTCAAAGATCAATTTAAATATAAATACAAACAAATATAAGTATCCTTTGCAAGGATCAAAGTGTTAATGCCAATATTATAGGAGAAATTTTGTTAGGAAATTAAATCAGATGTGTTCTGATAAATCTTTTTTTTTTTCTTGAAATAACTGTAAATATTGTAAATAAATAATAGTGTTAATTATTTGGAGTCTTCTCATTTAAATTATCTAGTATGTGTTTGTTTATTTAGATTTCCATTTTAAAAGTCAGCTAGGGGCAAGAATGATCATTCTCAAAAAGGGTAATGGGCTACTACGAAATTACACAACGCGATGGGGGAACATATCCAAAATTTAATCTCTAAGGATTCCTTTTATTATTATTATCTTGGTAAATTAATTTATTCTATTAGCCAACCCCAGAGAAACCTTTATGTATTTAATTCTAAGCTGTAATTTTGATCAACTTGTCCCAGCAAAAGGGTTATGTTGGAATGGGCAGCAATTAGAAGGGAAATTAAAGAATAAAAAAATCTTAAATAAATAATATAACGGAGCCATGCATATTTCTCTTCAACATCTGCAATTCCTATATAATTCACTGGTGCCGTCCAGTTCTTAATTATTGTTAATTGAGTTTTCAATTTTAATGATTAAAAATTGCAACTGGGTTATTGTCAAACATTAAGTTAAATACCTTTAATGTATTCTAAAATACAGGCTCATGTTAAAAGTAATCAATTTCAAATTTTATATTCAAATTGTGGAAATTTACAATCTATATAGTATATTGCAAAATAATAATTATGAAACTGTTAATTAGAATAATTTCAACTCTTTTCTTTTAATGATAAGTTATTGGAAGATTAAATGGAGATTTTTTATTTTGATGGTTTGTTTGACTTCCTCTAAAAGGCTCCACTACCAGCAAGTCGGTGATTTCGTAAATATCAGTATTCAACTTAGTAAAATCAGTATATTCGTAATTGTATGTATATTTTATGTTACTCTTATATGAACTTTGCATTTGATCTTTAACAGTATACTGAAACATTGTGCTAAGAAAGTAAATCATAAAAAAAAAAAAAAAAAAAAATCAAATGATAGCGTAAAATGATATGAATAATAAAAAAAATAAAAAGATAAGGATTTATGTAGCAGATAAAATAGTGTATTAGTAGATTGTTAATGCATATATATTTTGATACTGTATACTTTATTGTATAATGCATTTATATTTTGATATCTTTGAAATTTTGCAAATGTTTACACTTGGCTTAATAATATTTTTAGGGGTAAGAATTTCCATGCATTTTTAAAGTTAGATTTAGAATTCAGTATCTAAATAAATTTTAATTATCAAAAAGCTGAATGCCAAAAAAGAATCGTAGAAATCATAGAAATAGCTTGAACTCGAGTTTTTCTGGCGTATTAACGCGAGGGCATATAAAAAAGTTAAATAAAGAAAAGCAAATTGATTCGAGTAACACGATGGCAGATCCATCAGTGGACACAATAATTTCTCTAATCCCGAATTTCGATGGGAAAAAGTTAAGTGATTGCGAGTATTTTCTCAGACAATTTGAGGACTTAACTAAACAAATATTAAAAGACGATGCGAAGCTTACAATTTTGAAAGCAAAATTGTCGGGTACTGCGAGAGAGAAACTCTCACAAAATAAATCGCTTATAGAAGAGAAAAACTACAACGAATTCAAAAAGAAATTGTTAGATTTATTTAAAATCAAGAAATCATTTACGCAGGTACAGACTGAATTTTTCAATCTGAAACAGAAACCGGGACAAGACTTAACAAGTTTTATTAGCGAATTCAAAAACGCAGCGTCTCTTTATATAGAGAAAAGCCATACAGAAGTTGATCCGAACGGAAACGGGAAATTTTTGGACTTAGTAAGATTGACACGATTTTTGGATGCGATTAGACCGGATTTAAGTATGGATTTAAGGAAAACCTTTCCCGATAATTTTGAGGATGCTTGCAAAACAGCAATTAAATTAGAAGAGGCGTACAATAATATAGGGGCAGAACAGGTAAATACTATAACAGCTAACAATGAATCGCAACTTTTTGAGAAGTTATTGAAATTAAAAATAGAAACGGCGGAGCAGATTAATAATTTATCAAAAGAAATAAATAACATAAAATTGGGAACAATCGAAAAAAGAGAGGAAGTCGAAAAATTTTGTAATATCTGCAAGAAGGGGTCACACAATGAGGATAGTTGTTGGTATAATAAAGCTAATAAAAACAACAACCAGAATTATAGGCATAGATTTGTAAACAATAGGGGTAATTACAGAGCAAATTACAAGAATTATAACAAGTATGAAAGACACGATTCTCACAATGCATTTCCGGAGGGTAATATTTACTATAATCATGTACCAAATGCTCAACCTTTTCCACCCCCACCACAACAACATTACAACACGCCGTATACTTATTATCAACCTGACTTTAATAATTATGATGCACAGGGGTATTACACTCAACAGAGAGGAAATTATAGAGGTGCACAGAGGAATAACTATCGCAATAAATATACGGACTCTAGGGAAAACAGAGAAAATCATACGAACAGTAACAAGGATAGTAATCAAAGGGGTAAATTTCAGAGGGGCAATTATAAAAGATACAAGCAGAACAATGATAAGGATGCGGAAAACTAAATACGAGACTTGTAAATACAGATAAAGAAGACCCGAGCAAGTCTCACGATAGCGGGCATACTTTAAGGGATAAAACTATTGCAAGTGTACAGAACGATACAAATGAACTTCCTCTAATTAAATTTAAAATTAAAGATATTGTAATTAACAGCCTTTGTGACTCAGGCGCACAAGTGAGCTTGATCTCACCGCTTTTGTTTGAAAATTTAAAACAAGCAAATATAAAATTTAAATATTTGGGAAATCAAATTAAGATTCAAACACTTACAAATTCACTGATTACATTCAAACAGTGCATTAGAATGTCATTTAAATTACAGGACACTTTTGTAAAAGGAACTTTTTATGTTACAAATAAAGATTTTGGCCGCAAATATCAATTATTACTAGGGTACGATTTCTTAAAAGAAAATCAAATGGTTCTAGATTTTGAAGAGAAGTATCTTAAATTCAAAGGAAGAAAAATGGCATTAAACATCAAAGATTCGGAGGACACTGGGGAAGTAAATACATTAATTACAGAACAAAACACAAGGACTAAAAAATACAGAAAACCTACAAAGGGGAAAATGTTTGCAAAAACGGTAGGCCATAATATTATAAACCCAGGGGAGGAAAAATTTGTAAAATTAGAATGCCCCATAAAATTAAAGGAAAATCAAACATTTATCCTAGAACCAATACAGCACAAAAATAAAATTTTCTATGAAAGATCTATCCATGACACCCCAAATAACAGAAAAATAAATATTTTAATTAAAAATATTACTAATAACAAGATACATTTAGAAACAGGTATGAACATCGGGCAAATTTTCACTAATTTGGAATACAAACAAGATAAATCTATAGACAATATTGAGCAAGTAAAAAATAAGCAATCCCTAGGCTAGGTTACGCAGGGCAATAAAATATCTGAGGCGGTGTGAAAGATTTTGGTGACGTACCAGGTAGGCGTGGAGTGGGGATTTGTTTATCAACAAACATCCCCAGTTGCCATGTCAACAAGCATCGCGGACAACTTCGCGGAAGGAAGGGTCAGTAAAGATAAAAATAAATAAA
Organism: Maratus michaelseni; assembly: GCA_963931845.1. Lineage (NCBI taxonomy): Eukaryota > Metazoa > Arthropoda > Arachnida > Araneae > Salticidae > Maratus > Maratus michaelseni. The sequence goes on from OZ007588.1 coordinate 158,385,144, forward strand.
TAAAAATAGATAAATGAGGGTATCACTTACTCTGATGTTGTCTTCTTCGCGAGGGTGCACTCTTTGGGTGTGTGTCTATTCCTTGGGGGATAATCCAGGCGTCCCTGACACACACCAATTTTTTCCATATTACACGAAAATAAATAAATAAATAAATAACATTCACAAACACACACCGGGGGGCAGTTTTCCATATGCATCCCCCGGTCTTTTCCTGTTGACACTGATACATTTTTCCTCCAGGGGCGTGAAACGGTAGCAGTTGGTTCCTAGCTCATCCGCTTGGTCAGGTTGGCAGGGGCCACATCATAAAAAGGAAAAAAAACGAAATCAATAAACAGATAAACAAATATCGAACATTCGTTTTTCATGGTATCATTTTGTTTTAATTTCGTGTTTTTTTTATTTTGGAAAATTTAGATAACGATTTTAAACTCTTAGAGAACGATAAAATAATAATAATAATAATAATAATAATAATAATAATAAGACGAAAGGAAATAATTCAGTTAATTAATTAAGTGATAATGATAATAATGACAGAATTTATTTTCTTGTTTCTATAAATTAAGGCTCACTTTTCAAAAGACTGCATGAAATTGGGAAATGAATCGGTCAAAAGATCATTTCATTCACATTTGCATGGTAAAGCCAGGCCGTTTAATTAAAAAAAAAAAAAAATTAATTAATTAATTAAGTTACATTATTTTTTTTTAGTTTAACTAAACAATTTGGATTTAACATTTAAGCTCATTAACTAATTCGTTAAGCTGAGTTTAAAAAAAAAAAAATAAAAATTAATAATAATGAATAATAAAGTATATATACATATAATTCCAGCTGTGTAAAATTTTTTAATTACTAGGATGCTAATTGCATATTTAGTTCCAACACTAATTGGAAATTTTTGCGGGCAAAAGTTTCTTAACTGCAGTAATTGGTGGCGGGCAATTAATATGTAATTAAAAACAATAATAATAAATAAATAAATAAATAAAAGTTTTTTTTTTTTCCATTTAAGTTAGGTTAAATGTTCTAAGATGTTATTTATTAATAAGTAGATCGGTAGTAAAAAAAAAAAAAAAAAAAAAAAAAAAAAGGAAAGAAATAAGAATACGAAAAAAAATAATAAGAATAATAATATTAATAATTATTATAATGATTAATAAATAAATAAATAAATTTTATCGGTTTTAACATATTTAAACATTTTTTTTTTTTTAAATAAGCATTTGGAGATAATCTTAAAAGATGTCAATGATTCAGAGGCTTTTAAGTACTATGCATTTCAACGTGGGCTGCTCATCTAAAGGGGAAACGAAATTGATAAGATTCCCATATGCATATTTATGAAATTAATTCGATAACTGATTTTAGGAAATAAATGTATGGCATTCCGGTAGTGGACATATACCATTTAATAATCATTTAGCGTGGAGATGACTTAGTTCACACGATCTTGTACGTTTGAAGTCATTTTTTTTTTCCCTCCTTCTCGCTAAGTGTTTGTAATTATAAGGCCGTGATTAGATGATAATAAACTTTCAAGGATATTTGTTTTATATAAAGATGGTAATTTGGTAACATATTTAACGGGAAATGGATTTTTGTCTTAATATTAAATTGCATGAAAGACCACGTGCATGTTATTTGGTTGATCTCAATTTACGGGTCAAGACGAAGGGTAGTTTAAACAATTGGCTTATAGTCATAATTAAGCTTTTAATATATATCAAAAAAATTATATATATAGATATAAATATCATTAAATAAATAAATAATGGGAAAAATAACTCGTAAACTTACATCATAATTCACAGCCATACTCCATGTGACGGGCCAAATCAGCAAGGTACATCTGGGGTGAGTTGAGGTGTTATGCATACCGAAGGATCGCAAACGCTATTCACCTGCAGGGTTGAAAAAAAAAAAAAAAGGTGCGTTCAGGTGGCGTGTTAGAAACGCATTATCCCAGGTAAAGAAGCATTTAGGTGTTGAACCGGTCGTGGTATGGGATTAGGCCAGCATTTTCAGGTGTACGAGGAAGGAATGAATCACCTGTTCAGTAGGGCTACATGATTGACAGAAACGGGGTGAGTGTTTGACCTGAGGTCACGCAGCTTTCCGATTCTTATCATTGAGTAGAAGTTTTTTTTTTTTTCTTCTTTCTGTCGGTCAGAAAAAAATGAACAGTGACAGAACGGGGAGTTATTATTTTCAACAGGTTAGAAGTAACATGAGAATTTTTACGCTTAGGCGTTTAAAAAAAAAAAAAAAAAAAAAAAAGAAAAGGAAAGAGAGAAATAAATAAATAAAAAAAAATAAAATAGGAAAGAAGGGAAAATTATTAAAGAAAAATTTCATTTTTTTTTCTTTTTATTCATTCTTTGTTGTTTAATAATTCGAAAGAATTGTATGTATATAATAAAATTACAACAATCATATGAATGGACAATACAAATGGTAACTGAATTAATCCATAAAATTGGGTCAAGTAGTAGATGAATATCATAAAGTTACAACATCATGAATGTGTCATGTTTTCAGATTGCTAGGACTGTTTTTGTGTCCATCTAAAATATTTGTCTGTTTGCATTTATTACTTAGATATAGTGCTGAATTCATTCATTAATATGTGTAAATATTGTAAAGTGGAAGACATGCCATTTCATCGAACTCAGAAGAGTATTGCTATATATATATATATATATATATGTATGTATAGATATACATTTGTTCCTTTTGGTTTGTTTTGGCCTAATTTTGGTTTCAATTTTAGTAGCACTAGATATAATTAAATAATTTGAAAAAAAAAAAAAAAAAAAAAAAAGAAAATCTGAGAATGTGGATGTACAGTTTTATATTGGATTAAACTCTTTGCTCTATATAAATATGTATATATATATACATATTTTGAATGTATACTCATTATCATAATTTTTCTCTCAGGTATCTTACATATTCAGTTATGTATGTGTAATTGTAAGATTTTGCCTGAATTGGGTTTTATATATTGTATGATGCATGTATTGTGTTAAAAATAATTATCAAGAATCATTGTAAAGTTGAATACTGATCCTTACATATCACAGTGTATTATATCTTTTTGTTTTGTATGGTCTGTTTGGCTATTTAGATATTTTGAATTTGGTGAGTGCTCTATCTTAGACACACCGGTTATATTTAACCACAAAATTTAAAATTTTTGTACTAATGATAATATTTTATCTCTAAATTGTTTGGGAATACTTAGGAAATGTGTACATATATGAACTGTTCTTTATTAAAGTCACACAAGTAATTTACAAATGAACATTTTCCTCTGCATGAACTTTAGTCTACAATATGATTCTGTATAGATGAACGTGGACTGATATCATCTATGTGATCTATAGATTATCTGCAATGGTGATGGTCTTCTTGGGTATGCAATGCTAAAGAAAACTGGACGTTTTCTTTCTTTTAGTACGGGGGGAAAGATAATGTAAGGAAAGTACATTATCGGGACTTTCCCATAAGTCGCCTCAGTTGAAAGATTTAGGATGGCAAATTTATGACCAGAGACTCGCTGGCGACAATTTTAAGCCATAAAAGTCAAATAAGAAGAACTTTGATTTAAGTTGGTCTGGGAGATAATATCAAAGAACACACACATCGTTCCGAGAAAAAAAACAACACGCTACAGCAACAGCTGATGCATAGCCATTGGTTGGGGTTGGTAAGGAGGAGGTGAAACTGACCCTCTGTTATGCAAATTTCAGATAAAACGGGAGATCAACTACCCAATGAAAAAAAAGAAGGATGGGCTTAAAGCACTGTCATGCAAATTTTGGGCAGAACAAAGTACGGCCCACCGTGGTCATAAAAAAAAGCAGTTGTGAAAAAGAAAGAAAACAGAACATCACATCGATATCAGAAGCGAAAGTGAGAGGTGAAATAAAATGACGCGATGAATTTTGTGCGGTCCGAAAGAGGAAAATATATGTAAGTGGCAATTCTGATGGTAAGAAAGCAGCGAACCCGAACAACATATATGGAGAGTGGTGAAGTTGCGCTAAGTTTTGTGAAATGAACATTTTCAATAAGTGCAGCGCTATTTAGTTAGCGAAAAGTGTGCTCTGATACAAAGAGAAACCTTCGTCAATCAATGTGTATAGGTAAATATGACTCTGACCTAAGTAATTCCCCAGTTGATTTGATTTTATCAAAATATTATAAGAGAAGCTGGTAGTGTGACCTTAGTCACAAATGGAAGTCAGTATTTTAATTGTAAACAAATAATGTTGTCAAAGATCAATTTAAATATAAATACAAACAAATATAAGTATCCTTTGCAAGGATCAAAGTGTTAATGCCAATATTATAGGAGAAATTTTGTTAGGAAATTAAATCAGATGTGTTCTGATAAATCTTTTTTTTTTCTTGAAATAACTGTAAATATTGTAAATAAATAATAGTGTTAATTATTTGGAGTCTTCTCATTTAAATTATCTAGTATGTGTTTGTTTATTTAGATTTCCATTTTAAAAGTCAGCTAGGGGCAAGAATGATCATTCTCAAAAAGGGTAATGGGCTACTACGAAATTACACAACGCGATGGGGGAACATATCCAAAATTTAATCTCTAAGGATTCCTTTTATTATTATTATCTTGGTAAATTAATTTATTCTATTAGCCAACCCCAGAGAAACCTTTATGTATTTAATTCTAAGCTGTAATTTTGATCAACTTGTCCCAGCAAAAGGGTTATGTTGGAATGGGCAGCAATTAGAAGGGAAATTAAAGAATAAAAAAATCTTAAATAAATAATATAACGGAGCCATGCATATTTCTCTTCAACATTAAGAGATTTAAAAAAAGATGAAAACAAATATGTTTTATTCATTCATGAAATATGAAATTTAATAAATAACGACATACCAACAAATTTTGTTTGTCCGACATTACGCAAGTAATTTAAATATGTCACAAATGTTGTTTACAAAGTGAGATATGTCTGCTAAAATTTCATTCAAGTCACAAGAGTAAATAATGTCAGATGCATGATAGGTTTTAAATATTCTCGTATGAGTAAATATAAATAAAGTAATGCAGGTAATTTTAAAATGTTATACAATATTTAGGCTATTGAAAAGCAAATGTTAGATAACATTTTATGCATTTTTTTATAATGCTTTTTCTGCTAAAATGTTCCATTATAAACCAAATATGATGAAACCAATGTATTTTCCCGTATTTTGTTAAAAAAAAAAAAAAAAAAAAAAAGTTTTTTCGAAAAATGTCGATGAAAGAATAAATGATTGTCCATGAATAAAATAAATTTGTCCGCATCGTATACTTTAAAATTTATATGCATTTCCATTTATTAATATTTATTTTTCACCTTTTATTGTCATTAGTAGTTGCACTGGAATTATTATCGGTGCCTCGGTTAGAATATTCTATTTTAAATCGAGTTCTTCATTTTTCTTTGCATAGAATATCTTAATTTAGAGAACGTATAATTTTGAATTATAAAATCTAATATTGTCTCTTTTATATTGCTTCTGGTTCAGAACACAATTGAATTTAATATGTGCTATTTCTAATCCATCTTTACTCTTGAATACTTTTTACAATCTAACTCGAATGCATATTTAAATATTTTCTGTCTTGAAATAATTGAAAATGGTATTAATAATAATTACGTATTTTGATGTTATGTATTGTGTTACTCGAAAAATGGGATTTGGAGACATTCGACATTTCTACACTGCAAAAAAAAATGTGTTGATTTTACAGTATAATACTGGTATCCCAGCTGCCAGTATTATACAATAAAATTAACCCTAATAAACAGTAAAATAAGCAGCAATACGCAACCGCGCTTGCGCAGTTGCGTTATGTTAAAATGCCTGACTGCTTCTATGGAGTATAATTTGTGATCTTCCGTCATCATTTAGCATGGAACAGCTTCAATAACTTGTGGCGGTGGAACATTTTTGGCTATGATCTGGTGTAAATTTATAGAGATCGTGGCTGGCCTGCCATCGGAATTCATCTCAGAATAATTCATCTCACGACAAAATCATCATCGACACGACAAAATTAGGGATGTCAAAACTTTTCAAGTTAATTCTATCAAAATTAATTCAGGTTTTAGGTCAATTATATTATTTTAAATTAATGTAATCGGCTTATATTTTCAGTTACATTTCTTTTAAATTGTAATTGATAGACTTAAAAAAATACATTATTTGATAGTTTCTGAATTAAAAAATAATAATATTTCGCTTGTAAGTTAAGTATTTTGATGTTATATATTGTATTAATTCAAAAATGGGGTTGGGGGATATTCGACATTTGGGAGATAAATATGTCTATAAAGCTATTTAATCGTCAATTTTTAGCCAATTTGGGAGCAGTATAATAAATTAGCTTAAATAAATTAGAAACCAGAAAATATGTTTTATATCCGTTTAAAAGTACTGCTACTTGGTGCGTATAAATTAGGGCCCCGCTTAGCACAGTTTAAAATTCTCCTTCTGAAATTTCTACCAATTAATGGAAATGTACTGGAGATGTAATGGAAATTTGCTGTTCTGTATCTAATCTATAGAATTTATACGCACCAAGTAGCAGTACTTTTAAACGGATGTGAAGCATATTTTCTGGTTTCTATTTTTTTTAAAGATACTGCTCACAAATTGGCTTGAATTGACGATTAAATATTTTTCTAGACATATTTATCTCCCAAATGTCAAACGCACGTTATTGGTATTTTACTATATGAATGAGTAATAACGGTTTTAACTTAAGAATATCAGTGGTCCAAATAACGGCCACCCAGAGTGCTCTAAATATCAGATAGCCTGTATTTGGACCTCTCTGGGTTTGCTTCGCGTCAAAGGTAGCAAAATAAATAAATGTATAGGGTCACGGATGATGTTTTGCTTTGTTGAGTCATTTGACTGTTACAATGGATGGTTTGAGCAGAAAATTGGACTTAAAAACGGTAAAAAAGTAGGCACGAGAACGAGGAATATGATGCAATTTCTGCCTTCTGCGAGGACGCTTTCTCTGGGTTCGCTCTTTAAAATGTGATATCTGGGTCCATAGCCACTAAAACCGATGCAGAGAGTGATTACTAGATTTTTGTAGATCAAAAGAACAAACAAGTTTTTATTTTTATTTTTTTTAACAAATATAAATAGGAAACTAGGAACAGAATGAAATGAAGACTGTCAGACTGTCAGACTGTCAGATACAGTCGTAAAGAGATAGTCGGTTTTGTAAATTTCACAGAAATGCTTGTTTATTAAAATTCTCATGTTCTTTCTGTACATAATAAATATTATTAAACAATACAATTTATTAAAACAATGTTATCACTTAATCAGTTAATTTGGCCGCATTTGACTAATTCTAAAATTGGAAAAACTGAGGTAGCATGCATTTAGACCCCATTTTACAAACTCAAAATTTGCAGAATTTCGGAATTGTTTGTTTTATAAACAGAAAACGCATTTTAAACTGATATTTTTTAAAAGGATGTGAAGCATATCATGGTAGTCTTCCATGACTTTTTTCTCCACTAATTTTCAAAATTGTAGGTTCTAGATTGAAAATAGAAGTTGTAGCCGGTATTTGGGCCTTCTCCTTTACTAAAAAGAAGCCACTGTATTAAAATATATTAAGATATACACTTTTTTTAAAGATATTTCTCATGAGCGTATTTGTTATAAAAATTGTTTATATTTAATATTGAGTCATACAATGAAATATTTTCACAATGTGAAATAGTAATATTAACAATACTTACAAGCAAAATATTATTTTTTAAATGTTATTTTTTGAAAATATTAATATTTCTTCATTAAAGTTAATTTATGAAGATATACAAAACAAAAAATGAATCCAAAGATAACTTCAATAAAATTTGAAAAAAAAAATCTTTAAAAATATTATTGAAATTTAATGAATATGACTAAAATTGGATAGATTCTAATCAGAAGGTAAAAATGTCTGCAGCAGTAAATAGTATACTACCATTTGAAATATATTTCTTTAAAAAATGTATCATAAAATTTATATATATTTTTTACATTATTCGGTTAACGTAGTTTACTTTCGAAAATACTCCCAAACTAAAAAAAAAAAAAAAAAAAAAAAAAAGTGAAAAGATATCTTGGTTACGATATTATTATATGTTTACCGAAAACATTTCTAGACGAAAGAAATCATAAGCTATTTCGCTTGAACAGCTACTCAATGGTGCATTGCACCCCGCCAACGGTATATGGAGCGTAATCCTTAATGTATTATTTATAATTACAGTTTCTAAACTGTATTTACTCGCGAATTTTCACACATTTTTTTTTCTATGGGGACGAAATCAGCGGTTAAAAAACATGCAAAATATTTATTAATATTTATGTTTACAGTAGAAAAATACGGAATTACAAATATTTATTTATTTATTTATTTTTAGTACACACACAAACACACACACATACACACACATATATATATATATATAAGGAAAAGAATACTGTGACTGGCTATTTATTGAACGCAACTCTTTTTTCTAAATAATTATTATTTTATCGTATGCATGCAAAACTTTTTTATGTACTATACACTCAGAAAAAAATTGCAGTAAAATTACGGGCAGAGGCCGGCAGTGATACCCCGCAAAAAAAAAAAGTCCATGCCCATCATTTTGTGCAGTCCATAATTTTACGGGGCAAAGTAATACAGCATTATAAGACACAGGATATATAATGCACTTTAAAACACAATAACACTTTACTTACTGTTCGGTAGCTCGTAGCACATTAGATAATCATCACAGAATCACTTTTTTGGCGGGGTAAAATTTTCGAAACACGAGTAAAATGAAGGGTTACAACCTAGCGGAGGACAATGTATGGGGTCGTACCGTATTTTTGCTAACATATGGGCTAGAATTGTAAAAATATGTGGATTGCCCATAATTTTCTAAATATCTAAGGGATAAGGCCGCTTATTTAGTGGATCAGACCGTTTTTAATCAAATAAGGCTGTTGCCCGTGAAAGTTGAAGTGCAAATGCTCATAAATTTACAGTTTTTTCTGAGAGTGCATTTGCAATCGAAATTATTTGTTTATTAAGTTAGGACTTACGTTTTTGCTGACTCGAAAAGGAAATATTTACTGCAGTGCTAAGAGTCACTCACAATTTCACGTCTGTAGTTTAATTGGGAATATTAAATAATTAATTTTTGTATAATATTTCTTTGTTCTTTTATGTTTAGTATATTATTTGTATTCATTTAATAAAATCTTTATCTAAACCCTGTAATTTTGAAACTTTATACGTTTTAAATGTTTATTTTCGCAACAATGTTATATTTTTAAAATATTTCGTTTGGTGGCAACTATTATGTTCAGTGACAATGGAGTTGATATTATGTAATAATACCGAACTTTTGGATAACAGCATGTAGAATGTAGCTTATAGCATCGCACGGATAATACAGAATAAAGTAACTGGTATATAGCTTCTAGCTAGCACTGATATGGTAAAATACAATTCCTTAAATAATTTTAAAAAGAGATGAGGAAAAATCTGTAATTAGAACCCATAATCAACTGTCTCAGTTTAGCAAGAATGCTTTGGTACAAAGTGAAATACAGTTGTTTTAATCATGATCGTAAAGCTCAAAGTCCCCGGGTGGAAATGTCTTTAAAATTACGTCATTTTGACACAATTGCAGTATTTAATCAGAAAAGGAAACGAGGAATAACTTGCAGTTTCATACATTTTAATGATGGATATTGTTATGACGCGCAATGGATAAAGATGAGTTATCAATTGTTCATGGTATGTTCTTGTAAAATTAAATAACAAAAATAAAACAATATATTAACTATTAATCTAAATGTTTCTGCGTGTCATGTTTATTTCAAAATTGGCTCATGTTCATTCGTATAGATTTCAGCAATGTTGAAAGACGTTTCAGGTAAAGGTCCGTATTATTTTAAGGGGTCTCAGAAGTCTTACTTTTCTTCCCAAGATGCGAGTTTGCATCATGTCACATTTTATTTTATTTCTGATTTTATGTATCACACAATAAACTGTAATTTTTACCACTAATAGGTCAATATCTGCTTGATTTAACATAATTATGTCAATGTTGTACAATTCAATTTTAATTATTTAAAAAAAGTTTAAATTAAAAAAAAAGTAAGCAAACTTTTTCGCCTGGTATCCACTGCGCGCAAGGTTGTAGAAAAAATATTGTTTCAAAAATAACAAACAAAACTGATAATGATGTAAAATTCATGTATCTTATACTTATTGATGTAACTTATACTTCAATTTCAAGCAATTAAAAATAAAAAAAATTAATTTAATTTAAATTGTAAAATGTTTAAAACATTCTTTTTTTTGTTGAAAAAATGCCAATTTAAAGTAAAAAACAATGCAATTATAATACTAAATTTGAAGTATAAGTTATTGCATATATTGAAATAAATATATCTGCCAAGTTTCGTTTAAATTGCTTTATAATTTTTTCAGAAATGTTGCGCGCTAGCATAAAATCTTACATACTGAGAAAAACGAAGTTAAAGATAAAATTGTCACAAAATATTAAATATTTGTAATTATATTGTTATTGAAATACAATAAATAATAGATCTTACCTTTAAAAACATATTCTTGAACTGTTTTTAATAAAAAAATTATTCTTTTAAAAATGGCGAAGGATTTTCAATGGTGTCGGTGTTTCAAATTCGACAAAATACGATACGTCGAATACGACTCTTGAAATCGATACGTAAAATCTCTGTTTTTCAAATTGTAATCATCAAACAAAACTAAAAATGATGTAAAATTGATGTATCTTGAACTTATACTTCAATTTCAAACAATTAAAATAAAAAATAGTTTAATTTTTTTTAAATTTTAAACATCAATAAAAATTGCAATATTTTAGGTGAAAAACCGCTAATTTCACATAAACAACGCATTTATAATACAGAAATTGAAGTATAAGTTATTCCCTACATCAAAAGGAATATATCTGCCAACTTTCATTAAATTAGCTTTATATATTACAGAGAAATGTTGCGCACTAGCATAAAATCTTAAAAACAGAAAAAATGATGTGAAGATAAAATTGTTACAAAATAAAACATTTCTGATTATTATATGTTTTTTTAACTATACTAAATAATAGATCTCGCCTTTAAAAACATATTCTTGAAATGTATTTAATTAAAAAAATATTCTTTTAAGAATGACGAAAGATTTTCAATGTTGTTGATGTTTGAAATTCGACAAAATACGATACGTTGAATCGATACGTAAAATCTTTGTTCTTCAAATTGTAATCATCAAACAATACTAAAAATGATGTAAAATTGATGTATCTTGAACTTATACTTCAATTTCAAGCAATTAAAATTATAAATAGTTTTAAAACTTTTTTAAATTTTAAAATCTTTAAAAATTGCTATATTTTAGGTTAAAAACCGCTAATTTCACATAAACAATGCATTTATAATACATAAATTGAAGTATAAGTTATTCCCTACATCAAAATGAATATATCTGCAAACTATCATTAAATTTGCTTTATATATTACAGAGAAATGTTGCGCACTACACTGTAAAAAAAATTGCAGTAAAATTACGGGCAGAGGCCGGCAGCAGAGATTCCAATCATACCCCGTAAAAAATAAATAAATAAATAAAAATCAATGCCCATCATTTTGTGCAGCCCGTAATTTTACGGGGCAAAGTAATATAGCATTATAATGCACAGTATATAATGCACTTTAAAACACAATAACACTTTGCTTACTGTTTCGTACCACGTAATAAAAAAAAGCACGTTAGATAATCATCACAGAATCGCTGTTTTTGCGGGTTAAAATTTTCGAAACACGAGTAAAATAAAGGATTACACCCTAGCGGAGGACAATGTATGGGGTCGTACCGTATTTTTGCTGACATATGGGCTAGTACTGTAAGAATATGTGGATTGCTCTTAATTTTCTAAGTATCTAAGGGATAAGGCCGCTTATTTAGTGGATCAGACCGTTTTTCATCAAATAAGGCTGTTGCCCGTGAAAATTGAAGGCCAAACGCTCATACATTTACAGTTCTTTCTGATAGTGTAGCATAAAATCTTAAAAACTGAAAAAAATGATGTAAAGATAAAATTGTTACAAAATAAAACATTTCCGATTACCTTTAAAACCTTACCTCTCATGACAAAGCTAAAACTCTCCTGCTGCATACATTGTGCCTTCTTCCAGTTTTTGAGATTCGTTTAGTAAAATTTTTTGCCTTTTTTTTACTTTTACGAAATTTGGGAGTTGCAGTTTTGACACAAATCTCTGCAGTTGCTATACGTTTTTTGTGTTTTTCATGAAATCTGTTAATTGAGCATTTTAAAAAGGATAAATTCAGATTTTGCATAATTTCAATTATGGTTTTGCTACCATCATTAAAAATATTAGTAGAAATCGAAGCGGCAATCTCTACAATTTTCTTTCCGCAGCCAATGATTTTTGTGCAATACTTCCACAATGTTGCATTAAACGACTCATTAGGATTTTGGGTTTTTCCGTCAAGACAACGTTTCAATAAGTTAAGTTCTGACAAATCTTTGAAAATAGGTTTAATAGGAAATGGTACTGTGGTTTTGTGATGAAATTTTTTTTTACCAAAATAGCTTCATTATATTTACACCATGTATTTTTTCCTTTTGGACAAAAATAATGCATTGGCTCCTTATCTGAAGATGCCGTATGAGCCAATACAGCCCAAATAGCTTTCCTCATTTCACGACACTTTTAGTGTTTTCTCTGATTACATTTCCATAATATTTTGTCAGTTTTAATATTAGCGAATCACTCAATCGTCCTTTACCACCAATAGTTTTCCCATCAGATAGCTTCGTCCGCTGCATTTGAGATTTAAGTTTTCTCAAACGAGAACCCATCCTCTTTTGAATGTGGCCTACACACTCAATTTTATTAATTATTACATCATCATATGGCTTTGCATTTTTTAATGATAGGTACGTTTTGGTATCGCTATCTCCAATGTAATTTGTGTACCTACATTGACGCTTCTTTACTGACCGAGAAAAAATTTCCAACATTCCAGAAACTTCCATTTTCCCTGCAGATCCACAATGGTTTTTGTTATAAATTTTTGCATGTTTCTTTTGCCATATTTTAAAACGAATGCCTCTTCTGATACCTTTGTAACTATCGCATCCTTTAAAATATGATGACATGACGTGCACATCTATCACCTTGCCAGTATTAGCACCGATGACAGCACATGCACCTATAAGAGACGAGTGACCCCTTGTCTTCCATGTGGCATCACCACTAACTGTTATGTCAACACTGCCTTCATTTGCTTGGGTTTCTTGCAGCGAAGCAACCTGCATTGAATTTTCTGCAACAGAAGCAGCAGCAATTAAAATTTGTTTGTTCATAGCATCATATGCTTTTTGAGAAACAGGTTTTGGTAAGGACATGATACTACAAAATATTTCTAAATCAGTTAAACTCTTACAAATGTATCTCATTGCCAATATTGAGCATCTATTTATTTCTGGGATATTAGCTTTATCTCCAATCATTTCGTTATTAGAAAATGTGCATACGTTTTTGCAGATCTTGCATGTTATTTGTAATTTACAACTGAGTCCACACATTGAAATTTCTTGCATTTTTATTGCACCATTGCAAGCTTTGCATACTAAATATCTCTCTATAGTTGAACATAATAATGCCAAGTCCATAAATATATTTCCAGAAAATGTTTTTGTGAAGCTTTTGCTTTCATTTTTTAACTTCCAATTTGAAGCACTAACTTTTTTACATTTTTCTGTTTTGTTGGATTTTACAAACTTATTACCATGCAACTTCTTCTTTCTTGGTCGTTTTCCTGACATCCGTTTCTTATTTTCACAATCCTATGAATATTAACAAGTGAACAATCTGCAATAAAATTGTAATCAATAACTATGTTTACGCATATTAAAAATAACACGATGCACGAACTTTTTACTGCTAAATAGTAGTAAATAACTCTCTAGACTTGACATAGGATGATACAAATTGTAGATAAGCTGCTTACTGGATATTCAGCTATATTTTTGTTAAAATACATGGAGTATAAAATGCATTTCATGCTCAAAAACCGAATTGCGATTGATGTAAACAAGGAACATATGGTAGTCAAGTGTCCCTTTAAATTTGAAAACGCTGTTGTAGTACAAAGAGACCCTCACTGTAAAAGCCATAACTCTTGTTCTAATGTGAGTTTCAACAAACATAGTACATAAAAATTTTCAGAAAAATTTAGAGTTCAACATATAAAAAAATTGAAATTTCAAAAAATTTTAAGATTTAAGACTCCTGAGACCCCTTAAAACGCAAGGCAAAATTCACCAATATATATTGTTTGATTCAAGGTTCGTTTGTAGAAAGTGACCAGCGTAGCGGAGTATTGTAATAAATCTTTATCCAATGTCAGATCTACAGGAACAATATGTCATACTTCTCAACCGTATATTTGAAAGTTTTTTTGCATTTACAAATATAATAATTTTCTAAGTGATCTATATTCCCATAGTTAAATATTAATCTACCAATTGACTTATTATTAGTAAAAACTTTTCCATTTACCATAACCTCTATCAGGAAAAAAAGAACAATTTTTGATAAAAATTCGACTAAAATCAATCTTGTTATACAATTTACTCAAAACTATAAATATGCAGTACTCCACTAGCACATCAGTATTATATACTAATGTAAATAGAAAATAATCATGCTTTTTGTCCCCTATAATGTCAAAAGCGTTTGAGTAAAATATTTTATCAGTTAATACTAACTATCTTTAATTTATCACTTAATACTGTTTTAAGTCTGACCACGGATTTATTTATGTTATTAACATTAATTTTTTTTTTAAATCTTTCTATTAGTATCTATTAATCCCCATTTTAGCTCCAAAATATCAGATTTTTATTTTTATTTAGTAATTATCGTAACCCCTCTTTTTCCATTTATACTATAATTTCTCAAGTTAAAATTACCATATAATGAGAAGAAATGATAATTTATAACTAAGTTAAGAAGACATTTTTATAATATAAAAGATTAAGACCATATGGATGCAAAATCAAGTATATGTTATTAAAAATGTTTTATATAAAATTCGTTTGTTTAGAATTTTAAATATGCTAGTTTTATATTTTCAGAACCATGATAATTGAAAAGCCTCATCTCAAATCTTTCAAGGATTTTCCTTCTTATGTTATTGCAGTAAGAATTTATCCATATATATCCTAAGACAGAAACACTACATCTCCATAGATAGACAAAACTTTAAACTTTAAAAAATTTAAAATAAGAAGAATAATAAAACTAATCTTAATAAAATACTTGACAAACTTTAAATAGCTTATATGTACACTTTTCACATTTTAAACCTGGTTTCACAGTATTTTTATTGTACCAGGTGTCTTGAATATTTGTTTGAGTCAAACTTTTATCATAAAAAATAACTAATAGATTACATTTTTATTTTGTTTCTCATTAAAATAAATAGCACCATAAATGTCATAACAATATTATAATAATCATAACAATATCATAATTTTCATACATCATCATCATCATAAAAATAATAATGTAAATGCAAAAACAAAAGTTTTATACCAAAACATATAACCAAATCCAGAAATCCAAAACAAAATCCTAACAAATAAGATAATATTACATTAAAAATATATTTAAAAAAATGTATTACATTCCACACGGTTATTAAACGATCTGTTTTAAACGCTGGATATAAATCATTGTTTTTCTTTTTAACATATATGTGTATTCTAAAAAAAATTGTAAATGTATTAAAATTATTTAAAGGGATGTGATTACAGAAACATTTAGTACAACAAAATTTGATTTTTTTTTAAATATTGAAACATTTCTCTAACTCTCCTAATGTAGAGAATTACTCAAATTTCATGAATCATGATTTTTATTGTGAATTTCAGCTGCATCAATAAAAAATTGGTGATTCACGTACTTCCTTAAAATATAATTTGAAAACACTTTTACTAATTTTAGTAACGTGAGTAATTTCTTTCACGGAACTTATCTTAACACAAATATAGTTCTACATAATATTGTCTTAATTTCAAGTTTAAGATCGCTTATGAAGGTTTTGAAATGGATTTTTTATACTGCTCCAAGTTAAAAAAAATCTTTAAATTATTGAGACATTAAAATTAAATTTTCAAAGCACAAAAAACGAAGAAAACGAGTTTAACAGAATAAAGCAATTGTAAATGAACAATAAAAAAAGTTGAACGATAATTGATTAATATCTAAGAGTTATATAATGTGACTGATTTAGTATCTTTTTAAAATAGAATTTCTCCGCCCGAAATGATAAGGAGAACAATAGAAAATAGAAAATAGAGTATCAAGGAATAAGATACTTTTTAATAAAGTAAACATAAACTGGAATTTGATACACACAAATTTGTGTGACATGGCATTTCATTAATTAAAATTATATAATATACTTCACATGATATTTGTGTCATTGCTTACATTTCTTAAAACGTCTTGAAAAATTAATTTGTCGGAAACAGTAACGGGAGCGTAGATTAGCTGATTAATAGTTGTAATATTTTTTTCTATTTTTAACTGCAATTATATTCTCAATATTTTCTATTAAATTTAACATTTTGTCTTTTCTGGTCTCAGGTAATGTGTAGTTTAACATGTAAAAGTAAATTTGAAGGAAACAAACATCATTAACTTATGACATATGATGCATTAAGTCGCATATGTGACGTGTAATTTTTATATACGTATCTAATTTGTATATTTGTATATTTTTGTGCGATGTCTAATTTCTATAAATATTTATTTAATTATAATTATTATAATAATTACTATAATTAAACTACTATAAATATTTCTATAAATATTTATTTATATATAAGAAGTATGATTACATAAATGTAAATTAAAGAGTGTAAACATAATTTTTCTTTAAGTTAATGCATGAAAGTGAATTTGAAAATGTATCAGTATGTATCAAATGTACCATTTAAATCGAACCAAAAAAGAAATTCACTCATAAATCTGGTGTTCCAATTACGTATAATGGATGCCAAACCATATTGAATATGTATAAAAGTCATAAATGCCAAACAAAAAACTATTCTACATCATTAATAACACTGATAAAATATATTATTTGATATTTTTTACTTATTTTTATTCAATCTAATAACTGCTCATTGCTTGATATGAAATTCTTAGGTAATAAAAATTAATTACAAACAGAAAAAATTTAGAATACAACACATAAAATTTATCTTCTTAAAGAATAGAGAATAATAGCAGATGTGCTTTTGTTTTCATTTGGAATCATGCCAATTCCTCGTGTCCTGACATTAGCTAAGCTATTTTTAAGATATAAATAATAACTGGTTTTAACAGCAGAAGCGTATTTGGCAAGATATAATCCAAATTAAATAGAATATTTTAAACTTAAAATACGTTTAATCATAGAATAATATGTAAACTATTACATCGAAAAAAAAATTGAAATGCTGTAAATAAAATATATATTTGATATTTATAAATTAAAAATGATGATGAATATATTTATATTTTTTAAATGTTTAAAAAATTTTACACTGAAATTTTATGAAAATTACATAACATAATTTTCAGGAAAGTTCTTAGGTATATGAAAAATACAGATTTAACACTAGTGAATTAAAATCAGAATATATATTAAAGCATTTTTTTTCATATTTTGCCTTCGCATTCACTAGTTCACAGATATCAATAATTAAAATAGGAATACAATTATTATATGTATACATTAATTTTATACATTCTCAACTTGGTTAACGTTAGTGCATTGTTCTAGTATAAATATTTGAAAATTATATGTACATATCGTTATTGTTACATTTTATGTTCTTTTAATAATTTTAATCCTATTAAATGCATCTACCAATTTTTAGAAGTGTTGCGGTGTTTTTCAATTTTATATGATTTTATAAGTTGTAACATTAGAAAATGACACACAGAGCTGTTTTCTTAATTTATTGTACAATATTTTTATTTTATAATTGAAACACAATTTTATAAAAAAATGAAATAAAAAAAATAATATATAAAAATATAAAAATATAAAAATTCGTCTGTTATAACTGTTAATCATTTCAAGTGAACATAAATGAATATTTAATGTCAATGTTTCCAATTCAAAACGCCTACTTTCAAACAGTAAAAGAAACAAGTTGGAAATTGTACGTCAAACGCGACAAACGAGGTGCGTTCGTACTATAGCTAGTTATATAAATATTCAGATCTTGGTGATTTTTAATTCTGTGAAAGGAATTTTATCGTCTTCAGTTTAATTTCTGCAATAAAATAAGTATTTCGATCGCTTGACGATTAAACCTCGGAAGCTCCTATAACAACAAAGCACTTATTTTTATTAAAAATTAAAAATTCTTAATAAATCTTCTAAAATTTTGATTCGATTTTCATAAAATTCGAAATGTCACGACAAAATTCTGCAAGGATAATATATCTTAAATTTTAAACCATTTGGTTGGAAAGTTTTTGCGCTGTTATATGCGAACAGACGGACGGACTTTCTGATCAGACGACGACTATAGGTGCTACGTATTTATATAATTACGAACACACCTAAAAATATACTAGAAGAATAATAAGTATCCACGAAGAATCTCTTAAGTAGAAATATAAAACAATAAACTGCATGTTCCAATTTCAATTTTATTTTTCATCGAGACTGTGAATAAAAACTTAGACAACAAGTTCAAAATTGTACATTAAACGTGACAAATGAGGTGCGTTCGTTGCGTGCTATAACGAGTTTTATAATGTAAAAAATCATCGTTATTATTTGAATGAAATTATTTATATCATCTGCTATGAACGAAATAGGGATGCCTTTTTTTCTTATTACGTATGCCATGCTTACATATGCGAATTTTTTTTCGACACCAGACAGAGCTGTAAGTTTACGATGGAGATCTTGCTTTGCGAATGATTACCTCCATGGTTAATATTTTTATGGCTCACGATTTATGAATATTTTGTTTATTTACTTTAATGATTTGAGGTATTAGTCTGTTAACCTAATAGTCACTGAAATTATCTCAGAATCCATGTGTTTTTGAATGTAACTCATCTCTCAAGCAAACGATTTTTTAGAACGATCCTTCTAAAAATGTTACTTTTAAGCAAATTCAATTGAAAAATTAATTTTGAATAAAAATGGCCGCTTGGCAAACGGAAAATAATGTGGTTAGCCCGTACTTGTTATCATCAGTCCAATGACTTGTACTTTTATCATATAGATTACGTATGATAAGATTTAATAGAAGAAAGAAAACTTTTATTAATATCTATTTTAAGTTTTGATTCGATTTTCATAAAATTTTAAATGACAAAATTCTGCAACGATTACATACATTAAATTTCAAACCATTCGGTTGGGTAGTTTTTGCACTGTTATATGCAGACAGACGACATACATACATACAGACAGACAGACAGACAGACGGATGGACGGACGGACTAGACGACGACTATACGTGCTACGTATTTATATAATTATGAACGAACCTAAAAATGGAATAAGTGAAATTTTGTACATAATCAACTGATTATGTTTATGCCAATTTCAGAATTTGTAATTACATAAACGAAAGGAAAGTTGAGGTAAAGAAATGATTTTTCAGATATTTTTTTAAGAAGTTTGTGCGCTGTTAGAACCAGGGATCTTACTCACTTTGACCAAATTTAACGGTTTGACTATTAGAAAAGAAAAGATGTAGTCAATTGAAAAACAAAAAAATGCAAAATAGATTTGTCTGGCAACGCTGATTCTAAAATCTTTGTTTAAGTCCACCTATACACTGTAAAAAATATTCGTGTTTCATTACACCAAAAATGGTGTAAATAAACACCACTTGTAAATTGGTGTAATGAAACACCAAAAATTAATTAGTGTAAAGAAACACCAATAATTAATTAGTGTAAAGAAACACCAAAAATTAATTAGTGTAAAGAAACACCACTTTTGGTGGCAACAAAGTTGCCACCAAAAGTGGAGTAATAAAACGCCATCATTGATTTGGTGTGCTTTAACACCAAATTGGGTGTTCTACTAGCTAATTTATAATATGCCACTTAGATGGAGTATAACACCAAATTTGGTGTTCCAAATCTGCTCAATAAATTCACTGTAACTGCTATCCTGATGGAGAAAAATGTTTGCACTGTTATACATTTACATAAAAATTAGCCATCTTTTTCACTGTGATTCAGAAATTGATAGTTAAAAGTCTGTTCACAAATCTGTAATTGAAATCCTCGCGATTTTTTTTTCTTTAAATTTCAATTATAAAAGTTTATGAATGTTTCAAAATATGTTATATTTTAATCAAGAGGGGAAAAATACAGTAAAAATGCCTGTAGTTTTACGAAAATGTCCATTACATGTCAATCACTTTTTCTCCTAGGATAATTTGGGACGACAGATTTCCGGTCGAAGACTTGAAGAGAGCTTTAAAAATAATTAGGTGCTTTTAGATTTATCTGGTGTTTAATTACAACAATCATGATAGCAACTTTGTTGCCACCATTAATAAAGACATTCAAATACAGTTATAATTAAAAAGAATTCCATAGAAAATTAGCAATATAAATGTTATGATTACATAGTTGTTAAAATAAACTTAGTCAGGAAATTCTGTTAGACTTTGTATTTTTTCATATTAAAATACTTACATATTTAACAGTGGATCCACATGGAACTATTTGCATTTAATGTTAGTAGTTAATGGGTTTAAACGACATTCAATATAGCATTGTAGAAGTTTTAGCCATCACCCACTCTTATTTACACATAAGTTTTTATTATCCCAGTAATGAATGTTTTGTGTTTTGGCTTAATTTCTCAATTATTTTTCTCAAAAATACCCCAAGGATCCTGACAAGTCTTTGGTTTAATGAGTATATTTCAATTTCACACAAAAAAAGTGATTTTTATAAGCACTTAAAAGAACGTTAAAAGTAAAAAACTGTTTTAATTAATCATAATTGTAAAAAAAACGAAAAAAAATTGCATGTTGCAGTGCACCAAACCAAACAGCATATAATTATTACTTAACATTATCAAAACGCATTTCATGGTTAAATACATTGATATTAACCAAAATAGCCTATACCCAGTTAAACATAAAACAGGAATACACAGATTTTTTACTTTCTTCTAAAATTTGAATTTTGGACTTGTATACTGTTAAAAATACCCAGCTAAGATATATTACACACAATATTACAATTTTTATATGTAACAAAACATTTTTAAGTATTGCATTCCATATATAGAACATCATTTAATGTTACCAAAATATACTTTAAAACAATGTACCAGTTTCTATTTGTGTAGTAGCTGAAAATGAATATCTAAATTGCAAGAGGCTTGCATCCACCAAACAAAAGCTTGAATAGTCCTTATTAGACAATTTTTTAATTTTATATGCATCAAAATTATCATTTAAAACACACTCCCCCCCTAATCTTCTAAGAAAAAACACTTTATCTGTTATAATGAGTAAATTTTTTTTAAAAAAATGGTTCTTCTTCAGCTAAATGCCTAACAATAAACAATCCACTCCTTTTTATTTTTCATTTACTTTTTAAAATAATTCACAAACCTTTTGTTTAGGAAATCATAGTAAATGTTGATAACAAATGTTCTTTACTTTTCAATTTTTTTTTTCACATGTTGCATTTTTATACAATTTTATATCTTGTGTGTGACAAAAACTAACATTGCTGCTATAGGGTACTGGGGTACTGATCAAGTAAACTGCCCCCCCCCCCACTTCCCATTTGGAAATGGCGTTATATTTTTTTTTTGCAACTTGCTACCAAATTCATAAGAAATTTCGGCTTAGATATATTTGTGGTCTGCAAACAAAAAGGGGAAAATAATTTTTTTTATTGTATAAAAATCGTAATTTTATGAAATTATACTATCATGAGCCCTTCCTTATAAAGAAAATAGTATTATCACAATTATCATACAATGGATATGATTACAAATAAAATGCATAAAAAGCTGAACATCGAGAAAATAAATGCAGTTATCTAATTGCTTTATGATTGTGAGTCAGAGCATTAATATAAGTGACCGCATTGACTTATACTCAGAGGTAAAATATGCAAGAAGAATAATTTGAAATGAAATCAAACTATACGTCTGTTTAATTACTTGTCCTCCTGTCTGTCTCACTGTTTTTCAAACAAAACAATTTCGAGAACGTCAACATAATGAAATTTCGTTTCAGAAGTAAATTTAAATAAATAACACAGTAATGGAAATTGGGTAAGCTGGGATAGCAAATTATTGGGTGGGCTTGGGCCCCAGTGGTCCATATAACTTGGTGCCACTGCTAGTTAGTACTCTTAAATAAATAAGGACTAATTACTTTGCTTCCCTTGCGTTTTCCCTTTGTTTTTAAATGAAAGCAAAATGGCGAATGCTTCGTTCTCGTTCTCTGTGGTCGTGTGCTGACGCAACATTCTGACGTCATCGTGTATCTGAACAACAAAAGCTGGATAGCGAGATAAAATTGTACACCGATATTGGAGTTTTGGTTTCCCAAATTAATTTGAAAGCGTCATTCAGGGTGTATGATATCACCGATGCTTTTTGAAAGAGTAAAGATAAACAATTTTAAGTGTATTATAACACTTAATTCAGTGTTGACACCAAAATTAGTGCATATTTAAACCTATTTTGGCATTTCATAAATCCAAATTAAACGTAATAATATTCTCTCTTTTTTACAGTGTACTTTGTGCTTTGCGCCTGGTGATAAAGCAAAGCACACACCATTATTGCTGATCTTTGGAGAGAGGGGAGTGGCAGGTAATTTTGTTAATTGATTATTGTTACAAAAATGTAACAAATATACACATATATATATATATATATATATAAATAAGTAGAGAGGTTTAAATTTCTTTTAATTATAAAACTGGAGGGAGTGAACAAAGAGAAAGAAGCATGAATTTTGAATGGAAAAGTTATTTATAGGATTTTTCTTCTGTTAATATAGAGTAACAAGCAGGAATATGAAAAAAACATTTAAAAACTTTAAATTATGTGACAGAGTTGTGAGGGCTTAAGGTTTTTAAATTATTTAGTACTACAATAAATTAAAAAATCGGATCGAAAACATTTAAAAAATTAAAGAGTTTTAAAATTTTTAAAATTTTTTGTGTTGGGGATGGGTAAAGGGAGAAAGATAACTGTTGGGAGAAGGTTATTTCAATAAAATATTTTAACATATATATAGTTTGATGTAAATGGTATGGTAAAATCGAAAATAAGTAACATTAATCGCACGCTTTCACTTGTGTGTTCTATATTTTTTTTTTCAATTCTTGCTATCTGCCGATTTTGATCGTTCATTTCGTCGCGAAATGTAGCATTTTGTTGAGATTTTTAAAATGGGCATATCAGCTGCCAGAACGCCCCTTTCATAAACTATGAAAACATGTAGATATTCTAAACATAGTGCATTTACATATGCGTTATCATTTATGTGAATGACAATGTAATTCACTTCAACAATTTTTAAAGTTTAAATTATCAGGTCATTTAGAATATATTCATGTAAAAATGCTAATTTTTTTAAGTTATATAAAATGACTTTCCTTTTGGCTTCCCGGATAAATTTACATTTACGCTGTAATTCAATCCTTTTAACTCTAAAATAAACTGCACCACTTATAAAGATCTGAAGAAGATACTATTAATGGATAATCTAAAATTTAATATTATTTCACAATTTGATAACCATTTTCGTAAATATGTTTAGGAAACATCTTGTTTTATACAAACATTCAGTTAACTATGAACTATTTTATAAAATAGTTTCTTTTATATTTAATTGATAGAGACGTTTTGGAATTTCATTTAAAAAATAATCATAAAAAATACCGATATAAAATAAATTTAAATGTCCCAACATTTTTTTTATTATTTCGAACGGCTTGTTAAATATGTATTGAAGGTCACTCTTCCGAAATATCGTTTTGAATGTTATTATGAGAGCAAAAAATACCACATAACGTACAATTTAAGTTCTAGGAGTTTAAATATGATTTTTAATTTTTTATTTTTATAGACATATGCTTTTTTATGCAAGTATTTTATATCCGAAGGCGCTTTTTACTTAATAAATAGATTCTAAATGACATATATTTAAAATGTATAGGATTTTAGAGATGTTATTTTTATAGAAATCAATTTGAAATATGAATGCAAGAACAAGAATTAATATTTTACTTTCAAATATCTCCTTTTTTAGATGTTCAACGTTCTGTGCTTATTTACATGTTTATTATTTTTATGAAATATATATAAACAATATTTTAATAATACTCTTTGTGCTATTACAGGCCAATACAATAAGACTTCCGCAATTATTCAATTAAATGTCCTCTGATCTAACTATTAGTCCGTGGAGTTAGCGACAGATTTCACCAAAATATTTCACTTCCGATACCGGTATGATAATTGGTCTAAAGCTTATATACATATTAAGAAACAAAAAATCACCGGGAGGAAATTGATCAGATGTCAAGATCCCCCGGGGGGAGGGGTAACGCGGTTGAATGTCGTATGACAGATATTGAGCTCATTTTATTTTTTAATACTTATTTTTGTGTACTAAAGCTTTAAAATGTTTGTATATTATATAAAATATGTATCCACTGGCCGTGTAATATTTTATTGCAGAAATATTGATATTTAGGGTATAAATGGCCTTTTGAAGAAAAGAAAATCTCAAAACTTTTTCTGTATTTTTCGAAAATCTTTTTTTTTCAATAACTTGAAAGTATATTAAAGCTTTGAAACTTTTATATGTTAAATAAACCATTCTTATGTTCGCAGTGTTAAATTTTGATGTATTTATAATGATTTCTAGGTTATAAAGGCATAAGTTGAATATTTCCGCTTTTGATAAATTACATCAGCTTACAAATTATTTCCTTTAATATTCAGAAAAGCTGTTTTTCCTACGAGCTACGCTCGCTAACCCCTGTCTAAATCCCACAGCCTCTAAACAAACTACAGTTGCATAGATTTAAAAAAGATTATCCAATTACGCAAGTCTTGCGAACTCGCACTCTTTGCTGATCACAGCTGACCAACCTGTCTACGCCTTGCTGAAATCCCTTCAGTGGGCTATGCCATATAAAAAAAGGGAAGATAAAATCATAATGGTGTTAGGTGGTCTCCATATAGAAATGGCCGTTGCATCTGCGATAGGTATGTGGATAGGCTGATAACCTTGTAGAAACTAATGTAACAACATCAGGAAGAGCGGAAGGATTATTGAAAGTGTCGCACGCGAAGAGATGTCGATACGCTCACGAGGTTTCGATTATGACTCTACAAGTCCTGTTGGAGAAAGCCTATCGAAATCGGACAGAAGAAGAAGTTGATAAAACATTTGAAGATTGGATTCAGTGAAGATCAGAAAAGTCGCCTCAGTTTAAGTATTGCCATATCACAAAATCGTTAGAATCTTTGCTGTTAGATCTGGTGTGGAGTATTCGTCAGGGCAATTTGACAGATTTTATTTTCACTTTGGAGGAAATTTGTCCATGGATGTTTGCTCTTGATAGAACCAACTATGCTCGATGGCTGCTAGTGTTTTTATACAATTTAAAGCCAGAGATGCGTCCCGCTGTTTTCTGCGAGTTTAAAAAAGGAAATGTGTTTGGATCCAAAACTAACAGAAAATTCTCCATGATGCACATGATCAATTACATGAACAAAACAATAAATTATTGAAAATCACTTCATATAATTTATCACGTCTAAGTGAAGAGAAGGGACTCATACAGTGGATGGTTGCGGGGCCCGAGGTTGTACGAATGATTGAAGAATTCGAAGAAAATCATAACCTGAGGTCAGACATCACTTCTGAAAAGCATCATGAAGACACTACAAGTTTTAAAAATAGATTTCAGACTCATGTTTCTGCTCTTGTTGAAGCATTTCAAAAACACGGCAATCCCTTCGAAAACCGAGAGTTGACTACCGTTAACAGTAGTAGCATTGTCCTTTTGGAAGAATGTGCAAGATCTATTATATTATCGAATTTAATAGGAAAAAAAAGTTTGAAGGATTTGTTGAATATCGCTTGTTACTAAGAAAGGTATAAATACATAACGTCATTTAAAAAAAGAACTTGCCCCTGATAAGTTGAAAGAAAGTTTCTATTAAGTCCAAAGACAAGCAAAAGATTCTTGACCTGAAAAAAGACAGTACACTTTTTGCCAAGCTATATGTTGCTAGTCAAGCAAGACAAATGGATGTCAAAGATTTTTTCACACATGAAAACAGTTCTTGTTCACCTTCCATATCTGATCTCGGCAAATTTCGAAAACCCTGCAACAAGTCCGATGTAGTATGTTGTATCTTAAACTCAAGTGGAGTTTCTGAGACGATTGTCATTGAACCTAATGTTTCTTGCGTCATTATTGATGGAGCGGCTTTGGTCCATATGCTTAACCCTCAATTCAGTCTAACCTTTCAGCAATACTGTGATTAGATTGTTGGAAGATAGAGTCGATTTGGTTTTCGACCGCTATCTAGATGGAAGCCTTAAAATGAAACAAAGAAGATGAGGGGATCTTGTCCAAGAGTAAATGTGAAATCCAATGTTGTCATACCTAAATCCTTTAGTAAGTTTCTTGCTCACAGTAAAAACAAAGAAGATCTCTTCGGAGTTTTAGCAGAAAATCTCGTCAAGATGGATCAACACCTTGGGAAACAAGTGATTTGTACCTACAGAGACACGGTAATTGGATGGCATAACGACACTTTTGAAGCCATTTCTCCCGTTTCCCATGAAGAAGCGGATGCCTGTCTTTTGCTTCATGTTCGGCATACTTTTGAATACTCATGTCCTTCAAAGATTATAGTAAAAACTGTTGACAGTGATGTTGTAGTGATTGCCATGTATTCTTTCTCTAGGCTACTAAATCTAGAAGAATTGTGGTTGGAGTATGGAAGTGGAAAACATCTCCAATACCTTCCCATCCACGAGTTCCACAGAAAAGTCCCACGAGATGTTACAGGTCTTCTACCTTTTTTCCATGCCTTTACAGGAGCTGACATAGTATCTAGCTTTGCAGGCATCAGAAAATCTACTTTCTGGAAAATATGGATGACATTTCGAAATGTAGACAAGGCTTTTACGGCCTATTCCAAACTTCCTGACAATATCACAGAAGTTGAAGAGTATTTCTTACTTATTTAGCGGTTTGTCGTCCTTTCATATCATGCATAAAGTTCAGTGGATACCGTAAATGAAGCCAGGCGAATTCTATTTACACAGCAGAGCAGACCTATTGAAAATATTCCACCAACGAGCAACGTCCTACTACATCACCTGAAGAGGGCTATCCTGCAATGTTCTTTATGGACAAATTGCCTTCAACGCAGTTTTCCGCGTTTGAATCCGTGTCAATGGGGATGGAAAAAGGTGGACAATAGGTACGAGCTCCTCTGGTCTTCAAACCCGGAAATCACCATGGAAAAGCTGCAAGAACTAATTGCATGCAAGTGCAAAGAAATGTACATACGTTGTCGATGTGTAAAATCAGGTATAAGTTGCACTTTACTTTGTAGCTGTGAGGGACAATGCAGTGAATAAAACGCTTTTATTTTGAAAATTTGTAAACATTTTACATTATAACAATGAATTTGTTTTAAATATAAGTTTTGTTTAAGCTCAGAATCATGGATATGCTTTTGTTTTTTCCATTTTCACTTCTTCTTATAGGAATTTGATTTACAGGCAACATATTCATACGAATAATTGTATAAACACACATTCTAAGATATACATAGAAAGGGGTACGGAGGAGAGTTTAGAAGTGAAAAAAGTGAAAAATAATTGCACAAGTGGCACCCAGTGCAAAATGAATGCTGGAAAGCATCAAAAAGTAAGAATTGGCTGAGTATTACGCTGTCGTCAAAAAACACCTGAACCATTTGTCACAGAACACATTTGTGAGAACCTTTTTGTAGCTTATTTTAAGAGCTTTCAAATGATATATCACAATATCATAATATTATAATTGTGAATGGAGATATGAGCATTTGAATGAACCTATGTCCATCGTCATGGCGGCCATTTTGATGACGTCATTATGGAGGGTTTTGACCTCTGATCGATTTCCTCCCGGCGGTTTTCTATCTCTTAACATGTGTGTAAGCACTGCTCCAAATCTGATACTGGTATCCGGAAGTGAAATATGTTTACACTAACTCCACGGACTACTACAAACCAAAAAACTAATATTATAAATATTTAAGAATTTCATAATAATGTAGTGTCAAGAAATTATTTCTTGTTTAGAAATATGTTGCTAGTCATTAATGTTCTCCTAGATATATTTTAATTCTTCTTTTCTTCTTCGAAATACAAGCATAATTTAAATATTCTTATATAAGATATTTAAAGTATTTATTAACTTTTGTCTAATGAACCTGTCTATTGACTCAGAAAACTGATATTGTAAATATTTCAGAATTTTAAAATAATGTAATGCCAAGAATATCTGATTTCTTGTTTAGAAATATGCTGCTAATCATTAATGTTCTCATAGATATTTCTTAATTTTTCTCTTCTTCTATATAATATCTTTGAAATTTAAACAGAATTTAAGTAGCCTTAAACAAGATATTTAACGTATGTATCAACTTTCGTCAAAACAATAAAAGTAATTTTTTTAGTAATAAACATCATGAGCAAAATTAAAATATATCATGCACAAATGAATATTACAGCAGTTACAATAATAACGCATTGTAGTTTGACCACATCTAAACAAATGCAAGTAATTTTATGTTTAAATTGTTGTTTTTTTTTTCTAAATCATGCTAGATAAATGTAACTTTTCGATCATAAATATTTTTATGAAGGAAAACCATATTTATGTTAATGATAATTAATTCAAAGTTTTTATATGGGAACGGAAATTACTGTCAATTCTGAAAAAAAAATGCTACTTTGCCCTTTCAAGTGTATCAAATCTTTGTATCATAATAAGAATTTCTTTTGATTAAGTGGAAAATAAATCTGCGATCACACTTACTGATCTGTCACAAGCAATATGAGATATTTTCTCATAGAAATTTACTGAAAGAAGAAAACGATGGAAAACAACCCGTGGTATAGCTTACCTCTCGCAAATTACACAATGACAAACTTATAGCTGTATGCATCTTTTTCGACAAATATTACCTCGAATTCCAACGATCAGATTTTTCTAATAATTAGTCG
Organism: Maratus michaelseni; assembly: GCA_963931845.1. Classification (NCBI taxonomy): domain Eukaryota; kingdom Metazoa; phylum Arthropoda; class Arachnida; order Araneae; family Salticidae; genus Maratus; species Maratus michaelseni. The sequence goes on from OZ007588.1 coordinate 158,414,603, forward strand.
TTCTCAATACATTAAAAAAAAAAAAAAAAAATATATATATATATATATATATATTGTTATTATTTGTTAAATGTGATTATTTGTTAAATGTTCCGCACGACATTTGCGGATTCCATTCAATATTGAATGGGGCCGCATATTTAGTGAAAAAAAAATAAGCAGCCGGGAGTATCGCGGATTTTAAGTCACCCTAATTGCAGCCCAAATTAGCGAATGTAGCGACAGGCGGTAGCATATATTTGAGATCGTATGAAGTACGTGTGATTGAAATTTAAAGTTTCGATAATACGCTATGTAGTACGTTTTGAAATAAGTGCAATTGTGTCTAACTTAGTTCCAGCACAGGCTGAACGGAATCCACCTATGCAAACAACATGTTGAGCATTTGGCCAGTACTCACTGCTAAATATTGTTTCAACCGGGGAATCTAGAACTATTTTCTGGAGCGTTATGTTGGAAAATTATGTTGCGTAATGTCGAGCGTTATGTTGTGAAATTCGAGCTGATATTTCGTAGGAGTTAGAAACTGCGATAATATCTTCATTGAGGAATTTACCAGATTTAAACTACTCGTCAGTGTGTTTTCGACCGTTTCCCTCTCAAAAAACCTATTTATGAGGATGTATCTAACACTACTTATGTGATAGTACTAATACATGGGATCGCATATTTAGTGAAAAAAATAAGCAGCCGGGAGTATCGCGGATTTTAAGTCACATTTAGTGCTATTAGAATGGATACATCATTTCCATTGATTAATAATTAAAAAATAAAATACGCTGTTTTCGTGTACGCTGCGCGGTGTTCCTTCTCAACATCTGCTTAAAACTCGAAGTTCATGTTATACATAAGTATACAGTTTGAAATATTTTTATATATTCGACATTATTCGCCGCATATTACCGTTTTGCGGCAATTTTGTATCAAAATATACGAAACCTTAAAGCACTGCATTGTAAATACTTTGCAATTTTATTATTAATTTTTAGATTTTAGTAGATTAAAATCTGTTTGAAATGTTTTTTCTACTACTTTATTAAAAAAAATTTTTCATAGTGTTTAATGTTAGGGTGCCTGTGCTACACGCGGCTGTGGTATACACGGAAAAATACGGTAAATAATTTTTAACATCTATGAGATTTAAAATTGCTATAAGACTTGTGAGATAGATTTTCATGTTATTGTCTAATGTAGGTAAATATGGTAAGAGATTTTCAAATATTTTCCTTATATTGCTTTAATATTAGGCAAAATAGATATACATATTTATATTTACTAGCTGACCCCCACCCGGCGTTGCCCGGGCCCGTGATAATAAATAAATAAATGAAACATCAAGGATTTTTTTTTATTATTATATCTTTAATTCGATTTTGTATGAAATTATATTTTTAAATAAAAAAATTGCGAAAAAAAATTGATATTTAATAATAAAATGCTGATTTTATTGTTTTTTTTTTTTTTTTTTTTTTTTTTTTTTTAACCCAGGATCGTTTTATAGTTTAAAATAAAAAGTTATTTTTGTCCGAACTCTTTGAAATCTTTATTGGTGATAAACAGAACGGTTTTACAGCCAGTGTAAAAATTTGGTGAAAAAATATTGTTATCTACTTGTAAACGAAATGTTTTATTCTCCCTTTTTTGTTTGTTTGTTTTCGCATCGGCTCCTTTAACATAGCAATAAAAAATATAGTTCTCATCTTCTGAACTTTCTAACATTTCCATTAGTTATAAATATAACTGCATCCAAACTTCCTTTAAAATTTTGCAAAAAAAATATGCATATTTAGTAGTAAAGACATGAGTTCTTTTAAAAAAAAGCTTTAGCGTTCAACCTCAGAGCAAAAATAGATTAGAAGGTCTATGCTTTCAATGCAATGGTATGGCTTCATCCGCTTTCAATCAACCCTTTTCAATCCCCCTAGGCTAAACAGGGGAGATTTGGATTAATAAATCAGGTTTCCCGTTTCTGAGGGGAGAAGACTTTAAAAAAAACGTTGACGCATGCGCAAAGAGACGATTCTCATGTGTATTTGACACAATGCACTTTTTGTTTTAATTACAGGGTGATTTTTTTTAAGTTGTGAAAGTAAAACCTTATAACAGAAGAACCACTGATCCAAATGACTTGAAATGTCACTAGTGTGCTCCCAAAGCAATGGGAAGTTTTTAGAAGTGGTTAAAAAATACTTAAAATCTCACCGACAGATGGCGCTGTATATACAGTACAGTCGGAAGATGAGCTTGTGCACGACACACGTACAGTGACGATAAAAACATGAAGCACGCACACCTCGTGTTCATTATTCTACGAATATCCTCACAATAACTGATCCGTTGACGGACCGTGCGTTTTTAGTGAAACTGCATTATCAGAATAATGACAGTGCAGCAACTGCTCTTAGGAGATTTAGGACACTTAAGAATTTAAGGAAAGGTCCAACGACGACAGAAGACTTATGGAAGATGGTTTTGAAATTTGAACAGACCGTTCACTGAGCCTAAAAGTCAAGAGCCGGTAGAGGAAGGAAACCAGTTGATGCTAACCTACAGCGCTATCTTTCGGTGCGATTTTAAGTTTTTTTTTAACTACACCTAAAAAATCCCCATTGCTTTGGGAGTATACTGGTAAAATTTCAGATCAATGGTTCTTTTGTTATAGGATTTTACTTTCACAACCCACAAAAATCACCCTGTATATAGATAATATTGACCAACCTAAAAATTAAAAAAATATATCCAAAAATATCTGCCTAAATAAAGTCATTAACACGGGAGAAGGCGCGCAAACACAGGTTATGAATGATTTTTGCTTTGTCACCAATAAATACAAATAATAACACCAACTTATTCAGTCGGAGACAATCTTTATAAATTCTGATATAAAGTAAGTGGAAGATTACTTTTAGAAAAATAGTGGTGACAATTGTAAAAACAATACGCACCCTGGGTATGTCATACCCAGCGCCACTGCTCTCGGGTTAAATAAATTAGGAAACCTTTCACAAAGTAAGTCTTTGAAAAAACGAAAAAAAGTGCATCATATATATAATGTGTGTGTGTGTTTCTTTAGAAAGTAAATTTGATACCATTAACCGAACATTTTCTGCAACAATTTTCATCTCCGATATTTTATAACCCCTGCCTAAATCGTTTTCAGCTGCTTTATTTTAAGTACATTAAAAAAAAAAAAAAAAACAGATTATTTGCGTAGATTATTTGCACTCAAATACTTTATCGAAATATTCATTTTTTGAAAAAAAAGCGATTTAGTTTTTTATGATTGTGTTTTCATGTTTAAAAAAAATGCTTAAAATTCAAATTTGTTAAGTTTAGTTTCAAACTTTAATTTGTGCGTATCGCAAACTTACATGAAATTTTATTTAAAATACATCTTGAACATTTAAGTTTTTAACTCAATATGCGTGCACTTTAATATTTTATAAAACGAAATACTATGCACAATTTTTGGTAGAAGGTATGTTTTAATACGGATGTTGGGAATTTTAACTATATGATTCTTCATTTCAGAAAGTCTAAAACCTTTACTTGTATTATATATCTTAGAAAAACAAGATCAAGGATATTTGACATGCAATAAAAATCTGTTTTGCATACACTTTTCATACAATATAAAATAATTAGAAAATGATACAAATAATTGAATACGATACTGCAAAATTTTACTGCAAAATTTCAATGCATCCAAAATAAAAACTTGTAGATATTTTCTCCAGGTAGATTTTAATAATAATTATACAAATATTACTAATAAAAATATTTTAAGTAATGGGATGTCTAACACGAACTTTAGTATTAATATATCTAAGCAACCGAATAGAAAACAAATATAATATATTCGTAAATAATAATACGCAATAAAAGAATCTGTTAGTGTTGTGCATTTAAAAAATGAGATAAAAATGTTCGCTTGTATTTCAGCGTTTAAAAAACTTGAAAGGAACTTTTAACAAAATCATACATATGTTGCTTACAAAAGCACTCTTCTTGCCATTAGCTGAATATTTTTGAAGCTTTTAAGATCTACAAACATTTGATAACCACTGAAAAAAATCGTTTTGCAACGTCTTTATAATAAGTACATCAAAAGAACATTAGTAAACCGTCTCTATTCAAATGATGTGTCGGAAAAAAATTTCTTGGAATAAGACGAATGGATTTTTGATGGTTGTATTCATCACTTAAATATAATGCTAGGAAATTCCAATTTGATAATAATAGTTGCATATTTTCATATGTGTGACAAATACAATTTTACGAAAATTTGATTTAAAAATGCTTGTTGAAAGATGATGTTGTTGATTTTTTTTTCACCAAATTACTTTTAAAGAGAAAAATACAAAAAAATAAAATAAAGATTGTTAAAGTAAGATTTTAAACTGTCAGTATTTAGAGGATTTTAACAATATGCTTTAACGTTTCAGTATCGTTAGTATATTTAACATAGGTAGATTTAACTTTGTGCCGTTATATTAAAATTAATTTTTCAACGTAAAATATCACAAATAAAAATATATAAAATGGCAAACAGCTGTTTTGGAGCCAACAAAGCTCCATCATCAGTGCCAAATTTAAATGATTAAAAACCGATTCAAAAGTTTAAAATAAAATAAGTTGAAACTGGTATGAAACAATAAGACCTAAAATATCTTCTTAAAACACCATCAAAACTTTCCTAGGCCTTTCGAAAGATCTGAGTCTTTCTTCGTCAGGCGCAAAAAGACGTGCTTCTACTATGAAAGCAGCAGCAAGACTAAAATGAGAGATAAGGGAGAAGAAACAAGCTGAATCAACTGCCAATAAGAAAACAGAAGGGGAAGACAACAACCAATCACAGAATAGTAAAATCAAAACAATAGAATACAAAATAAAAGGGGAATAAGGAATTAAAAATAATTAAAATAAATAAAAATAAATAAATAAATAAAATAGAATAAATAAATACATAAAATAAAATGAATAAATAAATTAATTAATTAACAAATAAATAAAAATTAATGAAAATAAAAATGAAAATAAAATAAATAAATAAATAAAACACACAAATATATTAAAAAATGGAAACAGATATAAATTAAGAATTAACTAAGTAACCAAAACATATAAATATATATTAAAAAAACAGACTAATATTAATTAATACAAAAATAAATTATATGGTAGTACTGAAACGGTTTTTCCAAGCAGCAGAGAGCATTGTGGAATCAGATTTATCATTAACAATTACTTCACGATTAAGATAAATAGCTAAATTTTCAAGAAAGTCCAATTCAGAGATACTATTGGCATTAAAGATAATTTTAGCATTTTAAAAAATAAAACAATGGCCGGAATCCCAAGAGTGCTTGGAAATAGAAGATTTAGAAATTTCTTGATTAGTTACATTTTTTTAGTTTGACCAATATAAGATAAATCACAGCCATTACAAGGAACATTATAATTTCCCCATTTACGAAGATCGGGAACAGGAGATTTGGTGGAGGGGAATTTGAATTTATTGGCAGGTTTAAAGATAATGTTAAAATTGAAGCGTCTTAAAACTTTAGCTAATTTGAAACATTAAGGAGGATAAAAAGGGAGGACAACCAAATTATCAGGTTTGCTTTTCACAGATTTGGAAAGAGTAGATTTATTAGATGGTCTATTGAATTTCCTCATAGCATTATTGATAACAGAAGGCTTGAAACCTCTTTTGACAGCAACAGTTTTTAAGTAATTAAGTTCATCCTTAAGGGATGCAGAGTCGGAACAAATTTTGAGAGCACGATTTACATACGTATAAAATACACCGATTTTTTGGTTGACAGGATGATTTGAGAGAGCATGAGGTGGGTTAGAAACAGAAAAAGGTTATCTATAAAGACAAGTTTTGAAAGAAGAATCACATTTGATAACTAAAACATCAAGGAAAGGAAGTTTATTACAATTTTCTAACTCAAAAGTAAACTGAACGCAACACAACAACGGTCAATACAATGACGGTATAAAATGAGTCCGTTAAACTCGTTTACATCCACAGAAATATATCCTGAGGCAGCAACAAGAAAAATTATACGAAATATTTTGTTTTAAGATCTAATTTAAAAATAGATTTTATACAAAAACAAATTCAGTAACTAATTAATAGTTTCTTTATACTTTCCATATAATATCTTATTATATTTTTTTATAATATGGATATACGTCACATACATTTGATTTTATAGCTGCAAGAAGATTGCATAAAACTACATATATTTCCTTTTTGATTCGATGGTATCAAAAGTATGTGTTTAGAAATATGTTTTTAAATAATGCAGATTGCTTCCAAATCCTAATCCATGCACAGCATGTAAGAGTAAATATTTCTGCTTATCGGTTGGTATATATTATTGGCAATGGCTTGCTAGTATAATTTTGATACAATTTGTTGCGCCAGAATAAGTGTGTACGAAGGGAAGCGGATATTTTTTCAAAGTTCTTTGAGGTAAAGTTGTGTTATCTTTTTGAATGTATTTGTTTTACCATTTAAACGGTGACACTATAATAGATTATAACACCTTGTAATAATACATTTCTTTTAAATGCTAAAAGGTGTTAATTAACAATATAATAAATACACAGTAATATAACTTTTATTAGGTTATTTGAAATGTTTCGGCCATTTTCAAAAACAAATGAGAAAATTCCATAATTGAACGGTCTTTGAAGTTATTATTTAAAATAATTTAAATTGCAGCTTCTTTTAACTTACCGAAATTTTGGTTCGATTTACTCCATGGTTACAGATATGAAAATAAACAACCAAGTAAACAAAACAAAACAAAAAAAAAGATAACGTGCATAATTAAGAAAAAAAAATACATGAAAATGAAATGATAGCATTTCAAATTATAACTTCAAAGACCGTGCAATTATCGAATATTCTCATTTGTTTTTGAAAATGGCTCGGAGTGAGCCGAAACATTTCAAATAACCTAATAAAAGTTATTTTACTGTGTATTAATAATATTATTAAATAACACCTTTAGCATTTAAAAGAAATATATTTAAACGATGTTTAAAACATCACGTACACTGTTAAAAATTTGCAGCAAACTGTCCAGTCATTTGACCGTTTTTGTAGAAAACGGTTACATAACCATAATTTAACTACATTCTGACCATAAAATGAGCAATAATACAGTCAGAATATATTTAAATTGCAGTTATGTAACCGTTTTCTACAAAAACGGTCAAATGACTGGACAGTTTGCTGCAAATTTTTAACAGTGTATGTATATATATATTTTAAAAATAAATCAACGCATGACGAAAGAATAAACATTTCGTCGATACAATAATATAATGCCGCATTTCGAGTGACTGTGAAATAAGTGCGCAAAACTAAGGAAAACCCTCAGCATTCGCTGGATGGACAATTTATAGTTCAGTCTTGGCATGGGCAACTGTTTCACCTTTTTTAAACAAGAAAAATGAGAGTATTTAAATTCTTTTGAATACAGTGTTTGGTATTTTTTCTTATTTCTTTTATTATCTGTAACTTCACAATTCATTTTTAATAGGTATTTTTGTATATTATTCGAAACAAGAAGATTCTAATTAGTAAACTTTAAGACAAAAAGTGAAATTAAATTGTTAAAGTGTTAATTAATCTTTAAAATTAATAAATACCCAATCTGTGCTTTTTGAAAAATATTTAACCATTTTGCATAATTCTTTTTAGTTTATTCGTTATACTTATTTAAAATCTCAGTAATCATCGTAATGTGGTTTCATCCTTCAAACAATTTTTTTTTTTTAATTTTTGCTTAACAACAGCTGCAAATAAAATTTATATTGAAGATCGAAATCTCAAAATATTTTATTAAAGATCTAGACAGTACATATTAATTATGTATCATTAAAAGTATATCAAATCTTTTCTGCGCTCAAATTATCATCAACATCACATATTGATGAAATTTGACTATATATTAAAGATCTTTCCAAGACTTTACTCCCTCAGTTTATCTATTAAGTAGCTATAATATCTTTAACTTCCTTTCAATATCAATAATATATGAGGGAGAATCAATTTTATACCAAACCATCTTCATTCGGCGTAAAGTAAATATAAAGAAGCTTCAGCGGCTTCAGCTGCTTATTATGTGTCTTATTGCATTCAATATATTTATTCAAGTAAATATCTTTCGGCTAAGGAAACTAATTAGATGGATACAGACTTTTTTATTAACTTTTGAAATACAGTTTTGTAATAATTACTTTATGGATAATAAGCAAAGATAGTTTTTTAAAGATTTTATTTTCTCCTTCTGGGTAAAATCATTTCAAAAAGAATTTCTCATATAAAATTTCAAAGAAACTAAATGGTGCAATATCTGTTAAAAAAATAAAATAATAAATTTACACAATGAAATGTTTTAAAATTTAGAAGTTTCTAATCATCTTTTTATGAATGTTTTCAAAATTAAGAAAATACATTCCATGTTGCGCCTAATGTGCCTGTAAAAAGTAGAAGGGGATTTCTTTGTTTCGTAGCATTTGTTGTACACTTATTAGGTAAAAAAAAATAATCCAGAGTATCTCTTTAGGTGCGTTCGTAATTATATAAATACGCAGCACCTATAGTTGTCGTTTGGTACTTTCGTCTGTTTGTCTGTCTGTCCGTATGAAAAACTACCCAACGGAATGGTTTGAAATTTTATATGTATAATCGTTGCAGGAAATTCTCGAGTCATTTAAAATTTTATGAAAATCGAAATAAAACTTAAAAAGATATTAACAAAATAGTAATTATTAAGTAATTTGATTTTTTTTTTAAATTGATACTTTCTTGTTACAGCAGCTTCCGAGGATTAATCGTTAATTAGTTTCTAATATGCTAGGTAATATTACAAAGGAGAGAATAGAAAAGGAGAAATTAGAACAACAAAACGAGGAAAGAGAATTTTAATTGGAAAAATCTCGATTAGAATTAGAAATCTTAAATGTAAAATATGGTAATACGGAATCAATAGTTGAGAACACTTTTAACAAAAATTTTCAAAAGCTAATGTCAAAATTTAAAATCTCCTAACTGGTGAAATAAGTTTGTTTCTGGAACTTTTTGAGAGGCAGGCAAAAGTAACGCATATCGCTAAAGAAAGGTAGGTGTCCTATCTTATTGATATCCTACCAACCCACATAAACAATTTAATAACTCACGAGCCTGAAGAAGAGGCTCGGAAATAGCAACATATTAAGTCATTATTGCTAAAATGGTTCGTACAAACTGAACGCAGAAAAATTTCGATAGTCGTTGGTACTAAAATTTTCAAAAGCTAATGTCAAAATTAAAAATCTCCTAACTGGTGAAATAAGTTTGTTTCTAGAACTTTTTGAGAGGCAGGCAAAAGTAACGCATATCGCTAAAGAAAGATAGGTGTCCTATCTTATTGATATCTTACCAACCCACATAAACAATTTAATAGCTCACAAGCCTGAAGAAGAGGCTCGAAAATAGCAACATATTAAGTCATTATTGCTAAAATGGTTCGTACAAACTGAACGCAGAAAAATTTCGATAGTCGTTGGTAAAAGCGCAAAAAAAATCTGATTCGACGTGGCATGATTTCTATCATGAAATTAAGACATATTTTGATGAATGGTTCGAAAGCTTACATATCGAAACGTTTGAAGAATTTTAAGATCTGATCCTAGTGGATCAAATCAAAAGGTGGGCACCTAATGATTTCAAAGAACATTTCCCAAATGAATGGACATCAATAATTTCTCTGAGAGCTGATGTCTAAAATGGAAAAATTTGAAGATGGTAAAAATACTATATGTGAGAAAACGAAACTGGGGATCCTAAAGTTAAAGCAATTGGCAATACAATGAGACCGTATAATGTCGCTAGTAATAATTATGAAGGAAAGAAAGGTTATACAATGCAGAATTATTAAAGTGCAAATGAAACACAGGGTTTTTCTTAAAACCCAGATATAAATTTGATAGGATGAAAATATTGCAGTGCTTTGAGTGTAGCTCATATGACTATTTATGGCCTCAGTGTACACATCTTCGAGCACACAAATTGGACAAAATCACATTGGGAGAGAAACCAATAAAAATCTATTACATTCTTATGTGATAAACGGTAAAAGTAAGCTGCGCCGCAGCCGACCATGGACGGGCGCTCCGCGCGTAGACGACCACCAAACCCAAGTCCTGATTGATTTTTAAAGCAGTTTTTTGTCGCTGCGGCGCTTCGGCCGGTCAGAGAGCCGAACCAATACGGACCCTCTAACCTTGAACCCACGTGAGATGACGTAGGTCGTTTCGACACGTGGTGAAACCACGAAGAGTCACCGCGAGACACTTGGAGACGGGCCGGCGTCCCCCAACAGCTTTGGAGCTGGAATCCTGGAAGGGAAACCAGGCCCTAGGCCTGAAGTCGGGATGTTCCAACCCGTACTTGCTTTACCACAACTCGAGGGGTGTGAAAACCTACAGAGGTAGTCACGTTCCCTCTCGTAGTGGACCGTGATAAATGGTAAAATAAATTTTAAAATGCCTATCCTTTGAGACACAGACGCAACCGTCGATGTCGTTTGTTAGAAATATGTAGATATACACAGAATAACAGGGGATCATATATGGGTTCAGTATATCTTCGATAATGATATGACATGATTTCCGTTTCAAAAACTGATGTAGACTGTGATGTAGGAACTGTTACAACTAAAACTGTTGTTATTAGGGATAATTTAGATCAAGGATGATATATTTTAGGTAGTCAACCGCAGATGTTTAAAAAACAACTAGTGAAAGGAGCAGATTGAATGCTGACAGCGTTAATGTTGTAGTTACTCGATCTTAAATGCGGCAGTTAAATCAGGCCCGGACTGGCCAGGTCGGCTGGTCGGCGATTGCCGAGGGCCCCCAAAAGTGGATATACGAATACAACTTTATAATTGGTTACATTAGACAAATTTCACCATTTCCCACTAATTTTACTAGTTTACAATCAATTTTAAGCAGTGCCCAGTTGTTTTTTGTTTATGGTAGCCTACGTAGTGGCGCTGTGTCGTGTCGCTGGCCAGACGGAAGAGGGCTGCTGGCTACTAATCGAGTTCTGTGTAGTGCTCATAGGCTTTGATTCAGGGCGCATTGCGACGCTCATTCGCTCATTATCGTAGTATGGCTGTAGTTAGTGCAGTGTCACAGTTGTGTCAACATGAAACGTGTGTACCATAGTGGCGCTACGAAAAGGAAAAAAAAAGAAGATAAAATATTTAGACGTTGAAAAAAGTTCGAAAAGTTAAAATACTTGGTTAACTAGTGCCACTTCTCAATCACAAAGTCAGCCTTTGAAGGACAATAGTGATACATTAAATACAGGTAAGATAAATCGAATTAGTTTATTAACTCATACGTACTTTGCACATACTCAGTATTTTGTGTCGCCAATTCCGTGTTTGTGTTTCTTGCCTATTATTAGTGCAATCATTTGGTAGAAAATAAAAGAAAGTTTTGATATTTGGCACTTTTATGTTTTCTGGAGTCGCTGAACACGAATCTGAGGTTTCCCAACAAACTTTTTTATGGAAAATACTTTTCTTTTTACAAAAATGTAAAAAAAAAAAAAACCCGGACTTTTCTCTGTTTTATCAAAATAACTCTAAAACTATGCATTTTACGTGAAAGTCGACAGTATATGAATCAAAGAGGATAACATTTTATACATTTTATAAATTGAAATTTTTTTCTCTGATCAATAGTTAGCCATGAGAGTGCCACAGAAATAGGTGTTAAAATAAAAAAACTGAAACAACGGGAAATACGGCACTGCACATCGATGTAACATGGAAACTAACCATTTTACGCTATAAACAATCCATTTTTACTTTTACGTGCCGGTGCGTGAGAACCAGTGTTTGGCATCTGAGAGTTCTCGTGTGAAGACCATTTCCAGCATATTTGTTCACATCGGCGTTGCTTTGAAATAGTGGCAATCCCGAACTTATTTTGTGAACAGAAGAAAACTTTAGAATTATAATTGATGTAGCATTTTCCACCAAGGATGATATAACTTACTTTGCTGGTAGCCTGTCTTGGTGAGAAAAAGATCTCCGTGAGAAACCACAAAGTGCAACTACTTATTTTCCCCTTTTTAGAAGGGAACCAATACCGCACTGGTTTGCAGGTGATGTCATGGTCCCACGGTACAAGTGGTCCTGATAAGCCTCTCCTTGGACAAAATCCTCTCCCATTGCGAAAACCATGAGCGAAATGATTTTAATTAAGAGTTCAGATTGAGAAAAACGCTGAGAGGTGCCAGACCTCTATTCGAGAATACAGGGTACGCCGAGTACCCGGGCGAATGCTAGAAAGTCCGGCCGCAAGAAGCTTTGTGCGGACAGGGAACGAGAAACCTTTTGAGATGCAACACATGATCTGGATAAAAATCCTACTAGAGAGAGAATTCTTAACTTTTCACGAATCGAGAAGAGTACTAAAACTCTTAATATAAAACAAATCTAACTGTCAATTATAGTGGACTGAACAGACACTGAAGTCTAATCAGCGAAAGTTTAAAACGAACGATCGTCATATCGACGGACTTATGAAATTTATTATTATTTTTAATCTTATCTTTATTTTTCATCTACCAAGAAAATCTTTGTTTATTCAGTAAAGTGATCGTTCGGATGTAAGAAATATTTTCGAAGTTTAATTCTTTCGCTACCAAATCATTACTTCGTGGATTATCTTTGAAAGGGTGTTATAACGCAAATGTTGACCATTAATGATAGTAAAATTTATATCATTGACTATATTTTATGCATCTGAGGTTCATTGTTTTCTTCATAACTAAAAAATAATAAAAATGAGCATATTTGGGTTCGGATCAAAATCACCATTTGCTTTAAAAAAACTTTAGCACTTTATTTTGTCTTTTAAATAACACAAAAATAAAATAATTAAAACACACTTTCGCTAATAAAAGCTGACATGGACTTCAGTTCCTAAAAGTTTTATTTTTAGCCTAAACGGATTAACTGCCATAAGTCTAGGTAATCAGACATTAAAGACGTGAACAGTGTTGTTGTTGGTGACTTTGGAACTGTTCAATTTAAGCGGAGCGACAGAATAAAACCTCTTGCTGTAATGAACAGTGTGATACTGTGATACGATTAGACGACGAATTGGTTTCTATTAATCCCACAACTTTGTTCCAACGAATTTTGGTTGCAAAGCACTCGGATGAAGATATTGAGGAGTTTTTGAAGTACGATCCAGGACCTTATTCCGTGTCCCTATTCGACAATGGCTTAAGAAATAAGAACCAAATCTACTCTCTACAAGGCACTTTAAAAGCACGTAATAACAACCAAGCGGTTCAGCGGCAGGATTCAATTCGTCATTAATGGTGGTTTTTACTTGCGTAAGGCTGTTTGGTCTAAAAATCATTCTTTTTCTTTAATATCCGACAAATATGTCGAGTACGTACAGTCAAAATATCAACCACAGGCAGTAGTTGTCTTTGATGGCTAACCGAGGCTAACGAAAAAGACCGGCTACCGCGGTGCATTCCACTTATCTTTTTTTACAGACCGCTAGAGTGACGTGATGCTCTTTTCGTACACCTTCATTGGTGCATTCGAGCATCACGTGACTCCGGCGGTCTGTAAAAAAAGGTACGCGTAAAGCACCGCGGCAGCCTTTCTTTTTCGTTAGCCTCGATGGCTACCCTGATGACGTACAAAGTGGTAAAAAACTGATGAGCGTATGAGACGATTAAGGAAGCATGTTTCGACTGACGTATTGTTTGACGGCACAACGATACCTACCACGTCTACAGCGCCTAGAATACATAGTGTGGAAATCTGTTACAAAATAGTACTAAAAAATTGAATCCAATAAATGTACAACGTTGCTGAAAAGATAACGATGGGATCGCAGCGCCATCTGCTAGTTTTTCTCAACGTAAACATTGTGAATGTTTCGGCTGGAATGCTCGCCTAATTATCGTAGGAGCACCGTTGCACATTTATAGGCTACAACTTTTCAGCACTTTTTAAAGCATTACAAGGATAGCCGGTTTCCACACTATGTATTCTAGGCGCTGTACCACGTCCAAAGAAAAGTTTCTTGCTAACCTAACCCAAAAAATAAGGGTCGGTTAATATCTATGATGATTGACAAGTTTTGATCACGAGATATTACATGCAAGCAAGCAAAAGAATACGCCGACACCTTTATTGTAAACACTGTTTTGTCCTTGGTTCCATAAAATGAGATGGTGAATATAGTTGGGGGGAGGATATGTAAAGCTCTTGGTCATTTTGATAGGTCTCTGCAAAGCTGAAAACGTTTTCTTTTTAAAACGTGAGAAGGATACTATGTTTTTCCATCTCCATCAAATGATGTGAGTTCAGCGGTTGCGGAAAACATCCTTTTCCTACATGCTATGAGTGGGTGTGATACAAAGTCAGCACCGTTTATGCAAGGGAAAATGAAGTTCTTCAAAATTCTTGGGAATAATCCATATGTCGCAGATGTTGCTAAAGTGTTCAAATATCCGATCGCTACTCAGGAAATAGTTGCAGCTGCTGCGGAACGTTTCCTTGTCTAACTGTATGGCTATAATGGCACAAATGTGCCTTCGCTGAACTACCTAAAGTATGTTTCGTACAAGAAGTCAGCCTTTAGATACAGCAGTTCTAATCTTGCTGCTTTACCACCATCTGCAGCTGTAGCGCAACAGCTCTCTTTAAGAGTATATCACCAAGTCCAGCAATGGCTGGGGGTTGGAAGAAAATGCTGGCCTTGAGCCTGTATTTACTGTACTACCCCTTGGTTTGTGGAAACTTGCATCCTGCAAGTGCACAGAGAACTGCAACCGAAATTTTGGGTGCAAGAAGGCAGGGCTTTGTTAGCCTCAACTGCGAGGGGAACTTCAACAACATCGCAGTGGTGAGTCAAGACGAAGAAGACGAGCTTACCTTGAAACCGAAGTGTAGCTGCATTGCCCACCCAAAACATAAAGGTACCAAATATCAACACTTCACCAAAACTTTCTTTAATTTGCCCTTTTTGAGCACTTAAGGCTGGAATATATGTTTTGTTTTTGCCCCTAAAATCATTGTAATAAAAGTGCAAATCACGTGACTGAGAACAGATTTTAGAGCTTCCCTACACAAATCACGCAACTTTTCTAAATATTATTTTTGCTCCATCTGTCGGTAATTAATATAAATAAAGAAATTTTCTTTTGAAATTATACTTTGTTATGCATGTTATGAATTCTGAAGACATTGCAAATAAAATGAATATTTCTTATAAAACGTAATTAGAATATAAGGAATATATAATGCCGTGTACTACATATATTAATTATATCAATGCAAATAAAATTTTGTATTTTAACATACTAGAAACTTTGCAGTGAAAATAAAGTTGTAATCCTATTTATGTCTATTGTTTTATTAGATTTATTTCTTGTTATATCTCCTATTTTAAAATATTTACAAAGTAAAACCATTGACTACTCTACAGCCTGGAACTTGGTAGAGAAGCTGCTTCAACAAATAAGGGATAAAAGGAGTGATAAACACTTTCATGCTCTGTATTCCAAAATAAAATATTATACAAGCATAGTTAATAGCAACTTAGAAGATAACAGTATTGATGTTGAAATAGAATTAGATTTCAAAGAAAAAAGAACTTCAAAGAAAAAGGTAATGCCTGGTGAAAAATCAATAGACGAGGCTCCTAGAATCCCAACTGCTCAAAACTATAAATTGGTCTTTTTCAGTGTTTTAGATTGTGCCAGAGCAAGTATCGAAGAAAGATTTAGTCCAAACAAAGAAATTTCAGTAGATTGTCCCAGGTTAGAATGAAATTGTAATGCTTGATAGTTTTCCTGCGGAAGTCCTTTGTAGCATTTCTAATCTTTGTAAAGTTGAAAGAAGTCAGTTATAGATAGAGCTGAAAGCAGTGTTGAATTCAGGGGTGGCCCGGGGGGGACATCCCCCCCCGGAACATTAATATATCCCCCCGGAAGATTTGAGATTTTTTGCTTTTAATGGTTAAAAAGGGAAATCCCCCCCCCTCCCGGAACTCTACAATGTCGCCCCCGGAGCTACAGAAAACCCTCCCGGAGAAAAGTGTCTGCATTCAACACTGGCTGAAAGAGTTTGCAGATCAGTCTGAAAGCTTTACAATGGCTGAAAAAACTATCATTAAAAGAAAACAAGACAATCTGAATGGGGCTGAAGAAATCTGTGAGTATGACGATGTAGAATCTGAATTTGAAAAAGACAAAAATCTTTATGGTTACTGCTCTGACAAGAAACAATGTTTTCTGTGTTTATCATGCGCTTTTTCTGTTGTTTTTGAACTCTCAGAATCTGGGATGTTTACCCACCTGTATGTAGCTTACAAGTTTGTACACCTGTGAAAGGGTGTTTTCTAAACTTAAAATACTCAAGAATTGACTTAGATCTACTTTAAGCCAATACCTTATTTCTAATCTTCTTTTCATGAATGTAGAAAGATTTTTTTTTAATAACTTTGATAAAGATGCTATTATAGATGAACTGACCAAAAAGGCGTTTGGTTAGTAAACAGCCGTTCACAATCACATATGAACTTTCTTAGTTCGCTGTATCTGTACCAAGGTATTGTAAAGCCATTTTTCTTTTTGTTATAAAACCTATTTTACAATTTGTAACAATTAAATTAAAATTAAAGAGGACATTGTTTTTTTTAGGACCATCAGAATCATTTAGAGGACATTGTTCTGTCACTTTTTAATATTTACTTAGGTATTACAGAAGGATTCAGATTATTAGAGCTTCAACTTCTGTTATTTTGTTGCCTAAAACTAAAAGTATTTTTCACTCTCATTTTTAAGTGATAAAAAACTCGTAATTAATTAGTATACTTAGTTTTTTCTAGCATGGGACTAGTTTAGGTACGGTATATAAAAATCATATAAATATTTATTGTGAAAGTAAACAAACTACATCAGAGAATGCTTACATTTTAACCCAACTATTTTCCAAGTGCAAAGTAGCTAAATGTGGTTTTTAGGCATATAAACCTAATTTTCAAAAAGTAAATATTCTAACATTCTATGTCCTCTAAATTTTCCGGTAAGGGGCCCCTTTTCAATCTCTAGCCGAGGGCCCCCAAAGGAGCCAGTCCGGGCCTGAGTTAAATAATGATAAAAATATATTAGATAAGCAGATATTTGCCGAAAAACACTATGTTAAATTTACAGAAGATACTGAAAAGAGGGAAAAAGTTCAGAAGCATAAGAAATTTTACCTGAGGTAGATCTGAGTGACCACCTAAACAGTGTGTTCAATGGACTCTAGAACGTTTACTAGTGAACAAAAAAAGAGTAAAAAAAAGTGCCATTATTTGAGTTAGTAAAAAAAAAGAAGGTAGTAAATCTAATTTTAACATAAAAATGCAATTTTAGTAAAAACGCAATTTAATAAAATGTGAAATGAGGAATACCTTATTGTTGTACCTGAAACACTCAGGGAACAAATAAAAACAATATGCTATGAAAGGACTTCCGGTCATTTAAGAGTTATTAAAACGAAAGATGGATTATATTAAGGTATTTCTTTTGGCAAAGCTGTTATAAAGAAATCGAAGAGTTTCTCAAAATATGTGATGAATGTCAGCGCGTTGGGAAGTCAACTGACAAGAAAATAGCACCATTAATGACTGTGCCATTAATAGCTGAAGTTTTGAGCAAAATTAATGTTGATGATTGCAGATTGCGGGCCATTTCCGATCTCAACTCAGTGTAATAAGTTACGGCTATTTGCCTGGCATCTAAGTACCCAGATGGAGTGCCAGTGTCATACATAACATTCAAGCATAGGGAATGCGCGGTTTCAGATTTTTAGTATAATGTGTTTTCCTAAAGAGATACAAACTGACCAGGGAAGGTCATTCATGAGTGTTTTAACAGTTGAAGATCTGGAAAAATTCGGGATAAAAATTGTTAAAAGTGCCTATTATCAATCTCTGCGTAATACGATAGAACATTTCCATCAGTCTATTAAACGGGTTTTGAAGGTCTTGTGCATCAGCAGCTTCTAGTTGGGAAACTCAGGTCCCCGCTGCTCTTTTTGCATTAAGGGCAGTAAATCATGTGTTTTCCGATTTCAACCCTGCTGAATTTATATATGGAAATAATCTTAGAACTTCGATTGTATCATTGTATGCGAAAGGGTTAAAACCACCGGAACAAGAAAACAGTGTTCTGGAATATGTTTTTCAATTGATAAATCGGTTAAGGAAAAGTCGCGAGTTAGCTCAAGAGAAGATAGTCGAAATGAGGGATAAAGGAAAATTTGGTATGACCGGAATATCATAAAAAGAGAATTTCATGGGGTAGATTCAGTGTTGGTGTTATCAGTAAACCAAACACATAAATTAGCTCATCAGTGGAAAGAACCCGGTTAAAAATGAAAAGTTATCAGAGACAAATTATGTAGTTAATTCTGAGAAAAACGAAAGATTAATAATGTATACCATATTAATATGTTAAAATCATATTTTAAAAGACCTCAATTGGTAATTGTTGTAAATAAATTAGAACCGGAATCTGTTTTAACATCAGAGTTAGAGGAAGATTTCCCTCACGTGATAGTTGATACAAATGTTTTTGAATTTTTAGAAATAATTGTGACAGATAGTTTGAGAGAAAGACTCAGTTATAAGCAAATCGGGCAGTTAGGAAATTTGTTGGTAAAATATTATAAACTATTTTTGAAGATTCCTGGGAAAACTAATTTGATAGAACATCATATTGAATTTGTCTTTGACAAATTAATAACACTTAAACCATATAGGATGACAAATAGGCAAAATTATTTACTTAAATCTGAAATTGAAAAAAATTTTAAAATACAAAATAATTGAACCGGGAACTTCTGAATGCACTTCGCCTGGTAGGGAACCTAGATCCTTTATTGATTATATAAAATTAAATGAAATAACGCGTACTCAGTTTTATCCCATTTCGAACATGGAGCAAAGAGTAGAAACTGCAGCCAAAGCCAGGTATATCACTTTCATAAACTTGACAAGTTTTCACCTCTCCGAAGGTCATTTGGTTTTAAAAATACCCTGTACTATTTCAGTAAAGAGATGAGCAAAATTGTAAATGTGTGCAAAATTATGCCATTTCTTATCTTAATGATAAAGCCATCTTTTCTCAAACATCGGGGGAGCATTTAAAACATTTGCAAGACATCTTAAAGACAGTCAAATAAGTAAAATTAACAATTAAATCATCTAAGTGTAAATTTGACAAGAAGAGGTGCAATATTTGGTACATGTAATGGGACATGGGAAACGGTCACCGACAGAAATAAAAAGTAACACTGTCCCGACCTTTCCGGTACCAACTACTAAAACTGCGATTAGGGCTTTTTCTGGTTTAGCCTTGTCTTACCTGCAATACATACACATAGTTTCGGTAATAACTGCACCGTTAACCGATATGTTGAAAGGAAGAAATAAAAAAAAATAAAGTTTAGTGGAATGAGGAATGTACAAAATCCTTTGAGTTGCTCAAAGAAAAAAACTAAAAAGTAAACCAATTTTGCTAACCTAATTTTTTCTAATCCTTTTAAATTGCAAACCGACGCGTCAGGTTTGGGCTATGGAGTTATATTAGCACATGATAATTATAAAGATAGAGAATATCCTATATTATATTTTAGTAAAAAATTTACATTAAGAAAAAAAATTCAAAAGCAGAAAAAGAAGGCTTTTTTTTACATGGACACTCAAAAGAATTGAATTACATTACGGCCTATGGGGGAAATCATTTGCGGTTTATTTTAATGCTGTTACGCAATTTCAAACATATTGAAATTGATATATATCACTGAAATGCACTACAAGTGTGAATAAGGTGTGCATATCACTTATAGTTTCTTTACAGGGACACTCAAAAGATTTCCGTCATATTACGGTCTATGGGAAAAATTCGTTTGTGGTTTATTTTTTAATTATTTCATAATTTCAAACATATTGAAATTGACATAATATATCACTAAGGTGCATTACAAGAGGCTTACTATTATAGAATATTTTGTGTTAGCATCCATCGTTGATTTACAGGGACACACAAAAGAATTCGCTACTGTTTGTTAACAATAATTGCTGGAAGTTCGTTTTCAGCTGTAGATCGCGTTTTTAAATTTAACCCCTTTTCTGTCTATTACTTTGTGTATATAAATTCAATAGATACTATAAAGAGCAGCACAAATGTAATCGTGCACATGTCCGTTTATTGGTGGAAATTTCATAAAGGGAATTTTAAAGGGGTACTAGGCTTTTCCTACTTAAAATAAAATTTAGCATTTTATGCGGTGTACATACAAATCTATACATCCTACACATGGCTGCACAAAAGAATTCGTATATTTTTCGAATATTGTTGGTAATTTCCGAAATTGGGTTTTTTAATATATTGTGCGTTTTCGAAAATGTTTTTGTTAGGTATCATCTGTCACCTTAAAAACGGTAAAGATTTGTAAAATTACTTTTGAAGTGTTGGAAAGTGTTAGATAATCTAGGCTTGATGCATGATTTTTCGTTCTTGTTTATTTTTCATGGTGAACTGCAGATTTAGTAAAAAATGATAACCAAACAGTTTCAGCAGATTTTTAAAAAAATGAATAGTTTTTTTTTTTTTTTTTTTTTTTTTTTTTTTTTTTTTTTTTTTCTGGAGCAACTTAATATATATATATATATGTGTGTGTGTGTGAGAGAGAGAGAGAGAGAGTGAAAACTACATTCAGTATTTTAAAATAGTATATTAATAAAAAGTATTTTCTTTAAAATATATATTTTTGTTTACTTTTACTTTTTTTGCATCTAAATTAACAAACCTTAAAGCCTTATAAACCAGTATCCTTAGTATAATATAAATCAAGGTCAACATGCTTTCTTTTCTATCTGTTTTGCAACTCTAATAAAAACAATAAATAAACTCTGTTTTTTGTGGTCTTTTGATAGGGATGTTTTTTGTGTAACTAACAGTGTTGTAGTAATTTATGTATAATGTTTCAAATGTCCTTATCTTATATAGTTTCTGTTTATAATCAAGATAAGTATTTGAATTTTATCATTAATATAAAAGCAAACTTCAAAATAATTAAAATAAATTATATTTTTGGTTTGATGTTATTTATCTAGAAGAAAAAGCTATAAATTACATCCAAATTATGTGTATTTTAAACATATTTAATGTAGAATTTTATATAAGAATTTTCCCAAATTTATGTAAATTCTTATCATTATTACCATTATCATAATTGTTATCTTTTCATATAAATCCATTCCAAGTACATACACATTCAAACTGTTTAAAAACATTTTATCATATATTTTTTATCGAATTCTACTGGCAAAGAATTAGACGAAAAATATTTTATAACATTTGTTGTTTTAGGATAAAATAGCACATGTTATGTTGAACACATTTTATTAAAGTAAAGTATTCATTATAAAGATTTTTTTTTCAGATTTCACTCCCATTTCCAATTTAGTCGCGTCTTAAAAAAAAAAAAAAAAAAAAAAAAAAAAATGATATCCCACAGAAAGGACATTATTATAAATTATGCTTATTACCTTAAAACATTCAGTAGAATCCATCAAAATTTTCAAGTAAAAAATTTAGTTGCATTACTAATTGCAGTAATGAAAACAGAATATATTAAACAAATTTGCTAAATTAATTTAGAGCATGTTGGAAATCTAGCTGAAATTGACTCAAATCTCAAGATCAAATAAGATCATAAAATATCATAATTGAGAGAAATAATAAAATAGTAGAAAGGTCTGGGCTTGTAGAGACGATCATATTGGTCGTAGTGTAGTAGCACAGGAATCTTGAAGCAGCGCACTGCGCCGCACGCTTACAACCACTCACAGAACGCGACGGGTATTCTTACTGGAAGATGGAAAAATTGTTATACCATGGTCCGGAGTTCGACGAGAAATAATTTCTATCTATAAGGATTGAAAATATGCTTACAGCTTAAATAAAATATTCTAACATGGAGTTAATTTTGAGACGGGAAAGAAAAGTTGCTAGGCGTAAAAACATTTAGAATTTGAGAAAAATGGAGGGAAGAAAAATTATTTTAAGGTAAAATATTGTAAATTAAATACGCAAAATTTGAGTATTAAAATATGCTGTATACATACTTACACACACACACACACACAAACACACATATATATATATATATAGACCAGTACGTACGTGAGTGATTCAGTAATTCCTACCAATGATATGTTAACTATTTTTTAAAGTAATAATTATTATTCCAAAGATTTATTTGGCATGTTTTCTAGGTTTTCAAACGTAACTTAGATAAGATAACCAACCGTGCAATTTTTATTTTGTAAGAATATTTTTCTCTGATTTAAAGTCTATATTTATCACTCATGTTACACTCTATGTAAACATTTATTTTGTCTCTATTTTTAACATAAATGTATTAACAATTATTTCAAAATTTTGCTCTGATAAAGACGGATTAATAACCTATACATTCTGCTAATAACCAAAAACTACCTTTAATGGCTTACATTAAACTTACAATAAGTTTGATATATTTTTTAATGAGGACAGTATTTATGTATATATAAAAGAAAGACAGAACGAGTTTATTATTTTCTTATATACAGGGTGATTATAAAGAAACTTTGCCAACATCTGCACTTCTAGCGGCCGTTCTATTTAACCGATCAAGATGAAATTTTAAATATAGTTGTTTGAAGGTATGCGCTCGAGATTCTGTGAATGGCAATACAGTGGTGCTCACGGTTACGGTTATAGTTACAGAAACTCGAAAATTTCGAATGGCAACGCCTACTTTTTCCTGTCTCAAAATGTTCAGCGCATGCGAAAACCCTAAATAGCGTTGAAACGGTACCGATATGTCCAAAAACAAACGTGTTATGCATACACAAAGAAGAGTTCTGAAAACCGGCCAACAAAACACGATCTGTGCGCACGCAGTAACTTTGCATATGACACAGGCAAGATACCAATCACAGAACGCCGTTCGCCAGATATTCAGCGGAGGAAGCCTATAAAATACCAAGCGGGTATGCGAAGTCGTCATTCATGAACTCGCACATGCCGACGATATGACTCTTCCTGGGAAAGTTCGCGGTGAATTGATCAAACTCTATTATCTAAATGGGATGAACGCTGCGGAAGCCTTGCGTGTGTATCGCCGCAATCATCGACAACGACGTGGGCCATGTACTCTGCAAGCTGTGCGTGATTTAGTGCGCAAATTCGGAGATACAGGCTGCACCTGTGACAAACCGCGCTCCGGACGGCCAACAGTTTCTGAGGACGTTGTCATGGAAGTGCATCATACAGTGACTACAGGGCACACAGAAACTGCAAGAGGATTATCGCGCTTGTTGGATATTCCGAACACAACGGTCCGCAAGCTCTTGCGCTCAGTACTTCACATGTTTCCCTATCGATTTCAGCGCGTCCAGATGTTGCAGCCGGGTGACCCACAACAACGTCTGGACTTCGCAAATGAATTTTTATTACGATATGATGCTGATAACGACTGGCCACTTCGCATACTATGGACGGACGAGGCGCATTTCACCTTACATGGCAACATTAACACAAAGAATTGTGTGCACTGGGGAGAGACGAATCCTCACGCTGTGGCACCAGTACCATTATTTGACGCCAAAGTGACTGTGTGGTGCGGCATTACAGCTACATTTGTTCTCGGCCCGTTCTTCTTTGAGGAAACGACCCCAGCGGGTCCTGCAACATGTTCTGTAACAGGCTCTCGGTATGCAGCCATGCTGAAAAATTCTGTACTACCGGAGTTGCGTCGGCGGAATGCACTCAATGACGTTGTTTGGATGCAAGATGGTGCACCTCCACATATAGCGAGGTCAGTTAAAAGGCTCCTAGATCAGCATTTTGGTGATCGCATCATCTCACGCCATTATCCTATTCCGTGGCCTGCGCGATCCCCAGATCTGACGCCTATGGATTTCTGGTTTTGGGGATATCTCAAATCCAGAGTTTACCTGTGCAATCCGCAAACATTGTCGGGCTTGCAGGATTCTATACGGCGTGAGATTAGAAACATTCCTCGCGTCATGTTGCGTTCAGCGGTATTGTCCGTCGTCTCCCGCATGCAATGCGTAATTGCTTGTGATGGCACCCATGTGGAAAATGTTTGATGCCAATAAAGGTTTTCTTTTGTCTGATATGTGTTCTCATCATTCAGCAGTTTCTTGTCTCTGTCGAATGCATTATTGCTCGGTGCGCCTTAAAGAACGGTTTGTATGTCTATAACACGTCGGTTTTTGGACATATCGGTACCGTTTCAACGCTATTTAGGGTTTTCGCATGCGCTGAACATTTTGAGACAGGAAAAAGTAGGCGTTGCCATTCGAAATTTTCGAGTTTCTGTAACTATAACCGTAACCGTGAGCACCACTGTATTGCCATTCACAGAATCTCGAGCGCATACCTTCAAACAACTATATTTAAAATTTCATCTTGATCGGTTAAATAGAACGGGCGCTAGAAGTGCAGATGTTGGCAAAGTTTCTTTATAATCACCCTGTATATATATATATATATATATATATAGATTTATATGGAGAAAAGTTTTTTGAAATATTTATGTTGTTCTTACAGATATTGC
This sequence comes from Maratus michaelseni, assembly GCA_963931845.1. Taxonomy (NCBI): domain Eukaryota; kingdom Metazoa; phylum Arthropoda; class Arachnida; order Araneae; family Salticidae; genus Maratus; species Maratus michaelseni. The sequence continues at coordinate 158,439,346 of OZ007588.1, forward strand.
AATTTGAATTTCTGTCACGCAAGCCGTATAAAACAAGGATCATGAAACTTAAATGTTTTTCATATCTTCCGGTATCATTCTTTTTCATATTCTGCGAGATAAAAAAGAATATGACACTGGGGGCCTTAAAAGAATCCTAACGCTGTATAAAATTTTAAAAGCTACATTTTTTGTAAGCAGCAACATTTTGTTTCATGATACAAACTTTAAACTTTAAAATATTATATTGTGTGAATAGTTAAATATAAAACTTTAAAATTTATTCTAACGAAAAAAAGTTCAAATGCAGGTTGTTTAAAACATGTATATGTTACGGTAAACATGATTAATCCGGTCATTATTAATAATAACCGGATTAATCATATTGACTTTAACATATATACGATTTAATTGATGACTACACGCATTACAATGGTCCGGGTCATCTGTATTGGGTTCATTATAAGTATTTAAAACATGTTTGAAAATATTCTGCCGTTGAATATTTTTATTAATATAATTAGTGATTCTAATGGAATCAAAATAAATATGCATAATTATTTTAAGTATTTATAATTAATATAAATATTAATTTTAATTATGAAAATTAATATATATATTTTTTTAGAATTCAGAGTTGCTATATCCAGTTCTTTGTTTGATAACAAAGAAATAGAAATTACTGTCAAAATAAATTACAAAATTTGAAACATTTCAGTCATTAGGAAAGTCTACTAGTGTATATTCTGCGTATTTTAAAAAATGTGTGCATTATTTAAATTATTATAACGTTATGAATTAAAACAATACGAAGACACTGTGTAGCCTTTTGATATTTCCATTTCTTGATAAAAATACATGGTTAATTTTAAGATAGATTATACAATTAACAATTGTCAATACATCTAATATCACTACAAATTGTATCACATTAATACCTCAATCTAGTAAAACTACACCATACGTTACAATGGTAACAGTAATTTAAGTACAGTTTTATTTTTTAAACAAATAAAACACATTTGATACAAATACATTATTTAATGATCCCTGAATTAGTTTGAAGAAAAAAATTAAATGCTATCTTAGAGTGAAAGTTTACCTAACATGACAATTGAAGTTCTTAGTGGAAGAAGATGTATGAAGACGAAAATTAAGTTTCAAAGATATTATCGCGAAAGCTTTTTACTGTATACTAGCTGAGCCATCCGGCGTTCCTTGACACATCATATAAACCCTAAATATACATAAAATTAGTGTGTATAGATTTTATATTTTTAGACAGAAATATTTTTAAACAAAATTATACTTGAATAAATATAATATATTTATTCAACTTTTCATATTCATTCATTTATTTATTTTTCTTCATTCATATTTTTTCTTAATATATTTGATAAATATTTGAAATATTTATCAAATATCGATACAAACGAACCTAGAGTTGAGAGCTCTACAGCATTCGGCATACTACACTAGTCATCTTCTTTTGCAAACGAACTTTGATTTTACATCATTTTATATTATTAAAAGGAAATCATTTTAAACTGTGCCTGGGGGGGGGGTGATGTTTTTGTCAGCATACACCATGTGTGCTAAGCACGCCCGGTTTATTTTGATTATATATTTTAAAACGACAATCTTTCCAAACGAACATATTGTTGGGGAATCCACTGTTTGTGGCAACGTACACCCTCGAATTTCTTTGGTTTTATATTTCGAAACGAAACTCCATTCAAACGAAGTATGGAGGGCCCTACTGCCTTTGGCATTGTACGCCCTAAAAATTGTGTGATTTTATATTTTTAAACGGAAATCCTTCCAAACAAACTTACACTGTTCAAATTCTGTGCTGGGATGAACCAGGTTTTAATGATGCATTAGCTCAAACAATGATGAAATCTTAGTCAAACAATGATAAAAATCCTTTCAAACGAACATACATTTCGTTTCCTGATGCGTTCGAATGGATAAACATAGGTGCTAAAAATGCCCCGGTCTGTTTATGTAAACAAACCTCAAAATTGTATGATTTATATTTATTAAATGAAAATATTTCCAAAGGAACTAAAGGGACCCCCATTATAGTAATTTGCGATTAAATTTTTAATATTTAGATATATTAAATTCAATTTTGACCAAAAGTTCATGACGAAATTAATAACATAATTTCCAAAGATCACCAGCCCTCCATTTTTTAAAACACGAAATGATATCTCTCAATGCATTGTCAATCTATGTTGAAAATGTCAAGGTTTTCCCGGACATGCGCAGAAACGAATACTGCTCCAAAAATGTACTAAAGTGCAAATGAAATAGGAAACGATATCTTTAAAGGCACCGAGAAAAAAAGAACCTGGCGGCGCCGTGAAACGACTTCTAGAAAATATATTTTTTTAAATAGTAAACAAAAGTTATCGTTAAAACCAGACAAAAAAGAAGACCCGAAAAAAAAGTGGGTATTTTTGTGTTTTCTTTGTATTTTCGCGCGCAAAAAGGAAGATGACTTATAAAAGCTGGTAGAAATGCGAAAAAGATAAAAATGAACGAGAATCGACCTGCAAGAAATGATGCTTTTGAAAAGTAAATATTAATAATTTTCAAAACCAAAGATACCGCCGAAACCGGTGCTGAATAAGTAGATATTTTAAACTTATATATTTCTGCTAGGGGAGTGGAGGGGTCATTTTTATAAGGAATCTTGAAAACATTAAATTCAACAGGGAATTCAAATTCAGAAAATATTTTCTTTAAAATAGTAAATTTTATTATAATTATAATATAATAAATTTTTCGTACTGGAAGCGGATGCGACAGTTTAAAATTTCAGAAAAAAACATTAAAACTTGAAAACTAACGGGTATCTAGGTTCATTAATATATATATATATATATATATATATATATATATATATATATATATATATATATATATATATATATATATATATATATTTTAAATATTAAATATCAATATTTTTAAACGAAAAATATCGTTAGTAGCGAGAAGTTAATAAAAAGTATTCGTGTTTGTCTGTTTGTTTCTAACTCTGCCGTCGACCCGGCGTACGCCATTTCAAAATTCTTCAAAAAACTGAACGCTTGGCTTTGGTCAGCGTGAAGAACCGAGGAACGACCGCAGATGAAACAAAGTAATAATATCAGAAAGAAAGAAATAAGTATACTTATAGACCGGGAGGCGACAGCACAGACAATCACCTCATCGAGTTCACGGCTGAAATTCTAGAATTAGTTAAAACTCGATTCGCATATTAAAACGCAATCGGTCTGCCAAGTCATATCTCGGTGGAAAACACCTGAAAACCAGATTTTAGCGGTTGACTCGTAGGTTTACCATTGTGTTTTCCTGCACTCAGTTCTCCATGTTATCATACTTTTGGGTGCAGGAAAACACAATGCTAAATCTACGTGTCAACCGCTAAAATCGGGTTTTCACGTGTTTTCCACCAAGATATGACTTGGCAGACCGATTGCGTTTTAATATGCGAATCGAGTTTTAACTAATTCTAGAGTTTCAGCCGTGAACTCGATGAGGTGATTGTTTGTGCTGCCGCCTCCCGGTCTATTACATATTTCCGAAAATACAAACACGAGATAGCAATTGCGTCGACTTCGCTCCTGATCGTCAACAACTGAGGGTCTGCTTAAACCGTGCCGTATGATCTCTAACAGCCAGTGGGAAGTGCTGACGGTGAAGATCTTTTGTTAATGAAGGAAGTTTTATGGTGAGTGGCCTTTTTTCTAGAAGGACACTTACCTTTTAATAAACAGCCAAGTCGACGAATTTTACAGCAATTTGTTATAAATACGGGTACTGGACTTTTTTTTCAAAAAAAGGAGTTGGCCGTGTAATTTAGCGGTCAACTCAACGAATTTTACTGAAATTTCTTACAGTGTACTCAGACAGACAGACAGATGAATTTTTATTTTCATTTTTATGGGTTTCATTGATTTTTTTTTTTTTTTTTTTTTTTTTTTTTGGTAGCAAATGTTTAATATGTTAATAGGCGACACTAAATTTTATCAGAAAAACTTATTGACATTTAATTGCCTAACAATAATAATTAATAATAATACTTTAATTGTTAAAGTAAAAAAAAATACTAAATATTAATAAATAATGTATCAGAGATATTTATGATTAAATAAAATTGTAGTATTTCTACTTTACCGTATGCTAAATTAGTTTATAATACACCCATCTAAAATGTAAAACTCTTCTTGAGGGCATGTGAGTACATACTGTTTCACTAAGCTATTTAATTATATAATACAATTTTAAAATCTTAAAGTAACGGTATTATAGATACATTCTTACGTAATATTACTTCAATTTTCAGTACATATTTTAAATGATCTGTCATAGATTTCCGTTAAACAGTCGTATCATGGATATGCTCAATTATATGTGACGAATCAGTAATTATCTTTAAATTAATCGGACGAACTACGCTCCTAAAAAGTAGAATATGAAAATAATGAAACATTTTCTTAAAATTCTGAATTTTCCAATTATTAATTTATTTATAGATTATTATATTATTTAATTTCACTAAAATAAATATCTTAGATGATATATAACAAAAATTTAGACTGAAAAAATTTGCACAATAACGTTTTATTTTTCAAATTTCTGGAATGTTAATTATCGTAAAATTGGTATGAATGCAATAATATAAAATATATTTTTATATAATAATATATAGAAAACTTCATTTTAGCTTACTAAAAAAAAAAAAAAAATATGCTAACATTTTAACGGGACGTTTAATTTTAATTATCATGTTATCTTTAAATCTACTCTTAATACTTTAACGAGATGGAAAAAGTAAATAAATAAAAGAAAAGGAAAAAGTAATACATTTGCAAAAATTAAAACTTTTATCTTATAATCTCTAGATATTTTTCCTTTTTCAATTTTAAGTAGTCGCGAAGAAAATCTGTGTCTTAAATTGTCGTATTTAAATTATACTTTTTATCTGCGCTTCATTTGCTTTTCACATCAAAAGTTTCCGGCCTTCTTAAGAAACGGTTTATTCCTTTTCAAAATCTATTTAGTGATCAAGTACAATTAATCACCACCTTACACATTTAACTTTACTTTTGCATTTTCATACGTACAAATACAATTAATTGACTATGTGGGAAAATATAAAAATAAGTTAGTATATATGTTCATGTACTAACGACTATTATGAAAGTATTAAAATAGGGTGGGTGCACCAGTAATTGACCAGTGAAATATAAAAAGTCCTTCCGGCCTGTACCGGGAGAAAAGGATAACTTTCATATTCCCTGTTTTGTTTTCTTTTTTTCTGCTCATTTTACTCATACACCCGAAGATAAAATGCTCGAAACCCGATTATAGAGGATCCAATCCCAGTTTTCTTTAATACTGAATTTGAATGCGAATTTCAGCATGAGAGTTACAGCATAACAAAAATCAGATTGTTTCAAAATGTCAGCTACACTAGAGTTTCAAACTGCCATACCTCAGCCATTTTTAAGATAAATACAAAACAAAAAATGTTCCGGAATCCTGGTATAATACTTCACAAAAACAATTTTTTCAATGTATAATTTTGTTGTACACCTTTTTGAATTTTTAAAAATTAAAAAAAAAAATTAAGTGGTCGCCATTTTGAAACAAGATGGCTGATGAAGCTGGCCAACGAATTCGGTCGAGACCTTAATGTATCCTATACACATACTCAGTCACATTCAAATCGGTTCATAGGTGAGAGAGTTACAGCATGACAAATGTCAGATATATACATGTATATGGATTCATACATATAAATCAACGTTTGAACGGAGGGTCGTTTTGTGGCCTGCGAGTTATGATCGGTGAAAATATACCAAAATTGTTTGGAAGTGCTTTCCTTCGAACGGCTGCAATAGGTAGCTTTTTGTAATGAAAGCTACCTATAACTGCAGAAAACAGAAATCAATGCAAATGCATTCTAACTTTGGTTGTTAGAAAACATATCTAATATCCTAAAAAAAGTTTTTTTTTTTTTTTTTTTTTACAAATTATAATTTCAGTTAAAGATGTGCTTAAAGATTAACGTGGTGAAATTAGAAATATTTTTACTTTTGTATTTTTATTAGTTTGTGAATTGTTGTGTTTTAAAATGTTTTCTGATTTTTTTATCTTCCACTATAACTGTTTTTCAGCTGTAGTTATAAATATGAACAGTAATATTTTGGTTTTTACACAAAAAAAGAAGTGGTCAATTACTGGTGCAATCTCATTTTTTAACTATTACACTAATTAAACTAAATTTTAGAAAATAAAATGAGAAAATGTTTCTTGAATAGCAATCCTCATACTTCATTTAGCGTATTGTGAAGGCTACAGAAAAATGTGCCAAAAATGTTATTAGAAAAGAAAAAAAAAACTCGAAAAAATTTCCACTAAATGGTCATTTACTGGTTCCCTCACCCTCTAGATTAAACAAGTGTGGATAAATATATTTTCTAATCATAAAGAAACAATTTTGATAAAAATTTTGATAAAAATTTTGAAAAATATTTTTGCTAACCCTTAAAGACACGAAGGGCATAATGAGTGTTTCACTCAGTGAAAACAAAATAGCGAATTATAAAATATTTACATGCATAACATCTGAGTTGCATTTTCCCTTCTTGCCAAAGACCATTCCATGACCATTTAATGTTTCAAATTTTTCTGCTCCTTTCAATTATTTGATTTGTAAGTCATTACTGGTATATGGAATGCATTTGTGTTATTTATTCATTTATTCTATATTCTTTTTCAGAAATAAGATGCATGTTACTTTTATACCAACTTCTTTCGAAAGAGATAGGCGCCATTAAAGTTTAGGGTCCAAAATTTCAAATGATCATAAAAAACGGAAAAATTGGTCGATTCGTTTGCGGTTTTCGCTAAAACTATTCTTTATGTCAGTATTTTCTTAAAAATAAATTTTAAAGATAAAGTTAAAAAAATGCCGATAGAGGGCGCTTTAGACTTTGGAGTAACGAAAAACTATTTTTTACCGTTATTTTTTGTATCTGATTAAATGCTTTCAAAAGCTTAGACTTAAACTTAAATTTTGAGCTGAAAATCAGAATCGTTGGGAGTGTTTAAGTAGCACAAACTGAACTGCGTTCAGGAGTTGAAATTTGAAACACCTCCCTCCCCTGCCCCCCACTCCTGAACACAGTTCAGTTATTCCCGATCTTGGTGTCGTAGACCAGGCAGAAACAATATGAGTTGTAATTTTCCAACTGGACGAAAAATGTCCGGGCCAGGATTCGAACCTGGGATCTCTTGAAGCTGCCATTCTCTACCAACTGAGCTATCCTGGTTGAATCTGGAGATCATAATTCATCCAGATTCAATCGGGATAGCTCAGTTGGTAGGGCATGGCAATTTCAGCCAAGATATCGCAGGTTCGAGTCTTGGCCCGGACATTTTTCGTGCAGTTAAATTTAATAAAAATTACGACTCATATGATTTCTTTACCAATTTGAATAATTGTGTTAAAATTAATCCAGACAGAAACTACTACCCCCCTACACGTAAAATAAACGACAGAGTAATGACAAAATTAAATAGAAAATTTCTTCCTAACAGACATGAGCAATTTCACCGCGCAAAATAAAAAGAAACAATTTGTGTATGCGTGTAGTGCGCAATATGAACGAAGTTTGACACGTAGAAAATGGTACACGCATGATGTTCGTGAGGAATCACAAAAACTGCTCGAAAGAGTGTTCACCAGCAACGATGCAGGCCTCACACCGCCGGCGGAGGGAGTTGCGAACATTAGTGAATACCCCGGGCATCTCCCAGATATTGCCTACTACGAGGGCAATCCCGGCAACCAGGTCCTCGTCGGAGTCAACGGTAAAAAATAGTTGTTCATTACTCCAAAGTATAAAACGCCCTCTATCGGCCTTTTAAAACTTTATCTTTACTTTTTTTAAATATTTTTTTATTTAATTTTGTCATCCCTCTATCGTTTATTTTATGTGTAGCGGGTAGTAGTTTTTGCCTGGTCTACGACACCAAGATCAGGAATAACTGAACTGTGTTCAGGGGGGTTCAAATTTCAACTCCTGAACACAGTTCAGTTTACGCTACTTAACCACTCTCAAAGATTCAGATTTTTAGCTCAATATTTAAGTTTAAGCCTAAACTTTTGAAAGCATTTAATCAGATACAAAAAATAATGGTAAAAAAATAGTTGTTCGTTACTCCAAAGTCTAAAGCGCCCTCTATCGACATTTTTTAAAACTTTTTCTTTAAAATTTATTTTTAAGAAAATACTGACATAAAGAATAGTTTTAGCGAAAACCGCAAACGAATAGACCAATTTTTCCGTTTTTTATAATTATTTGAAAATTTGGACGCTAAACTTTAATGGCGCCTATCTCCTTCGGAAGACGTTTGGGATCCTTAGTTTCCTATTTAATATTGTTTGTCTTGATGTGTACTATGACCCTTAAAAGTTTTGCCCAAGAGTTTAGATTCACCCATTATATAGGAAATATTGATGAAAAAATATTAATTTATACATTGTGTTTTTTTTTAGTTTGCATTAGTTTTAATTTGTGAAACCAATCAATTTTTATATCAAATTAATGAGTTATTCGAGTAGTTCTAGTATGATCCAATCGATCTCCCAGTAATCGTTACATTTGCAGTAATTTAAAAATTCAATAAATTATCAAGTAATATTAAATATAAATCATGAAATTCAAGTAAATTACATATTTTTTCCAATATATTTTAATTTAAAATTGTTTTATCGTTGTTATTTCAGTAGTTTCTTCGAGGGGCCAAAATGACCCCTTCCCGCCGTTCCAGTATGTAAAATTTTCTCGCCTTTCTAGTGTTAAAAGGCATGCGGATACGCAGTCATTAACTTTATGTTACTATAAAACGTCCATGTTATATTAAATACAATTGGCTTATAAAAATTTCAGTTTTATTACTTTTGTATTACTTTTGGATATTGAATTAAACTTGGATAACACTAAAAGTTGTTATTTGACCTTTAAAAACCGATGGCGCATGAAGTGCACCGCCCAAGGCTTTATGTCACAATAAACCACGCGTGTCTTTAAAGTTTAATAAAAAAAAATTAATTGTTTAAAATATCAAATTTCTTAAGCTTATGGTGTATTGTAAGGGTAGACACAAGATTACAAAGCTTGAAAATCGATTAGTGAGGAATTATTTCATCACTGACTTTAAAATAACATGCATGTTCTAATACTGTTTACTTTTTAATTAATTTATAAAGCTTTTGGAAATGTTTTTGTTATCCTATCAAAATTTACATATTATCTTACTGCTGATAGAAAATTTGCAAGCTTTATGTAATCGGCCATCTTACAGTCTATATAGTATGTGTTTTAATATTTTTCTGGTGTAAATTATGTTTAAATTCGCATAGTATATGAGTGTCACCTACTGCCACTGTCTAACTGATAACGCCTAAGTCGTTCATTTCAGAAGTGCTTCGGTTAATAATTAATTCTCTTTAAATAACTAAAGAACGTATCAAAAGCGTTTCACGCAGGTTTTTGGAATTTTGAGACATTATTTCCGCATTTTGTTTCTATTTTGCCTTTTTTACAAATATTTAACACCTCTAATTACGTGTAAAAAAATGATTTATATTATATGATAAATTGACAAATATTTTTTTAGATAATTTAACACACTATAAACACACTTTCTTTTGTGTCACATATAAATATTTCCATGCCTGTAGACGCAATATTTTTATTTTCGTAAGCAAACGAAAGTCAGACAACAGTATGACATCGGATGAAAATTCCATTTGCGCAACATAGTCATAAAGTTATATGAAGGAGACGAAGCTATTTGTTGTACCGGAGGGTAAGAGAAGGAGATTATTGAAACGAAGATTTATAGCTTTGTATATCCTGTCACGATTTTCATCAAAACTAAACCTGACTTTAAAATAAAATATTCTTCCTGATTTGAAATGACTTACGATGTAAGTCTAGAAAAAACAAAACAAAACAAAATGTAAAATTTGTTATTTAAATGGAGATAACACATTTAATGCTTTTTTTTGCGGCGGAGGGGGACAGGAGTAAAGTAAGAGACAAATTTCAGTAAAAAAAAAATCTTACTCAATATATTCTTTTGAATTTTGGATGCAACTTTGCTGTGATAACATTTAGTATTACATGAAACTAACAATATACAACATATTTAAATGAATTTATTTTCAGAAAAAATAAATCAACTTTACAGAAATTTACATTATATTTAACTTTAGTGTGTGTTTTTTAAATATAAATTAATAAAACTAAGTTGTAAATTTTGCACAGTTTTAAAAGTAGATTTCGTTTTAAATATCGAAAGAAACATTGGAGAAAATTCTTAAAAGTAAAATTTTCTTAATAATGTTATGACTTATTTTCCTTTTTTTCGAATTGATTTGACATTTATACAGGATATAAAAAAATATTTCTAAGAAAAAGCAATATGTTTAGGTAATGTGTCAAATTGTTGTAACTTGCTTCACACGAAACAGTTAAGTTCTGAAATTCTATTGTCATTTTATATATGAAACAAGAAAATTTCAGAAGAAAAATCAGAAGAAAATTTAATAAAGTTATTTGTGAAAGATTTTTTTGTTTTCTATTAGAAAAGTAAATTCGAAGCAAATATTGGTCTTTTCAGATACTCCTAGACTCTCAATGAATCAAAAATTTCCCAGGTTTTTCTTCAAGCTTGCATATTTACTTTGTATTGGAAATTTTCTTGAAAAACATTCCACGGATATTTTTAAAAGAGAAGAAGTACTTAACAAATTACATAGGTACAAAGGTCTCATCTTTCATTAGAAAATGTAAATTTGTCATTCCGTACAAAGAGAATTGTGTTCACCAAATGTTTTTTTTTTGTTCATTTGTTAATAAAAGTTTTTTAAATGATAAATAATGTTAAACTTAAAATGAAAAAAAAAACTGAAACATGATACATGATACATTGAAAAGTATGAAACAATACTACATCATATCGTAATATTCATTAATGTTGAAGAGTACTATTATGTTAAAAAAAATAATAATAATAAAAATAAACTCATTAGTTTATTTTAGTCTCTTACTCTTAGAGACTGCATTATATCGCAATAATCAATAATATTGAAGAGTGTTAGAGTATAAAATAAAATAATAACAATAAACTGTTCAGTTTATTTCAGACTCTAAAGATTTAGACTGTTTGTCAAATTATTGAATATTGACACCAACAAGAGAAAAAAAGGTCGAATGTTACGAAAATTGGAAAAAATAGTCGGTGTAAAAAATGTATGCAAATAACAAACCATTTGAACTCTTCATCTGAATAAGCGATGTGTTGGAAAGACTAATGTGGGATGAAAAGTGAAAGAATGTTTTTCCTTACCCTCTTTCTGTCCTGAAAAAAGGGCAACATTGTAATGCTGTTTTCTCTGTATTTTGTTTTAATTTATGAAAAAAATATGATCACTCCAAAATTATATAAAAAATGCAATTATATATATATATATATATATATATATATATATATATGAATATAATCCTTGAGAGTATTAATCATTACTCAATGTATTAAAACTGAATTATATCCGTAGAATTATATTGATTTAAATAATGATTGTATTGCTGTGAACAGTATTAAATTCAGGCATTTCTCTCAGGGGGGGATTTCTGTGGCTTCGGAGGGTACATTATAGTGTTCCGGGGGGAAATTGCACTTAATATAATATAAGTATAATGCGCTTAATATATAAAAGTATAAAATCTAAAATCTTCCGGGAGGTGGACATTTGAATGCTCCGTGGGGAATGTCCCCTCCGGTCCACCCGTGTCAGTGAGAGGGTTAAGAAATCAATTTCACAAAAATTGTGCTTTAATTGCAAGATGCACTGTGCAAGTGTCAGTCATTGCAATATCTCTTCAATGCAAAGGTTCGCACTCTCACAAAATTGCTTTTTCATTAATATGAAATGTTGAATACATTTCAGTATTCTTAATTGCAAAGACTGTCAAATTAATGTCAAATACGGATTATATCATAAAGTACAAACCATGTGATTAAATTGTACGACATTCTGCACATTTTCTCGATTACAATGTCAGCTGTATTGAATTGCAGTTGTTTTTATTGATATCTCGCCATTTTGAACACTTTCCAACATATTCGAAAAGTTTTTATGACTTCCGTTTGTCTTGCCGTCTGCTTTGCTGTCTCTCTGGCCGTCTGTACTTACTCTTGGCTATATCTATAAGAATATTACTTTAGATAATGTCCTCAGATTGTCATGTAACAGATATATGTTGTGGAGGTTTACAATAGAATGACTGCTATTTATAATAAACAATTTCAGATATGCAATTTTTTTTTATATGAACTAATAATTTCGTTTTTATTTGTAAAATAGTGATACTACTGCTTTGTGTAAGCTTCAATTCAAAATATATAGTTTGCTTTCCTAAGGCGGGTTAAAAAAAATTAAAAAAATTAATAGCGTTTTTGGTTTAAAGTTTTACAAAATATCAAATTTAATAAATAAAACCATTTAATAAATAAAACTCATCCTCCGTATTATACAAGAAATTTAAAAACAGGCGGAAATTAATTTTAGTGTGTGATGTAATTGGTAAAATTTTATTTTGTCTAAAAAAGCAAATAACCTTAAGTCCATGAAATGTTTTATAAATATTCTAATATAAAAATACTAATTGATTGAATATAAATAAGAATAGATGTAAAGAGTATTATGCAGCTAATATAAAATTTCATACTAAATTAACATTACTATACAGCAAGAGTTAAAGAACATTTCATGCCTTTTGAAATATATTTTTTTTCAGTTGAAATTTGCATTTAAACTGCAAAATACTGGAACAAATATTCGTAATTTGTTTAACAATGATTTAAATATATATATTATATATCTATTTAATTTTCAAAAAAAAAAATACTTGGTTGAATTGGTTGATTTTACATGAATATAATAATATTTTCAGATTTCTAGTTTTCACAAGCGTTTATATTTTTGATCGATATGATCAAAAGCATTAGGAATTGTTCTTGTGTTATTATTCGTGAAACTCGAATTCTTAGTAGTATTAATCGGCAAGTAATACAGATTATCAACATAATATGAAATAATAATATTGTGTAAAATTTATTACTATTCATTTTTACCATTATTCGTGGAGGATGCAGTTGTATTTAACTTATATCTCTTTACTTATCTTTATCATCATCATACTTGAGACTCTAGTTTTTGTCCACACAATCTATTTGAAAAAATAGTTTCTAATTTTTTGTTATCTGAATGCGATTGAAAACAATCTATCTATTCTAAAAAAAAAAAAAAAAAAAAAAAAAAAAAAAAAAAAACGCCTAACTAAGTAGTAGTAACTCTTCCACGCCGGTTTTGAATATCTTATATCATTTCTAGTTCTCCAACTTATACTGAAATACATATTGGATATAAAAATATGGAAACTGGTAGTTCAATAGAGAAATATCTGATAAACATGCAGAAGCTGACAGTTTTTAAATCAAAGAAGTATGATAAGTACTATTTTATGTTTAAATCAATATAGTTCACTCCCGTAAGGCATGGTGACGTCACGGCGACGTCACTGTGAAGTCACACTGTGACTTTGTGACCGTCGTCGTGACGTCATGTGACGTCGATGTGAAGTCACTGTGACGTAAATGCGAGGTCGTTATGGCCGTTTTCAAGGCTTTCTGTGACCTCACAATGTGACTACTTTGTGAAGTCACCGTGCGACTTCAATGTGAAAAATGTGACGAATATGCATCGGATAGGGTGACCAGATTTTACCCGAATCCTATACGGATTGTTCGGATCAAAATTTTTTTATGTTTCAAGTTTGTGACGTTTGTGACGACACTGCACCGGGTCGGGTGACCAGATTTTACCCGAATCCAATCCAGAAACTTCGGATCGATCTTTTTGGATTTGTTTGGCTACAGAATAGATTTAGATTAGTTGTCGTGTGACCTGATTTTCGTGAACCCGATCTGACCCGAGTCGGGTATAATGTTTTTACTGTAAGTCTTGTTTGGAATAGAATCTTGCATAAGACCGAGTAACCAGATTTTATCAGAAATTGTGTTACGATACAATTTCTGATGTCGGCTCGGATCTAGAGTCATACACGAATCCGGTTATATACTTCTTGAACATGTTGAATGTCAACTTGAACATGAATGATGGTTGACTGAAACTATATTTTGATTCAACCCGTATTCTTATCCTAACCCAACAACAACAACAACAACAACAAAAAATCTGTAAGCCCACAACCCGACCGAACCTGATAAATGATTTCGCATAGATTCGGATAACAAGATTTCACCAAATACGGATAAGATCTACGATAAGGATTGGATCGGCAATCATTTTTATTGATGCAACTCGTATTCAAATTAAAACTTTGCATCTGTTTGAGAAACCGGTTAACACGAAACTTTCTGACACATTTATGAACAAACTTTTAAACGTATGGCACTTGCATGCCTGATTATTAAAGCTATTTGGAATGAATAGCGTTTTCCATTTTTAGATAAATGTAATACTTAAGATCAATGTCGGTCACGTTTTACCCGTTTCTGACGCTGCGCGTCGGAAATTTGTTTCAAAACATCGACTTTGATAGTGTTTTCTGAAACATCATCTGCCGTTACCAAAAAATGGATAACGCCATTCGATTATATATAGGGTAGATGTGCCAGTAATGGACACCCTTAAGGAATTTCTTTAACAATTATTTTTTAATTAATAGTTATAATTGTTATATTCAACATTTTTGAATATTATATTACTCTACCAACAATATTTAACCATGCTCATAGTCACATTTCCCAATGTGAATCTAAATTTAATTGTAAATAACAGAAATAAATCAAAACACCCTAAACTCCAGTAATGGACACCTCACAAAAAGTAATAGATAAATGATATTATGATTGCATTTAAAACTAGTGCTCGCGATTATACGTTTATATACGTTTAAACGTATACGTAGTCAAGCCTTTTTTCCATATGATTTCTATTAAAAATCGTTACTGGTTACAATACGTTTTATACGTATTATACGTATAATCGCGAGCACTATTTAAAACTAGAATTTAAAGATAGCATATTAATGAAATAAATAAAGCTGAATTTTTATTGGTTATTTTTTTATAAACCAAAAACATTGAAGGTGTCCCATTACTGGAAGGCGGTCCATTACTGGCACATCTACCCTTTTCTGAATAAGAACACCTGCCAATTTCATGTATTTCCGAATAAAAATGAATTCAGAAATATGCCAGAAATTAGCTATTTTGGATTTGAGAACAACTTTAAAGAAATTATATGTATACATTTTCAAATAAACATTCTGAAAAATTTATATTAGGAATCAATTTAAATAATAGATATACCTATTGTGCGATATTATTAAATAATAAACATTGTATCAAGCAGTAAAACAGTTTTCGTTGTAAATGAAATATAGAACTTAAGATCATAAATGCCAAAAAAATATATATATTTTTTTCTTTACAAATTATTTTATTTATAGTTTTTGATAGAATACTAAATGCAGAACTTAAATATCAATTTTTACAGTAAAAACATTCGATAACACAGCTGGAAAAATTACCTTAACTAAACAGTTATTTTATTGTTTCATCAATATTTATTATTTTTGTGCATCTAACATTGACATATCTCGACAAATAAATTATTCAATGCATTAAAATGTCACATTTTTTTTTCAAATATACCGGAAAATTATTTCTGGAAACCTACACTAGCAACGAAATTATTAAATTGCAAATCAAATATTAATAGTTTTAAAAATTGCAATGTTTTTAATTATAATGAATAACTATGAAAATTGAACTAAGAAACGCAAAACATTAAATAAATGCCTCCTTTTACATAACACTTTACATTTAGAATACATATTGTTAGTAAATTCTTTAAGCTTTTTTCCAAATAGTCTATTTAAAAAAATTTAAAACATTAAAGATAAAATTTAATACAAGTGATTTTTTAAAAGAAAATTTAAACATCTTAATTTTTAAATAATGCAATATTAAATGTACTAGTACTAAACATGCACTATTAACAAAACTGCGAAGACATTAAAAGTTACCTGCTGATCTATAGGTAAAGGTGTTATTGTTGAATGCTCCTTATCTGCTTCCCTTTCATTGAAAAATTAGACTACATCCACTACAATAATTTTCAAATTATTCCAGCAGAGAGGTGTGTTCATAGATCTGAGAAATCAAATATCACTCAGGCCTTATGAATGCACCCGGCTAGACACAGGGAGATGTTAAAATGGATGGTTTACTTTAAAATGGAGATTGTTCACTTTAGAACGTTAATTTACTTACACAGTATAAATCTACAAACTTCAAAGAACCCAACACACGCTAATCCTAGCTTCGAATGAGAAAAAGTCGTCTGCCTTCAATATGCGCGCGCAGTATTGTTTAAACACAACAAAATAACAGCTAGCAGATGTTTCCAACTTTACCGCAAATGATATAGGAAGAAAATAATTTAAATAAAGACATTTCAAAACCTTTATAATTTGTATGGCTGAAAAATGAACTTCTAATGATGCTATAATATTCTTTTTTTATATGAGAGATTTTTGTTTTCTTAGAAATAAGCTGTGAAAATTTACATTTTTATATATTTTTTAATCCATTGCATTTGCTTTAGACGTCAAAAGTAAAGATAAATTTTAAATAATAATTGATTTAATAGGCTTTATAAAGTAATTTCGATATAAATTTAAATTGCAATCAAATTTCCTAAGTACAAATTTTTTATTTTTTACACTCTATCGAAAAGAGCAATATATTTAATAGAGGTGACATCTTACTAAGCACTGGCCAGTTTTGGATAAATTTCTGTAGGAATGACATATACTTTATATCATGTTTTTAATTCATTTTTGCTCGGAAATACACGAAATTGGCTCGTGTTTTGTTCAGAAACTATGTTATTGAAAAACCTTTTCCATTTTTTATTAAAAGCAGAAGATCTTTCAGAAAAGAATGTCAAAGGCGGCGTTTTGATTTGAATATCCGACGTGACAGAAAAAGACAGGAGAAAAACTGGTCGTCACGTGACACGAATTGCTTATAACTTGATAAATAACTAAATTTCTATTTAAGGATTTTTACCTGTGTATTATATAGTATATTTTGTTAAATTTCATGAAAATGGTAATGAAAATTGTAAAAAATTATCTGCCTCATATATGTAGACAGATATTTATTTATTATTTTATTTTGGAAATACTCAATATATTTAAATAGTGTGTGACAATATTTTTATTAATGATTTAGGTACATGACATAATTCAAATCTATATTTTATGAGTTTTTTTTTTCCAAATTCACTCTCCGATCACACCGTGAAGTCACAGAGTGTTGGCATTTTGGTCATAGGTTTTACGTGACTTATGTGACTTGCAGTGACGTCATTGCAACGTCACAAAAATTTCTAAAGCTGTCAAAAAGTAATTTTCTTTATGTTATAAGATGTTCTAAAGTTTATTTTAAGTTTTCTTTAGATCTCCAAGACGTTCACATTTTGGTCACAGTGTGACGTTACAAAGTGGTTGCATTTTGGTCACAGATGTGACGTGACGTACGTGACTCACATTGACGTCACAATGACGTCACTGTGACTGTGCATGCTATGCGGGCTTAGTTAAGCTTTATACGATGTTTTATAAAAAATGTCCATAGCTGTTTAACTATATTTTGTAGGCACATACTTGATTAGATTGTAGCGTAAAGTGTCTAATCATTTTTCAAATTTTCTTTTTTTCGTTCTTTTAATTCAAAATTTCACTATCCGAATAGAAAACTTATTCATAATTTGAAATTGCCGTGTTTATTTTGAGTGGCCACATTTTCAAAGGCTCGAAAATGCTACACGAAACTAATACTATCACAAAACAATGTATTTTCAATTGAAATATATATTTTCTCGTTAAATATACGGAAAAAATATACGAATAAGAATTCTTACAGATTTTGGTGATTTTAAAGTATCTTGTAGGGGTCATAACCCTAACTATTCAGGTCAAAAGTTTTCTTCAAATGGGCGTTAGTTTTCGAGAAATTTTGGGTTAAAGTTCAGCATGCGTTTCAAATACCCATTATTTCCTCTGTCCGAACAAGATCTCCGTGGCGCAGAGCTAGCATTCGCGCTTCGAGTCCCGGAAGTGATGGTTCTGTCCTATCATGTGTATTTTACCCTTTTTTAATAATCTTTATATATTTGACGCGTTAAAAATTTTATGCAGAATTATGAGTTCTGCATCTTTGAACTTTTTGATACTTTCCTAATAAATTCCATTTATATTTTTGAAAATTTATATTTTTGAAATTTTTGTGAAAATTTATATTTTTTGCACAATTTTTAATCTAATATTTCTGTTGACGAAATTCCAAACTAATTTATGTCTTGGTATCTCGTCTTTTTAAAACGATTATTGTTTACATTTATGTATATATTTATTTATTTATATATCATATTTATAATAATGCATATTTTTTTATTTGCATTTTCTATTTTAAAAAAATAAAAAAATAATATATTTTTTTTAATATTAGATTCGTTCTAAATATATTGCAATATATTAACTGGTGAAATACTAAAATATTTATCGACATCGACATTTTTAGTTTATGAAATGTGGAATTAACTGTGTGATACATATCGTAAAAACATTCAAAACAAACTATCGCGTTAAAAATCACCATTAAATAATTTCTTTACTTAAATTGTTCTAACAATATTGGAAGAATGGATAAATTAACAGATTACATATGCTTTAAATACTTAAATTGTGATAAATACATCAAAAATGTATTAAAAGTTGAAAAGTAATTACTCAAACGTGGTAATTATCTGCAAAGGAAGCTAAACGAAATGAATAAAAAGAAAATTTTATTTATTCTGATATTACTGTAAAAGTAATTGCAGACAATTATTTTTCAGTTATTTTTTATAGGTATTCTAATTTACAGATGAATTTTCATTTCTAGTTGAATTTTTCTGTATGGCATCTACTTGTTAGAAAGAAAAAAAAATAATAGTAACATATTTTTAATTTGTGCAAATCAAAAACGATACTGAGTTTGAACTTTGCAGTTAAATGTATTTAGATTACATAACAAAATTATATAACTGGTTAAAACTTGCATATAAGCGTTACGGCTTTCATATTTTATTATTCCTTTCAAGATATACTATTGGAATTACCTAATCATACATACAATTAGAAGATTTGAGATGAAAAATATTTTGTATTATTTATAAAAAATTATATATTTTCATTTAAAATTCCATAAAGTTAAAAAAAAAAAGGTATTATTTCAGAAAGGTTATTAAAATATAAAAAGTAAATAATAAATTTTAAACAAAATCTAGACATAAATTCGTTTGGAATTTCGTCAATAGAAACATTAATTGCAAAATTGCAAAAAAAGATAAAATAAAATAAAATAAAAAATAAATAAAATAAATAAGTACATTTTTACGAAAATGTAAATGGAATTTATAAACAAAATATCAAAAAAGTTGAAAGATGCAGAATTCCTAATTCTGGATAAAACTTGTAACACGTCAAACATACAAAATTCATTAAAAAAAAACACATGGCAGGACAGAACCATCACCTCCCGGATTCGAAGTGCGCACGCTAGCTTTGCGCCACGGACACCTTGTTAAGACAGTCAAACTAATTGGTATTCGAAACACATGCTGAACTTTAACTCGAAATTTCTCGAAAACTAAGTTCCTGAAACCTTTTACCTAAATAATTAGGGGTATGATTTTACAATATACTTTAAAATCATCAAAATCTGTGTGCATCATGTTTGGTGGTCCCATTGTCAGTACAATCTAGTATATTGCTGTTAGAAATCTACTTAAAATATGTAAGTGTCATTCCTTTTATTTGTAAAACTATCAATGTGGAAATAAAACTATATAATTATTTGGAGGATATATTTCGATACAAATGTGAAACAAATTTTCATCTGCTAAAAAGTGGTTACATTTCTATCTTTTAACATGTTTCTCTCTACATCTATGTGTATTTCTATTTGTAAGATTATGTTTTTGGATCTATGTGTGTATATTAATAAATATAAACTACAGATACATAAGGGTTTTATAAAGTGTTTGAACAACATAAGAGGGTTGATAGTATCTATAAATAAACCAATTTATTACAGGAAACGAGGGTGGTGATCCATGTATTCGTCAAAAGTCTCTACGATATCAAATTCCAATTAAATCGAATTTTTGTAAAAATTTACATTTCATAATAAAATTGTATTAATATTTTCATATAGACGTATTTTGCTTTTTGTCGACACAGAGGGAAGTGATGTAAATGTCCATCATTAGAGTATAAACTATACTGTGCCTGATGTGCAATAATGCATAATGTAGTTGACAGTACATACGGTGCCATTGACCGAGCTGTGGGTCACTTCATGCACATCTCCTGACGTCATATTATTACACATAAAACAAATATTTTCTGTAGAAAGTTTCTTTGAAATATCTTTGTTATTGTTGGTTTAATTTGGAGTAAAACATCCTCTATATTTTATGCAACGAGTAAATTGTGATCCCAGTCTAGTCTCCTATTCAAAATTTGTAAGTGTTGATGGGTATTTGTTTCTCTTTTTTTTTTAAATCCCTTTTACGAAATTCCTGTTAATAGGTCCAACTCTGCAATGCGCAAATAAATTTCAAAAAGTAATATACATAGCATTTAGTAATTAAATGCACGTTGAAATGTCTATCACAGAAATGTATATGCACATTTTTATGGCCTTTACCAATGATCGTTTTTAAAAATCTTTAGAATACATATCAATAAATATAGCAATTTCCCTGTTTACGTTCTGTACAATCAACGCCCTAAAGTACGTATTTTAAATATGAAAGCAATTGATAGAATGCATAATGCACCGGTAACAAATAATGCTTTTTTTTTGTTTTTAAACTCATTACTTCATTTGCAAATGTATTTTCATATCACGTTTTAAGCTAGAGATAATATAAAGTTGGCAAAACATATTTTATGGCAAAAAAAAATCTTCGTTTCTTTGTCATAGATAAATTGCATTCATTATCCGATTTGGTCTTATGTTACATGCAAGGGATTTAAACGGACGAAAAGGGATTAAACTGCATTTCTGTTAGAAGGGGGTTGACGATATCTATCATGCTTCCCTTTTGCACTTTTGGTGCCTAGTTTTTATAAACATATGTTGCATATTGAAACAGTTTTCGCAGTAATGAAAGTTGTGATATAAGTAGTAGTATTTAGTTGAGAAATAAATAAATTATTTTTCTTTAACAAAATGAGTAAATATTTTACGTTGTATTTAGTTTTGTTTCCATTTATTTGTCTTGAAATACTCTTTTAGAGAACTAAAATGAACATCTTACGATGTATTAAATTTAACATGCTTAAAGTGTAGATAGCGTTCCACTCGCCTCGTTCACATACGACGGGGATACAAAATATATCTTTTACTACCTACTGCTAATACAAATACTTATAAACATTTGTAATTTAATATAGAGGGTGAATATATCGTCCATAACATGTCATCATATCGAATGCGAAAAATGCATTTTTCATTACTTTTAAAAATTGGCCAATTGTCACCAGTAAATTTTATTGGAATTCTTTGCCTAGTATGGGTACTAATAAAATATCTGCGAACAACAGGTCTGCCAGTTTCGACTTCTTATTTTTTGAGAGATGTCGAATTCATACCAGAAAATTTCAGAGAAATAGTTTTACTGCAAGTAATCACGAAATATCTGTCATTAAATAAAGCAAATATTTCTGTTTGAATTTTCTAGTATCAATTAGGAATTTCTGAATAAAAAATGTGACCAAACTCGCCACCCCCCAGAAGTATACTATTAAAATTTAGCGGTGACTATCGGCCAATTTTTAAAAGTAATGACAAATGCATTTTTTCACATTCGACAGTTTGACATGGTAGCGACGATATATATCTAAAATAAAATATTTTAAGACACAAATAAAATTATTTACAAATACATTTTTTCTCCTTGGTGCAATAAAACGTTCGGTTTTGATCCCATATTTCTTAAATTCAAGAGATGCAACACGTTTACATGAATTTTAGAAATTACTCAAACATTATTTCAAAAATATTTTACATCTATTAAATGGATTATTTAAATTAAAACATAGATTATTTAAATGGATTCGAAAGAATATATATATATATATATATATTTGCATTTTGCATTACAAGTGACTTTTTTGTTTACGACAATTTTTTTTTTACATGTTGTTATTTTACAATGAAATGCTAACTTCAAAATTACAGTAAATATTCCTTATTGTAAGACAACATTTTTAATTTATTTTGCATAATGCAAAACAATAACGATTCCATGCATATATTTTTAACGTAGCATAAAAAGTATATAATCACATTAAAAGCAAATATATATTTTTCCTACTGGGATATTCGTAAGTATAAAACAAAACTTTCAGCAATTACTCTTTTTTTTTCACCAGTAGTATTCAATAGAAATGCTATTCTTATTTAATCTCAGAATTTCTAAGAATTAAAGACTTTCTAATCTAAGCAAAAGAAGATAAAACATATGAGTTTATAAATCACAAGAATATTTTGGACTGAAAAAAAAGTTCCTCTGCAGGTGCATATGGAGCATAAATTCAACAACAATACTTTTCTTAAAGATAGACATAAAATGTCTCTTTTTGATGTGATAACGTGTTATCTTTTCTTTCACTGCTTTAATTATACTCCGTACTTTTTAATGTCGATGTAATAAACCGATTTGCATATTTTATACTAATTTTGAAACATAATTTTTTATTGTGTCGAAACAGTTAAGCATGAAAAAATATTAGAAAACCTTAAAATATAGATACAATAATAATTTATTAAATGTTGTTTTTAATAATCGATTTTTTTATGGCTATTAGAGATTTATTTAACAAAATAACTTAAATGTATAGCTGATCTAATATATTTCTTTTGAAATAAATCTTTCATCCCAAAAATCTATCTCAAATGCAGAATTTATAGTTCTTCTTTGTTAAGTAAACAATACTCAGACAAAAATATATTTTTTATTTCTCAAAATATTTTATTTTCTTCTATTATAAAAGTAAATTAAAAGCCAAATTTTTATTTGAGATAATCTTCGACTCTCAATACACACCCACACACAAAAAAAAAAAATCAATATTTACTTTGCATTTGAATTTCGACTTGAAAATATCCCATTGAAATGTGAAAATGGAATAAATATTTAACTAATGACATATGTAACAGAGCCTCATTTTTCTGTAGAAAATACAATTTTACTTATTTTTATAAAAAAATGAGTGCTGCTCATAATGTCAAATTCACTTTTTGTAAATATAAATATTTAAGAGCAAAAATATGAATTTAAAAATA
The DNA here is from genome assembly GCA_963931845.1 of Maratus michaelseni. NCBI lineage: Eukaryota > Metazoa > Arthropoda > Arachnida > Araneae > Salticidae > Maratus > Maratus michaelseni. The sequence goes on from OZ007588.1 coordinate 158,462,920, forward strand.
ATAGTAATGATAAATTTTTGTATAATCAAAACTATATTAAGGTTGAATTCAACATAATTTTTTATACTTATTATATTAAACTCAATGGCACACAATAACAATTGTACACAAAAAACAAACAAACATATTTTATAACCCATCTTTCTGCGTAAAACCGAGAATGATTTATCAAAATAAATTTTTCCAAACTCTTACGCGAATATCGACAATTATAATTTTTTAATTGCACTAAATATTTTAAAACAGAATTTGTAATATAATAGGGTGCCTATAAATTTTCATTTAGCTGCGATAAAACTTTATCGTTTTTTTTTACTACTATAATTACACTACGTGTTTTTTAATGTCCCTATAATAAACTAATTTGTATATTTTATACTAATTTTGGAATATACTTTTTTTCATGGAAAATGTTCAGTGTTAAAAAGGATTAAGATACCTTAAAAAAGAGCTGCAAGAATAATTTATTAACTGTTGTTTTTAATAAACGACTTATAATTTTAATTTTTGCGGCTATCTATATATATTTTTTAAAAATAAGGTAACTGTATAGTTTTTATTTAATATATCTGTTCCGAAAGAAATCTTTCATGCAAAAATCTGTCTCAAGTGCAGAATTGATAGTTCTTATATGTTAAGTAAACAATACTCAGACGAAAAGTTAAAATTAAATTTATCAAAATATTTTATTTTTTTCTGTTATAAAAGTTATATTAAAAACAAATATGTGTTTTCTGAGATATTCTTCGACTACTAATAAATAAATATATAAATAAATCTCTATTTACTTTGCATTTGAATTTCGACTTGAAAATATCCTATTGAAATGTTAAAATGGAATAAATATTTAACTAATCAAATAGGTAACAGAGCCTTATTTTTCTGTATGAAAAACAATTTTGCTTTTAAATAAAAATATAGTACTGCTCATAATGCAAATTATTATTACTTATATAATTTAAATAAATAAGAGCAAAAATATGAATTAAAAAAATAATAATGATGATAACATTTTGTAAGAGCCAAACTATATTATGTTTGAATTCAACGTAATATTTTATATTTTTATTAAACGGAATGACACACACTAACAATTGCACACAAAAAATAAACAAACATGTTTTTATAACACATCTTTTCGCATAAAACCGAGATTAATTTAGTATAATCATTTATTCTGAAATCGTACATGGATATCGGCAATTATAATTTTTTAAATTATATCTAATATTTTAAAACATAATTTATAATACAATAGGGCACCTATAAATTTTCATTTAGCTGCGATAAAATGTTATCCTTTCATTTACTACTATAATTACACTACGTAATTTTTAATGTCGATATAATATACTATTTTGCAAATTTTATACGAATTTTTAAACATAAATTTCTGTTTTATCCAAACAGTTCAACATTAAAAAAGATCAAAATGATTTAATAAAAGAACTGCAAGAATAACTTATTAAACGCTGTCTGTAATAATCGATTTATAATTTCAATTTATGCATCTATCCGAGATTTAGTTTTAAAAAATGTAAACGTAGAGTTTATCTAATATCTCTATTTCGAAAGAAACTTCCCATGCACAAAATATGTCTCAAATGCAGAATTTATAGTTGTTATAAATGTTAAGTAAAAATTAGTCAGAGGGAAAGTTATTTTTTATTTCCCAAAATATGTTCTTTTCTTCCATTATAAAAGTAAATTAAAAGCAAATATATGTTTTCCAAGATAATCTTACACTCTCAATACAAAAAACCTATATTTAGTTTGCATTTGAATTTCGAATTGAGAATGTTCCATAGAAATGTTAAAATGGAATATATATATTTAACTAATCACATAGGTAAAACAGCTTAATTTTTCTGTAAATACGATATACGATTTTGATTTTTGTTTATAAAATACAAGCAGAAATACCCGGCGTTGTCCGATATTTGAACAATGTTTGTGTAGAAAAAGATATTTGTGTAGAACTTCACAATATTATAATATGCCATTATTTCCATAATCGGATTTTTATCATGACTCAATACGTTTCTCAAACTCATAATATGATGGTGAATAATGATGGTGAATAAAACGATTCACCATCAATTTCATTAATGGTGAATATTAATTGACGTTAAATTCACCTGCTGCACATATCTACTTGCTTTTGCTATTACTCATATCTACACTTTCTTTGCATGATTCTCAAACATTTGAAAAATACTGCAAAACTTTCAATATAAAATCATATTAATTTCCTTTTTAATTCTCTAAAGAAGTCATATTAACCTGTTTACTGTACGTACACATGCTCATACTCCTTGTATTATTGAGAAATGCTTGAAAATTTCCGTTATGCTACAAATATGACGTCATATTCCTCATTTTTAGGGTTTCGTTCATCTCACGAAACCCTCCCACGAAACCTTCCGCTCCGTTTTCTGTCTGTCACAGAGCCATTCTCAAAAACTATATAACTTACAGAGTTGAAACTTTGCGTATATAGCAGAATATCAGCTATGAATGGCTCAAAATATTAAAATTTGAAAAAAATTCGTATTATTTTAATAAATAGAGATAAAAAAACAAATTTCTAACAGCCTTTTCCTATTAAATTTAAACATTTTTCGTTATAGCAGATGCCAAAAGTAAAAAATCCACGATAAAATTCTTTCCACAATAATTAATTTTCTATCAGACGATTTCCACGTGAAAAATGAAAATGAAATAAAAAGTTTCACCAATTGAAAAAAAGATAAATATGAAATAAAATTGATTGACGTCATAGGGGTAATAAAACGGAAAATGTTTTCTCAATAATACAAGGAGTATGAATATTACACAATGTAGATTAATATCACGTCATTAGAGAATTAAAAAGAAAATCTGACGTCATACTGGAAGTTTAACGAATTTTTCAGATGTTTGAGAATAATACAAAGCGGGTCTCAATATGAGTAATAGAGAATATTAAATATATGAGTTTGAGAAGCATATTGAATCGTGATAAAAATCCGATTATGGAAATATTCGCATATTTTAACATTTTGAAGGTGTACAATTTGTTTAATTTTGAAATTATTTTTTTAAACATCGCATTTAGTCCGCATGGCGGATATTATTATGACAAAATATAATAGCGGACTTCACCCACGGCTAGTTTAGATATTCGAAAAAAACGAAAAAATAGACCGGTAAATTTTTACTTTATAAAAAACATCACTTTTTTTTTTTTTTTTTTTTTTTTTTTTTTTTGCTAAATGAAATTTATTTGCATTTATTAAAGAAATGATAAAGTGTTTTGAAAGGAATATTAATCGAAACCCTTTGAGCAATCTTCATTCACACTTACCCACTTGTTTAATTTGTTGAAACTTTTTATTTCATTTTCATTTTTCACGTGGAAATCTTTCAATAAAAAATAAATTGTTGTAGAAAGAAGTTTATTGTGGATTTTTAATTGTTGGCAACTGTTATAATGAAAAATGTTTAAATTTGATAGGAAATGGCTGTTAGATTTTTGGTTTGTTATTAATTAAAAATTAACTATATATTATTTTTATCCCGGATTACTTTAGTTGCCTCGGTTGTGTTTTAAAACACCTATACGTAACATTACACAACTCTTGTTTTTAAACTGCTGATTTGTATGATTTTCAGAAAGACGAACTTTCATTTTTATACATTAGAAAGCACTGCTCATAATGTCAAATTCATTTTTTTCATTTTTAAATTTAAATATTTAACACAAAAACTATGGTTTTTAAAAATAAAAATAGCAATGAATTATTTTATTTACATGATGCAATATATATGTATAACATATATAATATATATAATAAAATATATTATATGTCTTTGTATCTATTTTTAGATGTATGATACAGGGATAGAAATAATAATTCTTTATATAGTATTAATTGGGCTTATTGATTGAATTACAGCTGCGTTTAAATACTTCTTATATAAATAAAAACATTGTTACGTTATAGAAAAGCATTTTGATGATGAGATCACATTTTTAAATTGGCAATTATAAATTGCTATAATAAGAGCCTACACTAATCATGCGAAGAAACCTGAATGCTAATGTTAACTGGTTCCGAAAGTGAAAGTAATTTTATAAACAAATTTTTAAATCAAAATCGAAAAAGTAAAAACTAGCCAGCTTAGGGATCTACCTCAGCTATCCTAATAAAAAAAAAACATTTAAAAATATTAAAATGCAAGCAAGAAATTTAAAAAGAACGCTCTGTAGGATTAACATAATCTTTCAAGTTTCTTAAAATGACTAGTGTAGGCTCTTAAAAGCATACTAGTCACGCGAAAAAACTAGAAAACTAATGTTACAGTTACAGTTGTGAAAAATTCTTTTGAAATATTTTGTTTTCTGTAGAATAGCTGAAGTTAATCTCTAACCGGGCTATTTTTTACTTTTTCGATTTTGGTTGCAGTTTTTATTTTAAATATTAAATTACCTTTCAGACCCGGTTCCGAAAGTAACAGAAGTCGCATAAAAAAACTGTAGCTAAAATCAAATTAGTACAAACTAACAACGTTAGAGATCGTCCTCAGCTATCCTATTCTATAATTTTCATTTAAAAATATCAAAATGCAAGCGAGAAATTTCAAAAAAAGTTGCAATAGTTGTTTAACATTAGATTGCGAGGTTCTTCGCGTCACGCGAAAACATATAAAAACTTTTTTTTCAAATTTCTCGCTTGAATTTTAATATTTGTAATTGTTTTAATTTTGCACAGAACATCTGACCTCAATATTTATACGTGCTTTCTTTCTTTCTTTTTCTTTTTTTTTTTTTTTTTTTTTTTTTTACTATTTTGATTTTGGTTTCAGATTTTTTATTTTTTTTCTTCTTTTATGAGGTGACTTTCTGTTTCAGGGCCGGTTCCGATTCTGAAAGTGTTTACAAAAAATAGTCTGTAACCGAAATCGGAAATGTAAAAAAAAAAAAAAAAAAAAAAAAAAAAAAAAAAAAAAAAAAAAAGGCCGGTCAGAGATTGTATTCAGCTGTACTGTGCAAAGTAATCATTGAAATATATTGAAGTGTAAACCAGAAATTTACAAAGAACGTTCCTATAGGTTAGTTAACATTAGCTTGCAGGGATTTTCGCGTGACTAGTGCAGACTCTCCATGTATCAATTCAGAAAATTTGTCCTCTTCAACAATAGGCCGATCTGTAACACAACAACACTTTTTTTCATATGGCTATGATTAAAAATCAGATGGTTAATATAGTTTATTCGAAATACTGCACGATTCCCCATATCGTCTCGGTCCAATAATAATTTGATAATTTTCTATTGCTTTCCTGCAATATGCTTAAGGGCTTTATGCTTGAGGTCCTGCAATATTCTTGATGTTTTATTCTCTGCTAATGCAGTATTGAGAACCTGTTTAGATAATTTCTTCCCATCAAGAAAAAAAAAAGTCTATTGAAAGGTACAAAAAAGTATTTATTGTTGGAATTATGTCTTAATTATAACAACGAAGAACAGATTTTAGAACAGGCTAAATTAAGAATAAGTAAATGAAGCGCAACAGATTTGCCAGTGTATGATATTCAGAAGCTTTATTGTATATTACAACTGGAAGACTTTTTAAGTGACAATACCGGATTAATAAAAATACTTTAAAAAAGTTGAAATATAAAATACTACTCAAGTATTCGACCGATTGTGCTGCCCTACTGAAATTTGGGTTTTTTTTTCAAAAAGTCATACAGAAAGTTTTGTAAATTTCAAAGGCGTAATTTAATTGAGCACAAATTAAATTTCATTTTTAAAACATTTTTTTGTGTGTGTGTGTGTGCATGTGTAGGTGCGGCAAACTTTTACACTTGGATTTAAACATTTGCCTTTTTGTTTTAGTAACTAATGTTTGTTTAAATAAATAAACCATTTTTATACAATTTATAATTGCTTATAAACATTTGCCTTCACATTTACGCAACTGCTCCCATACATTTGGAACCACATTTTTGCCAGTATCGTTCATGTTAATTCCAACCTTGACTGTCAATCTGATATTGGAGATTTGCCGAATTAATTTGGAGCATACAATCAATATTGAAGGACGTGTCAAATAACAGATCACTCAGTTTTCTTATATGTAAAGAGACAGCAGAAATGTTTTAGTCCAAGGGAGAATTCGTTTCTACCAATATCCACAACATCTTTATTATGAGCGAGTGCTTTATCAAGTGATTGATGAACACTTATTGAATATGCCAGATACGCGGCATTTTGTCTTCAGTTGCTAAGATCACAGATCGAATCCCAATACCTGGGTACGTTATTACAAATTTCTTACACATATCGAAGTTGTAATTGATCGAGTCATTGCCGAGAAATCATTTTCATTTCATTGTAAAATTCGAGTTGATACATTATAATCTTCTCTTGCTTTTGACTCGCTGCACTTCTGTTTTGTTGTTGTGAGTGCTTGCCTCACATTATATATATATATATATATATATATATATATATATATATATATACAGGGGTCTGTCCAGACTTTTTTCCCAGGGTCCTGTTTTTGTGAAATTGTGAACAACGTTTCATATTTGTGAAAAATCTAGTCGTAATTTTGTGAATTTGAAATGATCATTACATTCAGGTGCTTGTTTATACAAAAGAAAATATATGGATGTAAAATACACATATTTTCTTTTTATATGCAAAAGTTACAGGTCAGATTTTACTTTTAAATGATTAAATTTGTAAAAATTTCAGTTTAAAGATGGAAAATTTTTAAAAAGCCTATTTTTTAGACAAAGAATTTTGTGAAGGGTCCTGTTTTAAGATGAAAAATTTTATGAAGGGTTCTGTTTTGAAATGAAAAATTTTGTGAAGGGTCCTGTTTTGAAATGAAAAATTTTGTGAAGGGTCCTTTAAAGGACCCAATTTCTTTTTAAACAGATCCCTGATATATATATATATATATATATATATATATATATATATATATATATATTTACATTTGAAAAAGGCAGAAAAGGTTTTTTTTTTTCCAAATTTTGCATTCAATTGTTAATTAAATCTAAAATAGAAAAATATTATACATTTCAGCAGACATAGAATTTAAAATAATTAGCAAAATATAAAACGCTAATGACGTATTTCTTCATCCAGTCATTTAAAAAAAATAGCAGAATCTATTTCTAGGAAATGTTCAATTTTATGCGAAATATTTAGCAGATATTAAAAGTTTCAGTTACAATGAAGTAGCAGTTCTAGATTTGGGTGATTATTATTAATTTTCCCATTATATATGATTCGTATCTTTTTTTTCAGATTTGTATATTATAGCATAATTGAACGAAGTTTTTGAGTGCATCGCATCAAAATAGCACAAATAATTTTAAAAATAATATAAGAAGATCATTTCAAAAGTAATCTTTTATTTAAATTTTTATATAATATTCTGCAATTCTTTTTACCATTTAATGTGTATTTATGGAGCAATGAAAAATTTATTCTCGTGTAGATAACATTTAATTGGCATTTGTCTATTTTATTTTGAATAATATGAAAAGTTAGTTCTTAAAGTCAATACAAATTTCTTATTCTTAGAGCTTTTCCCTTATCCTTATTGATATATTACATTCATTTTACAATTAGTATATGAGGAAACCTTTCACTAATTTTTGTTATTATATGATTAACATTTTAAAAAGTCATTTGAAAATTGAATTCCTATGTCTGTACAGAATGGTATTAACTTATTTAAATTTTTATTTTAAATATTACACTACTAGGTGCTCCGTCCGCTATGACCTACGCTCGCTAACCCCACTCCAGACTCCACAGGCTGTGCAAACACACTTATTTGTCTGTTTTAAAAATATTATCCGATTAAGTAAGGCGAATTTTATTATCACAAAAAGAAGGGATATTGTGTAGTTGAGATTTCATTAATTTATTTCCATGTGACTGTTTTTTTTTTCTCCATAAAAGCTGACGGATCTCGTCTTGATTGATGAACAAGTGTGCTCAACTACACATTAGAAAATAAGCTTGTATAAAATGGTTAAGTAAAGAATGTCGTTACATCCAAATTACGTTCAAAAAATGTTTTCTTTTAGACGCTGTTAGAAAATCGTTTTCAATCGTTTTAAATATATCGTTTTACAAATTGCGTAATTTCCACCTTTAAATGGTTTTCGGACGTAATGAAGTTGCAAAAGTTAATGATTTTACAGTATTTCATCTTTTTAAATCTTCACGAGTAAATATATTTTTCAATAGGAATTCAATTTTGAAATATTATTATTTGCGCTTTCTAAAATCTGGAAAAAGTAGATTAAAATGGCTATTTCAAACAAATCCTTATTAAGATAATAACAAGAACGAAAAATCATGCGTCAAGCATAGATTATGTAACACTTTCCAACGCTTCCAAAATAATTTTACGAATCATACTCTTTTATAAGCTAAAAGATAACATCTAAGTAATCCGAATACTTTATTCAGCCCTGTATAGGATCTATAGATTTGTATATATACTACATAGGATGCTAAATTTTAGTTCAGTTAGGAAACACGTAGCACAGTTTAAAATTCTCCGTCTGGAGTTAAATAATACGGAAATGTGTTCCCGAACTTTTGTACTTCCCTGTATAGGATCTACAGAATTTATACACACCACGTAATATACAAAAAGCGATTTAAAATTAAAATCGCATTCAGTAACTTAAAACGCACTTCCAGGAATTATTGTTAACATACAGTAGAGAATTCTTTTGTGTGTCCCTGTAAATGAACGATGACTGCTATACACACAATATTCTGTAGTAAGTCTCTTGTAATGAACCTTATATAAATTTCCATGCGTTTAAAATAGTGAAACATTATTTAAATAAACCGCAGACGATTTTTCTCCATAGACGTAATGTAACGGAATTCTTTTGACTGTCCCTGTAAAGTAAGTATAAGTGCTATGCACACCCTATTCCATATTAAGCTTCTTCTAATGCACCTTAGTGATATATATAAATTTCAATGCGTTTAAAGTATTGAAACATTATTTAAATAAACCGCAAATGATTTTTCCCCATAGACCGCAATGTAACGGAATTCTTTTGAGTGTCCCTGTAAAAAAACTATAAGTGCTACACACTTCCGTTGAAATAGGGAACATGCTATAGATAACGATTATAACATATAAAATTTGCAGGGCAATCCGAGCATATTTACGGGAGTTAGAGCACGGACAGACGGCAGACGGCAGACGGCAGACGGCCAGACGGCCAGACGGCAGACGGCCAGACGGCCAGACGGCAGACGGCCAGACGAACCGAAGTCATAAACACTTTTCAACTAGGTTGGAAAGTGTTAAAAATGTTAATCAAAAATTAAAAATAAATCTGCACAGCAAAAAAAACTTGTGGTGTGCACCCTGCACACCACAATCTATTCAAGTACATGCCTGCAAAAGATGGTTAAGTTCCAATGCATTTTTGTTATTTAATAAAATTTATCTGACTGATGTATAAAACTATCATGACAGATTTAAATATTAAACAACGTTAAAAATAATTCATCGATTAAACAAATTTGTGCTTCAAAGTATATAGCATACATTTCTCGGTAAAGTGACCAGTTTACATGTTTTTGTATACAATACTGTTTGCAAAATAAGCCGAAAAGAGAAAAGGTTAAAATAATTTATTTACGGCAGCAGCAGCGTTAGTTATTTTTTATAGAAAGGAGAGATACAATAAAATAAAATATAAAAAAAAATAATAATAGTGGTGAACTTTAAAGCCTCGATTTCAAAATACAAATTTTCAAAGAGATTGTTAAGAAGCTTTGGACTATTTTTGCTGCTTTATTTTTTATGAAATATGAAATTTAATACATAAAAAGCATGTCAACAAATATGGTAATAACCGATGTTTACGAAGTAAGATTGATCTGATAATATTGAATTCAAAACAGTAGAGTAAATAATGTAATACGTTTTAAAATGTTTCCGTAAAAGTAAATGTAAATATAATAAAGCAGATTATGTGCACATTTCGTAATACATTTACGATTTTGAAGAGCAATTGAATTTTTAAATAACGTGTTTTCAATTAAAACTTGCTATGTTGTGGTAAAACAGTGAACGAAATATACATTTTTTTTAGAAATAAAAATAAATTTCTTTTTTTTTTCAAGTTTTTGATAAATACATTTGAATGAAGAAAATGATATTACATGCATAAAAACAGCAGCTACTCATCAGAACTGTAAACTTCATAACAGTCTTCTGTGTGTTTTATATTTACTGTGATTGCTATATTATTGTTAGTAGTTGTGTTGGTGTTATTATTAATGCATCATATCAATTGACATTTAATCAATCTCTAAACTAAGCAAAAGGGGAAATGACCCAGCGCATCATAATATTGAAAACTAATAGTGTTGAATAAAAAAAAGGTAAAAATAACAGTTTTTCATGTCGTTTGTAATTGCATTAATTATTTGATATATCTTTGTTAACCACTTCTTTCTCAAATTCTAGCTTGGTGCATATAAATTAAATAGAAAGACGCTTCTTGTATTTTGACAGGTTCAGGTGATTGAAAATAATGAAAATAATAACTTTGTACTATCGATGATATGTTATTAGTAGTAGTAGTGTATTAGTGCTTGTATAGTAGTGCTTGTATAGTAGTGCTTGTATTGGTGCTTGTATGTGTTAGTGTATTATGCGCTTGTATTAGTGCGTTATAATTCGAAAATAAATTTCTTAACTACTTAGTACAGGAAATAATAGCGTATTGCAATAAAGAAAACTAATTATTTAAGTATTATCTTATTTAAGTATTAAGTTTAAGTAAAAATCTATTATAATTGCTATTTTTTATAATTTCCTTGGAAATATTGCATTTTCATTAAATATTCTGTGTCTCTTTTCAAGCTATTTCTTTCGTAAACTCTTACTTGCTGCATACAATCCAATTAGAAAATTTTCTCATATTTTGATATCTTTAATTGATTTAAAATTATATTATGGATAATTATTAATGAGCTGCCAAATATTTTATTTATTTAAAAATAATCTTTATTAACATCTAAAATGTATATATATTCCATATTTGCACATCATTATGTAACTCTAAATTCATTTCAAAACCACTAAATATAATATTATAAACCTTATGATATATTTCCATCTTAATTTTCTGTTCTAATCCAAAAAATATGTTATGACCTATGTTACGCATTTTTAAAAGTGAGTCTAAAAACAACCTTAGTAAATTTCCATAAAAGGGAAAAAATATGAACTTATCATTAATCCCTATGAATAATTATTTTTAAAAATGTATTTCCTTCGCTTTATCTTTTACAGTCAGATTAGATACGGCGAATTTCCATGTTTTTTTATCGCATGAAATATTGTAGTCTGGAACGATTTGATTAATATGTAGAACATCCTGTAAATGGATTTCATAGCTTAAAATTACTTTAAAGGATTTAAGATTTTTGCTACGGTTTTTAGAGATAATACTCTAAATTAAGTTAATCTGCAAATATTTGCCGTTCTAAGTAGGATTAAACTCAAATTGATTGATTTTAAAGAAGTAAATGTTTTTAGAGGGTCGGGATGCTTCACAAGTCTTAATAATGTATGATTTAAAAAATGTCTAAGAAAACTTTGAGAATATGTTTTTTTCACCAGTTCATCAGTGAGTAAAATTAATTTTCATACATAATAAAAACTGAACTTATAGTTTTTTAGATAAATGAATGATGCTTTTTACACAAATTTTACCATATATATATATGTTGCCAAAAAAACACTAATTGGGTAAAAACTAGATTCACATATTTAAAACCAGCTTTAATTAAACAATTAATAACTAAGCCATTTTAATTTAATTTATTCAAAATTAGTTTTAACTAGAAAAAATTACTTTTAAGTGGTCAAAACTTGTTTTAACTTATACCATTAGTAAAAACTATATTTAAAGGCGTTCTCATATTTAATTTATCTACCTACTGACACAGTTTCAAATTCATTTTTGTTCGCTAACGTATTGAAACGGCAGGTGATTTTATTCAGAAATAATTTGAGCAGATTTTTTTTCATTTTTGGGAAAGGTAGATGATCATTCAGCATGCACTGTCAAACTTGTCAATTTTTGACCGGATTTACGAACGCCACAGAGCGGGAAAGGAGAAAAAACACCCATGATCAAACATCAATCGCTTATAGCTCCATATATAATTCATTCATCACAAAAGAAAAAAAAACTGTTCATCATTTCAATTATCATGCCTGCAAGCGTCATGCTTTTTACGTATAAAAATGAGTCCGTAAAAGTATATGAAAATTTCGCCTTTTTAAACGGGGAAAATATCATTTTAATTATTTGAGCAGATTTTTTTTTTCATTTTTGGGAAAGATCATTCAGCATGCACTGTCAAACTTGTCAAATTTTGACCGGATTTACGGAAGCCACAGAGCGGGAAATGAGAAAAAACACCCATGATCAAACAACAATTGTTTATAGCTCAATACGTAATTCATTTATCGCAAAAGGAAAAAAACTGTTCCTCATTTCAATTATCATGCCTGCAAGCTTCATGTTTTTACGTATAAAAATGAGTTCGTAAAAGTATAAGAAAATGTCGCCTTGTTTAACAGGGAAAATATCATTTTGAAAATCGCCTTAAATAACCTTTACTTAGTGAAAACTACATTTAACTAAGCATAAATTAGTATTCACTAACGTCTTTTGGTTAAAATTCACTTATCGTGAACAAATTTCACTCAGTTTTTTTATAAACGTTTTCTTCCATAAAATAAATTATGTTATGATAAAAGATTTTACGTGAAAAGTTTTTTACTATCTTCTATATTTACAAGAAAAAAATATTGCATTCGTGAAAAATTTTGACTTCCGGTTTCCGTCAGATTTATACGTTTTAGAAGGTCCTGAACACGATTTGACTATTTTTAGAAAATGTCTGTCCGTGAGTCTGTCTCTCTCTGTGTTTGTCTGTACGTGACAAAAATTTTGTCAGCGTTCTATCTCAAAAACTAATCCACGGAATTTAATAAAACTTTAGATTCACTTAGACATTGATATAAATTAAACGGTGTTTATTATTTTCAGGTGAGAATCGCTAAACAGATGACATTTTTCACGATGTTCACAATAGCTCTATCTCAGAACTAATGCACTGTATTTAATCAAACTTCAAATTCAATTAGACATTGACAAAAGTTGTCGGTGATTTGGTTTTTGTCTAAAACGCCACGCATGTGGCACTACTATGCTGTATTTTACAGTATCTATCCGATTTTAGCAATAATCATATATAAAGATCTAATGCACGGAATTTCAGTAAACATTAAATTCTCTTATACCTTGACGTAAGTTGATGCTGTGTAGGTGTTCATGTAAATAATATAACAGGTTCTATGCTGCTATTTTGGATTCTAAAATGCATAATTAAAAAGTTACGCTTTTTGAAGTATTAACATGTATGAGATAAAAGAAAGTTTTGGTATTGGTACATCCGGCTAGTTTATTTTAGTAGCGACCGTTGAGAGAAGTTGCATAACTGCGCAATTTAGACACACTTTCCACAAACGAGTTTTTCTCAACGGGAATACGCTTTTCCCATGGTTAAATGATATTTTCATGAAGTTTGTTTTCTTGTCGTCAGTTCCACTTCTGGTACAAAATTATATAACTGCGCCTTTATAAACTTATTGCCCTCATATGTTCAGAATAACCTGTCATTATTTACCTTTTGATAAATTATTTAACGTGATAACTTTTTTCTGCTAGTAGCGTTCTGAGTGGAAAATTGTATAATAGCCAATTTAAACATACTTCCTACGAAGGAATTTCATTCAAATCTTTCGAGTATGTTTTCGCAATTGTCGATTTTATGTTTTTATTTTAAAACAAATGCGGTTTTTTTATGTTGATAGCTTCGCTGGTGGAAAATTGCTTAACTATGCAATTTTAGGTTATATTCACATCAGGGGAAATCGGGTATCTTCACTCCGGACGCAGATGACTCTCGTTATGGACAAGGGAAGAAACCACAAACTACTTATACACCATTGAGGCTCCTTTACTGGTACTACACCAGTGTCCTCATCAAAACAGCATGTACCATATAGAGGGGACTTCAGATCTTTTGGATGACGTGCAAAGATGGAACTTTTGAAACGACGCCACATATTCCTGTCAAATACCTGAATCAATCATAACTGCCACACACTGTGACGCTGTAACTATGCAAAATTCTCCACCGAGGGATTTGAGTCAAACAAATAAAACCCATACTTCCAACGGAGGAAGAAACAGCTACAAATTCTGCCTATATTCAGTTCTAAAGAGGCTGCTCGATCTTATCGAAATTCTCGATGAATCTTTACACAACGGTAAGACAGACCAGAGCTACTAACCTACATTCTTTTAACTTCAAATCTCAATTCACTTTTATTTGTACTGGGGCTAATCTACCAATACTCTATTATAAATAGGCTGCACAATCTCAGCGCAACTTGCGGCGAATATTTACCTGGGAAGACAAACAAAAGGGTCCCGAGGACCTTGGTTGCCGCCCTTCTACCCCAACGGTCCTTTTCGTTGTCTCTGACTCTTCAATAAAGGAACAAGAAAATGGGGCTAACTCTCGCCCCACCTCTATACAAGGACTCTAATCAATCACACCTGGGGCGCGACAAACATTTGCAGACACCCATGCAACCCACCATCTGAACCAAAATAGATCAACCACTATGCGTACCACATTATGACACATCTACTATATATACAAAACATAAACGGAAATTTCTTTCCTTTCCTTTCTAACTCGAGTTTTGCTGAATGGATTTTGGTGAAACTTGCGTTGTTCGATAGATAATTTTTCAGGGAAAGTTTTAGTATATAACATATTGTTCTACATACATTAGTTATAGAATTACGATAAAAAGTTCTATTATTTTGGTCGAAAAAGTTATCATTGCTAATTTTTTGGCGGCCATTATTGTTGCAGAAAGAATTAAAAAGGTCATACATCTCGAAAAATAAAAGAAAAACTGTTGCTAATTTTATTTTAAAAAAGAAAGAGAAGAAAAAAAGAAAAGAAAACATTTTGATGAGAGATAATATTACAAAACGAAAATATTTAAATTAAACATGATTGGAAATGTTCATAATGCTTAAAAAATTACTCAATGAACAAGATTGCTATAAACTCAATATTTGGCGATTTATCTTTTTTTGGCGATTTTGATTTTACTTTTGACCCCCAAAAATTTGATTTTAAGTCAAAAGGTGTTTTTTGTGCAGAAAGAATTGAAATGGTATCTCGCTATACATACATCTCGAAAAATAAAAGAAAAACTGCTACTGATTTAATTTTTTTAAGAAGAAAGGAAGAGAAACAAAAGAAAAAAAAACAGTTTTCATGGAGTTAATATTATAAAGCGAAATTATTTAATTTAAACATGATTGAGAAAGTTCGTAATGCTTAAAAAAATTATTCAATGTGCAAGATTGCTATTGAAACAATAGTTACTGATTTATCTTTTGTTTTTCGCTATTTTGATTTTACTTTTGTCCACAAACAATTTGATTTTAAGCCAAAAAGTGTTTTTAGGGTTTCGATCATCTCACGAATCCCTATTACTTGCTCTTCGTTTTCTGTTACAGAGCCGGTTCGCAGAAACTATATAACTTACAAGCATGAAATTTTATGTACAGCTGAATATCTACTATGAAGCTCAAAATCATAAAGTTTGAAACAATCGTATTATTTTAATACATAGAGATAAAACACCAAAAATCTACAGCCTTTTCCTATTAAATTTAAACATTCTTTGTTATACCAGTTGCCAACAAAAATCCACAATAAAAAAATTTCTACAGTAGTTAATATACTATTGAAAGATTTCCACGTAAAAAATGAAAATGAAATAAAAAGTTTCACCAATTGAAAAAAAGATTAATATTGGTAATAAAACGGAAATTTTCAAACATTTCTCAATAATACAAGGAGTATGAGTATGTGTAAATATAGAAAGCAGCTTAAAAATACGTCATTAGAGAATTAAAAAGAAAATAAATTTGACATCATATTAAAAGTTTAATGGATTTTTCAAATGTTTGAGAATAATGCAAATAGAGGATCTATATGAGTAACAGAGAATAGTAAATATACGAGTTTGATGAAAGTATTGAATCATGATAAAAAAACGATTATGGAAATATTGGCATTTTTAACATTTTGAAGGTCTTTATACAACATGTTTAGTTAAGAATTTTTTTTTAAATACCGCATTTAGACTACATGACAGATATTAATATGACAGTGTATAATAGCGATCACACTTACCCACTTTATACAAGTGTACGACAGCATTTTTGGAGTTTTTTTTTTGTACTTTTCGGTTAGCCGTGAGCCAGTGATATATATACATGTACACACACACACACACACATATATATATATATATATATATATATATATATATATATATATATATCTACACATATACATATATATATACATATATATATATATATATATATATATATATATATATATATATATATATATATATACATTTATATATATATATACATTTATATGTATGAATATATATATATATATATATATATGTGTGTGTGTTATATAAAAAATTATTTCCTTCGTATCCTTCCATTTTATTCGCATTAATCTTTTAAATTAATCGAACTTCTGACATAGTCAGCATTTCCTTAATTCTTAAAAATATTTATTCCTATTTAATGTTCATTTAAAAGTAAATAACCGTATATTAATAATTATCTTATTCCAAATCTTAATCTAAAATTTTAAGTTCATTCGTAGCTTTTATCAGCTCCCCAATCTATATAATTCCGAGACGCTTTCTCATTTCGAATGTTTTTTAAAAAGCCATTTTCTTTTTATTATTATTATTTCATGCTTTTGAGTTTCCCGCGCTGGGTAATTTCACTTCAAAATTGATACGCAGCCAAGTGGGGGATTCTTTCCTGTCTTAGCTCCTCCCTCTAGCCTCATTCGCTGGTCCGTAGGTCGCCTCTCACTCATTGGTTTGTGCGCATGTGACGTCGTTTTCTGTATGTCTCCGCGGAGTTAACAAAACCAGCTCGCATCCGTCGGAGAGGAAGATTTTTGACGTATCTGAATGTAAACAAATATGTATCTGGTGTTTTACTGTGGTAGAATATTCATTTCAGCCATTAAACATCTTTAAATCTATGGAGTGACCCATCATGAAAGCCGAGGGCTATAAGTTTATACCTGTGGGAATTGTCTCTGCATCGCTCGTCTTCTAAATAAACTATTTGTCTGGAAATTGGCTGGATTTACTGAGAAACTTTTGTGAACTCATTTAATTGCCTCACTACTTTTCCATGATCGTGAATATCGACTGTAATAGGTTCTATCTTTAACGGACCGCCATTTTCTCATGAAAAATTACACCTGGTGGTATCTCATCAAAGCGCAACAAAAAGCCCGTCAGGATTCTATGAACTTGCGCCGATCCATGCAAATGTTCTGATGGACGGAGAAGCTTCGAATATGATGCTGAATGCTGTTCATCTCCATTGCGGTGTGTGCGTCTGGTTCTAGCGAAGAGTGTGTCGATAATTTGTTCTTCTGATCTTCTTATTCTGATGGACGGAGGAGCTGCGAATATATTGCCGGGTGCTGCGGTGCATCTTCATTGCGGCGTGTGTGATTGATTCTCACGAGGTGTGCATCGAGTATTTTCAAAAAGTGATGGAATCTTATCCCTGGAAACACCGGATACAGCCCTGTGTGAATGTTCCACAAAACATCATCTCAACAATGACGGAATAATATAAATAAATATTTTCTTTAAAAAAATGATGAAAAATTATCATCATGCAAAATAATAAATAAAATGATCGGTCTTCTTAAAATTTCAAAAAGTAAACAGGCAGACAACTTGTGAACGGAGTTACGTAAGTTTGAAAAGATTTATTATTGTATGTATTATTTATTATTTTATTTATTTTTATGTTATTTAAATTTCGCTTAGATTTTCTTATTTGTTGTATTATTATTATTATTATCATTATTTATTAGAGATGAAGGTATTTACATTTGTTATTTAATTTAAATTTTATTTTACATTTTGTTGTGTTAATTTCCTTTAATTTTTATGTTAATGATGTACCCCTCTTTTATGTTATTGCGATCTGGATTTGTAAAAGTCCTTGGTGATCACAAAATGAGTGAAAACAAAATAAACATCATTCCTTTTGATTTTGAATCTGGAATGAACATTCAATCTTGGTTAAACCATTTTGACAAAACATGCCTTTCTGAAAAGAAAGATGAAAATTGGAAGATTAAAAATATTTCAAAATATTTGAAAGGAGATGCTCTGAAGGTATTTATCAATGAATGTTTAGAATGTAAAGCTTTTGACAAAATAACTGATATTCTTACTGAAAAATTCATAACTGTTCATGTTCCTCGATTTTCAGAGTTTGCTTCTATGAAATTAAGTGATCTCAATGATTTGGATAAGTACTTTCGAAAAAAGGTTGAAATAGGTAGACAACTTTGTTTATGTGAAACTATAATAGTACAGGGATTAACAGACGGTCTCAAACCTGAGTACCAGAATTATGTGATTAGTAATCATCCAAAAAATACAATAGACTGGTACCTAATGGCTAAACAGCTAGTAGTAATTCCTACTTCCCATGTCAACAATAGTAATTCTAGGAGTAATTTTCAGAATTATAGATCATTGCCACAATATGATCAGGCACCTAGACATTGGGTTTGCCCAAGTCGAAATTTTCATGTGCCAAATTCCAATTTTCATTCACAGAACAATTTTAATGCTCCAAATTCTAGATTTATCAATCCTAGGTTGCCTACTACACATTTTCAGAGCAAATACCCAAGTAGACCATGTCGAATGTGTTTAAATAGAGGTATCCAAAATGCTTACCACTGGGAGAGGGATTGTGTTTTCAATGCTAGCCCTCTGCAATCTTCTGCAACACCTCTTAGTCAACCACAACCATCTACTGATAATATATGACAGTTAATTGTATAAGGATATGTAAATAACAGTGAACTACCTTGTGTGATTGACTCTGGCTCAACCATAAGTATTTTGCCTTTTAAATTTGTTAAATTGTTAAATGCTAAAGTTATAAATATTCCACCTGCTATTATTGGCCAAGCCAAAGGAACTGTTGTAAGAGATAAAGCTTGTAATTTATTGTTTAAATTAGGTAATGTGCAACAAAATATTAGATTTTTGATATGTAATACAAATTTAGATTATGCTATATTAGATTTACAAGAATGCTGTAAGTTTAATTTAATTATTGATTGTGCTACATGTAGAGTATTACAAGGAGATCTTGTTTTAAATGAATCTAAGAACATATCCAGTGATAATTTAAGATTACTTCACTTTAATGTTAACTATAATTATCAGAGAGTGCAACCCGATTATGGAAAGATCATATCTCCTCAATCTTTGTTCTATCTAATGTTGATAATTCTAAATTAATTGAGGAAATAAATTCTATAGAAAATGAAACTTTAAGGGAAAGTATAAGGGATTATTTAGACATTTTTTCTAAAAATAAATTTGATGTCGGGAGAATTAATATTGAACCGCAACGTATTTTTCTTAATTCTGACCTACCAATATCTCTGAGGCCGTACAGATTTTCCCCTTTATAAGAAAAAGAGATTTCGGATCAAATTCAATAACTATTAGATGCTGGTTTAATTAAAGAGAACAATAGTCCCTATTCTGCCCCTGTTACATTAGTAATGAAAAGAGAAGAAGGTAAAAAAACTAGATTTTGTGTTGACTATAGAAAACTAAATGCGATATTGAAATATTACGCAGAACCCCTACCTCGTATCGATGGAATTTTAGATAAACTGAGTAGTGTGCAGTATTTTTCAACTTTAGATTTAGCCTCTGGCTACAGGCAGATACCCATACATCCATCCGATACTGAAAATTTGGCTTTTGCTACCAACTTTGGGCTCTTTGAATGGTTAGTTCTGCCCTTCGGAATTAAATTAGGCCCCCCGATATTTAATAGAACCCTAAGAAGAATACTTACTAAATACAAAATATACTTTGCTTGCCATTATTTTGATGATATCATTATTTTTTCTTCCTCATTAGAAGAACACATGCGACATTTAAACAAAATATTTGAATTATGTAGACTTGAAAACATTAAACTTAAACTATCTAAATGCAATTTTGTTCAAAATAAAATTAATTTCTTAGGATATACCATCCAGAATGGCACATTAACTCCTGCTAATGCTAATATTGAAGTAATAGAAAAACTAAAACCCCCTTCAAATGTAAAGGAACTTCAGAGATTCTTAGGATCTATCAATGTTTATCTCAAGTTTATAGATAAATATGCCGAAATTCGAGGCCCTCTTAATAGATTACTCAGGAAAAATACATTATGGGAATGGAATACAGATTGTCAAAAATCTTTTCAAAAATTAAAAGTTGCCTTAATAGCAAAACTTATCTTACAAATTTATGACCCTAAGTTACCCCTCCATATGTTTTTTGATGCCTCACAGGTCGCAGTATCTCAAAACAACCTGATACTAATAATTTTTTTACATCGAATTGCTTATTACTCTAGAGCAGGGGTTCTCAAACTATGGTACGCGTACCAGTACTGGTACGTGAAGCTCTGGCTACTGGTACGCAGAAGTCCGATACATGTACGTGGAATAAAATACAAAAATCAGCATATTATTATGGAATCCAAAACGGCTTGTCTTTATTAACTTGGAAATTTTCAAATAAATTTCGAACGCGATTTAGGATCTGTAAACTTTTTTTCTATTTTCTTGTTACGAGAAATGTTTGTTATAGCAGACTTGCTGAAATTCGCACACAGCGCTTATGATACAATCAGTTTTCCAGAATTAAAAACACAATTATTAGATTTATATAGATAAAAATTGAATTTTTTAATAAAGACCTAATTTTAAAATTAATGAATGAATGAAGTATTTTTAATTAGCGGAAGAACTGTTTTTAAACATGCTTTACAAATTGAATTACATGAAGGTAAAGAGTGAATGCTTGGAAGTAGGAGGAGCTTGTGTGAGTAGGAGGAGTTAAAACAACATTCCAAGTGTAATTTATAAATTACACTGGGAATGTTGTTTTGTTATCCATTGTTCTTTTTGTACTAGAAGAGCTTCTAGGAGGTGTTGAAATAAAAGTCTTATTTCAAACATAATTTATAAATTGATTCATTGTGTTGACTGAAATATTTTTCTTCTCTTGTACAAAAAGTGTTATAGTTTCCTCCTATTTCATGAAAATCAGTTTTTAAGAGACTAAGGTTATTTAAAATGGTCAAGATAGTAAGATTATTCAAATCAAACAAAAACTGTGGTCATATGCAGTGGTATATACAGTGGTGGCCAAAAGTGTGGACATTTTTTGAAAGTTTCATGTTTTTCAACTTTGTGTGCTTGTAGAATATATTAATTTTCACTTAAATACAAACGTTTATATATCAAATTCAAAGTAATTTAATGTAGAATTTAATAATAAAAACAGTATTACAATATATGTGTTACAAAAAAAGTTATGCAACTAATAGTAAGATCTATCTTAGATTTGCATTTTTTTAAAGTGATACTTACACAATCAATACTTAGTAGGATAACCCTTATTTTTTAAGACAGCTTCACAGCGTCTTTTCATCGAGTGAACGAGTGTTTGGGGTTCATCTTTCGTAATCACATGGTGTCAAGAATCAATTATAGCTTCAATAAATTGTCTTTTATTGGATGGGCGTTTTTTTCGTACAAGAATTTTCAAACGTCGCAACAAATTTTCAATTGGATTGAGATCAGGTCTGTTTCCTGACCATGGTAATATATCTATGCCTTTATTTTGAAACCATGCTTTGCATACTTTTGCTGTGTGGCATGGAGCTGAATCCTGCTGAAAAATAAATGGTGCGTTGTTGGGGAAGAGATCCCTGATGGAAGGTATTAATTTTGGTTCCTGGACAGTTTCGATGTAATTTTTGGCATTCAGGATGCCATCAATCACTTCAATTCGGCCCACATTATCTGCAGACATACATGCCCAAATCATGACATTTGTTGGGGTTTTTGTAGTTGCTTCAATGCAATCAGGATGAAGTGCTTCACCTACTGTACGTCTCACGTATTTTTTACCATCACTACCAAAGAGCGATATTTTACTCTCATCGCTCCAGATTACTTGCTTCCATTGATTTTCTGACCATTTAATGTGTTCTTTTGCCCACTTAACTCGTTTTTCGCGTTGCTTTTGATTTAAATATGTTTTTTACTTGGAATTTTAGCTTGTAGTCCAAATCCTGATAACCTTCTTCTTATTGTTCTTGAACATACTGCAATACCCGCTGCATTCATTTCACATCTAATGGTATCTGATGAAATTTTTCTACCACTGTACCGACCACTGTACCGGAAAGGGTTTTAATCGGGCTCTGGAAATTCGTTTTTAATTGAGACACCCTGCCACTGTATCTCACGAGAGAGGAAAGACGTGAACTTATTCAGCTCTCCTCTCCTGTGGTAGATTACTGGAGTCCACATTCAAAAAGATGAATGTAACAGAATTTTTGCTGACGACAATATGAGAGTACCGTCTAATATCGTCAAAGTCTGTTTGTATTTAGCACAACCTATCTCTGTGAATGTGCTACCCCCCCTTTTTTTATATGAAAAACAAATGCAGGAATAAACTAAACATCGAATCTGACTTATTACTAAAACTTCCTAATATTGAGCCAGTAGGAAGTTGTGCTTGATAAAACAAGCCCACCCTTTTCAGTAGCCTACTACAACAGTTATGTGAATCAGTGTGCGCCAATATGTCATTAAATATTGTGGCTTTTTTACTATACCAAAATACTGTATTTTGATATTGTATGCATTATTAAAATTTAAGGATGGTACTACTTTTTACTTGAATGTTATTGCAATAAAACCTGCTATGAAGGAAATACAAAAGACCGGAGAGATATTTCGATTTAGACAGGTTTTTCTATATTAGCTTTACATTTGTTACCAGGTGGTACGCGGAAGTATGAACTTCGATTTAGTGGTACGTCGGTCTAAAAGTTTGAGAACCCCTGCTCTAGAGGATTGAGAAGTTATGAGAAGAATTATTTCATTACCGAGTTAGAGTGTCTTGCCATCATTGACACCTTAGACAAATTCTATCATTATTTTCATGGTGTAAATTTTACCATTCATATTGATCATGCATCTCTTGTATGGTTAAAAAATACTAAACATCTGAGAGGCAGGTTATTTAGATGGTCTTTGAAGTTGAGCATGTTTGAATATAATATAGT
Source organism: Maratus michaelseni (assembly GCA_963931845.1). NCBI lineage: Eukaryota > Metazoa > Arthropoda > Arachnida > Araneae > Salticidae > Maratus > Maratus michaelseni. The sequence continues at coordinate 158,486,343 of OZ007588.1, forward strand.
TTACGAAAAGGGATCCACAAATGTCGAAGCCGACATGTTGTCGAGAAACCCAGTTTCACATTTTATTCAACCACTTACTTTTCTTCTGGACGTTAAAGAAATTATAGAGAGGCAGGAAAAAGATAATGTGTGTGGTAAAAATTATCTAAATGAAAATGGACTTATGATAATTAAAAAGAAATGATTTCGAAAAATAGTAGTCCCCATGTCTTTAAGGAGAAAAATACTAAATGTTGCTCATGAAAAATTTGGTCATCCTGGTATCCAAAAAATGTTAAATTTAATCTCCCCTAATTATTATTGGCCTGACATAACTCAAGATATAACCAATTTTGTAAAACATTGTGATATTTGTCAAAAGAATAAAAAACCCAGACAGAAAAAATTTGGTTTATTACAAGCTATGCCTACCACAGATCAACCTTTTGAATGTTTTTCTATTGATACTGTGGGAGGATTCAATTATTATAACTCCACTAAAAAATATCTACACATCATCATCGACCATGCAACAAGATATGTTTGGGCATTTCCTTGAAAACGTGTTACCACAGAAACATACACAAATTGCTTAAAACAAGTCTTCAATATTCATTTCCCTCAACAATTATTCTGTTTCAACAAGATTTTCGATATACAGGGTCCTCAAAAGGTATTAAGTGATAGGAATGCAGCCTTTACTTCGCCTAGATTTATAAAAATTTTGCGGAATCACAATATTAAGCAACGTTTAACCACATCACATCAACCCCAAACGAATGGCAAGTGTGAGAGAGTGAATCAATCAATAGTTACAAGATTAAAGAGTAAAGTTAATTCTACTACCTCCAAAATTCCTTGGACCAAACTTCTGACTGCAGTGGTTAATGAATACAATAATACACCCCATTCCATAACCAAATTTCCTCCTGCTTATTTACTTTTTGGCAAATTACCCTATGATTCCCCTCTTAAGCAAAATTATTACCCTCCTGTCCAGGAAGCCCTCAACATTGCTAAAAACGCACAGATGGATTTTACTGGAAAAGTAAAAAAATATTATGATAGAAATTATGTGGAACCAAAATTTGAGATAGGAGATCTTGTTATCTATGAAGAATTCCATTATCCCAATACCAGAAAGCTCTCACAAGTTTTTAGTGGTCCCTATCAAATCCTTAAAAAATTATCTGATGTAAATGTTGAAATTAATAGACAGACTCAAAATAAATTTACTGAAATAGTCCATGTATCAAAATTACGCCCTTATTACCCTCCTGACAAATTAAAGTTATCACATGAGCAACAACAAACTAATGTTAAATCAATAGCTTAATATTACACTTAGAAAATCAAAAATTAACTAAATTTAATGAAATCAAATTATAATTGACTAATCAATTCTCTTCAGTATAACAGTATGTTCTTGAATATAGGAATTCCCAAGAATATTACTGCCAATATTTTTGCTTGAGTTAACTTTTTATGCAGGCGTAAATTAGTTGATTTGAGTTAAGAATTTTTTATATTGGATTGAATTGAATTAGAACAATAAAGTAAATTGGAATAGCAAATTAGATTAGAATAATACATTAAATTATAATAAATTGAATAAAATTCACTGGATTAAATTAAATTATAATAATAGAATACAATTCTCTACTAATACTAATAGTTAAACTTATTATCCAGCATTCACTTCAAGGTCTTATTTTCATTCAACAGCTTATGTTTCCCTTGTTTGACTGAAAACAGAATGAGCACATTATCTTACTGAATTGTTGATAATTTTCCACAGATATTTCTTATTTTACTACTTATTTATTTTGTTTCCTTTTATTAAGTATATTTTCATTCCTCACTGATATTGAAAAAGAATGAGGAATTAAATTATATACAGATGATTAGTTGTTTGTTATTGTTGATATTATTATGTTGTTATTATAATTGTTGTTGTTATATATTAAGTGATACAAGATTATAAAAGAGAAAATTCTTGAGAATTGTGATAAAATAGAACCATTGATAGTAAATTAGTTGATGAAAAAAAATCTTGCTAGCAAAACATCTAATACTCATATCTAATTGATTGAAACTTATTCACTGACTGGACTTTACGTGATAAGTGCACTTATCAAGGCACAAAACTTATCAAGTTCAAACACTAATTGTTCAAGCACTTTAATTGTTTATTGAACTTAGTAGTGATGGAACTTTCTTAGGTTTTTGAACTTTATGATTAACTGGAATTATCCTACTACAGAATCAATACACTGTATTGCAGTAAACTATATTACTGGCTAATACTTGACATAGCTGTGCCTTCATATCCGTACCAAGAAACTTTTATTGGAAATGAGAGGTCTATGATTCAGACTTTTACTGGTTAAGAGGACTATTAGACATTTATACTTTTCACTGTTTAGACATAAATGCTTTGTTTACCTTATATTCATCCTTTTCACTATTTATGTTTGAAGAGTGAAAAAATATTATTTGTTACTAAATTATTTATATTGTAATTGTATGTATTTCTGTATTGAAACAATTCCCACAGGTTCGCGTTTACAAAAATAACTATTGAATTAACTTTAATAAAATCAGAGAATTTTTGGCATTAACTAGAATAACAGATAAATATTTTGTAATCCAAATTCTTGCTTGCATTAATGAACTTGTAGATCATCGGATCTACCCGTCATTCGGATTTTTAGGGGGGGGATAATGTTATATAAAAATTTTATTTCCTTCGTATCCTTCCATTTTATTCGCATTAATCTTTTAAAGTAATCTAACTTCTGACATAGTCAGCATTTCCTTAATTCTTAAAAATATTTATTCCTATTTAATGTTCTTTTAAAAGTAAATATCCGTATATTAATAATTATCTTATTCCAAATCTTAATCTAAAATTTTAAGTTCATTATTAGCTTTTATCAGCTCCCCAATCTATAAAATACCGAGACGCTTTCTCATTTCGAATGTTTTTTAAAAAGCCATTTTCTTTTTATTATTATTATTTCATGCTCTGAGTTTCCCGCGCTGGGTAATTTCACTTCAAAATTGATACGCAGCCAAGTGAGGGATTCTTTCCTGTCTTAGCTCCTCCCTCTAGCCTCATTCGCTGGTCCGTAGGTCGCCTCTCACTCATTGGTTTGTGCGCATGTGACGTCGTTTTCTGTATGTCTCCGCGGATTTAACAAAACCAGCTCGCATCCGTCGGAGGGGAAGATTTTTGACGTATCTGAAAGTGTAAACAAATATGTATCTGGTGTTTTACTTTCGTAGAATATTCATTTCAGCCATTAAACATCTTTAAATCAATGGAGTGACCCATCGTGAAAGCCGAGGGCTATAAGTTTATACCTGTGGGAATTGTCTCTGCATCGCTCGTCTTCTAAATAAACTACACTGCTCAAAACAATTAAAGGATATTGCACTTTTAGGTGGATTTTGTATCTGGGAAACTTTTTAGCTGATTGATACATGGTCGACAGACATAGTAGGTTATATGAGAATAAATTACACATGTTTGGCAGAAAAAAAATGCATTTTATTGTGCATTTGTGCACAAAAGGAAAAAAACACAATTTGTGCATATGAGAAAAAAAGAATAAGAAAAGGTGTTTTCTTCAAAGAAAATCATTTTCAGTAGGGGGTATGGTTTCCACGGGCGGCCAGCAACGTTGAACACCTTTGAGGCATGGACTCAATGAGGCTATTAATGACGAGTTGGGGTATTCTGCCCCACTCTTCCAGAAGAGCTCTTTCCAGCTCTTGGAGAGTTTGTGGGGATTGTTGGCGGCCAGAAACTCGTCTTCCTAGAGCGTCCCAAACGTGCTCGATTGGATTCATGTCTGGAGAACACGCTGGCCATTCCATTCGAACGATTCCTTCCTTGAAAAGGAAATCCTCCACCAGGTTTGCACGATGTGGCCTGCAGTTATCGTCCATTAAAATGAAGTTATCTCCGATTGCTGCAGCGTAAGGGACTACAATAGGTCTGAGGATCTCATCCCTATATCGGCGACCAGTCAGAGCTCCATCTCGAATAATGTAGAGGTCAGTGCGCCCGTCAATGGAGATGCCACCATACACCAACACTCCTCCACCGCCAAATCTGACACTTTCGTGCACGAACGCAGGATTATTCCTACTGCCACGGTCCCTCCAGATGAAAATACGCCTATTATCCGGATGCTCAGAAAAACGGGACTCGTCAGAAAACAGAATATTGCTCCATTCATTTCTCCTCCAGTTGACATGCTCGGTTGCCCACTCCCTGCGGTCGCGACGATACCTTGATGTTAATCTAACACATACCATCGGTCGGCGAGCATACAGACCTACAGCATGGAGCCGGTTTCGGACAGTCTGAGTTGAAATCGTGGTGCCTGTAGCCGAGCGAAGGTGTTGTTGGAGAAGAGTAGCGTTCATGTTTCGGTGTCTCCGAGCTGTTAACGCTAAATACCGATCTTCATTGGGCGTTGTTGCCCGTCTACGACCTTGCCCTGGTCTTCGGCCTGCACATCCACTCTCCAAGAAACGGTTCCAGATCCTGGAAATGACACTTTGTGACACTCCAATGGCTTGCGCTACTTCGGCTTGAGTTTGGCCCTCTTCTAACCTACCAACAATTCTCCAAGCTTCTGAATCTGTCAAATGACTTCGCTGAGACATCGTACTCATCGAAACAAAGCAATCACTGAATGCCGATCATCCTTGTCTTCATTCTCTTTTATCCAGTTGAAAGTCAAATTTCATTCGCTGCCGCTGAAGCGATGTTTTTGACGTCGAACTCAAAATTTGCATACTCCACAGTTTGAAAAGTAGAAAAATTTGCATTTGTGATTCTCTTCTTCTATTTTCGGCAAAAAAAATTTCGTTTATATCTTTATTTTATATAAAACTTCAAATATCCTTTAATTGTTTTGAGCAGTGTATTTGTCTGGAAATTGGCTGGAGTTACTGGAGAAAGTTTTGTGGACTCATTTCATTGCCTCACTACTTTTCCATGATCGTGAATATCAACTGCAATAGGTTCTATCTTTAACGGATCGCCATTTTCTCATGGAAAATTTCACTTGGTTTAACACCTGGTTACCCACAGGTATAAAAACTATAAGTTTATACCTGTGGGAATTGTCTCTGCATCGCTCGTCTTCTAAATAAACTATTTGTCTGGAAATTGGCTGGATTTACTGGAGAAAGTTTTGTGGACTCATTTCATTGCCTCACTACTTTCCCATGATCGTGAGTATTGACTGCAATAGGTTCTATCTTAACGGACCGCCATTTTCTCATGGAAAATTACACCTGGTGGTATCTCATCAAAACGCAACATATATATATATATATATATATATATATAATTGTGTGTGTGTGTGTGTTGAAAGAACTTGATTAATGTATTTTGAAATTCAAAGGTATTATAACTATATATAAGTATATACATATACATAGGGTGTCCACGTATAATCTGACCGACCTTTATTTTCGCAACCGTTGGCCATAGATGCGTACTTCCAATTACGAAAATGGTTTAAATAAGGTAAAGAATTATTTTTAAAGCGATTTGGGTCAAGAAAAAACATTTGGTAAAATTTACGAAATTTAAATTTTTACACGGTCCCCCGGTCCTATAAGTGATATTTAGTAAAAAACTACTGTGACACTAACAAGTAAAAAATAATAAGTCCCATTTATCTAACATTAAAATTGACCGAGTAATAACTGTTCAATATTGGAGTATATTTTTTCTGTGAAATAGGGGTCATTTACAAATATAGTAAAAATATAAATAATTTTCAGATATATATAAAAAAAGTTGAGAGCAAAATTAACATTGCAATCTAGTATAAATGTGAAATCTATAATCATTCTGATATATCAATGTAAAATATACAATTTGTACTGAACATATAAAAGGATAAAAATAACAGAATTTTTGTTAAATAAAAGAATGAAAAACAACAGCCTCAATTCTTTACTAAATGATACAGATTTTAATATGCTGTTAGATTACACTGTTTTCAAATTTTGGGTTTTGTCATGTTTTTTAGCTTTTGAAAATTGACTTTTTAGCGCAGAATCCGAAAATGACCTTCATTTTAAACCATCACGTCAGGATTTTTCTTAAATCGCAAATTTAAAAGTTAAAAAGCCCAAAGACAAAATTGTTCCCCTGCCAAAAAATTAAAAAAATTCCTGAATTAAATAAAATTAAACTGAATAAAAATGTCTTACATCTATTTTATAGTATTAGATTTTTTGCTATTTTTTTAGCTTTGAAATTTACGATTTGCGAAAAATCCTGAAATGATGGTTAAAAGAGAATGTAATTTTTTTATTCAGCGTTAAAAAATACATAAAACGTAAGTATAAAAGTCAAAAAACACAACCATCGCAGGTTTATGTTATCTAATCTAAAACTCTTTCTTAAACATGTTGACGTTAATCTATCCGAATTTTTTTGTGTTTTCCTCTAATATAAGTATGTATAAGATGGTAAGCGTCGAAAATCATAATAATATTACATTGTCATCGGATTTAAGTCAGTATGTAAAATTTAACTTCGGTCGGATATTTGAAAGTGAGTTAAAATTCGACTACAAATTTTAAACTGGAAAGACGATCGTTGCAAGTTAAATAAAACCTTATCAAAATAACATAATTTTTGTTGAAAGAAATCCTTTCAAAATAAATCATATGTTAAAATACAATTATTTTAACTAATCTGAAACTTAACTAATAAAAGTTAACCCAATCGTAATAGTTGTAAGATTTCTTTCAAAACGTAGATACCTTGAAATAAGTTTAAGTACTTTATATAAGACTCCTGAAAGCATGGCCAAAATCATCTGTTTTAAGATGCAAAAAACTGGTATAAGTCATGCATTTCAAACTTTCATAACTCGGTCAATTTTAATGTTAGAGGAATGAGACTTTTTTTGTCTTACTTGTTAGTTACTTGTTAGTGTCACAGTAAATTTTTACTAAATATTGCTTATAGGACCGGGGGACCGTATGAAAATTTAAATTTCGTAATTTTTTAATAAAGGTGTTTCTTGACCCAAATCACTTTAAAAATAATTCTTTACCTTATTTAAACCATTTTTGTAATTGAAAGTATGCATCTACGACCAACGTTTGCAAAAATAAAGGTCGGTCAGGTTATACGTGGACACCCTCTATATATATGTACATATATCACTGGCAACCGGCTAACCAAAAAGTACCTTTTTTATTCAAATATAAATTATATTAATAGCAATCTACTTCTATTTACTTCTACCTTATATATGAAATTTCGTTCCGGCTGCTTATAACTCGAGTTCTGCTGAATGGATTTTCAAAGAACGTAAACTGTAAGATATATAATTTTTCAGGGAAGGTTTTATTGTATAACATATCGTTCTACGTTGCTTAGTTATAGAGTTATGGGTAAAAGTTCTATAATCAGGTGAACCCGATTATGAAAGATTAGTCTTTTGAAAAAGTTCTACTGGACTGATTTTGGTGAGAATTGTATTGTTATTAGATGCTACATCAGGAATGGTTTTAGTGTACTACATATTGTTCTACGTTGCTTAGTCAAACAGTTAGGGGTGAAGGTTATATAGCCAGGTGAACCCGCTTCCATAAGATTAGCTTTTCTGAAAGTTTTTACCGGGCGTATTTTATGCGAATTGCATTGTCAAGTAGATATTTTTTAAGGAGAGTTTTAGTATATTTCATATCGTTCTATGTTAGTTTTAGAATTATGTGGAAAATTCTATAATCAGATGAACCCGATTATCAAAGATTAGGCGATACTTTTCCGTTATACGGACACCATTGTCCGTATTTATAAAAAAAACATTTATAAAAACTTCTACTGGATGGATTACATAAATACCCTTTCAAATACAAGGTCAAATTAAACGATATGTTTCGTTTGATTCAAGGTTCATTTGTAGAAACCGACCAGCGCAGCAAGCGTAGCTTGCTAGTATATATGTTAAAAATGTATATACCAGACCTCACGGGACTACACTGGAACCTCCCTCAAAACTCCAATTCGTGTACATGAAATTTTGTTTTTTTGTTTAAGAATCGAGCCAGCCTACCGCCAAACGCCATTTAGCATGACTGTTCCACGAAACATTTTCAGCACCTAAGGATATATTTCAGTCAATAAAGTCGATGAGCGTTTCTCGCATCTGAAACACAAGGACATCCTCGTTGTTAGACAGAATTCCAGGAGATAAAACTTATAAACGTTATTTAAATTCTTACAAAATTATAAAACAATTTAAATTTTATTTAATTGAATTACGCTTCAACTTTCGTTTATTTAAATTACCCCAAAATTTCGTATACTACTTAAATTATCTTTAAAATTTTACATAAATTGCTTTAAACCATTAAATCCAAATTCATCGAAATTTTACCCATATCAATTCGTGTTTCAGAAAACTGATTAATACACTAAAAAAATTACTTGGAAATGTTATTGAAAATAAGTGGCATCAAAATAAACTTTGTTTTTATAAATGCTTCTTTAAATTTCGAAAATATATTGGTTTCTGAGGTTTCTAATGATAAAACAGACTTTTCGGGATTATGGGTAAATCGGAAGTGGTTATTGTACTTTTTTCATAGTATCTATGACACTTCTCGTGATTTCATCACAATCTAAACTAAATAAAGTTATTCCGTTAATATTTCGCTAAATTATGCTTATCAATTTAAAGTTATAAATGAAAATAAGTGCTTGGCTTGGAATGATTTATGACTGAAAAGGTGGACTGTGACCCAGGTTTCTGATTCAAAAAATTATTTGTTGCAATGTGCTGTATCATTTCCTAAAGTTTGTACACGTCCTTTTGGAGACCTTATATATCAACAAATTGATCATTGTCCCTGTTCCTTATAGGTTTTGCGAGTCTTTACAGTGCATATGTTATATAAGAGTAGAAAACAAATATACTTTCCTTGTCTTCATGCGTACAGCTTGATTTGAAAATCCCCTTTCGTGATATCTTTTGAGTTATAGAACACAAAAAAATGCAAAATGCATTCACATTTTCTCTCTCTCTCTCTCTTTTTTTTTGTCATAGATAAATTACATTTATCATTTCTTTTGATCGTACGTTATATGCAAGACCGGATTCAAGGGGATGAGAAAGGATTAAAGAAATTGCCTTTGGTAATATGGAAAAGACAAAATTGATCGATTATAATTCCCTTTACTTTACTTTTTACTGCGTTTTTATAAGTAAATGTTGCATATCCAAACAGCTTTATTAGAATACATGAAATTGAAAAATGTTACATGATATTTTGCTTTTAATGTTTTGTGTTTTTTATTAATTTTCTTTAACATCCTTCATGTAGATATATAAAATGAAACTTTATATTTCACAATTACAGTACTTAAAGGGTAGAGAGATTTTTGTACACATTTTTTGTATTTTATTTAATTAAATAAGAATAAAAATGTTTTAACCGTAACTGTATAATTAAAAAAATTAGATGCCGGAATATGTATTTTTTTTATGTATAAACTTAACACAATGTTTAACTAAAATAAATTGATTCACATACACATACAATCATTTACCATATTTGTCATTTAGTTGATTCATTAACATTGTCTATAAACAATTTATTTTACAAGGAGAGTGCCAAGTTTGGTAATCACAGATTTTGATTATTTTTATATATGTTGTAGGGTAGAAGCCCCTCAGTCTCAGGTTCAATGGATTTTATACAACGCTCCTTAGTTCTCGAGAAATGGGGGGGTCTAATATTATAACACAACTTAAATACTTAGTTTGTAACGAAAAAATTGCGTTGGCCGTATCTCAGTTGTTATAGCGTCTGCTCGTTGTTCCGAGGGCACGGTTTCGATGCCGGAACGTGCTGCGTTTGTTTTTCTCATTTTTTAAAAAATAAATATACTTGTAATTATAATTTAATAATTTCAATAAAAAATTTTGTTAACATAATTAAATTTTAATTTAGAATTTTTTATTTTTAAACCATTATTAAACATTTCTCATCATTTAAAGTGCTTTAAAAAATTGGATCTATATTGACTAGTAAAAATTCCAAAATCGTTACAAAATCAGCATATTTACTATCGAATTATAGAATACTTCTCCCATCGCAATAGAAAACAAAGATATTTCAGATGCTAAATTATTTGTTAAAAATCCATTGTTTTGCAATAAAATTTTACAGTACTTCAACGCATTTGTGACATCACTTTTCTGATTTTCATCGAATCCCGACGCTTCAGATTGATCTTTATGTAAACTACAGCTTGCTTCTTCCACATTTATACGATTATAAGCTGTTATAGAATGATACGCACTTGTGCGATAAAGATTGAAAACAAAAATCCGCTTAACTGCAGCAAACTAAAAAAAAGAAATAACAGAAGTCTGTTGTGGAGCCCTCTAGTAAAACATAAATATGTTTTAATTTAATTCATATGCTAAATTTTAATATAATTATGCTTCTTACTTTAACAGCAGAGTAGTATTATTATCGCATTGACTTCCCTTGTTAAGGCAATTTATAAATGATGTTTCGTTACAATCACGAATTGACACAATTGTTCAATATCGTTGCATTGATAAAGTATATATGGAATACATTTTAAAAGTGATTTTAAAAAAATCAAAAATGCTCAATTAAAATTTAATTATGTTAACAAAATTTTTTATTGAGATTATTAAATTATAATTACAAGTGTATTTATAAAAAAAATGAGAAAAACAAACGCATCGCGTTCCGGCATCGAACCAGGGCCTTCCAAACAACTAGCAGACACGGTACCAACGACCAAGGTAATTATTGCGTTACAAAGTAAGTATTTAAGTTGTGTTATAATACTAGACCGCCATTTCTCGAGAACAAAGGAGCGCTGTATAAAATCCATTGAACCTGAGACTAAAGGGCTTCTACCCTACAACATATATAAAAATAATCAAAATCTGTGATTACCAAGCTTGGCACTCTCCTTGTTAGTTAAACGCTGTGTTAAGTATATAGTTAAGAAAAAATACATATTCCGATGTATTCCGATTCTTCGATTTATCATGAAGTCAGTCTACGTGCAATGATAACTTGCGAAATATCAATGAGTCCTTTAAAATTTGCTACTTTGCACAGGAAGTTACTTTATCCCCACTCCAACTGGGCGAAGAGTTTTATAATCTTTAAATAGTTTTTGACTAGTAAAAGTGCATTTGCATGTGAACGCTTCCTTTACTGTTCAAAATCTTCTTCGCCGATACTAAAGCCTATCAACAATTGAGAATGAAAGAGAAAGTACATTCACAAACACGACAGAAGAAACTCGCTCATTTCTAAGAATCGTATTTTCTGAATTTTTAAAATTACAAGGTAAATACTTCCTATTTATATTCCTGAGATATGTGTAAGTGTACATTAAATGACAACGATTTGTTCCAAAGATAATTTCAAATTGGTGTTTTTTCGCGCGTGTAAGGGTGCACTTTCAACAAGAAAGCAAAAAAAACTTAAAGACGAAAAAACAAACACGGAAGCCACATTTTTCTTATGTGATGAAAGAAACAAACGTAATCAATGATAGCGAAAAGGACAAAGAAGAAAGCTGGATTTGGGAAACGGGTAAGGAAATAAAATTTTGGATAGGAGTTACATGTTCTTTTCTGGGGAAATAAAAGGGTACCTCTCTACTGATTCTGTCGCAAATCATCGTATAAAAATGTAACTGGTACCAATCGATTAATAAGAACATCTATTAATTACTATCTATTTTATAAAGAACCAACATATCCGCGTGTAACGCTGACGTCATTTTGCGAATGACAATACTTGGCAATGAAATTTCGTTTTTGCGATTTCTGCTATTGCAATTCTTTAAATTTTTAAACGCGTCGTATATTTTTAATTTTTACACCTTTATGTAGGAGAAAAATCTACTTTCAAATACAGTTTGTTTGAAAAATGTATCGTAATTTAATCATTTATTATAATATTTAAATTCAATTTCAAGTATGATTAAAAAAATATATCTATCTCTATCACTTGCAGACGATTACAAAATATTAATCCGTTTGCACTTTAAACAATGTAAAAAGTTCAGTATTTGTTTCCAGCTAATATTACATAACGAAATTAAATTCTCATTAACCAATAATTAAATATATAAATAAAACACAAATGTAACAGACATGTAATTGAAATAAGCGCTTCAAACCGCAGAAATTAGCATAATAAAAAACTTTTGTATATAACGAAATTTTATCCATTTCTTTGGCTTTTAACTTTTTGCACGATGCCAATACGAAATTGACACTTTTAATAAATTTCAAAATTTTATTAGAAAATATAATTGACATTAAAAACAAGTGTTCAAGTGTATAATTGACATATTTTATATAAGATTGCTCTTTGGTGTTATTAGGGGGCAATCTAAAAAAAATATAAAATGAAAAAATCTATTTGTGTTTTCAGTTTTAAAAAAATATTAATAGTTTTCACGTATATTCTCTAAAATTCATCAATCTAAAATATCAATCTTAAAAAATATTAAATGAAAAAAATCTCTTTGTGTTTTCAATTTAAAAAAAAATTAACAGTTTTCACATATATTCTTTATTCCGTGATGCCCTAGTTATACCCTAGCTATACTAAAATTGAGGGTGTCGGGTAAGCTACATTTTTAAACTCCTGAGATATACTAGATTGAAAGGTAGATCAAATACTCAAATAAAAAAATATAACATAAAGTTTTTATGCCAATGTCTTAGTAACATTTCATATATTCTGAAAAACAACAGCATTACTTTAATGATATTTATTTTTTTGTAAATTAACTATGTTTATTGGGGGCATAAACGTTTGGTTGAAAACGAAACCCAGGACATATTCTGCCACCAAGTGACATTAGAAGCAAATAATATGCGTGATATTATAATTTACGATAATAAGCAACAGATTACAGTGTTAGATTTATTTCATCATAAATGTTCACCAAATTATCCTTACAGCTCTTTTTTAACACATTTTAATATTTGTTTTGATGCTGAACTGTTTTGATACAAAAATATATATATATTTCAAATTTAGTATAAAATCTGCGAATTAGTTGATTATATGTTACAAATTAGGTAGTCATTCCGTGAAATTGTTTAGAAATTATGCATAAATAATGTTTAGAAATACTAATGTTAAATACCATTTAGAAAACTGATATAATTTGAAATCAATAGTTGAAAAAATATATATAACAATTGTAACCTGTGAATGGTTTTAATAGAAATCGATACCTAAAAGATTGAAGTATACGAATACATTTCTTCAGTTATATCCGAAAGTCGTTTTTGAGTTAGGCTTGAAAATTATACTCATTGTAATTCTTTTTCAACGTTTAAAAATGAAGATAGCATTCAGATTTGACAAAATCGTGTCTGTTCTAATCTTAAAAAACTCGACCGAATGACATTCCATTTGGTATTTGGAGGTAAAATTTAGGGAAGATCACAAATACAATTTCACAATTAAGTGTTGTCAATTTAAAATTTTATTACAATTTCCATGTGTAGATTACCCTTGAAAATATGATTAAATAGAGCACTTATTAATATACTGGTGATGTAATACAAATTTGTTGGTGCCAGTCACATTTGTGTACTATTATTTTCGGACTAGTTAGTAGGGTAGTTCTATTTTTATTCACAACTTTACAAAATGAAAGCGTGTAAAATTCTGAAAATGACAAATTAAAAACACATAATGATAAATGAATAAAATGAATATACTTAATTCCATGGTTATTGTTATTATTATTATTATTATTATTATTACTATTGTTAATAATTCATTTTTTCATTTTTTTCAGCTGTTGAAATGCAGGAGCAATTTTTTCTGTGAATATAGAAAACGAATTCTGAAACTGCAAATCAAAAAAATAGGTTTTTTGGATTATCTTCAACCATTTCGCAGCGTTTAATCGAAACGCACATTTAAATTCTTGAAATTTTTTTTAAATACTCGTATATCACGTTTAATATAGCAATACGGTGCAACAAACAACATACAGAAACTCTTAAATATTTCAGATCCAAAAAAATCCAAACTATTTTTTACGAAACATCATCGTTTCAGAAAGCTTTCGATGATTTGAATATTAAACATATATCCAAAAAGTAACACAGGAAATAAGATTGAAAATATTACACCAGACATGATAAAAAAAGAAATAAGGACTTTGATGTCATTTCCTTATTATATTTAACAATTAATGTAATTCTTTTATGAAACACATACTTTTGCAAAGAAAATGGAGCACAGAACTATTGCTATTACATTGGATTTTGAATATGTCATCTTTGTGATAGCTTTTTATCGTCATATAATGATTTGTTATCATTTTTGGAGAACTTAATTCATTCGAATTACAATATGGTACATACCGTTAATGGTACATATCATTCAAGGTACATATCATGGTACATATCAAACAAATATAAATTAAACTGAATGATAAGTAGGTACTTTGTTATTTTTTTATATCTGCCGTAGAAACTGGTGTTCCCAATTATTTACACAGTAAAAATTACTCAATAGTATACATATAAATCGCCAAAGGAAAAAAAAGACTTCAAAAGCATAAAAATGTATTGTGATAAAAAATAACTCGCACAAATTTCCAATTAAAATGAAAAATACTAACAAACTCCACCACTAAAACTTTATTATCTCTACAACAGGTATAAACCTCGGATCTCACTGAAACAACTTGTTTCCATTTATGATTTTGTTTTCTATGAAAAATGAGATTCTCACATTGCGATTTAAAGGCATAAGGCAATAACAGTTCGTTTGGATGCTGAAAGAACGCAGACAGACACTATCAAATCTCGTGCAACGGTTCCTCACTATAGGTCATAATTTGGACAAACCTGGTTGTGATAAAAAAAAAATAATCAACACTGCCTGAAAATAGCAAAAAGCTTCAAAAGGGGATATCAAAAAGATTGGACTCATTAAGAACGTTTCGATGAAAAACCTAATAAAAAGAAATGAACATAGATGGGGACACGGTTCGACAAATTCTGAAGCAGTTTCAGTATAAGAAAACCATCATAGATACCAGTAGGACAAAACTTATCAGTAAAATAATGTTATGGTTACCAACAAAAGCGTAATAAAAAGTGGTTGTTCATGATCAATAGCAAAGTAATTTTTAATATTTTTACTCTGTGATTGGCCCACAATCGACACAACAATCACCGAAAAAGTTTCTTACTCCATCCGCTATTATCGATAGTTCGTTTCAAATATGTTTGGTATTGTATTTCTTCAGCTGCCAGATCACCTCAATCGTTTGTTGATGAAGACTACGAAATAAACCATGACATGTACTATTAACATGTTAAAATGTTTTTAGCGGACCTCTCTCGAATAACAATTTCGAAATAAAAAATGATTTCTCCAACAGAATCCCTTTTTAGTACATAGTACATAATGAGAACAGAAATGATGCAGGTGTCTTACAAAATGGCCGTTGTATTCTTTAGATATTAGTCACATTTTTTTCATGATCACCTTTTAAAAAAGAGTTTATTCAAGTATAACAGACCTTAGGAATCACTGACAAAATCTTTATTAGAGGAATTATGAAAAATGGATGCGTTGCAGACCGTTACTGAGAATTTTTTTAAAGATTTCGCTTCTGCGTAAAAGCGAAAGTCAGCCATTTTGTAAACTTGTAGTCTTTCTGTAATTCACTATGCTTTGCTTATTAGAAGTCTGATTTTGATTTGGGTCGTTATTGAAATATGAATAAGCTAAAATACCTCTCAGAAGTATTTGTTTCTCCGTTTACATAAGAAAAAATTATTTTCTGACTATTTTTTTTTATTTCAAAGACTAATATAATACGAAATGATTTATTTTTTTAAATCTGCATTCATTTAAAATTAAAAGAAATGTATGATTATTTTAGGTAGCCACAACCAGCATTCAATCCATGACCCACCGATTTTGAAATCAATGTTATCAACTGCATGACTGGGACATTTCTGCCGTCTCTTTAATACGGATGTGAATTCTAGATTCTTACATGATGTCCTGCAAGCTTTTTCTTCAGTGGTCCAGGACCCCCAATCAACCACTCTTTCTGCTCTTTTTGTCGTTTGAGCTCCTCGAATCGCCCATTGACAATTACATTGCGCAGACGCAATGCAAATAAACTATAAATGCAAACGTAACAAACATATTTTTTAAGAATTAAATTGAACGTGTGACTTTCGAATAAAAATAGGATGAAAAGCAAACGATTTAAGACAATTTACGTTTAATTAGACGACGCAGATACACATAATTACTTGAAAAAAATAGCATGACATAAAATTGAGAGCCTCCTTTCGAAAAATGTTCCTATGTTCTGCTTATCTAACAAAATCACTTTTCCTTCCAGTCCAGAAAGCAGCCATTTGTTCTACGTTCTTCCATTTCGCTCCCCTAGGGCAATACAAGCTGTCCTATGTATAAGTTCTTTGACATTTAATTAGCACTTAAAGGTTTAGACTCTTTCCACGTATTCAAAAGTTTATGAGGTTATAAATGTCCAAAATACCGTGATATAAAAAAGTTCACTATCTTTTTAATGTGACACATAGGAGTTTTAATGGGATTGTTGTCCCTCAAGATAATTTCAAGCGCTGATATATACCAAAAAGCATGTTGGTGCTTTTGATCTTTTCTTAATGAAGGGTATTATAAGGTTATTTTAAATGAAAGTTATTGATTATAAGACTATTGAGTAGGAATATCGTGCCAATAAAAAAATATATGTTAATTTTAAGTGTAAATGCATAATGCAACTCACCATTGAATTTACTTAACTATTGTCATTTTTGTAAAATTTATGTAAACAATTATTAAAGAAACAAATATTGCTTTTTAACATCATACTTCAGAAAAATTTATAATAATATATTTTAAAAATAGCCATATTTGAGGATAATCGTAGAGTCCCTGTCTCAATGAAATGAATTGTGTAAAATGTGCTTAGCTTAAAGTTCCTGCAAAAACATAAATATGTATTTTTACATTTTATTTCGCATTTTAAAATATTGCTACTGCATGACACACGATTGAAACGACGTGGTAAATCAAATTTCTTAAAGTTTTTTTTTAACATCACACTGGCGATTGACATTTTTAAATATTTAAAATCTTTTAAAAGTTTTCAAATAAATTTAATACGAATTTAAACTTTCTTTATACATATTAAAAACTCTAACAGATAACATTATATTTTTATATTAATTATCAGTATTTGCCAAATGTAAACTTTACTGGTGGTTTTCAAAAGATTATTCCCTTCATTGTTGTTACACTAAATCGAAAAGCGTCATTATCAACAACAAAATATCTGTTGCTCATAATACAAAATTATTCATTATTACATAAAGACTACCAGGAAAATAAACGCTATAACAATACTAAAAGACTCAAAATAAAATTGGTAGTTCAAATATTACTGTTTTTACTGTTTGTACTGTAAATATATATATTTTTTAAAGCTGAAAGTTATTGGCAATATGTAATTTTTTATTTGCATACTTAAAAGTTTTAGAAAATTATCTGTGTTAAAAATTGGATACGTTATAATGGATAGATTTATCTAATAATATTTCCATAATTTATTTATTACGAATTGTTACAAAATTTAAATAATTTTGATAAATAGTGCTACTTACGTGGAAAGCATTATGCATGTTACGTTTATGTGCATTAAATATGTTTTTATTAGATACTCCTATTTTTTTATTCAATTTTAGCTTCTGCAAATTATGTTTAACATAAATTCCATTTTGCGTATAATTATAATTAGAAATATGTTTATAATGCCATAAAAAATATTTTCAGACTTTCAAAATTTTAATTGCCTTATTATTGAGATTGAAAAAGAATGTCCATATAGTAAGATGTCGGTTAACGAATACCTCGCTTAAAAACTGTTTCGGCTAACGAATAATCTTTTTGCATTTTTTTTCACTTAGCTAACGAATCTTTTACTGGATGTTCGCTCTATCATAGTATATCTGGGTTTTGTTTTAATTGTACGGAAAATCCCGTTATATTTCGCTAACAAACAATGATCCCGAAACGAATTAACTTCGTTAGCTGAAGTGCAATGTACAAATCATAATTAATATTCTATTTACTATCAATATGGGTAGCAGAAAATTGATATTTACCGTTCACTTTTTAAAATTTTGCTCATCACACATTAACATACATTACTATGTATAGTTCTAATTTAATATCAATTACTATATCCCACCAAAACTAACTATTTGAAACTTCAATTAATCAGATTTAAATTTTCCACTTTATTTATTTTACTTAAATCTGCATTCATGAAAATCTATTCGTTTAATATAAGAAGTATAGATATGCATGTTCAAAATAAGAATTAAGTTGAGACGCCGTATTTTCTATAGCTTCAGAAATATATGTAACCACGCACGAGAATACACAAACACCTCTTCCGAGTTACCCATTATTCATCAAAGCCTACTTAATATTTAGAAAGTACCGAAATCCATATATTTTTGTGATTTAAGTAAGGATTTACAAAAGAAAGTTTCTTTTGCTGCCATTCAATTTTGGAAAATTTTCTGACTAGTTTTTTGCTCACAGGTTATCAAAGCCTGAGAGCTAATGTGCCCGCTAGTTCTGTATGTATGCACGTAACGCGATAACTCTTCAGAGATTTATCCGATTTGCTTCCTATTTTGTATATAGGTTCATTGTGATAAGGCACTTCCCTGATTAGTTTTGGTGGTTCATTGGTTAAGTATAAAGGGATAACGGGGGGCTAACACCCCCCTCCCCTTAATTTAGATAAATATGTTTTTCGTGCAAAAATATCCGATTTGCTTCAAATTGTGTATATAGGTCCATTATGATAAGGCGCTTCCCTGATTAGTTTTGGAGATTCATTGGTTAAGTCGATTTCTTTATTTTTCGAGGGGAGTTTTTCTTTGAAGTAAGTGCATAATGTACAATACTAGGGAATAGCTTGTGAGCTCAATGCCATCAGTTTAACTGGGAACTTTCCTTTTTATTATAATGTATTAACCAGTTTTCACAAACCAAATTATCGGTTATTAGGATGCTATCAATTTTTAATTAAACAGGTCTGTGTAAATGAATTTATACATGCAAGAGTAAAAAAATATATTAATTTTAATATTAATTTTAATGTTGTTCTCAATCTTAATGTATCATGCTTGTCTGTAAAATGTGTTTGCTGAACAAGAAAATGTTTACTTGAGAAATCATAACATCCAAAAAAACCTGTATTTCTGGTTGAGAAAACTGATAATACACTTAAAAAAACTTCCAGCAAACATTTTCAGTAATCAGGGGCAGCAAAAATAAAATTTGTTGCTGTAAATGCTTCTTTAAATTCCGACAATATATTAACTTTTGACGATTCTAAAGACAAAAACACTTTTCGGAATCGTGGGTAGCTAGGAATATGTTTTTGTGTAGTTTCAGTTGCGGTTATATTATATCAGTACAAAAACCCTTAACGGGTTAAAAGTTGTGACGCAGCACTTTCTTTTGGCTCTATGAATTTTAAATATGGGTCTTAAAAGCAATGATATCAAATTTAAGTGACGCTATGTTAATAATTTTTTTTAAATCATAATTTTCTTTTTAGTTTTATTTATATTCACAGGTGCAATTATTATCTTAATATGAAAAAATATATAAAATTTATTCGCTGATGCTTTTTCATTCACATCTCTCATGAATTCAAAATATGGGTTTTAAAAGAAATGATATCAAAATTTGAGTGACACCTTGACGTTAATTTAATAGGACTCTTTTAAAATTCAATTTAAATTATTTTTGGTTTGTCTTCTAAAGTATATTTACACATACAAACAATACTTTTAATTTTTCAATACACTTTTAAATATATTACTTTCACTGAGCCTATATTATGTATTGAAATGTATTTATTTCAATAAATTGATTTATCTTCTGTGCCACGCTATCCAAAATCATAAGTAAAATTTATGTAAATGATTATTTTGCGTCATATTATCCACTTGAATACATTTCCCTTTGTTTGGATACTATGACGCAAAATAATCATTTACATAAATTTTACTTATGATTTTGGATAGCGTGGCACAGAAGATAAATCAATTTATTGAAATAAATACATTTCAATACATAATATAGGCTCAGTGAAAGTAATATATTTAAAAGTGTATTGAAAAATTAAAAGTATTCTTTGTATGTGTAAATATACTTTAGAAGACAAACCAAAAATAATTTAAATTGAATTTTAAAAGAGTCCTATCAAATTAACGTCAAGGTGTCACTCAAATTTTGATATCATTTCTTTTAAAACCCATATTTTGAATTCATGAGAGATGTGAATGAAAAAGCATCAGCGAATAAATTTTATATTTTTTTTCATATTAAGATAATAATTGCACCTGTGAATATAAATAAAACTAAAAAGAAAATTATGATTAAAAAAAAAATATATTAACATAGCGTCACTTAAATTTGATATCATTGCTTTTAAGACACATATTTAAAATTCATAGAGCCAAAAGAAAGTGCTGCGTCACAACTTTTAACCCGTTAAGGGTTTTTGTACTGATATCATTAATTTTTTAAGGTTATTGATGAAAATGTCAATTAGTCGAAATTAAGTATAGGGTATAAATTAATCATTAGAATAAAATTTTAAAGAAATGCTAAAAAGACCCCTTGGACCCGAATAAAATATGAGGGTGGTGGCCCAGGGAGAGGAATCCAAGACTCAACTTTTAAATTATACAGCGAGAGAGTAACACAATTAGAAGGATGAAAATGCATGGCAAAACCCGTTTGTTCCATCTTCCTCCGCCAAAGGGCGCAATCTTTTCTATACAAACATAGCTGAAAATTTTCAGGCTGTCGATTCCGAGTCAAATGAGCCATACATCGTCGTGATCGGGCCCATAGAACACAAGATAGGAAAGCGCCCCCTGGTGGTGAAACTTGTAACTAAAATCTATATATCCTGTCGATGTCCAGTTGAATAAATCAAACTGCATTGTGATGGGACCCATTGGACTTGAGATAGCTGCAAAATCCGTTAGTTCCATCTTCCACCACTAAGGGGCGGACTCTGTTCCATACAAACATAGCTGAAATCTTTGAGGCTGTCGATTTCGAGTCGAATGAGCCATACCTCGTCGTGATCAGGCCCATAGAACACAAGATAGGAAAGCGCCCCCTGGTGGTGAAACTTGTAACTAAAATCTATATATCCTGTCGATGTCCAGTTGAATAAATCAAACTGCATTGTGATGGGACCCATAAAACTCGAGTTAGCTGCAAAATCCGTTAGTTCCATCTTCCACCACCAGGGCGCACTCTGTTCTATACAAACATAGCTGAAATCTTTCAAGCTGTCGATTTCAAGTCGAATGAGCCATACCTCATCGTAATCGGGCCCATAGAACACGAGATAGGATAGCGTCCCCTGGTGGTGAAACTTGGAACTAAAATCGATATATCCTGTCGATGTCGAGTCAAATGAATCAAACTGCATTGTGATGGGACCCATAGAACTCAAGTTAGCTGCAAAATCTGTTAGTTCCATGTTCCACCACCAGGGGGCGCACTCTGTTCTATACAAACAGCTGAAATTGTTGAGGCTGTCGATTTCGAGTTGAGTGAGCCATACCTTGTCATGATCGGGGCCATAGAACCTGAGATAGGAATGCACCCCCTGGTGGTGAAACTTGTAACTAAAATCTATATATCCTGTCGATGTCCAGTTGAATAAATCAAACTGCATTGTGATGGGACCCATAGAACTCGAGTTAGCTGCAAAATCCGTTAGTTCCCTCTTCCACCACCAGGGGGCGAACTCTGTTCTATACAAACATAGCTGAAATCTTTCAGGCTGTCGATTTCGAGTCGAATGAGCCATACCTCATCGTAATTGGGCCCATAGAACACGAGGTAGGATAGCGTCCCCTGGTGGTGAAACTTGGAACTAAAATCAATATATCCTGTCGATGTCGAGTCAAATGAATCAAACTGCATTGTGATGAGACCCATAGAACTCAAGTTAGCTGCAAAATCTGTTAGTTCCATGTTCCACCACCAGGGGGCGCACTCTGTTCTATACAAACAGCTGAAATTGTTGAGGCTGTCGATTTCGAGTTGAGTGAGCCATACCTTGTCATGATCGGGGCCATAGAACCTGAGATAGGAATGCACCCCCTGGTGGTCAAACTTGAAACTAAAATTGATATATCCTGTCAATGTCAAATTGAATGAATCAAACCATGTTGTGATGGGACCCGTAGAACTCGAGTTAGTTCCAAAATCCATTAATTTCCCCTTCCACTGCCAGGGGCGCACTCTGTTCTATATGAACATAACTGCCCCTGGTGGTAAAACTAAAATCAGTAAGTTCTATCGAGGTCGAGTCGAATGAGCCAAACTGCATCACGATTAGGAATGCACAACCTGTGGCCCGTGATGGGTAACTGGTAGCCCGCAGAGACCATACATGCCAACCTATCCAAAAATTTCGAATTTCCTTAATAATTCGTGAGAAAATGTGCAAATTTTGTCCATAGATCGCAGGAAAATATGAATTTCATCGATCAGGTGCATAAAATTATGAATTGCATCGACTGGATGCAAATTTTGTCGAATGGGCATGGAAAAATTACAAATTTCGCCATTTTGTCGCTAGAAAAAAAAAACGCAAATTTCAATAATCGGTCAACAGAAACCAGAGATGTCAAAATCGGTAATTCCAGAGTTGTAAATTTCGTCAATCACTCAAAATCTTGAATTTTGTAAATCAGTTGAAGAAAACTGCAAATTTTGTCGATAAGGCACTTAAAATCGCAAATTTCATGGATCGAGCAACGAATTTCATCGAATGGCATGGAAAGATCGTGAATTTCAACGAACAGCCGCGGAAAAAATTTGCAAATTGTCCATAGATTGTGGGAAAACATTATGAATTTTGTCTATCGGTTCTGCAAAACTATGAATTTTGTCGATAGGCATGGAAAAATCAAGAATTCCATCGAATGTTTGTGAAAAAATTGTAAATTTCAACAAGCGGTAAAAAAAAAAAAAAAATGAAAATTTTGCCATTGTCTAGAGAAGAAAAATTGTCAATTTCATTAAATGGCCGATGGAAAGCATATCAGTTGAAAATACGAATTTTGTCAATCAAGCACAGTAAAAACATGAATTTTGTGGATCGGGAGAAGGAAAATCATAAATTGTGTTGAACGCATGCATAAAAATCATGAATTTTGTTTATCGGGCATATAAAAATCATTAATTTCGTCAAACGGATCCATAAAAATCAAGAAAGTCATCAATCGGGTACGTAAAAATCTTGAATTTCCTCAATCAGGCGTGTAAAAATATAGGACAAAATTGCCATTCGCCAATCGGCGAGTAATACTGAAAATTTGGCGACTGACTTTACTGCCACCACTGGTCAAACTTAATAGTCCCAATTGCGATGATTGAATGGAAAAAGATTTTTTCCCCGCTGTCGCTTGACAAATTTTGAAACCATTTGGCGAATTTCACGATTTTTTCCCCGAAATTATTTGACGGATTGTGACTTTTTTTCTTCTCGAAGCCATTCGACGATATTCAAAAAAATTTTCCCCTGAAACCAGTTGATGAATTTTGTGATTTTTCCACTATCAATGAATTTTAGATTTTTCTGCTATCGATTAATGAATTTCATGATTTATCGACTATCGATTAATGAATTTCACGACTTTTTCCATGAACGAACAAATTGTGCACTTTTTTCCCACTGCTATTCGACGAATTTTGCAATTCTGTTCCGCGATTGTTAGACAAATTTCACTATTTTTCTCCCGAGATCATTTGATGAATTTTGTGATTGTTTTCCCCCGAACCTATTTGACGAATTTCTCTAATTTTTTCACGACAGTTAGACATAATTAATTTTTTTCCTGCAATGCCTGATTTCTTTCCCGAGACCATTTGACGAATGTCGCGATTTCTTTCCCAACACTATTTGACAAATTTCGCCGTTTATTCCACAATCGTTTGACAAATTTCTTAATTTTTTTATCAAGTATTTGTAAATTTGTTATTGGTCATTGCTGAAAAACAGGAGTAAAAAAATTCATGTACTGGCCAGTGGCCACTGAGTAAAAAAGTTGAAACCTATACATAAAAGTTGAACCTATACATAAAAATCATGAATTTTTTAGAACGGGCACATAAAAATCACAATTTTGTCAAGTAGCCGCATAAAAATCACAAATCCATCTAGTGGGTGCATTCTTCCAAATTTGCAACCGAACAGTGCTGTATGTATGGATAATGCTAATTATCCCCCCCCCCTACCCAACATCTCCTCGAAACAAAATTCTCTCTGTGCTACTGATGGTGGTCCTCGACAACCCAACAATTTTTTAAGTGGTCCTTCGCCTAAAAAGATTGGGCACCTCTACTATCAATTAACAATAAATTAACCTATCGCTTGTGTCATGTATTCATGAGCTGTGATTGCAATGCAAATTCTTGTTTACAAGAATAAGACTCATATTAGGTATTTTATTATTTATTTATTGTTTGTTTACTTATTTTGATTTGATTTTCTTGTCCTTTTAGAAATTGACTTTAGATTGTTACTTAAATGGTGAGATGATTGTCAATTACCTGTTTTATCGATAAAAATGATACAAGGTAAGGAAATTGCATCGTGTCGAGTGAATATTTAGGAAGTATTTTAAAAACTGCAGACTAAAGAAGATTTGTGTTTTACTTGTTAGCTATATTTTGCAACTCTCCAAATTACTGCAATGTAAATATAGTATGAAGTTTTATACTATACTAAACTTTCCTCTGTTGTATAGCTAATTTTATTGGAATAAAACCCTGAAAATGCATTGTTGTAGTAATCAATTATTTTTGCAGTTGTGTAATTTCTGTCATAACAATTTTCAACTAAGGGAAATCTTAGATTGGACATTTAATCACAGTATTTTAAATAAGAAAACTTAAAATATTTGCAAATTAAAGAAATGAATGAAGAGATTTTGTTTAAAATTTTAAGTCTAAAGATTTTTTTTTTACAAAAAATGCAAAATTCGCCAGTCATTCGGGAAATTATCACAAAATTCTACTAATAAAATGGGACTGTAAACAAACCGGCTCAAAATGTGTCCTTTTTAAAAATTAAATTCCATCCCAGCGGCCCTGTTGTTATGCTAGTCGAGTACTAGCTGACCGACAAAATTTTTTAATCTCGCCAACCTTTTTTTTCTGACCAATCTTTAACATAAGCTAATAAAGTATAGCCAACATTTTAACATTGCTATATAGTATCTTAAAAAACTTACTTAAAAATAGCTGAAATATAATCTTGATAAAATACGTAAACACAAACATATCAATACAAATAACAAAATCTCATGTAATCGGGTAGGGGAGACCGGTACACAGTGGACCACTTTTACAGTTAACATTTTTTTTCTCTTTAACAGACTGGCCAATCTGTATGAAAATATTTTTGAATATTCCTTAAACCTTCTTACATCCATCATAATTTTCTCACAATATAGTTTTCAATACATTAAAAATATATATATATATACACTGGTCCACCCACCAGGGTACAGTGGACCACTATTAGGTATTATCTAAAATATAATATAAATCTATTTTTCATTAATCTAATTCTTTTTTGTTGCCCCTTCATTCGCAAAATAACATAGTAATATAAATTTTGAAACAAAAACAAAAAAATTAATTATATTTTGAAAATAATAACAGATTAATACAGGAACAATTGCAATTTATTTGAAGTTATTACTTAAGTACAAAAAAAATCAGCTCACATTAAAATTTGCAAATGAAATTCCAAAATACTTATCAGTAAGATTGAGCCTGGAATTTTCAAGAAATAATTTTGGGTCTGCGCGCAACATTATGAAATCATTGACATCAACAGCAGATTCATCTACAGTTTCGAGAGAAATAAACTGATTTCCATTCAATTTGCATCTCATGAATCTTACTTGAATAGAATCATCAACAATTAGACTACAGTTATATTTATCAAAGGCAGTAAATACAAAACAAAATATTTCTTACTATGTTAAAAAAAAATTTTATTTTTATTTGTTTACTTTATTTTACAGTTAATTCTACTTTAAAACAATCTTTCTTTATAGAAAACAAGCAATTATTACATATTTTGAACATTCTGCATTAGAGGAACAGAGTGGATTGTGGACCACTGTGCCCCAGGAGTGGGTGGTCCACTGTACCCCATGTTGAAGTTCAATAAATAATCATATTAATATTGTTTATAGCTTTCTTTTAAATTTATTAACTTTAAAGTAAAATAAAAACAAGTATCTTAGCTTTTCAAAAAAGCTGTTTTATTTTATTTATCTACAACCTTTAATTACTAAAAAAATAAAAATATGATGAAAAATTTTACTTTTAGAAACTCAAAACAACAAAGCAGGATAATATAGTTCGATCTGAGCTAAACATACTTTCTGAAGGCTATAAATAATCATTTTAGTGCTGTTGTCTATTAGGATAGAAGAGAAGCTTAAAAAAAAATTAAATAAATAAAATATTAGGGGGTGGTCCACTGTATCCATAGGTTCACTGTGTACTGGTCTCCCCTATATTAATGATAGGCTTAGTCAATAACAAAAATGTTAAAGTAAGCCATAACATAAATTAGAAACATTGTATTTCATAATGAAAACATCGTATCTAATTTTATATACATAAAACTGAAAACTTACGTTATATAAATTCCCTATATAATATACCAAAGTTTCATCACAATTAAACGTATTTCAATCACACTGAAATAAAAAGTTTTAGTTATTAAATTTGTGTGAGGTGAATGATGGGAAAGTTTGATTTGGAGAGTTGGAAAATATAGCTAACAAGTACCTTCCTGATATTATTTTTAACGATAAAACAGGTAATACTATTGACAATTATCTCACCATTTACGCCAAAAGACAATTTCTAAAAGGACAATCTAATCAAACTAAGTAAACAAACAATAAATAAATAATAAAATACCTCAAATGAGCGTTATTCTTACAAA
This sequence comes from Maratus michaelseni, assembly GCA_963931845.1. Taxonomy (NCBI): domain Eukaryota; kingdom Metazoa; phylum Arthropoda; class Arachnida; order Araneae; family Salticidae; genus Maratus; species Maratus michaelseni. The sequence continues at coordinate 158,513,509 of OZ007588.1, forward strand.
AACAACATTCGAGACTCGTTGAAAACAAACAGATGATTGATTTGTTGATTAGAGGCTGTTTCAAATTAACTGATAAAAAAAAAAAAATCTGAATCTTTTTTTCCTTTAAAAAATGACAAATTAAATATATAAATAACAATTAAGTTGTATATATATAATTATAAAATATTTCAATATTTTAATCAAGGAATCTAAATATTTTTCGACTTAATGAAGATTTTGAAATAAGAAATTCTTTATTATAACAAAAAAGAAAAATATAGAAACAATAATTTAATTTAATACATATATATTACATATTAAAAATTGCATTAAAAACTGTTTTCGTATTAAAAAAAAAAAGAATCTAAATATTTTTTCAGCGATATGGATATGCTTTAACGTTTAACTGTAACCGTAATAGGCAAGAGCTTCCTTATTGCGCAGTAATAAAAAGCAGTGAAAAGGCTGAAGATCTGTAATGTTAGTCTACCAGAAAAAGCATAAGAAAATAGTCCGATTTAAAAGTGGATTATATTGAAAACAAGAGTTTTCCTACGTTAGCGCAATATCTTAAACGCTTCATCTAAAACTGATTAATATAATATATTAATTTTAAAAAAATCGTTCGATCCATTTTCGAGATAACAACTCTGTGCCCATTACACCATTACATTTTCCATTTTCGCTTAAAAATTGGTTTCCAGATCTCAAAATCTACTGCATATAGAAATCTATAAATTTCAGGATAGAGTTAGGCCATAGATATAAGACTAATGTGAAAAAATCGAAACGGTATGCCTCATATTACTGAGATATTAAATGTCGGCGTTTCGATTTTCCTTTGATGTCCTGCTAGCTGTATATATGAGAGTGACGGAATCTTCGGTTTTGGGCTTACGGTTTTCGGTTTTTCGCTGCGTCACTCAAGAGACTACCGTCTCTTATGATTTTCCTAAATAAATTTGTCTTTTATAAAGTGTAAAATGTACCAATTCGTAGATAATAACACAGCATCTTAACTATAAACAAAACTTGCGATAAATTGAACTTTTTAAATATTCCCAATCTTGAAAAAAATAAGTACTTTAAGATATGTAGTATGTCTTTAAGTTCATAATAAAACCATACGTAAGAGAAAAAATAATCCCCTTTTGTCGATAATAATGGATTACTGAGTAGAAAAAGCTCAATGTATTAAGCTCAAACGGAAAATTGAAAAGTTGAAGCTTTGGAATTTATTTTTAAAGCATTTGAGAAATATTTTGGGAAAACGAGTATATTTCGTCACATATATACCTCCGTTTAATGCAATAAAAACACTGTTTTGTTATTTTCATCTCTGAATGTTTAAAATGAAAAAAACTGCAATTTCTTCCCAGAATCTGTACTTTTTTACGTTTTTCTGTGACCTCTTTTCCTTTTCTTTTAAACATTCCATTTGTGGAAATAGATGAATAAAAATTTTCATGCTGGTCTAAAAATACGAAAAGGTAATTTTAAAGATGATGAAATAAAAGTATTACAAAACTATTCCGATATTTATAAAAAATGATTATAAATTTGATATTTTTTGAAGAGATTAATCGAAGATATTTTGGGAATGTTCAAGTATAGGTGTACAATATATGGGCGCCTTTCTTTCCCGTATATATATATATATATATATATATAATCGGTACATATTTTGTCTGTGCGATCAATAGTTGACGTAATTGGTATCTTTTTATTTACCACGAAATCAATTCACTATTTCTATCTAAAATGAAGACTTTCTTAATCTCAATTCATCCTTCGATGCTAAGCCTTTAGCAATATAATTTCCAAACTCTATTTAACAATACATATTAAAGTAAAAAATAGTAAATATAAAATTTACATTACAGAACTGCCTTCAGTGATGCATTCTTATTAACTATCGAGGAATTTGGATACATTTTAGATTAATGTTTGTTATTCATAATGAAACAAGTGTCAGGAGAAATAACTCATTCATAATTTGTATTCAACGAAATGTAACTAATGTATCATAAAAATGCTCTAGCAAATTGTTAGTCTTCTTTTTTTTTGAGCAAATTGCAATTTGTTTTCAAGATTAGAAATGTTTTTTTTTTTTTTTTTTTTTTTTTTTTTTGTAATCCAATCCCTATTTACTCCAATATAAATGTAGCTGTAGAAATATAGTTGTTTTAATACTTTCCAAAATAGATAGTAGTGTTTCTAACTTTGGTTTTGATTACCTTCTGCCGTAATTATGCTGCCTGTCCGTGCTCTAACTCTCGTTAATGAACTCATATCGCCATGTAATTGATATCTGTTATTTAGGTTTAGAATACATTGGTCGTTAATAAATATGAAGTGTGTAGCTATTAAAGTTCTTTTACAGGGATACTCAAATTTATTCTGTTAAATTAAAGTCTGTGGGAGAAATCGCTTTCGTTAACTTTTAATAATGTTGTGATACTTCAAACACAATGAAATTTATGTGCATCACTTTAATGGACGACAACATGTTTTCTATAAAAAATGGAGTGAGTAGCATTTATTGTTCGTTATCATTAAAATGTGCAGGTAAAAAAAAAAGTGATAAATTTCATTAATGTTACAAGTACTTGAAATGTAAGGAAAATCATATGAATGACCAAGATGCATTTCAAAATTATTTTTATTGTATATTGAATAAATAGCTTTTATTGTTCATGATCCTATTTACAGAGACCTACAAAAGATTTCGACTGAGTATAAGCGATGATTTCTTGAAGTGCGTTTTAAAATGTGGTATGCATGGAGTACATTTTAAGCTGTGATATGAATTTTTAAGCTAAACTTAATTTTAGTGTGTTACGATGTGCGTATAAATTTTACAGATTACACACAGGGCTGTAATAAAAAATTGGAAGTATTACCGTCTGTGGACGTGAATTGCTTACAATACGTTTTAGTTTTTTTATGCATTTTCCATCTGCACTCTATTTTAGTATACTAAGAGATGCTTGTGGAATATTATTAAATTCTTGTAGAGGGTGTGCAAAAGAAATATAATGTCTTCTATCAGTGGTAGTTGATGTAAGGCCATGTTCTTTTGTGTTGCGCGTTTTCCAGCTGAGTAAAATTTTGTATATTATGCCGTGTTTACAAATTCTATAGACGCATGTTTACGAAAAATAAGTAAGATATACTGATATGGGCGCGATTTCCGGAAAGTTCACTTTCAACTGTTTTAGTCACTTTTGAGCTCAACTAAATTTTACTGTATTGAATTAGTTCAGTGAAATATAAATAAATTCATGTCTAGACAAATTGATATGGATTAATCGTCATCTGTTGCTGATGATTCTGTGAAAATCGTATTTAGTTACCTTATCTGGCTGATATATATTTTAGATTCTCTATACTGTATGCCAAAAATCTGTTTATCATATTAAGTTCTGCAGCAGCTAATTCGAATACAATAGTTGCAATGGACACCAGTTGCGCAGAAAATGGTTTTTATATAATTGCACTATATACTTTTTAAAATGATTATACAGTTATTTCATTTTATAACATGAAACTATTCAATTTTTTAACAATATTCGGATAGTGATGGAAAGTGTTTTTTAACCTATGGATTAACCATGATTTTTTGTCCTTGTTTATTTATCACAAAATAAATCAGAATATTTACTGTTTATTAAGGATATTTTACTTGAGTTATTAGTTATAATAACTAATTTTGACAAAAAGATTGAAATCAAATTATTGAAATAACCTATATTATAATGCCGTATGTTACAATACAATAAATCGAAATTGTAAGGACTGGATTATTGTTCTTTACACCATTTTTGAGCGTATATCTGTATCCACACAGTAGTAACCTGTTCTCCATTCTTTTGTTTTTTTTATGTACCAAACAGCAACTAACTAATAATCTTATCAAAAAGTGATTATGGCCAAAAAGGGAATATGTGCCAAAAAAGGAATATGTGCCGAAAAATGTGTCCAAATAGCCCCAAAGACAAGATTCCTTCAAAATACATTGTAAATTTAAAAGGAAAAAATTCCTTTATAACGAACAATATTCATTCACACATCGAAATCTATTTTTGGGTATAGAAATGATGACTGGCACACAATATGTAAAGAATAACAACGAAAGAAAATTATTGTAATTAACCAAAATGCACTTCTAAAATAGTTGCTAATCTTCTTTATCTTCACCCACAATGTTTTTTCTTAGTCCTGCTCTATGGCTGTGTCTCACTGGAACTGTTGATATGCAACTGCTAGCCTCAATATATACACAACAGTGTGGAGTGAAAAAAAGAAAAAAGTAAACAATTTTGAAAAAGAATAGTAATTAAAATTTGTCTAAAAAATATCACGTCAATCGATTAATGTCTTCGGGGATCTACTAAGCCCTGAAATTACGAAAATGGACAGCAAATTGTGACGTATCATGGAAAAAATGTTCATAATCTCGAAACACAATAGTACTAAAAATTTGGTTTTTCACTTCCTACGTAACGGGAACAAAACTTAGGTCAATCGATTAATGAAATGAGGGCTTTTCTAGACCCTGGAATTACGAAAATTGACAGAAAATAATGATGTATCAAGTAAAAATAAAATTCAAAATTTCGAAACACAATAGTCATAAAAATTTCGTTTTTCACTTCCTACTTAACGGAAACAAAATTCAGGTCAATGGATTAATGTAATGAGGGTTCTGTCAGGGCCTGAAATTACGAAATTTGACAGAAAATAATGATGTATCAAGTAAAAATAAAATTCATAAGTTCGAAATACAATAGTCATCAAATTTTGCTTTTCTTAATTTATCTATAACGGAAGAAAAAAAATAGGATAATCGATTAATGTTTTGAGCCCTGTACCAGACCCTGAAATTACCAAAATTGACAGTAAATTGTGATGTATCATGTATCATCACAATTTTGAAATACAAGATTCATCACAATTTCTTTTTTTATCCCTAACTAACTGAAACAAATTCCAAGTCAATCCATTAATGTCGCGAGCCCTCTACTAGGCCCTCAAATTTCGAAAATGGACAATGAATTTTCACTTATCATGTAAAAATAAAGTTCATAATTTCGAAATACAATACTCATCGAAATTTGAATCGAATAGTCATCGAATATTCGTTGTTAATGGGAAAAAATTAGGTCAATCGATTATTTTTCTTTCAGAGCCTGGTAGAGTGTACAAGACATTAATCGATTGTCTTGAATTTTGTTTTCATTAAAGTGGGGGAAAAAGCTTCTTTTTTTTACTATTGTAATTTGAAATTAAAAGTTTTATTTTTACTTGGTACGTCACAATTTGCTGTGAATTTTCCTAATTGCACTGCCTGGTACCCTTACGACATTAATCGATTGATCTGTTATTTTATCTCTTAAATAGGAAGTGAAGAGAGAAATTTTAACCACTATTGTATTTCGAAATTGTAAACTTTATTTTTTCAGTCCACCCTAGTACACAATTATGTTTTCCTTGGTCAAGATCAAGATGTTCTGAACTGTCCTGTAAAATATCATCTCAATTCCTTGAATGCAACGCTATCTATAAGCTCATTCATCGGCAAATATTTTTCTTTATGTCCACCCTTATGTATATGCATGTAGACTTCCATATTTTACTTTTCATTTAATTGTAACAGATTAAGCACCAAATGAATGCGCAAAATTCATATGAATCCGCATATTGAATCGGGCCACATTACAAAATATTTAATTTTTGTAACACATTATTTTTTTTTCTTCTTGAAGAAATTTGTAAATATTATAGGATAACTTAGTGTGAGCAGCCGTATTGGACAAGATGCCGCGTCACGTAGTTTTCCAATGTGCAGGCGCTGTAGGGAAACACCACTCAGTCGCCTGGAAGATGCTTCCCTACTGATAATTTAATTCCAGTTTGAGTTCTTTTATTTAAGTTTTAAATAGTGCTTTTCTATTCGTATTTCGTATTAACACCTTTGGCAAGAGTCCAAAATCTTTTACGCTCTTCCTTTATGTAGTTCCTATGTAGTTGGCTATCTTACCACAAGATTGTGGTAAAATGCCGAAATGCAAGCAGTTACAAAAGCGACATTTGTAATAGATGAAATTACATTTGTAAAATGATCAAAATTACATTTGTAAAATGATCAAAATTACATTTGTAAAATGATCAAAATTACATTTGTAAAATGATCAAAATTACATTTGTAAAATGATCAAAATTACATTTGTAAAATGATCAAAATTACATTTGTAAAATGATCAAAATTACATTTTGAAGTCATACATAAATTTATTGTCTGTAACAGGAAATTAATCAATAACAAATAAAAACAACAGACGAATTTATTTTTTTTTAAAAAACGGCATCTTTACCCAATCTACCCTAATAAAATATGATTTACTATATTTCATTAGCAACTGATATGCAGTCAGAAGAGAAAGTTTGCTAATTTTATTTGTTTGGGATTACATCTTTTAACATTGCGTTTACAAGAAAAAAAAATAAGTAATACATATAATTTCATTATTACTATGATGGATAATTACTGTGTTTATCGCTTTCCCTTTTCCACATTACTGCAAAAGCATTAGGAGTAAACGTGAGTAAAATGTACTTTGCAGCTATTGGGTATGTAAATATATGCCGAATGTATTTAGATTATCTACCGTTCAAGCAGATAAAGCTAGGTTGTCTCATTAAAGATAGAAAACACTAAATAACAAACAATGCAGTTGTTTATGTAGTTTCCGCATGTTTATTTATGTAATGAATATTTAAATCAACAATTATCTCATTATTAAATGAAAAATATTCAGAAAGAGTTTTTCAGAAAGAATTTTTATCTACAAAAGAACATGTATCTATTTTTATCTATTTAAAAAATAAATAAATAAAAGGCACTATGTTTTATGTATTTCATAAGCGAAAACATTTAAATTACATTAATTTTCTTTTCAAAAATATTGAATGCAGGTTAAAGCGTTAAAATTTACTATTTTAGTGCACAATAATTCCAATTTTATTAAAATTATTTTCAGATGTGAATAGAAATTACTTATCTTTTTTAATAAATTTTATTACTCATATATTCTTTGAAATTGAATATTAGGAGATTTAATAAGAGAATCTTTAAATATCCCAGAGAAATGAAGTTAACCAAAGGCAAATCGTTTTAACACTATACAAGTTTGGAAGTTTTTTTTCCGTCAAATATTTGCAGAATTAAAAGAGATATCAATTAAATTTTAAGTTAAAAATATGTAGAAAATTCCAAATAGTAAGAACGTCAAATTCACCTTCTTAAATTTGGAAAAGTACAATGTAAACACGTTGATAAAAATTTATTTGCTACTACAATAGGTGCAAATATTAGAAACACAGTTTTAAAAACACAGAATTAGAAACACAATTTTGTGTTTTCGAATGGTTTTTATCCTCTGAGGAAAGCTAATGTTTAATCAAAAGCGCTTAGGTGTTTAGACATCTGATTTTACATCATAAATATTTTTAATGTTTTAAAACTGTGTTTCTAATATTTACAGCTATTGTAGTAACAAATAAAATTTTTATCAATGTGTTTGCATTCTGTTTTTCTAAAATCTTAAGATTTATGTTTTTTTTTCTATTGCATAAAATAAAATATTACGTAAGTTATTCAACTACGAATCAACAAATTGTTACTTTAGATAGCAATTTTTTGTGACGCGCTAAAGACATATATTACATTATTGCATAATGTACAATAGGATTAAATATTACCTTAAATTAAATATTACCTTATTGCATAATGTACAATAGGATTAAATATTAATTTAAATTAAATATTACCTTATTGCATAATGTACAATAAGATTAAATATTACCTTAAATTAAATATTACCTTATTGCATAATGTACAATAGGATTAAATATTAATTTAAATTAAATATTACCTTATTGCATAATGTACAATAGGATTAATTATTACCTTAAATTAAATATTACCTTATTGCATAATTTACAATAAGATTAAATATTACCTTAAATTAAATTATATTTTTAACTCAAACAAATAATGATAAAACCAAATAGGGACATTATACATTTTTCCGAATGTATTTATGATAAATAATAATTTTGAAATTTTATAAAATATATTAGGTAATACACAGTTCTGCGAAGACAAAAATATATTGTAAGATCATTATGATACGTTTTTCGCAGTTAAAAATGTCTCTCAATACTGTGTAAACGAAATGTAGAACTTTCGGTAATTTAATTTAGTTCGGAAAATAATTGAAAAATATGTAGATAAACGGATTTTTTTTTCCTTTAAGTAACCTGTGTTATATATATTCTGTGTTTAAAGGAAGTTTTGAGAATCTTTAGTATTACGACTATGTAATATCTAAATGCATTATCGGAAACCTTTACATATCATCATCGTTGCATCGTTGATTTTTGTGGAAATAAGACGTAGCCATTTTAAGGAAATAAACGTTTAAATTATATCTGAATAAAATGAAAAAAATATTAAAAATACATCACTTTAATTCGCTTATAAATAATCTGATTAAACGCGATTATTGATATATTATCTATATTGGCTTTCCTGTTGATTTAAAATCTTTATAGCCAAACGAATGCATTATTGTTTAGCACATAATAAAATTTGGGATAACACGATCTTAATGCTTACTAATCAAGTAATCTGTATACATTTTAATTCACACAATGTCATTTATTTTTTCAAATAATAACATAAATTAAAAACAGGTGTTCACTTGTTAATGTCTGTACATATACTACTTATACATTTTACCAATTTTGGTCAGACATTATTTATAAAGAAGCATGGTTAAAAATTTCCATTAAAAACGTCCTTTATTTAAAAAAAATTAAAATCAGTCTCCAATAAAAACTTCCACCACCTAACAAAAGCGCTTTCACCCCCCGCCAGGGCATCATCAGTTGTGATCTCTAATCAACTTCCTCTCCATTATATACATGACTGCTGGCTGAAGAGCTCCCCCTATCGGCATTCAATATTCTCTCTCTCCGCCCCCCCCCCTTCCAACATTTTTCTCCAGCGGCAATCAAGTAATGAGTGTACTATGTCATTGCATGCGCCTGTGGATGCTTTTATTTCTATTGATTCTCGTATTAACGCGTTATGTAAGTTTTCGTAGTTAGCTATTTCCTGTATTTGTAGGGTATCAAGTTTTATTGGGGTTTTAGCGTTTAATCTTGCAAGAGCTGTTGACTGTTTATTTAGTTTTATATCTCGGATATGTTCTTTCTTTCTTTCTTCTATTTTCCTCTTCGTCATTCCTATGTAAGTAACTTTTTCATTTCTGCTGTTTAGACAATTTATTTTGTATATTCCTGCTGTTTGTATTTCTTCATATTTTTCTATTTCATCTCTTATTGATTTGAAGAGGGATGGATTGGGGGTTAGTGGGACTATTTTTCCTAATTTTTCTAATTCTCGTTTTATTTTCAAAGATACACCTTTTATATATGGAATAGGGAGAGTGTATGTTAGGTTCCTCTGTGCTGGTTGTATATGGTCAATTCTTCCTCTTGCTCTTTCAATTAGTTTAAGTATAGTTTTCCTCGGATGTCCTGCCTTTAAACCTATGTTTTCAATGATTTTTTATTCTTCCTTTAGTGATTTTTCTGTTGAACAAACATGTAGAGCACTATTTATATATGTATTCATGGCTACTAATTTGTATGCTAGTGGAGTATCGGCTTTATAGGAGATTATATTTAAGTTTGTTGTGGGTTTTCTATATACTATAGTATTTATTTTAGTTATATCATGAGTTATTTTTACAGTTATTTTTACTACTTAGATGTAAAAATAACTCATGATATAGGGGAGTGAAAGCGCTTTTGTTAGGTGGTGGAAGTTATTATTGGAGACTGTTTTTAATTTTTTTAAATGAAGGACGTTTTTAATGGAAATTTTTAACCATGCTTCTTTATAAATAATGTCTGAAAAAATTGGTAAAATGTATAAGTAGAATAACATAAATTATAATCTCGTTAAAAATAAAATTTGTCGTGATTAAACAAACTCAATACATTTATAAATATGTGCTATAAAATATTAAAACAATTAAATAAACATTTTCGAAAATTTTATCATTATCATATATAAAATTTTAATTTCTAATAAGTTAATAAATCATTAACCTTAAATTAAGGTTTTCCTCTCCTTCGGATGTTTTGTTGTTAAAGTACAATTGAAAATGTTTCATAAACATTGCAGCGGAAATACATCTTCTTCCAGTATTCAAGAAAAGGATTATAAGGAAGTTGGTATTGTTCCATGATTTCTTTTCGAAAGAAAATCTAAAGCGCCTTAGCAAATATACTAATGATGGAATAGAAATGAATCAAACTGTGAAATTTATATTTGTAAACATGGAATAATTTATTTTAATTTGGAACAAAAGTGTTCTGTGTTATGAATACGTTTTGTTAAAGATTATAATGATAACAATATATTTCGTCTGATCTATTAAAGTTTTAAACAAGAACGAAAAATCATGCGTCAAGCATAGATTATGTAGCACTTTCCAACGCTTCCAAAATAATTTTACAAAACATACCGTTTAATAAGCTAAAAGATAACATCTAAGTAAACAATTTGGAAAACGCATAACATATTTAAAAACATAATTTCAGGAATTTCCAACAGATACAATATTCGGAAAAATATCCGAATACTTTTATTCAGCCCTGTATATGATCTATAGATTTGTATATGCTAGGATGCTAAATTTTAGTTTAGTTAGGAAACGCGTAGCACAGTTTAAAATTAACTTTCTGGAGTTTCTGTCAATAAACGGAAATGTGTTCGCGAACTTTTGTGCTGCCCTGTATAGGATCTACAGAATTTATACACACCACGTAATAGACAAAAAGCGAGTTAAAATTAAAATCGCGTTTAGTAACTTAAAACGCACTTCCAGGAATTAGTGTTAACAGACAGTAGATAATTCTTTTGTGTGTCCCTGTAAATGAACGATGACTGCTATACACACACTATTCTGTAGTAAGCCTCTTGTAATGCACCTTAGATATATATATATATAAATTTCAATGCGTTTAAAATAGTGAAACATTATTTAAATAAACCGCAGACGATTTTTCTCCATAGACGCCATGTAACGGAATTCTTTTGACTGTCCCTGTAAAGTAACTATAAGTGCTATGCACACCCTATTCCATATTAAGCTTCTTCTAATGCAACTTAGTGATATATATAAATTTCAATGCGTTTAAAATACTGAAACATTATTTAAATAAACCGCAAATGATTTTTCCCCATAGACCGCAATGTAACGGAATTCTTTTGAGTGTCCCTGTAATAAAACTACAAGTGCTACACACTTCCGTTGAAATAGGGAACATGCTATAGCTAACGACAATAACATATAAAAATTGCAGAGCAATCCGAGCATATTTACGGGAGTTAGAGCACGGACAGACGGACAGACGGCAGACGGCCAGACGGCAGACGGCCAGACGGCAGACGGCAGACGGCCATACGGCCAGACAAACCGAAGTCATAAGCACTTTTCAACTAGGTTGGAAAGTGCTAAAAATAGAAAAATTATTTCAATGTCGTTTAAATGTTGTACATATCCATAAATTAAGTTTTAGCACATTTACCTTTAATAAAATCCATTTATAATGAAGAAAAAAAGGAAAAATGAAAATGCATATTTATTTGAAATAAATATAAAAAATTTGTTACTTTAATATCGTTTTCTGATAACTGCAAAATAGTATCAAGAATGAAATAAAAAGAAAAGTGCACAGTTAAACTAATAGCATTGAGCTCAGAGGCTATTCCCACTAATTTTATATTATACGCTTATTTCAAAGAATAAATTAAGGGGGGATTAGCTCCCCCATTTCCCCCTTTATACTTAAACAATGAACCTCCAAATCTAATCAGCGAAGATGCTAATCAGAGTAAACCGGTATACCAAATTTGAAGCAAATCAGATAATTCTGCAGAAAAAAAAACAAACATTTAGCTAAATTAAGAGAGGGGATTAGCTTGCCCATTCTTCCTTTTATACTTAACCAATGAACTCTCAAAACTAGTTAGAGAAGCGTCTTATCACAATGAACCTATATACAAAATTTTAATCAAATCAGATAATACTGAATGGGAAAACCATTTATCTAAATTAAGGGGAATTAGCCTCATGTTCCTACTTTTATACTTAACCAATGAAACCCCAAAACTAATCAGGGAAGCGCCTTATCAAATGAACCTATATACAAAATTTGAAGCAAATCGGATATTTCTATCAAGAGTTATCGCGTTACGTACATAAATACGTACATACAAACGTACATATATACGTACATACATACAGAATATGCGAGAACGTCTCAGGCTTTTATAGTCTGTGCACTAAAAAAAGTTAAAAAGCCTTTTACTTTTCTAATGCCAAGCATAAAGGAAAAAAAACATAGATATTTCTATGTTTATTTAATGGTTCGTTCAGTTAAACAACAGGGTTCTGATATACATACAATTTTATCAATTATAAGTTAAGATGTATATACCATTCGAATGCATTACCTCTAAAGTATAACAGAAAATAATTAATAACACTTCGAGCAGAAATATATTTTGCTCCAGATTTCCAGATGTGTCATTATGTTTGTTAGGAAGCTAAACTTTTATTTTGTATTGTCTTTGAAAGAAAATGGATAACACCTTGAAAAATAATACAAAAACACAATAAGGACACATATAATTGTTACAACTTTTAACTATATTGTAACTAAATTCCCTTTCGGGATAAAAGGGTTTTATGTTACAAAATTATTTTGTTAAAGATAAGTATCAAACTTATGTATTTTGTACTAGCTCTTCATAAAGTAAAAAATATATATATATATATTTTTAAGGTTTGAAAGAGAAGGAAAATTTAATTTCATAATGTTTATATGTATAAAACTTCGTCTTTTATAACAAAACAAAAATGAGAAAACTAAAAACTTAAATCGATTTCAAATAAATATAAAACAAAAATATGTTTTTTTATTGTTATAATTCCCAAATATTTTCATAAACACATGAAAAGAAAAAAAATGAAGAAAGACAGTAATTAGTTTTCTAAAGTCTAAGTTAAATCAAAAAATAGAGAATTCGTTATTTTTTAAATTATAATTCAGACATATAAGATGATTCATATGCACACGGAAAATTAACTATTTTAAATTAGTATAATTTCTTTTGTAAAATGCATTGTCTCTGAGTTATAGCAGAAAATAATTAATAACCCGTCCTGCATATACTATCATGTGGTGTTACAGGTATTTCATTACGAATGTAAGGATGTTAATGTTACTATCTTCATTTCTCTCCGAAATGAAATGGGTGTTACACTAACAATTACTTGAAACATAAAAACAAAAATGAGAAAATAATAATATTTATGCTTGTAAACAAGCGAAATAATTTTTTGTATAGACAATAAAAAGTTTCGGAAATCTTTTAAAAATAATTACTTCATAAAATAAAAAAGACCAATTTTTATTTTTATTTTTATGGTTTGAAATGTAGGAAAATTTCATTTCATCGTGTTCATATTTATAAAACTTCTTTTTTTTTAAATAACAAAACTAATAAATAAATAGGAAAATTGAAATTTTAAATCCATTTCAAATAAATATATGAAAGCATGTTATTATATTATTTTTATGATTCCCAAACCTTTGCAAAAAAACAACAAAAGAAAAATGAAGAATGTTGTACACGGAATGTACACGGAAAATTAACTATTTTAAATTAATATATTTTATTTATTCAAATGAATTATCTCTAAGGTATAGCAGAACATAATTAACAACCCGTCCTGCATAAATATACTTTCGTGTAGTGTTCCAGACAGTTCATTATGAATGTAAGGAAGTTAATGTTATTAGCATGATTTCTCTCCGAAAGGAAATGTGTGGCAATTTGAACCATGAAAACAAAAAGGGAAAATACAATGAATAATACTTGTAAACATGCGTAAAGAATTTTCTGTATAGGAAAAGAAAATATTTCGAAAGTTTGTTAAAAATAATTTCTTTCTAATGTAAAAAAAAAAAGTTTTATTTTTATTTTTATGGTTTGAAAGGTAGGAAAATTTCATTTAATCGTGTTTATATTTAAGAAATTTCTTTTTTTTAACAAAAAAAAAAAAAAAAAAAAAAATAGTAAAACTGAAAATTTAAATCAATTTCAAATAAATATAAAAAAAGTATGTTATTATATTTTTTTTTGATTCCGAAATCTTTGCAAAAAACACAAGAAAAGAAAAATGAAGAAAGACAGTTGTAATTTTTCTAATGCGCTAACACAAAAGGTAAATAATTCATTATTTTTTTAAATTATGATTCAGACATATAATATAATCCATATGTACACGGAAAATTATCCATCTTAAGTTAATATATTTTCTTTATACAAATTCATTTTCTCTAAGATATAGCAGAAAATAATTAATAACCCGTCCTGCATAAATATACTTTCCTGTAGTGTTCCAGACAGTTTATTATGAATGTAAACAAGTTAATGTTACTAGCTTGATTTCTCTCTGAAAGGAGATGTGTAGCACGCTGACAAATACTTGAACCATATATGTACACATATATATATATATATATATATATATATATATATATATATATATATATATATATGAGGGAAAATGCAATGATTTATACTTGTAATATGTAAATGATTTTATGTATAGACAAAAAAAAAATGTTTCAAAAGTTTATAAAAAAATAATTCCTTCATAAAGTAAAAAAAAAGCCAATTTTTATTTATATTTTTAAGGTTTGAAAGGTAGGAAAATTTATTACTTAAATTTCATAGTGTTTTTATTTCTAAAACTTCTTTTCTTATAACATAAAAAAAAAGAAAATTGTAAACTTAAATCCATTTCAAATAAACATATATATAAAAAACTATGTTGTTATTATTTTTTATAATTCCAAAAAAAAAAAACAGAAAAGAAAAAAGAAAAAAGAAAAAAGAAAAAAGAAAAATGAAGAAAGACAGTAGACAGTTATCACTTTTCTAATGTGCTAACACAAAAATCAAAGAATTCATTATTTTTTAAATTATGATTCAGACATATAATATAATTCATATGTACACGGAAAATTATCTAACTTAAATTAGTATATTTTCTTTATACAAATTCATTTTCTCTAAGGTATAGCAGAAAATAAAATTAATAACCCGCCCTGCATAAATATACTTTCCTGTAGTGTCCAGACATTTTATTATGAATGTAAGGAAGTTAATGTTATTAGCTTGATTTCTTTCTGAAAGGAGATGTGTAGCACGCGGACAAATACTTGTCCCATAGAAAAAAAAAAGGAATTGCAATGATTTAAACTTTTAGACATACGTAAATGATTTTATGTATAGACAAAAAAAAAAATGTTTCAAAAGTTTATAAAAAAAATTTCTTCATAAAGTAAAAAACAGTCAATTTTTATTTATATTTCTAAGGTTTGAAAGGTAGGAAAATTTATTACTTAAATTCCATAGTGTTTTTATTTATAAAACTTCTTTTCTTATAACAAAAAAAAATGAAAATTGTAAACTTAAATCTATTTCAAATAAACATACATATATAAAACTATGTTGTTATTATTTTTTATGATTCCCAAATTTTAAAAAAAAAGAAAGAAAAGAAAAAAGAAAAATGAGGAAAGACAGTAGACAGTTATCACTTTTCTAATGTGCTAACACAAAAAACAAAGAATTCATTATTTTTGAAATTATGATTCAGACATATAATATAATTCATATGTACACGGAAAGTTATGTGTCTTAAATTAGTATATTTTCTTTATACAAATTCATTTTCTCTAACGTATAGCAGGAAATATTTAATTTCCCGTCATGCATAAACATACTTTTGCGTAGTGTTCCAGACAGCTCATTATAAATGTAAGGGAGTTAATTTTAGCTTGATTTCTCTCCGACAGGAAATGTGTGGCACACTACAAAATATTTATAAAACTTCTTTTCTTATTAAAAAATGAAAACTTAAATTTATTTCAAATAAATAATTAAAAAAGTATGTTATTATTTTTTTGTGATTCCCAAATATTAAAAAAATGAAGAAAGACAGTGATCACTTTTCTAATATGTTAACACAAAAAGAAAAGAATTCATTATTTTTTTAATTATGATTCAGACATTTAATATAATTCATATGTACACGGAAAATTAACTATTTTAAATTAGTATATTTTCTTTATTCAAATACATTATCTCTAACGTATAGCAGAAAATATTTAATTTCCCGTCATGCATAAATATACTTTTGCGTAGTGTTCCATACAGTTCATTATGAATGTAAGGAAGTTAATTTTAGCTTGATTTCTCCTTGACAGGAAATGTGTGGCACGCTACAAAATACTTGAACCATGAAAACAAAAAAAAGAGAAAATATAATGATTTATACTTGTAAACATGCGTAAATAATTTTCTGTATAGAAAAAAAATGTTTCGAAAGTATATTTAAAAAATTACATCCTAAATTAAAATATATATCTATATCTATATATTTTTATTTTTATGGTTTGAAAGCTAGGAAAATAAATTTTCATAGTGTCTATATTTATAAAACTTCTTTTCTCATTAAAATAAATGAAAACTTAATTTTATTTCAAATAAATAATTAAAAAAAAATATGTTATTATTAATTTTTGTGATTTCCAAATATTAAAAAAATGAAGAAAGACAGTGATCACTTTTCTAATATGTTAACACAAAAAGAAAATAATTCATTATTTTTTTAATTATGATTCAGACATATAATATAATTCATATGTACACGGAAAATTAACTATTTTAAATTAGTATATTTTCTTTATTCGAATACATTATCTCTAAGGTATATCAGAAAATAATTAATAACCCGTCCAGCATAAATAAACTTTCGTGTACTGTTCCAGACATTTCATTATGAATCTAAGGAAGTTAATGTTACTAGCTTGATTTATCTCCGAAAGGAAATGGGTAAAATGGGTGGCACAGAAACCAATACTTCAACCATGAAAACAAAAAAGAGAAAATTTAATGATTTAAACTTGTAAACATGCGTAAATAATTTTCTGTACAGAGTCTAAATTTTATTAAAAATAATTTTCATATTTCATCGGATGTGCACTGTGTAAACGAATAGGAAATATTACTAATATTTTAAAAGCGTTTTTAAACGTAATAAAATTTTATTATATATATATATATGAATTTGGTTTACGTATATCAGAAAATAGTAAAAAAAGAACATTTAAATTTAGTAATAAAAAATAAAAAAGTTTGCTATTTTTTAAAAGTACTAAATATAAAAAATATATTTTTTTATGTCGGATGTAACAAAAAAATATAGAAATTGCTATTTTTGATTATCGTCAAGCATGCAACAAGATTCAGATATAGACAAAAATTTAGAAGTTGTAAATTAAGATCTCTCTTGTATTTATTGCATTGTCTGTAAAGTATATCAGAAAATAATAAATTAAAACTTCCAGCGGAAGTACATTTTTCTCAATCTTCACTGACATTTCATTTGGAAAATAAAGAAGTTATTTTTTTTTTATCTTGATTTCTCTCATTAGAAAAATTGAGATCACCTTAACAAATCTTTCAACAATAGAATAGAAAAGGAAGCAAATCTATTCAGTTACAATATATATGCATTGTAAACATTTCGCAATTGATATTTACTTTAGAATAAGAAATTTTAGGTTACGAAAGCATTTTGTGAAAGCTTCACATATTAATGCATTTCGCTAGATATGTTCACAATATTATAGAATTGGATTTTTTTTTCCTTCTGTTGAACATATAAGAATATTTAATATCATTTAGTTTAGTTTACTATCAAATGTAGTATATCATTGTAGCGTAATAACAGTATATGCATTACTTTAAATCTATTTTATATACAGGGTGTCCCTATGGGTCAAGCTATAAGGGGTGATAGAACACGCCTAGAGAAGCTCAAATCACCGGACAATGAATGGTCTTATCTCAAGCAGTGATGTTCTATAGGTCCTTTATGATTGTGGAAAGAACCTGTTTACTGCACAATTAGAAAATCCAGAACGTTCACAAACGCAGCAATCGACATTTCCTGATTCGTAAAACCATCCATAACTTTTGAAATCTAGGTTAGGAATGACGATGCGTGTGAAAGACCAGCGCTTTGTGTGTTTAATTACAGTGCCATCTAGCAGGTCGGCGCGGCGACTGCGATACGCCCATGTATCAAAAAGGAGAAAATAGCTTGTTTATATGTGTCCTATCACACCTTAAAATTTTGCCCAGGAGTTGCGATCCATGTGAAAAAACAGCGTTTTTTTGTGTTTAATTACAGTGCCATCTAGCAGGTCGGCGCGGCGACTGCGATACGCCCATGTATCAAAAAGGAGAAAATAGTTTGTTTATATGTGTTCTATCACACCTTAAAGTTTTGCCCATGAGTTGTAATTTCCGTGTGAACAACCAGCGCTTTGTGTATTTAATTACAGTGTCATCTAGCAGGTCGGCGGCGGCGATACGCCCATGTATTGAAAAGGAGAAAATAGCTTGTCTACATGTGTTCTATCACACCTTAAAATTTTGCCCATGAGTTGCGATTTCCATGTGAAAAACCAGCACTTTGTGTTTTTAATTACAGTGTCATCTAACAGGTCGGTGACTGCGATTTGCCCATGTATTGAAAAGGAGAAAATAGCTTGTTTACGTGTGTTCTATCACACCTTAAACTTTTGCCCATGAGTTGCGATTCCCCCTCAACTTTCCTGAAAGAAATGTGAACTAATTTAAGATACAGCAACCCCCCCACCTCCACTCTGTTAGCTACTTGCTTAGCAAGTCCTTTATTTCTTCTACTAATTTTCATCCATATTAGCACCACAGTTAGTAAATATATTCCGCATAAATAAAATCAGCAATCATTAGTTAGATAGTGTGAAGTAGTTAGTAATATAGTGTGAAGTTTGTTAGTAGTTAGAAAACGTGGTTCTAGCCTCAATCAGAAAGTTCCCTGTAGTTCTTCACTGCATGGGTTGCGAGCATGCATTGTATGGTGCTTTGAGTTTGTCTAGGCGTCTTTTGTCACCACTTACAGTTTGAGCCTTGAGTTCAGTGATAACCTGTAGATAATTGTTTGAACTATATCTGATTCATTGTAGAAACCCACATTGTAAGTTTACAAATTCAGATGGCATATTATCATTTATTACATGTTAAACTTTAAAATCATGCAATCTTAAATTTTAATATGTAAGTTTTCTGTAAAAAATTCTAATTCTTCCAAAATATGTTTTTTTTTTCAAACTAATAACTGAATACCTCTTATTTTAAATTTTAATTTCGCTATTATATAAATAGATACGTTTTTTAAATATATATAAGAAACATAATGAAATATTAAAAAACTATGTTTTAAACAAAAAATTCAATCCCAAGTTTAAACTTTCAAAATATCGAAGAGTGTTTAGTTAACTATCGTAAATAAATATATACCATTTGTTGAATGTATTATCACTAAGGCAAAACAGAAAATAATTAATAATTTTTGCGGCAAATATATATCTGCTCCTAGTTTTCCGGACAATTCTTTAGAAATATAAGGAAGCTAATCATTTTAACTTATTTTTTTTTTCGAAAAGTAACTGAATAGCGGCCGAACAAATATTTGAAAGATGGGAATACAAAGAGATGGAATACAATTGTAATAAGTCTAACAATTTGCATTTCAAACATTCCGTAATTAATTTTGCTTTTAGAACAAACGGTCTTTATGTTATGAAAGAATTTCGTTTAAGATAATTACTATATAATTAGATTCTATCAGAACCGTTAAGACTTTTAAACAATCGAAATTTTATTTTATATTTTAACGTGTTGAAAAGATTAAGTGAATTGAATTTCATTGCGTTTATTTTCTTAAACAAACTTATTTTATTATAAGAGGATAAGATGAAACATGCAGATTAAAATTTAATTGAAATAAATTTTAATTGTTATACTTTTTGTTGTAAATCTTAAATAATTTATCAAGGAGTAAATATCACTTTTCTAATTACTAATTAAGAAATAAAATGGAAAAACTTACTTTTAATTTTAAATAATGGTTCATAATTCACTCAATCCAAAGCAATTGTTGAATGAAAATATCTCTTTTTTCATTAAATATTTGCTTTTTCTCCTTACAATTATTCTTCTAAAATTCTTACCAAGTTGCATCACGCTATCTTTAGCTTGTATTGAACTTATTGCTGTTGAAAATACATAACACCAACAGTGCTATTTCAATTAATTTAATAAAATCTTTTTCCAAAGCAAAGGTTGATTTATTTATTTATGGAATTTATGAAAGCTATCTAATTCGGAAGTCAGTAATTTAAGAAAGCTGAATGAACGTTTCGAATATGTAATAAAACTCGCTTGTTAGGTAGCTTCTATAATACGCATAGAACACAATTCAGATACACTAGCAAAATCGACAATTGTGAATTAAGATCTTACCTATATTGAATTATATTACATTTAAAGCATAATAGACTATATTTAACACTTTAAACGGAAAACATTCCAATACGTATATAACGAAGGTAATATTTTTAGCTTGGTTTAGCTTAGAATGAAAATGGACAGCACCTTAATAAAAATTTGAATTGTGGAATACAAATACAATAATTTACATTTGTAAACGTGTCATCTATATACTTAAAACGCTAAGCGTTTTATTTCGACAGTCCATGAGAACAATCTACTGCATCAAATTACATAATTTTTTTTTAATGAGAGATATTTAGACACAGATTTGTAATCGTACATTCGCTTATTCGAAAATTCAATTAATTAGCCTTAATGTTAAATTAAACTTTTACTTCTGTGTATGACATCATACAGTCGGTTATCAAATAACTTCCACTGTTGCGAGGGTAAAAGACAAATAATAAATATTAAAGACACGTGGCTTTTAAGACGATTTTTTTTAATTTGCAAATTAAATTTCGTTAAAAATATTTATTTTTATACGAATTTTTATACAATTATTTTTATAAGCGAGTAAAACTTGCTTAAGCGAATAAAAAGTTATATTTATTGTGATATCACGGGAATATTGTCCATTGGCTTTATTTTATCATTTTGCATTATAAATTTGTCGAGGACTTTTTTCATTACAACTAAATATAAAATATATTTTTGTTTGTATACATATTGTTTAAGCATAAAAGTAACGTACATAAAGTACGTGTGAAAATTTTGCGCCTGTGAAAATGACGTTATGCTTAGCTCGAAATGCATTTTAAGATTGATAAAACTAAAGAAAAAAAATTATATGATTGTGTCCACATGACGTAATTTTAACTGATTTTTCAATTCTTAATTGTAAATTTTAGAATTGGAGCCATTATTGATTGCTTCATCTTGATTGCATACCTTGATTACATGATACCAATTATTTTTTTTCAATTACAGGTTAGAAAAATTTCAATTTTTATTAAAAAAAATTCACAAAATTAAAGAATTTCATGCATATTAAAATTATTAAATATAGTGTTATGGTAGAAAAAAACTTGAAATAATGACTGCATTTTTTTTGTTAGAAGAAACCATTTAAGGCTAACATTTTATAGGAATTATTTTCGTAGGTTTATTATAAGTTCATTTAACAGTTCCTTATTAGCAGAAAAGTCCTATTTTTTCAATGTGAATTTCTCTGTAGACGTCAAAAAATGAAGCAAAACACAGCAGTAATTTTTAGAAATGTAACGGTTGTGACCACAAACGGTGCTATCACTTTCGCTTTCATCGCGCTTACGCCATTTCTAAATACTTTACAATTTCAAATCTTACATCATCAATTAGGAAAATGTTAGCTTTCAAATGATATTTATTTGAAACCTCCCTCTTAATTTAACGACTTTTTAAATAATTTTCAAGCATGAAATGTTTTTCAATTCTATCTCAACAATGACCATCAGTTTGCTTCAATAATGTAAAATAGCGCCTGTGAAAGTTGCCATACATGAAAATTTCCCTAACCATTATAAAAAGTGAAAAAAATCCCTGAAAAATCATAAGATTAAATTATCCATAACATAGAGCACTTTGGCGCTAAACTAAAATCTGTCAAAAAAAATAATAAAAAAAATTATTTTATGTTGAACTTAAAATTGATATATTGATGTATATGTTGCACCAGAATATGCTACGAATTATATTTTATTTTGTTAAGATCCATAGGGTATTTAAATGTATAAGAGGGAAAAGATCCCCGACTGTGATGGAAAAGGAATAATCATCCTGATTATGTAAAGAGACCGAAGAAATCATACAAATAAATTACACTTGAAAACATTGAAAATCTCCCTCATCTGCAGATTGATTTATTATTGAAAAAAATTCTCTATCTTTACATAAAAATTGATTAGCTTAAAAGAAGTGATGCGTTTTAGAAGATATGGAATTGAAATGAACAATGATTAAAGGGGACATTTTAAAACTCTTTATATTTAAAAATTTGAAAACTCTTTATATTTTAAAATTTAAAAAGAAATTTTTAACGTCGAATTTCGACGATACCTTTGGGCAGATGCAATGCACATGCTTATAGGGGCTCATTCGGTTGCACTCTCACAGGGGGGTGGGAGATGTGTGCTTTATTTACTATGTTCTTTTATTTACTTAATACGAGATGTATGTAGGGATATACTATTTGTATGATACTCCAATTGCCCATGAAATTTTCTTTCTTGCCGTTGGAAATAAGGCGGTAATGTCACAGTTGTTTAGGGATTGTTTGTTTGGAGTTTGCATCGAAAATAGTACTATATTTCACTGGGGGGAAAATCTTTTAAAATAAAATATTTTAAATAGTGTTTCATACGCACCTCTTCTTAATAAAGAAGCTTATTTTAATGATATTGTTATAATATTTTTTCCGCCAAGTTTTGACGGGTTCCATCTAGTAGTTATTTATTTGTATTACATAAAATGATTTTATACTACCAAAGAATGCTTCGAAAGATAACTGTCATATTAGTATAATTCGTCATATCTGTTATCATTTTTATATTTAATGTTTTGAAAAGATATGTAAATTAGAATTCGATACTATTTCTTTTTATGCAATTTAGTACACTATCACAAAATTATTAGAAAAAATAAATATAATAATTAATTTTAAAGAAAGAGAAAAATATGTCACATGATTTTATTCTGAATACTACAAAGTTGTATCGAGAATGAGAGGAAAATTTCGAGATAAAAAAATAATATTAAATGTCTAAAGATAACTATGGATCTCACTATTTTTATTTAATGATTCTGACACACAACATGATTTAGGTATACAAAGAAATTTAACAATTGTAAATCCGGACGTTTTCTTCATTCGAATGCATTATCTCTAAAATATAACAGATAATAATTAATAACCCTTTCAGCGGAAACATATTTTCTGCTAGTTTTCTAGATATTTCATTACGAATATAAGGAAGCTAATAATTTAACTTCAATTCTCTCAGAAGGAAACTGAAGATCACCTTAGAAAATATTTCAAGCATGAAATACAAAGGGAGAAAATCTAATAATTTATGATTATAGACATGTTGTCATTAATTTTCCTTTTAGTATAAAATAATATTTATTTACAAAAGATTTTTTACAAACACAGTTATCATAAATTAGATTTCTTTAAATATATTAACACTGTTAAACAAATTTGATTTTTACTATTATTTTTAAAGTGGGTAAATTCCATTTTATAGAATTTATTTTTTGTGAAATTTAATTTATAAAGAAAATAAATTACTGAAAAATCAAATTTAAAGTCATATGAAAACTTAATTTTATTATTTTAATAATTAATATAATTAAATTTATTTTAAAGAATTATAAATATAATTTGTTTTATAATTCTAAAGTTAAAAAATGCCCAAGAATTGATAAAATAATTCAAGAGAGCATAGCTTCTCTATTTTAGCACCATTATCTCCAAAAATAAATCTGTGTTTTTCTTCATGACAAATATCTCTGTTTACAGAATGGGGATATGCCTATTCGGGATTAGTGATACTAAACAGTCAGAAGAATTGGTACTTACGAATGCTATACATCTAATCTAAATATTAATATCTAATCTAAAATGAAAAAATATAGGAACTTATTATTTTTCAATTATTATTCAGACAAACAACATGATTCAGATATACACACAGCAATACCAATTGTAACGGACATAGAAAATATTTACGGCATTCACAACACATACGGCTCCATTTTGCCCTATTCAAAACCCATGGAAATTAACAAGAATAGACATGCCCTAAATAATTCTATTTGTTTGTCTCTCGTGTTTCTCAAAATACGACTAAAAATATAATATGTAAAAAATAAATGGAAAGGGATAACTGTATAAACTTTAGAAACGCAGTTGCAGAATACACTCCGAATGTAGCAAAATAAGCTGAAATTAGAAAAAGACTTTGAATTCCTGTAGCATTTTCATGGGAGTTTGGATTTATTTGATTGAAAACAAATAAATCCCAGATACATAATATAGACACATAATATAGAGCTTGCCTGAGAAACAAAAATCTGAGAATCGATTTCGCAAAGAACTTGCAGAAAATGTTAAAATGATACAAAAGACTGACAAATTTCGACCATCCACCACAAAAATTGAATAATTGAGGAACGTTATGTAATTTTAATATTTTTAATTATAATACGACGATTTTTCGGAAACTAAGGTCCGATTTCTTATAAAACGTACACCATTACAGATTTTTTCAAAAAACTTTTATATTTAACTCCTTACATGTTTCTCGATTTTTCTACATTGTTTTCATATTTTTTTAAACATCTGTCATAACGTTCTAGTACAGCCCTACATCATAGACGCCAGCCGCCTGTGAGGATAATCAGTCTTTAAGGAGGCTCTCAACTAATCTGCTGAACAACGCAATACTTTTTGGCACAATTTCTGACTCATTTTTAAACACAAAGTCATAAAATTGGCTCACTACTGAGGCGATTTCGAATCGAATTGAGTTTTTCATTTTTCGATATACTGATTACTTTTCAAGTTATAAGTCATTTGTGTCACTTTTTTCTCCCTTCTGGTGCTGAAGCATCTGGAATTCTCTGCAAAATGACGACTTTGACCGTGTTTTCTGAAAGATCTTCTGCCTTTTCCAAAAAAAAAAAAAAAATGAAATTGTGTCTGAAAGTAGATCAATTGAATCTGAGAACAGCCTTAACTGCTTCTTTCACCACGTCATTTGTGACGAGCTCTTGCCGATGAGAAACTCTTTTAGGTAGCGGAAGAAGTGAAAATCGCTCGGCGCCAAGTCTGGATATCATACGTGCGGTTCATCATGGACATTTTCCTGCCCGTCCTTGAAAGCTCTCACCCACTTATGCACTTTGCTGTCACTCATCGCAATGGGAACATACACTTCACTTATCTGCTGATGCATTTCCACCGAAACGTTCCTTATTGTCAAAAACCAAATCGCTGACCATATTTCACAGTCCGCGGGCTTATCAATTATTTTAAACATTTTTAACCGACACTGTAAAAAGCACACTCTGCTACAATACCAATGAAAATGGCGTCGTTTAACGAGCAAAGTGACATTCGATTAGCTACGGCGCGGCGATTAGGATCTTAGTTTCCGAATAACGTATATGAATAATGTATCCAAATAATGCATTTGCTCATATTAAATCACTTTTAATTTTTTACATTTTTTAAACTTATTAATGCATGTAACATAAAATTGTCAACGTTAAATAAAATTGAAATAATTTATTATTAATTTGTGTATAATAGAAGTTCATTATAACATATTGACAAGTAGTTGAAAAATGAAAGTGTCATCCTCGAGCTCACTTTCCTACACTGTAAATAAAGACAAATATATCTTAATCTACGGAAATATAATATACCAGGAACGAAAATATACAATAATTTCTTCCGAAATACGCATGATTCTGAAAAGCGTTATTTATGATTAGAAACCCCGGGGACCAATATATTTTCGAGAATTAAAGAATCATTTATAAAAACAAAGTTTTTTTGCTGCCATTCCTTTTCGAAACCATATCGGAGTTTCTTTTTTAATTAATTGTGTATTAATACGTTTTATGAAACCGTAATATCCGTTTTTATGATGCTATTTATTTGATTAAAACGATGAACTGCGTAATTGAGTTTATACATGCAAGTGACAGAATTATATTCCTTTAAATGTTAATGTTATTTTAATTAGTTTATCATATCTGCCAATTAATATTTTTTATTGAAGATGAAAATATCTATTTGAGAATTGATAGAATCAGAGAAAACTATATCGTGATTTGAGAAAACTAATTAATATATTGTAAAAACTACTCCGAAACGTTTCTGAAAATGAGTGGCAGCAAAATAAACTTTGGTTTTTATAAACACTTCTTTAAATCTTGAACATATATTGATTTCTGAGGTTTCAAAAGATGAAGAATGATTTTTTTTTTTTTTTTTTTTTTTTTTTTTTGTGATGAAATACAAAGGCAGCGTGTCCAAAAATTTATATTTGGGAACAAGTCGTAATTATTTTAATTTTTAGAATAAAATAATTTTATGTTACGAAAGAATTTATAAACGAAAGTCAACTCCGTCAACATTCCGTCGCGTATGTTCATATTGTTAAATAATTGTAATTCGTATTTGAAATTTTTAATGTGTTATGTAGGTAACGAAATTTAGTTTTACCTAAGTAATATTTTGTAATAAATTTCGTTTAACTATGATAAAATAAAATAACAAAATTTATTTCATAATTTTGTCAGAAAAAAAAACATTTTAAATGGAAAAAAATGTTTTTTTTTTTTTTTTTTTTTTTTTTTTTTTACAGTAGAAAGAAAATTTTTCAACCTGAAGATGGTTGCGGTACCAGCCGAAAAGGCTTGAAGGTTTTTTAACATATTTTAACACAAATTTATATTTTAAATGCCGCCTTTTAAGTAACATTGAGCTCTAGTGTGTTTCATTTTAGTATATTACATCAACGCCGTAAGATGAATATTTGCATTTTGCCCTATGATTTTAATTTAAATTAAGAATATCTGGAAAATTTAGAGAAATACTTCACGAATTCTTCTGGGATTTAAGAGATTTAAAGAACATGCCTTATCAAATATTTTTCAACGAAGAGTTAAACCCTAGAATAATTAGGGTTACAACAGCGATTTAATAAATAAAGTATTATTTACGACTCCCCCATTAAAATAAAATTCTGTAAATGATCTGTAGCTGAAACAGTTGGCAACTAGGCAATAGTTGGCCTGCACAATATTTTTTGTTTTATTTGTGGAAGAATATCATGTATATTCAGGAAGATGTACTTGTTTCTTTAGAAACAAAATCCGCCTAATTATTTGATTAAATATGAGCATTTTGATGAAATAATGATTAGTTTCGCATCAGTTAATCAGATTTCTTTTCTCATAACATGGCAGTTCGTGAGTTACAAGGTAACTCGCATTAAAAAAATGTTCAATATCATAAAAATTTAAAATAAATATGCCATAAAGTTTACTAAATGTCAGTTGCTTTTTAAAAACAACTGTATAATAAGGAAATTTTCACAAATTTTATTTTTTATTAACCGATATCCAAAATTAACGTACGTCTAATGTAGATTTTGAAGGTATGCTTCTATTTCGGCAATTTTGTTAGTTGGAATGGACTCGTTCTGAAGTTCTTCCAAGTAGAACTAAAACTAATAAAAGAACACAAAAACCAGAAATAAAACTCATGTATCAAGCATAGATTATGAATCAATTTCCTATACTTCAGGAATACTTTAACAATCCTTCCTGTTTAATAAGATACCTTAGTAAACATTTCAGAAAATATCGAAACACATTTGAAAAGCAGATCTCAACAATTAAATGCCATAACTAGAAAACTGTTCCAATTATTTTGTGCAGCCCTGTATATAATATACAATTTTCTATATACTCTATGTAGTATGCTACAATTTAGTTTATTAAGAAAACACATAACACATTTCAAAATTAACCTCAAGCAGTTTCTACCAATAGCAGAAAGATATTTGAATTCTTTTGTACAGCCCTGTATATTACATTAAGATTTTTATGCACGCCACATATTAAGCTAAAGTTTAATTCTGATAAAAAAAAACTTAAAACTACTGAAAACATACTTCCAGAAATTATCATACATAGGCGGCCATGTACCCAGTACATGCGTGGTCCTGTATATGATTTTATTTATATTCAACAAACAACTCTTAGCATACTAAATATATTTCACGTTCAAAATGCATCGCTCGGTTAAAACAACACTTTAAGCAATTTAGGCTGATACACAATAATGCTTACGAATACTCTTGTTTATGCCTGTATATGATCTATACGTATTTATACATACAACATAGTATGCAAAAATTAATTAAACGCATACCTAACAGAAAGCGCACTTCCAGCAATTATTGTTTATAGACAATACTTCGGATACAGTAATCTTTTGTGTGTCCCTGTAAATGAACGGTAAATGTCATACACATCATATTATACTACATGTATCTAGTACTAAACCTCAGTAATGTATATCAATTTCATTATATTTGAAATAGTGCAATATAGTTAAAATACGGTACAAAATGTTTATCACCGAAGACCATTATCTAATATCGTGTGTTCTGTAAATAAATGATAAAGCATGTTTTAGTACACGTGTAATATATCAATTTCATTATATTTTTAATACTGTAACATGATTAACCTCAGACGATTTTTCCTCTTAGATCTTAATATAACGGAATTTACTTGAGTTTCCCTGTAAACTAATTATAAGTACTACACGTACCATATTCAATACTAAGCATCTTCAGTGATGTATATGTACATCAATTTCAATAAATTTGAAATAGCCGCTTAAGTGCTACTGTAAACGTAGTATAAGTTCAACACACTTAATTTTCAATACCGAAAATGTCATGGTAAATATCAATAACATCTATCAATTGCATGGCAATCCGAGTATATTTACGTGAGTTTTAGAATATAGACAGGTCGACGGCCATATAGACAGACAGACGACCTGACAAACTGAATTCATAAACACTTTTCTACTATGTTGCAAAACGTTGAAAATAACAATTTGGGGAAATTCCTTATCACACAGCTACTTTTCGAAAGCTACTGAAATTTAGCTCAGTATATGTTTTTGAATTTTCAAGATATTCGAATGAACTGTTTGTTTAAGTTACCCTGTATATTTAAGAAATAAATAGCGAAAAGAAATGGCTACCACTCGCGCACGCGCAGTTAAAATTTATTTCCTGAAAATTTACATACTTCATAAAATAGTTATTACATCCCTATTTCAATTTCAGTATATTGCTTCTACTGCATTTTATCAAGTTTTCTGGAAAGGACAATAAGTTTGATAAAAACTCTATCCACTATAATATAAAAAACATGCTAACAATGTTAAACGTTTTAAAAGAATTATTTATATATTAATGAATATTCGTTCTATTCTTATAACAATGAACAAAAATGTTGTAGATGACACACAATGTTATCTGCTACTGCTACAGATTATTTCCGTTATTTTATTTTACAGAGGGTTAGAATATTTATAATATTTTATCAATTTGTTTTTGGATACATAATTGCCCTCGTGATTAAACATTATCAGGAAAATGTGAAATTAAACATGTTTTTTTACATACCGGAAGTTCCAGAAGAATTCCTCATGTATTTCCCTGGATATTATAGATACTCTTTAATTATCACAGGTCACTCTAATAATATGGTCATACACTGTATACTAAAAATGAGATCAAATGGAAACTTAAATGCCAATGGATAAACGTGATATGTTTTTTTGTGTGTATGTGTTATTTTTGATATAAAAAATACAAATAATTTAACTTTGGAGTTGTTTTAATGCTCATGTATTTTATAATCAATCACATTATTAAAATAAATACATTTTTGCTATCTCAAGTATAAGTAAGATTAAACAAGCCTAGAGTAAGCAATATAATTACATTACCTAGTTTATTATTCAGCTTCGTACTAGTGATATCTTCCAGTATTTGCGTTAAAGATTGTTCTAACAAATACATATGCAGCTGATTTCAAAGAATTTTCATCGCTCAAGAGTGATAATAAATCTTATTTATCAACACAAAATTTTTAAATATTTTAATTTACGCTGCAAGAATAAAGGTAGCATTAAATGTTACAGGAATCGGGGCTAAAAGGATATAATAGTAAGTAATGAAATCTACTTTTACACTGATAATAGATAAAAACAATCACTAAATGAAAATTCAGATAAACATACTTTGAAGCGTTAAACCTGATAACTCATTACTGGATGAACAACCGATAGCTATAAGAAAATATATATCAATTAAAATAACTTTATTGCATTTTAATTATTCTTTTCATTGGTTCTTTCTTATATAAATATGCATATATTTGCTGTATCCATAACGCGTAATATTGAATATGATAATATATATAATGTGAAATTTAACAAACATTTTTATTGGTATTTATTAAAAAAAAATTAAAAATAAATAAAACTAATCTTTATGCTACGAAAATATTTGTGTAACACATGGAAAATGTAAAATAATGTAAAATATTTGTTATGAAATTTCTTTATCTGCTAACACATTGCGAAAATAAAAAACATATTAAGGAGTAAAATTGCTCTGAAAACTGGAGACCGTTAAATTAAGTGTTAAAATTTTTTTATATGATCATAACGAATAATACAATAGACATTAAAACTCTGTTTCGAATCATATAAAATTGATCCTACTTAAGGTTTAAAGAAAAAAAGGTAACCGAAGACAAACACATAAGTCGAAATAAAAAGCAAACTCACACAAACAGGAAATAGGAGAAACAATCTCTTTCGGAGAAAAGCTGAGTGAAGAAAGAAGAAAGAGCAAAGGAATAAAGAATGAAGATTATTCATGTAAAGTCACTGGTCAAGAAAAAGAAAAGTGTTGAAAAGAAGCAAATTTTTAAACAATAAATAATAAAATTATTAATTGGATGTATAAAGTAATAGAAAAAAATAGAAATGAATAAACTAAACTATCATAAATTAAATTAATTAATTTCAATAGGAAGGTATGATGAAGTGTAATCGGTTAAAACAAATCCGTTTAGGTTTTTATCCTAGATAACAACAGCCAAAACAAAACGTATTTGTACTGAAAATAATGTTTTTTTTAACAGAAGATACAAGTTATTGATAATTATTGACTAGAATTTTGTTTGAAATGAATGTAGATATAAAATAACACTGAAGATTAGGGTGGGGCGAAAAAAATTATTTTTTTATAATCAATTTTTAATAGTGCGGAAAACTTGCGCATTGGCATCCTAATAACGGGAAAAATAATAAAAAAAATTATAAATTGGTTTTGAAATCGCGCAAGGACCTTACAGTTTAGGAAAAAAAGAAAAACAAATCTGCAGTTTTTAAAAACTTATAATTTTTTTTAATAGTTTATTTTGTTTTTAATAGTGTAAAAACTACTCCTTGTAGTTACCTAAATGTGTGAAAAATAGTTTTGGACACATTGCCGTTCATTTGAATTCGCCCAAAAAGCTTTAAAATACCATTTTTTTAGCAAAAGTTGCATTATTTCAAAAATTCGCAAACGGACATAAAGCTAAAAAAATACACCATTAAACATCCGTTTTAAGGTTTTACGAACCTACTGTATGTTCTGCGACAAACTGAAAGTGAGCTTGAGACAGAGTATTTTCCCTTTCTCTCCTCGAACCTTACTCACCTCCGGCTAGCGTCTGGTGGAAAAATCCTCCTGCGCTGCCGTCTTCTCAAAGTCACCTGTCAGGTGACATTGAAAAGGCGGGCGATGACTAGGCAGATTGCAAAACTTTACTGCTTTGCTAGTGTGTTTGTGCAATACTTTATATTGTGATTGTATGAAAGTGATTTTCATAGTAGTTTTGAAATGACGAGTCCAAAAAATGTGCTTGTTACAAGGCAGTCTGTCGTGTGTCCTTTATTCAGCTCACTCAAAGAATTGAGTGGAACATCACTGCCGACATACGAGGATATGCTACTTTGTTGCTTAGAAGAGAAGTATAAACGTGCATTGTTATTTAATCCTAATAATAAGAAGGAGTTAGGTTTTTCACTTGTTGCCGAGTTAGTTGCAACTCAATTAATTAATATTTATAGAAGAGCCTCAATTCCAACGGTCACACAGTCGTGTTGTGCAAATGATCACATATCTCGACATAATCGAAATAATCATACAACAGAGACCATGAAAAAGATTTTTATAAGAAAAAGTTAGATGTGTTTATAACCAACGCTAAGACGAAACTTTTCGATATTGCAGCTTGTAAATGTACTATGACAATTTCTTGTACATGTGAGAATAAACCAACTGACAATAACTGTCCGTGTCCCTGTCCAGTGGCTGTAAAATGCAATTGTGACAAAGCAAAAAAAATTCTTGACATTGAATTGAGGTTGATACACGATCAGAGAACAACCAGGAAGCTGTTTATTTAGATAGAAATGAGACAACTAAACTGATTAAAAGAGAAGAAAGAAGAGAGCCGCATTCAATGCAACAATCTATTACTTCTGACCCCGTCAGTGCTGACATAAGTAAGAGTAAAGTTAATCAAAACACTTCCATAAGAACAGGCAGTGACATGAGTTTCGTCCCAGCAAACATTGAACTGTTGGCTACTTTTGGGGCCTATATTGGCATTTATGGCCATTGATGGCACATCCATTGAACAGTATTGGCCCATTGCTGGATGTTTGAAGTACGGCATCACATCGATTCAGGAATACTGGTCCAGTATTGGATCTTTCAAGTATTTTAGGGCTACGAAATAAAGATGGGAAATCTTTACTGGTCCGTTACTTCCAAACTGTTTAAAGTTCTAGTAAAACTGGATTTTCATTGGGCCATTTTTGTTCAACCAGCCAACCAGCAGACCTTAGTTTGTATATTTAACAATTAGTGTTTGGCAACAGTAGGCGCAAATCTTCGAAGATCTACCCATCCCTACGCGCCGTTAGGTTCGGCTGTTGATTTCTGATTTTCTTAAATCTGAAGGTAATATTATTTACTATTAATTAGTATTTTATATTTATTTCTATAGTTTTCTATTTTAATACACTTATTAGCATTGTAAAAGTGCCATAGAGTCGTTGGTATTCAACGATTAGAACGAAAAGAGAAGCGATCGCCATTAAATTACGCCGTTGCTTTTGTTTTGAGGGATAAATAAGAACGAATATTTTAAAATTAAATATATATTTAAATGTAATCATTATGTATAGTATGCGTATGCTCGTGTAAATATTTTTTCAACTGACCGAATTAACTTTATAAACGATACTGTTATAAAAAGTTTTATCAGAACTCAGATAGACTTGTTTATTCGAAACACGTTAGGCTTACTTAAAGTTTACTTTACAACTATGCAGTAAAAATCTATATTTCAGCAGGATCGTATGCGAATAAGTACTTTCATTTATTTAATATTTTATTTCAATGTGTTTTGTAGTATTTGTAAACTTTATCTTAAACATTTTTACCATAATTCCTTTTTCAATGATAGAATTCAAATGTATTTTTTTCTCCTTCACTAATTGGTTGATCATAGATGGCTTCTTGTAAGAAGTTTTAAATTTTACAGAAAAACAATTTTATATATATATATATATATATATATATATATATATATATATATATATATATATATATATATATATATATATATATATATATATATAAAACATTACAAAGATTTTGAAAATTTTTATTCCTCTCCTCCCCCAAACATTATGTAATGCAAATATACACAAATATACAAATTTTGGAGTCGACAGTCTTTCGTAAAGTTCATAATTATCAATAAAAACTTCCTATTGATAAATGAAAACATCCATTTCTCTTCAATAAAAGTAAATCGCGACAACAAATCAGACCCTATGAAAATAAGTATTAAGTAAAAAACTATTAAAAAAAACGAATATTTTGCAGTGTTTTGAAACGAATCTTCAGCTGATAAAAAATGTTCTTTCACCTTTTATAGAAATTTAAAAGACGTTTCGTCACAGACACACACACAACAAAATAAATAATATTTTGTGGTAAGATTTATTTTTAAAACCATGGCATTAACAAAGAATTTACAGTTCTGTCAATAGTTTTAGAAGCGACATATTTTGATATAATCACTTTTATGGAGCAAATGTGTTTAGAAATTTGATTCATGCATGGTTAGTTATAAGTCCGGCTTTTAGCAGTTTTCTAATAGATTTCTGTCCATGTGGAGGCCCTTGAGCTCTTCTTTCATACTGAATACATGTTAAATCTAACAGGTTATGAGTAACATTTGTTGGAGGCAAGTCCATTGCACCATACAATTTCAAATTTTTGATTTGCTCACCAAGATCAGAAAGTAAATAATGAATATAGTGTTCACTCTAAAACAAGAGGGCCGCTATGCGAACACTGATTTTAAAAGGGACGCTCTTGCATCTTATTCAAAAGACATATTTTGTTGAACTGGTTTGTTTTGAGTCCCCTAAATCAGTAGAATTTTACGCCGTTTTCTCGCGACCAACAAACTAATTTTGTGATATTTTTTTCCTGACTGATGAATTTTGCGATCTTTTCTCGAGAACAATTAACAAATTTCATAATATTTTTGAGATTTTTCTTTCCTTTGATCGATTGATGACTTTTGCTATTCTTTTCTCGGGACCTATAGACAAATTTCTCGGTTTTTTGATGCATTTTTCCCCTGTGACTGATTGAAGAATTTCCCAATTTTCTCACAATCTACAGACAAATTTCACAACATTTTTGAGATCTTTCATTTGACTGGTAAATTTTATGATTTTTTCTTGTGACCGATCGACACATTTGATTTTTTTTTTCCCTGCGACTGTTTAAAGAATTTCAAGAATATTTCCGAGGATCCACTGCTGAATTTCACATGTATTTACCTGCGACCCGAATTTCGAGATATTTTTCTTTTACCAATTGGCAAATTTTGCGACTTTTTCTCACGAGCAATTAGCAAAAATCATGGTTTTTTTTTCCGCGACTGATCGTAATCGACAAATTTTGTACTTTTTCTGCAACTGAGTAAAGAATTTCACGATTCCCCGCCCCCCAATCAACTTTCTGATAAGCCACTGATGAATTTCGCTTTGTTTCCCCTGCAACCAATTTGTGAATTTTAAGATATTTTCTGTCAACTGATTAGCAAATTTTATGGCTATTTCTTGACCGATTAGCAAAAATCACAGTTTATTTTCCCCCAACTGATCGACCTTTTTTTCCGCAACCAGCTGAAGTATTTAACGATTGACTGATTTCACAATTTTTTCCCACTACTGATTGACAGATTTGTATAATATAGATGCATGGCCGCACGCTGTACGCGGAAACTTTTCTGAAAATTCAGAACTTTATGGAAAATATTTTAGAAAAGAAAAACTTAATTTTTTAAAAGTTATTTTCTTGTATCTTTACAAGAAAGTTTTGGATTCATGAAAATTTGCGGTTTTTGATGGATTTATACGTTTTAGAAGGTCCTGAACAAAATTTGACTTTTTAGAAAATGTGAGTCTGTCTGTGTGTTAAAAAAAATTGTAGGCACTCTATCTCAAGAACTAATGCACAGAATTTAATAAAACTTTACATTCAGTTAGACCTTGATATATATTGGTACTGATTTGTTTTTTGTGTAACTCGCCTGACATCTGGTACTGCTATGCGACATTTTTCACGATCTATATCTCAAGAACTAATGCACAGAATTTTATCAAACTTGAGATTCGGTTAGACGTTGACATAAATTGTTTTTGATTAGGTTTTGGTGTAAATCTCCCAACAGATGGTGCTAATGCTTAACTATGCTGCGTTTTTCAGGATTTAAAGATTTTAGCGATAGTCATATCTCAAGAACTAATGCACGGAATTTAATAAAACTTCAGATTCAGTTACACCTTGATATAAATTGGTGCTGATTCGTTTTTGGTGTGTTTAAAACCTGAATGAGGTAGAAGAAAGATTTAGGATTGGTACATTCAACTAGTTTTATTTCTATTTCTTTTATTATTTTTTTTTATATTGAAAAATTAAAAATATTTATTAAACTTATGTATGATTTATGCTGTGATTATGTATGATGTTTGCACACAATTCAAAGTTTAAAGACACAAAATATTATTGTGATATTACGCAATTTTATTTCTATTTTCTGCAGACTAGAGCTTCGCGGCGATCGGTTTTCCATCAGCAGCTGCAGTGACTTTTCAGACCGGTGGCAGTGGTTAAATAATTTCATAGTGTTAGAAAACATTTTAAATTGAATTTCTCTAAAATGATTTAAAGCTAAATGTAAATATTTCAAAATACATCAAATTTTAATGAACATCAATCACTGATTGGCGGCGAGCCAAAAATAAATCGTCGTCTGAAAATTTTTAAAATAGAAATAATAATAATAGAAAAAAAAAACATAAATGACACAGGGAAAATGATTTTATTATTTTAAGGCACATGTTTGTTCGTTTTTTGTTTCTCAAATTCGATTCTATGAATGTACCTCTGCCTACAAAATGTGATTCAGTTGTTTCACAAGCAATGCCACATTATTTCTGCTAACAGAGTGACTGGCATTTTGTGCGAAAATGTCACAAAATTAAGTATTTGGTTGTTTCTAAATATATTGACAAAATAATTGATAAAAATTCACCCCTTCCTGTCATGAATTTTTAGCTTTATTATTTTTTGAACCAAAATAATTATTTTTTAATATTAATTTTTAATTTAAATGGTAATCATTTAAAACTACTGTTTTTAATTCATATCATCAAAATAATATAATAACACGTAATTTTATTGAACATTAAATTGATTTACTGAAAGTTTTTGGTATTTGTATAAGTCTACCGATTGATGAATTTTGCTATTTTTTACATGAATGATTAAAGAATTTTGCTTTTTTTTTTTTAATTTTTTTTTCGTTTGTTTGTTTGTTTGTTTCCCTCTGATGTTCGGCTGACAAATTTTGCACTTTTCTGGTGATCGACTGATAAATTTTGCACTTTTTTACTAAGACATGAATGATGAATTTCGTTGAAATTGAGAATTTGAATTGTTCTGCGACATACATCGCACTTTTAACCATTTTCTGCTTTTGGTAAAAACACTTTCTAGAGAACATTTATATTATTTTTGATGTCACTTCTGGCAAAAACTAGTTTTCTCTATCTATGAAAAGTGAAACAGATGAAGAAATCTGTCTGGGGAATATCCCCGGTTTGATTGCTCTCTGAAGATCACGAGTGTGTAGTTTTATTGTGTAACAAACAACTACCATGAGTGATCTTCTGCAAGCAAGAAAAGTTGGATGTGCTTCTGTGTAGAATAAGAGTATCGCTACTGTGCCGAAAAAGAGGAAAATGAAGTAAGTTTATTGAAGTAACATCAAAAATAATATCTATGTGGAAACAAACTATTTTTGATTTGTATATATACTAAATTATCTAGCTAATCATTACTTAGCTAAATTACGGATTAGTTTGCGGTAGTGAAAATCAAATTTTGATAGTTGCATTCTGAATTATCCTGTGGTTCATCGGTAAACATTTCCTTTTTTAAAAATGCTTCTGCAAATTAATTTTAGGTATTTTGTTGTTGTAATGCCCCTCTCCCTATAGGAGAAAATTAGCACTCGCCAATCGGCGAGTAATACTGAAAATTTAGCGATTGACTTTACTGCCACCACTGGTCAAATTTAATAGTCATACTCGCCAATTGCGATGATTGAATGGAAAAAGATTTTTTCCCCGCTGTCACTCGACAAATTAAAAAACCATTTGGCGAATTTCACCGATTTTTTCCCCGACATTATTTGACGGGTTGTGATTTTTTTTTCTCGAAGCTATTCGACGATATTCGAAATTTTTTACCTCGAAACTAGTTTATGAATTTTGCGATTTTTCCACTAACGGTTAATGAATTTTGCGATTTTTCCGCTATCGATTGATGAATTTCGCGATTTATCGATTAACGAATTTCACTATTTTTTCCATGAACGAAGAAATTTCGCACTTTCTTTCCGCTGATGTTCGACAAATTTCGCACTTTATTTTCGCTGCCGTTCGATGAAGTTTGCAATTCTGTTCCGGGATTGTTAGACGAATTTCATTATTTTTCTCCCGAGATCATTTGACGAATTTTGAGATTTTCCTCCCCCCCCCCCCGAACCTATTTGACAAATTTCTCGAATTTTTTCACGACAGTTAGACAAAATTATTTTTTTTTCCTTCAATGCCTGATTTCTTTCCCGAGACTATTTGACGAATGTCCCTATTTCTTTCCCAACGCCATTTGACGAATTTCGCTGTTTATTCCACAATAGTTTGACAAATTTCGTAAATTTTTTATCAAGTATTTGTAAATTTGTTATTGGCCAGTGCTGAAACACACTGGTGAGTAAAAAAATCCATGTACTGGCCAGTGAGTAAAAAAGTTAATTTTTACTTATACCTCTCCCACACATTTAATAAGTGTAATTTATACTATAAACACACTAAAGCTAAACAAAACTATTTTGGGCTATGATGTCATACATTCATGCACAGTTTTAAAATTTTTTAATCGGATATAAAAAGGAAAAAAGTCGCCAAATTTAGGGGATTTTTTCTTTTAATGGTAACTTAGCTATTGTATTGAGTTATTGGTATGGCACGGGCTTGAAAGTCGCGCCAACAAAAAGTCGCTAAACATCTCTGCGTGAGTGTAACAAATCTGTTCCCTATTTTGATTATCATACATTAAAATTTCAAAAATTATGTTTCTAACTGTGGTTTTCATGGTGAAAACCAAATTTTGATAATTGCATTCTGAACTATCCTGTGATTCATCGGTAACCATTTAATTTTTATAAATATCCTGTTGCAAATTAAGTAATTTTAAGTACTTTGTTGTTCTTATTCACTATAATTCCTTTATATCTCTATTAACAATTATTGTATGTTCAGAAGATTGGCTTCATATTATGCAGAAAAATGTGCACTGCTACTCATTGACCTCAAAATCGAATTTTAGACCATATTAAAGGTTACTGTCCCCTTTGCGTTTAAGGAGAAAATTATAATTTTTAAACATTTATAATATGGACTAAAATTTGATTACAATATTGTAATCAAATTTTAGTCCCTATTACAATTGTTTAAAAATTATAAATTTCCTTATTAAAATTATACACCTTTTAGTATGGTCTAAAATTCAATTTTGAGGTCAATGAGTATAGTGCACATTTTTCTGCATAATATGATCTAATGACCTTTAATATTGGTCCAATACATGTCCAATAAAGCACTGAAAAATACTAGATACTGATTTAAATAGCCTTCATTGGGCCAGCTAAGTAGATTCAATAATGCATGGCTATTCCTTATTGGGCCAATATTTGCCCTTTGAAGCATTCATGAAATTGTGATGAAAATAAAATTTCCTACATTGGGCCTGTACTTGCCCTTTAAGTAATGATAAATACATATACTGGACCAACACTCTCCCATTAATGCATTTATTAATGGTATTGGCATTACGGTATCTGCCCAGTAAATGTCCGCACTTAAGGGCCAATAAATTAAAGACGGACACTTTTTTAACGGTGCCATTACGGCTAACTGGTATTGGGGCAGCATTGTAATTTTTGGTACAAACGCATTGGCCCTTTTCTGAGCAATGCTGGTCATGTTTGCTGGGGTAATGCCTTCTACATCGCAAATGCGTTCAAAGTTGTCGTATACCTTCTTAATAAGCGATAGGTACGGTGTTTCTGACAGGGCCAGAGCAGCGATAGCTTCTGGTGTCCTGCATGATCTTGGAACGATCACTGATACAGACATGTCACGAGTGATTGGCAAAAGTAAGATTCGAAGGGAAAAAGTGAAGATTCGAAAAGCAATAAAGGAAAAAGAGCACCAGCTGAAAGAAGTAAAAGGAATCTACTTCGACGGCAGAAAAGATAGTACATTAACACAAGAAAAAATAGGAGCTAAAATGTACCGCTAAAATGTAAGAAAAAAAGAACATATTAGCGTAATTAGTGAGCCTGGTGGCCAATACATTGGCCATGTTACACCAAAAACAGGAACCGCTAATGATATTGCCGAAAGTATTTTCAACTTCATCATAAAGAAAGATTTTGACATGAGTGCAGTGGTAGCCATTGTATGTGATGGGACAGTCACAGACACCGGTTGGAAGAATGGTGTTGTGCATAACATTGAAGTTAGGTATCAGCGACCATTGCAGTGGTTTATTTGTTTGCTACACTTTAATGAACTGCCTGATAAACATTTGTTTGAGCACTTAGACGGAACAACAATTGGGCCAGCGTCATTCAGTTGTCCTATTGGCAAGCAACTCCCTAGCTGTGAGAAAAATCCTGCTGTTGAGATTGTGCCGATTCAATCTGAATTTGTCATCACAAATAAAACTGACCTCAGTAAAGATCAGCGGTATCTTCTAGTCATTTCTCGTGCAGTCATCACTGGACTCTGTGATCCAGAATGTTAAAGATCCCGGACCCCTCAGCCATTCCCGATGGTTAACCTGTGCTAACCGGGTATTAAGACTTTATGTTTCCCAAATTAGTCCGACAGCTGAAATGAAGGCACTTGTAAATTACATTCTAAAGACATACGCTCCTGTTTGGTTTGATATTAAGATGCATTACACTGTAAAAGACAGTCCGAAGCACATACTGAAGGTCATACAAACAACAAGACACTTCCCGGACAACATTAAAAAATCGATCCTGTCATTCAGAGAACTCCGTTGTTCTGCCCATCCCATCTTTTCTGCCATCCAGGCGATGTTATTGGACGAGAGGCAACACATTCGAGACATAGGCTACAGGAGGATACTGAAAGTCAGAAATGTGCCTCCAGTAGTAGGTCACGTTACAGCCTTCAAGCTTCCTTTAATTAATTTTCAAGCCACAGACTATACTGAACTTATTGATTGGACAAAATGTAAGCTGATACCACCTCCAATGTTGTCAAATATGGAAACAGAACACTTAATTCAACTTTATTGAAAGACAAAGCCCTGCCAGAATTTAGTGTTTGAAATATTCATGCCACACTCAGTCGGTAGAGAGAACTGTGAAACTTGTTACAGAGGCCGCTGGAAAAGTTTGTGGGCATGAAAACCGAGAAGGTTTTATTAGAACAACTTTAAGATCAAGGTTTTTGATGCCAAAATTTGATACGAAGTCAGAATTTAAAGGGCCTTCAGTGTAAGTAACCACACCCAAATTGGTTGTTTGGTTGGGTAGGGTGTGGGTGGGACTCATCTTGCAGCCACCTCCACGTGGTGAGTCCTGGGTTATTTAAGCATAAAGGAAAAAATGCTGTAATGGGCGAAGAGCTGCAATATGAGGTTTTTTACAGACATAAATGGCATTTTAAAGCTTTCTGCGCGAACTCAAATGAACGGCAATGTGTCCAAAAGTAATTTTCACGCATTTAGGTAATTACAGAGAGTAGTTTTTACACTAAGAGAAATAAAGTAAACTTTTTTTTAAAAAAATTATACGTTTTTAAAAATTACATACTTTTTCCTTTTTTTCTAAATTTTAGGGCTCTTGCGCGAATTCAAAACCAACTTACATTTTCTTTAATTATTTTTCCCGTTATTAGGATGCCATTGCGCAAGTTTTCCGCGCTATTAGAAATTGATTATAAAAAAATAATTTTTTTCGCTGGATAGTGCTGGAACATAAATAGCCAAAGTACGAACAGCAATTAGTAAGCTTTTTAGCGGGAAGAGCGTGGGCTTTCGTATCAGTAGAAACTAGATTAATGAATATAAATATTGCCAAGATAAATTAATGGGCTGGGAAACAAAATAGATTTTCAACCCTACGTCATTAATGTAGAGTTAAAATGATCGTAAAATTATAAATACTGTGAAATTTTGAATTAACTGTGGTCATTCATAATTGAGTTATTGCCTTAAGGAAATTTGCCTGGCATTATTGCAAACCTAGACGTATTATAGATTAGGTATTGCAAACCTAATCCAGAAAGTTTCTCAGTTATTGAATTGTAAAACTCGAAAATCCATGAAAGGAAATCAGACGCCAAAATAAGTAGAAAGGCCATCGAAAGGGGAAAATATATTGTAATTTTTTACAAATTTTATTATATGGTTAAATGGAAATGTAAGATTTAGAAAAAATATAAAATTTTGAAACTATACTATACAGTGTTAATTATTCAAAAATCAAGTCAGATCTAAATAATAATAGAAACTATTAAAATAAATATATATATAATTAAATTTGGTGGGAAAGTTTAGAGGACTATTAACTTTTAAGTTATTTTAAAGGGTAATACAATTAAAATATGTGATAGTTTCAACAGATAATGAAATGTTACTAAATAGAAAAAAAAAGCTTGTAAAGCATGAATTATTCAGTTATTAATATTACATATATCAAAAGAAATTCTAATATATATTTATTCATCTTTCAAATTTAGTAAATGACACTCTCGCGTTCTGCATCTACATTATAAATTAATTCCTGAGATATATGAAATTATAAAAAAATAAAGTGATAATTTGATGCTTTAACCTTTTCAAACATAATTGAAAAGTGTTTATGACTTCGGTCTGTCAGTCTGCAAATCGCCATGCTCTAATTCTTGTAAATGTACTATGATTGTCATGTAAATGTTATTAAGTTTTAATATGGCATGTTTTTTTACTAAAAATTGAATGTGGATGATTCATATTTCGTTTACAGGGACAGTCAAAATAATTCCGCTACATTAAGGTCTATAGTCAAAAAGTAATTTGCGTGTATTGTAAAGACATTACACTGTAGAATGAAACTGACATAAATTTCTGAGTTTCACTATAAAATGGTTTCTGCAAATACGGCAAGTAAAGTATTCAATATT
The DNA here is from genome assembly GCA_963931845.1 of Maratus michaelseni. Taxonomy (NCBI): domain Eukaryota; kingdom Metazoa; phylum Arthropoda; class Arachnida; order Araneae; family Salticidae; genus Maratus; species Maratus michaelseni. The sequence continues at coordinate 158,556,609 of OZ007588.1, forward strand.
CATTTACATGATCACTCTAAAACTTCGTTTACATAATAGTCTTCAAGGAAAAAAAATGGAAAGCATTTTGCGTCAAATACAATTCCAAGTTTTGCATTTTGTTGCCGGATTTTCCAACAATACCTTGCTGATAGATATATCAGAGTGGAGGATGATCGCTTCCAATTGATAAAAGCAAATCAAAAAAATATTTTTGCAGACCAATATTCTGGGTTTGCCCACCTTATTAAGGAACTTGGTGAAAAGAAAAATGCTATTATTCTTGAAAAGTTAATACTACCATCTTCTTTCATTGGTTCAACGCAATACTATTTTGAATAGTTCGGAGATGCGATGCCCATTTGTCTACCGTTATGGATCGCCTGATTTTTTATCACTCTTACGTCAAATCCTGAATGTTCAAAAATTAAAGAGCCATCAAGTGTTGTCTTGGAAGATGAAAGTATACTTGAACAATCTACGAAATACCTCCAAACCTCGTCGCTAGAGTTTGTAAAATTAAATTCGATGACATTATTAAAGAATTAGACAAAAATTAATTATTTGGAAAGGTTGCTGCTTATGTTTACACGATAGAATTCCAGAAACGTGACCACATATGAATCTGCTACTGATCATGTCTCCTGAAGTTAGAATCCGTAACCCGGATGAACTTTACGACCTGATTTCAGATTAAATTCCCTTTAATGATGATCCTGGATTACGAAATTCGGTGCTAAATTTAATGATTCACAACCCATGTGGAAAACTAAACCAGAATGAACCTGTATGATTGATAAAAATGGGCGCATGATATGCCGTTTGAATTACTCTAAAACGTTTAATGAAATCGCTTCTTTAGTTGACGATAAAAAACCATATTATCGGCGTAGATACAATTCACAGTTGGATCAACATAGTTTAGAATACTCGCGCGAGCATGCCCTTTACCGAAAGGATATAAATGATTGGAAAATAACAAGAGATAACCGTCACTTATCTCCTTACAATGCTTATCTTTTTAAGGGATACAGATGCCATGTTAATGTGGAATATGTGGGAAATATCTGCGCTGTAAAATATCTCTATAAATATATCTTCAAAGGACATTCTGTGCATCAATCAAGATCGTTGAAAACCAAACAAAACTTATGTACAAGGGAGTAGACACCCATCTTGATGGTTGATGTATTACTCCACCAGAAGTATGTTGGCGATTATTTGGAAACGAGATTCAAAAGAAAAGTCATTCTGTTCAACGTTTAGATATCCATCCATCAGGTTCAGATTGAATTGCATACCTAGCACAAGACGATTGGTAGCAGATATCGGCCAGAAAGGTTAAACATTAGAGGCTTATTGCCTGCACAATAGAGACCTAAAACAAGCAGAAGAAAATAACCTTCTGATCGGAATTTCACAAGATGTAAACTATCCTTACTATTGGTAAATTCCTCAATACTTCAAATATGTTGGAAAATCCAGTGAATGGATGCATAGAACTTATCGATTGCGCGTAATCGACGTGATTTATAATGTAAATTCTATCTCTCAACCGGAACTCTACCATTTACGTATGTTGTTGTATCATATCAAGAATGCGACATGTTTCGAATAAATGTTAACAGTTAAAGTATTAAATATGAAAAAGTATAAGGAAGTCTGTTTAGTTCGTGGACTAACGGAGACATGCCAACAGTGAATTGCATGTCTCCGAGAATCTGCTACGTGGAAAATGGCTAAAGTCATCAGAACACTATTTACACAGATTCCCGTTTTTATATCTCCCGAAAATCAAAAACGACTATTGGAAATGTTCAAAACAGATTTGGCTAAAGACTTCATCCGAGAAATAGGACGAACGGCTATTTCTGTAGAAGAAGGTCGTAATTGTGAGCTTACTGAATTATCGCCTTCAATTTAAATAGAGAAGCAACTGAACGTAGGAATTTCCGATACTGGATTCATGAACTTGGTATGGATAATATTGATGGATACAAAAACATGCAAAATCAAAGAAACTATAAACACCGATGAATCAATCGCTATTGGAAAACATATGTACAAACGTCTTACATGGAGGCAAATTGAAATTGTTGACACCTTTTTACGTACAGTGAACGATTCAAACCCTCGATCAAAATATTTCTTTATTTATGAACCTGGGGCAACTGGAAAGACATCAGTCCATAAAATTTGTTTCGATTCTGCTACCTGATTGAAGTACGTCATACAGTACTTTTTGGCCTAAATGCCTTTTTAGTAATAGTATGCGTTTGAAACTAAATTTTTCATATTACGTACTGTGTATAAATTCCTTATATTGTGTACAGAGCTACACAATAACATTCTTAAGCGTGATTCTATATGGGAACTGTTTACATGTGGTCTTTATTTGAATTATGGATATTCCAACTGAACTAGATGTAGTATACTAACATATGTTAGTAGAAAATAAATAAATTCATGTACAGGTCAACGCAAAGATCGGAATACTTTACCGTCTATGAATGACAGTTTACGAAAGCGTGTTTGTACTAGCGTTATGCGGTTTTTGCTTCAAATAAAATTTAGCTTACAAGGTACAACAAAAGAATTCTAGTACATTTCGATCTACTGTCAGAAATTGCTGAATGATAATTTTCAACTGTCTTATATATTTTCCCACTGAATTAAAATTTAGCAGACTTTGCAGGATACATACAAATCTGTAGCAGTTATCCAGAGCAGCCCAAAAGGATGAGAGTGCGTTTCCTGTTATGGATGGCATTGCTGAAATCTCGTTTTGAAATAAGTCATGCATTTTCTAAATTGTTTACTTTGATATGTATTTTCATCTTATTAAACGATGAGGTTTTATTAAGGTAATCCGGAAATGTTGAAAAGTGTTTCATAATCTATGATATCGTATGTTATTTCTTTCTTGTTAAAAAGTGCTTTGGAAATGAATATGCTTGCATACATTTTGTGGAATACTTTATAACATAAAAATTTATATCATAGAAAATATTTCATACTGTAATTTTATTGCTATGTTAAACACTGAGGTACATGACAAATTACTACACTCTTAACTTCGAAACCTTAATGTTAAAATCGATATAATTTGTGATAGAACATAGAAAAACAAAAGAAGATAAGAAACTGCGTATCATCCATAACGATAAATTGGATTCGAAGAAGAAGATGTAGTAAATTATGCCACACTGCTATTAATAACGAAACATTCAATTGAAGTGAAATTATTCTTTCAAGGAGAATTAATTGATCGGAAATAACTTTTCATATTTCGTAGCACATTACTCTCGTGAAAGTAGAGATGTTCACTGATAATAGCTAAAGCAATTTATCAGCGAAAAAGGTTTATTAGGCATTCTTTCATTTTAAGGATATTGTGAATTAAAATACAATTATATGATTTTTATTTAATATGTTTATCTCCAAGACTCAATTTTTCAAAATAAATAAATAAATAAACAGAAGGGCATATTTATCTATAAAAAGTGACAAATAAATTGTTAGAATATATTTTAATATACTCCAATTTTTCTTATGTCCGGCAGAGTCTTAATCAGTTGAATTATATTTCCAACCCCTTAAACAACTTATACTATCTACAAGAAAAGAGGTAGTTGTCCTTAATTCCACACTATACATAAGTTAACACACATTTTATTTAAAACAATAATAATGTTGGAGGCAGTGGCGCAGTAAGAGCTTAACTGCGATGAATAAACTTAACTTCCATTATTATACTAAAACACTTTATTAAATACAAAACATAATTTACGGGGCGGAAAATTGCTACGTCAATATAACGTCACGTGCTAGTTCTAGGCCAAAAGTAAAAACAATTGTAATACAAATCTACTTTCAAAACTGCGTAATATGTCGCTGACGGACGGACGTACAATCTTTATTCACAATAATTAAATTGGAATTCTTACAAAAGCATGCTTCGGAACTATATTTCAATCCCTAGATAGCATCAGTCATAATGGTGAAAATATATGCTGTTGGACATGGACCACAGGATACTGCCTAATGCTACGAGATTGGTAGAGATTCGTCTAATCCGACCACTCAAACTTTTACTCCAATATTTATACTCACCAGCTGAACGCCGTGACATATTTATCGTACAACCGCAAAAAATAAACTTGTAACTCAGATTCAGGGAGGCACAATTGCGCTTGTGAAATTTTGAGAAACGATATATAGATGTCACTTTCACCCACACTTCTTTATGTCGGACAAAATGTTCACACTCTTTTTAAGGTAGTAGCTGGAGTACATACAAACTGTGTCGATAATTATCGTAAAAGAAATGTTGTAGGTACTAAATAGCAGCGTCCGCAAGTTACTACTACATGTAATGTTACTATAAGTGTACCGATTTACGTGCAACGTCTCGATCTTCAGGGATTCCAAAGCGAACAACTACGCGGGACGCGAAAAGTACCAATTTTTCGTGATGCACAAATTCTATTAAATTTTATTTCCTACCATTTTATTCGTTAGTCTGCATTGAGTGGAACTTAATTCAGTGAAACCTGTGAGTACAGAACCTGTATATAACGAATTTTTCTTTCGAAAGGAATACCTTCAAAATCTATCAGCCTCGTCAGAAAACTGTCCAAAACGGATTTGTTGGGGGGCTGACAGCGATTCTGTTTTAATTGTAAACATTTCAATGTGACATCGATTCCGCTGTCACTCGTTTTACTGTATGAAAATATTACGTTTATTTAGTACCAGTTAAAGTATCCAGTCTTCCTTGTGATTTCAAGAATGCGTGTTTAATAAAATCAAGATCAAAATTAAATATTCAGTATAAAAACATAATAAAAGAAGCATGTGAAATAGTATACACATGAATTAAATAAAAACCCAATATAAAAATATATAAATTTATATAATAAACTCATCAGAAATCAGCTCGCTTCCATTCATCATTGGAGCAATTAAAGCTGAAAATTCGCAACTGCTAAGATTCCTTCAAATGTAACTTTGCATGTAAACGTGTGTTGCCATTCTAAAAAAAGTAACGTTTTAATTTACGTTTTTATTTTGAGTTTTATTTTACGTAATTTTCACTGATTTTTCATTTAATCTGGAAGGCAGATTACCTACTTACTTAGTAAATAATCTGTAGTCCGGATTGAGACAGATAATAAAACATTTTGCGAAAAAGTTATTTCCGAGTATTGTGTTATTTAAATAAGTTTTTCCCGATAAAAAAAATTGGCAAGTACAAAAATTCTATGACTTTTATTTAAAAAAAAAAATCTGAAATCTTTATTTCTGTTCTTGACTAAGAATGAGATTTGGGCACCTAAACATTTATAGAAATTCTAATATACATGCATACACACACGTATATATGTGGAATCGATTTAAACCCAAAGGCATGAAAACATGGAGTACTGGGAATGAAACATGGGAAAACATATGAAAACATGGGAGCAGGAACAAACAATGATAAACCTACGAGCCAACCGCTAAAATCGGGTTTTTGGGTGTTTTCCACCATCATATGACTTGACAGACCGATTACGTTTTAATATGCGAATAAAGTTTTAAGTAATTCTGGAATTTCAGCCGTGAACTCGATGAGGTGATTGTCTGTGCTGCCGCCTCCCGGTCTATCATTTTTGTCTCTAAAATATGTTTATTGAACATGAAAATGTGTACGTGAGAATTTATAGTATCCGAAAAACCTATATTTCTGGTTGAGAAAACTAATTAATATACTATAAAAACTACTCAGAAACGATACTGAAACTTAGTGGCAGCAAAAGAAACGTTGTATTTATAGATGGTTTTTAAATATAAAAAGTATGTTGGTCTCTGAGTTTTCTAAAGATAAAGGAAGCTTTTTTCGGAACCGTGGATAACTCGAAAAATGTCATTACATATACTATTTAGTTACGTAAGTCTTTATTCAGTTATGTTATTAAGATACGCAGATATGTTATTATACTAAATTAAGAAACTTTTTTTTATAGTTTAATGCTTTTATAAGTCCAAAGCATTAACGCTTTGGTAAATGGCTTATTTACTAATATTGTGATGACTTGATTACATTAAGAGAATGTTATCTTTACATTCAAGCTAAAACAAAATATATTATTTAATAAGTTATAGACAAACATTTTCTTACAAGATGTTTCTAATAAGAGTCTCTTGAACAAAATTTTATTCATAATACTACCAACTGCATGTCGGTTTGATCTATCACATATTATGAAAGGGCATTTCTTTCATCTCCGATGCAGCTGTCTTTACTGTTATCGGTATTCATAGATAAATATAATGCTTCACGTAATGCACAATTTGAATTTTAGCCATAAATATATTCAATAGTTTGGTATTATATATGCAACATGAAATGGTAACGCAAGTATAAAATCTAAATATTCATATTTTGAATACGTATTATAATATAACAGCAATAAAATAAACGAATGTTGTTATTTGAACAAATATAAACATTTGAACATAGAGGAAAATACAACAATAAAAGCAAAGTATTTAAGAAATTCAAAAGGATATTTTTTTATGTGTATATTACAAGATACAAGTTACTAATGAAAGTAGTTTCATGTTCAATAAACTTGTTTTATGGACAAACTCCATTAATTATCAATATTAATAATAATATTTAATTTAACACTGTTTTGTTATTCTTGCATGTATAAATTTAGTTACGCAGCTGAAAATGTTTAATAGAGAATTGATATCATCCAAAAAACATACTAATGATTGAGAAAAAATATCAATACAGTATAAAAAGTATTTGAAAAGTTTCTGAATGACAGTGGCATCTAAAGAAACTTTGTTTTTATAAATTGTTCTTCAAATCCCGAAAATATATTCATTTTTGGGAACTCTAATGATAACGAAACCTTTTCGGAATCTTGGGTACTTCGGTAGGGATTATTGCATATTTTATTAAATTGTTATATTACATTTAATAGATTAAGTAACATTTGACTTTTTTTTTTTTTACAGTGTATGGAAATTACTTGACACTAAGTTTTAAATACATACTTTTTAAAGTTTTAGTTTGTTAAGGGTTTTTACTGATGAAATAAGTAATCATTCAAAATTTGAATTATTTTCGTGCATATAAGACCAACTAGGGGATACACAAAATTATACCCCATTGTCTCTAAACTATAGAGTCTTCCATTGGATTACATTGACCCACTTAGGAAATGGACCTCCTCTCATTAGCCAGAAACGTGGAATTGAGCGTCGAGCTTACTTAAAAAACAGAGTTCTATTCAAATTAAAACAGAAATGAATCTACCATGCACTAGCCGCACAGTGCGTAAAGTTCTGCAAATGAATCCCAATGTTAGATATGCTAAACTACGGCCACGTCCACCACTTAAATAAATGCATAAGAAGCTTAGATTGGAACTTTCTAAGATACACGTTTCGTTTGGATCGCACGGGAAAGATGTGGTATTTTCGGACGAAAATAAATTTAATTTGGACGGACCAGATGGTGTTCGCCATTATTGGTATGACTTGCGAAAAGATAAAACTGTTTTTTTTTCAAACGCCAATTCGGAAAAGGTTCTGTGATAGTGTGGCCAGGTTTTGCAGCCAGTGGAACAACACCAATCGTGTCTATTCGAAGTCTCATAAATTCAGAATCATACGTTGGTATGCTAGCTGTAAAAGTGTTGCCTGAAGCACCCTTATAACAGGTGGTGATTATTTGTTTCAACAAGACAAAGCAAGTTGCCATGATTCTCGTGCATCACGTTTATGGTTCGAGGCCAATTCTGTCCAACTTTTGGATTGACCGCCAAGAAGCCCTGATTTAAACCACACAGAGAATCTGTGGCGCATTTTAACTAGAGAAGTATGTAAGCATGGCACACAATATGTAAATACAGACGATTTGGCATCATCCATCGAATTAGCGTGATAAAATATTTCTTAGCAATTGTTCATTGAGTAAATGACTGCACGATTAATAAGTAATACTGAAAAAAGTGATTTTGAGAATATTACTTATTTCCAGACATATTTCATTATGTCCTTCTAATTTGTTTCAAGTTTCACGTCATATATTTCTACTAATATGTGATTTCTAAATTTTATTGTAATTTAATTTCGTATTAGTAGGTGGTTCCTAATATTTTCTAATTACGAGTAGTAAATTATGTTTGATTTTGTTCTCAGTTGATGATTCCTTTAATACATATTATTCATTTTTCAACGTGTCCTTAAATTTTTCCTTGGCTGCAGAAACTGTCTGCTTTCCAGGACTAATCTTTCTTTTTTTAATCTATGATCTTGAGTAGCCTACAGAGTTTCAAAATTCCCTATAAAAAGTATTTTGTAACGAATCCTTAAATTACGATAAGCAAAATAAACTTTTAAATCCATTGATTGCTCACGTTTCTAAAGACAAAGTAATGCTTTTCTGGAAATCTGGAGTGAATCGATAGAGTTTGGGTGATATTTGTCTAATCCTTTTTCCTAGATCAAGAAACATTTATCTTTTTTACACTTTTTAATATAATAAACATAATCACAGAACTCTGAAAGCCCATTAGTGAACTTTTGAATTTGAAATTATAGTCTATTCGTTTTAAATTTTTCATGAAGCCTTTTTCCCAATTTTTTACATTCTATAAATAAATAAAGAGAAATACAGAACTTTTAGTATACATTGGTACACTTTTGACTTTTAAATTTTAGCTTAATTTCTTTATGTATTCTGTGTATATATTCTGTTTTCGAAAATGCAATAAAGTAATTATTAGAGTATAAAATAAACTTGTCAGTTCATTCTAAATGACTGCTAATGAACTGAAAAGTGATAGCTGATGTTTTTTCACTAATGATCTCTAACAATTCATCAAGAAGTCTTTATTCTTTTTTACATTGTATAGACAAATACAACACAGAACTCTGATTATACATCAGTATACTTTTACATTTGTAATTTCTTTATATATTCTGGATATATAGTCGTTTTTTCGAAAATCTAATAAAGTATATCTCTGGTAATAAAATAAACTTATCTCATGATTTAGGACTCTTAAAGACAGTAATTAGATTTTTAATTTTCCTTCACTAATGATACCTTACAATTAAGAATTTTTTTTTATTGTACATAATGGTAGAAGAGTCTTTATTTCTAAACACATGAATTGCTAAGCCTTCTTAATCCTTCCTTGACTCTTTAAGATTGTCCTGAAATGCTTTTCAATGTTTTGTAAAAACTTTTTCATAAATAATCTGAAAATTACGAATTGAAGAAGAGACATTTCTTTTATAAATGTATCTTTAAGTTTCTGAAACAATTGCTATCTCAGGTTTCGTAGATAAAGTAACACATTCCGGAAAAGTGGATAATTTCTAAGAGATGGTATGATATTTCGTATTCCATTTTGCTATATCAAGAAACATGTATTCTTTTTCTTTACAGAGTGTAAAAAAAATAAAATAATAATAATCACAGAACTCAAAATACATAATGTACGTTTACATTTTAAGTTGTATTTTACTATTTTTTAATATTCTAATATATATATATATATATATATATATATATATACTGTTTTCAAAATCCCAATAAAGTAATTATCAGATAATGAATTAAATTTCTCAGGCGACCCTAAATGACATCTAATGAACTGAAAAGAGATATTTGATTTTCCTTCACTAATGATCTCTAACAACTTATCGAGAAATATTTACATATATATATATATTTATAATGTGTAAGCAGATATACATAAATAGAGAACTCTGATTATATATTTGCGCACATTTTCCCTTAAAATTATAGTTTAATTCCTTTTAATATTCTGAATATATAGCCGGTTTTCTAAAAAACAACAAGTAATTATCTGAGAATAAAATTAACTTGGCATCCATTCAGAAATGTTTCCTAATGAAAAGAAAATATATTTTTAATTTTCCGTCATTATTGATCACTTAAAATTACGAAAATTACTCTTATTGTACGCAATGACAAAAGAATCGTCATTTCTAAAGACCTGGAGTGTTAAGCCTTCCTACGCCTCCCCCTGCTTCTCTAAGCCTTGAGGGCTTCCAGTTCTTTGTAAAAGCTATTTCATAAGGAATCTAGAAATTCGAGAAGAGAAAAGGCATTTATTTCATAACTATATCTTTAAATTTCTGAGACAATTGGAATCGGAGGTTTAGTAGATAAAGTAACGCTTTTAGTAAACGTGAGTAACTAGTAAGAGATTGTATGATATTTTCATGGGATCTTTTTTACTTGACAAAGAAACATTTATCCTTTTTTATAGTGCGTAAAAATAAACATAATTACAGAACTCTTAACTTACATTAGTGCACCTTTAAATATGAAATTATAGTTTGCCTTTTTTTAATATTCTTGATATATATATTCTATTTTCGAAAACTCAATAAAGTATTATCAGAGAATAAAACAAACTTTTCAGCCCATTGTAAATGACTCGTAATGAACAGAAAAGAGAATTTTGATTTTCCTTCACTAATGATATCTAACCATTACTAAGACTATTTTTCTTGTAGGTAATGACAAGAGAATCGGCTTTTCTAAAGACCTGTAGCGTTAAGCCTTTCTAAGCTTTCACTGCTTCTCTAAGCGTGGAGCGCAGTTCTATTTCCTACAAAATCAATTTCGTAAAGAATCCCAAAGTTACAGGACGCAAAACTGACTCATAAGGGGTTGTATGATATTTTCATAATATTTCTTGGTTGATCAAGGAACATTTATTTCTTTTTTACAGAGTATAAACAAATAAACATAATCACAGAGCTATAAAAATACATTAGTTTACTTTAAAATTTTAACCTATGATTTATCCTCTTCAAATATTCTAGAAAAACCCAATAAAGAAATTATCTGAGAATGAGTAAAACTTGTCATCCTAAATCACTAAGGTTTTCTAAATGACTTCTAAAGAATAGAAAAAAATATTTTTGAATTTTTCTTCACTAATGATCTGTAACTAATGATCAAGAAACGTTTATCTTTTTTCACGTATGTAAACAAATAAAGATAAAAACAATACAATGAAATACATTAGTGTACTTTTTCACTAGAAATTATGGTTTATTATCTTTCAATATTCTGGATATATATTTAGTTTTCGAAAACCCAATAAAGTAATTATTAGAGAATAAAATAAACTTGTCAACCCATCCTAAATGACTCCTAATGAACAGAAAATAGCTTTTTGATTTCCCTTCACTAATGATCTGTAACAATTACGAAGATTATTTTTCTTGTACGTAATGATAGAATTTTCGTCATTTCTAAAGATTTGGAGTGCTAAGACATCCTAAACTTTCACTGCTTCTGTAAAACTGGAGTGTTTCCCACTTTCTAGTGAAAACTATTTCGTAACGAATCCGAAAATTACGGGAAGCAGGAGAGGTTCTTCCTTTGGAAATATATCTTAAAATTTCGGAAACGTATGTTTTGTTTCTCTAGCGAAAGTGATGCTTTGAAGGAAGCGTTGGTAAGTAGTAAGAAATTGTATATTTTCTTAATTATTTTTGTCAGATTAAGAAATATTTATCTTTTTTTACAGTGTGTAAAAAAATGAAAAAACAAAGTCTCAAAACTATAATAATACATTTATGGAATTATAGTTTATTCTCTTTAAATATTCTCGCTATGTATTCGGTCTTCGAAAACCGAATAAAGTTTTTATCAGAGAATATAATGCACTTGCTAGCACATGCTAAATGACTCCTAATGAAGATATTTCTATTTTATTTCACTAATGATCTCAAACAATTACGACAATTATTTTTTGTACATAATCCCAGAAGAGACTACATTTCTAAAGACGTAATAGGAAAAACATTTACTGATAACATGAAAGAAGGCGTGAATGCTGTTACATCTTAAGAATGAAAAAGTATCAAAACGTCAGTATTTATAAGATTGTATTTACATTTTAACTTTCTTCAAACAGTTCAATTTCTGACAATTGTTTCTCCCTTTTTCAACACTTTCCTTTAATATGCGTTAATTAGAATATAATATATGTTTGATTTTATAAATCTCCTCTCAAAACGCGTAATATCAAGAATTTATAAAATTGTGTTTCCCATTAACTTTCGTCAAATATTCAATACTCGACATTTGTTTCACACTATTTCAGCCCTTACATTTAATGTGCGTTAATTAGAATATAATATATGTTTAACTAAAAAAATAACTTCTTTAAAACGCACAAAATGTCTTAATATATCTTTACATTTAAAATTATAATGCACCCTGTCAAATCGTCAAGATTTACTTCGTCAAGAAATCCGGTATTTTTCCGTTATACGGACACCATGCCAAAATGTATGCTAATGCATAATGTATGTAAATGTATGTATGTAAATATATGTAAATGTATGTAAATGTATGTATTAAATGTATGTAAATGTATGTAAATGTATGTATCAAATGTATTTAAATGTGTGCTTGGCGACAATGGTGTCCGTATACGGGAAAAGTGTCAGAAAACCTAATCTTTAGTTAATTATTCTACTTTATATAAAATGACTGTTAATGAACAAGTAATTTAATTATTTTTGTAAGTTTCTTTGTGTTTCTTTGTATAATGATAACTATCGCCAATCAAAATACGTTCTTGTACAAAATTACGGCAAAAAGAAATGCATATCTAAGGTATAAAAAGAAAAGCATTTATTAATAACATCAAATGAGCGATGAATGTTTGTCCTATAAAACATTTTGCACATATATTTAAAAAAATACTTTTGCCATGATAGTTTTATTCAGAAATTTCAAATATCTCTTTACACACAATTTGATGTGTGATATTTATTTCTGACTTTTTGAACTACTTCTATTTCATATTGGTTTAGTGGAATAATGTTTTTGTAAAAATAAATAAATTTTAAATATCTCTCTACACACAATTTGATGTGTGATATTTATTTCTGACTTTTTTAACTATTTCCATTCCATATTTGTTCAGTGGAATAATGTCTTTGTAAAAATATATAAATAAATTCTGAAAATATATAAATAAAATTAATAACTTTTACCTTTAAAATTTAAATATGCTATGTTTAAATATTCTCGCTCCGAATATACAGGGTGTCCAAAAAGTCCATGACACATTTTAAAATTCAATAAAGTATTTAACAATTGGCGTATTAGAGTGCAGTGTGGACGAAAATGCTTCTTATAATCGATCATTTTATTATATATATATGTATATATATATATATATATATATATATATATATATATATATATTTCCAAAACTGTCCCATAGATGGCGTTATTTCTACAATGATACGGAAGAGGTTGAATGCCTTTATACCTAACAGTGGCGAAAGACGCATAGTGCATATGCAAAGTTTTTGTCCAAAGTATGGCAATTCTAATTAGAGAACTTAAAAATTCTTGCCTTCATCAGTTCGATTAGATGAGTGAGACAAGTAAAAAACATTAGTTTGACTATAAAAAAATCTCGGCAAGTTGCTTGGCGATTCATTTTTCCAAAATCGCATCGACCAATCGAATTTTTTTGTCTGTATGTCGTTATTATCTTACAGACGCATCCTATAAATCTTGGCGAGTTTCCTATGATTCTCAAAACTAATCACTTTCTTCACCCATCTAATTTAATTCATAAAGACGAGAATTGTTAAGTTCTGGAATGTGGATTGCCATAGTTTGGACAAAAACTGTGCATACATACTGTGGGTCTATTGCCACTGTTATGTATAAAGTCATTCAACCTCTTCGGTAACTTTGCAGAACTAATCTATGACAAATTTTTGAATTTTTTTTTTTTTTTTGTAAAGAAAATTTTTGATTATAAGAAGCATTTTCGTCTAAAGCGCACTCTCGTACGTCAGTTGCTTTTTTTTTATTGACTTTGAAAATGTGCCAAGGACTTTTGAGACAACCTGTATATTTACTATTCCCCTTATTTTTTTTCAGAAAACCTAATAAACAAATTATGCGACAAAAAGTTTATTGTAAAAACCGGTTCATCGGAAATGACTGTAAATGACCAGAAAATATACTTCTGACTTTTCCAGGATTATTTTCAGCTGTGCGTATTTGCGGAAGTGTTAGCCTTTCTAAAGAAATAAAATAATTACTAATTACTAATTAGTATTATATTTACTACCACTAATATATCTACTACTCAGATGCCTAGTACAAGCTAGTTGATGGAATGATTTTTCATATAAATGTTTTCCACCTACAAAATATTTTTCACACGTATTTGTTAAATCTCATTTACAATATTATCATTTTTCAGAAATTTTAAATACGTTTCTACATTAATAAGCTTTCTCAATTTATTTTCTAAATGCTCAAAATATATTAATGTATAATTCATTCGAAATTATTATTCATTTAGGTTAAATCATCTCATGTCAAATGTGTTTTTTTTTTTCTACACATCACTTAGTGGTGTCAAAAATATATAAATGACTAAATACATTTTAAGATAAGAAAATCCTCTTCCAGTTTATCTTAAAAGACTGATAATGAACAGAAAATGTACTTGAGATTTTTTTTTCTAATTATCACTAACAAAAGTCTTATTCTGGAATGGACAAATAAAAGAATTTGTGCACCAAAGAATAAACATTTGTTAAGAATATGACATGTTGAATGAATACTTTTACATCTAAAAAAATATTTACTCATGTGTTAATAAATTTAATTTGACATATTAACATTTATAAATAGACATTTTAAGTATGTTTCGACAAACTACTTATTTTGTGCGACTTTTATTTCAAATTTTAACAGCACTTGCATTTAATATGCTTTAAATAAAATTTAATGTATGTATCATTAAATAGAAATAAGCTCTGAAAACAGAAAATAGAGGATTAATATATCTGTACATTTTAAATTACCATTAATTCTGGTAAATTCGCCTATCTTAGAATTTAATTTTAATACTTCCTAGAGTAATTAAAAAAAACACAATAAGCGAATTATAAGAGAAAAAGATTTCCGTGTATTACAAGGTAAAAGATTGCTAATGAATATAAAATATACTTGCGATTTTATTTCCCTGATGATCACAAACAATAAGGAAGATTTTATTACTTACCCCTCATACGTAGTATAGGGTAAGTCTTATAATCGATTTGAAAATCGAAAAAAAAAAATTGACGGATTTACACGTTTCAGACACTGGAAATGCCGAAAAACGTATTTTTAGAAAATAAATTTTGTCGTCCGTCTGCGTGTGTGTCTGTGTTTATGTCTGTCTGTAAACGCCCTATCTCCCGAAAAAATTGAGATAGAAACTTGCAATTTGGTATGTACTTAGTATGTAATAATGGAAAGAAGCCTATTTAATTTCAATAACCTCGATTAAACGGAACTATTTTTTACGGACTCTCGAATTATTTGTTCTGATAAAAGGTATATAAAATTTTTCGAAATTGTTTATTTTAAGAAATGACTATAAAAGACAATAAAAAAACATAAATTTTGCATAAAGCATGAAGTCGATCGGATAAGGAGTTGCCGAGATATTTGGAATCTTATTTCCCACACTCTTCGATTTTTTATGACCCTGTATTTCATCCAAATTTTACTTCAAAGATATATTTTAATTGGAAATTTGATGGTTAATCAGATGCAGTAAACTGCTAGTTATTAGGATTATTATTTTTGGAGTTATAAGGATGTTTCTTTCAAGCAATTCAGTAATCCAGCCTTTAAAGTTTATGACGTCATCAAGCCACGATTTTATTTGAATTGCAATGTATTTTATAAGTAGTTTACACATTTTTATTTTAATATTTTACATTATGCATATCCATGATAGGTAAGTATTACGGTGGCCCCCAACGACTAGTTTATTGTATGCGATGACTGAAGATTTTGCGTATATGTAAGAATAAAAAGAATACACTTTTATCAATGAGATAAATAGGGGAGTAATTAAAGGATAGGGTTTTGTAGTTATTTCTACACTGTAAAGAAGACACACGTTAAGCTAGGAAAATATAATATGACCACAAAAAAAATACAATAAACTCTTCCAAATTGCCCGCGATTCCCAAAAGCGTTCATTTTTTCGAAACTTGAGAAGCCAATGTATTTTCAAGATTTAAAGAAGCATTGATAAAAGCATATTTTGATGCCACAGTTTGTCGGAAACAATTCCGAGAAGCTTTTATAGTGTATTAATACATTTTTGCAACCCAGGATAGGAATTTTTGGAATATTATCAATTCTCATGTAAACATTTCCATGTTTTACAAACATATTTTATAGACAAACAGGCTAAATTAATACTGTTAACATTAACAACAAAATGAATATAATTTTGCTACTCTTGCGAGTATATATCCAATCACGCAGCTGAAAATATTTAATTGAGAATTGGTAGCGTCTTAAAAACCTATACTCTCGATTGAGAAGACTGATTATGATTTAAAAGTAACTCGGAAATGTTTCTGAAAATCACTGGCAGCAAAAAAATATATTTTTTAATGCTTATTTAAATGTCTGAAATATATTGGTTTATGAGATTTCTAAAGATAAGGAACACTTTTTGAAATCGTGTATAACTCGGAAGAGATTATTCTATATTTTCGCTTATTGTCATATTATTTTTTCGTAGATTAAGAAGCATTTTAAATTGTTTTACGTTGTACCCAATTATTTGTGTAAAATTTTAACGTATCCTATGTACTTACTGCATCATACTATTGCTTATAAAATGGAATATTTATTATATATTTTTTTAATGATAATTTGAAACTATATTTCAAAAAATGTTTACTTTTTAATCGATTGCGTCGTTTGATTATTTTTTTCTAATCAATTGTTATAAACAGTGTTTCTTAAATGAAGTAAACAACTTTTTTAAAATCCAATAGCAAATAAACGGTGACATCTGTTAAAAACACTCTTGCAGAGAGTAATGTATAAAAACATAACTTTTTGACAATGCTTCACAGTTTTATGACCCAAAACACCGGTACCTGTCGCTGAATTGTCTCTAAATGTAATACTCAAAAATAGTTTTAAATTGTAAAACTTACACTTTCGTCGCGTTTCGATAGCTAAATAGGTTAAAGGTATTGCAAACACATAAATCGATTTCAATAGTAAGGATCTACCTGATCACAAAACTATCGTCATTTTTAAAACGCGATAAAATATTTTAAAAAGTGAAAAAATCCTTTAAAACTCAACAAAAACAAAATTTTATTCATTTTATTCATTTTACTTTCGTGCCGATGAGACATTCGCCACGCCGCACAGTGGGGCGTTTTGATGATCTAGGTGGACAAAATTCATTTTTCCGATTATCTCTGAATTTAACAAGATCGCGTATACAGGTAGCCGAACGTCTCTTCTGTCGTGATCCGTACGTGTTTTGTCGAAAAAATCCGATGTGTGGATAAAGTACGACCGTAAAGAAGGCATTTGGTTTGAGGGAGTTTCAACAGTTGCATTATTTTTCTGTAAGTTCGAAAGCAAGTCGTGACTTTTCCGTTTTATTTGAAAGCAGGAGTTTACTGGACATATGTCACATGTTTGTCACAAGATTTAACCTATTGTTGTTTGAAAATAAGCCATCTTGTTTTCAAACTTCATCTTGAATTTTAATACAGTATTAAGCATTATTAAGAAATAAGCATTTTTTTAAAATCAAAGAACCATTCCTAAAGTATTGGAAACTTAAGAAAGCTCCTGCGAAAATTTGCGAATCGTTAAGTTATATTAACTTGAAGTGTGTGTTTGAGTGTTTAATTCAAATCTTGCAAGTCAATTTTAAACCAATTTTAATTATCCGATTGAGCTGAAACTTTGAATACATGTGTAGTTTCAAGGACAACACAAAATTATAATATAAATAAATAATAATAATAATAATAATAATAATAATAATAATAATAATAATATAAATTATTAAATAAGCCAAATATTTATCATTGCTTGATTATTTTATTACTGATAAATTCGAAAACCCAGCAAAAACCTAATTAAACTTCAACGCAATAATTTTGTCCACCTATATCCTCAAAACGCCACACTGTGCGCCGTGCCATTTCACCTGCCCCGAACTGCATATACAAAACATTTTCTCCTAGTAGGAGGAGCCAAGAACACATTTAATCCAAATGACACAGAATAGTGATATTACATAAGATGCTGTTTTATAAGATTAGTATAATTTTAACAGTTCGCTAGAAAAATTTTAATTTTGATTGAACTTCGATTAATTTTTATACCTTATTTTGAGCTCCCTAACAGTGTGGACAATACAGCATTATTTATAGATAATATTTAAAACTAAAACAAAGCAGCTTAGTGGATAAATTCCAAATATCACTTATTAATATCTTGCAAGAATAACTTTAATGGGTGTCATCGTTTATTATTGTTTTTTAATTTAAAAAAAAAAGTATTATAGAAAAAATAGTCCTTTGAACATTATTTTACAAGCATTCAATAATTGTCTTAATATGTCGCCTAATTTCACGACTGTAATTTTTGTTGTTCCAAAATATGTCCATTACAATACGTTAATTAGTCTTGATCCTCGATTCCGGAGAATTTGCCGTTTTGCTTTACGCCTAGTAAAAGAGCGAACTATGTAATTTATTAAAAAAAGGGATGTTTGCTATGTTTCTTTTTTTAAGATATGACAACAGAAAGAAATATTAGTAAAACTATCCATTCAGAATTTGTAAATTATATTTTTATCGTAGAATCATAATTTACTTAACATTAATTGATAACAGCATATTTAAAAAAAAAGTCACAATGTTTACATTTAACTGTTTAGTGTCTAAAAAATTCCTTCTTGCAGTTTCACTGTTATTTGGCATATTTTAGATTGCGTGTTTCAGCGCATAATTATCTCAAATATTGCATCCTTCTAATGGAAAAATGCTTTAAAAATCATTTATAAATGTATAATTAAATTATAAATGTATTAATATGTTGTGCTTTCGTGATAAACAATTGCGTGTACTTATCGGTTATAATTCTAGCATACAAGAAAATGAGCGGAAAATCCATTATAAAATTCCATTTTTACATTTATGAATCAAATGCCGAAAAATAATGAAGTGTAAACAACGATTAGTTCATTTTAGGAAACATTGTAACTGTGTGACAGGAAAAATAATCGTTTAATTTTTGTAACATAACCAACATATTTGAAGCATTCTTAGTAATAAACTACTGCACTTCACTTTTTTATATGTTACTGTTGTGGTTCTTACAACGACTGCCATATTTTAATTCAATTTAAGAAATATTTTATTAGTCCTTATTCCTTTAATTTTAAAATTCACATTCAAAATTATTTTAATTCTTTCCTTTTTAAGCCTTCCCCTGTAAACTTTTCTTTATTTCATAACATTTCGCTTTTTAAAATTGTTAGTAATATTTTTTGTTACCTGTGCACTTCCGGAATTGGATTTTACTAGAAGCTTCGATATCATTCTTTGCCTATGCTCACTTCCTGTTCTAAGTTCCGCCCCTCGCCAATCAAATTCAAATGTTTTAATACGTATTTTTTATCTCTGCCGATTGGCGTTTTTCAATTGTTGGCACCCCCTCCCCTCCAATCCCTGCCCGTGCTGTATCTGCGCGCTCACACACAGACACTGAGATGTTTGCTGCTAGAGTGTAACGTGATGACTTGGCTTGCTGTGAAAAAATGTTATGCGTACATCTAAAGTACGATATGAAGAAAATATTCTTTTTTAAAAAAATGTGATAGTTGACGGCCTATAAATTATCTTCTAAGTACGGCAAAGATTTTTGCAGTTCCACAATGGAGACGCGATGAGTGGTTCTTACTTGTGATAAGTGGACAGATCCTACTGGTCCCGTATGCGGATAATTAATTTTGTTCTGTTTCAACTAATGCGACGCTCTGTATTCGGTTGATGATAAGTCGTAGAAAATATATTTTTTAACATGATTGCCTCCGAACTCCCTGAGGGAAGGTAAAAAAAAAAAAGCATCGATTATTTGTGCTAAAAAAATGAAGCTATAAAAATGATCATCCATTTAGTAATATTTTTTTTAGAAGAAAATCTCTTTATGAATAAATATTTTATTCAAAGATGAAAATTTGCAGTGCAAATTCTTTCACTTGCTTTTTATCTTATTTCTTTCAGATGACTGCAGGTAACAATTTTTTGCTTTTATCTTCATTGTTTTTTATTATAAATTTGTATGAATAAATATTTAGCGAATC
This sequence comes from Maratus michaelseni, assembly GCA_963931845.1. Lineage (NCBI taxonomy): Eukaryota > Metazoa > Arthropoda > Arachnida > Araneae > Salticidae > Maratus > Maratus michaelseni. The sequence continues at coordinate 158,576,828 of OZ007588.1, forward strand.
TTTATTTAATAATTAATGTCATGTCGAAGTTGTCTTTTGCGGCCATAACAATATATGTACTCACTATATTCTTTTGATCACAAGTCCAAATATATATTATTTGGAATATTAACAAGATTCCATTATATAAAAAAATGAACTATCATCCAACCACCAAAGTTACTAAATATGAACACATGCACATAAATCTTAAGGAAAAAAAAGATTTTTTGTTGCAGTCTTTTTTTTAAAACAGTTCGCCTTTAAAGCACGTACTTATAGGAAAATCCATACACGGTATATATGGTAAATAGTATTTATGCAAAAAGTGTCATGCGGGCGTCAGCATGCAATTTTACACTAGTAGATACTTTTTATGGTTTCATAAAATGTATTTCAAACATTAAATATCTTTTATAAATATAAAAAGTGTAATATATATATATATATATATATATTATATATATATATATATATAATTTATATATATATATTTATATATATATAATTTATATATATATATATATATATATATATATATATATATATATATATATATATATATATATATATATATATATATATATATATATATATATATATATATATATATATATTATTTTTTAACAAGTTTTTATTGTTCAGTGTAATGAAAACAGATATATTTATATTTTTTTACATAGCTTTTTCTGTTTTTTTTTCCAGGTTGTCCTTAGAAACATATTAAACGCTTTGAAGAAGAAGAGTGGTAATAATCTATACTAATAAAATAAAATTTCGCTCTGTGTGTGTCTGTGTGTTTGTTAGAGATGGCTAGGAAAATCTAGCTCACCTAGAAGCTTGAAAATTTAGATTTAGGTAATCCAAACCCTCTCCTGACGCACCTGAACCTCAGAAATTTAAAATTTAAATTATTTACTGAAAAATTAATTAATATCCACAAAGATCTTTCATCAAAAATACGTTTTTTCTCTTGGGTTGGTTGGTTGGTTGCATCGATCCTTCACAGAAATAATTAAATAAACCAGAGTAGCGATGCATAGATCATGATTTCTAACATAATAGTGTCAATATGGATTGCAGTTATCAGCGTACAGCCATGCTATTGTCGCGCCATTTGCACATGACAAATTACACAGACGTCCCCCTGTTTGAAATATTTTTCAGGGACGTTTTTCTCCATGACAATTAGCCGGGTTTATACTTTTTTTTTTTTTTTTTTTTTTTACATGACATATATTATTATGATACAGATTATTAATACAAAAACTTTTATTTAACAGAATATTTTTTATATTTGCGGAGATAGAGACTGGCAAGGGTCTAATTACATTCAACAATTTTAACATTTTTAGCTGCACCCGTAGCGTTTAATTGCTGTTTTATATAGAGAACACCGCTATTTTAAATCTCAGCTAATAGTGTTCCAAACTTCTCCAAACCTGTTCCATTTTTACTAAATTATCATAAAAATCAGCATTCATAGATTCAAGGTGTATTTCTAGAAAGCAGTTACAAGAATTTCCGAATAATAGTCTAAGCCAAATTTGGAATTAAGTTCCTAGCTTAACCAAATGAATCAATCTTTAAAAGATGCATAGTGGCCCTCCTAATTACTGATGTGCTGAAGGGTACTTGAACCCCCCCCCCGGCCCTTCCTTCAAGGTTTTTTCTCTAACTATGCTCTGTTTCCATATCTCAGCAACTATCTTTTCGATTTGAACGCAAGTGATTCCAAACATTATAATTAACTAAATAGTCACAATTTATAACGTAAAACGAAATTTATGAGTAGCGGTTACCACTATTTCCGAAAAATTGTTTAAGATAAATTTGTAATTAAGTTCAAAGCTTAAGCAAACGAACGAATTTTGAAAGATGCATATTGGTCCTCCTAATTAGTCATTTGCAGAAGGGCACTTGAACAACCCTCCCCCCTGCCCCAACTTCAAGGATTTTTCTCTAACCATGCTCCGTTTCCATATCTCAGCAACTATCTTTCCGATTTCAACGCAAGTGATTCCAAACACTTATGTACTTAATAGTGACGCTTTATAACATGAAACTAAATTTATGAGTAGCGGTTACCACTATTTCCGAATAATAATTTCAGCCAAACTTGTAATTAAGTTCCTAGCTTAAGCAAACGAACGAATTTTGAAAGATGGATAGTGATCTTACTATTAGTCCTTTGCTGAAAGACACTTGAACAACCCCTCCCGCCAGCCCTTCCTCCAATGTTTTTCTCTAACTATGCCCCGTTTCCATATATCAGCAACTATCTTTCCGATTTCAACGCAAGTGATTCCAAACATTATATTTAACTCAATACTCACCTTTATAACATAAAACTAAATTTATGAGTTGCGGTTACCACTATTTCCTAATAATAGTTTAAGCCCAATTTGTAATTCAGTTCGTAGCTTAACTAAACGAACGAATTTTTAAATATGCATAGTGGGCCTCCTAATTAGTCATTTTATGAAGGATACTTGAACATTCCTTCTCCCCCGACACCTCACTCAAAGTTATTTTCTCTAACTGTGCCGCATTTCAAAAACGTGGCTAATAATGTTCCCATCTTCTCGAAACCAGCTCCATTTTGTAGCACGCCTACTATACAGTAAAGTAGGCAGCGGGGACCTGTCTCAGAAGTTCGTTCGGAAAGAGGTTTGTTTAGAACAGAATGCTCCCCTGGCGGTGGTATGAGGAAATAAAAGATTTTCCGGAGCGTACGAGCATGCCCGATATTCGGTTCCGAAGCCATTGTAGACCGTGACCAGAGTTTCATTTTTTAAGAGATTTAAGTTTATTACAGGGCTCGGGCAACGCCGTGCGGGTCAGCTAGTACGTAATAAAAGACAACTGTTTCTTATTCTAGAAACACACTATATAACCATGAACGAAAATATTCAATAACGTTTTCCGAGTTACCGATGATTCAAAAAACTTTCTTTATTTTTAGTAACATCAGAAACCAATATATTTTCGAAACTGAAAGAAACGTGTTCAAAAATAAAATTTATTTTGCTGCTACTGAATTTCGGTTACTTTTCCAAATGTCTTTTAAGTTGTGTTAACAGTTTTCTCAAACCTTTACGTAGGTTTTTCGGAAGATATCTGTTCGCAAGAAAACATTTACACGTTTAACAAACATGTTTTATTGGATAACATGATGACTTAACAGTATTAACATTAAACTTAAAATACATATTATTTTGATACTCTTCTATGTATAAATTTAATTACGCAGCTGAAAATGTGTAATTGAGGTTTACTATAGCTTCAGATAATCAATGTTTCAGTTTGTGAAAACTGACTGATAATACACTATAAAAACGACTCTGAAACATATACGAAAATAATTAGCAGCAAAAGAATTTTTGTTTTTATAAATTCTTCTTTAAATCTCGAAAATATATTAGTATCTGTAGTTTCTAAAAAAGACCATGTTTGGAAGTCGGATGAAGTTATAGTATATTTTAGTTTGTAGCTATATTTTATTTTCGTAGATTTAGAAAATAGATCAGTGCATGAAGCACGTGTAACCGTCACAGCACTGAATGGAATTTGTATACATTATTTATATATTTATTTATTTTATATATTTCAAACATTTTACTAAGTTCACTTTCTGTAGATTTAAACAAGAAGAAAATAAAATAAATATGTATTATTTTGGAATATTAACTAGACACATGTAGGGAAGTTTTATAGAAGTAAATGAGTACAATTATTAAAGTGACATATACATTTTTAATAGCATTTTAAACATTCATACAAAAGACTATCTGATTACATAATCTCCTTAAAAAATAAATCCTATAATTTTCCTATGAAGTTAATATTTATTTAATGATGAATCATATATTTATTTAATTTCTTAATTTTACACACATTTTTCTTCTGCCAATTTCAAAATTATTAATATAATATAATATTAGCATTTGTATGGCAAAGAATTTGATACATTTATGAATATTTTATAAACTATACATAAATATAAAATACCTTTATGTAAATTGTAAAGGAAAAACCCATGATATGCAATCGCATTATTTTTGAAAAGTAGTATTCTGCATACATCACCATAAAGCCTATGCAAAGTGTATTTTTTTTGCTTCCACCTTGGTAATGAATGCGCAAGTAAAATTTAATGATCAGTAGTTTAAACTGTCTTATAAAAATGGTTTTATTCTACTTAAATTTATATATATATGTATATATAACTATATATAATAGCGTCTTTCGATATTTTTAAATTTCAAGTAGGCAAGGGGTTTCCACTATTACGATTACGTGATCGCGCGCCAATAAGCTTGTGAAGAGCAAAAGTGTAATACAGAAATAAAAATAATAGATACGTAATGTAATCCAATGTTACGAATAGGCTTAAAATATCATTTAGATTACGCTGAAATATCACGCAATGATATTTTTTATCTGGTATTAGGAAACACGGTATCCATCTTGCACAAATCTGTTTCAGATGCAAGTGTTTGTTTATGCAATATATTCGTCACACATTATGTAGGTCTCTTTTCGATGTGAACTATCGCCTTCACTTTTGCTTTGCTGTCATCCAAACGAATAAAGTGGATTTTTTTTGTTTCCATACGTTTATGCCTCAACTGGACGTTTTAAACATCGAGCACAATTTATGCTGGTACGGCCACATTTAAATTCCAGAAATCATCGACAAATGGTTGATTTCGATGGAGAATATACGCTGTAATGCTTCGCAAGAATTACAGTGTATATGTCCAATTCAAACTATTATTTCTTTCGCCGAACTAGAATATTTAGTAAAACACAAAATTCTTTTCCTTCCATTATTTGCAGAAATGCAAAACTAGTGTCACTTACACGACTGGAATTCGTAAATAAATATTCAAAATGTGATGTATACTTGACACGAATCTTTTGAAAAATTGTATTATAAAAAAAAATCATATGAATAATACTTCGGGAATTTTCCTCTGATAGCAGTATCGGAACCTTTTACTCCATGTAGTAGAAATACACAAAAATATAAACATTATAATACATAAAATAATAGGTACACAAAAATAATAGCATAATTCAAAAATATTACAGGCAGAATGGGCTTTATGTATGTATTAAAGAAAAAGTTTGGCTAGATTTTGCAACCTGACAATTATACGGCCGCTTGACAATTCATATTCGGAGGTGTATAAAGAAGTAGAAGACGGATTTATAAAAGTTTTTCTAGTTTTATTATTCTACAGATGTGGAAAATAAAAATAGCACATGCACAGTTTTTACAGTTAAATACTACTATTAGCGAATAGTAATTCTTTCTTTTTTAGGTGCGTTCGTAATTATATAAATACGTAGCACCTATTGTCGTCGTCTGGTCCGTCCGTCTGTCTGTCCGTCTGTCCGCATATAACAACGCAAAAACTACCCAACCGAATGGTTTGAAATTTAAGATATATTAACTTTGCAGAATTTTGTCGAGACATTTCAAATTTTATTAAAATTGAATCGAAACTTTAGAAAATATTAATAAAAACATTTATTAAGAAATTTGAATTTATTATTTTAAATAGGTGCTTTTTTGTTATAGGAGCTTCCGAGGTTTAATCGTCAAGCGACCGAGATACTTATTTTATGACAGAAATTAATCTGCAGACGATATAATTCATTTCAGAGAATGAAAAATCATCAAGATCTGAATATTTATATAACTAGCTATAGTACGATTTGTCACGTTTGACGTACAATTTCCAACTTGTTTTATTTGCAGTTTTTCTTTCATTAAATAAGGCTTAGATTCGGAGATAGTCATACTCAAGAATAGGATACGTACACTTTATTGATACGCATTTCAAAACTAATTTACATGCATAATTGCCATATTCTTTCCATTAACTTGAAAAAAATGGATAAGGTTGACACTTGTCTGGTCTTGAAATTTTTGAACAGTGCTAAAATTTCGGGAATGGAGTTCATGGCTGGCCATGAAATGCTGGTCTTCTCTGGTTTTCAAATTTCCATTATAACAGATGGTTTTTAAAATAGTCCTCAGCTCTCTCCCACATATCTTGTAGGCTTTCCGACTCGCTTTGCATATTAGGGAATGGCATCTTTTTAGCTCTTTCTTCACAAAAACATTGAAAGAAAAAAAATGGTTCTTTAAAGTAAAGATTTTTTTTATATTTATTTTGTTTTGAATGTGAATTAAAACTTAAATATTTATCAATTAAAGCTTAAATTAATTTAATCTACTATCAGCAAAAAAAAAAAAAATAGAACCAATTTTCGAAGGGAAAATGTCATTTTTTCACGTAAAATACATCAATAACGTCGAGATTCATTTCCATTAAGCCACTAGTCGTTCATTTGAAGAAATAACTGTAAATTCACTTCACGCTCTCCCCTGAATTTTTCAACTTTTTGCTTCTTAAAGCAAGCGTCAGGAAGACACTATCCATGAATAATGAAAGTGATGGTGAGAAATACCACCATCTAGATCTAAACTAGCACACACTATAAAAAAAAAAAGTATTTGGTTTTTTTTCTGCATATTAGCAGAGTATTTGGTATCATTTTAATCAGTGAACAGTGAACAATACAAATTAATGATCCATTTTAGGATCAGCGCATACAGATAGATAATTGTGGAACAAAGTGAACCACGGCAGTCAAGGAAATATTTGGTTTTCCGTTCCCACGAATGATTTATCTACACCTAATAAAAATGTCATGGAGAAAATTGTCAGAACAATAATATGACACATTTATTTATGAGAGCTTAAATAGGCACGAAGACCTCACAAGTAAAAGCATCTTTACCTCCCAGACACAGCACGGCGTCAAGAGGAATCGCTATTGTACCGACGGACCTATGAAACACTCAAGGGGAGTACCAAATTTCTCCCGCATGCCAATGGTCATCTCTCTAAAATCAGAGGTATGGCCGAAACATGCAAATTTTCAAGAAGTTAAAACGTATAAGGCCTTAATTTTATGTGAAACGGGAAAAATGGTTCCATCCCTTTTTTTTTTGCTCCACGAAAAGAATGTGATTTTTCTTGAGAGTTCAGATTCAAAAAAGATGGAAAAGTAGAAGGTTGACTGCTCTCTAACTAAAAAAACAGATTTTGAGTGTGTGTGCCAATAGATGGAAATGTACGCGCTAAGAAAAAGCGAAAACGCGTCAGCCATTACCTCCTGCTGTCAACGTTATCTAGTAATATAAGGTAACAATCAATCTTCCTTCACCATTGTTCCATTTTATTTAATTAATCTATATTCTTTTAATAATACGAATTTAAGTGTGTATGAAGATCCTACCCCGATCTAAACATAAAAAGGCTAATCAAATAAATACTTCTAGGGTATGGAACTCTGCCTTTCAAAATCGAATTTTTTAATTCAGCAAGATAAACTGTAATTCTCAGAAAATAAATGTTGAGAATACAGTTCTCAACTAGGATTGAATATTTTTATTTTTTTTAAACATTTATGTTTGTTTTTAATCATATGCTTATAATTACCTTGTAAATAAACTCAATTTTATATTCAATTAATTTTAGTCAGTTTTCCTTTTGTTTACTTAATTTATTGAATTAATATTAAGTCTTTTATTTTAGGAAATGTTTTCTTTAATATTACAATCTAGGTTTTAAAATAAGCCATTATTTATTTAATGTTACATAACTCTCTGCAGGTAACCTTTGATGATTGTAATTGGCTCAAAGAGGATCCGAACTTCAAAAATAATTCACAACGCAACTTTTTCTTTTCTATAATTAATTGATAATTTGTCTAATAAAATTTTCTAAGTATAAATTATCATATCAGATCCTTAGAGTCATAGGTGAAAAATAAATACTATACGTCTCGGATAATTTAAAATACTCATATTAATCAATTAACAGCAATATAGTGGTAAATCCTATGCAGTCAGACTTAAATTCAAATAATTTAATTGATCACTCTGTAGCATTCCATCATAGGGTTTACCGAATTAGAAGTGGTACCGTTACCTCTTTCTAAATTATTTTAATATATTAATTTAATTTTAGAAATAGAACTTTAGGTTATTGTATAATTTTTTAAATATAAAAATATATATGCAATATTAAGACTAACAAAAAAAAATTTTTTGCTAACATAAATGTTCTTAATTCTAATTCTTTTGAAAAAAAATTTTTTTCCTCTTTTCAACAACTAATTAAAAAAAAAAAAAAAAAAAAAAAAAAAAATTTTAAGCATTCATTGGGGAATCTTCATACACTCTGTAACATGCATATACCTGGCAATTCTTTTTGGGTACCTCACTAAATATATAATGATATATTAAATAATAATAAGTGTTATTGGATTGATTTTTATTATCAAAGAATTGAAAATATGACTTGTGTTACATATACTGCAACAGCAGCAAATATAAAATAAATACATAATAATGCTCAAATATTGAAATGATATATATTATATATAATTAATTTCTCGAACAGTGCATAACAATTCACCATTGGGTATCTTTTATTTCATGTTAAACAATTTTTTTTTTGCTCTCTCTCTATTTTATGATTTTTGTACTTTAATTGGATGAATAAGCGTAAAAGTCAAAGAATTAGTAGAATAGATACTGGTGTCAAAACTAGACAACAATTACGCGAATTAAATAATCAAACTGTAGACACTAATATTATTTGTAATAATAGTAATAATAATAATAAGAAAAAAAAGAAAGAGAAGAAAATTATAAATTCTGAAAAAGCTACTCCTAAAATTACTACAATGGACACCCCAAATGCAGATAGCCTAATTAATCTGATTCCATACTATGATGGAAAAAAGGAAGCAAATATTAACCATTTTTTCTTACAATTTGACAATCTCATCAATAAAACTGAATTGAATAATGATTCTAAATTAACTATATTAAAGGCGAAAATTGTAGGACCTGCTAAAGATAAATTGATGAGGGATCAAAATTTGTTCGTGGAACAGAACTTAGAAACCTTTAAAACAAAGTTAAAACAATTATTCGAACCCAAAACCACATTTATAGAAGCGCAAAAGAAATTTTGCAATCTCAAACAAAAACCGGAACAAAACATGAACGAATTTATATTAGAGTTTAATGCGGCAGCAGACCTTTATCTAAAAAAAAGTGGGCAAGATATAGGAGCTAACAACAGCTCTACATTCATGGAAATGATCAAATTATCTCAGTTTTTGGAATCAATTCGTAGTGATTTAAGTCTGGAAGTAAGAAAAAACTCTCCGCCGGACTTTAAAACAGCGTGCAACATAGCCTTAAAATTAGAGGAGGCTTATTCACATGTCAATTTAAAGGACATCAACAACATTTCCAAAACTAAAGATTCTGATTTGTTAAATGAACTGCTTAAACTCAATGTAGAAAGTGCAGAGAATATAAAATTATTAACCGCGGAATTAAATAACATAAAATTAAAGGTAAATGCCACTAACAATGATACAACTAGGTTTTGCAAGTACTGTAAATCCACATCCCATACGAACCCACATTGTTGGTTTTACAAGGGCAACGAACAAAACAGCAGTAATTACGTGGACGAAAATAAAAAAATTCCTGAGAATATTCAAATCGAAAAACCAAATTTTTATCAAGGGGGAAACCAACAAGCTCAGGGAAACTTTCAGCAAACCCCAAATTACACGCACCAAAACTTCAACCCTATGCAATATTCTGCTCCTCAGTACATGTACTATGCACCACCCCCACCCCACCAACAATTTATGCCGATATCATATCCCAGTTTCGGAAATTATGGAGGCAATTTCAACGAACAGAGATCATATGACCAGCGAAGAAATTATAGAGGGCATAGAGGGGGCTACAAGCAAAATAATTATAAAAAACATGATTATACAAAAAAAAATAATTCACAGCAGAAATTTGAAAACAATAAACAAGATAAAGATCATGATCAGAATTCTAGTAACAATAAGGGAAACTAAAGTCGGGACTTACATTCTCAAATACAAGGCACCCGCGTAAGTCTCACTGCGGGTCTAAAAAAAATAACAAAATTATTGCTAGTGTCAAAAGTAATGACAATTCTCAACTTCCGATTATTACTTTTGAAATTAATGGTGTTAAGATTAATGCTTTGACAGACAGTGGGGCGGCAGTAACTTTGGCATCACCTATATTGTTCGAACAATTAAAGAATGCACACGTAAAATATAAAAATCTCTGTAACCAGGTAAAAATTCAAACATTAACAAATTCGACAATCTCTTTTAAGCAATGCATTAAATTAACTTTCAAATTGGAAAACGTTTTTGTATCGGGGGCATTCTATGTTACAACTCAAGATTTTGGTCGGAACTACAATATGCTATTGGGATTCGATTTCCTCAAAACAAATAATATTATCCTAGATTTTGAAGATAAAACCATGAAATTAAAAAACAAAAACATTGCACTTCAATTTCTAGAAAATGAACCTCAAAGTCTGATAAGTAACTTAACTGCTAACTCTAATGAGAATCAAAATAAAGAAACAATACACAAAAAGAAAAAAAAACGTATCTCGCACAAAAATTTTGTTACAGCAAAACTAACACAGACAACGGAGTTACTACCAGGCGAAAAAAAAATTGTTGCATTACTATTAGATCCAGATAAATTTGCAACTACAAATACAATACTCTTGGAACCGATTAAACATAATATGAAAATTTATTATAAAACATCAATTCACGAAATTGCCAAGGATAATAAAATTCATATAATAATCACTAACAAATCACAACAAAAATTAATCTTAACAGAGGGAATGAACATTGGCAAAATTTCTAAACATTTTGAAATAAAATCAGTTGACACTGAGGGTCAAGAAGTAACGAAGCAGGTAGTGCACATTAATAATCTGAATTTAGAGCAAGTTCGTGAACGGAGAAAAGCAGAACTTAGATCAGACGACTTTAATTTACAACATTTAGACTCGGACACAGCAGAAAAATTAAAAAAAATACTTCTAAATAATGCACATGCCTTTTCTAAGAATTACGATACACTCGGACAATCTTCATTAGTCGTCCCAAGATTTAATTTAATACATAATTATCCTCTGCAGACTAAACCATACAAAACTGCACACAATGTTAAGGAGTATGCTAAAAAAGAAATTGAAAAACTTTTGAGAGCAAATATCATTCGTAAATCCAACTCTGATTACGCTTTCCCTGTTATTTTCGTTAAAAAAAAATCTTTGCAGAAAAACGAACAAGCTAATGAAGTTAAATATCGTATGGCGGTCGATTATAGACTTTTAAATGAAATACTTCAAAATTATGCGTACCCCATACCCGAAATTAAAGAGATTCTGCGGAGAATGAGTGGAAAAAAATATTATACAGTACTGGATCTACACAGTGCGTTTTTCCAAATAAATTTACGTGAAGAAGACACTGAAAAATTAGCTTTCATAACGGAGCACGGTAAATTCTCCTTTTTAAGATTGCCTTTCGGAACGCGACTCAGTACTGCGGTGTTTGCAGAATTAATTGATAAAGTGTTGGGCCACTTTAATGAAGATCAAGTCGCTTATTTTATTGACGATGTGATCCTAGCAGCCGACTCACTCGAAGAAATGTTAGATCTGTTAGACAAAGTCCTTAAAGCTTTTATTGAAAATAATTTAACTATTGAGCCTACTAAAATACAAGTCTGTATGTCAGAAATCGAATTTCTCGGTTTCACCCTAAACAGCGAAGGATACTCTCCTTCAAAAAGAAACATAGATAAAATTCAAAATTTAGTTAAACCTAAAAATAAGAAGGGAGTTAAATCTCTACTTGGTCTTTCGAATTATTTTAGATCGCTTATTAAAGACTATTCTAAAATAGTTGACCCATTAATTAATCTTACTAAAGACAAAGTGAAATTTAAATGGTCTGACATAGAAGAAAATGCTTTCAAAGAAATCCAAGCAGCGATAGTTAAAAATCCCACATTAAAACCCCCGGATTTCTCAAAAGATTTCATTTTAATCACAGACGCTTCTAAAACAGCTATTTCTGGAATTTTAGCACAAGAATACGACGGAGAACAGCTGCCAATTGAACATTTTGGGCGAAAATTAAGGGATCCCGAAAAGAACTACCCCAGTTTCAAACTCGAACTACTGGCGGTTCATGAAGCGGTGATGTATTTCAAGCATATTCTCGCAGGGAGAAAATTTAATATTTATACAGACTCCAAAGCGCTAACGTATTTTTTAAATTTGGAAAAGCAACCAGACATTGTAGCAAGGTGGTTGGACAATTTGTCCCCTTTTAACTACTCTTTTCAGCATATCGAGGGATCTAAAAATCCTGCTGATTATGTTTCGAGGAACATTAATAATATAATTTCAAGAGAAAAATTGCAAAATTCATTGTTTACGGTAAACAAAGCTCTATCAGATGAAAACATTAAACTACAACAATTAGAAGACGAAAAATTAAATAAAATAATAAACAAAATTAAAACTGACAAACAAAACAAAACCACAAAAAAATTCACTCTCAATCAAAAAGAAATATTAATATTAAAGCCAGGCTCTGATACAAATGAACTGTTAATTGCTCCGGATAAACTTAAAGCTGAAATAATACAGGAAGCTCATAAACCACATTTCGGATTTTTTAAAACTTATCAAATAATAAAAGCTAGATTATACTGGTACGGGATGTACAGGGATGTAAAGAATTATTGTACTAAATGTATACCATGTAACACGACTAAACAACATCAAACTATTAAAGTTCCCACACAAAAAATAATCAAAGATAAAGAAATCGGATCAGTTTTGCATATAGATTTAATTGGTTTGCTTCCAATGACGCTACGCAAAAATAAATTTGTATTTATGATTATTGATTCCACATCAAGATTCTTGGAGGCTGTACCGGTTCGCAATTGTGAATCACAAACACTTCTAAATGTATTGAATCGCTATTTTAGTAATTTCGGATTGGCGCGATCCATAAAATTGGATAATGGCCGGTATTTTCACTCTGATTTATTCAAAGAATACATGGATTCTCTTAACATAGACCTAGATTTTACGTCCGTGAATAATCCACGCAGTAATGGGCTCTGAGAAATCAGTAATAAAATATTAAAAAATTCAATTGTGGCTATGTGTAAAAACTCTTTAGAATGGGATACCAGGATTGATTTTTTTAAAATTAATTATAACAGTACGCCGCACAGAGCTACGGGATTTTCTCCGGCACTTCTATTTTTCGGTAGAGAAATAAGAACTCCTTTTTCCATACACTTGCCCGACCAAGACATAATTGTCAAAACCTACGTTAAAAATAGAGTCCAACATATTGAGGAAATAAAGAAATTAGCCTTACAAAACCAAAAAAAAATGATGGCGGAGTACACCGACAGTACTCCAGTCCAAAAAGTAAAATTTCTACAAACGGGACAAGAATGCTACTTAAAAGTCGTGGGTAAACCAGGTGTACTTCAGCCAAAATTCTTGGGACCATTCGAGGTGGTAAGGAAGCTTAGGAATAACAATTACCTATTAAAGGAAATTGCATTCCCAGATAAAGCAACTATTAAACGCCACATAAATAAATTATTCTCACCAACGAAAGTGGAATCACAGACTATACACATAAATTCCTAGATAGGGAAGCGAGAAATTTTTTTTTCTCTTTTATTGCTGTCGAGGCAATATGTATATATTTATTTTAAATTTTTACCGTTTATAGATGTCTTATTTTTCTTTAGTTTAGTACACATTTTATAATTTTCCATTATTGTTTATTTACAGTACATTGAGGACAGGTTACTATTTAAAAAAAAAAAAAAAAAAAAAAAAAAAAAGATCATTTAGGGAGGATACTGCAAGTTTTTTTTTCTTTGCTACACAGTGTACTACTGAGGGATTTGGCTCGTCAGAGGGAGTTATGAACAAACATGCACGTTAAATAAAAAATAATAATAATTACGGTAAAAATAAAAACAGAGGCAGCCTTGCCAGGGTATCACCCTTTCAAACCCATTTTATACTAATTTATATAACAAAACAAAAAAAATTTTTAATATATAACCTTACCCCCTCTACTAAAAGTGAAAATAAAAGTCTTTATATGTAGCTCAAAACATATAACTAATCGATTTAAAATTACAAGTCAACATCTATTCACTCGGCGACACAAATATAAATAATAATAATACAACATTTTATATTGACCAATATTTATAATAATTCATCCTTTGCTTAAAGCCACGGATTGACGAATCCACTTGAATTATTATAACAAAAAAAAATCGGTCAGATTTTACAAAATTATTTTAGTTTAATATTTGATATAATCTATAACTTGGTTAGAACAACGCGTTTCAATTTTAATTTTAGAATAATCGTACGATTTCATATTATAAAACAAACAAAAAAAAAAAAAAAAAAAAAATTATTAGTTGTCCCTAAGGATTAACATCTCAGATAATTTAATTACAAAAAAAAATAATAAATAAAAAAAAAATACCATTGAACGTTTCAATTATTACAAAACATAAATTGGATGTTTAATTTATACCTTAAATATTCAGGTAAATTATTTCATACTAAAAAAATAATAATGATAAAAAGGTGTTGGATACATGTCAATGATCATTTCAGCAATTTATTGGATGTTAAAGTCTCGTTTTTGCAGGCGAAATTGAGACTATCTGCGCAGAGCATCTAATAATGCATTTAGCTGAGATATTTCTAATTAACTAAATTTCCAAACTTTACAAAAAAAAAAATTGTTTAATTTTTTTTTTCTAACTATATGTAATATTTTATAAAACAAAAAATAATAAGAGAAAAGAAAAGCGAACGCTCGCTTTCGATTCCTTAAATATGTATATTTACACGTTAATATATTTTAAAATAATAATAATAAGAAGAATAAATAATTAAATAAACATTTCACAATTGCATGCAAATTTTCGTTTGTGCAAAGCAACGCTCGCTTGTTCTCGCTAACTTAAATTGTAACTAGAAAATCAATATTATATTAAAAAAATATATATATTATAATACATTACGTTTTTATACACAATATAAATAAATAAGTAAATATATAAATTGACGAGAAGATAGTGCGATGCAAACGGATTTGACCACGTTACACGTGTACCGATTTTTTTTATAGAAAATATTAAACAGATATACAGATTTAAACATACCTTTTTTTTTTTTAAATCCAAGCCGGGTATACACGACTTTTTTTTATTTTATCACACATGTAATCTTATTTCAACAATAAAATACAGATAGCTGAATTTTGGCGAGTAATCCAAAATCTGCACAGACACACGTGCAATCAAATCGTTTCACTGATTTTTTTTTTCCCCACTGTCAGTAATACAGGAGTTTAGTAAACGTCACCCACAGGTGAGGAAAGATACCTAATACACGGCTTATCATTTCGCAAATCGTCCCCTGGGTACAACTGAATCCGAAGGTAGGGAGATGAGTCATTGTCCACAGGTACGGTCATCTAGCTGTCATTCTCTATCCTTCCGCTTAGCGGTGATGGATTAGAGGGAGAAAAGATTACTGTTTTTTTTCTTTTTCTTCTTCTGCCTTGTTTTTTTTTTTTTTCCCAACCCCGTCCATTCCAAGGCAGGCAGTTTAAAAGGGTATTGTGTTTGACTTTATAGATGGATATTTAAATTTTTGGTATCGAAAGAAGAAAACAAATTTTCATTTTTTCGATCTGTTTCTTTTATGAAAATATATTATTATTGAGAATATCTTTCATTCAGAAAAGTAGCCTTTTCACATATTCCAAAACAATTGTTTTAGTAAGAATGATAAGATTTTTTTTTTTAACATAACATTTTCTTTATATATATAAAAAAAAAATAAAGAAGTTTTCCTTTCTGCTCAAGAGAAAATACTTCATGTGAGAATTAGATTATAATGTTTATAATACAGATTGTAGTACAACAGACATGTGATTATATAGATGTGTTTTCTCTCAATGTTTTTCATATATTATATAATTTTTTTTTTTAATTGTATGGTATTCATTATCAATGCATACAGCTTACTGATTATATTGAGTATTTGTTTTAAAGGATTCTGTATATTGTGTTTCAACGTATGGGTACCTAATTAGCCTGTAATAATTAAAATAAAAGATTTGCCAATTTATATGTATGTAATAACTAAAAATATAAGAGTGGAAAAGAAAATTATTTTTTTTTTCTTTCTTCTCTCGGGCATTTTATTTTATTATTTTGGCTTATTCAAATTTTCCTGTTTTATTTGGATTTGGACCTATTAAAACTCAAAATTTTAATAAATGTTTTTGGAACAATGGAAATTGAAACCAACTACACATGATAACTTGCTGAAGAAGTCATGTCTTTCATCAGATTTTTCAACAGTGAACTTTTGATTACGCTTTATTTCACCAATGTGTAAAACTTTTTTCTGGTGTTGCAAACCTACTTACACTCCAAACCTAGTGACACCCCAGCTTATCCCAAGTTCCTAGACTTTTCCATGTGAACATTTTCAGTTTTGATCTTCAATATAATACGACGATGGACTTTCATCGAGTACTTTGTGGCTATATATATATATATAAAAAAAAAGATACTGTGGACCTTTTTTTTTTCTAATGTCGGGGGAAGAGATGATGGTGAGAAATACCACCATCTAGATCTAAACTAGCACACACTATAAAAAAAAAAGTATTTGGTTTTTTTTCTGCATATTAGCAGAGTATTTGGTATCATTTTAATCAGTGAACAGTGAACAATACAAATTAATGATCCATTTTAGGATCAGCGCATACAGATAGATAATTGTGGAACAAAGTGAACCACGGCAGTCAAGGAAATATTTGGTTTTCCGTTCCCACGAATGATTTATCTACACCTAATAAAAATGTCATGGAGAAAATTGTCAGAACAATAATATGACACATTTATTTATGAGAGCTTAAATAGGCACGAAGACCTCACAAGTAAAAGCATCTTTACCTCCCAGACACAGCACGGCGTCAAGAGGAATCGCTATTGTACCGACGGACCTATGAAACACTCAAGGGGAGTACCAAATTTCTCCCGCATGCCAATGGTCATCTCTCTAAAATCAGAGGTATGGCCGAAACATGCAAATTTTCAAGAAGTTAAAACGTATAAGGCCTTAATTTTATGTGAAAAGGGAAAAATGGTTCCATCCCTTTTTTTTTGCTCCACGAAAAGAATGTGATTTTTCTTGAGAGTTCAGATTCAAAAAAGATGGAAAAGTAGAAGGTTGACTGCTCTCTAACTAAAAAAACAGATTTTGAGTGTGTGTGCCAATAGATGGAAATGTACGCGCTAAGAAAAAGCGAAAACGCGTCAGCCATTACCTCCTGCTGTCAACGTTATCTAGTAATATAAGGTAACAAACAATCTTCCTTCACCATTGTTCCATTTTATTTAATTAAGCTATATTCTTTTAATAATACGAATTTAAGTGTGTATGAAGATCCTACCCCGATCTAAACATAAAAAGGCTAATCAAATAAATACTTCTAGGGTATGGAACTCTGCCTTTCAAAATCGAATTTTTTAATTCAGCAAGATAAACTGTAATTCTCAGAAAATAAATGTTGAGAATACAGTTCTCAACTAGGATTGAATATTTTTATTTTTTTTTAACATTTATGTTTGTTTTTAATCATATGCTTATAATTACCTTGTAAATAAACTCAATTTTATATTCAATTAATTTTAGTCAGTTTTCCTTTTGTTTACTTAATTTATTGAATTAATATTAAGTCTTTTATTTTAGGAAATGTTTTCTTTAATATTACAATCTAGGTTTTAAAATAAGCCATTATTTATTTAATGTTACATAACTCTCTGCAGGTAACCTTTGATGATTGTAATTGGCTCAAAGAGGATCCGAACTTCAAAAATAATTCACAACGCAACTTTTTCTTTTCTATAATTAATTGATAATTTGTCTAATAAAATTTTCTAAGTATAAATTATCATATCAGATCCTTAGAGTCATAGGTGCAAAATAAATACTATACGTCTCGGATAATTTAAAATACTCATATTAATCAATTAACAGCAATATAGTGGTAAATCCTATGCAGTCAGACTTAAATTCAAATAATTTAATTGATCACTCTGTAGCATTCCATCAGAAAGATTTCGGAAAGCTGCCCAAAATGTGTGGGTCAAAATTGGCATGAATGTTCTGTTAAGATTTACAGCACGTCTTCTTATGATGTTATAAAATCACCAACCATGAACATTGAAAAGACTTCAGAATGCTGCCCAACAAATGTGGGACAAAAGTGGCATGACTGTCATAAGAATTAAATATAAATCATATCATAATAATCATAAATTCCTTAAAAATTATAACAACACGGTATTTAAGTAGTTAAACTGTGGCATTAACTGTGCAGACATTAACTGTGATACTCTTTTACATAAAATGCAAACGACCTTCTGTACTTATTTACACAATTTCAGCATTTGTTTTCTGAACTTATTATGTTATTATGAATGAAAAAAGAAGTTTTACGGCAAATATTTTTTGTGATAATATCATCGTAATATTTTACATTTATTATTTTTTAATAAACAGAATTACACGCATGTAAATATGTAATGATTTAACTTAGTTTCAACTACTATTACTTTTTAGATAAACAAAGACCATCCATGCAGTTTATTTACTTAAAAAATATACATAAAACTTATAATTTAATACTTAATGTTTTTCCTAATGTTATGGAGAATAATTTTAATAATACGTTACAATACGTTACAATCATGTTTAAATTTATAAACCTTAATAGATGTTATTTATTGAATAACATAAATCTATTATTCTTGGCACAGATCAGCTTAGTTTTCTTATTCCCTTTGGGTTTGAGCTTAATTACGAGCATTAAAGAGTACATTCAGTAATCAATAATTAAATCATGGCTCTTTATCGCCTCTCATACATAGGATTTAAACGAAAAGTCACTTTTGCCCAAAGAAATACAGTTCTTCTCGGTGAATTCAAACATTTTTCTTAAAAAAGACATAAATTCTTTGTACGGCTGAATTCATGCTGTTTTATTGTTTTAAAAATTCCGTAATACAATATGTATGACTTTAATAAATAATTCTCGTAACACTCATATAAAAAATAAAACAACATTTATATTATTTTAAAACCATATATGCAAGGATATATTCTTGAATATGATAAATGATCTTTATATGTTCATAAAAATTTTTGATACATTTAAAATTGTTTCAGATTATTATATTGCACAGTCGTGAAAAGAAAATGATGCCCATGCATTTTAATACACAAATAATCTTAATTAAAAGGGACTGACATTTAACCGTAAATTATATATTCTTTCAATTTTTGTTTGAAAAGATAAGCTGAAGTTCTTGTTGACACTGAAACTGTAATAAACTCATATTGATTTTTTTTTTTTAGTTTTTTAAAATTTCATTAAGGAGGCAGCCCTTTAATCTTTTTAATCTTTAATCTTTTTAATACTATTTAAAAATAAATTTTAAGAAAGTGTAATCTCCAGTCGATTTCTTTTTCTGCATTTTTTACATAATTTTGCGATATACTTATGAATGTTCAATCATAATATAAAAATATATATTTTAGAAATAGACATATTCATTACTTCTTTGTATAATTGTATTTGATTGTATTTTGGTGTATGACTATATTGGATACTCAAATATTATGAAAATTATATCTGGCTTCAAAATGAATACAGAACATTATCAAAAATGTGATAATTGTTAAAGATTACAAATGAATTGTAGAAGAATACTCCGAATGTATGTACATTTTCTACTATTTACAGTATTAAACAGAAAATAACTATTTAACTTTTTTGGTATGAAAATATTTGAATTTATGTAAAACATAAACAAGATAACTCACAGAATATAAGTTATAATAAATAACTTTCTTTAAAGCAGATTTAGTCTTTTTAACTACTTAAAAAAATAAGGTTGGATAATAGTTTCAAAATTACATCTAACACAGCTGTCATTGATGTACATTTTTCTCAGAATTGCTGAAGCAATTTTAATACTCTTTTTAAAAAATCTTGGCATACTCTAAACTAAAATTGATCTTTGAGCAAGATATGAAAAAAAAATAAATGTTATTGTTATGTGATACGGAAAACAAAAAAAAATTATACGTTAAACATTTTAAGGAAGTTGTACACAGTTTAAATAAAATACGCATTGTCCACCTAAGGATTAATGTACTTTTTTCATGAGCGCTACATAAATGATTTATTTTTTTTTTCTGTTTTGACAGCAAGTGCGCTATATATTGATCGATAAACAAAAGCAATTATAAAAACACAATTGGTACACATTTTAGCAAATAAAAAAACATTTAACTTTTTAATTATCTGTTTATAGGAGTTTTTTTAGTTTGTAAAACCTACTAATTTCCAGTATAGCAAACATACTGATAGTGACGTCCCAGTGACACATGTTGTGACTAAAAGTGGAATTCTACGAAAACGCAAATAAATATTTCAAGGCCATTTTAAAACATGTTAGTTACAGTAAATATTATATTTCTGTGCAAATTAAAAATGTTTGTAATGTTACTGGTGACAATAATGCAAGACGCGTACATCACGTCACAGGTGATACAAAACATCAGCCTTTTGCGATGTTACATTGCGTAGAAAATGTGAATTTTAAAAATCTTTCAAAATAAGAGGAAACATTTTATATACGGCCGCCTTAATTTATTTGAGAGCTTGAAGCCTTTTGATATTTGAATATTCCTGGATAATGAGATTATTTATATTATTATTTAATTAACTTATTTAATTAACTGTTAATTGTTACTTAATCAACATATTTATGTATCGATCTAATGGAAAATAATTCAATTTTAGTTAATGCGCAATTGTAAATTATAATAGAAATAAAATTAACCACTCCACTGAAAACTACGGAATTTTTTTAGTGTAAATTAAAATAATTTTGCGTCTGCCTTTCTTTATGAAAAAATAATAATTTGTGTTAAAATTTTATCAATTATAAATTAGTGCTTCCGCAAAATTTTATTATTATTATATAAAAGTTTATCATAGTTAAAAAAATAGTTCTTTTATTCCGAAACCATTAAAATTTTTATCAGTTATAAATGTAATGGTTATGTAGCCCGTGTTAAATATCTCGTGAGAAAATATTGGTATCTAGTTGTAAAAGAAGTTGAATTCATTTGAGAGCCTGAAACCGTTTGATATTTGCGTATCCCTGATAAAAGAAGTTATTTCAATTATTATTTAATTAACTTATTTTTAATTTTATTATTTATTTATTTACATGTTTTCTACTTGCTTTTTTGTGTTCGCGTCGGGTCTTTTAGCATAACAAACATAGGAAAAAATATTTCTTATAATCTGAAATTTTAATCGGTTTAAAATTTTGTGAAAAAAAAAATATATTTAGTAGTGCAAACTCGACACAAAGTCGCGCAAAACATCCGTTTTTAAACCTTTTATCTACAATTTCCCAAATTTTATTTTTTTAATACTTTTACTTTTCCGAACGTTTCGAAATTTTTGTAATTGATGTAAATCCAGTCTTCTGTGATGTTCTAAAAAGATTGTGTCGAAATATGGACCCTTAGTTACTTTTAGCGTTAGTTACGTTTAGCGTCTCACGAAAGCGAAGGCACGAAATTTTTTTTTGAGATGGTTAAAATTCGTTGTTTTAAAAACCGATTGCAACGCCAAAATGAAGAAGGTCTTACTTAAACATATTTTTCCTGGTTATCCATATCTCTAAAATCAACCTCTGGGACAGCGACACCGAAAGGTAGAAAAAGTTAACTACAAAAACGAACCGTCTTGATTTTTTTAATTTAAAAAGGTTAAAAATAATATAATTTCGAACTGATTTAGGTGTTTAAGATGAAAAAGAATGGGCGTTAAGGATATGTTATCGATTTTCGAGTTTTAAAAAGTTCAGTAGATGGGCGTTACAAAAAATACCATAAGAGTAGGCATTTAGATTTTACCTTCTACGCTTTGCGGCAAGCGATGTCTGAGCTTTCACGGGCGCGTCTGCCAATTTTTGCAAAAATAGTTTGGTTTTTAGATGAATTTTTAATTAATAGCTCGGCTAATTATCAAAATGTATGTCCCAGGTACATCAAGACCTTATTTGGACTATCCTCATATAAATATTGAGACTATTACGCGCGGTAGATTCTGTTAATCATCGCAGATAGGCAAACACACACAGAGCGAAACTTTCTTTCATAAGTATGTAGATATACGGCAGCTAATATATATAATAAAGAGAGGCATAAAATAGTCTTTGATCAAATTGTCGCTAAAGAAATTTCACATATATTTAAAATATATATTTAAGACATTACAGCGAAAATCAGCTCGTTTTCCTTAAAATCGTGTAAAAAATACATATCAAAAATATTTTTAAGAAAACATACTTTGCAATATAAACTTAGTGATTATAGAAAATATACATATATTTCAGCACAACATAATAAATTAAAGTGAAAAGAAATGTTATAACGTTTTAAACCTTTTCAGCATTTAAGAATATTGCAAATCTTAAATAAAAAAATAAAAATAAAAGTGCCCAGTTAAACTGATGGCATTTAGCTCACAGGCTATACACACTAAATGTATATTATACTCTTATTTCAAAGAATAATGTCTCTCAAATATAAAGAAATCGACAATAAATTAAAGGAGAATTATCCCTTTAAACTTAACTAATGAACCACCAAAACTAATCAGGGAAGCATCTTATCGCAAAGAAACAATATACAAATTTTGAAGCAAATTGGATAATTCTGTTTCAACAGCTTATTTATCTAAATTAAGAGGGGGGGATTAGCCCCCTGTTCACCCTTTATACTTATGCAATAAACCCCCAAACTAATCAGGAAAGCGCCTTATCATAATGAATCTATAAACGAAATGTAAAGCAAATCGTGTAATTCTGCATGGAAAACTCATTTATATAAATTAAGGGGGATTAACCCCTTTATAATTAACCAACGAACCCCCAAAAGTAATCAGGGAAGCGCCTTATCTCAAAGAACCTATGTACAGAGTTTGAAGCAAATCGGATAACTTTGCACGAAAAACACATTGGTCTAAATTAAGAAGAGAATATCTCCCCGTTTTCCCCTTTATCTTTTAACTTTGAACCTCCAAAAAAATTCAGGGAAATACCTTATCACAATGAACCAATAAACAAAATTTGAAGAAAATCGAATAATTCTGCATTAAAAACCCATTTATCTAACTTAAGGGGGATTAGTCCCGGTTCCCTACATTATACATAACCAATGAACCCCCAAAACTAATTAGGGGAGTGTGCTATCACAATAAACCTATAAACAAAATTTGCGGCAAATTGGATATTTCTATCAAGAGTCATCGCGTTACGTACATACGTACATACATACATAGGTACATAATATACATACAGAAACTGCAATTATATTAGCACTCAATTATATAAGCACTCACCTTTGAGCTAAAAAACTGCTTAAGCTATGTAGTATGCAATGAATCTGTATAATATTATTATAATATTTTTTTTATTATGAAAGTTGAAGTAAATGTAATTTGCTGGCATCGAACTTTCTAAATATATATTCAGCAACGTAATTTCAAACGTTTTTTTTTTTTTTAATATATATTAAGGGGTTTTCGTGTATCGAGTTGAAATTTTAATCAGTTCTTTTAAATTTAAATGTTTTACATTTATCGAAAAATGTAGTTCTTTAAATTCTACAAAACCTGTGTTTAAAGTTTTTTCCCCCAGTTTCATTTAATATCATATTACCTATCGTCGTTCTAGCCAGAATCAGATATTTGTCGTGAAAATGATTACCTTTACAAATATTCTTATTTCTATTATCAAAATCGTATGCCTGTCTTTCTATGAAATATCAAATACTGATGCCATGTGATATCATATATTATCATAACTTTGTGAATTTATTTATTATCCAATTTAGCTTTTTTCTCTTAGTATGAAAAAACATATATACTCTCACACATTTCACAGCGTAAGCAAAAGTTCAAAAAATTCTGTTTCTTTTTAAATAAAATTATAACGTATACTGCAAAATTTAAATTTGTAAATACAAATTATAAAAAAAATATGAAGAAGAAAAACTTTGAAAAATGTAGCTCAAATTCAGAGTCCGCATCGTGTATACAGCGAAAATATTTTATATATTTTTTTTCATTACATGTTTTTCTCATATCGTTAAAGACTTATTGTAATTTTAACATATGTAAATCACATAATCTAAATTTTACAGACTTTGCTAATAGGAATACTGCTTTGAAAATTCACTGTATTAAAATTCACTGTATTAATTCACTGTACTGTTGTAAATTCACTGTACGTAAGATACTTTGAAATATTATTTTCTAAATTATTAAATTCACGCCTTTCAGCTGAAATTTCCATATGCATAATTGCTAAGGGGAATGCTGTGATGATTTTGCGAGTCTGGGACAAAATGTCCCCTTTCAATTAACAAAGCGTACATCATTGGATGTAACACCATTCGACCTAATTCAGCAACATCCATATGCAAATTTTGAATGTTTATTACAACTTTGAAGAGAGAATAAGGGAAACAAATTTTTCATTGGTAATTAACGTTATGCTGTAATATGTATGTCGAAAAATCAAGGACACTAAACGTTGGTATGTATTGCAGTACGAATAGTGCGAAGTATATTTATCGTGATTGTTAATCTAAATAACGCTTTAAATTTTACATATATTAAAATAGTATTAGTACTAAATTCTACAAGGTATAACTTAAAATATTTATTAATTCAAATTAGTATGAATGTATAAGAATTAAGTTTTTATTAGAAATTATTTATATATATATATATATATATATATATATATATATATATTACACATCATGTTTGGTTAAAAACAGTTCTATTGAAATATAGACACACACACACACAGACACATGTCCATAACTATAAAATGCATATTAAAAGTTTTGCCTTGTTAAAGAGTAAGATATCAGATTTGGCGAACTTTTATAGACTTTTCCACTCTTTATTGTTTACTTTCTACTATAATAATTGCTTCCACCATACAATTAAAAAAAATCCATGTATTTTCAACAAAAATATAAATCAATTGTTAAGCTTTGCTTGTATTGAAATTAATGCACATAATATTATATAAATTACGTTATATGACAGACCAATGCCTGATAAATTAATATTTAAATATGAAGAAATCTAGAGAAAACCTATTAACTAGTTCTGTGGAAACAATATTTGCTCTTATTGAAGCTGTTTTGAATTCCAGAAAGAAGGTATTGTGAGCAGTTAATGGTGAAAAATATTTTAACCCTTTAACGGATAAAGCATTTCAATTGCTAAAATGTTGAAATAAATGATTGACACCGGAGATTGTGAACAAATTTATTTCTATACTAGCTAACCCGCCCGGCGTTGCGCGGGCCCGAGATAATTACAATCTCAGAGATAGGTGTTAACCCCGTCCCTCCCCATACCGCAAATATAATGAATAATTTGTTCAAGAGAACCACCGTCACCTACATCAACGCGATCATTAAAAAAAGAATGACATTTTTCTGATAATTAGAACATAACGAAGACGCTACGCTAAAATAGCCGGCAGATGTCACCCCTTCCCGACCGCAATTTCAAATCTATATCTTAATTAGTTACCTAAATTTTTGTTCATTACTAAAAATTGGCAATTATTTCTTTTCATTTTCGCAAACTAAATGGAGGGATTTTCCCGAGAAACAGATCTCTTTGCAGTTCAGTTTTTAATTAAAGCCGATCCCTGTCTGAAACTTTCTGGGATCGTTTTCACTGGCGCCTGCAGATTTTTGGCAGTTTTTTGTGTAAATTAAAAAAAAATTACCAACCGTATTTTTCAAAAATCACGTAGTCAGATACAGAATATTTCTTTTATATATGCTCAGAAATTTTCAAATTGATATCTCAATTAGTTTTCTTAAAATTCGCTAATTAGTTAAATAATTTCGAATTTGTTCATTTCCGGTCGCAAATCCAATGCGCCAGTCCGTTTCTTTCGCCATTTTGATTTAAAAGTTGACATTTTAGAAGCAATGGTTAAAGATAATCTAAATAATATCTAGGCTAATTATCAAAATATTAAAATTCTGAGGCTCAGGTGCACATG
The DNA here is from genome assembly GCA_963931845.1 of Maratus michaelseni. Lineage (NCBI taxonomy): Eukaryota > Metazoa > Arthropoda > Arachnida > Araneae > Salticidae > Maratus > Maratus michaelseni. The sequence continues at coordinate 158,603,070 of OZ007588.1, forward strand.
ACCAGACCTTGGACTATCTACACCTAAATTTCCAGCCTTCTAGGTGGGCTAGATTTTCCTAGCCATCGCCAACAGACAGACACACACGCACACACACACACAGAGCGAAACTTTCTTTTATTAGTATAGATATAAAAAAAAGCGCAATTGCGGCTTAAATTTAAGAAATCCGATTTTGTGTCCAAAGAAAAATCAGTGAATTCAAGCTCAAACCGGCTCAGTCTGTAACAAAAATGCCAGTATTTCTTAAACAAATTAAATTTACAGTTACAGTTATTTTCAAAGAATGTTGCACACATATAAATATATATGTAAATATACCGTCCAGAAAGCCATTGAATACGAATAATATAAATAAATAATATAATAATCGATTTTACACTTTTGTCTTCCATACATGGAGGGAGACCCATTAAAAATATGTATGTTGTATTGAATAAAAGAAACCGATTGTTGAAGAAAATTGTACTATTAATGCTTAAATTTTTTATTTATTATGAATATTTATTTTATTTTTATTTTCCTGTAATTTACTAAACTAAACTAAATTTGTAAATATTTTGTGAAACAACTGTTTTATAAAAACATTATCACATGGGCATTATCAGAAGGAATTTAGTAAATTCGGCAGAGGAAATTTTGTTCCTCCAGACCTCAAAACTGATATTGGAAGAGTAAAATTAAATAATGCCAACACTTATTCCACAAAATAACAACTTCGAAATATGAAGTTGAACGCTCATTATATCAACATAAAATGTTACAAATAAGTAAAAGTTCTTGCATTTTAATGTATAAATTTTAGGATATCAGTTTGTGTGTGTATTCCAACATAACCACGATCGGAAGTTGCAGAAAAGTATATTAGTAATTTTTTTTTTCTGAACATTTTATTTCATATTTAATTGTTCTATACGAAGAGAAATTATATTTATAATGAAATACATATAATAATAGGTACATTTATTTTATTTTATTCATTAATATTGATGTGATAATATTTTTCAGACACAATTACAAGATTATTTCACACTCTTCACACAAGTAGTTTAAATAATTGAACACTTATTTACGAAATATTCAACCAGCGCGTGACTCATTTTTTTACATCATAACAGATCATTAATAATACCTTATATCGATATATATATATATATATATATATATATATATATATATATATACAGCTATTAAATTCCCATGAGAAAGTAAAACCGACTTGCGTTTATACTTAAGTAGAACACTGCAAGAAAACGAGGTAGCTGCAAGTGGAATGATCTGATATTGTCCACAATAGTCATTTTCCCCTTCATGATATCCAATTTATCTTTCTGCAATGAGGCTTAAAGTTCCCAGCTGGGATGTGAAGAGATATTTGCACAATTGCATTCCCCATATCCCTAATGTTCGCGATATTAAGAGATATATATCACGAAGGAGGATGTCTGTTGTTGATGTTTAAGGAAACAAAGAATAAGTTGATTTACGGGAACGAAGAGAAACAAAAGGATATAATTGTGAAAATACATTTTTTAAATTTTTCTTTAGAATGTATCTGGTGGATTTAAAATTGCATTAGTTCAGTTCAACTTAAAATAGGTTTAGATCAGTAAAACATTCCTCATGTTATATAATTTATATGCGTGATTAAAAAAATTCGATTATTGATTAAATTATTTTAGATAATACGTATTCAATGAAGGTCTCAGAAGCACATAAATAATATTGAAATTCAAAACAAAAAAATGTAATATTATTGTTTTTTTTTTTTTTTTTTTTTTTGCAAAATGACTAATATGTCACTACTAAAACTGACTGTCACTACTTTAATTCTTGTATTATCAGAAAAAAAAATTGTCATGTTAAATAAAAGATTTTTAGTTGCTCAAAAAATACTCCTATAAACAATATTACACACACACATATATATATATATATATATATATATATATATATATATATATTTCTATACATTTTTATTTTGCTCTCATACTTCCACACATTTTAACATACTCTTATAGTATACAGTACCTGTATATTATGCATCCATTCTTGAACATAAATATAGGTACATTTTACATGTTTATATACGTCTCATGCACTCACGTACACTGCACAACATTATTTTTATCTTACAACATCCAAATATGTTACAATGCTTTATTACACTTGCATACTTCCATAGAACAATATACAGCTAACTAAATCGAAATTATTATCCATCTAACTTAAATCGTATGCATTTAATATATTACATGTAATTTATATAAATACATACTGTGTATTTTTAACAATAAAAATGCAATAGTAACCACCAAGCCGTTAACTAGAAATTTTCATATGGCAGAATTGATAAACAATTTTGATTATTCCATCACAAAGATTGCTTTTCTTTAGCATCTGTAAGAAAAGGCTGATTTGTAATTAAAATAAGCAAATATTATTGAAAAATACAAAAAGTCAATGCTTTGTATTGTTATTTTTTTCTAATAAAAATAATCAAAAAATTATCTGTAAGCTAATTTAACGGAAATGAGAATAAATTAATCTGTTTTTTAAAGTTGAAATATTGTTGTCGAAACCTGTCACATTGTAATTAAAAATAAAATAATTAAAACTTTTAATCAGAGATATTATAAAATAAGTTCCGATTGGTCAACACTTTTCTGAAACTTTTACATTTTTATTTTTCCGAATTTTGGTAACTTCTGTATCCTTAAAATAAACGATCACTTACGTTTCATTAGAGAAATGGTTTATTAAAATATTAGTAATAAAACATCATGATATCACTGATAAGTTTTATAATAAAAATAAAGTTCTTATGTATATTGTTACATTGTTATCAATTTTACAACCATATTTCATAGAACAGAACATTAACTTTACAATAGTTACTATTCCACTATCAACCTATTTTTAATAATTATTTTTCAGTGTCCGTTTGATGCAACAACAAAAAAAAAATATATATATATTTGTCAAGATCATCACCTAGGACTTCGATATCGCCATTCGCATAATAAATTTGAGTCTGATAACTAGAAATCACTGTACGTAAGGAAGTGTTCATTTTTAAATTTCCGTTCCAAGTGTTAGTTACTCTAGATAAAAATAATAATGAAGTATCACTGTCCAACCTTCATCTCTGACACAAATAACAGACGAGTTCGCTCACCTGTTATATGCATAGATGAACGTCACCTGGAAGACATAACTGTCATTGCGCATAAATACAAAGACCAGGCGGAAAGGCCTGCCGTGAAGGCTGGATACAATGACAAAAGGTTTTAGTCACAATGAAAACTAAAACAAGAAATATGGAGCAAATCCACCCTTTTATTATTGTTTTATATTATTTGTTAAAGGCGACGAATGAAAGAATTGCTATATTGTCATGACTAACAGGAAATTTAGTTATAGGAAAAGAGCATCTATGTGATATAAAATACAGCCCTGGTAAGATTATAACAAGAAGAAGCAATCCAAAAAAATATAAATGAAAATACGATATATATTTCCTCCAAACTATACTATCCATTCATTATAAGAGAAACCATATAGATTGTAACACGTAAAAATTCAATATATAATATTGCAGTAACATTCAACATAGCAAAACGATGGGTTGAGTTACTCCGTGGTTACGAATATGGAAATAAACTTCCAAGTAAAAATTAAAATAAAATAAAGTAACGTGTTTAATCTGAGAGAGTACGCGAAAAATTTAATGATGGCATAACATATCATTACAACATAGATCGTGCAACTATAAAATATCCTTATTTGAATTGATATTGGCTTCGGCGCACTTGAAACATGTAAACATATTAAAAAAAACTTTTTTACTGATTTTATAGTTTTTATTTTAAACCTTTTAGCAAGTTAATGAAGAATAAAACAGCATCTAAATTTTCCGTTTTGCATGATTTTCTCATTGTTGCACATATTTCATATATTTTTTAATGTATAGAACTATTAACTAATACTTAAAAATGGAAGGCTGCAGCAAATATTTAAAAATAAAGTCATGCGGAAATTAATTTTCTTCTTTACTAAACGCTTCAATAGTGGTGTAATTCTTTCGACAGCCGAAATGTCTCTTTTGCTTATTCTAGAGCGGTGATACTTCAAATAGATTGCGTGTAATATTTGTGGGTTCATGAACTAGTTTCCGATGGTACGAAAGGAGTCTATTCGTCAAATAACGTACGATGCGGCGCAACTGAATAAGCATTGTTTTAAAACGAAACATATAATAAAATTAATTTTTACGTTGATTTACATTTCTGCCTTAGCAAACTATTATGAGACTTGTAAGCATACAAGGATAAACAGGCGCATCCGTTACATTATAGAAATTGCTGCATGGGAACCTTATTCACAAGACATTATTTCTTTCATTATTCACAAGACTTATTAATAAGACAAAACAAATAAGTATATTTATATATGTCGTAGGCTAATTGCGAAATTCGGCTCTTTGCAAAGATCCTAGGCTGTTTGCAAAGAGCCGGACTAATTAGAGAATCATCTTCATTTCTCCAATCATCCTGATGTTTTTCAGGCTTTCTACAAAGAGCTTATTAGAATATGGCCATTTATTTCTCAATCAGACTGATATTTTTAGGCTTATTGGAAAGAGCTTACATACCGTTAGACTAACTGAAAAATGGCCACTTGTTTCTCAATCAGCCTGATTTTGAACAGCTATATGTCCAAATATCGTGTTGTACCCAACCCGAACCTGAAAATTTCATTTGAACTCAAACCAGAACCCGACCCGAACCTGACAAAAATAATCCAACAAACCGTAACCCGATTCGAATACGAAAAAATAATTTTCGTAGACACGCAACCGGATCCGAACCTGGAAATGACATTTTGAAGTCAACCCAAAACCCAATCTAAAACCGACCAAAAAATATTTCATCATAGCGCAAGCCGATCTGAACAAGAGAAAATAATTTCCATCAACAAATAACACAACCGAACCTGAAAGTTCAGTTTGAAGTCAACAACCCGAAATCTGACCCGAACCTCACAAAATAATTTTCGTCGATCCACAACCCGCTCTGAACATAATAAAATTATTTCCGTTCACATGCAACCCGACCGAACTGGAAATTCCATTTGACAGCAACCTGAATCCCGACCAGAACTCGACAAAAAAAAAAAAAAGAATTATATTGAACCACAACCCGATCCGAACCCGACAAAATAACTTCTGTCGACATGCAACCAGGCGCCGAACCCGACATATATAAAAAAATTTGTGCTTCAAAATGTTTCAACTCGAACACTAAATGAACGGAATTTAATTCATATTTTAATGCAATTAGGAAAAGTAGTCTACAATTACATCCTAATACCAATTTTATCTATATGTTGAAAAATCGGCTTGTCTATTTTCTTTGATATTAAAATATGTTGAAATCTGTGAGTAGCGGACACCTCTGTATCTTGTCGGGTTGTCCATAATTTCTGTTTTTCTGCTCGGGCTGACTGTAATTTTTTTTCATGTGCGTCGGGTTCCCTCTAGAATGTTTCTTGCGTGTAATTTTTTTTTTTTTTTTTTTTTTTGCAAGTTGGGTTGTTTGGATTTTGAGAAAAAAATAATGAAAATAAGCAGAACTCAGATGAATTTAGTTTATTATATTCAGTTTTTAAAACGTTTGCTATAATTAACGTTTTAATTTTATTCGTGTATATATTAGTAAATATTATGTCCTTCAGCATTAATCTGTTGCTACTAATTTAGAAAAAGATAAGGAATGTTTTCTTTACTTAATATTTAAACGAGCTTTTAGTTTGTTCTCATTTCAGGATGCTTTCGAGTTCCTGTTGCAGTGTACCGGGTTTGGGTCGGGTTACGCGTCGAGGATAAATATATTTTTTTTTTCACGTGTTGTGGCGGTTGACTTCAAATGGAGTTGTTTGTTTCGAATTAAATACAACACCCATCTGCGGGCTTTCTAGAAATGAATCAGTTTTCTGTTTAGAGGTTTTGCACTATTCAGCGTACAAATGTATAAGCGTTAGACATTGAAAAGTAGTTCGCTAAATAGAGATGTCCGCTATTGTGGAATGTCCGTTATAGAGGTTTTGCTGCGCATAAAATTTTCACATGAAAAAATATTTTGGAAATCTTTTGAAAAATCGGGTCAATCTCAACTCTACACACAAGAGTCAGTATCTAAACTAAAATCTATCTGAACTCGAAAAAATGAAATCTAACGAAACCGAAACAAGACAATGTAGCGCCAACACCTTTGTACCTCAGGCTCTGTGCGATAAGCCTAAAAAATATCAGGCAGATTGAAAAATAATTTACCATATTCCAGCTACCCTAACTCTCGCTAGGCTCTTTGTAATGGGCCTGAAAAACATCAGGCTGATTGGAGAAAGGGGGATTATTCCTCAATTAGCCCAGCGCATTGCAAATAGCCTAGGTTCTTTGCCAAAAGCCGAATTTCTAATTAGCCAACGGCATATTTATTCATTGCATTCTTAATTCCATTTTCTATTCATAACAAAACTTTTTTTTTAATCTAAAGTACAATAGAAATTATTAGAAAACATTGATTTTTATCAAATGTGTCTTTTAACAGTGTTTGTTATATGAAAACATATTTAAAATAATAATGTTACATCTATTAAAGATTTAATTAAAATTAAAACGTATTTATCACCAGTTCGTTTTCTTCTTGAAATCGAATAACGGAACTATCGCTTCTTCAGGATTTATTGTATTTTGCGTTCTAATAGTTGGCCTGCGATAAAAAAGTGTTGCTTTTAAATTCTGACATTTAGTACATATTTCTAATTTTTGTCAATATTTAGGTATCTCAATTAACATCATGACAAGATCAATTTATTAACCTTAAGAAAATATTCACAGAATACATTTTAGAAAAAAAATAACGACAAAAAGTTAACTACTTAATTAAGTAGTGGTGTAACCTTCAATTAGATTTTTAATTATAGTATGTCATATTATTTTACTATACCAAAAATTTAACTACTTAATTAAGTAGTGATGAACCTTCAATTATTATTTTTATAATAATATGCCACATTATTTTACTCTTTATGAAAAGCATAAAGATATTGTTTAGAAGAAATAATTCTGTACCTAAATCCACGCATGAAAAATAACAAAGAAGAAATAAAAGAAGATGATGACTTGATCTGAACGATAGTGTCATTAAATTCATCTCTCAAAGAATTGTATTTAAAAATGCGAACTGCACATTGAACTGTGTCATTTAAATTTTTTTTTACAACTTTCATTTCAAATTCGTTTAATAAAGAATAAGACATTCGTAAACAAATATTGATACTCTCTGGGTCCAGAAAATGTATACCATATTTTTTTTTATCAAAATTAATATTCCTTTTGATCGCATATTCTTTATTACGATTTTTCTGTTACCAGAGTGGTTTACGAAAACCAAGCAAAACAAAGCAAAAAAAGATATCTTGGAAGTATTCCTTAATTGATTGTTAATAAACAGAAAATACAGTTATGTATTTCTTTCTCTAATGGTCATTAACAACAAAAAAGGTTTCTTTGCTTCGTATTCACAGAAGAACGAAGAAGAATTCTTAAATCAAAATATATGCACTTCTGAAGACATGAAAAAAGTAATAAGTGACATTTTGTTTTCACTAAACATTAACTTTTATTTAAATTTTTTATAAGTATGATGTTTTTAATACAGCTCTAATTTAATTGTTAATGGTAATATTCATTATTTGTCATTCATGTGAATAATTTTATTATAAAGTTGAATCAAATGCAAAGGGAAGTGCGGTTATAATTTGGTTTATTTTGTCATGAGTGTGGTGAAACTTTGTGTAGAGATAGAGCGGTTCGTAAGAAAGGCATTCCCTAATGCGGAAATGGACTTATCCTAGATACACAGAAGCACGTGATATGCGCTGGCTGTTGGCCAACAGTATAGTCCAGCCGGCAATCGGTTGTTGTTATTCATCTGCGTCTGCAAAATATTTGCGCTTAACAAAGAGGAACACAGTGTTATTCGTTATTTAGGGGAAGAAGGATGTGGATTTTGAGAAGTGCATCTGCGAAAAAAGACTGTCTACGGAGAACATGCACTGTCATTAACTCGTGTGCATGGCGGACACAAACACTTCCGTTAATGAATCTGGTGAAGTTTTGGTGAACATTGTTGGAATGCACCCATATGGCCCGTATTTGTTTGCCATATGACATTCCTACTTTCGGTCTGCTGAAAAAGGTATTGAAGGGTCGTCGTTCTTAATAGGACAGCGAAGTCATGTACAATGGTCGAAACTGTTTCCGTTTTCAGTAGAAGGACATCTATGAGTAAGGTATTCACCACTTGGTGAACAGGGGCACATGTGCGTGTGTAGCTTTGGAGAATATGTTTGAAATGAACAATGTCTTTTAATTCTGTGGCCCCTATTCTGTTTCTTTCTTATCTACCCTATACTGTTAAAAATTTGCAGCAAACTGTCCAGTCATTTGACCGTTTTTATAGAAAACGGTTACACAACCGTAATTTAACTCTATTCTGACCATAATATGGGCAATAATATGGTCAGAATAGAGTTAAATTATGGTTATGTAACCGTTTTCTATAAAAACGGTCAAATGACTGGACAGTTTGCTGCAAATTTTTAACAGTGTAATAGTAACTCGTTAAGACTAAAATCCATGCTACTGCATAAAAACATATATTACTACTGATGGATCATTTCTAAGTACAAGTTTCTAAATTTTTGTACAAAAAAATATACAGTATTAAGTGTGGAGCAAATCTGATTTAGAATTTATTTTTATTTTCGAATAATTGCATTGACTAACTATTTATCATTATTTAAGAAGTTAACGAATGATTATAATAAAAACTTTTATAATCAACCAATGTCCTATGCAAAAATTCCAATACAAATTTCAAATTGTAAAGAAATGTAATAATGAAAATTCACATAATACATATATTTTAAACTAATCATCGAATCGTTTTTTAAAATTATTTTGCTCAGAGATATGAGATTGTTCTAATCAAATTTAAGTTTGTTTAGAAATTTTAAATGTGTTTAGACGCAAAATAAATTGGGCAAAATATATTTCGAAGTTTTTTTTTTTCTAATTCCATATTATATGCCTCATACAGCTAATAATGTGCATGTAAAGCAATAAATGTGTTCTTAAAACACGGAAAATGCATTAGTATAATTTTTGCATTTGAAATTACCATTCATCTTCGTTAAATGTTCTCCATTCGCATTTTTTTATCAAAATTCCCCACAGTGGTTTCTAAAACCTAAATCAACGAATTAAACATGTAGAAAATTACCCTCCTAGTTCATATTGGGTGACTGCTAATGAACAGAAAATATACTTCGGATTCATCTCCTTTAATGATCCCTAACTATAACGATGTTTCTTTTCTGAGTAATGATGAAAGTATTTACGTTTCTAAGGAATTATAAGTAAATGCGCCATCAGAATCTTGCAAAGGAGAATGCAGAATTTTTCTTTTAAACTAACCTATAATTTATTGATTTATTATATTTTATTATTATCTTAATAATATTTAACATTGTAATTTATATGTCATATTCATTATTAAATTATTTGAGGGCTTATTTATAAGTATGTTACATATTAATGTTGTTTATTATGTTATATTGACATTGATTATTAAATTATTTTAATAGTATTTTACAAGTAAAGTTCGCTGCAATATAAAAGTGCTACAACGACATTTTAATATTTCTATGTAATGTCTATGGAATAATATTTCAAAATATTAAATAATATTTTGTATTAATATTTTTGTTTGCAAAGCAAAATATTTTTAGTCGTCCACAATCTTCCATATCGTCTGTCAACGGAAACAAATATGATAAAGAACTTGATACATGTATATAATGTGATAAAATATTACATTTATCACAAAATATTACATTAATTTTTGCAATATGATAAAAAATTACTTTCTTTTTCTCCAGTATAGTCTCAGATTTTAATCTCAGTGGTCTTCTTGCGTTTGTTTTAAGTTGCATTTTCTAAGTATTATTATTTTTTTTGTTAACTACAAATTCTGATAACATGACACATACTAAACTATTATCAAATATATTTAGAAAAATTAAAACAATATATAAAAAGTGGTTGAAGAAAAGTGATAAGTCGACCAACTGACATATATTTATAAACTGCATTGTAATATAAGAAGTTTCCTCCTTTCTGTAGAGTTACTTCGAAAATTTATTTAGGTATTGGTTTAAATAGTTTCTGCAATATATTCATGCCGATAACCCGCAACTGAGAAAAAATGTATTGGAGTTAAATTGCGAATTCATGTTGTTTTCAACAGAATATTCAATTCTTGTCAGTTTTTCTCTGACAATGCCTAAGACCAATCAAGGATTAAAGCACGCCAGTCAAACATATACATACCATTGAATATAAATAACTGAATTTTGTGTGTGAATAAGGGCATTTGTCTCGATAAAACACAAGCGTAGCCCTCCAATTTCTTAAGAAACACATAAGAACTAATCATAAAGTATATTTTGGCAATCTGAAGCATCATTCTAACAACAATTTAATTTTTTTTGTAATATATGATTTTCCTCCAAATCCAAAGCCTCCCAAAACGGTTTTATAACAACCTCCTTCTATTTGAAAAAGAAAAGAAAAGAAAATTTATTTGTAAGCCATGGTTTTAAAATTACCAACCAACTGGTCCAACTTAATTCATTATTTCTTTCATCACTAATTATTACTCTGTTCCATTCTTCTTTGCAATATATTAATTTTTCGAATGGCCACATCCTGTTTTTCTTTTTTATTTCTTTTTTTTTTTTACATCAAAAAGATTTAATTAAATGGCGTTGAATAAATAACTCTACCATTGGGAACCGTAACTTAAAACGAACACAAACAAGAGCAATTAACTCCTTACGTGTGCTGCAATATCACTTTGGTGACAATGGAATCCATGGTCTTTTTTGGCACAGCTTGTCCCCAATAGGACCTTGCGCCATAAAACCCTATACAACCAACCAACCAACCATGGTCTGCGTGGTCACCCGAATACACCTAATTGGTTTTTGTCACTTGAGTTACTTAAAATTGTAAGAATGCACACCAAATCCGCCAAGCGTGAGTGACAGGAAAAATTCCATTAAACATGAGATGCTGAATTAGCTTCCTACCATGATTTTTTGCAGCTCACATTCATCCGTATCGTTTGTCAACGAAAAAAAAATCAAACTTTTGTAATATGATAAAAAAACAATCTTCAGTATGGTCTCCGATTTTAATTTCAGTGCTCTTTTTGCGTTTGTTTCAAGTTGCTTTTTCTAGTGCGGTAGGTATTATTTCACTGTAATTTCACAGTTTTTCTCTGTAAAGATCATTTTTGCTGAAAGCACTTGGGTGGTGCCATTTAAATATTTCCAAACTTTGCCACTGTACACTTAATTCTGAGCACTCAATTGTTGTTATTCACCTCATTCTAGAGCCCATACTTTACAGCTCCCACAATTCAAATGTCATCCTTTTTTTTATTGGGGGGGTGCTGTTTCTACGAATCATGAGCATCTTATGTTCACCCGAACACACCAACGCGTTTCTGTCATTTGAGATAGTTAAAATTAAAAGATATTTAAGGGATATATTTATGGGCAAACATTTTTTATGGCGACACAGAATTTTAAATTATTAGATTTCTCCCTGCGTTTAAACGATGCGAAATTGGAGATATGATGGCATTTTTTCTCCTTGCTAAATATCCCAAAGTGGATGACTTTGTACTCATCGTTTGTTTTAACGATCAGGCCTTCCAGCTGAATTTCTAGTCCCATAAGAATTCTTTAAACGCCAAAACGTGTCACAACATTATTTGCTCGTTTAAAAATTCTTACTAATCTCAATTAGATTTATTAATTTCCTTCACCTTGATCCTATTTAGTAATTTCATTACTGCGGCCAATTACATCCAAAGTTTTAATTTTTCTACTGAGTAATTAAACCAACAAGTATAATAAAATGTGTTTTAAAGTGACGGTCATTAAACATACCAGACAACCATAAATTTAACAAATTTTTGCATACAGTAATATTAAACAAACTTAGATTTAGAAAGTCGAATGTAGATCTATATTTTTGAAACACCTAGAAACATACACCTGATATTTTGATTTTTAAATTATTAAAAAAAAACGTTTCTCTTCCCCACTGTCACATATTAAGATAGAAAACTTGTTCGGAAGAAAATTTTTCTGAAGGACCGAAGAGGGAGAGATTGTTCTTCGATGGAGGTCTTCCTACGGAGGCCTAACCCTTATTTATGGAAGCTAAGCAAGGCCGAAAAAAACCACGGAAAACTTTGCATGGTAAGGTCGACGAACGCGACATGATTTCGAACACAGCTACCCTAGTCTGTCAGCTTTGAGAGCAGAATATCTCAGATCATATAGAAATGACGCAGAAATAATAATTTCAATTATACAATCTATAAGTGATAAATCAATAGTTGCTTTCCGCTATCAGGCTGCTTAATCATAAAGAGCAGTTTTTGTGATTAAAATCAATAATCAACTATACAGTGGAAATCAACTATACAGTGTTGTATATACAGGGTGCCCTCGTATATCCTAACCGACCTCTATTTACCCAACCGTTGGTCCTAGATGCATACTTCCAATTACAAAAATGGTTTAAATAAGGTAAATAATTATTTTTAAAGCGAGTTGAGTCAAGAAAAATATTTATTTAAAATTACGAAATTAAAATTTTTATACGGTCCCCCGGTCCTATAAGTGATATTTAGTAAAAATTTACTGTGACACTAACAAGTAAGACAAAAAAAGTCCCATTCAACTAACATTAAAAGTGACATTAAAGTTATGAAACTTTGAAATGCATGTCTTATACCACATTTTTGTATCTCAAAACAGATGATTTCGGCCATGCTTTCAGGGGTCGTATATAAAGTACTTAAACTTATTTCAAGGTATCTGCGCTTTAAAAGAAATCGTACAACTATTACGATTGAGTTAATTTTATTAGTTAAGTTTCAGATTAGTTAAAATAATTGTATTTTAACATATGTTTTATTTTGTAAGGATTTGAGGCTAGGATTTATTTTAACAAAAATTATGTTATTTTCATAAGATTTTATTTAACTTGCAACGATCGTCTTTCCAGTTTAAAATTTGTACTTGAACTTTAACTCACTTTCAAAAGTCCGATCGAAGTTAAATTTTACATACTGACTTAAATCCGATGACAATGTAATATTATTATAATTTTCGACGCTTACCAGCTTATACATACTTATATTAGAGGATAACACAAAACAATTCGGATAGATTACCGTCAACAAGTTTAAGAAAGCGTTTTAAATTAGATAACATAAACCTGCGGTGGTTGTGTTTTTTAACTTTTATAATAACGTTTTATGTATTTTTTAACGCTGAATAAAAAAATTACCTTCTCTTTTAACCATCATGTCAGGAGTTTTCGCAAATCGTAAATTCCAAGGTTAAAAAATAGCGAAAAATCTCATACTATAAAATAGATGCAAGACTGTTTTTATTCAGTTTAATTTTATTTAATTGAATATTTTTTTTTTTCAATTTTTTGGCTTTACTGGGTTTCTTACATTTAAACAGCTCAGGGATCCGATGAGGTTGAGAGGGGAGGGGGGATCAATTTTAACTTTGAGCTTTTTAACTTTTAAATTTGCGATTTGAGAAAAATCCTGACGTGATGGATTAAAGTAAAGGTCATTTTCGGATTCAGCGCTAAAAAATACATAATAATCAGTTTTCAAAAGATAAAAAACACGTCACATCTAACAGCATTTTAAAATCCGTATTATTTTGTAAAGAAATGACAACTGTTGTTTTTTATCCTTTTATTTAACAAAAATTCTGTTATTTTTATCCTCTTATATATTAAGTACAAATTGTATATTTTGCATTAATATGTCAGAATTATTATAGGTTTCACATTTATATTAGATTGCAATGTTAATTTTGCTCTCATCTATTTTTTTATATATCTGACGATTACTTATATCTCTACTACATTTGTGAATGACCCCTATTTCGCAACAAAAAGTATACTCCAACTTTAAACCCTTCCAGGGCAAAGTATTCTTGTAGCTAAAAGATTGAAATGATTGATTGACACCAGGATTCACCAACGAATATATTTTAAAATAAGTAAAAGCTTTTCCTCATGTAATTTAAAAATTCAAAATTTGATTATAAAATTCTGGTGTCATTGTGGCATTTTGGGATTAAAATTAAGTGGTATATATATAATATACCGGTACCCTTCAAGGGGTTAAACAGCTATTACTCGGTCAGTTTTAATGTTAGATGAATGGAACTTTTTTTGTCTTACTTGTTAGTGTCACAGTCAATTTTTACGAAATATCACTTATAGGACCGGGGACCGTATAAAAATTTAAATTTCGTAATTTTTTAATAAATACTTTTATTCACCCACATCGCTTTAAAAATAATTATTTACCTTATTTAAACCATTTTTGTAATCGGAAGGCATCTAGGACCAACGGTTGAGAAAATAAAGGTCGGTCAGGTTATACGTGGACAACCTGTATATAAATATATACATATACTTTTCAATTACAAATGGAAACTTATTTTTTTTTATGTTTTTAACTTTTAAATGTGAAATCCAGAGATAAAATTATAAAATTAAATTGGATTTGGAAGACATACCAGATCTTTAAAAAAATATATTTTTTTATTTATTTCACAATAAATTCAATATATACGTTTATATTTTAGAACATATGTGTTGCACAATTTGATATGTGAATAAATTTGCATTACGTACTCGAAATAAAATATTTTCTGTCATTTTTTGGTATTGTGTATTTTTTAGTCTTCTTCCGGTACCAATCTTTATAAGTTTGTATTGCGAAACAAATAGAATTCATTTCCTTAAATTAGAATGACGCATATTTAACATATAAAATATCAACCATAATTTTCAATTATTTAAATTAAAGAATGAAATAAAAGATACACTTAATAACGTATTTGACAAATTTTATTAAAAGTTATTGAATTCTAGTTACTAAATATTTCTGTTGTAATGGTTTAATAATACATAAATAATTATTAATACATCACCTTGTGGAAAAAACAGTATCAGAAGTTCTTTATAAATTTGATTTATTGATTATTTCAATTATCAAAAAAGTTTAAATTAAAACCTTTTAAAATAACCTAATTAATTTTTGTATAAAAACGAAAAAACATCACGTAACGTGGTGACAGGCATTATTTAAAGTACTTAAAGTATTCAAATGTTACACGGGAATTTATGCATTATTAAAGATGAATATACATATTTAAAGCTTCGAAAATATGGATCGCTTTTCTGCCTTGCCCCTATTTTCTGATTTATTCTCCGATAAAGCTTGTACTGATGGAAAAATCGATACATACCATTGAAAGGTATGTGTGAAAAACATCAGTTTATCTCGTAACATGAATTTTTAAAATCATAGAAAGGTTTTTTCTGATTCCATAATATATATGTGAATCTTTATAGTGTTTGCTTAAAAATAAAAACTGGAATGCGTGTGTATTCGTTTGAAAAGATATATTTTTATCGCATCTTCAATTTTGAATGTAATATAAAAATGTATGCATTTGTAGTTTCTTCTATATGATTAAGATTAATTTGCTATTTATATCTTGATTTAAAATTCTAAAAACCTAACTTATAATGACCTTGTCAAGAGATAATTGTATAGATTTAATACTTTTTAACATATTTTGAAATTTTTGCATTAAGAATATTTTGGAAAACGGCTTAGATGTAAAACAAAACAAATATGTAATTTGGTATTTTAACTGAAAATCTAGACACGATTGCTGTTATAAAATTAAACAAATTCAGAAATTTAATAAACTGTCAAGCGAAAATGTACGGAGCTATAAAATTATAATCAAAGAAACATGTTTTGTATAAAAAAAATTACTTTCAGCAAACTTAATCAGTCAAAAATACAGGAAATTTCATAGCAGAAATTTAAAATAGTAATCTTTGTTTTATTTAATAACAGACATTCGTCATTAAATAAAGCTAAATTTATTATTTAGATTTTCTGTTATGAATTCGGATTCGCTAAATTACGGAATTTCTTGAACACATTCTATTAGGGACAATATAGGATTAAGAGAAGAAATGAAATTGCACTGCGACTTAGTCACGGTAAAGTTAGGTACCTCCCAACTTGTGAAATGTCTAATTTTCGACTTAGGCCTGGATGAAGTCCAATTCTAGAGCTGTTTGTGATTTATTTATACTTTTAGGAGAACGAGGCAAGCCTGTTAGAGATATCGCTAAAATATTCTCATTATCGCTACTGTTATAAATGGAAAAATGTGTTCGTAATCCCGTGAGACACACTGTAAATTTCTACAAAATAAGTGGTTGTAACAAAAAATTCCTGTGTAAAAGGTTTTTGTCTTGGCATATTATCACTCCTTTAAAGTTCTGACCAGCGTTTCATATACACCTTGTATAATTTCATTCGTAACAAAGACATATTCAGTTATTTGTTTCCGATTTGTTAGACTATCCTATATTCCGAATGCATGGCACTTCCTACAGTGGTTGTAATATTTTAAGATAAATTCAGGTTGATTATGAGTCGTACAGACACATTAAAAACAGTGACAACTGGAATTGACCAAAGTAAAAAAGAAATGTTTCGATGGTACAGGTTGAAACAAAAAATCTATACTATAGTAAAAAATAAAGGGTGCAGTATAAATTTAACGTGGAATTAAAAAAAAAAAATCAATGTTTTGTGGCACCAGTTTCAATAGATTTCTTGAATTTTAAAGAAATAGAAAATTAAATATATCAATTATTGTAAATTAGAATCCTTAATCAAGTCGTTCGAATTGTTTTTGGTTGAATTTTGATTTTTTGGTTTATTTCGAGTGCCACATGTGTATTAATTATTTTTTATATTACGTTATTTATTTATTTCATCTATTATCAATTAAGTAAAAAAAAATCGATATTTTTTTAATAGTTTTTTTTTCTTGCAAATGTAAACCTATTTGATGTTTGAGTTACCAAATTATTACTATTCAAGGTCACTGCCATGTAGCTTGCAAATTATGTAACACGTGTATCTCTGTTATATTTAAACGTTAAACGGGTGGAATACCGATATTGTCCCTTAGGTCTAAAATGACCCATAAATGTTTCGCGTTTATATTTTGCATTATACGAGGAATAAATTTAACATAAGAATTTATATCACTGTTAAATATTTTTAGAAGCTAATATGTTAAAAAATAATAAGCCATGAAGCAGTTGTATTAAATATTAATAATATTACCTACAAAATCTACCTTACTACGCATTGTAAAAATTCCCACGGACATTGATGATTATATTAAATCATTCTTCATAACAGTTTTCACAAACTTTTTTGAATAGATATTGCATTTACAAATACTACATTTAGTGCACCTAAATGTACTTTTATTGCCAGGTATTTTTTTTGTAGGTGACAATTTGCTAGTTTCTTATCGATTTCAAAATAACCTTGAAGTATTAGTAATTCATTCTCTGAATATCTGGCACTTTGAAAATTCTGTTATGCTTCTTCCCCTCTTGGGAGATATTTTCTTGAGATATGCTCATTTACAATTTATCCATTAAAGTTAAAAAAGTAAAGGAATAAACAAAATAATATTGAAAACCGTCTTTCTTATAAGACATGCTTATTTTACACTGAAGTACTAAAGTTTCATACGCTTATATATGTAAAGTATTCCTAAATACATCAACCGGACAACGATTTGTCTTTAATTTTGTAGTAAACGTAGCTACTGTTTTACTTAGCGAGTCAACAGCGCAACATGGCGATTTCTTAAATGTGGCTGGTTATTCTAATCTCAGAAAGTGTCATTATTGTACAAAATCTAGAAATCTTCAACGTACTTAACAGGTTTTCTACCCATATATTGCTTAAAGGGATACTTTCCCTAACATGAAATAAATTAGTTATTAATAATTACTCTTGGAGATAAAATATTTGCTAAAATTTCTACTAGTATATCTTGCAAACTTATTATCGCGGCTGATTTGCCATTTACTTTACCACTTTCGTGTCGTTTGTCATCAATAGTATTCTTCTTTTAGTTCGTTTTTTTTTTTACATTTAAAAAAGACGCATTTTAATTTTTTTTCTTAAACGACCCAAGAAACACACTAAGTTTTTTCTTTGCTATGTAATAGATGTTTTACAAAAGATTCATGAAGCTACAAGAGATTTTAAGAGAAGCTTTTGAGATACACATGTCGTACGGTTCTAAAAAGACTTTAAAGTCGAGTCTGACGTTGACTTGGCGAGGACTGACCGGACTCTACCTAGAATAACTAAATACGGTCCGGTCCCAGACTAATGAGTCTTATCCATTGGCCGTTCTTGTTTATAGTTTCCAGCCATATCTGACCAACTAAAGGCATTTTAACGAAGGTACGAGCAAAATTTCTCATGTCATATGATTTTAAAAACAGTGAAATGAAAATCATTATTATCTCATTTAAATTTACTCCGATACACAAAATAAGAGGAAAAACACCTGCCATAAGGTCTCAGGAGGAAATCATTTATCTTTGCCGTTAAAAGTTTACCCATAGAGTTCACTTATGAAGAAACAGGAATAGCTACAGGCTTTAGTGATAAAAATTATTGCATCTAAAACATCAATTTTCCATAAAATGTCTGAAGTTTTAAAGTTTTCAAATTATTTTTTTTGGTATTTTTCAAAATGATTGTCAGTTAGTTCTCCATAAACGGTTATAAAATGTAACATAACAATGGTAAGGTATCATGTAAAAATGGGTTAATACAAAAGAAAGTCCTTATTTTTGGCCGAAGGAGGCGTTTTAAAAATATTGTTACGAAAATTTACAAATCGCTGGACATATTCCAAACTGAAAAAATGACTAAATTTAATAATCATATTATAAAATAATGATTGACTAACATAATGAATTTGAATTGCTTTTATGACTAGCGGAAAACCCCAATCAAACTTGGACAATAGTGAAAATATGCAAATTATTTCCTTCAGCATAAAATAACAACAACAATAACGAACATCAAAACTCAAAAATGTGAAAACCAGTGGCATTCGGACCTGTCATAGTAACTCCAGAACGAAATCTTCGCACTTCAACGTATGATAGATTTATTTAGCTACCGCATACACACAAGAAATCTTTCTTTTATTATTATCGAAGAACATGGCATAGCGTGTCATAAATTAGATAAAAATACTGATTTACATATAGACCGGGAGGCGGCAGCACAGATAATCACCTCATCGAGTTCACGGATGAAATTCTAGGATTAGTTAAATCTTGATTCGCATATTAAAACGCAATCGGTCTGCCAAGTCATATCTTGGTGGAAAACACCTGAAAACCCGATTTTAGCGGTTGACTCGTAGGTTTACCATTGTGTTTTCCTGCTCCCAGTCCTCCATGTTTTCATACCATTCGGTGCAGGAAAACACAATGGTAAACCTACGAGTCCACCGCTAAAATCGGGTTTTCAGGAGTTTTCCACCAAGATATGACTTGGCAGACTGATTGCGTTTTAATATGCGAATCAAGATTTAACTAATCCTAGAATTTCCTCCGTGAACTCGATGAGGTGATTATCTGTGCTGCCGCCTCCCGGTCTAATATATAACCGAAAAGGAAGTAGCAAGGATTACATGTTGCTACCATTTTGATTCTGAATTGATAGTGATGCAAATATATATTTAAAAATGTTGTCGTTTCAACAAATCTTAAACAGACTAAATAAAAAAAAATCTCATAAAATAAAACTCGGTATAAATAACACCACAAAAATATAATCTTGAGACATTAGCCGAAAGGAAGTTATTCTTCTTGTAAATACCGTGTGAAAATTGTGGTAAAGCATACACAGTCCGTCCTAAAATTTCCCGATATGTTTAAATTACCGGACAACAGGGCGCTGCGTGTCCTGAGATGATGCACGACTACTTTTCATATTGTAAAGCAGTACAATGTCCAGTTGTTGTCTGTTGTATCATAATAAGTGCATCCGGTTTGTTGTAACAGTGCAACGTGATGATGTCTGGGCTCGCGAATGTCGAACAAGGAACGAGCATAAAATTGAACATGCTACTCTTACTGGACGTTGCTATTTGGACGTTTTGAAGAGTTTCATGACCCGAATGCACAGAGTTACTCTTCTGTACCGACAGCAAGACAGTTGGTCGTGCTTGCACGACAACGCACCAGAACATACTTCGGCCATTGTGGGAGAATTTCTGGTTTTTTAAAGGGGTCGTCGTGCTGAACCATCTTCCTTACTCCCAAGATTCCCCCTGTACTTTGACCTGCTCCCCAAGTTGAAATTTGACATAAAGGATGCAACCTCAAGCGACTGCGACCGACTATTTTATTCACATTGCAAAGGTGGACTTCTAGAAGTATTTTGATGACTATTACATTCGTTGTAAAAAGTGTGTTGAGTCCAATGGAGATTATTTCGAACAAACGTAAGTGAAAATTTTCATTTCAGTTCATAATTTTTTGTTTATCGGATCAGTCCGGGAAAATTTGGAATACACTGTGTATATTAAAAAATGATTTAAACATAACTTAACATTTATAAATCAGAAAATGGCGTCGATAATAATGAGCGAATATGCAGAACATGTACATTTTAATTATTGTTGTCTCTAATATTTTAAAGAACATAATAAAAGTAAAACTTTTCTAGTAATAAGACCTCTAGCGCATAGATTCCCATATTTTAGACTGGCGTAGCACTAAAGCGAAGTTTGTACTTTTGCCGTAACATCAGGTAACGAAAGTAATTCTAACAGAAACGAATTTACAACAGGGCATTTAGTGGGTGTGCTCTATTCTCCATTTTTAGATGGGCTCCAAACTTAAAATAGGACTGTTAAAAGAATAAATAATATTCTATAATGTGTTCTAAGGACACACAAAAAATCATGTATGCCCAGGGCACAAAAATGAATAAAATTGCACCTGAACGCTATATTTCAAACTTTAGGATTTCATTAATAAAACCGCACTGAAAAACATACAACTTAATTGAATTTTTTAATTGAAATCGATCTCAACAAGATTTAAATATGTGAATTTAAAACTACAGCTGATTCCGGTACATAGTTTTCAAGTTAAGTTTAAAAATCTCCCCGCACTTATATCAGTTTAGCAATCATTAAAAATAAATTTAGCATTAGGAGTCGAAAATCATTTTAAATGTATGATTGAAAATAACTTAAAATAATTTAAATTTAAAATAACCTAAATGGATTTCAATTGAAAATAATATATGCACCGTCGCCGGGCAATTACCCCAATTGAACTTTGAATACCACTATTTTGGTAGAGAACATTTATCTTATTTAATTACAGAAATTACTTAATTATTTAAGACACATCATTTATTCAAAACTCGGAAATAATATAATCTTAAAAATTGACAGCTGTGTAAAAGATGAAACTTTGTTCCGGGAGTTTCACAAAACTCAAGACTGTTGCGATATCCACAATACTGAGGCTGCCTAGTATTTCGAGGGGTAAGGTTGAAATCTCGATAGTCAGGAAATTAAGTTAAAACATTTTAAAATGGTCTCAGATAATGTATATGCTTTGCAAGTGAACACACAACATTTCATGGAAATCAAAAACATGTATAATTATTAGGAGAATAATTTCTCCAAACTTCATAAACTAAACACTGTAAAAAAAAATTGCAGTAAAATTACGGGCCGAGGCCGGCAGCAGAGATTCCAGTCATACCGCGTTTAAAAAAAAAAAAAAAAAAAAAAAAAAATCTATGCCCATCATTTTGTGCAGCCCGTAATTTTACGGGGCAAAGTAATATAGCATTATAATGCACACGATATAATGCACTTTAAAACACAATAACACTTTGCTTACTGTTCCGTGGCACGTAGCACGTTAGATAATCATCACAGAATCGCTGTTTTGGCGGGTTAAAATTTCCGAAACACGAGTAAAATGAAGGGTTACACCCTAGCGGAGGACAATGTATGGGGTCGTACCGTATTTTTGCTAACATATGGGCTAGAACTGTAAGAATATGTCGATTGCTCTTAATTTTCTAAGTATCTAAGGGATAAGGCCGCTTATTTAGTAGATCAGACCGTTTTTCATAAAATAAGGCTGTTGCCCGTGAAAATTTAAAGGGCAAACGCTCGTAAATTTACAGTTTTTTTTTCTGAGAGTGAAGGCAGAAAACGAAATTAAACTAATTAATGTTCATATATATTGTACTACAGTGTTTTATGCAATTTTAAGAAATATATCACATAGCAATGGACTATTTCTATTCTTTACACATACGTATTATACTGGTAACACCTGGAAGAAAATTGTCACATTCGGAACGCAAAACAATTGTTATTTTTAAAAATATGTACGATTCTTTATTATATCATAAAAGGGAAAATTAAAAATACTAACGACTTTAAATATCGAGTACAAATGATATATTCTATGTAATTACTATTATGTCATAATGTGTATCTTAAGGTTTTTTTTTCTTTTAGCCATTAAAATATATTTTATTGCATTCTTTATTTGATTTGATTTGGTTTCTTCTTGTATGTCCGTGCTGTATATCTCACTGTAAAGAAAGATTGTGGATCTGTACATAATTATATATTCTTTTCAAGTAATCTAGCATGGCACATAATTTGTCTCTTCGCATTACTAAAATCCTTATGTTTGCTCTAAAACTTATTATTTTTTGCTCGATATAAATTAAAATTTAACAATTGTACGTCTTTAGAATACCGTTGTTGGTATTTTTAGAAATAGGTCATTTTACGTTGGGTATCAGAAATTTATGTGAAATAAGTTTTACTTATGCCTTTTCGGTTAATGAGTGATGAATGTATTTTTTTTTCTAAATTTAATATCACACTGCGAGGTATAGTTGGTATAATTTCAAATGGTAATGATAATATGAAAGTATGCAGTGGAAGCTGTTCATTCTCATTCGAAGACTTTAATATTTCTCTTACGCTTAAAATGTAACAGATTAATTAAATATTTGTGAAATACTTTTATTTAATGGTTGTTTTATGTCATTTTTTTCTTTTTAGTGAATTTTCTAGATGTAATTGTAGGTCAAATTTGCGGTATCCACATTAATAACTATATCCACAATACTGAGGCTGCCTAGTTTTTCGAGGGGTAAGGTTGAAATCTATTTGGTCAGGAAATTAAATTACAATATTTAAAAATGGTCTCAGAGAATGTATATGCTTTACAGGTGATACACAACATTTCATTGAAATCAAAAACATGTATAATTCTCCAAACTTCATACACTAAATGCTGAAAACAAAATTAGACTAATATTAATGTACATATATATTGTACTACAGTGTTTTATTCAATTTTAAGAAATATATCACATAGCAAATAGCTATTTCTATCTATAATTTACATATATGTATTATACTGGTAACACCTAGAACATATCTGTCACATCCGGAGCGCAAAATAATTATTATTTTTAAAAATGTGTACGATTTTTTTTATATCCTGAAATTGAAAAATAAAAATACCAACGACTTTAAATATCGAGTACAAATGATATAATCGATATAATTAGTATTATATCATAATGAATATGAATCTGATGTGAATCTTTAGATTTTGTTTCTCTTTTAGCCATTAAAATCTATTTTATTGCATTCTTTATTTTATATGATTTGATTTCTCTGCATATGTCCTTGCTGTGTATCCCACTGTAAAAAAAGGTTGTGGATCTGTACATAAGTATACATTCTTTTCAAGTAAACTAGCATGGTACATAATTTGTCTTTTCGAATTACTTAATTTTTAATTAATTTCATTAATTAATATTGATTTTATTAATTATTTGCTCGACATAAATTAAAATTTAACAGTTTTACGTCTTTAGAAAACCGTTGGTGGTATTAACCATTTCTTAGAACAGTAAGACCATGTATCACGAAAATAGTTATCAAAATTAAAATTATGCATACTTTTTCTAATTCAAATATATGCATGAAAATAGTTAATAAATTCCAATGTCATATTTTTGAACTATTTAGAAAAATGCCATGCATCATAATTATTAAATAAAATATGTGTAAAAAGCAATAAATCCAAAAGTAATATTTCATTACTGAAATTTGTTTTTTCGCATGGTATGATTAGAAATAGGTCATTTAACGTTGGGTATCAGAAATGTATGTCAAATAAGTTTCACCTATGGATTTTAGGTTAATTAATAATGAATATATTTTTTAATTTCTAAATTGGATATCACACTACGAAGTATAGTTTCAAATGGTAAAAATACAATGAAAGTATATATTAGAAGCTGTTCATTCTCGTTCGAATACTTTTATGTTTTTCTTACGCTTAAAATGTTACAGATTCATTAAATATCTGTGAAATCCTCACATTTAATGGTCTTTTTATACGTACTTTTTTGTTTTCAGTGAATTTTCTAGATGTAATCGTAGGTCAAATTTGCGCTATTTACATTAATAACGATGAATTTTTACGATTAAAAAAAGTACCTGTAATTCAGCTAGATATTTAATCCTTGTATTTTTAGTAAGACAGAAACATTTTTATATCAATTGATAACAAAAATGCAAGCATCTCTTAAAACTGTTTATCCATATAAGTTATTTACATGCAATCATTTTCAAAATACAGAGAAATATAAGTCAAAAATGTATATTAAATGAATGTTATATAAGATTTATCTTTTGATATTTTTTTTTCTTCCAACAGTTCACTAAACACGTAACAATAATATTTTTCCAATAAATGAATAAATATTTATAAATAAAAAAATACATTTTACAATTATGTATTCGTAATTGATTTCATTATATAAAATTTAAAACAGATAATGCTATTAAAACAATTCCGCTCCACTATTTGCTTATAATTATCATCTAGACATATATATTGCTGTAAAATAAGTTCAGATGTTAAAATATTGGTTTTGTGCAATAAAATATTTATTTTGTGTCACTATAATCTATATAACAAAATTAAATGTTCGTTATTTTTCTTTAAAAAAAAAAACGAAGACCAATAAATTAAATATGCAAGAGGGAAAAAAGTGATAATTTAATTAAATGCTAGTGCTTTCTGTCAATCGAAATCCAATAATAAAAGTATTGATTCTGGCAAGTTTTTAAATGGATGTCATTTGCTTATTTATTCAGGAAAAACATCGCTTTTTCCTTTGTTCGTATGCATTTTGTCATCTAAAATGATAGTTATTATGGTATATTTCTCTCAATAAATATCACGGTAGAAATAAGAAATGAACTTTGAGTAAATATATAAAATATAATTTAAAAGAAAGAGTAAGATGATACAATTTAATAAAGTAATGTATTATCTTAATGACAATTCAAACAGTTTTTTAATTTCAGAGTTTATATAGAATTATATAAGAATACATAAATAATTTGTATACTAATACTGTACGACAGTAATTGCATAAAATTTCTATATTCTGAAAAAAAAAATATTAAATACGTATTTAAGATATTGATCCAGATGTTTCGACTTATGATTTCATATTTTTACTATATTTAACAAATCAAATATCTAATTTTCAGAAGTCTGTCAAGCTCATTCCTAGTGGGTAATTTAAATTCATTAATCGAGCAAAAAAAAATAAAATAGTTTTTTTTTTATTTATTTACACGTGTAATTTATTCTATGCAAAGTTGGCATCATTTAGGAAATTTAAGATATGCCTAAACTGTTCAATTATTCAATAAATATTTAATAGAATAGAAACATTTTCTTATTTTTTTTACAAGGCAGCACTAGGAGAATGACTACATCCAATATACGTGATGACGTGAATATATATACTATATGTGTGTGTGTGTGTGTGGCGTTTTGGAATGATCAAGACAGTGTTCAGCGATAGCACAGCTAATTACAGTCGTTCAGATTCGGAAAACAAATTCGTAGACATGAAATGAAAAATAAAGTAAATAAACAGACAGTGGCGTCGCTTCTGTTATTTTATTCAGTCCAACATCAAGCATATGAGGTAAATGCTCTTTAAAATTGGAAGCTATTGAGTTTCAATGATATTAAATGTTACGAGTACAGGGACTTCCATTCTTCTCACTATGACTCCATAATTCAACAACTTCGAAAGCAAGAGGCTGCATCAAAAATTCTGTGTCTCCGAGCTGTGCAAGCGATATTAAGAGAGCTAGGCGGTAGGATACAAACGCTACATGTGGTATGTTTTAACCAATCGTAGTCTGAATTTGAAGGAATTAATCCAATTTCCTGAGTAGAGATATCGTAGTGATTAGACTTCCGAACTTTATCGATGCCAAATGATTTTTCGATGCGTTCGTAATTATATAAATACGTAGAACCTATTGTCGTCGCTTGGTCCGTCCGTCTGTCTGTCCGTCCATCCGTCCGTCCGTCTGTCTGTCCGTCCGTCCGTCCGCATATAACAACGCAAAAACTACCCAACCGAATTGTTTGAAATTTAAGATATATTATCTTTGCAGAATTTTGTCGAGACATTTCAAATTTTATAAAAATCGATTCAAAACTTTCGGAGATTTAAATAAAAATATTTATTAAGAAATTCGAATGTTTCTTAAAAATTGGTGCTTTCTTGTTATAGGAGCTTCCGAGGTTTAATCGTCAAGCGACCGAGATACTTATTTTATTACAGAAATTAATCTACAGACGATAAAATTCATTTCACAGAATAAAAAATCATCAAGATCTGATTATTTATATAACTAGCTATAGTACGAACGCACCTCATTTGTCACGTTTGACGTACAGTTTCCTACTTGTTCTGGTTAGAACAGTAATTTTCGAGTGGCTTTAAAAAGCAGTAAAATGAAGTAATATTTTAGCTTCGAGAATAGGTATAAAATATATTCTTTGACCGCAGACGATTTTTTAGAATATGAGGGGAGAAATTTAATAATTGACACAGATTAAAAGTAAAAAATATTTAAATATTGAACATAATAGGAGACATTTAATATTTTAATATAACAAAGAATTCTAATAGGGAATATGAAATAGGGAAAAGGTTTTTTTTAAGATGGAATAATTTAGGAAATCTGAAATTTTGTATCTTTTTTAAAGAATTTAGATACGGGAAATGATAGGGATTATTTAATAAGGATTTTAATAAAAAAGGGTTTTAAAATAAGAAATATAAGCGGGAAGCACCATTTTCAGAATAGAGTAAAATAGAATAAAAACTAATAAGTGGATTAGGATAAAATGGCTTTACATATGGAAAGTGAAGGACTATTTTAAGAATAAGAAGTATTTTAATAAGCCGGGGTTATATACGGAACATTACTAAATGGAAATATTTTATAGAATAATTTAGCAGATTGCGGAAAATTTTAAATTTTTTAATGTATATATATATAATGTAAAATCAGTAAAAGCATTTTTATGTCTTTTGTAAAATTTGAAACACATTCTAGGCTTGAAAATTATATTACGCACATAAAGAAAGTGAAACATATATAAATTGAACTGTTCCAATCGACATTTGAAAGCATTTTAACTTTACTTCCATTTTATCTACTAAATAGCTTACAAGAATTATCTTCAAAGGATTGCGTAAAAAGAGAACTGCAAACGAAAGATATAAATACTATTTGGGTTTTATGTAACTGAATGAAATTTTAGAATATCCCCGTTTCATCAAAATGCAATCTAAAAGAATTTAAAGAATTAAAAATGTAAAATATAGAACGGTGGTTCCTAAAATTTACTGTTATGCGACACCCGCTGTAATGGTTTTAATATTTACGCGACCCCCTTCCCTATTATATAAGTATATATAGAGAGTCCTTTGTATCATCTACTGTTAGAAAAATATAAACTTTGACAAAAAGTAAACACGCGATAACCGTAATAGATAATGGAAACGCAAAAGTGGAGCAAAAAAAATTGCACGACGTAAATAAAAGAAAAAAACATTCATGAATGTATTACAGAAAATATTATTTAAAAAATCAATGCGATTTAAGACTTTGTTTTGCACCAACGATAGAGTGACTAGGGATTGTTACTTTTTAACACTTTCCAACACAGTTGAAAAGCGTCTATAACGTTCTGTTCATCTGTCTGTCTGCTTCTTATCTGTTTTTGCGTGGTCTAACTCACGTAAATAAAGTTGGATTTCCACGTAATTGTTGTATGCTAATTGTTGTATGCTATTATGATTTACTATAGAACGGTCCCCAATGTAAATGGATAAAAAAAAGAGTTCCGTTACATTATGGGATATGTGTAAAAATTGTTGCGGTGAATTTTAATGGAAACACATTATTTCAAACACAACGAAAATGATATTACGTTACTGAGGTACATCACATACATTGTTTTCAACAGAATGCGGAGTGCGCGCAATGTTCAAAATACGTTGCAAACCGCCTAGTCATTTAATCGTTCTAATAGATAGTTGTTAATTAACCATATTATGCAGCGTCATCACTGGTAAGAATAGAGATGGATTATAGTTATGTCACTATAAACACAGTTCAAAGATCGTGAACTTACTGTAGATTTTTAACAGTGAAACATTCGTCCTTATTTTATTAGGATAGACAAAATAAGTTTATCTGTTAACGCTAACTCCTGGAACTGTGATTTCAGTTGTGATAAGCGTTTTTAACCTTCCCTACATTTTAGTATATGACGCACTGTGTTTAATTTTATAAGGATGATATACAAGACTATATAAAATAATTTGTAAGCATTATATGGATGCAGATTCCTTGAAGTGTGTTTTTGGCTGTGTTATGCATTTCTATCTGAACTATATTTCAATATTCTAAGATATATTTTTAAATCATAAATAAATTGATATATAAGACTACGGAAAGAGAAAATGGATATATTGCCATATATTGATGGTTACTTTTGAAGGATTTTGTTTTGTTTCGTTATGCGTTTTAAAGCTGAATTAAGTTTTAGTATACTTAAAGATGTGTACAAACATCGAAATATCATATACGGGAATGTACAAATGTATTGAAATACATTGGAGCTCAAGGACGGAAATGGCTGAGTGAGCTTTTAGATGTGCTATGCCAAATTAAATGAAATTGAGTATATTGTGCGATGCGTAGAATGGACTATATATAGATCATGTACAAGTGTGGATAACGAATTCTAATACTTAATAGTATTATATATATAGGAGGTAATTTCTTAAATTGGCTTTCAAGTATGTTATATATTTTCTACTTTCATCATATAGAAATATGAAATTCTGTTGAAATTTTCTGAATGTTTTCGAAAGTTATTCATTTTCTTTGTGTGATCAATTTTTTCCTTGCTTGTTTAAATTGTAGCATCAAGCCGCTTAAAAGAAATAAAGCACTTTATTTTTACAAAGTTATCTATCTACATATTTATTTTTATTTTGACATTTTTAATCCTGCAATAGCCTAAATCATCCCACTGTTCTGAAACCCACGAAATCCCTGGATAGCTTGCAATGATTTTCCTTCTCCTTAAATGGGTCGGGGTGCTGTCAAGGTGGTGGTCACTCTCAGTGATAGATGGAGTAATGTGTTGGCATTTCTGGACAGTACAGAAAGAAAAACAAGATTTATTTTCAGTAACTGTAGCAATGATAAACAGAGGGGTGTATCAACTATCGAAATTTTAATAAAGGGAGAAGGCAGTAGGGTCATTTCCACTACTTACCGAATGAATAAGAGGGGAACAAAAAATACCAGTATTTTGGGCTATTTTGTTAGAATTCTAAGATTTTTAAACCTTGGGATTTAAATAGTTAAAGTTGCAACATATTATTTTACATTATATTATTCCAGAAATTAAAATTAATCTTCATTTTTGAAGATCTGGCCGATTGTCTATGGACGTCGCAAAACATCCTTCGGAAACCACCATTGACTTACGAGTCATAATTTAAAAATAGCTGTACAAAAATATTATTTAAAAAAGGTCTTTGAAATCATTTTTCAGACTTTGCATTAGTTAAATCTTAGCATTTTAATTATTGTCATTACTGTAAAGCATTTGGAACAGGAAAAATCTCTGAAACTCCCAGTAAAATTTATTCATTAGTATTTGATAAATACGCGTATTTGATACTATGCGGCATTTATATATTATCCAGGATATGCCATGGTTTAATAATTATTTTCCATTTATGAATTTCCAATTCTAATATTATTTTTGAAACCTAGACACATCTGGCCTTTTTACATAAATTATTTATATTACTGTCGAATTGAAAGTCCTAATTAGATTCAGATTAATATCACGAATATTAATTTTTAAAATATGATGTTAAAACTTTTTTTTTGGAATATATTAAATATATATTCCTGATAGATCCTGAAACAACTACACTTATAATGGCTACATTTATTTTTTGCTTCACAATCAAAATGCTTGAAACTAGACATTGGAGGTAAAAGTAAATATCTTCTGAGTAATAAATAAATAAATAAATACAGTTGACTTGAAATAATTCAAACTGGGTAAATTCGAACTATTCATAGAATCCCGAGAATTATTACTTATAACTAGTGCTCCACAAATACAGTCGCCAGGACACCGCGGGCGACAAAATTATTTTAACTGACGATTGGAAGCATAAAAATTGAATAATGATTCTCTTGTACGGGTCAGTTAATGACAGTAAATCTGAGAAAGCTTTAAACACGAGACACATTGGATTTAAACCAAAAACAGGCATACACAAGGTTACATACCATGATATAAGAAGAAAAAAAAATAAGAAATGGAGATTTTTAAAAACCATGGCAAAAAAATGTTTGTAAAACTCTTGTATAGCTTAAAGTGCTAGAAAACTGACAATTAAAATATAATGGTCCGTGGTTTTTCATAACTAAGGTAATCCATTATTTTTTTGAAAAAAAAAATATAATAATGATGAATTTAATAAAAAGCATCTAATTTTATTATGATGCTGCATACTTTATTCACTCAAACTTTATAATGTACGCACATTTTATTTTTTTAATTATATCTTTTATAAGTTAGTTAGAGAAATGTATATTAATTTCTAAATTAGTTTCTAAATTAATTTTTGCAGTTAATGTAATTCAATATATGTTTTTTGCTATGCTCATGATTATACAATTTATAATATATTTTAGTGGTTTTTAAATAAATCTATGCTTAAAACAAATCGGTCAAAAACGAACAACAATAAACAGGAGGTTTTTTTTTCTTTTTTCTGGCTACCAGATTGTTTCCAATTTCGGGAGACAATCCTTCTTTATGACTAATATTAATATAAGTTTTGTAATTTAATCTTTTATCGCATAGGTTAGTTCGAAATAAAAAAAATTACGTTCTTAATTAAAATTAAAATTAAAATAAAAAAAGGGAAGAAGAAGAGTTGATATATTATTACAGAATTGTGAATGGCTTTATATTTCTTTATTTACAGAAATTACTATTTTCCTTCAGTAATAGATAAGAAAATGCAAATATTTCTGAAAATTTTCCATGATCAGCAGAGAAGAATCTGTATGAAATTCTATGAAACTGAAAAAAAAATAAAAAATACATTGCTTCACATGCAGTATTTACAGTTGTGCAAGAAAGATATCATACAGATTATGACAACAATGATCAAAATTATGTAACAACGTAGTGCCAGAATTTCTCTACTTCGAAGGAAATTTCGCCTAAAACAATGTAACACTTTTTGAATATGTAGCAGGAGAAAATTATTCAAAATTTCAGATATTAAATAATTTGAACACTTACATTTAAAGGACTGATTGTCCAATAATGTAATATTGTTTGATTTTTGATTCATTATAAATATTAATTTCATTTCTCTTATTATTATTATATTTACTATAAAGTTAACATATTTTTGGATTTTAAAATGAACGTTTAAAAAAATAATAATTTTAGAATGTAGTATGTTTTTTTAAAAGTGTAATATATATATATATATATATATATATATATATATATTCGACGTTTTGACTAATAGATAAAGCATATATATTTTTTTTTTAATTAAAAAATCTTGGGATACGTTTTCCTTTTAGAATTGGATAATTCGATTAATTTCCTGGTCAAAATTCATTCAAATGGATATCAAATATAGGTTGTAACAGTGTTAAACGCACGAAAAAATTTGAAGCTGTTGTTAAGTTTAGCAGTTTCTAGTAATGCGAAATAAAATAGTGTAAACATAAGAGATTTACAGAAATAGTAATTTAAATTATTTTGTGTAATTTCCTACTGCAAATTTAATGCTGTTGAAACAATGGTACCCTTTTCTGTACATTGTTTTTCTGCTTTACTCTTTTATGAAAAAAATAATATTGGATTTATTTTATGATATGACGAATCAGCATGTTGTTTTTTCCGAAATAATCTGTTTATCTAACAAGTTCAAATAAGAGTATTTAATCACGCGATAGCTTCATGTAATATTATCGGGCGCCGTATTCCTGAATTGAACATGAAAATGATAAAATAGAAAACACTAAATAAGTTAAATAATAAAACATAAGCTTAGTAAATACTGAGGAAAAAAAATTAACCACATGATGTAATTGGATATAATTGTATAATATTTAAAATTATAAATATGCATTGTCTACTCAAAAATGTTAAATAGTTCGTTTGTTATATACGCATTTATTACAATGGTTTTTTTTCAAACCTTATACAAAGAAAGTCACAAATAAAAGCAAGTTTAAAATAAATATTATATTTTAGTTATGAATTTAGTATTACATGCTAAGCAGGAGGTCTACAATTGTAAGTTTTTAATCATCAATAATAAAAAAATACTTATTTAGTTTATCTTTTATATATTTTAAAGTAAAAATTTAGGATATATTTAAAACATTTAAATCAATGCCTACAAAATAGGGTAAAATAGTAACAATAATCTCGCTATACATTGAATTTAAGAAATAATAAACTATAGAAAAGGTAGTAATAATGCTTTGTCACACAAATTCCATATTTGACACTAAATAATAGCATACCTTTAAAAGAAAAAAATCTATCATCATATGTCTTTACTAATGCAAGGGAATTCTAATGCAATCAACGTTAAAATGCGTGGAATATAATAGTCTGTTATTTTAAATAAGGATAAAAAAGTCGCATTTATTATTCTAAAACATAATATGCAGTATTAAGAAAATAACAAAGTTTTGTAAGAGTAAAAAAGAAAAGAAAAACTTTTGGCAATTATCCAAAGCCGTAAAAGAGTGTAATCTTCATTATGTGATGTAATATCAAGAAAGTGTAAAAGGAAATTTTTATTTCTTTATAAAAATACAATATATTTTTTTGAAAGATATATATTTTTCGCGTAGGTTAATATTTTTTCTTAGGAACATTCAGAACTTAAAAATTTCTCAAAAACTTCGATTCTTTAAATTATTATACAATAAACCGTTCATAGTATAATTGATTTAAGACATTAAAAATGTTTCATTAATTTTTAATTGATGTTATTATTATTATTATATAGTCCTTCATTAATTTGAATGTATCACGGCATTTTTTTTCAAAGTAGTAATTTTTTGAAAAGGTTTTTGGATCAAAAATTGCATTTAGAATTAGTAAGTTATTTTACGTTAATTTTTCTACTAAAGAACTTTGACATTAAAAAAAACGAATTCAATGAATATTTCCTTACCTTCGTGTTTTCAAAACAATCATGTATTTTTATCCCCATTAGAGGCCTATGCGGTGTCGTATACAGACCGAAACCCTTAAATTCTACCTGAACGGAACCATGAAACCCGATCCGTACCCAACTTTTTTCAACCACACATTTTAATGCGATAATTCATATTTTAATGGAACAGGGAGAATCATAAACGGCAATTATTATAGCTCTAATATCAAATTTATCTTTTATGTAAAAAATAAATGTATATTTGTTACGGTCAATATAATAAATCCGGTCATTATTAATAATAACCGGTTATTATTAATAATGTTCGGTTACAATATATGTTACGGTGAATATGATTAAGCTGGTCATTAATAATAATAACCGGTTATTATTAATAATGACCGGATTAATCATATTGACCGTAACATATATACATTTATTATCAAATATATAATATTTTTATTTTAAGTGACATTGTGGCTATGTTTTTAAAGAAAACGGGTCTCCCAACCATAAGATACAAAACACAAGTTGCCGGCGACCCAAACACGAATCAATTAGAGTCAAGTGGATCCGTAACAAAATGCACTTTACAAACACGACGTGACCCAAAACGTAAGTAGTGTTGAGATCGGGTAAATTCAGTAACCCGACTTAATACATAATTCTTACAATCATTTCTAACACTTTCCAAACTAGTTGAAACTGATGATGTTACGTCATTAGAAACATATTGAAATTAATATATAAATTATGAAGCACAATAAAAAAATGTTCTTTGAAAAATATGGGGTGTAAAGCATCATTTACATGATCACACAAAATAATTCTCTTATACAATGTTCTACGGGAAAAAATCATTTGCAGTTTAATTTTATAATGTTTCACTGTTTCAAGAAATATATATATATATATATATGCTTTACATAGGTTCACTATAAATTGCTCTCTGAAAAGTATGGTGTGCATTGCGTTTATCGTTCATTTACAGGGGCACACAAAGGAATTCGGTTACAGTCTCAATGCGATAATTATAATCCATGTGTTTTCAGTGCGTTTTCAAATTTGGTTTGCGTTTTAAGTTCAACTAAATTATGCCACAAAACGTGGTATGTATACAATCTTTTGATCATATACAGGGCTACACAAAGGAGTTCGTAAATATTACTATGAGAATGGATATTCAAATTTTAATTGCTGAATAGGCGTATAGTCAACATAGTGAAAATGGACCCAAGCCGGGACTCGAACCCGGGTCGTCAGTATAGCGCACTGACGTTCTACCAACTGAACCACTTGGGAACGATACTCAGCCTGGAACTTTTTCACCATAACATGTTGGCAAGGCTACAAACGCAGCACAAGATATTTTCACTATGTTGGCTTTTTCACTATGTTGGCTATACGCCTATTAAGCAATTAAAATTTGATTATTATTAATGCAAGGCGTGAGAAATTTTCTCTGAAAAAAATTTCCAAGTATTAAATATGAATTTATTCAATTGTCGATGCTGGATTTTCTTTGATTTCGTGTTTGCCTCAGGGTTGGCGGCTCACGGAAAATATGCCATCTTGTGCTGCGTTTGTAGTCTTGCCAACATGTTATGGTGAAAAAGTTCCAGGCTGCGTATCGTTCCCAAGTGGTTCAGTTGGTAGAACGTCAGTGCGCTATACTGCTGACCCGGGTTCGAGTCCCTGCTTGGGTACTTTTTCACTATGTTGGCTATATGCCTATTAAGCAATTAAATTTTGAATATTATGAATGCAAGGCGTGAGACATTTTCTCTGGAAAAAATTTCCAAGTATTAAGTATGAATTTATTCAATTGTCGATGCTGGATTTTCTTTGATTTCGTGTTTGCCTCAGGGTTGGCGACTCACGGAAAATATTCCATCTTGTGCTGCGTTTGTAGCCTTGCCAACATATTATGGTGAAAGTTCCAAGCTGAGTATCGTTCCCAAGTGGTTCCGTTGGTAGAACGTCATTGCGGTATACTGATGACCCGGGTTCGAGTCCCGGCTTAGGTAATTTTTCACTATGTTGGCTATGCGCCTATTAAGCAATTAAAATTTGAATATTATGAATGCAATGCGTGAGAAAGTTTCTCTGGAAAAAAGTTTCCAAGTATTAAATATGAATTTATTCAATTGTCGATGCTGGATTTTCTTTGATTTTGTGTTTGCCCCAGGGTTGGCGGCTCACGGAAAATAATCCATTTTGTGCTGTGTTTGTAGCCTTGCCAACATGTTATGGTGAAAAAGTTCCAGGCCGAGTATCGTTACCAAGTGGTTCAGTTGGTAGAACTTCAGTGCGCTATACTGATGATCCGGGTTCGAGTCCCGGCTTGGGTCCCTTTTCACTATGTTGGCTATACGCCTACTCCTATACGCATTTTCCTGACAATTTATATTTAGTAGACTAATAGAAGTTTGTGAAATATCAATAAATTCATAAACAGGGCTACCCAAATAACAAGATGCATTCTCGTTTATGATTGGTAAATGCTGGAAGTGAGTTTTAAGTTGTCTTTCATGTTTTTTACCTGAATTAAATTTCAGCTGCAAATATGGTGTACAAAAGTATCTAGATGATATATAGGGCTGTACAAAAAATTTCGAGTGCATTTCCGTCGATTGGCGTAAATTTCTATATGTGAATTTTATAACAGAACAAAATTTTATCGCGTCATGTAATTGCAGTTGTGTTATACACATTGCAGTTATACATATGTTTATTAGACTAAAAATCTATAGATCATATACAGGGCTGCAATAAATATTTCGACTAGTTTTTGAATATGGAAAGTAATTGCTAAAAGTGTATTTTTAAATGTGTTATATATTTTGTAAACTGTTTACTACCTATCTTATTTCACCTTATATAACGGTGAAATTTCGTTAGAGTATTCTGGACGTGTTTGAAAGTGTCACAAAATATATTCTTGACGCATGATTTTTTAGTTCTTATTAATTTTATTGTTGTAAATACAGCCAATTTTAACGCAGTAGGCATTAAGTGATTAAAGTGTTTGGTGTGTCGCTGAAAAAGATTCAAACACGATATGAAAACTATATAAGAAACGCAAAATAGCGCGATGTACCTTAATATATTTAAAGCGTTTCGTGACGATTATTCATTTTAAGGAGGGATAAAGCACATAGAGTCTAAAACAAGAACGAAAAATCATGCGTCAAGCATATATTATAAAACATTTTCCAACACATCCAGAAAAGTGTAAAAACTATACAACCATGAATAATATCTAAAGACGTTTGTACACACCACATATTAAGCTAAAATTTAACCATGGTAAAAAACACATAAAGCAACTTAATAGTTACTTCCAGCATTTACCAATCACAATCGACAATGTATCTTGTTCTTTGTGTAGCCATGTGTATGAATGTATTTATATCCCACAAAGTTCTATAAGTCAACTAAATAGTGTTCAGCAGAAAATTACGTAATACAATTAAAAATAGCCTTAAGCTACTCACTCCCATAGTCAGTAATACTTACGTATTCCTTTATGTAGTCCTGTGTATTATCAACAAACTTTATACACACCATGTACTATGCAAAAATTTAGCTAAATTTAAAAACGCAAATAAAAGTTGAAAACGCATTTATCACAAATGGACTGAAATTATCACACTAAGACTGTAATGTAAATAACTTTATTTTACATCGATACATTGGATGTTAGAATGAAACAAAATAGATTTGATAATCTCAGTATTTTGGGTAAAACAAATTTCGTTGTTTTTGGAGTGTTTTGAAATAATTAAATTAATTTACATATGTAAGTATACATATCTAAAAATCTTGAAATTATATTTATATAGAGAAATAATTTCTGATTTTTCTATTTCATTCTAAATGTAATATTATATTAACAGTATTAACATAGTTAATTCTCATAATTTGTAATATTTTTAAAATGTGTCAGCGTCCTGAAAGTAAATTTACGTGTTGACAATACAAATTTATTTTTTGTGACTGTAATCAGTTACTTAAAAATGTTATATCACGCAGTAAAAATATTTCAATATTTTTATTTTCGCATTTATAATTGGTTAAATAACACTTATCTACTTACAGTTTCAACTGAATAATTGTGCAGTCATTAAAATCAAGTGTGTCAGTGTGTAATCTTTGTATTCTATCTTAAATAATAAATTGTTTTGCAATATTTATTTTCTACATGTACTCACATTAGACAGTAAGTAAATAGCGGGTTATTTTCGTATGTCTTGTTAGAAATTTGCAATAGTTCGATGTATAGATCAAGAAAAATGTACAATAATCAGAACTTTTTTGCATATCACTACTAAAGGAAACAACCGTAACTGTCCACTTGGACGGAATATGTTTGGTGTTAAACATTTTGAAAATGTTATGCTGTTTGGATATTCTTCATATCAAT
Source organism: Maratus michaelseni (assembly GCA_963931845.1). Lineage (NCBI taxonomy): Eukaryota > Metazoa > Arthropoda > Arachnida > Araneae > Salticidae > Maratus > Maratus michaelseni. The sequence continues at coordinate 158,641,323 of OZ007588.1, forward strand.
ACTTCTAAAAACTTTAAATATATCTAAAAAAACACAAAATCATGGAAATCAAATCACTGCCAAATTTTATTAAAATTGTCATATGTAAAATTATGCTCAGAAGCATAATTTTAAGTTATTGAAAGGGATGATTTCAAATTAAAAAAATCCCATGTCAACATTACCCTCTGTTCATTTCACGTGGACTTAGAAAAGATCTATTTTTACTCAAATAATAAATATTTTAAATCGATCCAGACTGTACTAAGTTACTATTATTTCTGTTACCTACAGAGTTATGGTGAGCAAAGTTAATACTCTCAACACACTAAATCCCTGACGGATTTAAAAACTCTTTTCGGTTTAACCCTTTCCGGAATGGACAATTTCTATTCATAAAATGAGAAATTACTGACTTACACCGGAATTTATAAACGACTTTTTTAGCAAATAAGAACTCGTTATTTTAGCTTTCATTACAGAAACAAAATTTTATTAAAATATTCTTGGTGCCGTATGCAAGTTTGGAATTAAAATTAGGTGTGCCCGGAGTGGGACCACTGTGCCGGAAAGGGTTAAGAGGTGTCCCAGTGTCCATGCAATTCCATTTTGCAGTACTGTTATATATCTGCATTTACAAATTTTTGGTTCAATAATCCACTCACGGTTTATTCTTAAGGGTTCTCAAACTACGAAATCTTAACCAAAATACTTCTTTTTCTTTAATATAGTTATTATGAAATATGTTTTGAAAAACATTTATTCAAAGAGAAAAAAAAATAACACCATATCATACATGTTAATTCTAGTCAATTAGGATCAGCGTTTTATTATTATTATTTTTTTTTTTTTTAAATATTTTGTCAATAGGTATTGGATAATGTTATAATCATAGAAAAATACCTCCTGAAGGCTCACGTCCAATGAGTGCTATATAACTCGTGTTAACAATAGATTTTCGCATAGAAACTAGCAATCTATTGTTCATACAAGGCAAAACAGGCTAGAGTGTGCCATTTTTAATGTTTTGGTACATTTTTTTTAATGACGAAATAACGAGTGTGCAGAGTTTATGAAAAATAATTTATTATTCGTCTCTCTCATATAATGTACTTGAAAATGTGTATGGTTTATATTTTTACCATTATACCTCATACCAAGAGTGACAGTTTTTTAGGCTAATTTAAGTGTAGATATGACTTGAAAAATCAGTATAAATGAAGTAATAAAAATTGCATTCTATGTGATTCTGCGTGTGAAATTAGTTATGATATTACGATAGTTCCATTTAAGAACGGTAAATGTAAAATTTATTATTTGTGTACAGGGGTACACAGAAGACTTTGTGTACATTGCGTTGTATCGGAGATAGGTGTTAGAAGTATATTTACTGATATTACTGTAAATTAAACATTACGTTATTGATATATATTTCGACATGAATTACAACTTTATCTAAACTAGGGAATCGAACCCGAGCTTCCCGAGTTACAGAACATAGACGAAAACCATTTCTTTCTAAATCTAATAGATTTTTGATATTTAATATATATATTTTTTAAACAGATTCATTAACAACGTAGAAAAGAATCTTTATAAGAAAAATATCAATAATATATTCAAATACAATTTCGAAATTTAATAAAGCGATACTTTTGTATTAGCCGCATGCCAGGAGTTAACGGCCAAAGGATTTTGCTGTCAAGATTTCCAAGATTTTGTTGCTTACTGCAGGTTTTTTTATTCTGAAAATTTCAACTGCTTAAGCGCGTTAGTTCAAGAACATGTCTGCTAAATTTGCATTTTATTTATATTATATTATTATTTATATTTATATTTTGATAACGTTTTAATTTCATTCTGAATATTAGACGGGAATAAATGCGGAACTATTTATATTGCTTTAAATGCAAACGGATTAATCTTTCGTGATCGGACTGCACGTGATAGAGATAAATTTAAAATTAATTTATGCTTGGAAATTATTCTAAAAATCATAAAAAATCAGTAAATTCAAATACACTTTTCAAAGAAATTGCATTTTATTTTCTGTTCGACGGAGTAGAAATTGAAATTGTGCGATGTCTAGAAGTTTAAAAAGATGCAGTGAAAGCGAAATTTATTAGTCAGTTCGTTACTACCACAAAAATGACTTCAGCAATAATCAGACATGTGTTTGTTTATAATATAGATTATTATTATCATTAAACACTATTCTTGATAACATCATTTATGTGTAACTCTCCCTTGACATGACCCGATTACGTAAGATTAGCATCAAAATTTAATAAAAGAATTTTATTCTATTTGTTTGAATCAAGGCAAAATTTGTCTAAAGTCGCCAGCAAATACAACTACTATTCCAACAAATAGCGAATCATTGTTTTTTATATATTTAAGTGTGCAGTCTACACATTCAAATACTAATTTGCTCATAAAGGGGGCTTCATCCTAGACTATTAACTTCATTTCTCTTATACATTCAGTAAGGTCTGATTGCTTACTAATGGCACACGTAGATGTTTCGTTCAAATTCAGTGGTATTTTGAATTTTGAATGTGATATTTTACTACTAATAGAAAAGCTGCGATCGCAGAAGATGCAACAGCTCACTCAACCATATTATATTATCTCATCATTTTTAAAACTGCATTAAGTAAAAATATTTTGCCAGTCCTAGCGCGTCAATAAAATAAACCTTAGAATTTTCATTTAAAACAGCAAGTGAAACTTCATCATAAATCTATTTTTGAACGTGATAATCCTGGCGCAAACGATAAATAGCCAAATATTGTTTTGATCACAATTGAAAAATGTTTTTTATGTATCACAAACATTCCTTTGATTTTAAATAAAATTATTTTGTTTTTTAAAATTATCGCTCATCAAATCGTTCATTATTATTATTATTATTATTTTGAATTTTATATAAAATCTTTAAAAGTTTTTTCTTTTACTTTTCAAGGTGTCTGTATTAATTTCTAACTAATAATAATCATTTCAATTCTTTAATCAACGATGATATGCGGTCGCCAAGAGGGGAAAAAATTACCAATGGCAACCATTAAACACGAAAAAAGTGAAAAATTCCAATTTTTTTTTAAATCTTAAAAGCGATAATAAATCAACCAATTAAAATACAGTTTTCAAACAAATTGCATATCAGAGTAATTTTTTTTCCCTATATAACGGTGTAAAAATTAAAAATGGGAGATTTTTAGAAATTTAAAAAATTGCAATAGTAAAAATTGCAAAACCGAAATTTCATCATCAACTGTAGCCATTCTCAAAATGACGTCAGCGTTACGCACAAACACGTTTGTCCTTTATAATACAGATAGAAAAATGTGTACTTATCGTTTTTATTCATTTTTAGAGACATACAAAATATCGACAGTATCTCTAGAATTGTTTCATGTTCCTATTCCTAATGAAAATAATAGAAATATTGCTGCGTGCGGTACAACCTTTCTTATAGAAAATGGTGTTAAAAGGATATATATATATATATATATATATATATATATATATATATATTTACAGGGTCGCAAAAAGATCTCAGAAACATTGATATCTATGAAGGATAAATGCTGAAAACGGATTCTTCATTGTATTATGAGTTTCATGTTTAAATAATTTTTCGCACATAATGGGGCGTTTATAAATCCTACATACTAGGGTTATCCGAAACACTTCAAATACACAGATGTGTTTGGGCGGAATTTTCTGAAATTGTGCTTTCGAAAATGTTTCGAAAAGAAAACATAGTGCGTTGCCTTTATAGATCTTTTCCGTGGACACTCAAACATATTTGCATATATTGAGTCTACGAGCGTTAATTGTTTTGAAGAGGATATTAATAATGATACACACTCACGCTTTAAGTAGGAATATTCTATAATAATCCTCAAAAATGAAATAAAAGTTTCGTGACAATCCAAGTATTGTTACAAAAGTTAGATATGTAGACTGTAATACATTCGTGCTGCATACGATATACATATTTTTATACATTCCAATCAGTATACTAAATTTTCATTCTGTTGGAAAATGCATAATACTATTTAAAACGCTTTTGGGCAACTACAAACTATAGACATTGAAGTATCCATATAATTTTGAGCAGGCCTATATATAAATAATTGTATTTTATATTTTATTCATGTAACTTACTTCACTGCATATAGTTTACCTGAAATACTCCGAACACTATTAAACATTCATTTTAAGCAACTCCCTTCCAAAGACAATACTCTATTAGTGTTCATTGAATAGCATTTTTATTATATAGAGGATTTGTAAATACCTCATACTATGCGCAATTTCAGTTAAGCTTGAAAACCAGTAATACTATTAACAACGCGTTATGAGCATTTATTTTTCGTAGATAAAAATGTGTGTGATATCTTCGTGTGGCCCTGTAAAAGAAAAATAAACCTTTCATATTACATACACCATTTTCTATAGAAGTTATTCGCTCAGAATGTCAGGAATTTCCACTAAAGCATATTAAAATATCGAAAACAAAATCACATATTGGAGGAAAAACAACTATCGGTTTTATGCACGAGTGAAAAAAATAACATATTTCATTGACTGCAATATTTCTTGTTGAAAACAAATATAGAAAAAAAAAATTATAAATCAGGAAGTGTCAACAATAATTTTTTTTTCAGTCAATAGTCTATTTTTTTTAATATAATAGAAAAGGATGATGTACAAGTGCTTAGATTGCATCAAATACAGAAAAGTAAATAATGTCGATTCAATGTCATATTTTAAAAATTTCCACAACAAAGTAAACAAAATTATACAGGCAATATAAATATACATTGCAAGGATAATAGTATTGAATACAAATAATAAATCTACATTTAAGCATATTTAAATTACATTTTATAAAACTTGAGATGATGTATTAAAAGTAGATTTGATTTTGTTCAATATTTACAAAATATTTGAGATTTTTATAGCACAAATGCGGGCAAACGATAATTCTGTTTACCAGTTATCTACGCATTCAAAAAATTGAGAAAATATAATAATTTACAAATTGAAGTACAGGGTGTTTCTAAATGAATATCGGGGTTTTAACGCTTGGTAGTATTCATTACATACAACTTAAAATTATAATTAATACATAAAATGAAAGAGCTACTCAAACAGTTTTACCTACAAGCTTACAAGTGTTCAATGTGGACACCTTTCGTCACACACCACACATGAAGTCGATAGCTCAGTTCTTCCCGAACGTTAATTAGTGTTTGTGGGGTAATTGTTGCAACAGCTGCCTCAAACCTGTTTCTTAGGTTGGGTAGGTCAGCTGGTAGTGGAGGCACATAAACTCGATCCTTCATGAACCCCAACAGGTAGAAATCACGTGGCGTCAGATCAACACATGGATGTATTGGTCAGATCGGGTGAGCGTAGAGTGGCGTTTGCGAATGTTAAGAAATACTTGATCACATGTTCTGTGGGCGGAGTTAAGCTCACGGCGCGCGTTACGTAATGTGACGTAACCCCGAACTGATTAGAAAACAGTTTTGTATTTTCAGTTGGAATAATTTTGTATCTTGACTATGGGGCTTCTTTGCAGCTCTCCTGGAATTTATAATTATTTTCAGTCTAATATTTTATTAATTTGCTGTTTGTTAAGTTTATTGTTAATAAAAAGAAGAAAAGACTACAAGAGTTTTAATGTGAAATCATGATCGACACAGCTCTCCCACATATATATTATTTTGTTTCTTCTTTCGACATTACGTTTTTCTGACACCTGATTATTATCATATTTTCCATGGCGCCACGTAACTCGGGAATACAAGAATATGTTTATACGCTTTAGAAATTGTTCTGAATTATTCATCGATGTGACTGAATAGGAAAAAATATTTAATACAAGTTTTTTTTTCTCTTCTCATGGACAAAGCTCGGATATAAGGTACTGTAAAAACTTTTTTATTATTATTATTGTTATTCTAAAATGGAAAAAGTCGGTAAGTTAAAATAAAAACGTAGGCTTGCTCGAACTTCATGTACGAAATTGATATCTTCTATTGATACATTTATTCAAAGTATTGATACTCAAAGTGACAATGATAAATTTAAACTATCAGAATATTTAATAAATTTACAAGAAAAAGAAAATGAACTTAAAAATTTAAATGAAAAAATTGAAGATTTAATTGATGATGAAACGCAATTTGAAAACGAAATTCAAAAGTCATTTGGGTATGATGAAGCTATATCTGATTCGAAAACCAATATTAGAAGTAAATTAAAACAATTCAAGGTCGAGCAAGCTGAATCTATTAAAAGTATTAATACTATTTATAATTTAAATAATGCATCACAGAATCCTGTCAATTTGCCCAAACTAAATATAACTACCAAGTAAATTCTTAGAATTTTATAATAGTTTTGAAAGCGCTGTAGATTCAAATGAATCATTAAGTACCGTTGATAAATATTTATATTTGAAATCTTTCTTAACCGGTGAAGCTTACAAATCAGTAGCTGGTTTTGCTTTAAAAGAAGAAAATTATAAGTCTTGTTTAACCTTATTAAAAGAAAGATAAGGAAAACAAGACCAGTAAATTAGTTGTTTCGTTAATAAATTATTAGAAATCGAACCTGTTAAATCTTCATCAAATATTAAGGGGCTCAGACATATTTATGATGAAAGTGAAGTCAGTATTAGGAATTTGCAACCTATGGGTATTGCATCAGATAAATTTGGATATATATTAATCCCTATATTGTTAAAACAATTGCCACATAATTTAGTGGTAGAATTTCCCAGAAAAAGGGATCCTAAGAAAATGGGTGATGTAGGGGAATTAATGAAATTCATAAAGTTTGAAATTGAATCTAGGGAGGCTGCAGATCTAGTGTCAGGAATTTCGTTGAAAGGTCAGGAAACGTTTTGTTCGAAAGCTGAATATTTTAAAGAGAAATTTAAAATAAAAAATAATTTCCCGACAGCAGCTGCATTAAGTACTATTTCTAAAAGTGTTTGCATTTTTTGCAATTCTAATTCCCATACTGGATTAGGATGCAAAATCCTAACCAATGAACAAAAAAGATTTAAGTTAAAGAAAGACGGACGCTGTTATAAATGTTTTTTCAAACACTTGCAGTCAGTTTGTAAAGTAAAAATTCAGCCCTGTCAAACATGTCAAAGCACACAACATAATCACTTATTTTGCCCACAAACAAAATGTAAAAAATTGGGTGAAAATCAAGATCCAAAATTAAAACAAGTTAGCCAAATTCCTGAAAATGAAACAGTAATGCAATCTATTCATAAGTCAAAAAATTTGAGAAATAATTATATCACTCTACTGCAAACGGCTTGTGTTCAGGTGGAAAGAAAATTATTTGCCAGAATACTATATGATTCTGCGTCCACAAAAACATTTATTCGGAGTGATTTGGCAAAGGCATTAAATGCCAAAATCTTAAGAAAAGAAAAACTTTTCATTTACACATTTTCTAACATAAATCCTACAGAAAAAGAATTTGAATGTGTATTAATAACCTTGAGAAGCAGATATCATCCGTATAATTCGATTAATGTTGAAGCATTAATTACGGATGAAATCTGTGGAACCCAATTATGTCAAAATATTAATCCCCGAGTTCAAACCCTTATTTCAAAGGAATCTCAATTAGCTGATTTATGCGAGGTAAATTTACCAGTTCAAATTTTATTAGGAGCTAATTATATTTATGAAACATTATGTGGATCGCTTACCAAAATAAACAAGCAATTATACTTTCAAACGTCTATTTTCGGAACAACATTAGTTGGACAAATGCCAGATAATTATTCGATGAATTATATTTCTTGTTTAAATGTAATTTGCTATTCGAAAGAAATAGATTTAACATGTTTAAATATTTCGGATGAAAATTTAAATACACAATTAAAAGCATTTTGGGAACTTGAAGCAATTGGTATTATTGAAAGTAATGAAAAGAAAATTTCTAATTATGAAGTAATAAATGAGTTTCAAGATAACTTAAAATTCGGGAATGGTCACTATGAAACACGTCTTTTATGTAAAAATTCTCGTGATTTGCTTAAAAATAATCTTGAAGAAGCAAAAAAGCGGTTTTCTAGTTTGGAAAATAAATTCCTGAAAGATGAGTCATTATTCAAAGAATATAATTCTATTTTGCTTGACCAAGTTAATGAAGGTATAGTAGACTTGTGCCATAAAAGGATTTCCGAGAATAACTGTTACTACATGCCCCATAGACCTGACTTCCGAGAGGATAAAATTCCAAAAAAAACTCGGATTGTTTTCGATGCTTCCTCTAAACAACCGGATTCCTTATCTTTAAACGAATGCCTGAATCCGGGTCCTAACTTGAACCCAAATGTTCTGGATATTATTTTAAAATTCCGATTACACAAAATTGCGCTTTCAGCAGACATTGAAAAAGCATTTCTCCAGATATCTATAGCGGAAGAAGATCGTGACTACTTAAGATTTTTATACTATGAAGATTTTGACAAAAATAATGAAATTGTCCCCTATAGAATGACTACGGATACTTCTGGTGTCACCTGCAGTCCGTTTATCCTTGCCTGTACTATTAAAAACCATATCAATAAATATAAAGATTCTCACAAGAAAACATTTGAAATCCTTAATTCGTCCCTGTATGTAGATGATTTGTTTACCGGAGAAAATTATGTTGTAGAGACTTTTAATTTATCTAATGAAGCTGTTCATATTTTGAAAGAAGGAGGAATGAATTTAAGAAAATTTGAAACTAATTCCGAGGAGCTTAGGAAAAGATGGATTGATAAGAGCATACCTATTTCTAATTCCGATCCACCAAATAACTCTCTAAAAGTATTAGGCTTAACTTGGAACAATAATGAAGATAATTTGGGACTAGAATTACATCCATTGTTATCAAAATTAAATAATGATTCTTGTACAAAACGGAATGTCTTGAAAATTGCAGCCATGTTGTTTGACCCGGCAGGCTTAATCACTCCTTTTATTATTCGAATTAAATATTTATTGCAACAATTATGGGTAATGGGCATATCATGGGATGAAATTTTTTCTGGTGAGTTAGAAAATGATTGGAAAACTTGGATTTCAGAAATACAGGATCTCTCACAACTGAAAATTCCCAGATATTACTTTAGCACCTTGTTCATGGAAAAGGAGGGTCTCCAATTACATATTTTTACAGATGCTAATCCTAAAGCCTATGGCGCAGTAGTATACTTACGATAGCAAATATCTAAACAAAAATTTAAAACTAGTTTTGTCGTGTCTAAATCTAGAGTTGCCCTCTTGAAGAAATTAACTCTCCATCGCCTTGAATTGATGGGAGAAGTTATTGGTGCAAGAGTAGCAAATTATCTAAAAAATATTCTCCCCGTATTCCAGTTTGTTTTCTGAACAGATTCTGAAATTGTCCTTTATTGGATAAAAGGCTCAAAAGAAAAATGGAAACCATTTGTCGCAAATAGAATTTCAGAAATTCATGACTTGTCTGATCCTAGATTATGGAGGCATTGCGAAGGCAAACTTAATCCTGCCGACCTAATCACTAGAGGTTGTTCCGGAAAACAATTGGTCAATTCTCAAAAATGGTGCTACGGTCCCGAATTTCTTTCCTTGCCTGAAGATCAGTGGCCCAGAGTTAAAATACCCGCAACTCAAGTGTCTAATGTTTCTGAAGAGCGGTCTCGAAAAGCAGAAATTGTTTCTTGTGTAGTTAACACAAATAACGCTGATAAAATTCAAATTTTAAATTTGTAAAGGTATAGCTCACTGAAGTAATTGTATCGAGTAACAGCATGTGTATTTAGATTTATTTTCAATATAAAACTAAAAGCAGAAAAACGAAATCTTGCGGAATTATCAGCTGATGAAATAAAAAATGGCGAAAATTTTTGGGTAAAGCTTGTTCAAGAAGAACGTTTTCCTGAGGTTATAAAATGCTTAAAGCTTAACAAAATTATCCCTAAAGAATCCAACCTTTTGCAGCTAAATCCTGTTTTGCCAGAAGAAGGGTTACTCTTGGTACGAGGGCTGTTACAAAAGGCTAACTTGCCATTTTATGATAAACATCCTATCGTGCTTCCTCCCAAACATAAATTTACTGAATTGATTATTAAAGATTCCCAAGAAAGGGTTTTGCATGCAGGAGAATCAGACACACTGGTACAAATTCGTGAAAAGTTTTGGATTTTGAGAGGTAGACAGTGCATAAAATCAGTCCTCAACAACTGCACGATCTGCAAGAAATTTAACACACGTCCTGGTCAACAAGTAATAGCACCTATTCCAGGTGACCGCATTAACGATGCACCTCCATTTTCCGTTACAGGCCTTGATTTTGCGGGGCTCCTATATGTGAAGGGGAGTGAGAATAAAAATTACATCTTATTGTTTACTTGCGCTATCACAAGAGCAATTCATTTGGAGCTTGTGAAAGACATGTCAACTGCAGAATTTTTATTAGGATTTCGCTGATTTATTTCAAGAAGAGGGCTGTGTGGTATAATCTACTCAGACAATGCAAAAGCTTTGAAAAGAGCTGAACTTGAATTAAAAGAAATGTGGAAAGCTATCCGCCATCCGAAAGTAAAAAAGTTTTACGCCGATCGGGGAATTTCTTGGAAATTCATTGTCGAACGTGTTGCCTGGTGGGGTGGGTTTTATGAGCGAATGGTGCGCTCAGTGAAGTTTACTTTACGTAAAGTCATCGGCAAATCTTCGTTGACTCAATGTGAACTGGAAACTCTTCTAGTTGAAGTAGAAGCTATCATTAACTCACGTCCATTGACTTACGTTTATTCTGAACTAGATGAGCCATTTCCTCTAACACCTGCTCATTTTATTATAGGAAAACGAGCTTTGTGTTTACCAACTATAAAAGTAAACGATTTAACCTTATCAGCAACCAAAGAAACTTTAGTGAAACGTTTTCGTTTACGTGAGACAATTTTAAACCATTTTTGGAAGCGCTGGAAGAATGAATATCTCCTCAGCTTAAAATCTGCTCACTGCACGGATCAAAATAAAACATCTGATTTCAAAATAGATGATGTTGTGCTTGTGCATGATGAACACTTACCTAGAGCTTTCTGAAAGTTTGGAAAAATTACAAAATCATTTGTTGGAAGAGATGGAAGAATAATGTCTTGTGAAGTGAAAACAAACAATTCCATTATTAAAAGACCAAAAAATCTCTTGTATAATTTAGAGCTAAGAGACTTGAACTACTGAAAAACTTTTTTTCTTCATTTAGAGACTAAACAATTTCTTGATGATATTTGTATTGGACTTTAACTTCTCTTACTTATCCTTTTTGAATTTTTCTAAAATAATTCTTTACCTGATAATAGAATATACATGAATAATATTTTTAACTGTTTCTTTTTATATTTTTAATAGAAGATACAAATGTAATTTGTTTTTGTGCTTATTGAAGAAGGTATGTAAGTATCACTGGAATATATATATTTGCATTGTTTCTTGAATTTAATATTTGAAATTTTCTTGTGTTCATGATTTAATCTAGATAGGATATTAAACTTTAATTTCAAGGACTATATATTAGTTGTATCTTGACCTGAATTATTTCAAATTTAAATAATTTATTTTATAATTGACTGTCTTCTTGGAATTCTTTTGCAAAACTTTAAAAATGTTTTGTTTTACTTACTTGGTTTCATTCTTGAATCTTATTATCTTGGATATATTATTATTATTTTACTTTTTATAATTTAATTTAAATCTTGTGCTTGGAATAGATATCGATCTGGATTAATATTATATTAAATTGTTTACTTGAATACCTTAATATTACTTTATTTGAAAATTTTATACAATTTAGATAATTGAGGTATTATTTGTTAATTGAAAACTAGGTACTTGTATTGATGTTATATATATATATATATATATATATATGATGTTATATATGTAAGATGTACAATTTTTGAAAATTTTTGATGAACCCCTATGTGTTCATGGTGGGGCAGGGTGTTAAGAAATAGTTGATCACATGTTCTGTGGGCGAAGTTAAGCTCACGGCGCGCGTTACGTAATGTGACGTAACCCCCGAACTGATTAGAAAACAGTTTTGTATTTTCAGTTGAAATAATTTTGTATCTTGACTATGGAGCTTCTTGGCAGCTCTCCTGGAATTTATAATTATTTTCAGTCTAATATTTTATTAATTTACTGTTTGTTAAGTTTATTGTTAATAAAAAGAAGAAAAGACTACAAGACTTTTAATGTGAAATCATGATCGACACAGTTCTCCCAGATATATATTCTTTTGTTTCTTCATTCGACATTACGTTTTTCTGACACCTGATTATTATCATATTTTTCAGGGAAGAACTGAGCTATCGACTTGATGTGTCCCGTGTGACGAAAGGTGTTCACATTGAACACTTGTAAACTTGTAGGTAAAACTGTTTGAGTTGCTCTTTCATTTTATGTATTAAGTATAATTTTAAGTTTTTTATAATAGATACTACAACGCGTTAAAACTCCGATATTCATTTAGAAACACCCTGTATTTTAAATCATTGATGTAATGAATCTATTGCTTACACTGCGGAACAGTGATTTTGCGGTAAGGGTTTGAACAACGGATTTCGAGTTATTTTGGTCTGCTAAATTTGAAAACAATACCAATTTTTTTGGATTGACTCTCTTTTCTGCAATAAAGCCAAAAATCTGATAATGAAATAATTACAAAAATGTAACATTAACCCCTTGCCTGTGGAATATATGTGAGAAAAATGTGCCAAAAATGGATTTTTTTCTTTTTAACCCCTTGCCTGTGACGCCCGAATCAGTTCGTCTAATGCATAATATGTAATTTTCCATTTTCCCGATGACATTACTTTCCCGCGAAAAGTTCGGCAGTTTTCACGCCATTTGTCGGATTTTTGTAATTTTGCAGTTCTTCCCAAATTGTATTCAAACCACATTATGTTTGACAGGCAGGTATATAAATTTTTCGTAAGTTAAAAAAAAGTTTCTTTGCATTGTTTTTAAGTATTGCACGGACTGAGTTCAGGCTTCACGGAATTGAAACACCGATTTTTCTCTTACCCGAACTCAGATTGGGCAGTCCAAAATCGGTGCATTTGCTTTGCTCGAACAGAGTTCGGGCGTCACAGTCAAGGGGTTCAATGCATAAAGAGTTCTTTTTTTCATATTTTGTAACACTGTATTCTGAGTCACATAGGTATTGTAAAACATAAGTAAAGTTTTAACATTAATATTAAAACCGTTTTCCCGTATTAATTTCTAAATTTCTAGAATTTTTCGCTTCAGGACAATCTTTTTGTAAGTTACAACAGCAGTCAGTCATCAAGTGACGATTCTAACGTCCTTTTACTTTTTATCCATTATTCTGATACCTTATTGTAACCGTTTACCCTGTTCTCCACTATAATTACCGAAGTTTTCAGAAATATATTTTTGATCCCCTTTTTTATATATATTTTTAACAAAAGCTTTTATTTTTGCTTACAAGTGATTTGTACAGTTTTATTTAACTGCTGTTGTCTAAATATATTATTAATGATACAAATATAGCAGAAAAATATATATCACTTAAGTGAACATTTGTCAAATATCGCTGAAAAAATTTAGAATTTGTTTAATTTCCTGTTGACCATTTACAATTAAGAAAATTTATCTCCAAATAATGTGATTTAATGGTAATAATGGATAAGTATGACGTCATAGTTGCTGTTGCCAATAAAAGCGCCTCAATATACATATTGCATTTGTATTTCAGCCAATATACATATTTCACTTTTATTTCTTGCGACTAAGCCAGTTTTCTTTTTGTAATGAAGGAAATAATTTAATTGTTATTTCAAAAAAATTCCATAATTGGGTTTACAGCCAATTGACATATTTTAGAAAGCATGGCGCGGCACTATTTTAATTTCTTTGTTATATATAGATATATATATATATTGTGCGATTGTATTTTGTGCGAATGTAAATATTTGCCTAAATGTTTTCAAAACTTGTTTATCTATTTTTAATTATAAAAAAATATTCTGCTATTTAAATGAAAAATTAGCAATGTTATTTAAAATCATAGTTATCGATATTCACAGGCATTTTTTCAAACGTAAAACAAACACTGTATGCAACGTAAATTCATTAAATGAAATTATAATTTAAGGACATATTACATTTTAAATACACGAAAATTTAGAACTACTAATAATGCAATTATAAAAGTAGCCCGAAAAGATAACTTTAAGTAACATTTTTCAATTAAACAGATGTAGCTGATAAACTGAATTTCTTTTAATATTATAAGCATTTAATACTTCAAATTAAATTATATTATTTAGAGTTTCAGTTATAACAGACATTAAATTGATGACTCCCTAAAGAAAACACAATTTTCAATGTTATTCTTAAATAAGATCTTGATAATTAAATCATTTAATGCAAGATTAAGAATTTTATAAGCAAAGTACATCTAGAAAATTTCAAAATGTGACACTAAAAATTTATTATATGATCTTGTCTGTTAAAATGCATCGACTATCAAAAGATTAATTTTTCATATGATATTCAGATTATTCCTTAGAGATTACTTCGAATTTTAAATAGTTGAAGATTTAAAAGTGAATATATTTTAATATTTGTTTGCGACTATCAAAATGTCCCTATAAATAATTAGATTTTTTTTTCGTTTGTGGAATAATGTATTAATTTATCCTCAATTAATTACATCAACGGATATTTCCATTCCTTAATATATTTTGATTAAATGATTCACGTGGTCTGAATTTTCTCAAGAGAGATTTTATTTGATTAATAATTTTTTTATCGAGTTAATTAACTCAAAAATTACTTAATCAAATTTTATTAAAGTTACATTATATTTTTGTTATAGTAAATTGAATTTTATTCCATAATATTTTTTAAAGTACGAATATTGTTAAAATGGTATAAAAATTATTAATATTTAGTATAGCCTAATTCAGGTAAATAAGAAAAAATTACCTATGAAAACAAAATATTATGATTTTCATAAAAAAAATCATATAGTTCAAAGTTTCTTTATTTTCTACGTAAAACATGCATTTTATTTTATAAAATATTAATAAATTCATTACACAACATACTCATTACTCTTCATTTATTTTTTTTTCAGAACGTTTTAAGTGGAATACCTTCAAAAAATTATATTTTACTACATTATATATATTTTTTATTGTTATTTCCACCGTATTTTATTTTTAGTTTTACAGAGTACATACAATTGAATTTGGATAGTTTCGTAGAAGATCTTTCTTTGCTACTTATAGAAATTTTTTTTTAAAATTATTATTTCGCGTATGGTTTTAAGATGGAGATGATATCCTATAATATCACGTATTTACGCTCTCTTCATCTGATCTGTAAGATGTGAAATTTTTATATTGCTTACCAAATATAATGCGAATTACCTTTGAAATTATTTTCCTTAAATAACTATTTAACAAAAAGGTATAGAATCGTAAAGTTAGAGTTTATCTACTTTAAAAAGTCCGCTGCCTTATAAGAGCTGCGAAAGCGCTTTCTAGTGTCGAAATTTGGAAGTTATCGAACACATCTCAAAACCTATTACGATAGCGAATCCACGTTATCTACAAAAATGTATAGCGTCCTCTATTTAGCATGAAATGACATCTTACAAGAGAAATGAACTACATTAGAAGCCCTAAGATTTTGATTAATCGATAAACAAAAACCAATTTCAATATGTTATAAATCACATGTAGAAGTGCCGCTGTTTAAGACATATGAAATCAGCTAATAAAACTCGACTGTAAGTAAGGTACATAGTATTATTTAAAAAAATAAATCAAATTAAGAATGCTTAACGTATCTACGATCTGCAGCAAAGTGTCTGTATGTGTACGTATGAATGTGTAATATTGATGATGCTGGAAACGTTGAACATACTTAAACTGGGTTTATTATTAAAATAAATAGTACCCGGCTTACATATGTTAGTATTTTTAGTAAATATTCACTTTCCTTATAATGCCTCACTCGTACAAGGGAGTAGTGACATATTAAAGCCGGTGATGGACTATCGAGTTTACATTTTCGGGTATCTATTATAGTTATTTGAACATGTCATACGAGGGTCATTCTGAAAGTTTTGCAATACATACAAATCTACAAGATATCAAAATTCCATTTTTATCAAAATAATCCCCATTGCATTCAATACACATATTCAATCTTTGAAATTAGATTTGATTTTTTTCTCACTCATCCACACGAATTTCTTCGAGGAGGATCAAATAGCACTCCAGCGCAACATTAATAGTTGTAAATATTGTGCCACAAATGCGATTTTGTGCCTTGAATTTAAAAAATAATAAAAGTCACGTGGAGTAATGTTAGGGTTGTAAGGTTGATGCCCAACCAATTTTATTGGATTTATTTTTTTAAAAACGTTTATTTTTTAAGGAGATTGAGTTGAGACATTGTCTTGGTGAAGTTGAATGCTACTTGTCCTTGTCGTTGGTCGCTTTTTCTCAACATTTAGATAACCTCTGTTACATAAATCTCTGTATACCAGTTGGCTGCAACAGCTTTTCATTCTTGTAATGGTACTAAGGCAATATGATCATTTTTGGAAAAAACTGTGGCAACCATTTTTAGCCGATGCTCCTTGGCCGATTGACATTCTTTGGCAGTTTTTCCTTGTCAAGCACGTAAACTGAAGATTATCTTTCAGTTTGTGGATCAAATTGGTAAATCCATGTTACATTTCTTATAACAATTTCATAAACACACTTGGAGGTGCCAGAATCAAACTTTGTCAACATTTCTTTGCACTATGACACTCTTGCCTGCTCTTGCTGCTCGGTCTGACCAGGAGCTGACCATCTGCTACAAAGCGTCCTCACTTTTAAATCTTCATCTACCAACCTAAAAATTTCTGTTTCCGATCCAATATTTAGAGTCTGTTGAATAGATTGATATGTAATATATGATTTATCTTTTAAAATTAGATTTAGCTTCAGTATTTTCATTTGAAGATGCCGTTGAAGGCCTTCCACATAGTCCATCACCTTTTAAATCAGCTTTTTCGTGCAAAATTCTCGAAAGCATCTAAGTATTGTTCCATATAAAAAATGAGACATTGGAAAAGAATTTAACATTCTTTTTAAACAGTGTTTTACATTTAAACCTTGTTTAAAATCATAAAACATCACTTTTCGGAAAAGTTCTCTAGAGATCCATATCCATAGTGTGACTGTGAAAGCACAGAAACTGGTTTCAACTAGGCAACATGGCAAGGAGTTGGCGGGAGAAATTTGAGAAACCACCTACTGAAGGCTCATAATTAATTAAATTCCCGCTACTTTTGTCCAGCTGCATGCCAATTTTTCAAAGTGATTCAAAACATTCAGAGTGATCCTCGTACCTCATTTCATACTAAATATAGATACTCTAAGCATTTGAAATTGACTTGTTTTCCTTTAAACTCACATGTTTCGAGATAAGGTCGATAAATTGCAAACTTTGATGTTAAGGGCGCCGATGAAACTCCAATATTATAGAGCAAAGTCGTTTTACTATACCCAGACGCTTTTCCCTAATTATTTCTTTATGCGCTGAGGACAACAGTATTTAGAAGTAAAAAGATTTTCCTTTCCAATATATACAGGGTGTCCGAAAAGTCGGGAAACGGTCGAATAACTCGAGAAGTTTAAAAGACGGAAAATGTGTGTTCAATATTTTAGAAAAATCTATTTAGGGATATCAAAGTTCGCTCTCAATTCTGCCCCCTGGGGGGAAAGTGAGGGGTAACTTTGAAATATTAAATGATAACTCAACGTTTTTATTGAAGATTCGGATTCTACGGGAAAAATTGTGTAACTTTTGTATTTAACATTTTCTTCGTAAAATCGTACACGGCGCTGTAATCGAGTTAAATTCAGTGGGAATCGGTTCCATTGAAAAGTCTAGAAAAGGTCGAATAACTCGAGAAATATACATCGGAGTTAAAAACGGAAAAATACGTGTTCAGTATTTTAGAAAAATGACAACTTTGATATAGCTAAATTGATATTTCTAAAATATTGAACACGTATTTTTCCAATTTTCAATCCGATGTGTATTCGAGTTACTCGACAGTTTCCAGACTTTTCAATGGAAACGATTCTCACTGCATTTTACTCGATTACAGTACCATCTGCGATTTTGCGAGAAAATGTTAAATACAAAAGTTACATATTTTTTCCCGTAAAACCCGAATCTGCAATAACAAGAACAAAAAATCATGCGTCAAGCATAGATTATGTAACACTTTCCAACGCTTCCAAAGTAATTTTACAAATCATTACCGTTTAACCCTTTAGCGGGCGGTGTCCACAAAAAAGGACACCTAATTTTAATTCCAAAACTGACAAACGGCACCAAGATTATTTATTTAAATTTTTCTTTTTATAAAGTACGGAACAAAACAAGTTTTTCTTTTCTAATGAATTCTTTTGACAATTCTGGTGTCAGTCCATAATTTCATCATTTTAAAAAGAGACTTATTCCGTGCCGGAAAGGGTTAATAAGCTGAAAGATAACATCTAAGTAAACAATTTGGAAAACGCATAACATATTTAAAAACGTAATTTCAGGAATTTCCAACATATACAATATTCGGAAAAATATCCGAATACTTTTATTCAGCCCTGTATATGATCTATAGATTTGTATATATACTTACATAGGATGCTACATTTTAGTTTAGTTAGGAAACGCGTAGCACAGTTTAAAATTCTCCTTCTGGAGTTTCTGTCAATAAACGGAAATGTGTTCGCGAACTTTTGTGCTGCCCTGTATATGATCTACAGAATTTATACACACCAAGTAATAGACAAAAAGCGAGTTAAATTTTATCAGCACCTTAAAACGCACTTCCAGGAATTATTGTTAACAGACAGTAGAGAATTCTTTTGTGTGTCCCTGTAAATGAACGATGACTGCTATACACACAATATTCTGTAGTAAACCTCTTGTAATGCACCTTAGTGATATATAAAAATTTCAATGCGTTTAAAATAGTGAAACAATTTTTAATTAAACCGCAAACGATTTTTCTTCATAGACGTAATGTAGCGGAATTCTTTTGACTGTCCCTGTAAAGTAACTATAAGTGCTATGCACACCCTATTCCATATTAAGCTTCTTGTAATGCACCTTAGTGATATATATCAATTACAATATGTTTAAAATTGTGTAACATCATTAAGATAAACCGTAAATGATGTTTCCCCATAGACCGTAATGTAACGGAATTTTTTGAGTGTCCCTGTAAAAAAACTATAAGTGCTACACACTTCAGTTGAAATAGGGAACATGCTATAGTTGACAACAATAACATATAAAAATTGTAGGGCAATCCGAGCATATTTACGGGAGTTAGAGCACGGACAGACGGCAGACGGCCAGACGGCAGACAGCAGACGGCCATACGGCAGACAAAGCGAAGTCATAAACACTTTTTAACTAGGTTGGAAAGTGTTAAAAAGGGAGTTTATCTTTTAAGATTTCAAAGTTGCACCCGCTTTCTCCCCAGGGGGCAGAGTTGGAGGGCAACTTTGATATCCCTAAATAGATTTTTAAGAAATATTGATCATTTGTTCTTCCTTTTTTCAATCCAATGTATATTTCTCGAGTTATTCGACCGTTTGCAGAATTTTCAATGGAAAATATTCTCACTGCATTTAACTTGAATTTCTTAAGCTATTCGACCGTTTCCAGACTTTTCAATGGACACAGTGCTCACTGCATTTAACTCGATTACAGCTTCATCTGCGATTTTCCGAAGAAAATGTTATACACAAAAATTACTTATTTTTCCCGTAGAATCCGAATCTTCAATTAAAAAAAGGTGGGGGGTTATCATTTAAGATTTCAAAGTTGCCCCTCCCTTTCCCCCCAGGGGGCAGAGGAAACTTTGATATCCCTAAATAGATTTTTCAAAAATATTGAACAAATACTTTCTGTTTTTTAATCCGATCTATATTTCTCGAGTTGTTTGACCGTTTTCAGACTTTTCGGACACCCTGCATAAATGTTCAGTTGTGTTATAAAAATATTTAACACATTGCTAAAGGAGAACATAAAAGCTAAATTTAATACAGAATTACCAATATTGCTTAGAAATTGTATCCAAAGATATTTATTTTATATTTGTAGGTTAATTGATAATGATGTTTTTTTTTTTTTTTTTTTTTTTTGATGAAAAAGTTTAGAATCAGAAAATAAAGTTAATTTAAAAATCTTGAAAAACAATTTTTGCTTAATCTACTTTAAAGATTTTCTTGTACAAAATACGAAAATTACGTATGCATAATTGCATCTATTTATGTGTTCTATTCATTTATCTACGAGGGTAAGTCATTAAGTTACGAAATATAATTAAATAATAACTTACCTGATATTCACTTCAAAACAATTTTTTCTTCTCAACATATTCTCCACCAATATTTATGCACTTATAACACCGTTTTATCAGTGCCCCAACACGAGTTGCGTAACATTCTTTAGGTTGCTGTCTCAGCCACATTTGAACTTCAGGTTCAATACAGGAGATTCAAAAGTTCCGTTCGCAACTTCTTCAACATCCACCATACAGCTTCGACTTAGCACTTCGATTTTCATCTGTTTAGTCCACTAAAAAAAAATCTTTAAGGAAGATGTTGTTCACACGTGATGAAAAGGATCAACTTGAAGTATTAATGTGGCTGCGACAGCAACCCAAACATGTTATGCCGCTGGTGTTGGGGCACTGATAAAACGGTGATATAAGTGCATAAATATTGGTGGAGAATATGTTGAGAAATAAAAATAGTTTTAAGGTGAATATCAATGTAAGTCATTATTTAATTATGTTTTGTGACTTACTTAATGACTTACCCTCGTACATAGCTATATAATAAAATCATTAAAAAAAATTGTTATAGTTTTTTTTTTGTTAAACAAACACTAATATGTCCTATTGAACAAATAAATTCTTTATTTAATAACCTTTTACATTCTTATTATGTGATAACTTCTAAATACTTATCATACGGAGATAAATTATTTGTCACTTTACGTTTTTCTGTAACACGGGGCTAAAAAATGCTCTAAAATTCAATACATATAATTTTGCATTTCTGCGGCATGTATGTATAATTAAAGAAGAACGAAAAATCATGCATCAAGCATAGATTATGTAACACTTTCCAACACTTCCAAAATAATTTTACAAATCTTTGCCGTTTAACAAGGCGAAAGATGATATCAAAGTAGACAATTTAGACATATTTAAACGCATAACATATTTAAAAATACAATTTCAGGTATTACCAACACTATTCAGATATATATCTGATTTTTTTGTGCAGCCCTGTTCTTGATCTATAAGTTTGTATAAATACTACGTAGAAAGCTAAAATTTAGTTCAGTTAGGAAACGCGTAGCACAATTTAAAACACCCCCTCTAGAATTTCCGTCAGTAAACGTAAATGTACTCGAAAACTTTTGTGCTGCTCTGTATATGATCTATAGAATTTATACACACCATGAAATAGACAAAATGAGTTAAATTTAAAAACGTGTTCAGCAACTGAAAACGCACTTCCAGCAATTACTGTTAACAGACAGCTGAATTATTTTGTATGTCACTGTAAATGAATGTTATACACACAATATTCTATAACTAAACCTCTTGTAATTCACTTTAGTGATACTATATATCAATTTAAATGTGGTTGAAATAGTAGAACATTATTAAAATAAACCGCAAACGATTTTTGTCCTTGGCCGTAATGTAACGGAATTCTTTTGAGTGTCCCTGTAAAAAAAAAAACTATAAGTACTACGTACTACATTTCCAATACCTAACGTGCTATAATAAACCTCAATAACATATATAATTTCCATGACAGTCTGAGTATATTTACGCGAGTTAAAGCATAGACAGACAGACAGACAGACGACAGATAGACAGACAAACTGAATTGATAAACACTTTTCAACTATGCTGGAAAGTGTTAAAAACAAAATGGATAGAGAGTAGGTATAGATAGAAGTTGATTTATTAAACTAGATAGGCGGAAATGTATATTGATATTTATGTGTATATGTTTCTGTTACGAACGGTATATTTCGATATCTCATACACTGTTAAAAATTTTCGTTTATTGATTTGTTGTCTTCCGTGAATTTTGATCAGAAATTTTCCGTTTTGTTAGAAAAATGGAATCTCTCCCGCATATCTGTTGCCTTTTTTAAGATTACAGAGTTTCGAATACAGAATTATTACTGTAAAAATCTATCATCCAATGAGATTGCAGTATTTTTGATCGCCACGCATGCGCTTCAACTCCTTCGCGCCTGTATCGCGCCATTTACGGAATTTACGGACTACAAAGACGGAACTTTTCTCAATAAACGGAAAGATTCCGGCAACTCTGCTGCCAGTCCTTTTTACGTAAATTGACGGATTATTATTTTCTTTTACAGTGTATCTCTCATGCTAAAATGTATTTTAAAATTTACCAGTGAATTGATAAATATGGATTGCAAAATATGGATGTAAAATATTCGTATTCTGTATTTTTTTTAACGCGTTCCTAAATCTCATTATAATAGGTATAAAAAAATCACCCCATGTTTCCTATTGGATTAGGTTGCACGCTAAGGTGCATATTTTAAGTCCAAAGCATACAGCGAACGCATTATGAGCAGTGAAAAAGATAATACTTTTTCATGGCCTAATGCGTAGTGTTTGATTTGAAAATCCTCTTTCCTCTGATACTTTAAGCTATGGATCATACATGAAACGTAAAATACATATTGCTACCCGCTGTATGTTTTTTTTTTGTCAAATATATATAACATTTATGATCTATTGTATTCTGAAGTTTTACACAAAAATAGATTAAAAAAAACGGGAAAGGATTATCACTTTTAAAGATATATCATATGGGGGAAATTCGACGTTGTTCTACTTTGCATCTATTTAACTTAATGTTTAAAATAACCGCTGAATGGGAGGCAGATTAGTGTAAGGTTGGTATTTGACACCCCAAATGTACCTATTGTCCATAATTAAATTCATATATTTGTCCTTGAAAATTAGTACGTATATTGTACTTTTTTTTTCTTGGCATTTCCTATATTTTTGTTGTACGTCTTATTTTAGAGAAATATAAGTAGTAACTTAAATTAGAAATAAAGAGCAGATAAATAAATAGCAATAGCTCGATTTATGTTCATGTCCTTCAAAATCTCGGAATTATTTCATTAATTATTTTTTTTTTATTATTGTTGAGTAAAAATATAGTGTAGACATGTTTGGAAATTTATAAGTAGATTTTAGATAATTATAATTATACAGTATTTACAACTTATATTTCTGAAATCAAGTAAATGAAAACTTCAATTAATTATTGAATATAAATTAGAAACAATATATCAGTAAAGCGGTATCATCAGTATTAATTAGAATGGTAAAATGGTGCGGGGACAAGAAATATGGTAAGTTATTTTGAAAAGTTCAATTCAGTACATGAACATTTAAACTTTGTCTCCACCCGTGTGATATAGAAATGCAAAATCTTTCCGATTCGTCATTTATAAGTGGAGGAAATGTACTAATGCTGACAGGTTCGACACTTCCTGTAACAATCAAAATTGTATAGAAAAAATATCTTACTCGAACTTTGAACATTATTAGTATTATTGAACATAAGTTAGAAATATCATAATATACATCTCAGTAATTTAGCGAAAAGACTTGAAAAAGTAACCTTTCTCGTACGATCTCGTACGACGAAGCATCGTGTAGAATGCTTTGTATGGGCGGGACATTAAATGCAAACAACACACTGTGAAGGTATATTGATAGTCGCAGTTGTGTAATGATTAGTTTGTCGGACTTACAACTAGAGTGTATTAATTCAATACATGAACTTTGAATCAAAACAATCAAAATTGTAAAAGAAAAAAAAAACACAAAAATTTGGACTTCGCTATTCGATTAAGCTTAAAAGTTACGTATAAAAGAAGTTGATTTTACTTTTGCTTTATTTTTATTGTCCCCGCCATGTTCAAATGGAAAATCGTTTCATTTCGCCAGTGAAAGAGTTACAGTAAGTTCACAGGTTCGACACTTCGTGTAACAATCAAAATTGTAAAAGAAAAGAAAAACACAAAACTTTGGACTTCGCTATTCGATTAAGCTTAAAAATTACGTATAAAAGAAGTTGATTTTACTTTTGCTGTACTTTTGAAATCTCCATATGCCATTGTGGATTATTTTTTTGTTTCGCGATGTTTGAGAACTTTGGTGTTAATTTAGCTCAAATATTAAATATCTGATGCTTTTTTTATGCAGACCAGGCTCATGGGATGTAAAATTTTCAATTTCTGATTCGTTTATACAAAAGGTTTTTACATAATATCTACAAAAATCTGCACCACAAATGTAAAGTGTATTTTAATTGATTGTTTTATACTAATTTGTAGCTTAAATTTATATTAGTTTTAGTTGAATTCGTTTTTCGTACGTTTTTTTGTAGACTCATGCATTTATGTAATATATACGCCTGATATGTCTTTAAAAAAACATTGTGGATTACAAGAAAATTCTGCATTTACTAAATTGAAATGTTGCTTACGCCCACACACTGCAAACCTTCATTCCACATTTTGTAATATATGAAGTTCATAAAATAAAGTGGAAAATAATATTTTACTAGTTCAATTTTATTATTCATTTTTCGAAATTAAGATTGGATTTTATTTTTTATAGAAATAGATGAAGATTTCATTGATAAAGTTTGAAACATAACGTATTTGAAACATAACAATTTTTTAAAAATAAATTTCATGATCTATTTCATTATCAGTGTATTCTCAAATAAATGTAATCATTGTATGGAAGTAGTTTTTAAAGACGCGCGCGCATGTGGCAAACAGTGACTAATAACAATTTTGAAGCTTTAGAACAAATAGTTTAAAGAAAATGGATTGAAAGAAAATTATTAATAACGTTTGCTAAGTTTAACTGAAAATCACTCAAGAAACTAAGTAAAATTGAAGGGAAAAGAATTTAAAGCAAGAAATAGAAATCAAACATATACATAATCGAATATATATTAAAGGAATAAGAGATTGTTCATAGTTAACTTCCATAGAAATGCCTGGGAAATCATGAAGGGAAAAACGTGTTCTAAATAAAATTTGAGCAGATGTAAGGAAATCTTTAAAAGTTCTTGCATGTTCATGCATGTTTAATGACATTTATTACTACAGAATCTGAAATGTCATTTTTCTTTTTTGCCTACTCTAATACGCGCCATTTTTCTTAACCCCCTGACCGCCGAGCAAAAGGGCAAATTTGTAATGTTGTTTTCTCTGTAATTTTTTCAAAATGCTTAAAAAATCTGAATTTTCAAACTTGAGATAAAAAAGAATTAATTACGTATATAAGTATAATCTTTGAGAGTATCAATCATTACTTGATGTTGTAAAAATGCATTATATTTGTAGAATTATAATAATTTAAACAAACTTTGTATTGCTGTGAAACCTACATCATAGTGAACGGATATATCAGGCGTTAATTCCCCTTCGTCTTCTTAGCTTCAATATATAACTTCAAGTAGCACGTATAATAACTCTATTTAGCATGTATCCAGTAGTGGATACACAAAGAGAAAATAGATTAAAATTATGTATTTCAGCAACCGTTTTGAAATATAAATTATATTTTATAATATAAAATATTAGAAAACTAGTTTAAAACAAAGTTGTGGATAATAAAATCACTTCCTTTTAAATTGATTGCGTGATAAAGGTTTTGTTTGAACAAAATATACAGTATAGTGAAACATGTCCAAACTACAGATTATGAACGAATATTTAACACAATCAATCAAATAGTATATAAGTTTATCTGTCTTCTACAAGTTAATTTTCATTTTGTTTGCGTCAATTAAAAATGTTATTATAAATCTTCTATTGTATACTTAAAACGTTCGTATTAAATGCCTTTTTTTAATATATAACCTTATATAAATATATATATATTTATAAATAAATTGGACATAAATTTAAATAGGCAGTTATTAAGAGTGAGCGATATAGATTAATATGTATATAACGCGAGAAAAAATATCCTTGACATAGCATACATTATATTGTGTTACATGACAAATACAAATAATATATGCAATTTACCATATACTGAGAGAGGGATTAGTGGCTTTCTTTGTAGAACTAAACACCTCTCGAGCTTTGGTGAAACACGTGTGGGTCGGAGAAACCGTACTTAAGGCCTAGGACCCGGATCCCTTTTGGGTGTCCGGCACCGAAGCTGTTGGGGACTCAGGCTCGTCCCAAAGTGTAAATGTGGTGGTTTCCCAAGAGGGTGTCATCCACAGCAAATCGCAGCGACCTATGTCATCAATCACTTGGAAAAATGCGGGTGGTCAGCAGGTGGTGGTGCCTCCAACTACCGTAGAGCATACAGGAACACATCTCGTCGTACTCGGTAAAAGTTTCTCAGAACTTGGGAACGGCGATTGACGGGCCTGACGGGTACCTTTAAACGACTGTCGGCGCAGCTCAGTTTTATACCATCTACTTAACAATACCTACAAATTACCCAGCTAGAAAATGTTTGCACTTTTTTTGCAAAAAAGTTTCAATTGTGTACAATTTGTGCAAAAAAAGTGAATATTTTTGAATATTTCAAAAAGTGTACACTTTGTGTGCACATTATATGCATTTTTTATGCATACAAAAAAGTGCATATTTTTTGTTTTCAAAAACTGTGCAAATTTTTTGCATAAAATAACTGCCTGTTCCGTGTTCGCAAAAAGTGTGCATTTTTTATGCACAAAAGTCTTTACTTTTTATAGATGTAAAAATTTCTATATTCCAAGTTTTGATTATTTCTATGCATAATGGTGCCAATTCAAATCTGTAAATTTTTTCAAAAGTGCATGTATTTCCTATGAGAATACAATATTACCTAAAAAGAAACACTTCAACGTCACAGATTCGTGCCCCCCTTCCAGCAATATTTTCCTCCCTCACCCCCTCGAGGGATGTGAAGGTGGGGCTGGGGGGGGGGTATAAAACATATTTCACACTTTCTGTTCTTCTATGACCTGCAATTTGACTAATAATATAAGATTAAATTCTTTTTCAACATTTTTTAATAATAATTCAATGGGGGGGGGAGGGGTAACCCCCTCATTGAATTGAACGTATGTACATATGTATATATTATATAGATATTATAAAGAAAAATACAGCTTTAAAACACATATTTTACTGTACATTATTTTTTTTTTTAATAATTAAAAAAAAAAAAAAAAAAAAAAAAAAAAAAAACTTTTGTTAAAATTTTAAGTTTTTAAAAATTACAAACTTAAATGAGGAATATCTCAAAATTTTCTTCTCGGTAAATTTTCAAAAATTTTAATTTTTTTTTTTTTTTTAATTTTTAAGATTTGAAATTTTATAATTTTACCCCTCTCAAATGCACAGTTGGGGTATTCTACATCTCCCAGAGACAGTGAAAATGATCTAAATTACATAAAGCATATATTCTAAAACTAATTAAATAAAATTCCAACTGCTAATTTTTTGAACAGTGTGACAGGCCGACAGGAGTGGAGGATATATTAGTTTCCATCTGCGCGTGCGCGGTGCCTTTCCTTCTGTTGTCGAGATACATGAGGCAAGCGTAAACAAGAATTGTATATACAAGATTCTAACCCAAAATTTCTCGCCTGATGTTGTCTATTTTACAGAAAAAAAAGGTAAATTATTCAATTTTATGTTGTAATGTTCTCTAAAAAACATTGTAAATGAACGTTTGTTTGGAATAAAACCACCCTAATCCTAGTTATAAATGTTAGGCTTAAATGCTACGGCTTTTGGGGAAAAAAAAATCTTTTAGCTGCTTTTAGCGGTAGTGCTTTTATCAATTTTCACAGTAACTTGTGATTTTCAGTTTAACTATAGCAGGGGTCATACAGACGCCTTACACTACTTAGAAACTCCATAGAAATTAAAAAGTTTCCAAGGAGATACTTAAACTCCTTAAATAAACAAAACAAAATACTTCTTAAATTATCACAAAGTATAATTTAGCGTTCAACAATGATTAAAGAAAGTAAAATAAGTCTTCCCATGTTTATAAAAATGAAGTTCAAGTAATTACTGTCCTTCTAAGAAAAAAAAAATAATCAAATTGTGTTTTTGTTTTGTTTGTACATACCCGTAAGTTTTCCCTTCAAAATTTGGTTTTTAAAATCTATCTGCATGTGATGTATGATGAGTATTTGAGAATTGACTGTCCTCTGTATCTGTAATATAGAACTAAAGCTAAGATACTTGTTTTTATTTTACTTTAAAGTTAATCTGTTTAAAAGAAAGCTATGAACAATATTAATATGATTATTTATTGAACTTCAACATGGGGTACAGTGGACCACCCACTCCTGGGGCACAGTGGTCCACAATCCACTCTGCTCCTGTAATGCAGAATGTTCAAAATATTTAATAATTGCTTATTTTCTATAAAGAAAGATTGTTTTAAAGTAGATTTAACTGTAAAATAAAGTAAACAAATAAAAATAACAATTTATTTAACATAGTAAGAAATATTTTGTTTTGTATTTACTGCCTTTGATAAATATAACTGTAGTCTAATTGTTGATGATTTTATTCAAGTAAGATTTATGAGACGCAAATGGAATGGAAATCAGTTTATTTCTTCTGAAACTGTAGATGAATCTGCTGTTGATGTCAATGATTTCATAATGTTGCTCTCAGACCCAAAATTATTTCTTGAAAATTCCAGGCTCAATCTTACTCATAAGTACTTAAGAATTTAATTTGCAAATTTTAATGTGAGCGGATTTTTTTGTACTTAAGTAATAACTTCAACTAAATTGCAATTGTTCCTGTATTAATCTGTTATTATTTTCAAAATATAATTTTTTTGTTTTTGCTTCAAAATTTATATTACTATGTTATTTTGTGGGTGAAGGGGCAACAAAAAATAATTAGATTAATGAAAAATAGATTTATATTGTATTTTAGATAATACCTAATAGTGGTCCACTGTACCACGGTGGGTGGACCACTGTACCCCGCTTCCGGGGTACACTGGTCCACTTCACAAGTGTATATAATTTTTTTTTTTTTTTTTTTTTTTTTTTGGAAAAATGTATTGAAAACTATGTTGTGAGAAAATTATGATGAATGTAAGAAGGTTTAAGGAATATTCAAAAATATTTTCATACAGATCGGTCAGTCTGTTAAAGAGAAAAAAAATGTTAACTGGAAAAGTGGTCCACTGTGTACCGGTCTCCCCTACATAAAGTTTAGAACAGAAGCAGTATCTTATTAGTTATTCGAGCTTTTTATTAATCTTTCAATCAAGCGGTCTTGGAAACCAAAACCACTCACAGTATGTATGCAACAGTTTTTGTGACAGCAGTTAAGGGTTAAACTGCATAAAGTAATAAAGGAACAGCTTTGTGATTAACCTGCTGTGTGCCATCTTGTTTTTTAAATCAAGACATATTTGTTTTGTTTCTCATTTCCTTTCATCCATATTTACTTATTATAAACTCATTATTTAATTTTATTGGCTAATTTATTTATATTTAATAATATAAGTTAAAACGTTTTGATTTAAAAAATGAGATTTCTGACCTTGAGCGATAAATCAAAACATTTGTTTAGTTTCTGACATAATCAATAGGGTGGGTCGAAATCATTTCTATTACCGCTGCAGAGGCAGTCAAAATTTTGAAAAAAACGGCAAAAATTTCAATTTTTCGTTTTTTCTAGAGTTTTTAACTTTTATTATATATCTAGAATTAAATAAATTTACATTATAGCTTGTAATAACTTATAAATGTGTAGTAATTTTGATCATGAGCATTGCGAACCAGGGGCGAGAGAGCCCCCCCCCCCCCTAAATTTGAGAGAAAGGGGTTTTTTGAAGTGATTTTCCGGAACGTTTTAGAGATTTTTTGTTGGGAGGGGGGAGAAAAAGTGAAAATTGAGGGGGAATTTATGTAAGATTTCTTTCTACTAAAAAAATCCTTAAATTTACCATAAAATCGCAAAAATTTCTTCAAAAACCCCTTTTTTCCAAAATTTAAGAGGGGCGGGCCCCTCTTGCCCTTGGTTGGCAATCCCCATCATCAAAATTACTAGACATTTATTAGTTATTACTAGACATAATGTAAATTTTTTTAATAGTAGACATATAATATGAATTTGAAAAAAAGTAAAAAACGGAAAATTGAAATTTTTGCCGTTTTTTTTCAAAATTTTGGCTGCCTCTGTGGCGGTAATAGAAATAATTTCACCATAATGACATTTTATTGGAACATTACTAACATCTTGATGTAGCTTTTGCATTCTATTAGAAATTGTATTGGTATGATTGGATAATTTAATTTAAAAAAAAAAAAAAAAAAAAAAGCGATTTTTTTAAACTTTGCCCTCTTTGCGGCGGTAAAAGATATTTAAAAGATATTAACCATTTGGTGTAATATTTTGTGAATTTATTCCTTATTACCAATGGCAACTTTTCCGCACTATTACGTTTCGATTATATAAATTTCGGTTTTTTCGATCCACCCTAATAACCAAGTTAAATCAAAACATTTTAACTTCTATTATTAAATATAAATAAATGATTTAATAAAATTAAATAATGTGTTTATAATAAGTAAATGTGGATGAATATTATTTTGGAATTATTAATTGAACGTAAACTAAAAAATTATTTAAAATATATAAAATATGCTTTGATTTTGTTTGTCAAAATTTGTTGGGGGGGGGGGGAGGAACTCTACTGCAGGAACCCTCATTCAATTCCAAAACTAGCTCTTTTTTTTTGGTTCACAAGAGGTAAACATACTTTTTGAAGCCCCCCCCCCTTAATTTTATTGACTAATTTATTTATATTTAATAATGAAAGTAAAAATATTTTGATTTAAAAAATGAGATTTCTGACCTTGAGTGATAAATCAAAACATTTGTTTAGTTTCTGACATAATCAATCGGGTCGAAATCATTTCTATTACCGCTGCAGGGGCAGTCAAAATTTTGAAAAAAAAAACGGCAAAAATTTAAATTTTTCGTTTTTAATTTTTATTATATGTCTAGAATTAAATAAATTTACATTATAGCTTGTAATAACTTATAAATGTGTAGTAATTTTGATCATGAGCATTGCGAACCAGGGGCGAGAGAGCCCCCCCCCCCTTAAATTTGAGAGAAAGGGGTTTTTTGAAGTGATTTTGCGGAACGTTTTAGAGATTTTTTGTTGGGAGGGGGGAGAAAAAGTGAAAATTGAGGGGGAATTTATGTAAGATTTCTTCCTACTAAAAAAATCCTTAAATTTACCATAAAATCGCAAAAATTTCTTCAAAAAGCCCTTTTTTCCAAAATTTAAGAGGGGCGGGCCCCTCTCGCCCTTGGTTGGCAGTCCCCATCATCAAAATTACTAGACATTTATTAGTTATTACTAGACATAATGTAAATTTTTTTAATAGTAGACATATAATATGAATTTGAAAAAAAGTAAAAAACGGAAAATTGAAATTTTTGCCGTTTTTTTTTTTTTTCAAAATTTTGGCTGCCTCTGTGGCGGTAATAGAAATAATTTCACCATAATGACATTTTATTGGAACATTACTAACATCTTGATGTAGCTTTTGCATTCTATTAGAAATTGTATTGGTATGGTTGGATAATTTAATTTAAAAAAAAAAAAAGCGATTTTTTTTAAACTTTGCCCTCTTTGCGGCAGTAAAAGATATTTAAAAGATATTAACCATTTGGTGTAATATTTTGTGAATTTATTCCTTATTACCAATGGCAACTTTTCCGCACTATTACGTTTCGATTATATAAATTTCGGTTTTTTCGACCCACCCTAATAACCAAGTTAAATCAAAACATTTTAACTTCTATTATTAAATATAAATAAATGATTCAATAAAATTAAATAATGTGTTTATAATAAGTAAATGTGGATGAATATTATTTTGGAATTATTAATTGAAAGTAAACTAAAAAATTATTTAAAATATATAAAATATGCTTTGATTTTGTTTGTCAAAATTTGTTGGGGGGGGGGGGAGGAACTCTACTGCAGGAACCCTCATTCAATTCCAAAACTAGCTCTTTTTTTTTTTTTGGTTCACAGGAGGTAAACATACTTTTTGAAGCCCCCCCCCCCTTAATTTTATTGACTAATTTATTTATATTTAATAATGAAAGTAAAAATATTTTGATTTAAAAAATGAGATTTCTGACCTTGAGTGATAAATCAAAACATTTGTTTAGTTTCTGACATAATCAATCGGGTCGAAATCATTTCTATTACCGCTGCAGGGGCAGTCAAAATTTTGAAAAAAAAAACGGCAAAAATTTCAATTTTTCGTTTTTAAAGTTTTTAATTTTTATTATATGTCTAGAATTAAATAAATTTACATTATAGCTTGTAATAACTTATAAATGTGTAGTAATTTTGATCATGAGCATTGCGAACCAGGGACGAGAGAGGCCCTTCCCCTCCCCCCCTCTAAATTTGAGAGAAAGGGGTTTTTTAAAGTTATTTTCCGGAACGTTTTAGAGATTTTTTGTTGGGAGGGGGGAGAAAAAGTGAAAATTGAGGGGGAATTTATGTAAGAGGTCGCCCCTACTAAAAAAATCCTTAAATTTACCATAAAATCGCAAAAATTTCTTCAAAAAGCCCTTTTTTCCAAAATTTAAGAGGGGCGGGCCCCTCTCGCCCTTGGTTGGCAATCCCGATCATCAAAATTACTAGACATTTATTAGGTATTACTAGATATAATGTAAATTTTTTTAATAGTAGACATATAATATGAATTTGAAAAAAAGTAAAAAACGGAAAATTGAAATTTTTGCCATTTTTTAAAAAAATTTTGGCTGCCCCTGCGGCGGTAATAGAAATAATTTCACCATAATGACATTTTATTGGAACATTACTAACATCTTGATGTAGCTTTTGCATTCTATTAGAAATTGTATTGGTATAGTTGGATAATTTAATTTAAAAAAAAAAAAAAAAAATGTGTTTTTTTTTTTTAACTTTGCCTTCTTTGCAGCGGTAAAAGATATTTAAAAGATATTAACCATGTGGTGTAATATTTTGTGAATTTATTCCTTATTACCAATGGCAACTTTTCCGCACTATTACGTTTCGATTATATAAATTTCGGTTTTTTCGACCCACCCTAATAACCAAGTTAAATCAAAACATTTTAATTTCTATTATTAAATATAAATAAATTATTCAATAAAATTAAATAATGTGTTTATAATAAGTAAATGTGGATGAATATTATTTTGGAGTTATTAATTGAAAGTAAACTAAAAAATTATTTAAAATATATAAAAATATGCTTTGATTTTCTTTGTCAAAATTTGTTAGGGGTGGGGGGGGGAACTCCACTGCAGGAACCCTCATTCAAGGCCAAAATGCTGTTTTTGTTCACAGGAGGTAAACATACTTTTTGATCCACTTCCCCTCTTCCTCCCCCTCAAAGTAAATAATAGCCAACTTATTTTAATCATAAAGTACATAATATTTAACTATGTAATCAACTTTGTCAAGTATTTATTTGATAAAACCTCTGAAACCGGAATCTAAAGGAATATTAAAAAATATCGCAGTATATGGATTTCCTTCTTGGGATGTATAATTGTTGATACATATGTTTTAGCATATTAGTTAGTAATCTGTAACTTTTAAAATGTAATTACGAAAATTTTAAAAGCTTATAAAGTAAATTTAAATTACTATAAACTAAGGATGCACTGAATAGCGATTTTGGCCGAATACTGAATATTCAGCCCACAAGTATACCGAATATTCGGCTGGCTTAATATTTTTATATTTCAGACTAAAGTATTAAAAGTTAAATTATAAAACAATTTTACATAATATTTAACACAGATACTGCCATTTTATGAACCAGACCTTTTTACAAGAAGCCTTTACAGAAAAAAACAAACTGTGCTTTAGCTTTGAGTTATAACTTAAAAAGAGTATAGTCTTAAAACTTTTTTAATTAATTTAGTTAAACTTTGATTAATTAAACTTTGTAGCTTCTTCTGTGAATTAAAATAAATTTATAAAATGTTCTTATATTCAGTTATAAGCCATTTTGTATTGGGTTGTCATTGATTTTCTTCTCTTCCAGAGTGGAAGCTTAGCTGCTAGTAAAATGCTAGCAATGTGAACCAGGGGCGAGAGAGGCCCGTCCCCCCCCCCTTAAATTTGAGAGAAAGGGGTTTTTTGAAGTGATTTTCCGGAACGTTTTAGAGATTTTTTGTTGGGAGTGGGGAGAAAAAGTGAAAATTGAGGGGGAATTTATGTAAGGTTTCTTCCTACTAAAAAAATCCTTAAATTTACCATAAAATCGCAAAAATTTCTTCAAAAAGCCCTTTTTTCCAAAATTTAAGAGGGGCGGGCCCCTCTCGCCCTTGGTTGGCAATCCCCATCATCAAAATTACTAGACATTTATTAGTTATTACTAGACATAATGTAAATTTTTTTAATAGTAGACATATAATATGAATTTGAAAAAAAGTAAAAAACGGAAAATTGAAATTTTTGCCGTTTTTTTTTTTTTCAAAATTTTGGCTGCCTCTGTGGCGGTAATAGAAATAATTTCACCATAATGACATTTTATTGGAACATTACTAACATCTTGATGTAGCTGTAACATCTGATGTAGTAGACTTGATTTCTCATTCACTCAAACGTAACAATAAAATGTTGAGCATAATTCAGTGCATTGAAACAATTTATACTTCAAACTGAAATGTATTTCGTTCTTCCCTTCTTGATATACTTTTGAGGTTAACATTGCATCGGACATTACACTACTCAACAAAAAAAGAAAAAAGACAGTCCGCGACAATCCAACTATATAAGTTGCTTTTCAGTTTGTCTGGATTGCATTGCAGTTCGGCAATAAGTGAAAACAAGTCTGTTTTAATAACGTGAATGCCAGAATGGCGTTGATGTATTGCGACATCTCCATTTCGTTGGCTGCGCTTAACTCATTTGTTCTCCCTCTGAACTTATATAAATTCTTGTAACGTTCAAAAATCCACAAGAAGGCTACGTTTCACATTTATTTAAGAAAACATCGCATCAACCTTTATGACATGTTGTATTGATCAGTGAGATATACAGAAAACATAAAATGTTCACATTAAATCTTGTCAACATATTAAATTAAATTTCAATTATTAAGTTAAAAAATCTTATACGTATAAATTATCAATGCAAAAAAAGTAAAATACTGGAAATTTCAGAAAAAACAATTATGAATGCAATTTAACTATATATATTACACATCATTAACTACCGTCAAAGTTACAACGAAGATAGTCTACATTATTTGATATGCTTTAGTTTTCATCGTAGTGAAATTCAACTTTAAAACTCCATTTCTATTTTATTATGATCACACAAGAAAGGGAAATGATCCATAATATTATATTTTACCGACATGTTTGAAAAATAATATAAAAATACACATAATAAATATATTTATTCGTTGAAACTGTAGTGACATAAAACGAAAAAAAAAAAACATATTCGTCATTTCAAGAAAGGTTTCCTTTCATATTATTTGTGAAAAGAAATTTCAATGTTTTCCTGTATATTGATAAAAAAAAAAGGCATTGACTGAAATATTTAAAATTATCGTTTTTAAGCGCAAATTATTCGTTTATGGGAATTATGACCATCCTCTTTTCCGTAGAGAAAAATGGGAAATCATTTCGTCCCGTATATAAGACGCAGCATACAGCAGAGTGTTTAAAAAAAGAATCATTCGGTTTAAAAATAATAATAACTATTCAGCTAATAATCCTTTGTAATAGAATAATGTATAGGTAGTAGAATAAAAAATCTCGAGTTTTACGCAGTTGCTGACAGGTAGCGCTAACGTTCTTCCTTTGCCTACCTCTTCAGTGATTGCCTGTCCTCTAAGATCTCCGGACCTCTCAGAATGCGATTTCTTCTTGTGGGTGTTTATAAAAGATTACATTTATGTCATAATGAATAGAGGAAAGTATATTCAACTAGGTAAATTGTATCCAATGGCCGGAGTATCTTAGTTGAGATTGTTTCCAACAGAGTGAAAATATGCCGGGACCAGGACTCGAACCTCGGTACTTTGGTTTGCCGTAACAACGCTCTCCCTACTGAGCTATCCCGACGATAGAAGATCCCGAAGAGTGAAATATGCCAGTCCAGGATATCGTCAGGATAGCTCACTAGGGAGAGCGTTGGTACGGCAAACCAAAGTACCCAGGTTCGAGTCCTGGTCCCGGCATATTTTCACTCTGTTGGAAAAAATCTCAACTAAGATACCCCAGCCATTGGATTACATTTATATTCCCCACTTTCCAGCTACATTAGCCAAACTGAAGATACGCATAACAGCAGCCATGGAACCAGTGATTGCAGATATGCTCGCAAAAGTTTGGGACGAATTTGACTACCGTGTAGACATATGCCGTGCATCCATAGTTGGACACATTGATCCCCTTTAATTTGGTTTGTAAAAAAAAAAATTATGATTAACCATGTAATATAAATTAATATTCAGTGTCTGTGTTTAATATTTTCCATAATAAACGCATTTTAAATCGGGTCATTCTTTTTTAAACACCCTGTATAATAACAGCAAAATTCTGTGCAGAAAATATTTCCGAATAACAAATTCGTAAAAGAACAAATTCCTAAATTCCGAAATTTATTTTCTTATATTAAAACCTAAATGTTTTAAGAATTCCTAGACTACGTTAATCACTATTTAAGGAACATAAGCATTAGTGATGATAAGCATGGTATGATGTATATTTGCGATTGCTTTAATAATTTTTAATTAGATTTAATATATTTTATTTAATGTAATGTATTTTTTCCTTCGTAATTTTTGTCACAATAGTCTAACAAGTTTACATGTTCCACTTCTTCTTATTTTTTTACTTCCATTAACTGGAATCTAGTAAATGACTGTCTGCCGACAACCCTTCAAATAAGTGCTATTCAACGTTGTTATAATACATTTAAAATACATTAGTCGTCGGTTTCCATTCGAATGCTGAGTCAGAATCAGATTTTTTCGAAAATGATTAATCTAGTTTTGATGTCGAAACACACTTCATAAACAAACTAGTAAATCTCGATATTTCTGCCCTAGTTGATGAACATTTTATTCAAATATCGATATATTTTCTTGTGTAAAGATGTGATTTTTTAACATTATTTTATATATAAATATACAAAAAATAGGTTTTTTTTAAATGTTTGATATAGTAAATTTGTTTACAAATAAAACTGGTAATTTTTTTTATCCAGTTTATAATTTACTTGACTAACTATAAGTTACACTAGAAATCCTTGAATAAAATGCATTAATTCTCATTAAAATAAAGTTGTGTGTCCTAATGGATCGTTATTACACAGTTTATAATTTAACAAGTTAAAAATATTACTATTTTGACATAGCCTTTTTACTAAATATAAATAAAACGATGGTGCGTGTCAAAAAAGCTTTGATTTTTTTCAAGCAAGATAATTTGTTTAAAACCTTCTCACCGCCACGAATTGATATATCCGTTCAATATGTCGCAGGTTTCACTGCAATATGAGCATTATTTAAATTAATATAATTCTACAAATATAATGTAGTTTTAAACCATTAAGTAATGATTACTATTCTCAAGGGTTACATACATATAGGTAATTAATTTTTTTCTATAATTTTTGAAATAGCATGTTTTTTAAAAGTTTAGAAAATTAAAGAGAAAACAACATTACAATTTTGCCCTTCTGCTCGGCAGTCAGAGGGTTAAAGCTTAAGAGGGTGGGGATAGGCTGGAACATGGGTTTGAAACACTGACGTCCGTTTTCTAAACTGGTTGTGACGTATGGAATCGCCCATGAGGAGGATCGAAGAAAAGTTCAAGTTGTATAGTATGAAAACATATTAGATCGAATAAAAATCAATATAATTGCAAAAATATTGTATATATATTAGGGTGGGTCGAAAAAAACGAAATTTATATAATCGAAACGTAATAGTGCGGGAAAGTTGCCATTGGTAATAAGGAATACATTCACAAAATATTACACCAAATGGTTAATATCTTTTACCGCCGCAAGGGGGGCAAAGTTTTAAAAAATCGCATTTTTTTTTTCAAAAAAATATTAAATTATCCAACCATACCAATACAATTTCGGACAGAATGCAACAGCTACATCAAGATGTTAGTAATGTTCCAGTAAAATTTCATTATGGTGAAATCATGTCTATTACCGCCTGTCTATTACCGTCTTTAAAAATTAAAAAATTTTGAAAAAAACGGCAAAAATTTCAATTTTTCGTTCTTTCTAAATTTTTTAATTTTTATTATATGTCTACAAGTAAATAAATTTACATTATAGCTTATAATAACTTATAAATGTCTAGTAATTTTGATCATGGGCATTGCCAACTAGGGGCGAGAGGGGCCCGTCCCCCCCTAAATTTCAGAGAAAGGGGCTTTTTGAAGGGATTTTGGGGATTTTCTGGAACTTTTTAGGGACTTTTTGTTGGGAGGGGGGGGGGGACAAAGTGAAAATTGAGGGGAATTTATGTAAAAGGCCCCCCTACCAAAAAAATCACTAAAATTTACCGTAAAATCGCAAAAATTTCTTCAAAAAGCCCCTTTTTCCCAAATTTAGCAGGGGCGGGCCCCTTTCGCCCTTGGTTGGCAATCCCCATCAGCAAAATTACTAGACATTTATTATTTCTTACTAAATATAATGTAAACTTTTTTAATAGTAGACATATAATAAACGGAAAATTGAAAATTTTGCCGTTTTCATTCAAAATTTTGGCCGCCCCTGCAGTGGTAATAGAAATGATTTCACCATAATGCAATTTTATTGAACATTACTAACATCTTGATGTAGCTTTTGCATTCAATTAGAATTTGTATTGGTATGGTTGAAAAATTTAATTAAAAAAAAAAAAAAAAGAAAAATTTCGATTTTTTTAAACTTTGTCCTCTTTGTGGCGGTAAAAGATATTAACCATTTGGTGTAATATTTTGTGAATTTATTCCTTATTACCAATAGCAACTTTCCCGCACTATTACGTTTCGATTATATAAATTTCGGTTTTTTCGACCCACCCTAATATATATATATATATATATATATATATATATATATATATATATATATATATATATATATATATATATATATATATATATATATATATATATGTTATATAAAAAAAAATGTTTATTTCCTTCGCATATCCTTCGCATTTATTTCGCATTATTCCTTTAAATTAATCTAATTTCTGTCATAGTCATTATTTCCTTAATTCTTAATAATATTTATTCCTATTTCATGTCCTTTTAAAAGTAATAACACGTATATTAATAATTATCTTATTCCAAATCTTAATCTAAAACTTTAAGTTCATTCGTAGCTTTTATCAACTCCCCAATCTATAAAATTATGAGAGACGCGTGTTGTCATTTCGAATGTTTTTAAAAAGCCATTTAAAAAAAATAAAAAATTATTCCATGCTTTGCTTTGCGCGCTGGGTATTTTTCACGCCAAAATCAATGCGCATTTACGATGGGGATTCTTTCTTGTTAAATCTTCTTCCTCGCTTAGCTTAAATTAGCCTCTCACTCAGTGGATCGTGCGCTCGTTATGTCGTTGTCAGTAACCCTACGCGCGGTTAACAAAACGCGCTAGAAAGCATTTGGAAAGCAGATTTTTGTCGTGTTTGGAAGTACTGACCAAATGGTTATCTGGTGTTGAAATAACGTCGAATTTTCATAACAGCTCTTTAAGATCGATTAAATGATATAGTGAGTCATCGTCAAGTCTGAGGGCTATAAGTTTATACCGGATACTGTGGGAACTGTTACTTGCATCGCTTCTGTTCATTAATAAAAGATTTATCTGGAAATTGGCTGCTCCTTATTGAATAAACTCTTGTGGTGTCTCATCATTGCCTAACCTCCTTCCTCGCCATGACTCTTGATATCGACTGCAAACATTCTACGTCTTTAACAAACTGCCATTTTCTCGAGGAATATTAAATCATCTTCGTAAAAATTTCATATATATATATATATATATATATATATGTGTGTGTGTGTGTGTGTGTGTGTGTGTGTGTGTGTGTGTGTGTTTATATTTTTTAAAGATAATCTTTATTGTTTAATAAAAAATAGATTAGTTCGAACTAAGCAGATATCCTACAGCAAAAACCTTGGGAAACTATTTCTACACTCTTGCGCGAAAGTAAACAGAATATTAAAATCTTTAATATAAAAAATTAACTGTATTTTACAAACATCTGCTATATATCATACACATTTTTCGATGTCCATATCATAAGATTTTTCAAAGTTAATTAAAAAAACACGCAAAGGATGAGGCTAAAATATTGCATAAGCATATATATAGCATTTATCAATCTAATGTAATAAATATATTTAAGTAGTTTTTTCAATAATAATTCCTATTTCATGTCACACAATTTTAAGGATTAGAAAAAAGAACATTTATGAATGAGTTTTTAAATATATTTATGCAAAAAAACAAAGAAATTAGATTATTGTTTTAAAAATATAAAAAACATCATAAAAGTGATTTATTACTATACAGCTACAATTTTAAGGCAGTCTAATTAAGTCAGTATTATTATAAGTATAAATATAAGTATCTAGGTATACATTTTAATGCAGATGAAAAGTATTTTGTCGACATTTTGTATTGCTATTGATATTTGAAGATCTTTTAATATATTATGTAGGCGGAACCGCAAATTTAATTTCTGAATATCTAATAACTTTGTAATGTTTTAAACGATTTGAACTTCAACGAAATTGACTTCAACCTTTATAAATAATTGAGCCACAAACTAACTATTATCCAAGAATATTTAAGACGAATATTTAGTTAAATATGCAATTTATAACGTTTTACTGACGACAAAAGTTTTATAGTAATCTTACTGAGACCGAATGAATAATTCTTGCGAGAAACCATAGAAACAATAGGAATTTTGATTCACTTTGTGCTTTTGGAGGCACCTGTTCATACATATTCGAGTTTTCTGTCATTTCCACCATTTGTTTTTTTTCCGAGAGTAGTTCACTTTACGAAGAGTTGAATTCGAAATCTGATATACAGGGTGACTTAAAAGTATCGGCGCGTTGTTTGAAGTTGCTATTTCACAACTAAAATCGGTCAAAGCAGGCTTAATTTTTAAATTTTTGTAGCATTTTTTATTAAATTTCTTGTGATGTGTTATTCATTTACTTTCGACATGATTATGAA
Source organism: Maratus michaelseni (assembly GCA_963931845.1). NCBI lineage: Eukaryota > Metazoa > Arthropoda > Arachnida > Araneae > Salticidae > Maratus > Maratus michaelseni. The sequence goes on from OZ007588.1 coordinate 158,682,795, forward strand.
GACCTGTGTTCTTCGTTTAACCATCGCTCAACAGGCAGCAAATGAAAGGAAGACTTCAAGGATTAATTGTAGGTTTAAAGTCCCACTTCGAGCTGTCCAGAAAGTCATTTAAGCATTGGAAATAATTAGGAAACACTTATGTAAAAAGGAAATTAGGATTACCGCCCTCTGTCAGTAACCGAAGAATTCGCAACATCATCAAGAAGAGATTCTCCCGAAAAGATGATGTAAGCTTGAATTACTTTGCAAACAATCTGGATATTTCTCGACAAAGTGTCTAGAACATTGTTTCCACCGCGGTGAACATTTGTGAAGCTAAGGAGACTAACGAGATGAAAGAAGATGCTCCAAATTTTCAAGATGTGAAAGATGTTTTGTGGTCGAATGAGAAAATCTTCTCCATTGAGGCGGTTAACAACCATCATAATAATCGCAACTGATATCTTCAATGATATCTTCAAAGAAAAGTAAAATCGTTACATAATCGCTTTTTTTGAAAGGATTAATGTTTTGGGGAAGTTTTACCTTCACGTTAAAATCACCTTTAATTTTTATTGATAAAAACGTAAAGATTAATGCTGAAACATAACTAGAAAAATAATTAGCTAAGATTGTGGCCTCATGGAAGAAAAATAACTCTAACGGAATATTCCAGCAGAATTTGCGCCTTTAAATGGAGCAAAAACGACACTGGCACTTTTGGACGTCCATCTACCTGGATATTTAACAAAGGATGAATGGCCTTTGAACACTCGGACCTTAACCCACTCGACTTCTGTATTTGGGGAGTTACTTAGAAAATTTAAATAGCCAGGAAATCTCCAGTTTGGACTGTATGTAGCGCGAAAATATCAAGGCTTGGGACGATTTAGATCTTAGTTACCTGAGGCGCACAAACAATTTTATGATCTCCCCTTTTCAAGCATGTGTAAAAGCGAATGGTGAACACTTTGCACAATTTTTTAAAATATTGTCAGTTGTTATATTTTTGTTTTGTTAGAATAAAAAATGTCATCAGGTAGAGTATAACTTTGAAAATAAAACGTTTTTCTGTGCGCCCATACTTTTTAACCACCCTTCGGAGAGATTACATACTGCGGTGTAATGTATTCTATCTATCAGACTATAATGGTATGTATGTGAATATTTAAATCTCATATTTTTGAGTAATATATACTAACTATTAAACTAAAAGTTTTTATACAAGTACTTTGAATTCCTTAGAAGCGGTATTTCCAATTATGCAGATTTTTTTTTCAGGGAACTATAACTAATAATATTCGTATTATTTAAAGGCGCATTGAATATTATGAATATTATTATTACTATAAAATTGTGGTAGATGTTTTAAAAAAAACCAGTTAAATTAACAACGCTGCTTAGAATCTGCTTTACGATAATGCTGCTTTATTCCATGTTGCAAATTTTCCATTTTAAATCGTTTCAAGAGTGATATCACCTGTAGTTCAGACAAGTTCGACTGTAACATAAAAAATCTTAATTATATATCACCGGCTGTAGAAGAGCTAATCTCTCCTTTTAAGGCTATTGTTTTACAACAAAGATTAACTTATGACCAGCTTTATTGACGTCACGTTAAAAATTTCTTTCATTGAAATTGTTGTTGGATCCATGCTATTCCACGATTCTGCCCATTTCACGGATGTCTAATAAATATTAACCTAATATTTCGTGAAACTATATTAAATTGGAGAAAGCCTACAATTTTGTGGTGTAACTCAGTATTTTTTATTGTTTATAATTAAGTAATAAGATTAATAACATTATTGTGAAATTATTTTTTTCCTCACGGTTTGCACATTCTTTTATGAACTTAAACATTAAAAAATATTTATCATGAACCATGACAATATACATTTATAGAATAAGTAACGTAATTGACGTAAAAAAATATTGAATTACTCTAGTCGTTTGTACATATTTCACAGCTACGTTTAACTATAAATTGTTTTTTGTAAATATTGTATACAAATTTAATTAAATTTAATATGACATTAGCATGCATAAAGAAAAGAAGAAAAAGCTAAAACATAATCATGGTTTCTTGAAGTGCTTTTTTGTGTGACGAGCTTCAAAATTTAAAAAATTAATAATTTTTTAATTTCACAACATTTATTTTACGTATAAAAAATTATTAATGTGTATTAAATTTCAAAATTCCACCTGATAACAAATTACGTATAACAGCATTTTAACATTTTACAGTTTATTGAAATTCTTAAACAATACATAACATACATAGAATTATATTATATGCCTTAATAATTAATGCTTACATGATGAATATTCGCAAAATAAAGTTTGGAATTATTGAAAGTCATAACAAATAAATATGTGTTGTTTCAGTGCTTTTATTTATTTGACAGCCTTCATTCATTTAGTAACATTAACGTTGCATTCGTACTTAATTAAATCTTACTTAGTAATGAAAGGTTCATGAAATATAGTAATTCCACATTTTTCGAAACAAAGCATTTTGATTAAGGATGACGATATTAAATAAAACAAATCAAAACCATACACTTTATGCAAATATAAGTAGAAAATACAAAGCTCTGTACTTCAGAGGTAGTATGGCATTGTTTAAATTTTTAAACATTAAGATGATAGAATATTTGTTGTGAAAATTGTTTATGATACGGAATTATTAAACTTATGAATACTGCGGAATAATTCATTAATTACGAATTGCTAAGTACCTCAGTTGATAGTATGTATTTATTTATGTCATAATAACGGAAATTTGGATGATAAAATGTGTTTGTTTAAAATGTATATTTTTATAAATTATTTCATTTTATCCTCTTTTATTTCACAAATAAATATCTCAAATCATACATTTTATGCAAAAAGTTCCCCAATTTTTTTTTTTTTTTTTCTGACTAACATTATATTCTTAAATTAACAAATAATCGTAAAAAAGTATATTATTTTTGTATTTAATCTTTATATTAAAAATTTAGTTTTGCTTATAACCACGGGAGTGGAAAATATTGTAGGATATTTTGTGTGTGAAAATTATTTCCATAAAAAAATAGCTAAGAAAATTCAAAATTATGTCCTATGTCCTATGTGCTATGCCCACTATGCGTTGCATAATAACGTGAGACAACGGAATCCCTAATTTATAATTTTCTGCAGACTTGTTATTGTTTGGAGGAGATTTGAGAGTGTGAGTGAGAGAGAGAGCTTATCTGTATATGTATTTTTGTTCTCGATTTGAAATTATAAATAAAAAAATCTATTTTTTATTACATTTCTTAAATTTCATTCAATATAAATATGATATCCAATGCTATTTTTTTTATAAATCCTTTGTATATGGGATAAAATGTGTAAATCAGACGTAATATCTATATTCTCTGATAGACTGTAATTTAAAATTGAATTTTAGATTATATACAATTTACCATCAAAAAATTTAATTTTTCTCTTATAAAACTCTATTACAAACTTTCTACATTTACAGTACCAACCGGATGCGTTTTACTGACACCTGTATACTAAAAGTGCAGTTTTTATACATCTAGAAAATTGTACAAATATATTACAGATTTTAAATATAATCGCATATATCTGAACCCGCAAACCAGGTAAATGCGAATCAGGTCGTTATAGAATTTGTTAATTTCAATAGATAAATAATGCTAATTCCAATATTTTGCGTACGGCTAAATTTTCAGAATTTTTAAATACTCGAGTTGTTTCAAGAATTATTTAATATTTATAAAATGAGATTGTCCACCTTTGTTCTTAAATAAAACATATCTATAATGAAATCGACGCTGTTGAAAACTTCAATTGAAAGACATTTTTTACAGTTTCCAACATAGCGGAAGAGTGTTTTGATTTCGGTTTGTCTGCTGCCATCATGCTCTAACTCCCGTAAACATTCCAGGATTTTGCAAGGTAATTGATATACTATGTGCTTGAAGGTTAACACATTCGTTATTAAAAATGGAGTGTGTAACATTTATAGTTCGTTTACAGAGATACGCAAAAAGGATCCCCTTAAAATGTGAAAAATCATTTCCAGTCTATTTTAATAAAATTACACTGTTTCAAACATAACGAAATTGAAATTCTTTTATGAATTGCATTAAAAAATGTTTTTTTATATTATGATGTGCAAAGCATTTATCATTCATTCAGTCAAAATAATTTGGTTACACAATGGTCTATGGAGGAAAATTGTTTTGAGCATATTTTAATAATGTTACAATATTTCAAACATAATGAAAATTTTAAATATTTTTGAGAATCATTAAAAGATATTTACTGTAGAATCTGACGTGCATAACAGTTTACTTTCATTTACAGGGTCACACAAATTGTTTTGCTTAAACTACTGCCTATAAGTGATAAAAGCTGTACGCGCGTTTTCCTTGTAGCCTTTGAATAGTTAAACGATTTTTGCATCACAGGTAGTGTGTTCACATTTTATAGATCAGATACCGGGCTATATAAGATAATTTGCAATTATTACTGTGTACGATCTAGAATTTCTGAAGGATGTTTTTGTGATTGAATTATGCATTTTACAGTTGAAATATATTTAATATTATAAGAGATGTTTCTAAAATATATATAAATTTACAGGGCAACGTACTTTTTAAGTTGTATTGTGCGTTTTTATGCTGATTTTTTTTAATAGGAAGATTGTGTAAAAATCTGTAGATATTACAGACACTGTTAAAAAATTACAACAAAAAGTCTATTAATTTGACCGTTTTTATAGAAAACAATTACATGCCTGTAATGTAAGCCTATTATGACCATGATATTCCGTCTATTGGTGGAAATTGCAATAGGTAAATTTCCCCCTGTATTTGTAACATTGTCGCTTTGTAACTAAGCTAAATTTTAGCACACTACGTATTGTATTTAAAGATCTACAGATCATACACATGGATAAAAAATGCGAATACATTATCGGTAATTGCTAAAATATAGTTACTCCTTTTCGCGCGGTGAAATCCCGTTGCAATATTCCAGAAGTGTTTAAATGTGCTTCATAATCTATGTTTGACGCATGTTTTTTTTCTTTCTTGTTTGCTGTTCGATAGTGTAAATTGAGAAATTTTGCAATATTTAAAAACGAATACATATACGTTGAAAAACAATATATACAGCGAAAAAAAACAGTTCAAAACACATTCATTTACGAAAATGTAACTGGATTTTAAAACAAATTTCCGCAGTGTGTTTTAGATAAAAAAATCCTTTATTGATTCCGTGCGAAATTTCATTAAGCAGAAAAAAATTTAATTAGTATAATTTAATTAAATTAAAAAAATAATAATAAACTATTTTTTAAAAATAATTTTCGTTTTTTTGTAAACTTTTCTTATTGTGTGTGTCAATTGTCGAAGCACCGGACTTGCTTGTCACATCGTCAAACACATTCAAAAACCGTTCTACTGTGCGTGACCTGTGGATGTATTCTGCGGTGTTTGATAATGTATAAAGCATTCAACACAAACTATTCATGCAGTATTGCCAGTTGGGCTACTTTTTTGTTATCCAGAATTCTTCAATACGATCAGCTTTTTTAATTGTAATATTTGTGTTACATAATCAATCATTATTTTGCTATTAAATAACGCGAATATACATATTTTAAAACCGTGGTAGCAATCAACCAATTTGAATCTGCAAATTAGACCAACTGTCAAACTTGCTGCATGGTCTATTCTTCTGTCAAAAAAAGTTCGCAGGCATAGTTCAATGCAATGTATCTAGCTGTTTATCTGTATGGCGCAGTCATACAGTGAACCAGCGAATCGCGTTCCTCAAATTATGCATTATATATCTTCTCATAATATACAACTGCCTGATCGGATAAGACACTAACGCTGCAAGCCCTTTGAAAGCCCTCATTTACAAAACTTCAGTTGAAGAACTCGTTCCATTGAAGAACTCGTTGCTCGACTATCCTGTGCGGCTGCACGCGTACGTGAAATACCCAGGGTATGGGAATCTGTTCGCCCATCACTCCACCGACGCGCGACGCTACCAAGCTTGCATTACTGTCGGTTGCCGCAATATTGAGCATTTATCATAGACAATGCTATAAAAAAGAGTTTAGCGACGACTTTGTAAATAAACAATGTTTTTCATTTTATTTGTTATTTTTTGTGTTTGTGCCTCAACGCGTCACTTCCGGTCATATATTCTTATACAATAATTGTTTGTTATAGTGAGCGCTACCACCACTCAATGTTTGTCCCATGATTTTAGACTCACCATGTATATATATATGACGTATGTCATGCTCTAACTCTCTTCTTTAAGAACCGATTTGAATGTAACTGAGTAAGTGTATAGGACATACCAAGGTCTCAACCAAGTTCGTTGGCCAGCTTCATCCGCCATCTTGTTTCAAAATGGTAGCCAGTTAAAAATTTTAAAAAATCAAAAGCATATACAAAAATATTAAACATTGAAATAAATATTTTTGTTAAGTGTTAGAACGTGATACAAAAATTCTGAAACATTTTTCGTTTTTGCTATATCTTAAAAAATGGCTGACATATGGCAGTTTGAAATTCTTAAGTGGCTGAGATTTTGAAACAATCTGATATTTGTTATGCTGTGACACTCGTATTTATGAACCGATTTGAATGTGACTGATAATGTGTGCAGAACATACCAAGGTCGAGTAAGAGTTCGTTGGCCAGCTTCATGCGCCATCTTTTTTCAAAATGGCGGCAAGTTAAGTTTTTTAATTAAAAAAAAAATAAAAAAACACGTATAAAACATTATAAATTCAAAACGTTGTTTCCGTTAAGTATTAGACTGTGGTACAAGGATTCTGGAACATTTTTTGTTTTGGCATTGTCTTACAAAATGATTTTTGTTATGCTGTAACTCTCATGCTGAAATGCGCATTCAAATTCAGTATTAATGAAAATAGGGATTGAATCTTCTATAATCTGTTTCCGAGCAATTTAGCTTAAGGTGTTTCAGTAAAATGGGTTGAATTTGTAAAAAACATGGACTATGGACTATGAAAGCTACCTTTTTCTCCCGGTACAGGCCGGAAGGACTTTTTTATTTGAAAACTAACTTACTTTTCTTATTTAAAAACTACTATTTTATTGTTTTGAAATAGATATTTATAAATTCAAAACACTCATATACCTAAGTGGTTCCATCTAATAAAGCATTTCGTAACATATGAAGTATTTGACCAAATAAAATTTAAACTTTCTTTTAAGATTCTCAATAAAATTGGAGTTTAAATATACGTGTTCTGAAATATGATAAATAACAAAATAAACTTAGTTTATTATAAAAGTCACATAAATTATGTTTTTTTACAAAAATTCTCACTTTATTCTTAAAGAGCTTGCAGAAACAAATCGAAAAGTTACAGTGTGTCAAATACGTATTTCCGATCAAAGCAACAGAAATATGGTTTTCGTATTTTGATCGGGGAAAGTTTAAAATGAAATAAACTTTCAATTTCATTCAGTGAATTTTTGCTATATTCCATCTTTTGATTACCGATTCTTCTCTTTCCCTTAAAAATTAAATTTAGGGGAATAGAACAAATAAATAATATGCATGCATTCTACAAAATTGGGAGAAGCAATTTAAAAAATAACTTTAAAGAAAATAAATAAAGTCTAAATTTTGCGCATCCGAATATGAATTATGATGTCACAAAAAGCTTCAATAAAGTAAATTACAGTTGTTTTATTTAAATGTAGAATACGAATTGTTCAAATAGCGTGAGTAATGCGATAATCTAAATTTAAAATGTAGCAGTAAGAAATATTGAAAGTATAACTAAAAATACTTTTGAGAAATGGGACGTAATTAATTTTTTATTACAAGGAATTGTAAAAATAAATTATTTTGTAGTTATATCTATTAATAGGCAAAATAATATATTAAAAAAAACTGTTTCTGAAAAAGTTAACTTAATTTATTTTCAGTTATTCGGAAGTATTTTAGACATCACATTTCCTTTAGAGTGAGCAGAACACATACACCAAATTATACTTATACAAATTATTAATACTTTTATTATAGAAATTTATATATCAATTGTCAAATACATATTAAATTGCAGTCTCTCTTATCCACGTTAAATTTCGATCTCGAAAATGATAGATTTATTGAGAATTAGAATTCCCTTTCCTTGACATATTGCATTCCTTCTCGGATTTATTAAGTTTCATTCACAGCATACCACATATGCCTGTCTTATCAATACGATAAATATACTTTTTTTTTCGTATTTTCATCACTGAAATTTCAGAGTAAAACAAACTTCAAATTTAATTTAGGGAAAATGCGGTTTGTTAAAGTTTTTATTACAGATTTTTTGCTTGCATCAAAATGTAAATGTGCAAAAAGAGAAATAGAACAAATAAATATAATGCAAAAATAGAACAAATAAATATAATGCAAAAATAGAACGAATAAATATAATGCATGCATTTTACAAAATGGAGAAAAAACATGTTTAGGAATGATCTAAAAAGAAAACAGTACATATTATTGCATAATTTTCAAATAAAATAAATTGAAGTTGTTTTTATTTTAAGAAAAAAATTGTGTGAAAGCATTTCCCGCACATATATGTATCATTGAAAACTTTAATGTTAAATCTTAAAAAGCAACAAAAAATTCAAGGAACATTACTTATAACTTTTCATACTTTGATTTCTTTTAATTTTCAATATTGAAAATAAGCAAACTAAATCTCTATACTTACAAGACTAAAAAAAAAAAAAAAAAAAAAAAAAAAAAACTATAATTAAACTTGGTATTGTGACATATATGTATTGCAACTTTTATGTATTTTTTAAATTATATAAAATTGTATAAAATACTTTTTTCAGCCCATGACTGCTCCAAATAATAATAGTAATTATAACATATTTATCTAAAAACACCGAATCAAAGAAGCGCAAGTTTTTTTTTATTACCAATTAGTAGGATATATTTTTGACTTCACATGTCATTTAGAGAAAAATAAATGCACAAAATATACGTAACAAATCATTAAAATTTTTATTAGCAAAATTTTGTAATGTTTCCATAAACGACATTCCATCGTAGCCAATTACTTTCATATCAGAACTGATTCACAAAACAACAGATTTATTTATAATTTGAATATACGTACATTCACGCATTAGATTCATTCATACTTTTATAAATACTAAAACTGATCTTTCTATGATATAGAGGAGTGTTTATCGAAAATTAAAGCAATTTGTGTGTTAAAAATTAATTTAAATATGTTTAGACATGTTTTTCGAGTAATTAGATATTAGTGTTTATTTTATTCGTTATTTTCGTATCTCCCATACCCAGGAAGGTTACAAAAATGACTCACTAAATTGCTCTATTTTTTGTAGCGGAATTAGTTTTTACTAATTTAAACAATAACAAAATAATGCAATGCGCAAATTATTGGGAATTCCTATCGTCGTGTGATTATGTATCCTGAAAACTAAAGTTTTATGCTCAAGGATTTTGCTTGGACTGCGGACTGAATGTGCACCAAATGACATTTACGTACACAAATTATCGATTGAGTCGAGCCCCACAATTGAAATCACAAATCTAGAGTCGTATTGTGCTATAGACATTTATCTCTTGTAAGGTGAGATTGAGCAAAAAGAAAAAAATATCCTCGATAGTATGTTTTCTAAAATTCATTAAGATACAACTAAATGTAAATATATTGCTTGAAGGTGCGTAAAAACATACATAAAAACATTTAAAAACATAGCGCAAACTGAACCTATAAAAGTTGATTTCAATAGATCCAAAATTATATTCCGCACAAATAATCACCTGGAAGCAATCATAAGAGAGTCTCTAGAAATAATGTCTCAAAAAGAAATAGTCTGAAATAACGATGTATTATCATACGATATCCACGCAGTCTGGAATGAATTAATGCATCCTTGATTACCTTTCCCATCCTACCTTATTTCCAAACACTTGAAGTAAAATAGTTTATTCCGGGCAAGCAAGACAACGCAAAGAGATAACAACTCAACTCAACAATTTAGTTTTTACACTGATGATGACCGGGGTTTCGGTTGAAAACGTTTTGGAATTTTTAAAAGGACTTTAATGTGCTTTTTAATGTTTTTATGTATGTTTTTTACGCACCTTCAAGCAATATATTTACATTTAGTTGTATCTTAATGAATTTTAGTTATTAAACAAGATGAATTTGCACTAAAATTTTAACATTTATTGAGTATGTTTTTTTTTTTTTTTTAATGATTCTAAATGCTTTGATAGTAAAGTAAATTCTGGAGAATTTGTTATACCATATACCATATAGCGGGCTCCGTTATACACCAGAGCTCCTATACTACAGGCGAATCATACAGCCATTTAATAACCCAACGGACAAAAAACAAAGCTAAAACCGGTTAATTACCGTATTAGTGAACGGCGATTGGGCTACAATATGGATATGCTTCAGCTCCCCTTATAGAAGTCTGAGTGTATAAAGGCCACATTTCATTTGAGAATGATTATATTTTCCATTTTTAACAATATTGTCCTTATTACGCGCATAACTTTCTTTACAAAGAAATCGTCATGAACAATTTAGCATGAAAATATATTAAGTCTCACTAAATGTACAATAACTAGTACGATCATACAGGAAAAAGTGATCAAATTCGAACCGAGAAGACAAGATAAATTCCGTCTCTCTACCTGTATCTCCAGAAAGCATTTTAGATTGTTCATTGGTTCATTCACAAATAATGCCATTTTCTTCTTCATTAACGTCGAATTCTAAATGCTTATGCTTCTATTTCCTTACCGGTTAATGCTGTATTTGTGCACAAAGCATCCAACGCGCACAAAAAAAGTATAATCATATTTCAGGTTTAAAGTATTCGCGTGACGGAATATACGGTAATGTAATTTAAAAGCCAATGACTGAATTGAAATATTAGCATAAATTCAGTTATTATATTTTATATCATGATTTGTTTTAAAGATTAAAAAACAAACGAAACGCACTTTCATTAAAGTGTTATAATACTTCTAATATTTTACTTTAAATAATGAAAAAACATTCTTATTATATTTCGAAGTAACGTAACTTAAGGGTCAGGAAAATTATGAATTTCTACATTTTATTTGACATGTTTCTACAACCTGAAAAATAGTTTGTTCTTCATATTATATGTAAATAAGAAGTGTCTGTCATCATATATCTTACATATCATCCATATGGTCACTTATTTTATCAGTTTTATAGAAAGCTGTTAATATAATAATATTTATGTGTTTTTGTTTTTGTTTTATAATATATATATATATACATACATATATATATATATATATATATATATATATGCATTTATATATGTGAATGTGCCCTTAAATGTTGTTTTTTTAGATTAGTACCTTAATAGCTGTTCTCGCATGCAAATTCATAAAAAAACATATTTTAATTGATCACGTTCTTGAACCTTTAAAAATTAACGAACGAAAATAATCGTAACGTGTGGTTTAACAATATTTTACTTATTTCATTTCAACTAATAATTTTGCGGAATTAATATATATATATGATTTTAATTTTATGTAATTTCTCATATATACGTAGGCTGTTCAATAAGTAATAAGACTAATTTTACTGCCGCGAAACCACTCATCGGAATGCTAATTTCTGTGGCATAAAAAAAGTTTGTTGTCTGTATTAAAAAAAGCTACCGATAGATGGCATGTACAGGCTCATGTTCCTGAGTATCACGTGATTGAACTGAAGCTTGCTTGCGGGGCCTACCATAGCGGCCAGTTGTCGAAATGGAAGCGTCGATGGAACAACGTTATGCGATTAAATTTTGTGTTCGTCTGCAAAAATCAGCATCGGAGACCTTTGAAATGATACTTGACGCTTTCAACGATGAAGCCATGTCGAGGGCAAGTATTTTTCGCTGGCCTAAAGCTTTTAAGGAAGGAAGGCAAAATGTGGAACATATTGAACGTGAGGGACGACTTCAACTTCCATCACAGAGACAATGATTAACACAGCTGCGGTTATCATCAAGGAGAACCGAAGAATTGCGAAATGGCTTCCTATTTCCCCATGACAATGCCCGCCGCATATTGCTCGTTGCGTACAGAATGTTTTGCAGCAGAACAGCCTAGAGATTTTACAACACCCTCCATACAGTCCTGATCTCGCTCCGTGCGATTTCTGGCTGTTTCCTCAACTTAAGACACCATTACGAGGCAAACATTTTGCAAGCAACAAAGCATGTGTTAAGGCTGTGGAGGCGGTTTTGAAAAAACTCTCAGAAAACGAACTTTTACATGTTTTTAAGAAGTGGTCTTAACGTTGGGATAAATGCATTACGTGCCGCGGTAGTTATTATAAAAAAGACCATGTAAATGATGACAATTAAAGGTATTCTGTATATTTTGTAATATTAGTCTTATTACTTATTGAACAGCCCTCGTATATCAAAGAATAATTATTGTACTACCTGTTTCAGTAGATATAATTTGTTATAAATAACTTTATATGGAAATAATGATTATATAAGTATAAAGAATAGTCACTTGATAATTTTCCAGGTTTATCTTTTCTCTCCCTTGCTACCATTAACCAGGAACGTGGGAAAAATAGGGTCGTTTCTCTAAGGAATGTAAAAGTATGCTAACCGTATCTAGATACTCTGTTACTTAAGCTTATAAAATACGAGATTATCTGATTAAAGTTTCGATACAAAAATTCCATACAATGCATATTAACATTTCCGCTCCTCATATTATTAGTTGAGCAATTTATAAGTTAACAAATGATTATTTGAGAAATTAAGGAAGTATACAAAAGATAATTCATTTTTTAAAAGAATTAAATCTATATTCACAAAAAACATGACCTTAATATAATGTATTGTATAAAAGACTTTTTGAGTGTAACAATGTTTTACATAAAATATAGAGAACTACGTCAAATCGTAATGTATTTTCAATACACTTCGCTGAGTTATCATTTACATTTTTAGTAAATAAAGTAAAAGAAATTCACCAATCTCATATTTTTCTGTATATTATTTTTGGGGAATTATTCTTTGAATGTATTTAAAATTTTTTCAAAAAAGATGTTCCAAAATTACCAAAACATTAATACACAGATTTTTTTCACTCATGTTGTAGCATAAACCGCAATTTAATTGTATTTTCTTTATAACAGATGATTTGAAAACAAAATTTAAAAATAATTATTAAAAATCTTTATATTAAATTCCTCTCTTTCTTATTTTGTACACTGAAGTTGCACTATTACTTATATTAAATAAATAGTAAATCATGAATGATTTAAAACATTCATTTTTTTCCCAAAAAAGTCACGCAGTTGTATTGAGTATTTGCTCAAGTATAAAACAAAAACTCTTATTTATACTATTATGTCCAAGTCGAAATTATTCAATTTTTCTAACACGTTATTATTCTAATTTCTATCTAGTATCATAGAATGAAGAAATGTATTCAGCTACACTCGTTCTAAGAGAGATATCGCATGTAGTTCAGACACATTCTACGAATACAATAAGTCTTAGATGAGGCTTGCCGCTATAGAGAAACTTATCTTTATTTTTCATGGCTATACATTTACAACAATGAATAACTTATGGGCACAGTTATCGGCGGTTCCTTAAAAATCTATCTGATTAAAATTGTAGTAGAATCCATGACACGCTAAGATGCTAGACATCGCAGATAGAACACTGCCGATTTTATATTAATTTTTCTTATTAATATAAACTGGATATTTGATATAAATATCATATTTTGCAGCATATAATTAAGGATACTCACTAATGTTTTTGTGATATTGATTTTATTTCTGATTGATGGTACATTTTAAAACGAGCTTTAGTTTTAAATATATAGGATGGTCATAAAGTCTTTCCCCGATTACAATAATTTATTGTAGAAAAGAAACTAATGTAACTAGGCATACGCTTGTTTCAATATATTGAAAAGACATTTATGAAGTTTTAATACAAGTACTTACGTCAGTAAATCTAGATGTGAGCGCCATAGGTAGCTCGAAGAATGTCAAGGCGGTATTCCATTTCTCGCCACGTATTGCCTAAACATTTGGGCTGCCACACTAGACACAGCATCTGTGATCCTGATCTTGAGTGTTTCAATAACTTTTACTGGTGTTGCTAACACTCTGTCCTTTATGCACCCCCAAAAGAAAAATATGTAATCTAGAAGATTTGGTCCGTCCCGTCCGATCTATTTTACCGGAAATTTGTCATCAAGGAACTCACGATTGAAGGTAGAGATTGGACTAAAAAACCGAAGAACATGTATTTTCCACAACAAAAATTTTACAGAAATACATTCAATGGTTATTTCGTTTTTTCTTTTTCTTTTTTTTTTTTTTTTTTTTTTTTTTTTTTTTGTATTCAGGGAAAGTTTTTATGATCACCCTGTATACATATTTAAAGAGTCATGGCAATATTATTTTATTTAACGTGCAAAGATAATTTCGTGCAAAAATGTTGTTCACATATTATACAAATTAACATTATGTATGAATTATTATTTGTAAACATTGTAAATAAATTTAATTTCATTTAATATTAAAGAATAAGGATAAAATTTAAAATTTATTCATGGTTTTTCAAAATACCTTTTGTATGATGAGCTTGAGTGTTTGAAGAATTGTATACATTCTCAATGCCACAATATATTTTTTAAATGATAAAATATATTAATGGATATTAAAGTTCAAGATTCTATCGTATAGAAATTTCTGAATATTAGCGCTTTAAAATTTCACTCTGCAGAGCGGTTTTGTGTAAATTCTTAAAACATGTATGACAAAGATCATATGTTTTAAAAATGAATGCTTGCATTATGAAAATTTACAAAATACATTTTTGAAATGTTGAAAGTTATATCCAATAAATGTATTCTGTTTCACTTACTTCTACTTATTTGACAGATTTCATTCATTTGGCAGCATTAATGTTGTATTTGTACTTAATTAAGACTTATTTATTAATGATGTATTCATTAAATACAGTAATTCTTCCACATTTTTAGGAACAAGGCATGTTGATTAAGGATGACGGCATTAAGTAAAACAATTAAATACTGTACATTTTATGCAAATATAAGTAGAAAATACAAAGCAGAATACTTCAGACATTGTAAGACATCCGTTAATTATATAAAGAGTTAAGATGAGAGAATGGTTATTCTTAAAATTGTTTACGTTTCGAAATTATTAAACTTATAAATACTTTTGAAGCATTCATTAATTATGTACCAGATGAAACTACTAAGAAATGATGAAATTACTAAGTACCAGATGTTCATGCTATTCGGTGTTTGTTTAAAATATATATTTGTATAAAGTACTTATTATTTATTTGTATAAAGGACATATCTCGAAACATAAATATTATAAAGAAAGTCCTTCTATTATTATTATTTTCTTTTTTATGACTATCATTATATGTATGAATTACAAAAAAATATATTAAAATTACTTTCATAAATTGAAAAAATATATTATTTCTGTATTTCATCTTTATTAAGTAAAAGTATGTTTTGTTTATAATCACAGGATGGAAAAATAAATTATTTGTTTAATGTGTGAAAACTATTTCCATAAAAAATAAATAACAACGTTAAAAATCACATCCTATGTACAGCATCTTGAGTTGCATAATAACAGGGAAAAACCAATCGGTGAATTCCATATGATTTTCTGAAGAATTGTTATTATTTTGAAAGAAAGAGAGACAGCCAGCATATCTATACAAGTATTTTTGTTCTTGCTTTGAAATTATCAATATGAAAAAAAATTATAATTATCTTTCTTAAATTTTCATTCTATTTAAATAGGGATATCCAATGCTCTTGTTCAATAAATCTTTTACATGTGAGATAAAATGTGTAAATTAGACAAAATATCTATATTCTTTGATAGGCTATACCTTAGCGTTAAATTGTAGATATATACAATTTGTTATTAAAATATTTTTTTAAATGTCTCTCTTAAAAAATTCTATTGCATATTTTTACCATTTACAGTACTAAACAGATGTGTCACACGGATACCTTAATACTAAAAGTTCAATTTTTGAACATCTAGAAAATTATACACGTACTTTATAGATTTTCAATATAATTGCACATTGGGGAAATCGTCATCAAGTAAATGCATTGCAATGTTACATGCACATGATGTTATTAGCGAACATTTTAATTGCAATATATAAATAATCATAATTCCAATTTTCTAAGTACAATAATATTGGGAGAATTTTTGAATACCAGAGCAATTTCAAGAACTATTTAATTTCTACAAAATGAGATCATCTGCCAGAGTTAAACTGTGTACATATATATAGATGATTTCGCCACTAGGTATGTACTGTACATATATATATATATATATATAAACGATTTCGTCCTGATGTGAGGTATTCAGACCTGTTCAACCGAACCATACCTCTGTAGGAAGGGGCCTTGTCAATCCAATGGATGTGGGTATGTTACAGTTATAATACAAACTGCATTTGAAAACCATTGTTAACTGTTCGACAGTGTAAAGAGTGAAATTTATTAATATTTAATAGCGAATACATATACGTTGAGAAACAATAAATAAGTAGCGCAAATAACACATTCAATTTAAAAAATGTAACTGGATTTTAAAAGAAAGTTACTTGTGTTTTAGAAACAAATCTTGTAAGAATTTAGAGCCAAATTTCATAACCCATACCTAAAAATACTAGGTATTACAGGTAGCTGCTTGAGTGACTAGTTACAGGTAGCTGCTTGAGTGACTACTCAAGTTTCACTTAAAAAATAAATAAGTTTTGAAAAACAAAATTCGACATTCTTAAAAAACCATCGTTGTCTTTTTTGTAAATAATTTTTGTGACGATGATTTTCAATTTTTATAACTTGAAGAAGACTCAGTATTTAATTTTAGAGAGATATAGTAAAAAAAAAAAAAAAAAAAAAAAAAAAAAAAAAAAAAAAACTTAAATTCCTTGAAAAATTTCCTGAAAATAAACAAAATTTACTTTTTTTTTAAATAATCAAAGATTAAGTATGAATTTAATAGTTTTACAAAAATCAACAAAAAACTTTTACTGCGCTTTGCTCTTTCAACCCTTAAATTAAAATAATAACTGTGTAAAATCTCGCCAGAAGGTTAGAAGCCTTGGATATTTAATTTAATAACAACTAAATTACTATTTATAGTTCAATGCAATAATTATTTTTTTAACAATCATCGAAGTGTCAAGCGTTAAATAACCATGCCGGTAGCAGATTTAATTTAAATCAAATTAATCATCCAAAATTTAAACATCCTTTTAAATTTGCTATGAGTCAACAAACTTTACTGGCATCAGCTACTCTTTTAAAGAAAAAAACGGGTTTTTCCTTCGGCATTAATCATAAATTATAAAGAGTAATATATTAAATATTACTGTATATTTTTTTTTGATAAATTCAACACTTAGCTTCAATTATAAACAAAACACCGCAATCCTTAACAGTTAAATTATTTTTATATTGGAGAGTTAAATTTTGAACGTTGAATTAATGAAAATTTAAAGAGAGTTTAATAAAATCATATTTTTAATTTTTCTCTCTTAATGTTTATTAAAAACGTTCTCCACTTTTATTTGTAATAAATAATAAATAAATAAAAAATTAATGGTGCATCTTCTGATTTAAATTGATAAATGAAAGAGGTTATTATTAAGTAGTCTCCATCAAAACAATACAAACAGGGGCATTTGGCAAAAACTTTGTTCACTGGCAGGTTCTATTATAATCAACCTTCTCTAGAACTTCATTGTGTATATACCAAATATAGGAGCGTCGAATCTGAACAATTGTTTTCACTGGTCATATTACATTAGAGCGACGGAAACAAGTAGATTATCGATCTTGCTTATAGCGCGTAAGCGGAGAATCTGAGGGCCCGGAGAATTAATACAAAGCGTATTTTCTTCCTACCACAATATCTAAGTTTGGCCTATGGAAGGGAAACAACTTTACTGCTAAATCCTTGCTCGGTGCTTCTTTTAGGAAAAATACATTCCTCGCAGAAATCTTGGAAGCGTGCAAGTTATCATCCACTCGATAACTCTCAATATCTGCTCTTTGCATTCAACTGCCACACCGTCTCAATACTCTCTCAGATTTTTTATCTCACACTTCACTCTCTAATTCAACTAGGGCAAAACTTCTCCCTACCCTAAAAAAACACACTGTCCATCCACGAACACAAAGGTCGCGAAAAAGATTTCCAGACAGCCCAGCACCCTAACAACTAATTCAAAACAGATCGCCCCCTTGCTTACTGCATTATGACATATTTATGGTAAAAAGGTGTATACCAGACCTAACGGGAAAAAAAAGTATACATCTAGATACGCTGGGTGTAACTCCGGGCCCTAAGATTCACCGCTGACGCACTATAAGCAAGATTGAGAATCTATTTTTTTCCGCCACCCTAATCTAATATGATCAGTGAAGGAAATTGCGCAGGTTCGAAGCTCCTAGATTTGATGTATATGTCGTAGGCTAATTGAAAAAATCGGCTCTTTGCAAACAGCCTAGGCTCTTTGCAAAGAGCCGGTATAATTGGGGAATCATCTCCCTTTTCCCAATCAGCCTGCTATTTTTCAGGCCTATTGCAAATAGCCTAGACAGCGAGCGTTAGGTTAATTGGAATATGGTCATTTATTTCACAATCAGCCTGAAATTTTTTAGGCTTTTTGCAAAGAACTTAGATAGCGTTAGGATAATTGAAAAATGGCCATGCCTATTTACAAAATGACCAGTTCTATCTCAATATATGATGTTGAACCCAACTCGAACCTGAAAATTCCATTCGAGTCGACCCGAACCCGACAGAAATATTACTCCGAACCGTAACCCGATCCTAAAAGGACAAAATAAATTCCTTCGAGTCACAAACCGACCCGAAACCCGATCAGAACCCGACAAAAAAATCCATCGAACAGTAACCCAATCCGAACTTGACAAAAGAAATTCCTTCATGTCACAACCCGACCCGAACCTAAAAATTTGGAGTTAACCAGAAACCCAACCCGAACAAAACATAAAAATTCCATCGAACCGTAACCCGATCCGACCCAAACAAAATAAATTCCTTCGTGTCGCAACCCGACCTGAACCTGAAAATGGAAATTAACCCGAAACCCGACCCGAATAGGCAGAAAAATCCAATGAAGCGTAACCCGATCGGAACCTGAAAATTGAAGTTAACTCGAAATTCGATCAGAACCCGACAAAAAAAATCCATCGAACCGTAACCCGATTCGAACCCGACAAAATAAAATCCATCGCAATGCAACCCGATCCAAAGCTGAAATTTCAGGTTAATCCGAAACCCAACCCGAACTGAAAATTTAAGTTAACCCGAAACCCGACTCAAACCCGACAGAAAATTACCATCGCCCCGTAACCCGACCCGAACCAGATAAAAAAATATCCATTAAACAGTAACCCGATCCGAACCCGGCAGAATAAATTTCTTCATCTCGGAACTCGACCCGAACTGGAAAATTGAAGTTAACCCGAAATCCGACCCGAATCAGACAAATAAAAATCCATCGATAAGTAACCAGATCCGAACCCGACAAAATAATTTTCGTCATCACACAACCCGATCCAAACCAGAAAATTGATGTTAACCCGAAACCCAACCCAAACCCGACAAAAAAATCCATCGAACGCGATCCGCACGCGACAAAATAAATTCATTTGTGTCACAACCCGATCCTAACAAGAAAATTCAAGTTAACCTGAAACTCACCCGAACCAGACAAAAAAATCCAACGAACCGTAGCCCAATCCGAACGCGAAAAAGTAAATTCCTCCGTCTCGCAACCCGACTCGAACCTGAAAATTGAACTTAACCCGAAACCCGACCGAACCTAAAAAATTATGCTAACCTGAAACCCGACACAAATCTGAAAATATAAGTTAGTCCGAAACCCGATCCGAACCCGACAAAATATATTTCTTCGTGTCACAACCCGACCCAAAACAGAAAATTCAAGTTAACCCGAAACCCGACCCGAATCAGACAAAAAAAATCCAATTAACCTTAGCCCAATCCGAACCCGAAAAATTGAATTCCTTCGTCTCGCAACCTGACTCTAACCTTAAAATTGAAGTTAACCCGAAACCCGGCCGAACCGGGAAAATAATGCTAACACGAAACCTGATCCAAATCTTAAAATTTAAGTTAGCCCGAAACCCCACACCCGGCAAAATTAATCCATCGGACCATAACCCGATCAGAACCCGACAAAGTAAATTCCTTTGTCTCGCAAACCGACCCGAACCTCAAAATTGAAGTTAACACGAAGGCCGACCCAAACCAAACAAATAAAAATCCATCGGTACGTAATCCGATCCGAACCTGACAAAATAATTTTCGGTTTTTAGGTTTCGGGTTAAATTAAATTTTAAAGTTCGAGCCAGTTTTTGGGTTAACTTAAATTTATAGGTTCGTCTCGGGTTGCGAAACGAAGGAATTTATTCTTTCGTGTTCGGATTGGGTAACGGTTTGATTGATTTTTTTGTCGTGTTCATGTCGGGTTTCTTGTTAAATTCAATTTTCAGGTTCGGGTGGGGTTACATGACGACGGAAAATATTTTGTCAGATTACGCATCGGGTTAAGGATCGATGAATTTTTTTTGTCTGGTTCCGGTCGGGTGTCGGGTTAACTTCAATTTTCTCTTTCGGATCGGGTTCCGTGTTGATGTAAATTATTTTGTCGGGTTCGGATCGGATTACGAATCGATGAATTTTTATTTGTTTGGTTCGGATCGGCTTTCGGGTAATCTTCACTTTTCAGTTTCGAGTCGGGTGTCGAGACGAAGGAATTTATATTGTCGGGTTCGGATCGAGTTGCGGTCCGATGGATTAATTTTGTCGGGTTCGGGTCGGGTTATGAGCTAACTGAAATTTTAAGATTAGGGTCGGGTTTCGGGTTAGATAAATTTTCAAGTTCGGTCGGGTTTCGCGTTAACTTAAATTTTCAGGTTCGAGTCGGGTTGCGAGAGGAAGAAATTTATTTTTTTGGTTCGGGTTGGGCTACTGTTCGTTGGATTTTTTTTTTGTCTGGTTCGGGTCGGGTTTCGGGTTAACTTGAATTTTCTGGTTTGGAACGGGTTGTGACACGAAGTAATTTATTTTGTCGGGTTCGGATCGGGTTACGGTTCGATGGATTTTTTTGTCGGGTTCGGGTCGGGTTTCGGGTTAACTTCAATTTTCTGGTTTGGTTCGGGTTGCGTGACGACAAAAATTATTTTGTCGATTTCGGATCGGGTTACGTATCGATGGGTTTTTATTTATCTTTTTGGAATTGTCTTTCGGGTTAACTTCATTTTTCAAGTTCGGGTCGGGTTGAGAGACGAAGAAATTTATTTTGTCGGGTGCGGGTCGGGTATCTGTTCAATGGATTTTTTTTATCTGGTTCAGGTCGGGTTACGGGGCGATGGTAATTTTCTGTCGGGTTTACGTCGGGTATCGGGTTAACTTGAAATTTCTGGTTTGGATCGGGTTCTGACACGAAGGAATTTATTTTTTGGGGTTGGTATCGGGTTTCGTATCGATGGATTTTTTATCTGGTTCGGGTCGAGTTACGGGGCGATGGTAATTTTTTGTCGGGTTAGGGGTTAACTTAAATTTTCAGTTTCGGGTCGGGTTTCGGTTTAATTTGAAATGTCAGCATCGGACCGGGTTGCGTTGCGACGGAATTTATTTTGTCCATTTAGGATCGGGTTACGGTTCGATGGAATTTTTCTGTCGGGTTCTGGTCAATTTCGAGTGGAATTTTCAGGTTGGAGTTGGGTACAACACCAAATATTGATAAAGAGCTGGTCGTTTTCTAAATAGGCATGGCCATTTTTCAATTAACCTAACACTATCTAGATTCTTTGCAATAAGCCTAAAAAATTATCAGGCTGATTGAGAAATAAATGACCATATTCCAATTAGCCTAACCCTCTCTAGGCTCTTTGCAATAAGCCTGAAAAATAGCAGGCTGTTTGGGAAAAGGGAGATATTTCTGATTTAGACCGACTCTTTGCAAAGAGCCGGATTTCCCAATTAGCCTACGATATATACACCTTGGAGTTCTAGAGAAGGCTGATTATAATAGAACATTCCAGTGAACAAAGTCAGTGCCGGACGCCCCTGTTTATGTTGTTTTGATGGAGACTAATTATTAATAACCTCATTCATTTTTAATTTAAATCAGAAGATGCTTAAATTATTAATTAATTAATTATTATTTATTACAAATAAAAGTGGAGAACACTTTTAATTACCATTAATCGAGAAAACCATCCAATTCTGGAAAACGCGTTTACAAAACACGCATGAAATATTGTTCTTTTTTTCTTTTTACGAAGAAAGTTCGATCACCGTCTGTGAGTATTTCACAGGTCTTTGCAACAAAAAGTCCCAGCACACCTCCGAAGGGTGCAAGTTATAATCCTCTCGATGACACTATCTATCATTCAACTACCAGACCATCTCAATACTCTCTAAGACATTTTTCTTTCACACTTCACTCTCTAATTCAACTGGGGCTAAACTGCCCCATCTCCTAAAAGAACACACTTTCAATCACGAACACAAGGGCGCAACAAACATTTCCAGACGGTCCTGCACCCTAACAACTGATCCAATAGAGATCGCCCCCCCCCCTTGTTTACTGCATTATGACACATTTATATTAAAAACGTGCATCACGCAAAAAATAAACTAGACCTCGCTGAAATATTCTATTTTGGAAAACGCGTCTGCAAAATAGGCATGAAATCTTGTTTTGTTTCTTTTTTGTTTACGAAGTAAGTTCGTTCACTGTCTTTGATACATTTTAAAGGCTTTGCTACAAAACCTCCCACCACCTTCCGAGTAAAAGAATATAATTCTGTCAATATAAACTTTTGGTTCCTTAGCTCTTAAAAACAATTTGTCACACTTGTTCAGAACATAATTCTAGGTGCTATGAACTTTTTACCATTATCTTATAACAGATATTTAGATCCAAACTGAACAAAATGATTAATTAAATTTTAATTAAATAATCTGCTGATATACTTGTTTACTTATAAAATCTAATATTTTAAATTTCTCTAAACAAATAAATTCAAAATCTATCTGATTACCCCTAACATTTCGCAGCGCCGGAGATTCCCGTCACAACGTGGGTCTTCAGAACTTCGTCAATCTTTTGTCAAATCAAACAAATCCACTTTAAATAACCTGCCAACATAGCTATCAAAAGAAATATGAGCTGCCACTATGACATCATAGTAGCTTATCTAGCAGACCTTCGCCATGCGGCGATCATTTGGTTTCGCCCCTATGCCAGACATTCAAACTCGTTCAACCGGGCTGTAGCCCGGTAGGTAGGGGCCTGGTCATCGGAAAAAAATAAAGAAAGAGTTTTCACACAGATTCGAGAACCACTCTTCTGTGTGTGACATGCAGGTACTACTAGACAGATACACACAAAGAAAAAAAAAATTCTATTCAGATTAGTCGTGATACTTTTCATATGATTATTGTGAAGTATTCTCTCTTTTACTTTTAATGACCTTTCTTATTTCATAAACTACTCTTTTATCCTTTTGAAATTCATAGCTATAAATGCAAAATATTTCATATATCTAAATGTTTCCATTTAATAAAATATTGTCTAACCTATAAAATATTTTATCAAATAAAATGTAACATCCTTTTAAGTTTTCTCAAAAAATTGGTGTTTGAATATGCGTCTTTTGAAAAATGAAAATTAATCAAATGAACTTATTTTAAGATGAAAGTCACATAAATTATGTTTTAGCGAAAATTCTAAAATTTATTCTTAAAGAACTTGCATAGACAAATCAAAAATAAATTCCTTAGTTTGCCACATATGTATTTCCGATCAATATAATAAAAATATTGTTTTCGTATTTCCATCACTGAAAGTTTACAATGAAATAAACTTTCAATTTCTATCCGGGATTTTTTGCTGTTTTCCATTTTTTATTGTCGCTTCTTCTGCTCTTCTTAAAGATTAAATTTAGAGCCATAGAATAAATAAATAATATACATGCATTCCACAAAATGCGGAAAAGCATTTTTAGAAATGATTAAAAAACAGAATTTTCCGCATTCGAATTGAAGATACAATGTTATAGAAACTTCAATAAAGTAAATTGAAGTTGTTTTATTTAAACAGAGAATACAAATAGTTGAAAAAGCTACTGTAATGCAAAAATGTAAAGTTAAAATTTAGTATTGAGAAATCTTGAACATATAACTAAGAATACTTTTGAGACACGGCATGTAATTACAATTTTTATAGCAAATAATTGTAGTAATAAATTCCTTTGTCGACATATATATTAATAGGATTAATAGGGAAAATAATAAATTTAGAAAAAGAACAGCATTTATGAGAAATAGAACTTAATTTATTTTCAGTTATTTGGAAATATTTTTGGCGTCATAATTTATTTAATGTGAGAAGAACACAACCACATCAAATTATACTTAACAGATCATTAATATTTTATTATATAAACATGTATATCAATTCTCAAATACACATTAAATTACAGTCACTCCTATCCACGTTAAGTTTCGAATACGAAAATAATTGATTTTTTAAGGATTACAATTCTTATTCACTGACGTATTGCATTCCCTGTCAAATTTATAAGATTTATTTATTATATAGAACTTATGCATTTTTCAACGATCCAATAAAATATTATTCTAAAACTTTCATCACTGAAATTTCACAATGAAAAACACTTTCTTTTTTTTCGGAAAATTGTGGTTTAAAAAAAAAAAAAATTATTACATATTTTATGTTTGCCTTTAAAAGAAAATGCAGGAAAAAATACATATAAACGTACATTCCACAAAATGCGATTTCTTTTAAATAACCTTAAAATAAATCTAAATAGTAATATTTTTTTCACATTTGAATAGCATACACAATATTGCAAAATGTTCAAATGGAATTATTAGAAGTTGTTTTTATCATTAAATGACATTGTGTGAACGCATTTCCTTCACATATATGACACGTATTTCTTTCACATCATTGAAAATTGTAATTTAAAATCTTTAAAATAACAAAAAGTGCAAGGAAGATTACATTTTTTATTTTTTATTTTTTTATACTTTGAATATGTTTATTCCCGATGCTCAGTAAAAATAAATAAAAATAGACTTATAGAACTAAGCAACTGGAAATATATTTAAATTATATGAAAATATAATTAAACTTACTATTGAAACTTATATGTATTGTAATTTGTATTCGCAAAACTTTAAAAAATAAATGAAGGTTATCACTATTAATAAAACAATAGTAATATTACGATATTTATAGAAAAACTATTCTGGGAAGCACATTTTTTTAAAATTCCCTATCTTTTGAATACATTTTAGACTCCGTATATCATGTACAATTAAAACACTCGCAAAAAATTATATCTAACAAATTAATATTACAGAAATGTATCTAACATTTTGGTAACCCATGTCTTATTGGAGTCAGTTATATTCATATCATAATTGATTGTGGAAAAAATTATTTATGA
Organism: Maratus michaelseni; assembly: GCA_963931845.1. NCBI lineage: Eukaryota > Metazoa > Arthropoda > Arachnida > Araneae > Salticidae > Maratus > Maratus michaelseni. The sequence goes on from OZ007588.1 coordinate 158,708,472, forward strand.
ATTGAATATCCTTTCATTTACGCTCTAGCTTCTTGCACACTTTTAAAAATACAAACATAATTTTCTATGACATGTGTGGAAGTTTACTAAAAATTAAAGCAATTGGTATGGTTAAAAAATAATTTAAGGTATGATTAGATAAGTTTCTAGAACAACTGAATGATTTAGGTTATTTGATTCCTTACTGGGTTTGTTTTTTCTAGTGATCAAGAAAGTGCCAGAAAATTACCCAATAAACTGCTCTTTATATTATAGCAAGACTAGGTTTCCTGCTGTATGAAATTAAAACACGGTATAATACGTAAATAAACTGGAATTTTATAATAAATAAAGCCAAATGAATCTTCGCCGTGTGGTTACGTAGTCTGGAGACAGGACTTTCATGCCCCAAAGTCTTTGTACCAGATGGGGCGATTAATAATTCCTAAAATACGTTTCATTTGGGAGAAAAGTAAAATAGTGTTTATGCATAGTAATTTATATATATTATGCATAGTAAATTTAGCCATTGCTAACTACATATTTTTACCAATCTATGGGAAGTTGTCGATGCCGTCCCAGAAAAACAGTGCATATTTTGAGGTGCTTTAGTCTTCAAGTCCTTTTTCAACATCTCCGTAATGGTTGAAGTGTCATGGAGAGTGCGTGAGACATCGAGGAACATAAGTGGTGGTCGGACGGGTCGAAGTCCGGTGAGTATGGCTGGTGACATAAGAGGTCCCAGTCAAGTGTAGAAAAGGTTTCTCTGACCCCGTTTGCTGTGTGTGATGGGGCGTTGTCGTACTGCAAAATGCCCTTTCCGTGCCTTTTAGCCCATTATAAAATACTAGCAAAACCCGCAGCTTTGTTCGCGTAATTCTTGAAAAAGGCCAAATGGTAGTCGTTGGCCTATTTCCATTAGAGGAATTTTTACTGTCACAGATAATTCAGAAATTACTAATTAAACCACGCTAATGTCAACAAAGAAAATTGAAAATTTAGAACGTTTTTAGCTCTCCCCCCCCCCATTTTCTGTGGTAGTGTGGTCCTAGGTTACAGCAGGGACTGTTACCATCACTTTTGAAAAATGATTCTGTAGTTCCAGAGATTGTAATTTTGAATGTTTTTAGACCGCTTTTCGCTCATCTCACCCTTTTAAATTTCGATTTTTTTAGAATTTGTTCTTAGAAAGCATTTACATTTTATAAATAACTACCATGCCGAATTTCGATTTTCTAGTTGCTTCAGGATAAGAAAAATCGAAATTTTATAAAGTTTTTTGCTTTTGCACCTCCCTGTGCTAGTAGCACCGACATAAAATATAGCCTATGTTACAGCAGGGACTGTTACCATCACTTTTGAAAAATGATTCTGTAGTTCCAGAGATTGTAATTTAGAATGTTTTTAGACCGCTTTTCGCTCATCTCACCCTTTTAAATTTCGATTTTTTTAGATATTGTTCTTAGAAAGCATTTACATTTTATAAATAACTACCATGCCGAATTTCGATTTTCTAGTTCCTTCAGGATAAGAAAAATCGAAATTTTAGAAAGTTTTTTGCTTTTGCACCTCCCTGTGCTAGTGGCACCGACATAAAATATAGCCTATGTTACAGCAGGGACTGTCACCATCAATTTGCTACCATCACTTTTGAAAACAGTTCTGTAGTTCCAGAGATTCCCTAGAAATTGTAATTTAGAACGTTTTTAGAACGTTTTTCGCTCATTTCACCCTGTTAAATTTCAAACTTTTTTAGAATTTTGTTCTTAGAGAGCATTTACATTTTATAAGTAACTACCATGCTAAATTTTATGTTTCTAACACCTTCAGTTAAAATAAAATTGAAATTTTAGAACATTTTCGCTCCTGCACCCCCCTGGGAGTAGTGGCACCGACATAAAATATAGCTTATGTTGGAGCAGGTACTGTCACCATCAATTTGCCACTATCACTTTTGAAAACAGTTCTGTAGTTCCACAGATTCCCTAGAAATTGTAATTTACAATGTTTTTAGAACGCTTTTCGCTCATCTCACCCTTTTAAATTTCGAATTATTTTACAATTTGTTCTTAGAGAGCATTTACATCTTATAAGTAACTGCCATGCCAAATTTCATGTTTCTAGCTCCTTCATTATACAAAAAATTGTAATTTTAGAACGTGTTTCGCTCCTGCACCCCCCCCCCCTGGAGGTGGTGGCACCGACATAAAATGTAGCCTATGTTGGAGCAGGGACTGTCACCATCAATTTGCCACCATCAATTTTAAAAACGGTTCTGTAGTTCCAGAGATTCCCTAGAAATTGTTATTTAGAATGTTTTTAGAACGCTTTTCGCTCATCTCACCCTTTTAAATTTCGATTTTTTTTACAATTTGTTCTTAGAGAGCATTTACATCTTATTAGTAACTACCATGCTAAATTTAATGTTTCTAGCTCCTTCAGTATTAAAAAAATCGAAATTTTAGAACGTTTTTCGCTCTTGCACCCCCTGGAGGTAGTGGCACCGACATAAAATATAGCCTATGTTGGAGCAGGGATTGTCACTGTCAATTTGCCACCATTACTTTTGAAATCTCTTCAGTAGTTCCAGAGATTACCCCCTACAAACAAACAAACAATCTTTACTACTTTATAATATTAGTATAGATTTTTGGTCAATGCATGTTTCAAACTGATATTTCATTGTAGGTAGTAAACGATATTAACTGTTTCAACTGGTTTCAGAAGCTCAGAGTACACGACACTCTTCTGTATCACCAATGCACAGCATTGTCTTCATTCCAAAGGGATTCGGTCTTGCGGTCGATGTTAATGTTTGTTCTGGGTAAACCCTTGATTTTCTGCGTTTTGGGTTCTCAAAATATATATCCATGTTTCGTTTCCAGTCACGATTCGATACAAAAAATGTCTTTCTTGCCGAGAAAGTAAAACTTCGCACACCGTTTCATAAAATTACACTTAATATAAATTAATAGTTTTGCCTTTTCTAACTGATTGCTTAATGTATAATTATTAGAGCAATTTATAAGTTAACAGAAGATTATTTGAAAATTTTCAAAATTAGTCAAAAAATATTTCAATTTAAAGAGGAATTTATTCTGTCTTTACCAAAAATACATACATTTAATTTCTTGTATTGTATAAAAGAAAACATTTAATTAAAATCTTTTTTTACATAAAATCTAGATAACTGCGTGAAATAGTAATTACAGACTGATAACATTGACTTTTTTAGTAAATAAAGTAAAGCAATTCACACTTTTTTTTGTAAATATTTTGGTTTCCGTGCCTCAAAAAGGAAAACGGACCATTTATAGGATCCATTCATTGTCCGTCTGTCTGCCATGAACGTTTGTTTTTCAAGATCCGCTGAAGGTATACAGTTGAAATTAATATCAATTAATATGGTCTACAACCTCATTGTTTTGTCGTTATTTCTAGATTCTAAACTCATGCAATGAAAAGTTACTGACATAAAAAAACTACGTTCCCCCCCCCCCTCATACAAACCCACTATCAAAACCTATGATATACTTTCCACTGCCCTAGAATTTAGACGTTTTTCATGAAGACATGTCTTATCGTATTATAAACAAATATTATAGATCTTACAGAAGAGGTGACCTTGGCTGTCCCAAAATAAAAGTCATTATAAACAAACCTGGTTAAGATTTAATAGATAATTAAACAAATTACTTCTTTGCTATACAACAATTACAAGAAGCATCTGGGTATAAGTAGACAGTTCTTATTCTTTTATATTTGTAATGAATCTAGGTACTTATTAAGCTTTAAAGTAATATTGCATAACATTGCAGAAACCTCTGGGTACGAGTTCTGCTAGCAGTTGTTCTGTTTATTTCTTTATTTCTGTTTCTTTTTATTTCTTTATTTATTTCTTTATTTTTTATTTATTTATTTTTATTTATTTATTTATTTATTTATTTATTTTGCGAATAATATTTTGCATACACTTAAAGCATATTCAGAAATAAGGTTCCAAAATTTGTGAAACATGAAAATTATTTTCTTAATAAATTTTGTCACTCGTACTGTATTATTTTACAAATTTTTATTTTTTTGTGTTTATAACAGATAATTCGGAATGAAAATTGAAAAGTAATGATTAGATTTCGTTTATTAAATTTATTTATTTATTTTTTCCTTTTACTATTTTGCTGTCAGAATTTCCACAATACTTTTATTAAATCACTAGTCAATGTTGACTAGATTACAGAAAGATAATTTTACAGTAAAAAATAACGCAGCTGTATTGCGATTTATTCTAGTACTTCTCAATTAGTATTATTATCTATATTTTGTTAAAATTAAAAGTAATCTGAGTGTACACTTTTGCATCTGCTAACATGTTTTATGTTAATTTCTATGTAGTATCATAGAATCAAAAAATAATATTCTACTTCGTATCTCCTTTAATCTAAAATCAATTTTCTACGGTTATTTCCAGGAAATTAAAAAAGTGATTCCAATTACTCATGAACACTTCAAACTTCACAAATTCATACTTTTAATGAAATATTTGATTTTTATATCGAAGGCACATATGAGATGTGTCCAAAACTTTAAAAATGTTGATATTTTTATGTTTCAAAATGTCTTTTATGAAATAGAAAAAATCTAATTTTTTGTGAAATAATTATATGTTTAATTCGAAGAAATTGTATGTTTAATCAGTTTCGCCGTTATTTATAAAGTGCAATTTCAATACCGTTCAATACAATATCCATCAAAGATGAAGGATACTTCTATTATAATTGGTATGTATATGTAATAATGAAACTGGAGATAGACATACTTGGAAACTGTTGACTGTTAACAATACATTTCGTATAAAAATATTTGTATTGATAAAAGAAAGTTTATCTTTTTGAGTGTGTGTGTGTTTGTCTTTGTTAAAGATGGCTAGCGAAATCTACCGCATGAAGAAGTCTTAAAATTTGGTTGAAGATAATTGAAAGCAGGTCTTAATGCACCTCAGGCACAAATTCTTATTTTTTTAATTAGCTGAGATACTAATTATAAGCTCATCGAAAACGCATTCTTATTTATGAAAATCGCCAAGCCAGATCACGCTTACTACTTTCCGAGTGCGTAGAAGAGCAGACCAAAATGCTGGTTTTAGTTGGCCGATTGTCATAACGCCCTACGTCCGAACGGTTTAGATACTGAAAAAAGGAAGACATACTCTTAAAAATCGTAATTTTACTTTAAACGTCGCAATGAGTTCGAAAACATAGTGTTGATAACACTTTTAAAAAAAGTGTCGTCTTCACATTAGCTCTTTTCTCCTTTACGGCGTCGTCCATATAGAGCTCGATTTCATAGGTAGCGATTCACAAAAATACCTATTTAAAGCATGGATATTTTTCTATTTGATGTTGCAATCAGTTTTAAATAATAGGAAGTTTAACCTTTTTGAAAAAATTCGCAAGTGCAGGTCACTTTGTGCATCCCGAAGACGATATTTTTTTCTACGGTAAAATTAACTAAACGTCGATAATTCGACACAATCTTTTTAGAGCATATCAGCAGACTGTACTTACATCATCTAAAAAAAAATTGAAAAGTTCGGATGATTTCGGAAATTTTCGATGTAAATACTGAAACGCGGTCAGTTTGGGCGTAGCTTCACTCGGCTTTGAATCATGTTTTAATTACTAAACATGCATATTTTTTACAAGTCCTAAAGCGAAGACAAAAAAAAAAAGGAGAGAAGTAAACTTTTTTTTTTTACAACTACATAAAAATATTTTTTTCCCTAAATTTTTACGCGACCTGCAAAACCTTTATATTTATAACCGATGAAAATTTCTGAGAGTTCGGACAAATTAACTTTTTTTTTTTAAACTATGAAACAACCCTACGTGAAAAAACAAAAACATATCTTCTTACGAGGCTTTGACGATTAAATATCAATATTTTTTCGCGAAGTTTTCATTAAATATATAATACATTCAAACAAAATTGGGTTAAAGACATAAAATCATCCAAATGTGATGTATATTTAATGTTGTTATCATGAACCCAGACAATGATCGTATGACGTTATCATGATCCGGGCGGGGCAGCTAGTAAAAAATAAACCAATTGATATTTCTATAAATGTGCCTAACATTTAAATTTTAATACTATGCTTAAAAAATGTAAATACAAAATTATGCTAGTTTGGGAAATAACAATAAAAAGAAAATACGTTTGTGTTCGAAGTTCGTTTAAAATGAAATCCATATTATACTAGATATTTTATTAAAACAAATTTTTAAATAAAATATCTGGTATTAAAAATTCTTACAGGAGATAGCGTGTAGAAATTGATTTTACTACTTAGAAGCAATTTTTAAGATAAAATATTCAAAATATTACTTCAATGCCTAAAGTACAAGCCTAAATTTCTATAAATGTGCCTAAAATTTAAATTTTAATAATATGCTGAAAAAATGTAAAGACAAAATTATGCAAGTTTGGGAAATAAGAATTAATAGAAAATGCGTTTTTAAATGAAAAAACCAAGTGTGTTCGATGTTCGTTTAAAACGAAATCCATATTATACTACATATTTTATTAAAACAAATTTTTAAATAAAATATCTGGTATTAAAAATTCTTACAGGTGTTAGCGTGTAGAAATTGACTTTACTACTTAGAAGCAATTTTAAGATACAATATCTCAAAATATTACTTCAATGCCTAAAGTACAAGCCTAAAGGTCTATAAATGTGCCTAATTTAAATTTTAATACAGTAGAACCTCTATCCGTCGTTCCCGCGTCTTTCGTTATCCCGTATGTATCGTCTAGTTTTAAAGGTCCCGTCACGAATACTATTTAAATAATGTTAATTATACCCGCTTAGGTCGGTTTTGAAACATGTAGATTCCCGCATCTATTGTTCAAAAATTTTATCGACCTTCGAAAAAAATTCGAAGAGAATTTATCCCATTGTAATCATCTTTAAGAAAAAAAAGTTGTTCTAATTGGGACCTTGTATGCACGTGCATATTGATAAATCGAGAGCGATTCCATGAGGGTGTAGTGATCTTTAAATGCAATCCCCAAACAGGTGATAAACGTGCCATTCTGTAAGTGGAAACTCTCCAGTGTACAGGTGGAAGGAAAAAAATTGCAATAGAAAAAAAAATGTAAAATAAGTGAATTGTCTTTATAAAAAGTAGAATAAGAACTTAGTTTTAGTTAACGACGTGGCATCAGATATCTGTATTTATTAATGTAGTCACCTTAAGAGCGAGAGAGGGAGGGAAAGGAGATGAAGGCCTTTCAACCAATGAAATTAAGGAGGGCAGCAGATCCTTCGTGTGTTTTTTGAAAAATATTGAAAGAGTGAATGATTGACAGAGAGGGCGGTAATTAGCTGCAAACGTCATAGCTTCTAGAAGTTAAGACATTGTCACTTTACGTTAGGCTCTAATTTCAGTTTTGGCTGTGATAGGCTATTGTTTTCAATATTTTTCACTTGTTTGTGACTTACATGGCTAAACAAATTCGTACTTTAGAGGAAGCAATTCGTATTATTGAAGAAGTAGAAAAACATCCGTATGAAAAAAGAGTTAAAATTGCTAAACGTTTAAATTTACCACCTTCAACATTGAATTCTATAATTTCAAAATAAGCCAAAATTAGAAAGCAGTTTGATAAGTTCGGTATTTCGTCGAAAATACGAAAAACTGATCGAGAATCAATATACAAAGATTTAGAAACTGTTGTGTACGACTGGCATCGTCAAGCTCGAGGAACATAAATTCCAATAGATGGAAGAATTCTGCGGTAAAAAGCCCTAGAAATCGCTACTTTAAAAGTTATTGAAAATTTCACAGCCTCAAATGGATGGATTTCACGCTTTAAAGAGTAACATGGATTAAAATTAAAAAAATTGTGTAGTCAAAGCGCAGCTGTTGATGACTGAGTGGTTCAAGATTTGCTTTCCAAATTACCGGCATTAATTGAAGGATATGACTCTCGTGACATTTACAATGCGGCTGAAACGGGGCTTTTTTATAGATTGTAAAGACTGTTCTATATGTGGGAGTGTTCTAATTAAATTCAGGCTGTTCTAATGACGAACATAAGTTTAATATAGTAACATAAAGTTGACATGACGAGGACCGATGACAAGCACAGGTACATAAATCAACATAGAGGATTAATCATATTATTCAATATACATGACCGGTAACATTTACTCATGGCCATTTTCGTACTATTCTGGTTTCTACTATGACAAGCGACGTTCTTTTTCGCTGACATTCTGAGTTCTACTGCCGCGCGCTTTCGTTTCTCCAGAAGGGGGCGCTACTAGAGAAAGAAGAGGCATGCGCAGTCCTCACACCTCCCCCTTTCGAGAATTTGATTTAGTCTTTTGAGACAAATCAATATCTAGTAAATATCTAAATAAACAAATAAAGCATATTAATACAAAAAAATTCAAACAATTAAGGAATATCAAAGAAAATAAACAAATAGAATACACTATAACACTATAATATACTAATGCTAATATTTTAGAGTTCTAGGATAAAGTTAAATTTTTTAAGTTCAAACTTGTAACACAGAAAAAAAAAGAATGTTCAAAGTTTTTTTTTTCTTTCAGTCCAATGTGAGGCATATAGCCTACTTAGAGAGTCAGCATTCGCGCGGAGTTTCCCACGTCGGTACGTTATTTGGGCTTGAAAGCGTTGAAGTGCAAGGGCCCATCTTTGAAGGCGCGCACTTTGAGGTGCACAGTCCGTGAAAAATTTTAAAGGATTATGGTCACTCATCACAGTTACCTGCGAACCATAAATATAGTGTTCGAACTTTCTCAGGGCGAAGATAACAGCATAAGCTTCCTTTTCGATGGTAGCATAATCCTCTTGGCATTTGGAGAGCTTTTTACTTGTAAAAGCAATGGGATGCTCTTGTTCATTTTCATCATTTTATGATAGACAAGCGCCTATCGCATATGAAGAAGCATCTGCATGTATAATAAATGGTTTCTGAAAGTACGGGGAATAACAGATGGGTGATTTACTGATCGCCTGTTTCAACTCAAAAAAGGCTTTGTCACAATCCTCAGACCAGGTAACTTCATTAGGGGCACGTTTCTTGGTCAGTTCAATCAATGGACGAGCTATGTCGGAGAATGAAGGAACATAGGATCGGTAGTAAGATAAAAGACCTAATATACTTCTGACATCTTTCTTTGACTTGGGAACTTCTAAAGTTTGTATCGCTGATACTTTTTTGGGATCGGGTGCATGTATACCGGATCCTACCACATGATCTAGAAATTTTATTTTTTTTCGTTTTCGCCGTCTTCTCGTGATAAATTTGTTGTTCATTCGGCGAAAGCCATCACGTGTATACTGTTTCTTCCGCACAGTTTCATTTATTTTCACTTTATCATAATTTTTGGAAAGTTCAATTTCATTTTTATTTTCGTCGATCGTCACTTCCTTAGTCTCTGTAAACTCATCAATCTGCTCAGATTCCTTCTGGCATTTTCCTAACATCATGTTGTCAGGATGATTTAACTTAAGGAATACATCGGGTTCTTTATTTGCTATTTCATGGGATTTCACACAACCATTGACTATAATGTAGTCGGAATTTTCATCTTAAACAAGAGGTTGTTTCTCGCTGAACTCAATCGTGTTGAATTCGGAACTTCCATCAAGTGTTTCTGGCATTGTATTATTGAAAATACAATAAGATTATTCTGTTGTCGTGACATCAACTTTTGAATCTTTATTTTCAGAAATTATGTTTCGTCTTATATTTTCTTCCTTCAAGTCTAATGATGCAATCAAATATTTATCCGAAGCACTTGTATTCTTTTTAGCATAATTTGCGGTTTCGTATTCGGTCTCTTCATCAGGCGTGATTGCATAGTTTGAGGATTCGAAAATATAAGTTACATTGTTAACTATGGGAATATCCTTCATAATATTGTGTTCACTCTGTAAATAATTTTGGACTTTTAAATCTTTTGAATGATATAAAATTTCTTCTGCTTGCCTAATTTGGGGATCTTCTTCCTTATAATAAATTTCCGTTTCGATTTGATTTCCACTCTCTATTACGATTAAATCGGCAACAGTACACATGTCATTTTCATTATTATTAGTTTCTTTCGTGATCGATTGCGTAATACTAGTACGCAGGTGAGGGTTATTTTTCGTCTCATCGAATAATTTATCCAAGTGATATAAGAAATTCTCATGAACGAAAAAGCTATTAAATTCATTTTTGTTAGCTGTCGAACACTGATTTAACGAAGGTCGTTTTTCTGTTGACTTTTAAATTTCTCTGAATCATTTATAAAAGTATCAGGGTCGTCGCCAGGTGTTTGGTCTATGTTCTCGTTTGTATTCGCATTTTCAACTGACACATTGTCTAAAATTGAAGCAGACAGATCTACAGTGTTGGTTTCTTTCGTATTGTCACTTATCGCGTCAACATTACAATTTAATGCCTTATCATTTTCATTATATTTATCCAAATTATTGAATTCATTATATGTATCAAGAGAAAGTAATAAATCATTAATTAAATTATCAACCACGGCACACGTTATCATAATATTAGGATATATCTTGGGGTTTAATTTATCAACTGCAATACTCAATGGAATATTTATTAAAGGAGCTTTTAATTGGTGTCCGAATGCAGATTGCAATATTATAGTACCACAAGGATTTTTAAAGTATTCGGGTACACAATCAGACTTTATTATAGAAATTTGGGTTCCACTATCTACTACGCCATGTAATATTTTATTACCATATTCGATATCTACTGTCGGTAATGTTTTCATTAATTTCGTTTCTGTTTGCGGTGTTTTCAAATTAAATAACTCATCCGATTTTACACTAGCAGTGAGTGCTTTTTCATTTGAATTCGAATTATCTTCCCTATCAAATTTATTGGCATTGCCAAATAAATAACTGCATAGCGTAACATTATTGTATCTGCCGCAATTGGTGCATTTTTTATCTTTTATGGTACAATCTTTAGAGACGTGTTTACCTTTTTTAAGCATAAAAAACAGCGTCCTTCAGCTCTTAATTTAGCCATTTTCTGCTCAACGGATAATTTATTACATTCCTCAGTCGAATGACTATTACAAGAACAAAATATACAAAACGTTTCAGAGGTGGCTTTAATATGAGATACTTCAGAATTAATTCTATCACTAGCGAACATTTGTCTACGAAATGCAGGCGAGTCATTATTATATGATTGTTTTGACCTTGGGTTATCTAAATTACCAGTTAAATAATTTTGTTTTTCTCTCGACTCTATTTCGGTACGAATAAATAATAACAAATAATCAATGTTTGATTGCGAGTTACTAGAATTTTTTATACATTGCTTATTATATTCTAACGAAAGATTATTTGGCAGGGATTTAAGAATTATAGTTGTCAACAGGTTATCAAATCCATTTGATTCAATGTCTAAAGACCTGAGACTTCTTATTTGCGATTGAATCGTATCAAATAATTTCCGTAGAGGGGTTACATCATTTGTTTTCAATACTGGTTTCAAAGATAATAAAGTATTTATGTGAGCCGTGACAATGAGGTATTTTAGGCCAAATTGTTGTTTCAGAATTTGGATACCTGCCAAATAATTTTTATCTGATAACACAAACCCGGAGATGGAATTATACGCGCTACCGCCTAAATAACTTTGTAAATAGCTTATTTTTTCAATATTTGACAGTGAATCATTATCATGGACTGCTATTTTGAATGAGTTCCAAAAATTTGAAATTTACTTATTTCGCCGTAAAATTTCTCAATCTTTAAGGTAGGGAGTTTAACAGATTGCGCAACTACTTCTGCGTGCTTATTATCGACGTGAGTTACAGGGGAAACTTCGCTTTTGCTATTATTTTTCAATTTCTTATTAATTCTAAATTTCCATAAAGTTATATTTTCATGATATTCGATGGACGCTTTTGCGTCTTTTTCGATTTCATCCTCATCATTAATTAACGATAAAATTTGGGTATCTTCCCCCTTGAGGTCAATAATTTTTGTTCTAGCTGATCTAAATGTTCTTCTATTTCGTCAAAATTCGGTGATTCCAAAACCCATGCATCTTCGATCTTTTTAACAATAGAGGTAATAGATGCTTTTATTACCCCTCTAGTTTTTTTAAGCTTAGTTAGTTGATCCGCCATGCTTAAACAAAAAAAAATACCTTACCTCTATAAAGGTTATCCTAAATATTTCACTGTAATCTTTCAATCACTACTCAAGTAGTACAGCCTTATTCATCCTTTTAATTCTGACACCACTGTAAAGACTGTTCTATATGTGGAGTGTTCTAATTAAATTGAGGCTGTTCTAATGACGAACACAAGTTTAATATAGTAACATAAAGTTGACATGACGAGGACAGATGACAAGCACAGGTACATAAATCAACATAGAGGATCAATCATATTATTCAATATACATGACCGGTAACATTTACTCATGGCCATTTTCATACTATTCTGGTTTCTACTATGACAAGCGACGTTCTTTTTCGCTGACATTCTGAGTTCTACTGCCGCGCGCTTTCGTTTCTCCAGAAGGGGGCGCTTCTAGAGCAAGAAGAGGCATGCGCAGTCCTCACATAGATGTTTGCCGGACCGTACTCTGGCACTAAAAGGAGAGGCTTGTCATGGAGGCAAAAGTTCTAAAGAAAGACTGATTGTTTTATTGTGCAGAAATAGTGATGGAAGCGATAAAATAATACCGATTGTAATTGAGAAGTCAGAAAAGCCAAGGTGTTTCAAAAACATCAAAAATTTACCTGTGTCGTACCATGCTAATTCAAGAGCATGGATGACAAATGAAATTTTCTCTAAATTTCTGAATAATTTTGACACGTCAGTTGGAAAATAAAAAATAAAAGTAGTTTTATTCATTGACAACTGTTCAGCGCACTTCCGGATATATCTTCATTAAAAATGTGACAGTTCATTTTTATCCCCCTAATTGCACTAGTAGGGTTCAACCCCTGGATTTGGGTATTTTTCACAGTTTCACGCACCATTACAGAAATAATTTAGTTAGAAAAGCTCTAGCTATGATGGATGAAGGAAAAGGAAATAGCATCAAAAATGATGTTTTACAAGTCATTTATTTCATTTTTTCTGCCTGGAAGAGAGTAACCGAAGAAACTATAATTAACTCGTTTAATAAGGTTAAGGAGAATGTCACAGAACTCGAAAATGTAAAAGCTGATGCTAACGATGCAGAGGGAAATGATTTATCACAGTTTGGGGAAAATGTCTGGAACATCACCTTTGACTATTATGCATCAATTGATGAAGATATTGCGATATGTGGCTTGATTTCTGTTCATGAAATGATCACAGAGAATGATAAAATGGATGATGATCCCGATGGAGACGAAAATGTCAATACAGAACCAGTTCCAACGTTTGTTGAAGCACTTAAAAGATTTGAAACAATGAGAAATTTTCTGTATTCACATGCATTAAGCGAAAGAGAGCAGAAAGATGTCACTAATGTCGAAAATTTATTGTTTGGGTTAAGAAAAAAACAGTGTGTACAAGCTAAAATTTCCCAATATTTCCAATAAAAAAATAGATCTATTCCTCTTTACTCTGCTTCGTACTTTTTTTGTAGTAAGTAGGTATTTTTCTTCTTCAAATTTTCAATATTTCAATGTAATAAATTATTTATGCCTTATACTTTTTCATACGGAAATATTTTATGTTCATCCACATTAATCGTTTTCCCGTAACTATCGTTTGAAACAAATGGTCCCTTGAGAAACGATCGATCGAGGTTCTACTGTACTATGCTTAAAAAAATGTAAAGACAAAATTATGCAAGTTTGGGAAATAACAATTAAAAAAAATACGTTTTTAAATGAAAAAAACAAGTGTGTTCGATGTTCGTTTAAAATGAAATCCATATTAACCTAGATATTTTATTAAAACAAATTTTTAAATAAAATATCTGGTATTAAAAACTCTTACAGGAGTTAGCATGTAGAAATTGATTTTACTACTTAGAAGCAATTTTTAAGATAAAATATCTCAAAATATTACTTCAATGCCTAAAGTACAGCATACTAATGAATTTTTGGTGAATATTTTACGACGGTATCTTCAAATGAAACTTTTCTTTCATTTAGTAAAACTTAATTCTGTTTCTGTCTTTTCTCTTGCTTATAACGAAACAGAATTTGTATTCACTATACTAGTTTCTATATATTTTTTATTAAGCTGAATTTAGAAAGAAGTTATTTGCCTTTTAATCTTAAATGTACATGTACAGTTGTTGAATAAAAATAAAAATAAAACATCCCACAACATGCTATTTTTTATCAATAAATTCTCAGTGAGATGCTAGTGGTGCAATTCGAATCGTGGTACCGCCATCAGAAGCGTGATTCGTCCGAAAACACAATTCCATGCCATTCGGATGTCCAACTCGGCCGTTCAGTGCGCCATTGCAAACACAAACGCGTGAGGTATAAAGTCAAATGTAAGCGAAATAGTAAAAGCCTAACGGACATATCTCTGTACTGCAACGACTTCGAATTTTTTGTGCGACACCGATTGTTGTGTTACAGACTGTATTAGTTGTGATCTGTTTGCGGCTGTGACAGTTCCTTTCATCGTTGTCATGCGCACAATATACATGTTTTCCCGTAAATGGTATGAAGAGGCAGTTACAGTTCCCCTGTAGGTCAGTCCTGCATCCACCGATTCTATATTAGTATGGCTGTTGACTGCTGTTGTCTGGCACAATTACGAATTTCTTGGAAGGATAATGCGTAATCTCTGTATTCAACGATTATGTCGCGGTCGTACTCAGAAACGTGCTCTTATGGTGCTCGTGTTTTTCTACGCGGCATACTGAAACTACACACACTCAAAATCGCACGAGGGAACAATTCACATTATCCAAAACGGCTATATTTCCTCCCCTTATATACAGTTTGTAAAGGGCACTGCAGTCATCCATGATGTGCGTGTGCGCTGAAATCTTAATCATTTGCATATCCTTACAAGACGTACGCATGGTGCAAATTTTACGCTCTTTGAAAGATTCCTTCAAGGTGTTGCATTTTAGATGATAAACTGTGTATTTCCTGTTTAATGTGACCCATGCTGTAATACTGACAAAAAAATCCTGACTTTTAAAATACATTCTATAGAAATCCTCACTCATCGTGTTTCTCGTACATACATTACAGTTATCCGTGAAATATATTTTCTCCCTTTATTAAAAACTGTAAGTTCCGGAAATGTGTACTTTTTATGAATATTTATTTTAAAATATTTATCAGTACCGACTTGCATTTTCTCCTAATACATAAAATGCAACACGTAAAAGTACATTCAATTCACTTATTTTCTTCGCTATTTCAGTTTTCGTACAGTTTTAATACATTTAGGTGTTTTATTATGTGACTTAATGAAATCTTGTGCAATTTGCATAGTTCCTTGTATACTTCGCACTCCACATTTTTTGGCCAATTATTTTATTATAAAAATGTCCTTATGGTAATATAAAACTAAATGTCATAAAGGGTGTTTTGTTAATTGCTATTGATTTTTTTTTTTTGATTTAATAGATAATAGGATACGCCGTCACAGAAATAAAATGACACTATAGCTGTAAGAAAATGATAAAGTGATGTGCGAAGGTACGTAGAACGATAAGAAGTTTTTAAAAATGAATATGCCTTATTTCATAAGTGTTTTTGATGTGAATTTATAGTTAATTTTCATAATACAAATTATTTTTGAAGAAAAATTGATAGATTATGATTGGGAATTTTTATTGTAGCTCATTAACAAAGAAACATTTTAATCAGATATTTTTTGCAGAAAATATAAGTTAAATCTTGTAAGTGGATTCATCATTATTATTCTCAAACATTGAGCCCTTCTAATGTTACGCAGGTTTGAGAAAAATCGTACAAAAAATTATCTTTTTCCTCCAAGGTATTTAAATGAAATGTCTAAAGTAGCCATTACTATTTAAAAAATGAATTTTGAAACAATTTCAAATGTATACAAAAACCTTTGTTTAAAATTACATGCATTTCAAAAAAGGGGCTTAAGTGACAGTCCAATGGCAACACCTGTATCTGTCACGAACAATATCTTGTTAAACCAACAGAAGTAGTGCGATTTTTTCACTGACAGTACAAGTTAAGCTTGCATTTTAAGATTAAGTTAAATTATTGCAACTGTATCTGATCTTTATTTCAAGTTCAAGATATCCTAGAAAATTTATTTTGTGTCATGTTTATTTTCTGACATGAGCATGTGTTCCTAGTTTTTATCTTTAAGGTACATTTTTTTTTTCAGAGTTTTAAAATATGTCATTGAAACCTTATCCCCCAATCTTAGTCTCCTGATTTGAATATTGTATTATTCTTTTAAAGGAGACACATCACGAATTTTACTTAATTTACTTTTAGAATCATATTCAGTATATTGAGAAATTTATTTTAATTATGAAGAAATACACATAGATTAATTTAAAATGAACTGTGAAAAATTAGTTATTTGTTCTGCTTTTAACCAAATGTCCAAATTACTAGTCCGTTGTACAAAAAATAATGTTCTAATTTCGTTAATTACGTAATTTAATTTGAGTTTTAAGCATTGGAATTTTAGTTTCTCGACATTAAATATATGTCCATTGTATATTAGCTTTCACTCGATACAAGATATTTGCATCTTAAAATAATGTTTTAATTCATATTTATAACGTAAAACATTATTAATATAAATATTTACGATAAAACGTAAATGTGAAATAACGTGTAGATTTGTATGAAATACCCACAAGAGAGAAACAAAAAGTAAAGAATAATTCTTGAAACATTCCCAGTCTAATATTTTAATTTGAGATCGCAATAAATAAATTTATTTAGTGAATCATTAATTAAGAACTTCCTTTTTCTCAATGTAGTGCCTGAAAAGGAAAGTAGAATATAATTAATGACTATTTCAGGAGAAATATATCTTCTCCTGCTTTTCAAGACATTTCATTACGAATATAAGAAAGCTAATCTTTGGAGCTTGATTTCTGTCTGAGAGAAAATGGATTGCAACTAAGGAAATATTTCAAGAACGGAACATAAAGAGAGAATATCTATAAATTTATTTTTGTAAACATGTCGTAATTAGTTTTCCTTTTAGAAGAAAATACTTTACTCTTAGGCAATAATTTCAATTAATATATTTATATGTTATGTAAGATTTGTTCGCACTGTTAAAGAAGAAATTTTATTTTTTTGTTAAAAAATTGGATAAATATTTTCACATTCCTTTTAATTTTCAATATTTCAAAGTAATGTATCTTGCGTAATACTATCATTAAAATCTAAAATTTTTGTCTTTGTGTAAAAATCGGTGATTTTCTGACATACAAACATAACTATCAGGCAGATATCAGCTCGAATACGAATGCAGATAATTTTTATGTCATATGTTTTAATAGAGGGCGAGATATTTCAACAGTAGCAAATTTCTGTCCCTTTGCTCTTGATTCAATTACTGAGTAATCTCACATTTATTGAATGAAAATATTTATAAAATATTTCTATACCACAGTTAAAAATGATATATATTTTTTTAATTAAAGGAAAAATTAAATACAATAAATATCAAAATATATTTAACTTTGTTATAATATTGTTTTTACTTAAAACTTTGATTCGCTTTTATATAGCTATATTATGAAAACATAACAGATTTTAAAAATATTTTTTAATTGAGATTAACATATAAAAATAGTCATGAATATGTTCATCATTGGTCTGAAATGCAGTTTCACTAGCAATCAATCTTTTTACTTATTTTTACACTGAGCAGCAATAATAAAATACTCATCTAATAAACATGTTAATACAAAATATAATGCAGGGTAATGAGATTGTTTGTATCTCTGATGTGCTATATGAGCACTAATTTAATTTTATCACTAAGCGGATGAACTAAAAGATAGCTAAAAATATCTGCATTAGTGATAATGATGAAAACATATTTAGTTAACCTTAACTATCATTCATACGACATCACTTTTTTCAATGTAGTGTTATATATCCCTACAGTCCACAAAAATGTGAAGTTTATATATTTATTTCTTCTAAAAATATTAAAGTCAATAGAAATGCCATAATATTTTATGTGCACATATAAAAGGAAAAGACGAATAACAAAACCCAGGCTTATAACACAAATTCATAAAAATGAAATTGTTCTGTAATTAGCATGAAGAAAATAAAGAAGAAACGATAAGGAAAGTACATAGTGCTAAACCTTTAAAATTTTTAAACATAAAAAAACATATTTCTGTTACAATTTTTTATTTACTTTTAACTCTAAATCTAAGTAAATGTGTGTAACGTCTCAAGCAGCTACATTTAACTCAGAAATCTGTTTTAAAAACTGATTGTTGTATACGGTTGTGTTTTCATAAAAATAATCAAAATCAATATGCTTTATAAGTCCAGATCTAATAATGTTCCATAAATATATAAAGTCACAATGAAAATTAATTCTCATACAATATACCAGCATACATGTAATAATAAAAAAAAATTCGCCATTTTTCCTTAGTTAAATTATTCCAAATTCTTACAATTCTAATTTTTTTCCCCTGTTTTATTCCAATTTACTACTCTATATTTTATTAAATCCTTATTCTTAATTTAGCTCTATCGTTAACTCTGTTAAATTCCCTTTTATTTAATTCTAAATTGTCCAAATTTACTTAAATATAAAGCTTTTAGTTATTCTTAATTTCTA
Source organism: Maratus michaelseni (assembly GCA_963931845.1). Lineage (NCBI taxonomy): Eukaryota > Metazoa > Arthropoda > Arachnida > Araneae > Salticidae > Maratus > Maratus michaelseni. The sequence continues at coordinate 158,727,271 of OZ007588.1, forward strand.
TCATGATCCCCGATCATTTCTGGGTTTTAGAATGTTTTTTGAGAGCCATTTTCATTTTTATAACGAATGTTAATTTCCCGCTCTAAAGTCACTTTACTACAAAATTAATCCACTACCTCTCTGTCCGAACTCTTTTACTAATTATCTTTCTTTGGTTGTGACGTAGCATGACGCGTCTTCTTTAATTCCTCATTGGTTCAGTGCGCGTTCTACGTCATAATTTGTGTTATTGCGCTGGGTAACAAAAAGCAGCTACCTGCGGCGCTCCCTCAGAATTAAGACGTATTTTCACTTGTAAACAACTCCCTGGCTGCTCGTTTTGAGAATCATTGATATGTTCTGATACTTACCCTCTATACCTTGATGACGTAGTGATGCACGGCTATTATGGTTATGGTGGAAACTGCCCAGATTCAGATTCAGATTCAGATTCAACCAAGCAGGGTGGCCTACCATACGGCTTAAGCTCTACAAGCCCTGCTTGGCAAGTTTATTTAAAAAAAAAAATACAGATGAGGCCAATAGGCCATTAGGCTTTTACTGAGGGAATGGAATTATTTACACTACTGTGTTTCCGCTATTTTTGTGGTCAATGATGAGGGTTATTCTTCTTCATCATCGTCTGAGGGCAGGACATTTCCTAGAAGGTGTGCTGGAGGCATTTGAAAGAGTTGCTGATTGTGTTCTAGGAGATGGACACAGTCTATTATTTTTTGTTGTAGATTTGGTGTATGGAGAACGTGGTGGAACCAAACTGAGGTCCTCAGTAATGCCGGTTTCCTTATGTGATATGCTGACGTTAGCGGGCAGTTGAGTGTGTAGTGGGTGGCATCTCCTCTTTTTCCACATGTGCAGAATGGAGATGGGGCTTTATTGAAGAGAGAGAGATATGATGGGAACGGGCCGTGGTTGGTTATGTACAGGTAGATGTTTCGGTGTGGGATCAGGAAGTCCTCGGTGACTTTTGGACAGAGGCTGTAGGCTTTTCGTCCCCTGTGCTCCGCTGTCCATTGGTCTTGCCATTTAGATGTGTATTTGTGTTTTAGTTGTCCTCTGAGGTAGGATGGAGGTGCTGGGTGGAAGATGTGTTTTATTGATGTGTCCGGTTGTGTGGCTTCCTTGGCGAGTCTGTCAGCGTGTTCGTTGCCCGCAATTCCTGAGTGGCCTTTTACCCAGTTGAAGAGGATCTTTTTTGTTGTGTTTTGCAGTTTCTTTATTATTTGACCTATTAGATAATTTTCTGTATTCATGTCTGTAAGTGCCACTAAGCTGGAAAGGCTGTCTGAATTTATTGTTGCTTTGTCGTGTGTGGATGTTTGCAGCCAGGAAATTGCGTCGGAAATTGCGAGCAGCTCCGCTTGGTAAACGGAGTTTGAGGTGTCCAGGTGTATTTGATGTTCTGTTATTGTGTCTTCTTTGTTGTAGATGCAGAAAGCGTATCCTACACCAGCGTCAGTCTTCGATCCATCCGTGTATACTTGCAAATTTGGCTGCTCCTCTGCATTCTCTGCCCATTCAAAATATGTTTTGTATGGTATAATTTCTGTTGGTATAAATTTCGGTTGATACATATCTGGTTGTATTCCAACCATGGGGATGCCTAGCCTAAGGATTGCTCCTTAGGCTGCTGTTTTCTCTGTTCTTAGTGAGAGTGGCATTGTTCCCGTGAGGACGCAGAGAGCTGAGGTTGCTGTCTTCATGTATGCACGGGAGATCAAAAGCAGACACTGTGCCTGAATTGCTGAGAGGAGTCGCAGCCCGTGGGATTTTTGCAGTTTGGGGAACCATGTTGCTGCAGCGTAAGTTATTTTCTTTTCTAAGATTGTGTTGTTCCATATTTTTAGTATTGCTTTTGAGATACTGCGTTGTGAGGCTGCAAACTTCAGGAGGTTTTGGACTGCTGTGTTGATTTCTGATCTCTTGGCATGTAGATGTGGTAGGAAGGAAAGTGTGCTGTCCAGAACTAAGCCGAGATATTTTAATGTGGGGTTATGTTTGATGGATCTGTTATTAATTTTTAGTGTGGGTGGACGCTTGAGATATTTACGATTCTTTATTTGCAGAACTGTTGATTTTTCGTGTGTTATTTGAATGGAATGACAATCCGCCCAGTTTTGAATCAGTTGGAGAGCTGCGTTGCCTTTGTCTTCTATGATCTTCCTGGTGCGACCTGTTATGATTAGAAGTATATCATCTGCGTACGCCACCACTTTGAATCCCTTTTCTCTGAGGATTATCAGGATCTTATTGATGAATATTCTCCAGAGAAACGGGCCGTAGCACGACCCCTGGGGACAGCCCTTTTTGAACCAGTGAAGGTCTCCAGAGAGCCACTTGGTGTACGCAGATCTGAGCGATAGGAAGGATCTTGTCGTGTTTATGTATGGTCTGCTCAGTTCTAAGGTTTCGAGCTCCTCCACTGTTGCATCCCAAGGTAGATTGTCGAAGGCATGGTGGAAGTCTAGAGAGATGAGATATGTGTAGTTGTCTTCTTGTTTGCTTAGATCTATGATGGACAGCACTTCTTGGATTGCCGTTTCCGTCGATTTTCCTGGGACGAATCCATGTTGGGACGGTGCTAGTTTTGGTGTGTTGTGTAGTTCATGTAGAATACGCTTTAGTATTAGCTTCTCAAAGATTTTGCCCAGGATTGGCAGCAGGGAAATCGGACGATACGAGTCCGCTTCTGTTGGAGGCTTTCCATTTTTCAAGAAGAAGACTAGTTCCCCCTGCTTCCATGCTGTCGGGAAGTAGTTAAGCTTGAGGAGTGTGTTGTAAATGTCTTGTAGTAGTTGTGGGTGATGTTTGAATATTTGTCTTGTGATGGGATGGTCTATGTTGTCTATTCCTGGGGCCTTGTTTTTGTTGAAGCTGTATATTGCCGTTTTTAACTCGTTTACGGTGAATGGAGGGGCCGTCTTGTCTGGTGTTGGTGTTCTGGTGTCTGTAATCTGTGAATTTCCATATATGTGTTCTGTGAGGTCCTTGTAAAATGATTTCTTGGTGTGTGTGATTGTTGTTGAGTGTGCCAGTGCATATGTTTCTTTCTTGTGAAAGTCCTGCAAGGCAATTTTCTTCATTTTCCCATAGGGATCTGTTGTTGCCTGACAGAATCTCAGCCATGCTTCTCGTTTGGCTTTTTGGATTTGAAGCTTGTATCTGGCTCGCTCCTGTTTGTATTTCTGTTTGTGGGCTTGTGTGGATGTTGGAGAGTTTGTTTGTCTTCGGAGTGCCCGGACGTAGTTTCTTGTTTTTCGGAGCTCCGGAGACCACCAGTTGATCGAGGGTTTGTGTGTGCTACTTTTCTTCTTGAGAGTGTGTTCACTTGTCTCTTGTATGATTTGTATTAATTCATTGTAGTGTGTATCGAAGTTTTCTTTACTTTTTATTTGCTGGAAGTTAATGTTTCTTTCTATTAGTCTTGAGGTTAAGTGTTGATTGAATTTTTTAAACGATATGTTCTTCGTTCTGTATCTTCTTCTCGGGAGAGTTGGGGTTGTTATGTTTAGATATATGGTGATCAAGCGGTGGTCCCCGTAATTCATGTCTTTTTCCACAGTCCACTCTTCTAATCTAGAGAATACGGGGAACGAGAAAAGAGAGACGTCCGGCCATCCTTGTGATCTTTCTGTCTGAAATGTGGGTGGGCTGTGTGGGTCGTTTGCCGAGATTAAGTGGTGTTGGCTCATATGTGTGATGAGATGGTGTCCTCTGTCGTCGTCCGATGGATACCCCCAGAGTTGGCTATGAGCATTGAAGTCTCCCAGGTGTATCAGGTGTTTGCTCATGCCTCTCTTGTTTGTCCAGGCTTGAAGGTCTTCCTTTAGATCTGCTGACGGCGTGGAGTATTGATTGCCGATTGTTATAATTATATCTTGGAGTGTAACGTTAATGAATACTGAATTTTGGTGTTGCTGTATTCGTATATGTTGTAGGTTGTTGTCCAGTATGATTGTGTGGCAGTTGTTGGATTGCGAGGCATATGAAGGCAGGGATAATGGTAATCCGTGCGGTCTTCTATTGGTGACTGCGCAATCCTGGAGACAGGCTATTGAGTAATCCTCTTCTATTAAGTGATTTATGAGGTCTGCTGTTGCTGATTTTGTTCTTTGAAGGTTTATTTGTGCTATTTTGAATTTTGGTGTTGTTGTTCTATTGCTAGTTGGTGTGGTTGTTGGGTTTGGGGTTGTTACCATCGCGAACTCTCTGCTGTTAGGTTCTGTGCACGATGGCGATTATGGAAGAGGTCCTGAAAGACTTGGCATCCGACTGAGTTGGCGCTATGGTTATTTGGGTAGGGGTATCCATCTTGATCTTGCGTGTAGGTGCAATTTAAGCATCTGTGTTGTCGCAGGTGGTTTTTCTTCGGACATCTTTCAGATTCATGTTCTGCCATGCAATATGCACAAGCCGTTTTTCTCTTACAGTTGGTAGAGGAGTGCCCGAAGACTTGGCAGTTTTGACAACGAATTATTGGGGAGTATGTCCTTATTTTGCATGTTATGAGGCTGAGCGATAGTCGACCCACTTTGTGCAGTAACAAGGCTTGGTCTTCTGGGAGGTCTATTACTAATTGGTATGTTCGTGAATTTTCTTTTGATATTTCTTTATGTATGTGTAAACGTTGTTCGATGTCTTCGTTTGTCTTTTTGTTGATTTCTTGTAATACTTCGTCATGTGTGATCGACTTCGGGATGCCTAGTATTATCAGCTTTTTCCTTTTTTCTGTTACAAATTCTTGGGATACCAGACGTGATATGTCTTCTGATTGGTGTATTATATCCGACAGGGTGTCGACATTTTCTTCTGTTTCTGATCTCACTATTAATGTTGTTTTATTTCTTGCTATTGTACAATGTATAGGTGGGACGTTTTTAAGTTTTTTAAGGGCTTTGTGTATTTGTTCTCTGATTGAGAACATCGTTAGAGACGTGTTTGATTTTCTAGATAGTAAAATTGCCCCTTTGGAGTATCTCCTGGCTGTTGAAGATGCTGTTAATCTTGTTTGTGGTTGTGATGGTCTGCCTGTTTCTGATTGTTTCAGTTTTTCTGCGTATGAGTCGTGTGTGCTGTTATCTTCTGGTGTTTCTATTGCTGGTGTTTTGTGTTTCTTGATAAGTGCTGAGACTTTTGATTCCAGATCTGCTATTTTTTGAAGTATTTTTTCTGTGTTTGTGGTGTTTTGTTTTATTATGGCTTCTTTCAGCATTCTGGTGTTCTGGACGTGTGGGAGTTGGTTCTTTATTTTTATCAGGAGTTGTTGAACTTCTTCTTTGGTCATCCGCTCAATTTCGTCTTCATTCGGGATCTGGCAATTTTGTTGCTTTTCTTGCTGCTTATGCAGTTGGTTTATTTCTTCTTTTTGTCTTTGATTGTCTTGAGTGAGGAGATCCATCTTGGAGTAGAGATCTGCGAGGTTTTTTTTGTGTTCTGCTGTTAATTTTTCTATGTTGTCCTCTCTTTCTTTTATGGTGGCTTGTTGGTGTTCAATTCTTTCCTCCAGTTGTTTTCTGTCTGCTTGCTGTTTGTTTTCTCTTTCCAGTGTGTTGGTTTGTAGTCGTTCTGTGTCTTCTTCCAGGGACTGGATTCTGTGTTCTAGGGATGCCGTGTTGTTTTCTTGTATTTGGTGATGTGTGTTGTGGTTGGACTCTTCTTCTATGTTGTCTGTTTGGACCTCGCCTTCCTTGATTTGTTCTAGTTCTTCTTTGATTTGGTGCATATCTTTGAGATGAGTTACTATTCTTTCTTGCAAGGTGTTAGCCCCTTCAGTGCCTGCTGGTGAGTGTTGTTTGAGGTGTTTGCACATTTGTCTAAAAGATGCTCTGAATGTGGGCTTAGTATCCAGGAAATATTTCACGTTTTGTCGGTTGGTGTCCCTATGCAGGTAGGCAATGAAGTCTTGATCTACATCTTTGAATATTTCCAGTGTGTTTGTTATTTTTGTTTGTTGGGTTGAATCTTGTGTTTGTGATGCATTTCTTTTGATGTATGCGATGTTTTTTGTTATTTCTACTTGCAGCCACTGTAGGTATTTGTCTGCTCCTTCATTGTTTCTTCCTTTGTGTCTTCTGTAGTGGCCGATTGCTTGTGCGAGGATTTCGTGAACGTTAAGGTTTTTTCTTTTACCTGTTTCTATATCATATAATTGTTGGAGTGGCGGTCCTTTGTCTGATTGATTTGATGGGGTTATCATTTTTATTTGTTGTAGGTTTCTTGTTTTTGTGTGTTGACTGTTGGTCGATTTTGTATATCTCGGGTTGTTCTTGTCTTCGAGTTATGAGTTTGAGCTTTCACTTTGTGATTGATTTATTCTTCTTGGAATATATATATATATATATTTTCTTCTTATATTTCTGAGTTAAGAACTTTATTTACGTTAGCGATAAAGGTTATGTGGGATACTCTCTCCGGCAAAGAGAATTATGAGAATAAAAAAAAAATGAAGATAATACTAGATAGAGTAAAATGGGTGAATTTTGGGAGAACCATGTGAGACCAGCCTATGAAGAGATAAGTGTCCAGCAAAAAGCGAGTGCAGCTGCACCCGAGGGAGATATACTGTGCAAGGCTGATTGTATAAATTGAAAGGCCATAAAAATGACGCTATTGTGAGGGGATGCGGGAACATGTGCAAAGGAGCGAGGGAGTGTATTTCAGGTTGAAGCCTGGAAAACTATGAAAATTAAATGTGGCGCCCTACGCCCTCGGAGTGGGTGGGATAAGAATTGAATTTGAGATTAGATGTAGAAATTTAACACCTTTATGGAGTCCAGGATTAATGGATGGGGAATTGAATTTCCTTTATGGAGATATGCTACACTTGATGGTTGAGAGAATTTGAGAAAAGTTTAAAATTATTAAAAAAAAATTAAAATTTTGACCAGGGTCCAAAACATGAAAATTTTAAGTGAGTGGCTCCGGAATGGAAAGCCTACTTTGAGATCTAACAAATTTATTATGTACGGTAAAATTGGATGAAAGGGAGTGGAGATGTTTATTCCGTGTTGTTGTTGAAAGAAGATCACTTGAGAAAGATGAATGGGGCGCCCTACGCGCTCAGAAAGGGTGAAACAGTTTTGTTCCAGGAATAATGGGTGGGGAATTGAATTTCCTTTATGGTGAAATGCTACTCTTGATAATTGAGAAATTTTGATAAAAGATTAAAAATATTTAAAAAGTTTAATAATGGGAACAGGGGCTTGAAAATGAAAATATTATGGTAGTGTCTCCGGGAATGGAAAGCCTACTATGAGATCTATACGAATTTATAATGATCGGCTAGGATGGATGTGAGGGGGTGGAGATGTTTATTCCAAGTTGTTGTCGGATGAAGATCTAATGAGAAAGATAAATGGGGCGCCCTGCTCCCGTAGAATGTGTGAGACGGTTTTGTTCCAGGAGTAATGGATGGGGAATTGAATTTCCTTTCTGGAGATATGCTACTCTTGATAGTTGAGAGAATTTGAGAAAAAAGTTCAAAATTTTAAGAAAATTTAAAAATGGGATCAGGGTATTGAAAATGAAAATATTTTGATAGTGGCTCCGGGAATGGAAAACCTACTATGAGATCTATGCAAATTTATAATGATCGGTAAGAATGCATGAGAGGGGGTGGAGATGTTTATTCCGTGTTGTTGTCGGTTGAAGATCTAATGAGAGAAATATATGGGGCGCCCTACGCCCGTAAAATGAGTAGAAGGGGTTTGTTCCAGAAGTAATGGATGGGGAATTGAATTACCTTTATGGAGATATACTACACTTGATAGTTGGATGAAAGGGAGTGGAGATGTTTATTTCATGTTGTTGTCGAATGAAGACCACTTGAGAAAGAAGGATGGGGCGCCCTACGCCCTCAGAATGGGTGAAACGGTTATGTTCCAGGAGTAATGGCTGGGGAATTGAATTTCCTTTCTGGAGATATGCAACTCTTGAAAGTTGAGAGAATTTGAGAAAAAAGTTCAAAAAAAAAAAAATTAAAATTACGCCCACGGTTGGGTGAGAAAAGTTTTGTTCAAAGATAAATGGAAGAGGAATTAAAAGTCCTTTACGGAGATATGCAACACTTGTATGAGTGAAAAGAATTCAAAAGAACTTTAAAATTTTATTAAAAAATTAAAATGAAGCCTGGGGCTTAGAAAATGATAAAAGGAATTTAAAACATGGTGTAATAGGTGTAGAATGGAAATACCTTTGAGATGATATCCTACACGGGTATGCTAGAACAATAAATAGAGATTTAAAAAATTTAAAATAAAGTTTAAAAGTGGTACCAAGGGCCAAAAAATAATTTAAAAATAGTAGCGGGAGTGAAAAGCTCTTTTGAAGACCTATAAAATGATGTATTGCACTAGTGGATTGGAGCATATTTAAATTTGCCTCAAAGGGGGCCCCGGGGCCCTCCCTGTTGGTCTGAGCTTGACGTGGGCTCCCACAAAAAATCCTTGCGAATAGGGAAGACAGGGCGATCCGAGCATTTAAAAATTAGAGTTTAATGAAGTTTAAAGATAGACCTGCCCCGGGGACGGGAAGAGGAGGCGCCCTGCGCCTCAGAGTGACTGAATGGGAAAGTTAGTAAGATTGGAAGATGTAGGATGTAATTATCTACGTGACAATATGCGACTCGAGAATGCTCAGGGCAAAAATGATGAGTTTAAAAATTTTAATAAAAGTTTAAAAGAGGGGCCAGGGGCGCAAACATGAAAATTTATGGGAATGGGCAACGGGAATGGAAAGACCACATGAAGACCTATAGAATGAAGTATTGCACTTGTGGATTGGAGCATATTTTAGCTTGGCCCTAGAGGGGGCCTTAGGGCCCTCCCTGTTGGACTGAGCCTGACGGGGGCACCGGAATCGGAAAGCCAACGAAAAATCCATACGAATAGGGAAGACAGGGCGATCCGAGCATTTAAAATTAGAGTTTTATTGAAGTTTAAAGAAAGACCAGTCCCGGGGCCGGGAAGAGGAGGCGCCCTGCGCCCCAGAGTTACTGGATGAGTAAGTTAGTAAGACTGGAAGATGTAGATTGTAATTACCTACGTGACAATATGCGACACGAGAATGCTGATGGCAAAATTGATGAATTTAAAAATTTAAATAAAAGTTTAAAGGAGGGGCCAGGGGCGCAAAAATGTAAGTTTATAGGAATGGGCTACGGGAATGGAAAGACCACTTGAAGACCTTTAAAATGATGTATTGCACTAGTGGATTGGAGCATATTTTAATTTGGCCCAAAAGGGGGCCCCAGGGTCCTCCCTGTTGGTTTGAGCTTCAAGAGGGCCTTAGAATCGAAAAGCCCACGCAATTTCAGTTTGCAGGTTCGAATCCTGTAAATTAATTCCTTAGCTTAAATACTCTTGCTTGGAAATGACGTGTTTACCCAGGATGCAATGCGAGAAGGACTTTAGATTTTATAATTTGAGTTTACTGGAAGCTGGGCGAGTGTGTTCATCGCCTCCAAACAAGAAGCTGGTTGCTAAGCAACCAACTCAGACGCCACTACTCTTTCTAATGAAGGCATCTCAGGTCTTATTGAGTTTGCCTTCACTAGTTTTATGCAGCGTCATCCTACAGCCAACCAACCAATCGTTGGGAAATTTTGTCGTGGATCTCCTATAATCGACGCCATTGATTACAAAATAAGAAAATTTCACTTTAGAGATACAAAACATACACGTAAAATAAAATGGGAGATAAAAGAATGGCATCAGTGTGTTGTTAATTTAATTGAGCATCTGTAGCATACAACAAAATTAAGATAAAGATATAATAAGTATTTTTTACGAGGGATTTAAGAATATACACTTTGAAAAAAATATCGATGATGAGGTGCGAAAAGGTGGAGCGTGACAAGATTTGGCAGAATGCTCATAAAAGGTATAAAAAAACACTGAAAATATGCCAAAATGCCCCCAAAGAGCTTAGCGAGACCTTTTACAAAGTCAAATGAGCATTTAACACGCTCGGACACACTTAAATAATTAAAATAATGGGAGCTAGAAAGAGATGTACTTACGTAAACAAGCAACCACGCGGTGACTGCTTGCAGTGCACCGGATTTATAACAACTAAGCTGGTACACCAACTTAGAATTTAACTATCGCTCCAGAAATTTTTGTGAGACAATCGGAGCACTAATTACATATGCTCATAAATTTACAGGGTGAACAAAAAATTTTAAGTATTTTAAAAAAATTTAAGAAAGTTGAAAAGTTGGAAAACAGGGGCCAAAAATGAAAAACTTAAGGCCCAAAGCCCATCTTAAAATTTTGCTAGTGCTCCAAACATTTTAGAGGTGCTAACGGAGCTCCATATTGATGTACATACAAAGTTACAGGGTGATAGAAAAACTGGAAATATATTTAAAAAAAATCGAAAGGGTTGGAAAGTGGTGTAAAAATCGGATTTTGCGAAATTTGGAAGGCTCGATCTTAAACTTAAAATTGAGCCAGCATTCCAAAAATTTTAGAGGATGCATCGGAGCTCTAAGTCTAAGAACACACCAAAAGGCTAAGAGAACGGATGAATTTCAGGTAGTTAAAAAAAAACAAAAGTGGTTGAGAAGGCGGGTTTTTCAGAATTTTGAAATTTAAAAAATTTAATACGCGAAAAATACAGTTTAAAGTGACTAATAAAAGGTACTACAAGGTTAGAAACATATATATGAGAGTGAATATAAAAATAATATACATAATATTAGCAATTTTTGCGCGCGTGAGGTACTGAATAAAATGGCTGACACTGACGCTCGAATGCCATGTATTTTGGCCATTGGGCTATAGTGACAACACTAAAATGGACATAACTCATCCAAATTTTAACCGATTTGGACATGGCATGGCTCATATTGTTCAGAATTAGTTTAGACGTTAATATTTACCGGAGAAAGCATTCCCACTTACCTTTTACTGCTGATTTTTCAGCCAGTCATCGGAGCACTTTCAGAGCAAGTTTGCATTGTTTCGAATCCGCTGACCAATTGGAAACTGCCCAAGAGAAATATTTAATAAAGGATTGAATTTGAAAACCTTGTTCGTTTGAATTCATGGAGAAACGCCTCTGGGTTTTAAATTCTACTGCCGCTATGGCCGCATCGAAACTGCAACTAAAATGTTACGACTGACTAAAACGACGACTTCTAAATATTTATATCACCAATAACAACCAACGTTCTTAACTTCGTTGTGCGACCATGTGTGCTCCTGCTTCTATAATCAACGTTATTGCAACTACAACATATGACGGTAAATCATCGTAATATAATATACATATAATTTGAACCTATTTAAGCAATGGAGCAGCACAGAACGGCAATGTTTTGATTGAAGTAAAATATATTTAGTGAAAAAAACGTTATATTTTACTGTTTTTATAATTATGAAACACTCATTAAATTAGCTATCCGTAATTATGTAATTATCCGTAATTAGTAAAATGTTTTTTGTTCAACATATGAAGATTATATTGCAGCACGTAATACGTATATAAGGATTTAACGATGTAGATATCTAATAATGATCAGCTAAGTGTATTTATTGTGCATGTAACTGAAGATGGAAGCTCAATTCAAAGATTTCTTTGCAAATTACAATGTAGTTCATGCTTGCGAAAAATGCCTTAAAGGATTTTTATTTATTTTTAGAACTATGTAATCTGAAACTTGATAAGTGTACATGTAATGTAGATGACAGTGGAACGAACATGTCTAGAATGTATTTAGGCATGAAGACAAAACTCAAAGTCAGAAAAAAGACATATATTTGCTTCATTCTATATTCAGCTAACACTTGGAACTACAGTTCTAGAAGTTGTTATAATTCTGTTCAACAGAAATGGAATTTTTGGTGTTAAACAAAGGTTGTACAAACAACTTACAGATTCTAAAGGGAAGTACAATTCCTTGAATTTACGTTTTTGAATCTGAAAGAAAGCACACTGAGATCACTGTCAATAACTGGACGATCTAAACGTACCAATTATGACTGGAGTTTGTATGCAGAGTGGAAAACAGTTTATTGGAATTAAGAACAATTTCAGAAAAAGGAATTATAAAGTTTAAAGAGAAACTTAAGAACTTCTAAAAAAAATTTTGTAGTATTAAACAAAAATTCCTGACATGAGTGTGCTCTATTCTGAGATAATTTGGCAAAGCAATGCAAAAACTGCAAATAGAGGATGTGGACACTTCCACGGTTGCTTAAATGCATGATTTTTATTATCTTATCAACTAATATTCAATCTTCTTACTGTGTTTACCGCGATTCAGATTAAAGAATCTTATTAAACAAGTAACTTAAAATTGACTTCATTTTCTTCAGTTGTTTTGATTTCAATTCAAAAGTGTCAAATTAAATATAATTTTTTTTTAATGAATCATATGTGTCAAACATTCAACGAGATTGTCCTGAATAGGAAACAAGGTAAAATTGCTTAAAATGACGAAATGGAAAATCATCATATTCCATGATCCTGAAAACTCTCCAGAATGAATTAAATAAAAGAGTTAAAGTCTGTGAAGAACTTCATTTATTAATTAATTATCAAATGGAAATTGTTCGAATTCATTTATGGTACAAAGGATTTCTTGACAAAGAACGGTTCTATTAAAGATCGGCTCATTTTTAAAGTCGTATGTAATCTACGAAGTCATAAGGTTTTGGCAAGTATTCCTATCTTTCATGTGTCTGCAGGATGTTGGCTTCAAATTAGTGATGTTTACCATAATCAGTGAGTTGCCTGAGATAAAACTATACTGAAGAAACAAATTAGTCAGCTGAAAGGTTATTTGAAGTTGTAAAATGACTTAAAGACTACTTATGAAAAGCACAATATAGTAAAAACAGCTACTGATCAATTTTAAAGTTCTTCATCAAATCAGATATCATACTTAATCTCGATTTCAAAGAAGTTATAGATACATGCCTAAGTCCAAAAATGAGAACAAAATTGAGAAAAAATCAATTCTATAAATTCCATAAGTTTCGTAAAATATTATTAAAGTGTAACGTTTCTATAATGAAAATTCGACAAATTAAAGTGAATATTTCTATGATGTATATAATTTTTTATGTCAGCTGTCAAACTGCAGTGATTTTTTCTGTGAGTTTCTATAATACATTTTGTTTGACAAAAATGGAGTTTTCTGTAATAAATGTAAAATAGGCTATTACGATTTTAATGGTTATTACTGTTTTTTTTATGATATATTTTGTCCAACTAAAGGGGATATGTCTATGTCACTTTTTACAGGGGCTTTTAAAAATGCATTGAGTTTTGTATGTATTTCTACAATATTCTTTTTCTGACCAAAATGCAGATTTTTGTAAAAAATGTATTGGCTATTGTCTGTGAATAACACATTTTTGTAAAATAAATTGTTTATAAAATTGGAACTTGCGAATTTGTTTGTGTATTCTGTATTCAGTGCATTTTAAATACTTGAACACAGTTTAAAATTCAAGTAAATAATTCCAGAACTTTATGATTCTACACTGTAAAATAATAGTAATACTGAGATTTTGTTTAATTAATAAGGAATGTCACATAAATGTCTGAACAGTAGAGTCCTACATCTTAAATACGTTCTTGAATACAATGTATACGTGAAAAAGGCTATATTTATTTAGCAACAAATTGAAATTCAACGGTAAAAACGATATTACAATTAGTTAAATTGTAGTTTTGTATCTTTATTTCTTTACGAACTTCCACGTTCTTTATTATTTTTCCTGTTTACCAATATTACCAGAGTTGTTTCTATAGATTTTAATCGTTCTTTTTCTTTTATCTCAATATTCGTATGTGTTATAAAAATATTAAGTTCATTTTTGTCTCGATCGAAGTTTCCCCAAACAATTGTACACCATGCATGCTAACAATTGCCACTCTCATCTAAATTTTTACAAAAAAAAATATATCTTTATTGTTTTTCTTTTACCCTTAAAATACCTAATTTATATTTACTAGCAATGTTTGCAGAAGAAATAGCGAATATCATTGTACTTTCTTTTTTTTCTTCTATGTTACATAACGTTGCATTCACGACATTTTAGCATAACTTTTATTCGCTTATGCAGTACTGATACAGATTTATTGCACATGATAAATTACTGCATTTAAAACTACAAAATCTTAATGATAAAATCGATGGATTTTGCCTGGTAGCACATATGAAAGACAAAAGACGACAGGTAACGCCATATCACCCCAGAAGATAAAACATTAACAAATGAAATGATAGAGTAATTTATCCTGCACTGTAATTATTACTGAAACATCCAAATGCAGCGAAATTTCTTCTTTTGGGACGAACTAATTGAGCGGAAATAACTTCATATTTTCTAAAGACATCATTCTTCAGATGATAGCCATTTTCTCATAATAAACAAAGCGATTTATCATTTAACTTGGTTTTCATAAATTTTCCTCTTTATAATAAACCTAAAATTGAAAAGAAATTTCGTATAACATTAATAAAACATTTTTTAACTTTCAAAACAAAATTTAAAAACAATTTTTTAAAACAATTTAAATAGCTTTTTAGAGGATATTTTTGAATACAGTATTTGTTTATGAGATGATCATATATAGTAGATAAATTTTAACACAATTATTCCAATTGGTAAACACATTTTTAAACTTTAAAAAAAAATTGAAAAACAATTTTCTAAAACAATTTAAATACATTTTTAGAGGATATTATTTAATACAGTATTTGTTTATGAGATGGTCATATATTGTGGATTAATTTTAACAGAATTATTCCAATTGGTAAATAGATCAAATGAGATGTAATGTTTTCCAACTGTGAAAAAAAATTTCCGGACCAGGATTCTTGGACTCTCGGCTTAAGCTGCCAATGCTCTGCCAACTGAACTATCACGGAAGAATCTGGAGGACCTAATTCACCCAACTAACCTTATTGATCATTGCATCTACTCTGATATTATAATCAGCTAGAATAAATGTGTTAAAATAAATCTACTGTGATTACGTATCTAGCGTTAACTGGATATGAATTACCTACGATTTATTCTGACGAGCTGATTCAGATATCAGACAAGATGCTATGATCAATAAGGTTAGCTGGGTGAATTACGTCCTGAAGATTCTACTGGGATAGCTCAGTTGGCAAAGCATTGGTAGTTTTAGCCTGGTTCGAATTCTGGTCCGGACATTTTTCGCCAATTGAAACATTACATCTCATATGATAATATATAATTTTTTTTTTTTTTATTATGTTAGATAAACTATAAAATAATCTCCATAAATATATTAATGCGTTCTGATACAGAACTCATTTCCACCAATTTTTTTTAATTTAAAGATTTAACTTACATTATTAAAGACACACTCAAACAAGATAATTTTCATTATAAGAATATAGATGTATTTGTTTTCATAAGTAAATAAAAAATTATTCTGTAAATATTTTACGTTTTTTATCATCGTACATTTTCATAATTATCACTTCTATTAGAATTTCTTGATTTCTGATTCAGTCAGTACCTTTACTACCGACAAAAAACTATCTAACGGCTAAACACTGCATTTCCGAATATATATGTTCATACGTAAAAATAATGACATCTATGTGACTTACACTGGAAGTCTTTTAAGACTTGGACTAACTTTTCGTTTTTGAATTTGAATTCTATTGATTCACAAAATTAAAGAAAGTATACATATAACTATTTTGTTATTTTTAATCAATGTTTAATTGTACTATTTAGAAATTTTTATTTTTATTTTATTTTTATTTATTTTTATTTTATTTATAAGGATATTAAAAGACAACTTTCATCAGTCATTATGGTTTACAATAATACGTTATTATCATGCTATTATTATCCAAATTCGTTAAGTGTATGTAAACAGATTAATAAAGAAGTTAAAATTCAACACGATATATCATTTTGTCGAGATTATAAATTAATTTAAGCTGAACTTATAAATCATATTTATTTTTTCAGCTGTTTTCAGCTACAGACAATTTTTTGTCTGTTAATGCGTTTTTGTTGTTATTCATTAAGTTGTTGATTGTCAATTATATTTACAGTGGGAAGTGTCTGCTGAAGTTTTATTGCATTCCTTGTTTCCTTTGCAAATATATTCACATTCATAAAGCGGATTCTTTACAATATTTTGCATTTGACAGTCCCTTTTTTCAAGTAGTAATAAATATTTAAAATATGTAATGATTGCAGATAGTTATCATATCAAAAAATTTTTATTAAGAAACTTTGAATGAATTTGTATAAAATATTAAACTATTTTTATTGTAATAAAAATATAAACAGTGAAATTGTGCTATAATGGAACCTACATCATTATTTCGTTTAAAATAAATTATTCAAATGTAAAAATGTAAGGATGAGTAGCAGGGATATACCCTATGCTATATTATACCAAAAATATCACGTAACGAATATTTCTATATAAGTATGAAAAGATTTCATCCAACATAAACAAATTTATTAAATTATATAATTCAGGTTTACGTATCTGATTTTATTATTTTATTATTTTCTAATAGAACCAGTCTGGCGACAAAATGTTTTTTTTTTTCTCTAAATAAAGTAGGAAACGTTTGTTCCAAAAAACACAGGTTCCAAATTTTTATAAAACATAAGGTACAATTATCAAACATTTACATATAATAATTAAATTTATTGTTATTGTTTATCTTTTAATCCATTGGTTATAGCAAAATAATGTTTCTACAAACGTTTCTGAAAAATGAAATATGGTTTTGTTTAGTTTGTAAAATAATATCTCCTTGTAACAAGCATCCATGCGCTTGTGAAGACACTTATTATTTATCTTTTGCAGAAATGGGATTTCTCACACTTTACGTATTGTACTAAAAATGTTAAATTCTACTGAAAACAGATATAAACAAAACCATTGTCCTTCAGTTTTTCTCGGCATGCATGTCAATTTATAAGAATTGTTTATATAGATACATATATATTAATATATATAGACATAGATTTTGTAACAATTTATGTTTCTCACGCATTCAATTAAAAAAAATGCATTTTATATTCACAATCTTTGATTCTGTCGTGTATTTTCAAAATAATAAATGGAACGGCAGATAAAAATTACAAAATGGAAATCTTCATATAATGTTTTATTTTATTTGATGCTCTTTCCTAAACATTATTAAAAATCATACGAGAAAATTCATGTGTGCAGTGATTTTAAAATCCTCTTTCTTCTTATACAATAAGCCATGTATTCAAATAAAAAGCAAAATACATGTGTTTACGTCCATGTATTTTTTCTTTATTTATAATTTACCGGTATTGCAATCTTAAATTTAACATGTAAAGTGATTTAAAAAGAAAAAAAATATATTACTTCTTTAACGAAATTTCGCATGGAGGAAGTCGGTGTTTTTCACTTTTTACATTTACATAAGTATATTTTTTAAATAAACGTTTGACACTATATTAACGGTTGCTTAATGTTTGATTTTCCGACTGCAAATGGTATTATTATCCAAAATGAATTTATTGTTTTTATTTATTAAAATTGGGGAGTATTTAAAACAGATTGCGTTTGTTTTTTTTCTTGGGTTGGACAGTCCACTTTTAAGAAATGAATTCATATGAATGCGCAAAGTCAATGCCTTTTAATGATATATGAAATTTTAGTTTTTTCAATAATTTTTTTTTTTACTCATTAATTAAAGTATACCATAGCAAATTTGAAAATATAATGTGGTTTTTTTTCATACGTATGTTTATATAATTGTTAATAAAGTGTAAGTCCCCAGAAAACTAAATAAACTTTGTTTTAAATTAGTACATAAAAAATAGAATATGCACATTATACGGGTCCAAAAGCCATACTCTGCTGTAATTTAAATTTTGTCTTTCGATGAATGAAGTAAAACAGGCTCATGTATCGCCGTTAGTAATTTGAAGTGTTAGGACCACAGGAAACACGTTCGTCCCTAAACTTAAGGAAAATGTAAATTCAGTGTCCAGTTGGTCAAAAAAAAAAAAAAAAGTACATACATTTTTATCAACAAATTGTCACAGAAAACGAAAATAGCCATTAGACTGATAATTATGCATTTTTAAAATTTATATTAAATAAATAGGTTGTATCTTGATATTTAAATTGTAACAAACTTTGAAAATTTTAATGCAAAACTCAATTGTAATATCTTAGTTGTGTTCTTCAGAAAAATTTCCTTCAATGAAATAGTTTAGTAATTATGCAAATGTAAAATTTTGAACTTTAAATGTTAATTCATTTTTTAAAGTTGTAAAAGAAACTGGAAAACGTGCAGTGTTTTAAACAGAACTCATAAACTGCTTAGCGGAATAACGTGCATTTGTTTTTTCGTGATTTCCTACACTGTGACGTGACAAAACGATCTTAGGAAAAAAGAAATAACCAGTTATGAAACAGCAGGTCTGTGCGACCCCTCCACAAACATTGCAGGACATTGAACGACGCTATTACGGACGCTTGTGCGAACGTGTCACCATCTATGCTCCAACGTGTGCAACGTGAAATTCAAACAAACATCCAAATATGCATTGCAACTGACGGTGAGGAGTTTGAAAATCTAAAATAAAGGTATATTATTATAACTAGTTGCTTTTTTCCTTTCTAAGATTGTTTTGTCACGTCACAGTGTAGGAAATCACGAAAAGACAAATGCGTGTTTTAACCGTTCTATTCTTCGCATTAATGTCCACAATGTGTCTTTTCGTACTAAATCGATGATGCTCTACAACTTTGTAAATTCTTTTTTTCTATATCTATTTCCATTTTTGAGATAGGAATGCTAACTCCGCAACATTCCACCAGGTGGCGCAGTAGGCGGTTTCATTGAGTAGCGCATGGCTATTTTACTATACCTTGACACTACTTTTATGAATATAGCAGCAGTCGTTCCGAAGTTAAGAGGGTGGCAAGGGACTTTAGTGGGCATAATGTATGTATATTATTAATAAAATAAAAATTTAGTCAACAAACATTTACAAAAAAGAAAACATCTAAATGATTTAATTTACTTAGAATCTATTTTATAAATATTTAACTAATTTTCTGAAGTGCTTTGGAATACACATAGGAATCTGACTCTGCAGCTAACAACTCCGAAACTTTAATGCAGACAAATATGATCTATAGTATTGTTATATTGGGAATATATACTTTAGCGCACTTTTTTCTTTAAGCAATATTTCTTTAAAATGGGTATTTGTATTGAATAATTTAATATTACTTAAATTGCATAATTATGTTATCTATGTGATTGTTTATTTAAATAATAATTTTGAGAAGCTGCTCTTGGGCATGGTAAGGGTTTCGAATTTACAAAATAACTAATGTAATAATTTACTAATAAAAGATACTGTGCTCCTCCAAGTTTCAGAGATCAATCAGGTTCTAGCTATAAGCCCCATAAAATGAGAAATACTATGACTAGAAATTACAAAATATTACCTTGTCATACATAACAAAGTTGGAAATTGTACGTGAAACGTACAAATGAGGTTCGTTCATCACTTGACGATTAATCCTCGGAATCTGCTATAACAAAGAAGTACAAATTTTTATCAAAATAAAATTAATTAATAAATATTTTTATTAATATATTTTTAAGTTTTGATTCGATTTTCATAAAATTTGAAATGATTCGGAAAAATTCTGCAAAGATCATACATATTAAATTTCAAATCAATTGGTTGGGTAGTTTTTGCGCTGTTATATGCGTACAGACGGACAGACGGACCGACAGACAGACGGAGGGACCAGACGAGGACGATAGGTGCTACGTATTTATATATATAATAACGTACCTAAAAACATCCTACATAGTGTCCTGCATCTTCTTACATTAAAACGAAATATTTTTATAAGATACATTGGGAATAATGTTCTAAAAGCGAACGAGCTTAATGCTTCTGTCGGTGAAAATGCTGTCACTTTTAAATCAATAATTTGTCTCAACTGGTACCTTTCAATAAATTGATGTCAATATATCATGCTTTAAAATCATTTCATGAGATTTATTTTATTTTTATATTAAATAAATTTATAAAATATATATATTTTTAAATAAATGAAATATTAAGCCAGACACATATGTTAAAAATAATAATTGTGAGAGCTAATAAGGTTATTTAAATGAATGGAAATATCTTCTGTAATGAATTTATATTTACAAATAACATTACAACCTATATATAAATCAAAATATAATAGATGTACACGAATTTAAATTTTTATGACAATAAATAATATATATATATATATACAGGGTGATTATAAAAAAACTATCCCGATATAGGAGTCCTTAACTGTCACACCGTTCACAGAAACTGGCTGAAATTTTGGTTTTAAGTATTTTGATGTATGCGCTGAAGAATCATGTGAAAAACAACAGCTAAACTCTAACAGTTACGATTACAGTGACAAAATTTCGAAAATTTCAAATGGCAACACATACTTTTTTTATTGGAATGTGATCTTCATAGTGAAAAGCCATAAAAAGCGTTGGAAAGGTACCTGTAGCACGAAAATTGCCAGCGCTAGAGATACTAAGAAGAAAAGTGAAAACAACGAATAAGGACAGAGAAGCAACAGAAAACATAACATTTTATTGTGTTTCACAAATTTTCCACATCACACACGAAGACACGTTGCATGCGGCAGATGGTGGATAGCACTGAATAATAAAATGTTTTACTTTCTGTTGCTTCTCTGTCCTTATTCGTTGTTTTCACATTTCTTCTTAGTCTCTCTAGCGCCGGCAATTTTCGTGCTACAGGTACCGTTCCAACGCTTTTTATGCTTTTCACTATGAAGATCACATTCCAATAAAAAAAAATAGGTGTTGTCATTTGAAAATTTCAAAATTTTGTCACTGTAACCGTAACTGTTAGAGTTTATCTGTTGTTTTTCATACGATACTTGAGCGCATCCCTCAAAATACTTAAAACCAAAATTTCAGTCAGTTTCTGTGAACGGTGTGACAGTTAAGGGCTCCTATATCGGGATAGTTTTTTTAAAATCACCCTGTATTTACATTACCATATATATATATATATATATATATATATATATATATACAGCTAAACAGAAAAAAATTTAAACAAAAATGATTTTTTTCTGATAAGTATAAATACATAGAGTATTTAATTCTTTTTAAGTATTACAATACATATGGAATAGATGTTTTAAAATATAATATTGAATACTAGATTATAATACACCACTTAACTCGGAATTACGAAAAAATATCTATTAATACAGGAAGTGGTACAGAATTTACGTTTAAATTCAAAAAGAATGTGAGAGTAGATAACATTTAATTCAAAATTTCGATAATTATTGCTTATGACATGGAAATTCCCTATTCGCAGTTTTGAAATATTTGAAGGTATTTCAGATGAAATTATTTCGTTCCTGTTATTTGAACAAACTTCATATAGGTAGCATTATTATTGCATACTTTCTTAATTAAGTCTTACTTAGCAAAGGATTGTTCATAAAATGCTTTACTTCCGCATTTTCCGAGAACGTGATTTTGAAGACGGATGACGGCATTAGTAAAACATATGCAAATGAAAGATTTTATGAAATATAAGTAGCAAGATTTAAAGGGAAAATTTTGCACGCAGCGAGATAACGTTAACGTAATTAAAAGTATTGCATTCGAAGAACAATATTTGTGCAATTAGTTTATTATGAAAATTCCTTAAACATACAAATTGTTTTTCAGCATTCATAATTGATAATATAGTAGAAGACACTCTGAGTATTTTACGCTTATTTAGTAAATTAAAATAGCATAATAATTAATTTAACTTTAACGCACATTTTTCTGTAAGCAACATTTCTTTAAAATGCGTATTTATATTGCATAATTTAATTTAAATTAAATTGCATAATTATGTTATCTATCTGAGTGTTTAATAAAAACTGAAATATACTTAATTATTATTTTACACGACACATAGTTTTAGGGGTTTACACGCACTGAATACTACTATTGTTAGTAGTAATATGCGATTAAAAAACGCGAAGATTATTATTAATATAATAGTGGTATCCAATGTCCAATGTCCTATAATCGTGTAAAAATACACTGTAAAAAAATCTGTTATTTTGACAGGAATATATACATATATATATATATATATATATATATATATTTACAAAACAAATCTGTTTTAAAGAAACACAGTTTTTCCTGTAAAAAAAATGTGGATTTTGTCATTTTTACACCAAAAATGATTTTTTTTTTTACAGAAAAATCTGTTTTAATGTAAATATACAGATGTTGTCTGTAAAATAAACGTTTTTCCACTGGCGCCAAAATTGACAGTTTTTTTCTATTAATTTGAGAGATTATTTTTTTTACAGTGTAGAATTTGGTATACAAAGAAGTATTATATACAGTACAAAATAACTTAATTAAAGAGATAACGATTAACCATAATCTACAAAAACAACTTTTCAAAAGTAAAAAAAAAGCCAAGCGTAAAAAAAAAAAAAGTTGTGGCTAAAAAATGGTGTGATATCAAATTTCCAAGCTATTATATTACTTTTTTAACTTTTTTCCATTAAATAAGTTATCATATATATAAGTCGAGTGCCTACGTATATGTTAATAGTAATCGTTTTCTCCTGTACTAAATACATCCTAACGAGTTTCTGAAAATTCAATTTTTTTCAAATTATGCATGATGGGCTTGGCGGCCATCTTTGCATATTATTCACAAAATTCTAAGCATCCAAATCCGTAGTTAAAATCCGAAGTTCAAAATTGTTATTTAAGTAAATATTTTAAGCGTTTCATTTATAGATTTGTATGATCTGAAAATTGTGTCTTAAGATAATGATGACTTATCTTAAAGATTCATCTTATGATTTATTTTTTACAGTAATTAATAATTTCAAACTAGTAAAAATCAATTTCTCAAAATATCAGTCTTATCTAATTTATCTGTCCGTAGTTAAAATCTGAAGTTCGAAATTGTTATAAACATATTACATTGCAAACATATTACGCTTTTACTTTAGAAATTTGGGTGCTTAGAAATATGAAAAGATGGCCGCCAAGCCCATCATGCATAATTTGAAAAAAATTTAATTTTCAGAAACTCGTTAGGATGTATTTAGTACAGGAGAAAACGATTTCTATTAACATATACGTAGGCACTCCACTTATATATATGATAACTTATTTAATGGAAAAAAGTTTAAAAAGTAATATAATAGCTTGGAAATTTGATATCACACCATTTTTTAGCCACAACTTTTTTTTTACGCTTGGCTTTTTTTTTACTTTTGAAAAGTTGTTTTTGTAGATATCATTTCTTTTTTTTAAAACAGAATAAACATAATTTAAATAATCTAAACATGAGAAATAATTTAAAATTACATTTTACTTTCAGT
This sequence comes from Maratus michaelseni, assembly GCA_963931845.1. Taxonomy (NCBI): domain Eukaryota; kingdom Metazoa; phylum Arthropoda; class Arachnida; order Araneae; family Salticidae; genus Maratus; species Maratus michaelseni. The sequence goes on from OZ007588.1 coordinate 158,750,701, forward strand.
CATTGTTTAAAAGGTTAACTAGAAATACCAGTAGATTTTTAAATTAAACTAATAACAACATACTAAATGTGGCTTGTTATAATACTTGTTATCCTCCGTTAAAAAACATCACTGACTTATCGATGAAATGAATAAAAATGCAATACGTACATAGCGTGTCAGCGCTGCATTTGAAATCAAACGTGATATCACGCTCTTTTATTATTAGCACTAGCTGGCTTCGCCCGCTAGCGGACCCCTAATTTATATCGGGGCCTCGAATCTTGTAAAACCTCGAACCGAACGAACCTCCGACCTGGTTCTCCGCTGCCTTCGGCACCGGATAATCCCTTAATTTGCACATCGAATAGTATAAACCTCTAACCAAACTAACTTTCGACACGGGTCCCCGCTGCCTTCGGCACCGTATAGCAGTCGTGCTGCGCACGCTCAAGTTCCATCTTCCACCAACAGGTAGCGCAATCTGTTCTGTATGAACCTCGGGCACTGAAATCGTTAAGGCTATAGATGTCGAGTTGAATGAGCTATACCCCGTCGTGATCTAGCCCATAGAACCAGAGATAGAAAAGTGCCCCCTGGTGGTGAAAAAACGAACTAAAATCGGAAAGCTCTATTGATGTCGAGTCGAATGAGCCATACCCCGTCGTGATCCGACTCGTAGGAACAGATATACGAAAGCGTCCCCTGGTGGTGAAAGCTAATCGCGCTTGGGGGGCAAAAGGGGGGATGAACACCGGAGATGCATAATAGGATTAAGCGGTCACAGACCTTTCCAACGATGTATCACATGAGGGGTATGTGCAAAATTTAGAAAAGCGTTCACAGACTTTTCCAACGATATATCACATGAGAGATGTCGGCAAAATTTAGAAAAGTGCCCCCTTTGGGTGGGAGGGCTGAAAGTGGGAGGATGGACCCCGAAGATACATAATATGAATAGCGGAACAATTTTTAGAATTTATGAAAGCTGATTTTTATTTATTTATTTATTTATTTATCTATTTTTTATTTTTTGTTTATTATTATTTTATTTTTTTGCGTTGCCCTGTGCATGTTTGGAATTTCTTAGCAATTTCTTAGATTTACCTTATTTTATTCAATTAAACATTGTACTGTTACAATAAATTTAAATGGAAACTTCACTTCTAAAACAAAAATAATTTAACAACTGGATTTCATTAATTTATAGGAAAACTAGCAAGCTACGCCCGCTGCGCTGGTCGGTTTCTACAAATGAACCCTGAATCAAACGAAATATATCGTTTAATTTGACCTTGTATTTGAAAGCAATCTGTATATTTACGTGGAATATCCTTCCACATTACTGAAAAATGTCGCGATTGCGCTATTATATTTTCTAATGTGCAGTCAAAATTTTAGCTGTTAAGGACCAACTCTTTTATTTGGTCATTTACAGTTAGGGTTTGCTAAAGAATGATAAAACTATATGCAATATACTAAAACCATCACTAAAAATTATCGAAATAACAATGCAAACAAATTAACTAACAAAATCTTTCAGAAGAAGTTTTTATAAAGGCTAATCTTTGATAATCTGATTATTGAACTTTTCCACATAATTCTAAAACAACAAAACGATATAAATTATACTAAAACAATCCTTACAAACTATCTACTTAACAATGCAAGTCGCAAAAAATACGCCCAGTAAAAACTATCAAAAAGTCTAATATTTCGGAATCGGGTTCACTTGATTATATAACCTTCACACATAACTGTTGGACTAAGCAACGTAGGACAATATATAGTACATTAAAACCATTTCTGAAATTGCATCTAACTAACAATACAATTCTCATCAAAATCCGTTCAGTAGAACTTTTTTAGAAGGCTAATCTTTCATAATCGGAATGAAATATTGAAAAGGCTAATATTTGATAAAAAAAATGGTCACCCGATTTTCGAATTTCCCCCTATAATTCTAGAACTAAGCAACGTTATATAATAAAACGTTCCCTAGAAAATTATTTAACAGTATAGGTTCCATCGAAATACATTCGGCAAAATCTTTTAAAAAGGCTAATCTTTCATAATCGGATTGATCTGATTATAGAACTTCCCAGAATAATTATATAACTAAGCTACGTAGAACGATATGTTATACAATAAAACCTTCCCTTAAAAATTATTTTAGTTTAAGTTCTACGAAAATGCATTCAGCAGAACTCGAGTTATAAGCAGCCGGAGCGAAATTTCATATATGTAGAAGTAAATAGAAGTATATTGCCATTAATATAGTTTGCATTTGAATAAAAAAAGGTACTTTTCGATTAGCCGGGCGCCAGTGATATATGAACACACACACATATATATATATATATATTCATACATATAAGTGTATATATATATATGTATGTATATACATGTATTTGTGTAGATATATGTGCATATATGTGTGTGTATATATATATATGTATATATATATATATATATATCACTGCCGCCCGGCTAACCAAAAAGTACCAAAAAAAAATACTGCGAAAATGCAGTCGTACACTTGAAAAAAAAACACCTTTTGGCCTAAAATCTCTCATCAAAACTGTTTTTCTTTTTTTTCTTTTCTTTCTTTTTTAAAAAAATAAAATTAGTAACAGTTTTTTCTTTTATTTTTCCAGATGTATAGCCATTTCAATTATTTCTGCAACAAAAAAAGACCCTTTTTGGCTTAAAATCAAATTGTTTGGGGTCAAAAGTAAAATCAAAATCGGCAAAAACAAAAGATAAATCGCCAAATTTGTTTCAATAGAAATCTTGCCCCTTGAATAATTTTTTAAGCATTATGAACATTTCTAATCATGTTTAAATTAAATATTTTCGTTTTATAATATTCTCTCATCAAAACTCTTTTTTTTTTTCTTTCTTTCTTTCTTTTTTTTTTTTTTTAAATAAAATTAGTAACAGTTTTTCTTTTATTTTTCGAGATGTATAGCCTTTTCATTTCTTTCTGCAACATTAATGATCGCCAAAAAATTAGCAATGGTAACCTTTTCGGCCAAAATAACAGAACTTTCTATCATAATTCGATAGCTAATATACGTAGAACGTTGTGTTACATACTAAAACCTTCCCTGAAAAATTATCTCTCGAACAGTGCAAGTTCCATCAAATTCCATTCAGCAGATCTCGAGTTATAAAGGAAGGGAACGAAATTTCCGTTTGTGTTTTATATATATAGCGAGGCTAACGAAAAAGACAGGCTACCGCGGTGCGTTCCACTTATCTTTTTTTACAGACCGCTAGAGTGACGTGATGCTCTTTTCGTACACCTGCATTGGTGGATTCGAGCCTCACGTGACTTCCGCGGTCTGTAAAAAAAGATACGCGTAAAGCACCGCGGTAGCCTTTCTTTTTCGCTAGCCTAGTATATACAGTCCCTGGCCAAATTATTAGACGCAGTTGTTTTTATTATAATTTGTTAAATATCTGGAAAGACACATGAGGTTTTATCTTGAAACTTTAGGAGTGTAAACAACATGATAAACGTCATATATTTCCGAGAAGATTTTTTCTTGAAACCCCATAAGGAGCCGTCAACAAATTGAAGAAAAAATAATACGTTTTTGATAACCCTGTAAAAACCAATATCACAAAATCGTTGAAACGGTATCACACGCTTAGGAGGCTTATTGTAATAATTTGGATTCATTTTTATGAAGATAGCATGTATACTCGAAGAGAAATTCAGGTTTATATAAAAACAGTCCCAAATTTTACTAAGTTTTTTGCTTTTAATTTGCAGAGTTTTTAATATAAAAACAAGTTATTTTCAGAAAATATGACAAGCAAAATTATACACAATACCCTGCAATCAGAATTAAAAAATAATAAAAATTGCATGAAAAATGAGCAGGTTTACTAAATATTTTTTCTCTGCGCATGCGCGAATTCAATCAAAATATACTGTGCATAATATATTAGCTAAATATATAGACCAACTTTTATGAAAGTCTCAAAAACATAGCTTGAAAATTCTGATAGTGATCGTCGATAGAATAAGCTCGAAATTCGCTGTTCCCAAAAGGAAGCAAAAAAGATGAGGGACTGTATCCAAATATACTAGCTTATGAAAGTTGACATAATAAGAATGAAGTGTTTCTCACTCTATATTTGATACAACCCCTCATCTTTTTGCTTCCTTTTGGGAACAGCGAATTTCGAGCTTATTCTATCGACGATCACTATCAGAATTTTCAAGCTATGTTTTTGAGACTTTCATAAAAGTTTGTCTATATATTTAGCTAATATATTATGCACAGTATATTTTGATTGAATTCCCGCATGCGCAGTGAAAAAATATTTAGTAAACCTGCTCATTTTTCATGCAATTTTTATTACTTTTTAATTCTGATTGCAGGGTATTGTGTATAATTTTGCTTGTCATATTTTCTGAAAATAACTTGTTTTTATATTAAAAACTCTGCAAATTATAAGCAAAAAACTTAGTAAAATTTACGACTGTTTTTATAAAAACCTGAATTTCTCTTCGAGTATACATGCTATCTTCATAAAAATAAACCCAAATTATTACAACAAGCCTCCTAAGCGTGTGATACCGTTTCAACGATTTTGTGATATTGGTTTTTACAGGGTTATCAAAAACGTATTCGTTTTTCTTCAATTTGTTGACGGCCCCTTATGGGGTTTCAAGAAAAAATCTTCTCGGAAATATATGACGTTCATCATGTTGTTTACACTCCTAAAGTTTCAAGATAATTCCTCATGTATCTTTCCAGATATTTAACAAATTATAATAAAAACAACTGCGTCTAATAATTTGGCCAGGGACTGTATAGTAGATGACGTGAAAGGTATTCCTGCGAACGAAATGCCTGTCCTTTACCGTGTTTTTTTATTTTTAGAAATAAATGAATCACATTTAATTCATTTCAAAATGTTTGTTTACGTTTGGAAAGAAATTTTAAATGGCGATAACTCTTAATGTATACATTTTAGAAGGTACATCTTCCCTCAAAAACTAATTTATTTTTAAAGATCTTTCTAAAAACGTAAATTATATATTTAAAACATAAACAGTACGTCTGATTACTTTATTTTACAATATTTATAAGAACACGCATTTTATCAGACAATTAAATACACTAAACAAACATGAGTGAAAACTTGACCTGGGCCTGGACTCGAACCTGGGACCTTATGCGTACCATGCCGACGCTCTGCGACTGAGCTACCCAGATCCATATCCGTAACTGGCAATTTCTCATACTTATTCATGTTATCATCTGCCACAGTTTGCAGTCATATTTAATTATTTGATAAAATATGTGTTCTTATAATTGTGAAGTTTTATTTAAAAAAAAAAAATATCTTCAGAAGAAAATGGCTGACTTGCAGACGAAATTTGATGTGGTTATATTATAACCTGTAACTGATTTGTGCTATTTTAAAACAGATGGTACATGGTCGTTGGCGGGTTTTATCTCTGTTTTGGCATAATTTTTTAATCGCCAAGTTAATTAACAGTTTTTTGCTAATTAAGGATAGAAAATATTTTTTTTTACACTGAATTTTATAAAAGCACATAGATTACGTAATTACTTGTCCAAAAATGCAATCCTTTTTTTATTCTGCCCAATATTAAGGCCTGTAGCTTGTTTGAAAAAAAAAAGTTTGACGAAGAAAATAGTGATCATTTTAAGTAACTCGACGTTTTTTAAAAAAAGCTATATCTCTGTTTATAAATCACTTATGAAGATGAGTTTGGTCTTAAATTGAAGAAATTCTTCCTTAGATTCTTCTAGTTTTCGTTTTTTTTTTTTCTACGACGCTTGGTTTGTTTGATATCTGATATTTTAATCTGGCATGTTTTGTCGATTTAACATTGCGAAGTTGCTTTCTGTATATAAGCATTAGCGGTCTTTATTCCAGTTCTTGGCGTTGTTTGTGTGGCGTTTTTTTTTAAGCTTGGCTTGGCAGAGCGACCGCCCTGCTTGATTAATAATAATAATAATTATAGACAGTAAAATGTACGATGTGGAGATTGCTTTATGTTAATTAAAGATGCTCATAAGAAGGCTTTAGTGCATAAAAATAGTTATTTATTTAAACAAGCAGAAACAATGAAGCATTACAGAAATGACTTGAAAAATGTTAGTAATAGGTAAGTATTGATGCATAATGATGTGTCTTTGAGAAGTATTTTGCCACTTCTAATGTATAACAATTATCAGATAATACATAAAAAATAATATCTATATTAATATTATAAAGGAGTAATGCTTATGTGTTTGCTCGTTTGTTTGTAGGGTGTAATTTCTCTAACTACTGAACCGACTTCTAATGTAATGATGATCTAATACTTCACATCTAATGGTGGCAAAATGCTAGTAGCAATGTCTGCTCTTACATAGGCTATATTGTATGTCGGTACAACAAAACCAAAGAGGGCGAAGAAGCAAAACACTTTCTAATTTTGCGATTTACGCGATAATGTTGGGGCTAGAAACTTAAAATTTTGTGTGGCAACCCCTTTGAAAATGTAAATACTTGCTATGAATGGGTTCTAAAAAGATCGGTTTCTAATAAATAAAATGTAAAGCCCTCTCAGTTAAATAAGTGGAGACCATAGAATATTATTGATTCAAAATTAGCCTCTGTTTTAGATAGTGTTGTTGTTAGTGATAGAACAGCCACTCAAATTTTGGAAGAGACTCTTTGTTCTGAAGAAAAAATGCCCAAACACTATTGCTATTAATCGCTCAAAGTGCACATATAGAATATAGAGTGCGTGCGCAGCACGCCTGCTATACGGTGCCGGAGTCAACGGGGACATGTGTCGGAGTTTCGTTTTGAAGTTGGTTTGTTTGGAACAGAGTGTGCCCCTGGTTCCGGAAGTAGGAACTAAAATATTTTGCAGTGTGTGCGCTGCACACGCACTATACGGTTACGCTGGCAGCGAGAACACGCGTCGGAGCTTCATTTATAACAGAATGCACCTCCTATCGGCTGAAAGTGGAAATAAAGAATTTCCCTCCACTTTTATATAAATATTTTCATACTAAATCGGGTTAAAGATATAAAATGATACAAACTTTAGGTTTGTTTAATTTTATCACAGAGCCGGTCAATGTCAGGCAGTTCAGCTTGTCTCTTGAATAAAGAAAGATACAAAACAAGTAGTAAGAAGTTGGAGTTGTGTAATTAGAAGCTGTATAAAATTATTAAAAACCTTGGAATATTGTATTGGAAAATTAAGCATCCTTACTTAAAACAGTCTGAGAGTTAAATTTTTCAAACAATCGAAATAATACACCAATAAGTTTAAAGGATGTCCCCTGCGTGCGCAGCAATTTTAAATTAATAATTTGAAACTAAATCGGGTTAAAGATATAAAGTCACACAAACTTTAGTTTAGTTTAATTTCTATCACGGGCCTGGGCAACGCCGTCCGGGTCACCTAATACATATATATATATATATATATGTATATATATATATTACGCGACTTTTAAATTAATCTCCATTATTTTCCATTATTTTTTTAATATCGCTATTTATATGTGTTACTGAAATTTTATTTATGTTCAAGTAACGTCAAATAAAATGGATATCAATGTATTAAACTTTTACTACACACATATTTTTTTTTAATTTTTTATAACCTGTTTTCTTTAATTAAATTATTTATAGTACTTTTAGAACGTTAATATTCAAAACTATAATTATGATTAAATTTAAAATGGTTGTTAATAATAATAGGGTTGCTGGCATCTTAGTAATACCTGAAGGCGTGTTGCCATTAAGAAATCGCTAATAATTTATCGCTAATACATGAATACATTTTTAAGTGATAAAGACAATGGGCGACCGGTGGTAATGCACCCGTTCCCTCACATGTATCCAGATCAATACAATAAAAATATGCTTTTGGTCTTTTCATCGCTGAAATAGTTCAAAATGAAATAAACATTCAATTTCCATTCTAAAGTTTGTGTTCTATCTTTTCTTTCTTTTTCCGCTTCGTCTACTTATCTGTAAGATTAAATTTGAGGAAACAGAGCAAATAAATAATATTCGTGCATTCCACAAAAAGCGAAAAAGCAATTTTAGAAATGCTGTAAAAAAGAAACAATCAGAATTTTCCGCATCTTAATAGGAAATACGATTTTATAAATTGAAGTCATTTTTATTATGAAATAGCGATGTGCGGACGTTTTTCTCACATAAGCATATGATAAATAAATGTTAACTATCAAACTGTAAAGTAAAATTATATGTAAAAAAAAAATATATAGAATTTTACATAAAATTTTGAATTGCTTTTATTTAGATATTTGGACAAACTGAATGAAGTTGTGCTATTGGTGAAAACATAGAACTCTAAATATTTACATTTAAAATGTAGCAGTAGGAAATATTCAAAATATAATTTGAATTGTTTCCACAAAGTACACGTAATGTACATTTTATTCGCCCCTACCATTCTTAATCCTACCCACTTTCTAAACATGCGTGAATTTTAAATATTTTATAAAATAGGGCACACATGCAAAAAATCCAATTTAAGAATAACTTGTATTTGTTCAATTTGAAGAGTAATTTCAATATTTTTTAAATAGCATTCTTACATGAAAAGCTTATGATGATTACTGTGTAAATTGTTTAAATATTTTATAAAATAGGGCACACATGCAAAAAATCCCATTTAAGAATAACTTGTATTTGTTCAATTTGAAGAGTAATTTCAATATTTTTTAAATAGCATTCTTACATGAAAAGCTTATGATGATTACTGTGTAAATTGTTTAAATATTTTATAAAATAGGGCACACATGCAAAAAATCCCATTTAAGAATAACTTGTATTTGTTCAATTTGAAGAGTAATTTTAATATTTTTTAAATAGCATTCTTACATGAAAAGCTTATGATGATTACTGTGTAAATTGTTTAAATATTTTATAAAATAGGGCACACATGCAAAAAATCCAATTTAAGAATAACTTGTATTTGTTCAATTTGAAGAGTAATTTCAATATTTTTTAAATAGCATTCTTACATGAAAAGCTTATGATGATTACTGTGTAAATTGTTTAAATATTTTATAAAATAGGGCACACATGCAAAAAATCCCATTTAAGAATAACTTGTATTTGTTCAATTTGAAGAGTAATTTCAATATTTTTAAATAGCATTCTTACATGAAAAGCTTATGATGATTACTGTGTAAATTGTTTAAATATTTTATAAAATAGGGCACACATGCAAAAAATCCCATTTAAGAATAACTTGTATTTGTTCAATTTGAAGAGTAATTTCAATAATTTTTAAATAGCATTCTTACATGAAAAGCTTATGATGATTACTGTGTAAATTGTTTAAATATTTTATAAAATAGGGCACACATGCAAAAAATCCCATTTCAGAATAACTTGTATTTGTTCAATTTGAAGAGTAATTTCAATATTTTTTAAATAGCATTCTTACATGAAAAGCTTATGATGATTACTGTGTAAATTGTTTAAATATTTTATAAAATAGGGCACACATGCAAAAAATCCCATTTAAGAATAACTTGTATTTGTTCAATTTGAAGAGTAATTTCAATATTTTTTAAATAGCATTCTTACATGAAAAGCTTATGATGATTACTGTGTAAATTGTTTAAATATTTTATAAAATAGGGCACACATGCAAAAAATCCCATTTCAGAATAACTTGTATTTGTTCAATTTGAAGAGTAATTTCAATAATTTTTAAATAGCATTCTTACATGAAAAGCTTATGATGATTACTGTGTAAATTGTTTAAATATTTTATAAAATAGAGCACACATGCAAAAAATCCCATTTCAGAATAACTTGTATTTGTTCAATTTGAAGAGTAATTTCATATTTTTAAATAGCATTCTTACATGAAAAGCTTATGATAATTACTCTGTAAATTGTTTCAATGGATGTAAATTGTTGCTTATATGTAGAGACGAGACGGGTTCAGCCCGAGCCCGAAAGCCCAATTTTTATATCAGTCTTCGGGTCCGAGCAGGCTCGGGTTCATTCATTCTGAAACTGACAATTTTATTTATTCTCATACAGAAAAAATAACTTTTAATATAAATATAACTTTTTTCTTCTAAAAAATTACATATTCCATTTTAAGTCATTTTAATGCTATTTTGATCAGAATGAATAAAAGGGGAGGCAGAAATCTTATTTTTCTTTTCCAGTTTTAGAATGCTAGAAATTATGAGAATCTTTTAAGGAAGTAAATTTGTATTTGATACTAAACTACTCTTTTGAAAAGATTAAATGTAAATTCTCATAAAATTTAATTGTGTGCTGTAGATTTACAGTTATTTTCATGAAAGAAGTTTTTAAATATGCGATATTACTTTTAAAACATTTTTTTTTTTTAATATTATGCTTTTTTTCGGTATAGGGCTCGGACGGACTCTGGTTCTGATGACACAAAAATGTTTCGGGCTCGGGCGGGCTCGGATTTAAAATCGTCAGTCTCGGCCGAGCTGGGCTCCGAAAAGAAGACCCGAACTCATCTCTAATGAAATAATATCCTGATGACAGATTTTTGGATTTATCGCTTTCATTTTTAAACATTATTTGGTAAAATTTATCTGATAGCGTAGGTAGAATTAACAAACTTACTAAAAAGTATGTATCTAAAATTACGAATATCGCATTTAGATACTTCGCCAAACAACACTATATATATGTAAATATTAAAAATAAAATAAATATTGCCCCTAGGCATATACTTCCAATCGCAAAGTTAAATAAAGAAAGTGCAAAATTTTATGAGATTAGTTGCAATTCCATGGGGGAGGTCTATTTGAGAAAATACAAAAAAAAAAAAAAAAAAAAAAAAATTATACGGCTCTCGTAGGATAAAATTTCAAATTAGGAAATTTTTTCTTATCCATTCCTGAATTAAACAACAAAAAATCTATCTTGATATCTGAAAAAGTCAGAGAGATATGTCCGTTTTAATAATTCGTGAGATTTCCACTGATCAGACACACATTGAAATGCGTGTAATACAAGAAACAATGTTACTGTAAGGTATCCGGAAAACACTTAATTTTTATTTATTTATTTATAAAGTTAGAATTTTGAATTTTTTTGAGATGATTAACCATATAATTTGTAAACAGAATTACATTATAAGACTTCTTATAAAATTAATTTTTTTTTCAAAAAATTCAGAGTGATTTAAAATTGTTATAACTCGAAATATTATTTGTCGAATTGAATTTTTTTCTTTTAATTAAACAGAAATATATAAGTTTTAATTTCGATTCAGCATTTAAAAAAATATCAATTTAAAAAAATTATAAATATTTAAAATAGCAATTTAAAAAAAAGATGCAACTTATTTTAAACAAATCATATTTTCAAAAGTGAATACTTTTTTTTCAAATTTTGTCGACCTAATATTTAAGTAACATATTTGAAAAAGATATATTTCAAATTTGAACCATTTATCTTTAACGGTTATTGACTTTTATTAATTTAAAGATGAGAAATGCTGAAAAAAAAACTATGATGTAGAAAAATGCATTTAAAATTTTAAACAAAGATTGGCTCCTAATGGAACGTTTAAATGCTTTTTAAAAGCTTCCTGGTGAGTAAGTAACTCCTATAGCTTCAATTCTGATTTAGTTTCATTTTTACCATTCTCACCTCCTTTCTGTACTGTTTCAATGTGTCAGTTGATTTAAAAAAGACTTTTCTAACATATCGATTTCGAGTTTTTTCATAGCTTTGTCCCTGAAAACTTCATATATTTCCCCTTAAAACTGTAATTGTACGAGGCGTAAAAGTTGCCTCCAATTACGGATAACTCACCGTTAATCTATGGCTTTAAAAGAGTTACTCCGAAAGCAATCAACTATATTTTCTCGGAGCAATCTTGTCTGCGATGACTCTCAAACACATCAGAAAGCATTGTCGTTCGGAACATCCAATCAAATGCTCGGAAAATTGATCATGGAAAAGTCATTTTTTGAAAAACCAAATGAAATGCTTTGTAAACAGACGAGTGGCAGGTAATTTTTGTCGCTTTAATTTTTCCGTGTAATGTCACTTTAAGATTTCTAAAGATTTTAGAATTTTTTTCAAAATTTACATTTGATAGGAAGTCGTTTCCATAACAATTACTGATTGCAAGGAAGATTTCAGAAACAATCCAAAACAAAAACAAAAAATAACAATATTACCAGTTCTATTTGAGATAGAAATATGATTTTAAAGCCATTTAAAGCGGAAAAGACAGGGAATATTCTAATTGTGTATATATATTTTTTTTAAATTTAAAGTTTTTGTGTCTTGGATTTTCTTAAAGAATCATTCCGAAGAAGACAACCATAATGCTTGCTGTGCTAATTTCTGGATGTAAGGGGCATGTAATGCAATCGTCACGATGAATTTCAAGCATAAAAGTTTTTCTTGTGCATTTGACAATGAAGTTAATCTGAACTGGCAGCAGTACAGAAACGACGAATATTTCGAAATGTTAATGATTTATGCTGTTTCTAATTGTAATAGTAGGCAAGCTGCGAAGGAATATCGACGTCGTTTCCCGAATTTCCCGCCTCCTACTAGTAGTTTTATGTATCGTCTTGTTCAAAGAACGCAAAGAACAGGACTAGTGTATAGACAGAAAGGTGCAGGACAACTGATACCAAAATTGACATTTTAGCTTATTTTGTCAGTTATCCTCATGCGAGTACGCGAAATTTGCTGCATAATTGAACATTTCAGAATCAACAATATTGAGAATATTGCGAAGAAATAATTGGCCTCCAGACAGTATTCGTGCAGTCCATGCACAGGTAGAATCAGGCTATCAACGGCGTCTAGATTTCTGCAAATGCGACTGAATCAAGAAGATACCAACCCCCCACCCCCTTTCAGAGAAAAGTACTTTGGACAGACGAATGCTGCTTCAAGCAAGATCGAATAATTAATCGCCAAAATGATCATTTTTGGAGTTACACAAATCCCCATTTCATAAGACAGATTCGTCACCACTGGTAATATTTCATAAACGTATGGTGTGGTCCCATATTTTATAGCATTGACCGGTTTCTAAAACCTCATTTTAAATGGAGTTGATTCCGATTTTATGAATGAAATACCTTTGGCAGTGCTCCAACGAATATGGTTCTAGTTAGACGGGGCCCCACCTCACCACGTTTCTGCAGTAAGGAACTGGTTAAATCGAGAATTTCCAAATAGATGGATTGGTTTACTAAGACGAGTGAAATTCCCTCGTAGATCGCCCGAGCTAACTCCTTTGGATTTTTATTTATGGGGCCGTTTAGGTAGGACTGTTTAATTGACGCCTACGGCGAACTTGCAAGACCTTAAACAAAAAATTGAAGAAGCCTGCCATGCTATCACCCCAAACGCATTTTATAGAGTACACAAAAATATTATTAGAAGGATGCAAGCATGCGCTGGTGTCGATGGTGAGCATTTTGAGCATTTACTTTAAAAATAAATGTTCTTTTTTCTCAATATTTTTTCTATTCTATCCATATTTTCCCAATTATCTCAATTTATATCTTATGTTTTATACACCAAAAAGGTGTAATTAAACACTGTAACTATCTCAAATCGACCAAATTAAAAATTAATAATCTTTCTTTAAATGTGCATTTTATTAATTAAAAGAAGTCACAATATGTAAAACTTGTTACTACATATAAAAAATAGTTTTAAAAACTTAAAATGTCAAAATCACACGCCGAGTATTTATGATCACAGTATGATCCTTTTCAGACATGATTCGATTACATAAGGTATGCCTTTATTTCTTCGTTTTCAGTTGAGAAGCAGAGTGAGTCTGTTTATTCTACTTGAGGGGGGTCCTTAAAATGCGACTTTCGATAGTTTGGTTCTCGGGTACAGATATTAAATTTGTTCAACGCATATCCTACACTGTAAAAAAATATCCTGAGGTTACTAAATTTTTTTTAGTAAATTTGTCTTTCACGGATTTTTTTAGTAACCGGTATTATAAACCGGAATCGTTGCTAGCTGTTTTCTATTCATTCTTACAGTTTCTCTTGTAACTGAGTATAAATACAAAAAATTTGCTGTAATTGCGAGGTAGAAGATCGACCCTTTTTTTTTCAGTGTAGTCTCTCCTATAAATCTAGTATACAGCAAAAGTTACAAAATTTAAGTTCATTTGAGATATGCATTTCTTTTATGAACTTTATGTTTCAGATCATAGATGGGTTTATTGATATGATGCGAAATAAAATCATTTTCATGAGCATGCATTTAATTTTATTTAATTCATTATCTAAACAGGTGTCTGTGCCGACTTTAAGTTTCTGCACAGGCCGAAATTTGTAGAAAAAATTTCCATTTTTCTTAAGATACATTTAAGATTATTTTAAAGAATACTACATACTATATTTTGGATTATTATGTGTTCGCATGACAAAAACATAGCTGCCAAACCTCCCACTATTCCTCCGTAATATGTAGATTAATTTGAACCAGTTAACCACTTTAAAACCATAAAATTTATATAATGAATCTTTGACTTATTTAATTTAAAGGTTTTAAAGCGCATTTATTCAATTGGATTTCTTAAAAGAGGTTCTAGTTCGAACGTATTAAACCTGGGTCAAATAAACACAATTATAACGGAAGATTAGTGGAAGCTTGTATCTATTAAAAAAATACGCAATAGTAACGTTAATGATCATTTATACTCTTAGACTATTACATTCGAATAAAAATTTATATTTAAAAAACAATGTCGTTTGGAATAAATGAGAAATAGGTTTAAAAACTGAAGTTAAGCTTTAAAGCTTACTTTTGAAGCTGTATAACAAAAAGTAGATTTTTGAGAATATTTCTGCAAAATTTATTAAAATATATTTCCAATGATTCCGCTAACAGAAGTTTGATTATCGCTATTACTATTTTTACAAAACTTATTGCCTTCCCGACACGTCTTAAGAACAATAAAGACATGTTTGTTGTAACCGGCACGGCCCGGCCAGATACAGGCGGGTTACAGGTCTGGCGATAAGCTCGGGCTCATGCAGGCCTCTAGCACATTTCGCAAGCAAGTTTAACGCAAAAATCTATACACTGTTATTTTATATCTAAAAGTTAAGGCATTGTCTTAGATCGACTTTTAATAATGTGTGAATTTATGGTCCATCCTTAACTCCCAATTTAAACTAACTGATATCGCTTAAGTGGTGTAATTCACGAATTGTAGATTTTAATATTTCTCTGAATTTTGCAGATATCAAGATGGAATTTTTTTTTGTTTTATCCAGGAATGGATAAGTAAACATTTCCTAATTGGAAATTTTATCCTACGGGGCCGTATAAAAAATTAATTTTTGTACAGGGTGTCCCAAAAGTCTCCGTAAACTTCAAAAATTAATTACAAAAAAAAATAATAGGCCTACAGCAAAAATAATTACAACAGTACATGGAGTAACTTAAAAAGTTTTTCTACTACCTTAGTATACTTGTATATCAGATCCTTTCGTTGCACGAAGATTATCAAGTCGATATTCCAATTCCATCCATGTGCGTTAGGGTGGAACGAAAAAACTTTTTTTAAATTTCAAAATGCTTTAGTTTTCAAAAGTTGCCTTTGATCAAAATAAAGACGGAAATTAAATATTACCGTAATTGGGTTATGTTTTCAGGTGCCGCAAGAAGGGTAAACTTTAGGTTTTTATTAAAATTTTGACAATTTTCGCAGTTATGTAAAAAAAAAATATTATTAATAATTTCAATATGCTATAGTTTTCAAAAGTTGCTTTTGATCAAAATAAAGACGGAAATTAAATATCAGCGTAATTGGATTATGTTTAGAGGTGCCACAAGAAGGACAAATTTTAGGTTTTTATTAAAATTTTGACAAATTTCGCAATTATGTTTAAATTTTTTTCAATAGGCTATAGTTTTCATAAGTTGACTTTTAAATCGCTTTTAATCAGTTTTAAATCTTTTTAAGGGGGCACATACCCTTTAAACAGATGAAAAATTTGATTTCGGAGACAAATATTTAAAGTGGCCCCATGCACTCATTTTTACACTAAAAGCCTCAGTTTTTTTTTTTTTTTTTTGTTAATACTCTAATACTTTCTCCATGCAATATAATATATAATTTGCATTAAACACTGCATAATTAATTAATAATTATTATTCCTTAATTGTCTGTTTTTTTTAATTAATGAAAAAGTATATAGCTTGCGCGCATGATTTTAAAAGATCTATACACTCTAGAGCTTTGAAACTTCTAATATAAGCTTAAAAAAATTACAAAAATAAAATGAACTAAAATCTAATGAATAAATAAATAATAATGAATAAATAATGAACAAATAAAATCTTTTGTACTTAAAGTACTGTAAGATATATATTATTTTAAATCAAATTATAATTTCTGTTCATATTCAAATTAATATAGCAAAATAATAAAGTACAACCTTTTGCTTCAAAATTAACTGCTCCAAATATGAAGATTTTTTTCAATTAATGCAAAAGTATACAACTTGCTCGCATGATTTAAAAATATATATACACTCTAGAACTTTGAAGCTGTTAATATAAGTTTAAAAACATTACAAAAATAAAATGAACTAAAATCTAATAAATAAACAAAAAAATTCTAACGTTTTTTGATGAAAAAAATTAAATTTATTAGATTTTAGTTCAATTTGAAGAAAACGATCTAGTAAAGATATATATAAAGTTTTGAATCATTACCTTTAATACATTTCGAGTTATCATTCGCGCAAGTAAAAAAATATCGATTTTGAGGAAAATCAATTTAAACATAAATGTTACATTAAAAATTCTTAAATAACACTTACAATGCAGCTATTGCTATTTAAAATTTCTATATTGTTGTGGGATAAACATGTGAAGGAATTAAGATGATTACATATGCATAAAATTTATTATGAGCTCCAAAACGTGAAATTATTAGTCGGTATATAACATGAGAAAATTCAAATTAAATATTAATGTTACATTAAAAACATTTTTAAGGTATAAACAACACAAATATTGTTATTTAAAGCCGATATATTTCTATAAAATACATATTTGTAAGAATTAGATTTATTACCTATGTTTAAAATTTAATATCACCTTCAAATGTTGAAAATTTTTCACGAAACTCGAGAACGGCACGACATTTGAGATTGCTATTTAAATTTTACTTTTGTATTTAAAAACATTTTCAAGGTATAAACAACTCAAATACTGTTATTTAATGTTGATATATTTCTATAAAATGCATAATTGTAACAATTAGAATTATTACCAAGGTTTAAAATTTAATATCACGTTCAAATGTTGAAAACATTTCACAAAACTCGAGAACGGCACAGCATTTGAGATTGTGATTTAAATCTTACTTTTGTACTTAAAGTACTGTAAGATATATAATATTTTAAAACAAATTATAATTTCTGTTCATATTAAAATTAATATAGCAAAATAATAAAGTACAACCTCTTTCTTCAAAATTAACTGCTCCAAATATGAAGATATTTTTCAATTAATGCAAAAGTATACAAATTGTGCGCATGATTTAAAAATATCTATACACTCTAGAACTTTGAAATTTTTAATATAAGTTTAAAAACATTACAAAAATAAAATGAACTAAAATCTAATAAATAAACAAAAAATTTCTAAAGTTTTTTGATTAAAAAAATAATTGATCATTTTTGTCACTTAAATGCCCATACATTCAATAATTTTTGTTAAATTTCTTAGATTTTAGTTCAATTTGAAGAAAATGATCTAGTAAAGATATATATAAAGTTTTGAATCATTACCTTTGATACATTTGGAGTTATCATGCGCGTAAGTAGAAAAATAGCGATTTTGAGGAAAATCAAATTAAACATAAATGCTGTATTAAAAATTCTTAACCAACATGTACAATGCAGCTATTGCTATTTAGAATTTCGATATTGTTGTAGGATAAACATATGAAAGAATTAAGATCATTACGCATATATAAAATTTATTATGAGCTCCAAAACGTGAAATTATTAGTCGGTATATAACATGAGAAAATTCAAATTAAATATTAATATTATATTAAAAACACATTTACAATTTAAATTAGTATAAATAATCTTCAAAAGTCTAATATTAGGGGAAAAATAGGTGAAAATATGTTGGTACTTTTCGGTTAGCCAGGCGCCAGTGATATATGTACATATATAAATATATATGTATGTACGTACATATATGTGTATATACATAGATGTATGTATACATATCATATATGTGTATATATAAATGTGTCTGTATCATATATGTGTATATATATACATGTATATGTATCACTGGTGCCCGGCTAACTGAAAAGTACCAATATTTTTAATGTAATCGTTAAAGTTATCGTTTTTCTTTTTTGTCGTTTTTTTTTAAATGAACTATTCATATTGGTAACATAATCTTATACAAGTATTAAAATTACTATAGGATATAAATGACCACTGGTAACTTATTTAAAATTTAAATTATCTTGGAAAGTTGAATATCTTACAATTTGTTGTTAACCTTACATACTTAATTTTTAAAATCCACCTGCAGAATACATTTCACCTTCAATATTTTTTAGCGATTCGTCTTTTGCTGTTTTAGAACGTTTTCTCAATTCCCTTTCCTCTTTTGTTTGCATATTTGCTTTTCTCTCTGAAGAAGAAGCTATAAGTTTATTATCTATGCTTTGAAATCCTTGAATCAAAAAATTGCTACGAAGTAATTGCAATGAATCAATTACGTCATGCCGTCCGTGACAACTTTCATTAAACAATATTGTAGCTTCGTTTGTTGTAATATGTACAATAGTTTTCCCCGATCCTGTAGTTTTGGGGCAAAATTTCCAAATCATAGCATTCAAGCTTTCATTTGGGTTTTGTGTTCGCCCTCCCAAACAACGTTTTAAAAGTGACGGCTGTGACAGATCATTAAACAAAGGTTTGATTGCTTCCATTACCACAGAAGGAATAGGTGATTTATGATTGTATGAAATGCCTTCTAAACGTGATTTATTGTACTTAAACCAGGTGTCAACGTTTTTTGTGCAAAAATCATGAATTGGATTATCATTCGATGATATTTTTTGATAAAATATCGCCCAAATTGCTTTACGCATTTCAATCAAAGAATCTTTATGTTCTCTGATGGCATTGCCATAGTATCTTGTTATTTCATCAATAAGGTTGTCAGTTAATCGCCCTTTACCACCCAGTGTTTTTCCATCACTCAATTTTTTCTTTTCTTGCTTCAGCTTTCTTAGACGGGTCCCCATACGCTTCTGAACGTGTCCAACACATTCGACATTTTCGATAGTTACATTCCCATAAGGTTTTGTATTACACACTGAAGGAAATGTTTTTGTGTCACCGTCCCCGATATATTTCAAATATTTTACACCACGTGTTTCTTCGGATCTTAAAAATATTCTGACCATACCGTCAACTTCCATCTTTCCTGCAGAACCAAAATGGTTTCGATTACATTCGTGTTCTTCAGAATATTCACACTTTTTACAATACGAGGACATCACCTCAATGTCAATTACTTTCCCACTTTCGGCGCCAATTATCGTACACACACCTGTAAGTGATGTATGGCCACGAGTCTTCCATGTACCATCACCACTGACAGTAACAGACAAAGAAGAATTTGACAATATAGCTTCAGTCTGGGCTGCTTTCTTCATCGACATTTCTGCAGTTTCTGATGTCACTTTCAATATTTTATTTACAATGGCAGAGTATGATTTTTGAGCAATAGGTTGAGGGAGATCCATGCCACAGCAAAAAGACTCCATTCCTGCTCTGCCTTGTCCAATCATTCTCATAGAATATGTAAACCTTCTATTGATTTCAGGAATATTTTTTTTACTGCCTAACATTGTGCAATTTCTGAAAGTTTTTACAGAACACTTACATGTCATTTCAAATTTAGATGACAGTCCAAACAGTGACGACTCACTTAGCACAATATTACCCTTACAGAATTTACAAGATAAGTTTTGTTGCATAAAATTAATCAATAAATTTATATTAAACAATCTGTATCCTTCAAAATTAGGTGTTCTAAAAACACTTTCTTGTGCAGGAGATAAAACATCCAACTTTAATTTTTTGCTTGATGCACTAATGTGTTGATGAGTTTTCACATTAGTAAAACGATTGCCAGAAAACTTTCGTTTTTAGGACGAGTCCCAGACTCTCGCTTCACATTCTCGGACATAATAATGAACGAAAATAAACTAGTAAAATAAATTAATAATATAAAACTAGTAAAGTACACTCTGAACAAAAAGCTTACTCTCAAATGAAACGGAATCGAATTAAGGTGTGTCCCACCGAAATAAAGCCACCGTGATTCTGTGCTGTAACTGGACACGAACTAAACCAATAAGAATGAAACAAATATATTAAGAATGTCTACGTACAAATACATATTTACAAGGAGTAACTCACTCCTACGCCCACCTCGGCAGGATAAAAAATGAAAATGTAAAGAAAGAGGGGAAAAGTGTCCCGCTGAAATAAAGCCACCACCCCTATCAGTGTTTTTAGGAACTCCCGACATTCGAGCTGCTACAGGTCAACAGGTTTATGACGTCAAGAAGTTGTTCTACGCCAGTCGAACTGTATGCATACTTCAGAAGGTTGTATTTTCTATTTTTCCTGCAGTATTGCAATGGGAAAGGGAACCCAGCTATCAGAGTTAAAAAAAGGCCAGATAACATCTTTTAAGGAACAAGGTCTTTCTCGTAGACCAAAAATATAAGCTAATCAAAAGATCTACAACAGTAATAGACAATTTTGTGAATCAGGGCAATGCGTACGGGTATAAGAAAAGGTGATGTACATGCAGAAAAATGATTTTCAGACAGTAAAGACATGTTGTGCGTCGTCTTTAACGACGCCATTGATTGCTCTAAGACAATTGGCCAAAGAGTATAACATATTTGTGACACAATCAACCCTGTCACGGATTGTAAAACGTACAAGCAACTTGCGATATAGAAAAAAGAAACAGCAGCAACATGTTGAAAGTTATCCACAAGCAAAGAAGACTTGATAGGGCAAAATATCATCAAACCTGGAAGGACCAGTGGCATCGTGTTATATTCTCAGATGAAAAAAAATTAATTTGGATGGCCCAGACGGTCTTGCCTTCTACTGGCATGACATGAAGAAAGAAGAGAAAATATTCTCCAAAATACAGCAAGATGTACGCACATTAATGGTATGGGAAGACATCGATTACAGTGGTAAACTTAACCTGGCTTTTCCCTCAGGGCGTATGAAGGCTGCCGATTACCAAGAAATACTAGAAACCCATTTACTGACATATGCAGAGAGAATTGGTGACCTAAGTTGGATTTTTCAGCAGGACAACGCCCCCATTTACGTTGCAAAATCCTCCTGGCAATGGTTTTTGGATAATGGTGTGCATGTCTTGGAATGTAATTTTCTTAATGTAATTTTCTTTAATCCCTTTCCCCTGATCTAAATCCCCAACAAAATGTGTGGGGTATCCTCAGTAGGGCTGTATATACCAATGGCAGACATTTTCAGTCTGTGGCAGAATTGAAGGCCGCCATCATTGAAGCCTGGGATAATATTGATGCTACTGTCCTCCAAAGAGTAGTAAATAGTATGCCACATCGTATATTCCAAGTCATACATAAGCATGGCGGATATATTGGGTATTAACAATAGTGGCTTTATTTCGGCCGGACACTTTTCCCTCCTCTTTTTTTAAAAACATTCATTTTTTTCTGCCCAAGTGGTGCAGAGAGTGAGTTACTCCTTGTATATATGTATTTGCATATAGACTTTCTTAATATATTTGTTTCGTTCTTATTGGTTTGTTTCATGTCCAGTTACGGCACACAATCACAGTGGCTTTATTTCGATGGGACACACCTTAAAACGCTGAAAAGCACATGTAAACAAACTTTCAACTGCAGATATTACGAAAGCCGGAAGTAGAGATGTTTCCGTCCTTCTGTTTCTCCAAAAGAATTAATAATTCATGGAGTTTGCGATAAGAGGAGAAGCAAAATCTGCAGCTTTCAAAACGTAAACAAACACACCGCCATGGAGACCGCCATGATGACAGAATCAGCTGACTCAAGTGGATCTTTAATTCGCGTGAAACGGACCAAAGCTGATTTACATTTTTTACTATAACGAGAGTAATTTTACGAATCTTTTAATGCGGTTTGTGACAAATTGTTCAGAAAAAAATTAGCTATCAAATGAATTAAAAAACAAAAAATCGATTTTTTCAAAATTTTAAAGGATATGTGTCCCCTTAATCAGAAAACATGGTAAACTTACTGCGTAATACATTTTAATTACAA
The DNA here is from genome assembly GCA_963931845.1 of Maratus michaelseni. Classification (NCBI taxonomy): domain Eukaryota; kingdom Metazoa; phylum Arthropoda; class Arachnida; order Araneae; family Salticidae; genus Maratus; species Maratus michaelseni. The sequence goes on from OZ007588.1 coordinate 158,773,103, forward strand.
AAATAATGAAACATAAACAGTATACAATGAGGTAGAAACAAAACAAAGTTCAGAAGAGAGCACTATACTATACAAATATTTTTATTGCCTCTACGTCCAGTGTCTCTGAAACCTGAAGTAATCAAAATCATAGTCCAATTCGCTTGAAACTGCGATTTGTGGCTTCTACTTGCTATTGAACTTGAGTATCAGACAAAATTGCTGCAACAATTCCAAGCACACTCCATGGCACACACAAGCAGTTAAAAGGATTGTTAAATTAGTTACCGAGTCATCTTTGTCAGTTTGCAGCACTTCTTCAAGAGATGCATTGATAAAAACCAAAATAAATTTTCAAAAAATCATGCCAAGATTTAAAAAAAAACAATGTGTCAGTGTGATTATTATGGACCATGTGTGATTACTATAGACATTAAAGAAAAAATAATGTTTCTTAAAAATAACGTTTTGCCTTTAAAAACAATATAAAGTCAAACCTTTTTTAACGGACACCCTTATATACGGTAACCTATCTCTTACGGCCAAATTAAAATTTATCAGCAAACATTAACCTCTCGTTATAACTAACAACCAATCTCCTGCAGTCACCTCATTTTTCAGACCAATTTTTTGGTCACATAGGTGTCCGTTAATCATAGGTTTCACTCTTATGAAGATTTTCTAAATAAGAGTGATTTGTTTTACAAAGATACGATAGTATAAGATAACATTTCTTTAATTTCAATGTAGTACTATAAGATTATGTTACTGTAAAGTTAATAAAAATTAATATGGTGAAAATCGCTAAATTCAACATAATAATTCTTTCTGTAATGGCATCTAAAAATTCGTAATACATATAATGTGCAAATTTTCTGCAAAAGTATCATATTTTGAATATTCTGATTACAAAATATATGTATATTATGTTAATAATCAAGAAAAGAACTTTTTAAAAAAAAAAGGCAATTTTTATCGTTTTTTCATAGAAAAGTCATTTTTGAAGCTCTTTGCGGTACCTGAAAATATTTTAGTACAGCAACCAAATTTTAGATTCTTCATTCTAATCCCAAAAGGTAACTTTTGCCGACAATAGCAAATTTCTAACTGAAAAAAAAATTAACCATTATTTTCGTTCCACCCTAATGTGCGTTTCAGCATGCTAACACCAACAGTATTTACAACTGTTTGGTTCTGTTGTTTCAAGTGAACAGTCTCCTGGAATTGAAACAAAAGATCTACATTAACAGCAACAGTAGTTACAACTGTTTAGATCGTTTGTTTCAATTCCAAGAGACCGTTCACTTGAAACAAAAGAACCAAACAGTTGTAACTACTGTTGGTGTTAGCATGCTGAAACGCACATGGATGGAATTGGAATATCGACGATATTTTTTGTGCAACGAAAGGATCTCATATACAAGTATACTAAGTTAATAGAAAAAAAAGTTACTCTATGTACTGTTGTAATTATTTTTGCTGTAGGCCTATTATTTTCTTTGAAATTAATTTTTGAAGTTGTACGGAGACTTTTGGGACACCCTGTATTTTCTCAAATAGACCCCCCCATGGAGTGGGGGTCCCCCAACTTATCCCATAAAATGTTGCACCTTTTTTTATGCATTTATATAAATAAAGGCATCCAAATGCAAAATGCATTTGGATGTATGTGCTTAGGGGCAATATTTAAGGAGATAGCCTATTGTTTCGATATTTATGAATCACATTCTATATATACCTCATTATACTGAATAAAGTTTCGACACGAAAACAGATAATGCAAAACGATATATCCGCTGCTGTTTTATGATTGCAGACACGGCCGGCGACGACATTGATAACCATGGGGAGTTTCCGGATAAAATTTTAAAAAGTGTAAAGTCCTGAAAATTCTGCGGTCACAAAAATGGAGCTTTGTGCATTCGCACACATAAGTTGTTAAAGCAAGAATTTAAAAAAATAACGCTACGTTCAAGAAAACATAAAATCCCTCTGCTTTCTGAGTGAGAATGAACATTTTTTTGGCTCATGCAACAGCACTTTATACGTAAAATAAAGCCAGTGCATTATAGATTATTGACGTTAATTTCAGAAAAGCAGGAAATCCTAATTAGTGAAAAAACATATTTTTAATGGTAAATTATATGCTCATAATATTATTAATTATATATATATATATATATATATATATATATATATGTAATAATAACAATTTTTTTGCCATTTTTCCTTAATTAATTTATTCCAAATTCTTACAATTCTAATTTCCCCCTCTCTTTTAAAATATCTCTTAAATCTAATTTATATTTTATTCCATAGCTTAATCAAAATATTCTTTTAATTATCATTCTAAAAATCTTAATCTGTTAAGGGGACGGTGGACGTTAAAATGGAATTTTTTTATTTTTCATCATAGATATATGAAATTTTGTCCATATATACGTTTCACCAAAAGTATATAGAATACCTTAAAGAAATCCTGATTTTAATATAATTTTAAGAGTTAAAAAAAATTAAATTTATAAACCAAATTTTAAAATGCTCCTTGCGTCTTAATTTTAAAGATATTTCCCCGATTTAGCATTTGGATCACTTAAAACTGTATTACAAACAAATCTGTGTATCAATTTTTTAATCCGCTGAATAATTAATTTTTGAGAGATTTTTTTCTGAAATCCATTCCATTTTTCATCAAAATTTAGCATTTTAATAAGTTATAAATCAAATTTAGTTATCTTAACGAAGTCTAATTATAAAATGTCTACACAGTTTCTTTGTAAACAGTATCAGGATTTTTCCTTCGCAATTTCATGAATTTTGAACCAAACTTAAGACGCATGGAGCATTTAATAAATCTAAAGAACGTGTAAAATCTGTATCGACAAAAAACATGTATAAAGTTTACTAAAGCACCGAAAATTTCATTGTGTACATAATTCAAACGCTTGTAACTTTGCGAAAAATTATCGCAGATGCATGAAGTTTTTCTCAAATGGTTCAGTACAAACTGAAGAATAACAATACACATAAAAATAAATTTAGATTTTTGGGTCGATTTTTGATCAAATAAAGGTCCACGGTCCCCTTAAAAGCTACACGTATTTATAAAACCTTTTTCTATTAAATGCAACACTGCTTCTAAAAAGCACCTGCTTAATTTCTTCTTATTTTGAGACATTGAATTTTTATTATTTTGGAACATTTTGTAATACCATTTTTTATTTCTATTCGGCATTTCATAATCCCTCGCGGTTTTCCCGCTCAAGGCTTTTTACCTTTTTAAAATACCACGTCTAAAGAAAGAGTTTTGACAATACGTCAGGTACACACCCTCTTGGTCTCATTTTTTCAACCATTAGCGAGTAGGCCCCACCTTTTCTACCCCCTTGTTTCCCTCCGAACATTGCTGTCGTTGGGCTAGCATTTTCGCGCTCCTGTAACCTTAAGCAAAATCTTGTAATATTTATACGGTTGGACTGGCTTCGGAGAGAGACTTTTACACGAATTATTATTGTCAACTAGATGCTGTCGCTGGGATTGTCCAAATTGGTTCGTCGGTAGTTGTTCTTCAATAGATCTAAATGTGTTCAAGTTTTAATGAAGTGAAATTACGTGGAGTTGTTCTTCATATATGTTGTCGAATAAAGCACATCTATCGTCTACTCGTCTATCATGTCTTCCTTAATGCTTTGGAGAAATTCTTCTGGAATTCATTGTCTCTACTCAGCTCGATGACGATTGCACCTACACTACATTTTTAAATGTGGCTTGTACTCAGATATGTGTCTTCACTGTTTTAAGTAAATCTAAATAATACCATCAACAACTGTCTTGAAATGGTTTTCGTTGACTTCGACAGTGCCAACATCTATCTTCTCATCCGGTAAATTTCATGGGGTTTGGGGACTGAGATGTCGTCCTGAGTGAATGATAGAACGGACGTTTCACATATCTATATATATATATATATATATATATATTTATTTATTTATTTATATAACTGATTTTTGTCATGTCATTGCGCATGTATATTTGATTGTGACCATGCATGTGCAAATATCAGAAAGTTCTCGACCGAGCTTCATCCGCCATCTTGTTTCAAAATGGCAACCACATAAAATTTCAAATTGCAGCATTGGAAACGTTGTGTTGTGTAAAAATTGCGAATAGCTTTAAAATATGTTTTATTAAAGGAAAGTAGAAATTTATTACAAAAATATCTATTTCTTATAAAAATAATCTGTTGTTCTATGAAGAAGTTCTTTAAAGAAAAGAAATAATTAAATGTAAGTAAAATAATATAAATAGTATTATTAAGTTGTATATAGCATTTACAATTTAAGATATGAATTTAATTCAATCACTAGTCAATTCGACTGCCGTGCCGTTGGCGCTTCTAGGGAGAAAGCTTTGCGCTCCTAGTGTTAAAACAAAAGAAGATGTATTTATCTATTAAAAATGTACGCAAGTAATTGATTTTGCTTTTTCTATAAAACGGTTGCATACATTTCTCGCCATTTATATCATAATTGCGTTTAAAATTATTTCACTTAATGGATTAATTTAACATTTTGAAACTAAATAAACATGAACGAAAAATCATACGTCAAGCATAGATTAGGAAACACTCTCCAACACATTAAGAACAAAACTCCACCATTTAATAATTTGAAAGATGATGTCTAAATAAAGAATTTGGAAAATGCATGACAAATTTTAAAATACAATGTTAGTAATTATTTCTCTAACCGAAAATTTTTGGAGTCCCTGTAAATGAACGATAAGGCTATGCACACCATTTTCTATAATAAGTATCTTTTGGTGCACCCCCGTAATGTATATAAATTGCATTACATATGACATAGTTTAATATCATTAAAATACACTGCAAACGGTTTTTCCCGGTTGACTACAATCTAACGACCCTATGTTGCCCCTCTAAACTAACTATAAATTCTACACAATTTATTTACTATAACAAATATGTCATACGAAACCTCAAAATATACATCAATGACAGGTCAGTCCGAGTACATTACGCAAGTTAGAGCATGAACAGACAGACGTCCAGACAGATAGCCAGACGGCCAGACAAACATAAATCATAAAGACGTTTCAACTGTTTGAAAGCGTTAATAATTAAAATCAATGCGTTAATTGTTATAATTCGGAACATTTTCTTGACAAAAGACTTAAATTAATATTCTTTCATTATCTTTTAATAAATAAACCCGTCCAAGTTTATCATTATATAGAAAACATTTCGCAATAAACTTTTAATCATTTATGAAATACTTGTACATATATAATATACAATATACATGACAGCGCTTAAATCTCCAAAAGCTCAATTATAAGTAAGATTTGGTTTTCCTTACAACAAGAATAAAAAAATGAAATGGTAGGTAACGCCATATCACTATTCTAAAAGATAAGATAGATAGAACTAAGATGATGGATTAATGTATCCCGCACTGCTGTTATTACTGAAACATCAAATTGAAGTGAAATTCTTCTTTCAGACAAATTAATTGAGCGGAAATAACTTTCGATATTTTGAAAGCCATTATTCTTGTGAAGTTTTAGATTTTCTCTGATAACATAGAAAGTAATTTATCACTTTAACCGTTTTATTTTCATTTCCTAGTACCTAATAACCAAAAAATTAAAAATTCCAATTATCCAAAACATTAATATAATATACGTACTTAAAAAACGTTAGCTTTTAAAACTTACTTGATATGGTTTTCGTTGCATTATTTAAAAAATGTATGCATCGCAATCATGCGGAAATTTACTGAAACGCAAGTTCGCATACATAGTCGTAGATGTTTTTTTACCAATTATTTTAGCACACACTAGAACTTTTTCACAGCTCGTGTGTAAAAAGGACCATCTGGTGCATATCTGGCGAAAAATACGATTTTAAATAGTTACATTATAATGTTCAATCCGGGTGTCCATTTGAAATTATCCGAAAATGACGCTAGGAAGAACACGGTAAACACATCAAATAAATGAAAATTGTGAATATTCGCTATAGTATTTAATTCGTCGGGCTTTCGCTTTCCAGTGCAGTAAGAAGATTGGTTAGGCATATAGTGATCTGGTACAAGGCGCCAGGAGGATAGACATTTCATTGGTGAGAAATCACTACCAAAGAATCGATGATCGGTAGAAAAAAATACCACCTTCCGCACCATGCCCCAGAAAAATCTGCTGGGCGCTGCTACGTACATTATTAAAATTATATAAAATATTTGAATTTCAGACTTTGACTTACCTCAAGAAAGAGATAAAGGTAAACTGAGTGAAAAATATTTTAATGTGACATATGACATTGTTTGTCAAAAAAGAGTGTATCAAAATCTTTTTCGACCGATATCGTTGCAACGTGGAAGGCGCTATGTAGATGTTCACCTGTAATTGTACATTTCAGCTCTTATTTATTACTCTTCATTCTGCTAATAATTTGTGACCATACGCATGTATTTCCAAATAATGAATACATGAATAGCGACTAATTGTACAGCTCCTAGTATTTATTTTTAACCAAATCAGTTTTGTAAAATTTTACCAATCTAACCTGTTTAAACTTCACCTTCATTAATAAATATACTATAATCTATATACTATAATAATACTATAAAATATATAATACATATAATCTACAACTTCCAATCTGTAAATATCCTTATAAGATATTGATATCCGCTAAAAGAACGCGTTCCAAATAAATAAAAAAAATATTTTTTTAAAAGTAGTATCCGTTTCGTAATAAACGAAATACACAAGTTCACTTAAAAAAATATGTTTTTATAAGATTTTTCATATTTTGTTCTACATTTCTACATTGTTTGCATGTCTGTTGAAACATCTGTGGTAACGCTCAACGAGTTTTTCTAACCCTTTCTCGTAGAATGACGCAGGCTGTGAGGATATCCACAACATAACTGATGCGCAGAGGAGTATTTGAGGGAAAAACTTGGCTAAAAATACAAAAGTTACAGTTTAATCAACAATGTAAAAAAGCGTATTTTGAAATAGCTGACTAACTGGTTCGTCGATATATAGCTATATAAGGAGCATGAATCATATATGGCGATTTCTAGATTCAGATGAAGATAAGTTTTTCGTTGTTATAAGACATTATTTCTTGTCAAATTTCAACTTTGTTGTTATGTTTAAATATATACATATTTATAATTCAAAAATGGTCAGACAAACACCGACACAGCTTTAAAAAGCTTTAAATATTTTAGGTAATATATTTCAATACCTATATTTTAATAAATTAGATCTAAAAAAGCTTCAAAATAATCCATTTTCAAATTTAATTATTTTTATTATATTAAAAGTAAAATTATTTAAATGCAGATGCAAAAGCATAAATTTAAACACAGTAACAAAGGCGAAACATAAAAAAAAGCACGTCTTTTCACAAATAAATATTCACTTCAACTGAAACTAGGAGTCGCCGGATATGACTTATACTCCTTAAATATACATAGATCGACACACCAGTTAGTCAACTGATAAAAAATATGCTTTTTACCATTGTTGAGCAAATTTTAATTTCTGTCTTTTTGGGCTGGATTTTGCATCAAATTACAGACAATTTTTTTTTCGAAAATCATTATCAAATATCCTTGGATTATTCTGCGTCGATATATACCTCGAACTTCCGTAACTCCCTTGCTGACCGCCTGGAAAGTAAAGTCTGTGTGTAACAAAAAATACGTTTTTCTCAAAAAACTACGTTATCTAGGAAAATCGCTATAGTTTTCTTACAAGGTTTATATAATCTCTTACTACCCCTAATTTTTTGATAATTTTAATTTCAGTACATTCAGAAAGAGGGGGGAAGGGACATATTTTTGTAGTGCATTTTCGACAATATCTCTGAAAATATAATACCTATAATTAAAACAATATTACGAGATCTTTTACACGATACACCAAATGATATAGAACAAGTAAACTTTTTTTTCAAGTAGCTTAATTAGCCCCTAATTTTTTCAAAAATATATTTGTGAATGGGAAATAATATGAAAATATGTGGGTTAAAAGGTCTTATAAATTTTCCAAGTGTGAACTTTTCACGTCTCATACTTTATGAGAAAAAGTTTTCTGACAGACGGACAGACATACACAGGAGTGATCTTATAATGGTTCCGTTTTTTTTTTTTTTTTTTTTTTTTTAGTACGGAACCCTAAAAAATGGATGTTGCAAAAGGCTATGTGCACTAAATGAAATGACGATAAATGAGATTTGATAGGACATATTTTTCCTTCCTTTAGAAACACTTCATAAGTTATTTTTGTTTATTTAATAATATTTCGCAAGAGATGCAACCCGCTAATGTGTCACTGACAAGGAGAGTGCCAAGCTTGGTAATCACAGATTTTGATTATTTTTATATATGTTGTAGGGTAGAAGCCCCTTAGTCTCAGGTTCAATGGATTTTATACAATGCTCCTTAGTTCTCGAGAAATGGGGGGGGGGTCTAATATTATAACATAACTTAAATACTTAATTTGTAACAGATTGATTGCGTTGGTCGTAGCTCAGTCAGTATGGCGTCTGATCGTTGTTCCGAGGGCCCGGGTTCGATTCCGGAACGTGCTACGTTTGTTTTTCTCACCTTTTTTAATATATATACTTGTAATTTTAATTTAATAATCTCAATAAAAAATTTTGTTAACATAATTAAATTTAATTTAGCATTTTTGATTTTTTCAAAAAATCACTTTTAAAATGCATTCCATATATGCTTTATAAATTCAACGATATTGAACAATTGTGTCAATTCGTGATTGTAAAGAAACATCATTTATAAATTGCCTTAACAAGGGAAGTCAATGCGATGATAATACTACTCGGTTTTTAAAGTAAGAAGCATAATTATATTAAAATTTAGCATAAGAATTTAATTACAACATATTTGTTTTATTTTATTGTAACTAGAGGACGCCACAACAGACTTTGGTTTCTTCTTTTTTTTTTAGTTTGTTGCAGTTAAGTGGTTTTTGTTTTCAATCTTCATCGCACAAGTACGTATCATTCTATAACAGCTTATAATCGTATAAAAATGGAAGAAGCAAGCTGTAGTTCACAAGAAGATCAATCTGAAGTGTCGGGATTCGATGAAAATCAGAAAAGTGATGTCACAAATGCGTTGAAGTACTGTAAAATGTCATTGCAAAACAATGGATTTTTAACAAATAATCCAGCATCTGAAATATCTTCGTGTTCTATTGCGATGGGAGAAGAATTCCATAATTCGATAGTAAATATGCTGATTTTGTAAAGATATTTGAATTTTTACTAGTCAATAATATATCGAATTATTTTAAAGCTCTTTAAATGATGAGAAATGTTTCATAATGTTTTAAAAAGTCAAAAATGCTAAATTAAAATTTAATTATGTTAACAAATTTTGTTATTGAGATTATTAAATTATAATTACAAGTATATTTATTAAAAAAAGTGAGAAAAACAAACGTAGCACGTTCCGGAATCGAACCTGGGCCCTCCGAACACTGAGCAGACGCCATACTGACTGAGCTACGACCAACGTAAGCATTCTGTTACAAATTAAGTATTTAAGTTGTGTTATAATATTAGACCCCCCATTTCTCGAGAACTAAGGAGCGTTGTATAAAATCCACTGAACCTGAGACTAAGGGGCTTCTACCCTACAACATATATAAAAATAATCAAAATCTGTTATTACCAAGCTTGGCACTCTCCTTGTGAAACAAATTGATAGTTTTAGTTATTTTTTTGGAATTTATCATTTTCCATTAGCATATGCCCAGTTTTTCAAGGATACCCGAAACGTTTTCTATCTTATTTTAATAAGGACTTAATGCAGGCCAGTAAATAATTTGCGCACCATTAGAAATAAATCCATCAAAGGTAGAATTTTAATGTGGTTTGGGGCATTCTCTTGTTGATATATCAAACAAAGTTATCCATTTGTTTGTCAGAAACTCGTAATAAGTGGTTATTAATTAACTTTGAATAATCTCTAGCATTCGTTTCGCTATTTAATAGCACGATACATGTTTTTAATTGCTTCCCATAACCTGACAAACATATCTCGAAACCAACTCTTCATTCTCATTTGAAAAAAAAAATCCTCACTTCGCAATTTATGCCATCGAAATTGATTATCACCTGATCCATATGATTTTTATTCCTCACAAAATGTTAATCATTACCAATCTTCTTTCAGAGACACTACAATATTTTGTGGGGAAATTTTAATATATTTTCTTGATGTTTTGTAATTCATTTTAATATTACTTTTCATTTTTCTGTACTTTAAATTTGCCTATTTCTTTAAATTTGTATACAATGCAGTCTTGGAGACTGACATTTGGATCTCTCATTGCCAAAGAAATATAATGAGAATTAACCTATTTAGCATCGTCATGTTTTAATAAACACATAATGTTTTATTTATCTCCCATGTGATTTTCTATTCCCATAAAAAGTGTTTCATCGCAAAATACTGTTCAAAACAAAAGATGAACCATTTAAATTTCGTGCTTTTCCCCTATTACATGGACCACATTCCTTCAAATGGTCATTGTTTTTTCTTCTTTTCCTATTACTTATTTTGTGAGATCCATTACATCCGCAGTTTAAAATTTGCTAGCGAGTAATAAAATGTTCATGCAGAATTAACATTTTAAGTCAATGTTAACGAAGACACATGAGTAACACTGTTTTTTATAAAAATTACCATGACTCAACAATATCTGTTCTTAAAGTAATAAAAAAGCGAAAATGGAACTATTTTTCAGCAACACCTAAAACACAACAAAATGCATTTTTTTAATGATCTTTCAGTGATTTGTAAAAATATTTTTATTTCTAACTCTCAAAACGTTTAATATGAAAACGTCTCGAATTTGTTCGCATTTACATGTTTTACAGACGTTAAATGGATTTTTAAGAGTAAACCTATCGTTAAGCAACGACTGTATTTTGAATATATTAGATATTTATTTGGAAGATTTGTCTTGCAAACATATATTAAAACAGCGTACTAATATCCTTTCCTGGTGCAAATAATTATTTATCTAATTTCATATTCAGGCCACATTTATCTACGATATATACGTAAAATTCAAAACCAGCCGTCGTTATACTCATGGTTATTTATAGCCTTTAACATATATTTTTAATTTAAGATATCACCAAGTATTGAAGATAACTTTAGTGTCATTAATAGGATTATTTAAAATAAATAATTTATACTCTAAGAAGAATCTATATTTCAATGAGATACCTGGAAGTGAAACCTTTCTTAGACTCAGTAAATTATATTTAATTATGGGGCATGGGTTAGAAAAATGACCAACAATAAAAACATAATATTTAAAAATATTAATAAACATAAAGAGAGATTTTATCTCTAACGTAGTGCTCCAGTATATTATTTCTGAATTTTACTGTGAGAATGATATAATTAAGAGATTTTAGATTTATATTGAGTGCTAGTGAATATGTCTGTTATAAAGAGATGAGATTTTTGGAATGTGTTAATTAAAATGATGTGAGCACGTAATAATATTATTTACTTAACGTATTTAAATATTATTTACTTAAATATGTGACGAAATTATTACCTTGTGTACCAACTTTCTGAATTGAAACAAATGAAATTTTTTTTAAATAATTGATTACGTGTAGAATTTATTGCTACTAACACCACTCCCTCACTTTTTAGATAATGAGCCCTGAGGGGCCATGTTCAACCAAAGGAAGAAACACATAGTTTTCGCACAATCTGAAGATTTAAAAAAATATATTCTCAAGCATTAAAGTTATTTGATAATTATAATCCTCGTCTTATCCAGAATCACAAGTGAGGCATATATCTCCGATGCAGGTGGAACATGTATCCTTTTAATCCGGTATACACGCCCGTGCAGTAGCTCTGGAATTAGAAACAAAAATGACTGCAACCTATAACTAACTCATTACACGATACATGTTTCAACAACATTCACTAAAATGTTCATGAAAAACCTATAGAAAGTACATTATATCTCATCTTCTTTTTGTCTCTATCTTATAAGAGCATACTACAAACGCCAAACTTACTTTTCTTTGATGAATACAACTTTTATTTGAAGAAATAAATGACTGTAACTTCGTCAACTACATTTTTATAACATTTGAGAGTAGACGTACGTAACTAGCTCCGTAATACTTCCAATAGCTGAAATACAGTGAGTAGGGCAAATAATCCGATGGAGGAATCTAACCTGGATTTATCTTACATGTTACACTACCAAGAACAGATGCTTTACACTCACGCAAACATATAAACATAAGTTTGGCGACTTTTTGGTTGGCGCGATTTTCAAGCTCGCGCCAAACGAATAACTTAATACAATGGCTAGGTTGCCATTAAAGGAAAAAATCCCCTAAATTTGGCGACTTTTTTCCTTTTTTATAACCGATTAAAAAAAAACTGTGCGTGAGTGTATGACATCATAGCCATAAAATCTTATAAGAATTAAATTATTCTGTTTCATTGTAAAGTGGAAGTTATTTTTTATACTATACGTATTTCTGCAAATTAAATTTAAGATTCGTCTCTGGAGAAAGCGAGTAGTACTGATAACGTCTTATACGTGTTCAACAATGATATCTTCTAAATAAATGAAATGTTTTATTTAACCTCTTGGGACCCAAGCTCGTATTTTTCGCGCAAATTTTATCATAATTCAGTTTATTGCTCGTTTTGAGACTAGAAATCACTAAATATATTCATTTATTTAATATATGTATATATATATATAGTTTTATAGTGTTTCCAATAAAATTCGACATTGGGTCTTCGTCTTGTGAAAACCATATTGTTGAATTAAATAAATTTGAATGGAAAATTCTTAATATTGAACAAAAAATAATGACAGAAAATTGACTTAGACACAAAATAACGACACAAACTTTAATTAGATACAAATTAAATATAAAAAATTACAATTAGACATTAAAATATAATAATTAATAATATAAAAAATAATTACACGCAAAAAATAAATAGATGAACTTAAAATTCAGTGCTTTATAAATGTACTTCTGCAAAGCAATTAGTTTTGGTAGTTAAACATTTCATATTCACAAATTAGGGAAGATGGCCTAAAATGATCATAACGGGTAGAACAATCCACATATGTTTTCTTCCAGACAAGTCGCGTTATCTACAGGGTAACACATAAACTAGTTGTGATAAGTAAGGAAGAAGCAATGGCGGTATTCAAGCGATCGCAGTATTACTCATCGGAATATAATTCTTTGAAAACTTGGTTTTTATAACATCTTTCACAAAATTGGCACTAACTTTCATATTTATTTATATTACAGCATTTCATGTACAGAAATATGACTTGGTTTACTTAATGGAGTATTTTTTTAGATGTGAATTACACCTAGGCATTTTCATAAATACATTTATATACTTCATTTTGCCTATAAAAACAGTTTACAATTATTTTTAAATGAAGGATCATTTTGCCCTTTGGTAAAGGTAAAATGACCCTTTAGACAATTTTTAAAAAATCTATTTTTTTTCATTACTCAATTTGGGTGGACAATATTATTAAAATATTTTTATAATGCAAAATATTGTGTAAAACATACTAGCGAAGGGCCACAGATTTATTTAAACAATTATATTATTTTATACAAGTTTTTCGTTTAAGGGGATGATTTTAGGTCACCTTCCCCTACTTACGTCCATTTTTTTGCGTTTGCGAATTGTTGCTAGGTGGAGAAGTGTTGTATTCATAAGTGTTGTAGACATAAGATTTATAAAAATAACTTGAAATGCGATTCCCAAGAAATAAATTTTTGAAGTCACTTTAGAAGAATTACTTCTTTTGCATTAAATTTACTCTCACTTTATTATTTAATCAGCAATAAAAATTGTAAACATCAACTACATATGCCCGTGAAACTAAAAATAATGAAACATGTATATTTTAAAATAATATGATTTCATATCACTACAGGAAATGTATATCTGCTGCATGATTTCTTCTTTGCATTTAAGTGAGTTAATATAATTCAAAAGAAACTTATTCATAAAATTAAAGGTTTTATTTTTTTTATTATTTATTTAGATGGATTTCAAATTAAAGGTATCCTGTCTGCTTTATCAAATTTGTATTTGATTTTTTATGCATTGGAGATTATTAAGTACTCATGAAAATAAAAATTATTCTTTGAAATCACAATAAAAATATATGTGAGATTTATTCGAGATATTCAGTTAAATAGGTCATAATTGTTTTGTTATTAAATCGTTTATTTTGTTACTATATTATAGATGGTTTTCTACATCTGCAAAGGCTTCCAAATAAACCAAATTAACGAAACAAAAAGAGAGGGTAGCCATTATCCTTCCTTTTTTAAATTGACTACTACAGAACAGAAAATTCAGTTATAATTTTCTCTACTGAAAAGTAAAACAAGAAACGTTTTCTCTTGAAAATGAAAATAAATAACAAGTTGAGTTTTTAATGTTAACAATTACGTGCATCGCTAGAATGGTTTGAAAATGCGTAAGTCCTTTTTTTTTCTTCAACAATACTGTGTTCATTATTTGTTTATTTACTGTATGTCGTAATCTTAGTAGTGCCAAATAAAATATTCTTAATATTAAATTTTAAGTACAAATTTACAAATATTTATCAATATAAATATCCTGAGAGGCATTTGCTCATGGTTTAATTTTTTTCGCATACCTTCTGATTTATTTTTCTTTTATAAATTAAAGAATATTTTTTTAACACAATTTCAGTGTATTAAATATTTAATACGACGGTAATGCATGTGTTATAAGCTATATCTTAAGTAGTTATGAAATAGTGTTATTTACTTGCATTTCAAATAAAAACAAATTGGTGACCGAGCTATTAAATCTCAAAGCGCTAATAAATGTATTGATTTATAATGCATAAATAATGATAAAGCCAGATTTAATATATTTTTGGAATGGTTATATGGGGCTGTACATATATAACGATATCATTTCTTAGGTAATTTTGTACCCCTTCTCCCCCTTACGATATCATACAATATCATTCATCGACCCCCCCCCCTCCCACCGCCAATGATATTGTTATCAGTGTATATAAATTCTTTATTTTTACAATTTACAGTGATATATTTACAGTGATATACAGATATGGTTTCACATTTATTTTTCGCATTCATTTCCGATACAAATGAAGAGAATAAGTCAATAAAATGCCTCTGTTATATATAAAACCACTTTATATAATCTAATACTTATTGTAAATAGTTACTATTTAAAAGTATTTGTTAATTGCTTTTTGTTGCATAATGCATTCAACAGTAATAATGGCTTCTTGCACTTGCCCCCTGCACGAGGAGGTACAAACAGAATTTCTTATAAACAAATCAGATGGACAGCATTATTTCTCTCTTTTTTTTGTAGTAAACACAGCAAGTATCATTTCAAACGTACTTCGCACCTGGTTTCTCAAACGGCAGATTATATGCGTATATGGCAGATGAATAAGAATGTTAAATGTTGGTGTATTCCATATTTTGGAATAAGGTAATTTTAGAATCATTTAACGGTTTTACTAAAAAGTGCATTTTATTGAAAATAGAAGTAAAAAAAAGTATTTTGATGGTAAAAAGTTACAAAAAACAGAGAAGAAAATATGAATTAAAAATGATAACGAAAGCAGAAGACAACACCCATCCCCCTAGAGATATCTTACGATATCAAGTGCCAGACCTCTCTCCCTCTAAAGTGATAACATTATATGCACAGCACCTATGATATTCTTATTTATTTACATTTATATTATTTTAAAAAATATTTGACACAAAACTATTGTCCAGTAACTAAAACACTGTGATTCTCAATAAAGATTTCATTTTAATTATTATGATATCTAATGATTTTCCATAAATATTCAAATGGAACATATTGGAAAATACTGAGTGTGAGACTAATTAATTGAAATATTTACATATAAGAAAAAAATATTTCTAAAGGTATAGCATTTTTTTCATTATTTACGATTTGTTCCATTATATTTTGTTTTTTCTGTAAGGCTGCTGATCAATGTTGAGGAGTGTCTATAAAGATACTTAAACAATACAAGACGTAGGGTAGACCGGGGCACGTTTACGCAGTGCACTTTTTCCGAAACGAGTTAAAACTGGCGCGCCACCAGCCATAACAGATTGATGCTGCTCCCTAGCGGGTATTCTCACAAAATTTTGAGCGTCAGTCGAGCTTTGGTCTAGCATGCGGAAAGGATGTTTTCTGTCAAGGTGAGTAAATGTTGTGTTGAACTTATTGGAACTTATTGTGAACTAATAATACTTAGTTAAGGTTAAACAAATATATGAACATTAGCTGAATTTTATCCTTTTTTGAGAACTGTATTTGTATGAACAGAAATGTTATTAATTTTTGTTGCACTTTAAAAATAAATCCAAACATGGTATCGGGGCACCTTTACGCACGTTCTTACTGTGATTACAAATCCAAAAAAAGGACAAGACTGGGTGCAAAAGGTGGTCCTATGACAAGTGTGCAAAAGGAAATACTTTATTCGTTGTTTGTAAAAACTGTAACAGTGATGATGAAGATGACTAAATAGTTTCTGTTTTTAACTAACAATAAGCCCTATGTTTTCGGTTTAGCCTATAAAATGTTCTTTAATTAATTCTCTTTATTTTTTTTTGTTTTTAAACAGTGTTTTAAGTTATAAATAAAGCATCTCAATTTGATTAAATATTTATTTCACTTACTCTTTGGTATCCCATAGAATATGAAAAAACGTGCCCCGTTCCCGAGGCACGTTTACGCAAGTGACTTGGACCTAAAATAATTTTTTTTAACGGTTAAAAACACAAATACGGCAACAACTGAATACACCAATTTTAACTTTATTAACTGCTTTATAAAACCACAATGTCTAAAATTTCCTAAGTTAAAACATAAAAATTAGAAAATTCATTGAAAAAAATCCGCGTAAATGTGCCCCGGTCTACCCTATTCTTCTTTTTATATCTTCAAATAAATGTAAGCTTTAAAAAAAATTAAGCATGAAATTGATTTTGTTTAAACGAAATACTTCTGACAGTATTATAATTTCAGACTAATATATATATTACAGACCAACAATATACATGAAAATTAACTGTCCGTATGATTTACAAAAACTTTATTAAACCCTTTATTTTTTTTATTAAAGGAAACATTACATAAAATATTCCGAAAAAAAAAATACATTGTGAATGCACTCAACTGTCCAAACAATTTACAGAACAAACTGCGTATAAATAGTATTATAAGGATAAGTAAAAACTTATATACTAATTTTACGAAGTTGATAAATTTTCACGTGTGCAAATAAACTTATTATGGAAAGGAAAACTTCATTTTTATTCATAAAGCTGAAACATTTTTCTAAAATTAAGACATAATTTTCAATGAATTTGCATTTCACCGATGCTGAAATTAGTACATATTATTTAAATTTGGGATTTTTTCACTTTAATGTTATGCGAATAAAACTCGGTGTAATGTTTCCTTTTGTTTAGGCGAAAAATGTTTTTTTTTCCTAATTAAGTCACGTACTAGCGAAATAAGACTGTTGTATTAATGTGATATTCACGTGAAAATGAAAATCTATATTTGAATAACTGAGTTAAAAAAGAAAATACTTATCTCTTTTATTTGGTCATAAAAATCTTAAAAAATAGTTTAAAAATGATTTATATACCAAACTCTTCGTCTGATTTGTACGACTCAGTAGAAACCATAGTTTGTACGCCTTTGTGTTCACTCACGCACATAAACACACATATATACCGGCATCATCGTAAAACACATCAAAAATAGACTCTGGAGATCAGAAAACGTAAAACAAAAATGGCAACATATACGCATACATACGTGCACATATAAATACGGAATAATTGTAAAAAAAGCAAAAACGAAATCAATTATTATAATACTGTTCTTACATTATGTGTGCAAGGAAAACAAATATGAAAGTTAGTTAAAAAATAATTAAGGTGTTGGTGATATTTCTGTAAATAAATCATGAAAATGTTAAAATGATTTCTTGAATAGAAAAAGAATTATGCACTTATTTGTTTATTGGTATTTAATTATTCCTAGGATGCGAAACATAACTAGCTTCTTTTTGGTAGTAACTTGCATACATAATACTGTGAAGACTGTCTATAAACATACATATTAAAAGTTAGAAATCTATGCGCACATACAATAATAACTTCCGTTGGGATCTACAGATAAATGAGGCCACGTTTTCTGTATCCTGCTCAAAAATTTAATATTTTGCGTTCTCATTTAAGTTATTTATGTACTTCATAACATTGTTTGTTCTTTGTTTATTTATTTATATATTGTTATTTAGTTTTCGTAATTATATTTTCATGTGTCATGTCCGAAAACACTTTCATTAATGCTTAGATGCAGATTTTCCTTTGTTTTTTTTTTTCAAATCAAACAAAATGCAAAATTTATAAAATAAGCAAAATTAATAAACAACCATACATAATGAAGAAACATTCCATTTAACAATTTTCTAGTTCAAATTATATTATTTGACTTGAAAAAAAAAACCGGAATGTTGGAAGCTTTGTTAATGCATCCCATTAAGCATTTCAAAATATAGTCTAATGTATGTAAATTTAAACTACAGGAAGAAGTTTTGGAAATATACTTTACATTATTTCCGCAGTTTTGAATTCACTCCCGTCGTTCCAAAATTTCATATACGTAATTCCTACGGGGAATGCCGCAGCTC
This sequence comes from Maratus michaelseni, assembly GCA_963931845.1. NCBI lineage: Eukaryota > Metazoa > Arthropoda > Arachnida > Araneae > Salticidae > Maratus > Maratus michaelseni. Next base: position 158,791,940 of record OZ007588.1, read on the forward strand.
TAGTACAAAATTCCTCCCTTCCTGTTAACGGGAGTGTAGACCATCGCATTTTACTGTATTTAGCCACTTTTACTATCATTTTTATGCAAACTAACAGTATTTATCACAATATGGAAGAGAAAATTAATCAAACATATCTTTATTGCTGCCTAAAGTGAGATTGTGATGATGGTTTTAAATATTCAATAGCACTAAAAATATTGTAGTACAGACAAAGTAAATAATTTATTATATTTATCAACGGGTAAATCTAAAGGTAATTCTCAACTTTACGAATATTGTTAAACTATAATGAAATTACATACATGGTATATTCACGTAAAATATTTTAATCATTTTCGTGAATTATTGAAAATAAACATTTTTGACGATATGTACATCAAAATGTTTATTTTTTGTTTCAGATACCTGTACTTCAAATGATTATTTACTTAAATATTTAAAAAAAAAACACGATTTCAGCGTTATCATGAATAAATTCTTTTACATTACTATACCAAATATCAAAAGGTTACCTGAGGTTATTTTAAAAGAAAACGAAATTAATAGAATTAATAAAAAGTAAGAAAAAATCTTAAGTTATTCAGTTAATAAAATATTCATAACTAAAATAATTCCGTTTAAATGTATCAAGGTAATAAATTTCACAAAGATGTTAAGGTATGTTCTGTAAAGTTTATATTTGAAATAATAAATAACTTTTAAATATAGATTTTTTCATTACCATTGATATTAATGATTTTTACAGTACTATTCCATATTACATGTAACATATTAATTCTGTAACAAATTAAACATCGTAAGTAGATTTATTGTTACAAATTTAAATAAAAATCTCACAAATTTTAGTTTTAATATTTACTCATGAACAATTATTAAGAAGCTATAGAGTAATCGAAAAAAATTACAACAACAATTGTCAAGCTTATATTTGTAAATAGACTGTAACTTTTTAGGAATTAATTTAAATGTTTTTAAAAATAACATTCGCATTCAAAAAAAAGTTTTGTTATATTTTCTGTACTTCATCTGGTCACGCTTACCGCTCTGCCAAATAATTTTTCATAGTCTCTGTTCCATGCAGAATTTTAAATAACAACAAATTAAACCACCATTTTGGTGAAAAAGTGTGTGCTTAAAACTGCAAGACGGAAGCGAAAACTTCTTTCACGATCGTATTCGATTTACAGCAATGTATATATATACATATATTAGTTATTACGAACGATAAAACTAGAGGAATCAGGAACAAGATATACTTGATTATATATATAATATACGCTGAAAAAAATTGCTGCAGAGTTTCCAGGCAATGTCCATAAGAAAACGGATTTTGTGCCTAGATAAACGAGCTTTGTTCTTACATAAACGTTTTTTGGCCGTAAAAGCATGAAATTTACGAAAATTGACCGTTTACCTTGAAAAAGGATCATTTCCTTTAAAATTACGGCAGCAATTCACGTAGAATACGCGTGAATTTACAATTTTTTTTACAGTGTATATATATATATATATATATATATATATATATATATATATATATATATATATATATATATATATCATGATATCAAATGTACACTGAACAAAAATACTTACATATCTGTTAATTTTTTTACACAGCGGCCATTAATATTATTATCATAATTAGCACACTCATAATATTAAATTGTATTCGAAAATATATGAATTAAATATTATTCCAAATGAAGTGTATTTATTAAAAAAGTTACATAAACATTCTGTAACAATAAAAAAACTAACCTCTTCTACTCACTTTGAGTTTAGCCAAAAGAACGTTTATTTTTCGGAGGCTGACAGATTAGACTTATTCACCGAAGAGAAAAAGTGTGATCGATGCGCTTATTGAAGTTTATAAATAAATATATTAAACATAAGATCACCTTACTTCATTTTGGAATGTAAAAATGGTACAATAACAAAAAAATAATTTATTTTATCTCATTTTGAATTGAGATAAATTTTATTCCTTTTGAGGTCCTTTTTAATGGGATTTAATGATTCAGTGTAATGGAGTCTTGTTTACAGCCTTCAAATTAATATCGATTAAGTAATATCGCTTAAAACTTGTGTCAGAACTTATGTTGAACATGAAAAGGCACCATTCTAAGTATGTGATGAAGCGATTCTATTATACCTATCATAGCCACTCTTACTTTTCTTCTAGACTGACAATTTGTCTTCATTTGATGACGCACAAATTACCCCAATGTTCAGTCAAAGGAAATTAGCCAAATATTTCCCCTCCATTCCTAAAGTTTAATGGATGTAAGATATCATAAAGGAGTAGGCTTGATGTTGATATTTACGGGTAAAAGAAAATGTTATACAAGTAGGGAGATAAACAAAATAAGAACAAAGCGATAATTCAGTTTATTTATTTTTTTAATACATGTAATGATGACATACATAAATACAAAGAAAAATCCCTTTCTTCCACATTAATGACAAATTGTTGCCTTTGTGACTGTCGAAAAATTTCCGTTGCATATTAGTCACTTCTGTTGTGATGTAAATTCCACAAAAAGTTTTCTTAAAATTAATAAAAGGAAACGTGAAATTATAAATGACAAACAAAATGCATAAATTCTTCTTGTTAACGAGATTTACTACTGATACTTTTTACTATTGATAATGTGTTTTAGAATTGTAAAAGGAATGTACCAGCTTATTCTGATATAATATAAGCATACTTTAAAAAAAAATCAAAATGCAGGTCTAAACAAACATTTATCGCAATCGACAACACATTATTGAACACATGGATAACAAAAGGAATTATTCTGATTATGGTACCAGTAAAGAAAAAAAAAGAAAAAAGAAAAAAATATATATTCCGTAAAATAGAAAAGGCTGATCTTTTGAAGAAACAGCACAATTTTAATTTTAATTACAAAATTCACTATAAGAATCAAATAAATCATCGATTTTAGTGTTTATAATAAGATTATACACAAGAATTTTCTGCTTTTAAATGAGTTTTTAAATGAAGAATATGTACATTGTACAATGTATGTTTTAATATATAAAATTTCGGATATAATAAAAATAATCTGTATACAAATAAACGTATAATTGTACAATCGAATTTTATTTTAATTGTTAAAAGAATTTCAAGGAAACATATCTTGGAAATACCCATCTCGTTATAAAGTATCTGGGTATTAAAAATTGCGCAAAAAAATGTGTTCCTGCTTTGGATCAATGCATATGTGTAAATCAAATTTTTAATGTTCAATATTTCATGAACTCGGCATCATTCTTTATTCTCAAAAATTATTCAACAGCAATTATAACAATTTTAAGAAATTACCACTTTTTAGACATTCTCTGTAATGCTTGAAAATCTTATTTTTGAAATACTCTTACTTATTCATTTAAGACGTATTTTCATTAACTGGTGTTTGAAACAGACAAAGTTTTGAACATTTTATTTATATAACAATAGATTTACATGTGAAAACATTTATATAATAAAATAAAACAAAATAATGAAATACACAATAAAAATAGGTTTTCATACATATTTCGTAGTGTATTGCAATATTGTGAATTAAGATTAATGCATTTATTTATTTTATAAGTCATAAAGTATGAACTGAAATCAGTTTATAATACCATTCTTACATTGAAATACGACTAAGTTAACAACTTAGTAATTTTAATTATCATTTGACACCTTTAGTAAATTTCTCGTATATCAAATAATAATTTTTTTTTTATTTGACACCTATAATATATTTCTTAATTTCTGCTTTTTTAAAAATATTAGGAAGTAAATGTTGCAAAATGTAGAAAATATAATGTCAATTGAAAACATATTTTTTCTCACATCTGTCAAGAGAACAAGGAAACAAAAAAAAAGTTGTTAAAAGTAATCTTCAAACACATTTCCTTTCACTTCTGATACCGTTTTATTTTTACCTTTATTGCCATTTCTATATAGCGAAAGAAAGGATATTTTTATCGCTAAATAAAATGTATTTCATATTTCAAAGAAATCGGTAAACTATTGCTTGTGAAGCTGAAAAAGACTCATTATCTGCTGATAAAAGCTCAACTACGTGATATATGGGTGTTTTCAAAAAGTGTTAACATCTGTCAATTGCCAAGGTATATATGTTTGTTTTTGTTAAATAATAATAAAAAAACCCATAAATATTGATATAGTGTTGTAGATTTAAAATTACTATTTTTTAGAGGTGAAAGTTGTTTTTTGTAAACATTATAAAAATAAATATTTGTTCTTTATAATAATATTGTAATATAGAAAATTTTGATGCTGCTTTTAATTTTATTGATGCAATTGTTGATGTAGCGTTAATATATTAAATACCACGCCTTATATTTTGTTTTATAGTTATTTTTTAAAAGAAATAATATTATAAAAATCAAAATACATTAAGATATAATAAGTTTTGTACTAAAATTGTTAATTGTTAATTTGCTGAAACATTTCTTTTAGATATAGTATTGAAATCGCCTAATCGTCCGTTTTAACTCATTGTCTGCCACAGTAATTTTTTATTAAAATTTTTTCTTCATTCTAATATTTTATGATACATATGGAGAACTATTGACATATATGATAAAAATAATTAACACTAATTATTTAACATTTCTAAAACGGAATAAAATACAAAATCTGAAGGAATTAGCAAAAGATTATATGTAACCAGATACTTATAAAATAGCAAAGCAAATCTAAAATTTTCTGAATTCTTTCTATACATAGCAATTTCAATTTAATTATGAAAGGATTAAAATCAATTAGCTTGAAAAGGCAAGTTGCATTTTATGAAAAAAATAAAGGATAATTTCATATTTTTTAACTATAAGAAAAATTGTGATTGACAACAAAAAGTATAAATACTTTTGTAATTTGTTGATTTATTGTTTATAAACATATAACATATTTTGTATTAATTTATTAAAGTTTAAGTGCAACAATTTAGTGTAATTGTAGTTGAAGGAAATTCATTCAACGGGGCCGGTATGTTCGGTCATATTTATGGCTTGTGTTGTCGCAATGAGTTTTATTGTCTATGTTCTGTTTACGAGTTATACGATTGATTTGTTTTTGAGATATAGCCACGTGTGTTGTGCATTTGTGTTGTTTTGTGAATAAATTGAACCATATTTTTGAATTGAATTGAGTTTTTATTCATCAAAAGTGTTTTCTTAATTACTAATATTCAACACTTCCAGTTCTGTACACTGATAAAAAAATCTGCGCTTCTCAACTACAATCTAAATTATGGCTCTAGAAAAAATAGTTACATGTCATCCCTATAGTTCTAGTTCTATTTGCCAGATAGTTCTAGTGTCTCCTATTAGAATTCAAGAGTGTTTTCCTATATTCTCGTGGTCAAACTTATTTAAAATGTCTGAAAATAGATGCGAACAGAAGACGCTAGTTTTAGTAACTATAATGATAGTTTATAAATCCATTCCAGAAATAAAGTGATAATTTCTCGCAATTCAAACGATTCCTTATCGTTTCGTCACCTAGAAAAACGAGAGACTAGAAATTCTCGATCATTTCGTCTATTCAATTTAGTTGATTACAATATTCGCATAGCTCGGACTTCTATATTTCTAGTTTAGGGAATTAGAAACAGTCTAACTATTCATTCTAGTTGAAGGAGGTATTTTGATTTCTCAGTGTAATATTAATATATTTCCTCTTATATATATTATTTTCACATTCCCATCAATTCCCCATTTAGTATAAAAGCATATTCTAAAAGAAACTGTTATTTTAAATCTTCTGAATATCAACGAAATATAATCCACTATAACAACCTGAAATTTGCAAACTGTATTTCCTTTAGCAAGTTCACTTTTTGTTAAAAGAATCTACAGATAAAAATTATTTTCAATTCGCCTTTTTTTACATGAAAGTATGTTTTCACTTTCCCTTATGTGGATTTTCAAATAATTTAAAACTATTTAACGAAATTGCATGTTACAAATTTTCAAAATTGAAAACAATAAGGATTTTCTTTCCTAAAGCTAGATTTTTTTTAATACTTGAACAAACAAGTTAGAAATAACTTTATTTAGCATTTATTTTCGGGTATTTTCTTTTGGTTTAAAAACTTGTTTTGTGCAAAACTATAATAAATAAAAGTATACTACAAGTTAAACCTGTTATAGTTAGTGCTGTAAAGACATTTAGAAAAAGAAATATCCACCTAAAGCTTAATATAAAGAAACAAAAATAAAGATGTTGTGCAATATAGAATTTAAATATATTCTTATCTTTAAAAGTAAAATTTCGTCTCATTTTTCATTTTATATATAAAGATCAAAAAATGCAATTAAGTAAAATCGCTATGTTTCATTTTTTTTTTCACTGTTGAAACGTGGTCAGGATAAACAATTGATGATTAGAAAGATTTTACTTTCAATTATGAACACATATGGAAATCATAAAATATTTATAAAACTATTTCATACTGAATTAAATTCCGAAATGTAAGCATTAATATTAGTTTTAAAAGTTTAATAAAATTAAATGTAAACTGATTTTAGGATTCTGGTATAAAACAATATACTAACACGATACCAAAGTATGTGTGAAGAGAGAAGAACTATTTTCTATGATATTTAATTATCTCATGGTCCTTCATGTGTATAACTGTGTCTTCAATTAAATTTGCGAACGCATTTTAAGCTCACTTACGCCTTAGGAATTTCATATAAATCATCCGAAAAAGCTTACACAATTGTCAAATATATATATATATATATACATATTGAGAATTTTTTTATCATTAGTCATTTTACGCTGGTTGCTCATACGGTGGGATACTGCGTAAGGAAAATTTAAAAATGGATTTTTGTTTTGTATTTTCACATATAGCGACTACACTTTAAGTTAAAATTAGATAAGATAATTTATTTTACGCCGAAAACTCCCCCTGCCGATGAACATATTAATCAAATTTAAGTGAAAGTGTTTTTTTTTCTTTCACCGTAGTCAAGATAAAAATACATAAAACTGCTTCAACACAATTTTATCTTGCGTTTAAAGAGTCACCTTTTAGGAAATAAGGTAACTAAATTTAAATACAATTGATTATTTTATCTGTCTTCTAAATAACATTTCAGAATAAGCTTCTGCCACGGGAAAATTTATGTTCTGATAAACATTTTGGAACAGATGCTTTACACTCACGCAGAGATGTTTGGCGACTTTTTGGTTGGCGCGATTTTCAAGCCCGCGCCGAACCAATAACTTAAAACAATGGCTAGGTTGCCATTAATGGAAAAAAAATTCTAAATTTGGCAATCTTTTCCTTTTTATAACATAAAAAAAAAAAAAAAAAAAAATGTGCGTGAGTGTATGACATCATAGCCAAAATTTTATATAAAAAGTGTTCTTTTTTTTTTACGCGAGCCCTTGGTGGGAAATTGCATAACTAAAACTTTAAAGTAGATTTTTCATTATTTTCTCATGTGGGAAACGTATTCGCAGCTAAAACTAATTAATACAGATTCAACACATTTTTCTTTTTTCGTTTATAATATCCTCTGAGCAGAAATACGCTAACCAAAATTAAATAAAATTTGTTTTTACGTTTTCTTTTAATAAATCATTAGAATAAGCTTCTGTCGTGTCACGTTTATGTTTTGATAGAAAAGTTTACATGATAGTTTTACACTGGCAGCGTCTCTGGTGGGAAATTGCTTAACTAAAATTTTAAAATCTATTTTTCTTTTCTTTTTTAGTTACCCATTATGTATTTACTTAGTATGTAATAATGGAAAGAAGCTTATTGAATTTCAGTAACCTCGATTATCCGGAACTATTTTTTTTGGTCTGTCGAAATATTCGTTCTGATTAAAGGTATATACAAATTTTCGAAATTGTTTATTTTAAGGAGTGAATACAAAAGACAATAAAAAAATGCATAAAGAATGAAATCGATGGGATAATTAGTCGCCGAGATATTAGTAATCCTATTTTCCACACTCTTCGATTTTTCATGACCCTGTATTTCATTCAAATTTCAATTCAAAGATATATTTTAATTGGAAATAAGACGCTTAACCCGACGCAGTAAACCGTTAGTTAATAGGATTATCAATTTTGGAGTTATAAGGATGTTTCGTTTACGCAATTCAGAAATATAGCCTTTAAATTTTACAACGTCATCAAGCCACGATTTTATTCGAATTGTAATGCAATTTATAAATAGTTTACTCATGTTTTATTTTCATAGTTTATATTATGCATATCCATGATGGGTGAGCATTACGGTGGCCCCCAACGACTAGATTTATTATTTAGCAAAAATATTCCAAATTAATTTATATAGGCTAATTTGAACTTAACTTTCTTTAACGCCAATGAAGGTACCTTGTGAGAATTATATTAAGCAAATTTAAATTAGAGTATTTTTTATGTTTCATTGTATGACGACCGTATTCAAGATTTTAAAAAATGTAGCACTGGTTCTACAATTTTTTTTTTTTTTTTTTTTTTTTTTTTTTGCGTTTGTAGCAGTCATTTGCGTAATATAGCTTATTTCATTTTAAAATATGTGGATTTTTTATGTTTTACTGTAACAATGTTACTTAGAAATTAAACTCATTTTATAATGAAAACAAAATTTTAAATTATGAATACGAACATTAATAGATATTAGCTATTTATAACTGATACTAAACTATCAACTGTGTAAAACACACAAACACTACATAAAACACACAAAAGCAAGGAATATGCAATTAATCTGTATCCTGTCCTGTCCATCCATGCACAAAATTTCATTTCTAGAAGTAATTTTAATTGGTTATTGTGGTGAATTACAATGTGTTTATATTAATCCATGCATTAGGAACCGATTGTTAAAGGGCAAGTCTGCTGACAATCCGGTGGTTGGTGCACGAATAGCTCAGAGGGATATCAATGAGCCCCTTAGTATAAAATATAATTTATTTCAAAGAGCGTACGTCAATATTTTTTAAAAACCCTTTGGATATAGAAAATTGCAACAGGCAACGAGAAAAGTTTAATTACTTAACACAAACAGTTTTAAACAAAGATGATTAGTTCTGCTGATTCAAACTTTCATAAAAGAAAAAAAAACTTAAGATAATTCATGATTTCACCCTATCAGCAAATATGTGGGTTAAAGAGGAGAATTGGATAAAACCTTTGTATTAAGATGCATAAAATGTATAAAAAAGTATTTGAATATAGAATATTTTAATTTGAACATTAAATATTGAAATATTTGTTTAACAAAATTGTTTTTTTACTTAAGATTACATTCAAATGTAATGAATTCCGACATGTTGTTTACAAAGTTTAATGTGTGCCTGTACAAAGTGTTTAAACAATAAAATATATTTTTTATTTTATAAATTTAAATGTAAACAGATAAAATTATTTTAATTTCATGTGTCGTATGAGATAATATAAAATGGGGAATTTTATTCAAATAATGGATTGAATATAAGAACTATAAGTAATTCAAAATGAATTTAAAAAATACTGTTAACAATTTATATCAAACCAATTTGTCTGTTATTAAGGAATTTATGCAAATTAACATGATATATATTTCCATTTTTTAATAATCTCGAACGCCTTGTTTTCTCCTCTGTGTATAAAATTTGGAAATTTGGAAACATTGTTCTTTCTGTTTTAAACTAATTCTGAGTGATTTTGTTTGTTGTCGAGTAAAATTATCTTAGTGAAATTATAAAAAAAGAATCACATAACTACTGTTTTTTTCTTTGTTTTTAAATGTGGTACTATAAATAATGGTAATATAAATACTTATCGTACTGTAATTATTATCGATCTTTTTATATTGTTTTATAAATTCTCTAAAAATATCATTTGTTCATTTTCCTGTACTGCAATATATCATCTGAAAAAGCTAAATGCTGCGTCAGTCCGTCAAATAAAAAAAATCAAATACTCTCGAAAGGTCAGAAGTAGACTTCTCTAAAAAAATACAAACTTTATTTCTGAATTCTTCAATTTTATTTAACTTTTTAATATGCAATAAATTAGGAAAACAATTTGACACATAATGAAAGTCTATCACAATAAATAACATTTTTTTTTTTCATCATTTTTTTTCTATCTTCTATCTTTAAACACTGGTGCATCTTTGTTTAAAATGTAGTTAATAATACAAGCTTTTTAAAAGAAATAAGAAATTAATCTTATATCTTATTCGAAAATAATAACAATATCCATCGTTTAACTTTTAACAAGATAGGATGATAAGCATAAAAAAATAAATATATGGCTACAATCCAAAATCTCCTAAGTATGTTTCATATTTCTTGACGCTGGAGAGAGCAAATTTGACGGGCGGACTTTAATATTGAAGATAATTACGCAGATGTGTTTTATTAGCTTGTATAAACATTTCCTTTGACATTTCTATCTCGCAAATACTTAAAAGAGGAATATTCATATATCAATATTAATTGAAAACGATTGCGTGAATTGATAAAATTTTAAAACAAAGCTTGCCATATTTTATTTTTAATAAATTTTGGTATTATATTATTAGAGAAAAAATACAAGTAAGAATGGGAAGTAAATTACTCAATGATAAAAAAAAAATAAAGGTTTGACCATTTTTAGAATAATCCAAATCGTGCTATTATAATATAGTTAATGTTTCCTGTTGAAAATATTAATGAACATATAAAATATTTAGTAAATAATTTTATTTAAATGTAAAAGATAAGAAGTCCAGGAAAAGCGAATAAATGTCTGGCTCGAAAAAAGCTATACAAATTAACTTTCTTGGGTTTGGTGTTCAAATAGTAAAACATGTCTTTACAATGACTGTTATATTGTCATATCATATAAATTTGTTTTTATTTACATGTAGTAATAACAGTATTCTTCTAAACATTTACTATCATCATTTTATTTATTTTTTTAGAATGTAGTAATTAAAAAAAGTTCATTTAAATCTATCAAATTTACTGCGTTGCAGTTTCTTTTATTTCACGCATGTGTTACAATTTATAATTTAAAAATAGGCCTCTTTTCACAAATTTGTGATAAAAAAATACTTTACGTTTGTTATATCTATTTAAATTTGTGGTAATACACTATTTTCCAAATGTCTTTTTTTCCTTAGAATATTTTTTATTAATATTGCACAATATAACTACATTCATTATATATATATATAAATGACATATTTGTCAAATTTTTAAACTTTAATTCTTGACACTATATATATATTTTTAATAATTTAAATGTAAAAGTAATCTCCCCTCCAAAAAATAAAAATACAAATATCGGAAACGAATTTTTTAATAGAAAATAAATTCAATATATATATATATTTTTAAGTTTTATTTTATTCAGTTTTATGCATTTCTGCTTAAGGTTTAATTAATACTGCTTTTATGCATTAAGTCATGTATAAAAATGGTTTCTAGCGTAGCCCGCTGTATATCCTATCGTATAATTATGGAAGATCACTTTAGAAAATGTATACAGCAGATTTGACAAATTGAATATAATTTCAAACAGGATTAAAAATTACAAACTTTAGAAATGCAAAAGTATGAAATATTTTAAATTATGAATTTACTGTTATATACTCGTATGATAAAATATTAATAGTCAAATTTAAACAGTGTAAAATGACAATAATGTTTATTTATCTAAAGAACTTTATATTATGTATTAAGATACAAAGATTATAAAATAATTAAATTTATAAATGCGTCTACATATGCATACGATATTTATTCTCATATTATTGAATACTGACATGTTTTACATCCGCATTAATGAAGTATCAATCGTACGTGAAATTGTTTATCTTCGACATTAACATCATTAAAATAAAATATACTCTAACACAAATTTATAAGATAAATAATTCATGTATTTCGGTATTAAAAACCTAATTTATAGCTTAAAAAAAAAAAAAAAAAAAACACGATGCTTTCTTTTAAAACATGGTGTACTGCTAAATCTACTGTCCTCTCCAGATTACTGTGCATTTGAACTTTTAAAACAAGATTTTATCACCAGCTTCCAAAAACATCGGATAGAGTCTGGAAGATTGTGGCCGAGAAGTGGAACAAAATCAAACGTGATATTTTAAGAAAAGCTCTTTTATTTTTTAAATTTAATATTATAATTCAACAAAAGGTCTAACAGACTGAACATATTAGAAAATAAAATTCTCATCTTTGTTTATATATTTCCTTTTCCAAAGTTGTTGCAAAAATGTGTGATCACACTCTGTAAAAAGTATTTTTTAGTTTATGAATATTTCATTTTCATTTTTCATTTTTCATTTTATATTTATTATTATACCAATATTGGATTTTATATATTTATTGATTAGCTTTTGTTAGAATTATCTGATGACTATAGCTGCTTTACGTATTTTCATATGCATTTATTTGTATATATAAAAAAAATCTTATAATTGTTCTCAGTATTAATGTAGCATTCCTCATTCATTTGTAAATTCAAAATGTATATATTATAAAATCTACTTTCAAACTCATTTAATATATTATCAGTTGATTCTGTCTTTTATGTTGTAAGCATTTCTACGTTATTATTTTTTATTCCATACGCATGTTGTATATATGACATTTTATAATGTTCTGTTGTCTTGCGTTAATTTGTATAAAACGCATGTTATTTTCTGAATACTTTCATTTCAATTTGTATTTAATACTTATTTGTATAACCCTTTTGCTTTTATATATTTATTGAGTACTTTTGTTATAAATTCAAATGACAATGGCAACTTTGCGCATTTTATTATGTATTTATTTATATATTTTTAAAAATTATGAAAATTCTTTTCGGTATCAATGCAGCATTTCTTATTACTTTATTTTAATTTAAAATGAAGATAGTATTATTCCATCTACTTTCAAATTCATTTAGTAACTTATCAATTGATTCAAACATTTTTGTTACACGAACGTAAACGTTATTCGTTTATTTCAAAGGTAGGAATTTTCATATCGCGCATGGAAATTTATATTCAATTCAACTGCTTTGAACTGTCAGAAACTATTTAATTAATTCATGAAAAACAAAAGAAATAAAACGTAATAGCTTTTGAAAATTTAATAGTTCAAAATGAGTAATTAAAAACGGAGAAAATAATTTGCATTGAATTATGGATGCATATTTGTAATAAAATATGGATAGTTTTTCACTTCGGTTTAGGGATGATTAATTATTACATACTAATTCATAATTTCATAGTTTTTGTTGGTGTTACGGTAATGTTTCATTAATGGTTATATATATATATATATATATATATATATATGATGAAGAAAAATGCGATCATTGGACTGGGTGTTTGAATATTTAATTGTTAAATTTATTTTTTCTAGTTAATTTATTAATATTGTTCTTTAATATACACCTACTTTCATATATTATACAATTGGTGGTTTATATTTTTAATGGAATATATTTGTTGCATTAGAGTGAATATTTTTCAGTATGATTTTCATAATTTTATAATCAATATAATCAATATATATTATACATGCGTGTGGTTGTAAATTTAGAACATATACAAGAAAGTCTATACAATTTTTAACAATTAAATATTTTATTTTATACTTACAGCTTTAGCGCATTAGCTCAAGAAGGACGATAATTAATCTACAAGTTTATTGTAACGCACCATTAAAAAAGAAAAAAATCTGTTTTGCAACCCTATATAAATGTTTCTCACGGAAAATAAAACACATTTCAAACTAAGTGCTATTCGTTTTTACCCTATACCTCATATGTTTTTCTGAATACATAAGTATATCCTCATCCTATGCAACTCAAAGAAAGTTTTAAATAAAAAGATTAAAACAAAGGATTTTTTTTTCTAAAATTGCGTGGAGAAGAAGATAAATCTTTTAAGACATTACTGAAATGTGTTTTTCATGCAAAAGATCCCCATCCATCAAAATGATAATTCAGGTAAGGTGTTTGCTGATAAAAGTATTAAAAATGTATTTTCATAAATCAGCCTTTTGTTTGAATCTCGGAAATAAAAAGAAAACACTCTTTGGATATTTTATTCTAAAAAAGGTGTTTGAAGGGTTCATTTATTACATAAATATATTTAATGAAGAATTAATCGTAACAAATGAACTGCACAACGCCCTTCCATAGTTTATTAAACAAACAAATAAAACAATATAATAATTTTTAACTACACTTACTGGTGCGATAAAAATGTAAATACAAGATATGAAATTCCAATAAGTTACAAATATCCTATAAAAATAATAAATCGTTTTTTTTCGCCTGAAAATTAACCTACGTTGTTAATACGGTAATTTTATAAAGTTAGCGAAAACTATTGTCAGCCGTTCTATTTGCACAGAAACATATATTCTAAAAAAAGGAACTAACACCGTTGCTGCCATAATTGAATTTATTTTCACCTTTTCACATTCTGGGCATATACCTCAAACACCATTATATATAAAAACATGAAAACTGATAATTTTATAGAAACATATATGAAAAAAAACACTCCAGGCAACAAGTTTTAAATCAGATCATTATTTTGAGCATTATTTACTGTTGAAATCGGTTTAAAAAATTCAGTTACCTACGTTATGTCGGACTAAAAAAGCTTACCACTTTAACCATCTTTTGCAGGCATATACTTGATTAGATTATGGTGTGCGGTGTCCAATCCTTTTATAAATTTATATAATTTTATGATTTTGTTTTTCATTTTTATTTATTTCATCATCTGAATAAATATTTAATTTATAGTTTGTACAAATAATGATATTTACAAACACTTCTTCTTTCAAAAGTATATTTGCACGTTAATATTAAAAAGAAAGAAAACCTTACAATAATATTATTAAGTGTGAAAAGCATTTAATGTTGAGAATTACGTCATATTTAAAATGATTTTCTTATTGTGTTTAAATGAAAACTTCTATTTTAGACAGTCTAATAGTTAAGGACACAACGAGATTTTTTACTTAACCATTTTGTACAAGATTATTTTCAAATGTGTAATTATTTTTATTTAATCAATCACGAAAACAGAAGTCAGCTGTCGCACGAGCGGTGGAGGTGGCTTTGGGAAACGTAGAAAAAAAAACAGATTATGCGAAATGAATGGTAACCTCATTACTGAATATCCCCACTATTTGTGATAATAATATTCAATTTTCCATAATCGCGTAATATTTTTAAAACTGAGCAAATTTGTGTTTTATTAAAGGCTGCGGGTTCTGGACGTAGGTTGGCGAGCTTAGATCAAAATGGAATGTGCTCCATAGTCAGAACAAATTACAATTAAAAAAAATTATAAAGATGTTCCGAAATTGCAAAGTATAGTCCAGTATATTGGATACAAAGAAACAAAAAGAGTCTTTGTGTGTGTGTGGGGGGGGGGGGGCGGGGTTCAAATACCAACAATGTTATATTATTTAAACAATAAGTCATATGCATTATGAAAATTATCTTTTAATGAAGCATTGTCTCGAAATATATTTTTACTGCACTGTATTTTTGAAATCTTAATGATATTTTTTATTACTTTCTTCACACATTTAAGCAAATTTTCTATTAAGGAGATGTTTTCTACCTTTGGTCAAAGTAAAGATTACTTTTGGGGAATTTTCTTTTTTGCGATTGAATAAAGATATCTTCTCAGGAATTATTGCACAATTTTTATTGAAATTTAGACAATTTCCATGAATTTTAAGAATTGGAAATATTTAAATTTTTGCTTCATATGATGGTGAGCATGTCCAGTGCACTGTGCAGCCGCTACTGGAAGTCATTTTTCGCATGGCTCAATACACTGAAACCAATTTTTGAATTGGAATCTAAAGGATTTTGGTATTCTATGGAGCTTATACAATCAGGAATTTTAAAAGTTCGTAATTAAAAAAAAAAGTTGTATTTTGAAGAAAAAGATTATTTATGATGATTATTTTTTAAGTTTAAAAAAATTGTTATTTAATGTCATATATATTGTTGGAGTAAGCTCCATAAGCATTTAGATTTAGAATCTAATTAAACATTTTCAGAATATTCTTTCTTGAGAAAAATGATCACCCTATTGAAAACGGAATTCACATAATGTGCCTCATGTGAAGCAAAGTTTCAAATCTTTTAAATAGAAAATAATCGGCCGAGTGCGAGTTTTACTCGCGTACAAACGGTCCCGGACTATAAATGTATTAATTTCTAACTTCAACTCCATATACCTAGTAATGTCTAAGGGATAGGAACGGGGTGGAACGCAAACTATTTAAAATAAATCTTAATAAAAAAAGTAGATAGTTAAACAAAATATCAGAATTGTTCACAGACAATATACTCGTATACGTAAAACAAATACAAATGACATAATTGGAATCTATTGGAATTAAAACCGATGAATATTTCCCTTTAAAATAAAAAACTTGTAAAAAGTTTAAATTTCGCAGACTGCCAACCAGGCTTCACAAATAGGTCACAGAGCTGTTCACGAAAAGGGACTTCTCAATCAACGAGTCGTAATCGACGTAACAGAAGACAATTTTAAGGCAATTAAAAAATGAAAAATGCGAAACATTATGACTCATTTTTAAACATAAAAGCATGTTACTAGCAGGCATGATTATTGACGTGATTTGTAATCGAAAAGTTTTTTCCTTATACATGAAATACATATTAAATTATAAGCGATTGTTGTCTCACAACTATCGACTTTTAATGTCTTAGAATGATTTTATGAAATGCTTTTCTATAACTGTCTTCAATACTTGAATCCAATTGGAATGATAAATGTAGTTTATCTATCACTATGATACACCTTAACTAAAACAAAGACCTTGTACAAAGTTCAAACGTGACATTGTTCCAGCGTGCTTCCAAAGGATGTCGAAATGTTGCAACACAGCCTTGTTCCTTGCCGTATTTTTCTAGGAAGGTTTTTAATTAGCCTTTAAATACGTATTGTGTGCGCCACTCCATGAAATCCCAGTGACTAATCTCAGAGTATTTATGTTATTAAATCTAATTAAGTTAGTCTTCTTTTAGAAATTTGATGTTTATTTCTTTTATTCCACAACTGGACATTGTATTACAC
The DNA here is from genome assembly GCA_963931845.1 of Maratus michaelseni. Classification (NCBI taxonomy): domain Eukaryota; kingdom Metazoa; phylum Arthropoda; class Arachnida; order Araneae; family Salticidae; genus Maratus; species Maratus michaelseni. The sequence goes on from OZ007588.1 coordinate 158,809,060, forward strand.
ACATATATCATTAAAAGTTGTTATTTAGGCTTTAAAAGACGAAGGCGCATAAAGTGCGCCGCCTGTGTTCTCATGTGTGTACAAACCGACCATGTCCTTAAACGTTAATATCTCGGCTAATTACCGACAGTTTTGTTTTTGTTTGGAAAGCATTATCAGCAATTCTGGGATATTTAGACGTCGATAGGATCCTACAGCGCCCCTAAACCCCCAAGCTGAGCACCCTCAAAATTAATTTTGTGTGTAACGGAAAAATGCGAATTTCGTCAAAATTATGTAACCTAGGATAATCGCTATAATTTTCCTATAACGATTTAGTAAATTCCTATTACACTGTTTTTCATAATATTAGTTTCAGTAGATTTAAAATAGAGTAGATGGAACATACTTTTACAGTACATTTTCGTCGATATCTCTTAAAATATATCGCCTAAAGTTTTTTTTTTTTTTTTTAACTTTGGTGTTGCGATATCTTTTGAACTATACCCGACAAGATATTAAAATTTCATAAATAACTTAATTAGCCCCCTAATTTTTTCTTAAAACTTTTTGTGAATGACTAATAAATCTATATATATGTGGGTCTATCTCTTTTATAACTCTGCCAAGTTTGAACTTTTCACGTTCAATAGTTTTCCAGAAAAAAGGCTTTGGCAGACCGACAAACAGACACACGAACGATCTTATAATGGTTCCGTGTTTACTTTTTGAGTACGGAACCGTAAAAAGTATGAACTTGTCTATATATAGAGGAAAAAACTAAGAATGTCAAACCCCCCAAAACCTTCTTATTTTGGCATGAAAAGTACATTTCCCTTCAACTAAGATTTTGTCGTATATAACATGCTAGTTATCAAATATATGACATTTAACAAATGTATAATGTAATAAGTTAATACGTTGTTAGTAAATGATGAAAGAGCTAATGCATTGTGTTTACTTTTTTATCAATTTTGTTATATCACAAAAATATCTCTTCCGAGAAAAATTAATAAAAAAAAATGTTTGCAGCTATTTTTTAGCTTAAAAAAGATTGATTATTTTTAGACGGTATGTGTGAAGGTTGATAGTTTTGTGTTTTGCCATTCCAGTAGCAATTTTATAGCATGAACGATGATGAAATGGAAAATTTATACATCTCGTTTCATTGCAATAATACGTTGATCTATAAAAAAATTAAAAACAGGTAATATGTGTAAATGTGTCTATAATTTCTTCTCAACATTAATTTATGTACTGGCTATTCTTTATCTCAAGAAGTAAAATAAAATTATGTCATCCAAAAAGAATTTTTTATTAAGGTTTATGGGATATTTACGATTACGGAAATAGAAAGATTACACCTCCTCTACCTAAGTTGAGAATAAAGCTTGTAGGAATTCTTCTACACAATCATTATGTTTAAAAATGTGATAAATTAAATTTATGAAAAAATAATAAATGAGAAAAATAAAATAAAAGGATAAAATGTTCGCATCGTTCATAGTCAAGAAATCCGCATATGTCAAGCATGCGAACTTAAAATTCCTATATTAAAAATTCTAAAAACGCTAACGTGCCAGATGTTGGGATACAATACTGTGTCATATAAACGTATGAGAGATAAAGTTGCCTGAAATTTTAGTTAAAAGTATTTATTTTCTGCAAAACAGAATACTTTTTTTTCAGTTTGAAAAGAATCTTTTTAGCATTCAGCTTATTTTGCTCCATTTCTAAAGACAGGCTGAGTTCATCTACGAGAAAGATTTATAATAATCTAAATCATTAATTTAAATAACATTTATTTTGTAATGTATATAATTTCTATAATTTCTTGCACAGTTATCTCGTGTTATTTCCAGTTCGTATATATTGTCCAAAATAAATATTTTGAGTACACTTGTAATATCAGATTATAACCAAGATTTGTTTATTAAACCAGAAATTTTATAGAAGTTATTATGTCAGATATTTATATCCATCTTTTTTGAAATTTATGAAGAGTTTAAGCATAACTCAGAGTTTAAACATAAAAGGTCCCATATACATGCACAGCACCTTCTTTTTGTTTAGAGAACTCATCGGCTTTATTTTTCTCTTATTTTGGAAATCAGGGGTTCATGACTGTAACTTAAAAGTTGCTTATTTTCAGTGTTATAAGTAAATGCTGTTTATTGAATGCCTTTCATAATAGACGGTATAGACTGTTTCCTATCATTAGAGTTAGCTGTGCATGCATTTGGAGCAGTTTATACAATTTTTCTTGCAGAAATTGCTGTTTTAGTTCAAAATATCCAAATGAACGATTCATTTTCGTTTTGAGTTCACAGTCCAATGCATCTTCTTAATAAGTTTGGGTGTTACAAGTGCTTAAAAGTTTGCTTTATTGCAGGCATGACTGCTTCAAATATCGAGTTCATATATTAAAAATTCACATGTTTAACATTAACAACAGCTCGTTCTTATAGCACATAGAATAGTTACCGTTTGGATAAAAATTGGGTTTCATTTATCGCCATTTTAATTTTTAAAGTACCATATTGCCCATATTGCTTTTTGCATGTCTGTATCGTTATCCGAATATTTTCTGATAGCATTATCATAATATGTGGTAAGCTGGTTACTTGAAACATACGTTAGACGCCGGACGTAAGATTTACCAAAAAGCGTTTTTTAATCGAATATTTTTCACACCTAATTCCGTTTCCCGTTTCCGTAAGCGAAAATACATTAAAATATATATATGTATAGTGTCACACTACATTTTAAATACAGGAACACTGCGAGGTAATTGTTTGCAATTGATGGAAATGTTTCACAATACTCTTCCCCAATATAACTAACGTATCGAGCTTCGTATTTTTCATCCGATCTAGAAAATATATTTATCGTTCCGTTTACTCACATACGAACGGATGAACCCGAATGGTTTTAATGAACCTTTTCTCGTGTTTATCTTTCCCTTTTAAACGGCTTTTGTCACAAATGGTATTTTTTGCAGTTTCACAACCTTTGCAGTATGAAGCCGGAACATAGCGGTTTATAAACATTACCAGTTTCTCCACCAATTTATGGAAATGGCACCAGAACGAGATGCATGGCCTCTAGTATTCCATGCTCCACCACTTATAGTTAAATCCGGAGAACCTGTCAATCTTATTTCTTTTCTAGATGTAATTGTTCTTATTATTGTCTGTTTCGGTGTGTAATTATGCCATATGGTTTTTTGATTGACGGGTGGTAACAAATCCACGATTCTAAAATATAGTTTTGACTCATCAAGTACTTTGCCAATAAACATCATCGCTAAAGTTAATCTTCTGTTTAAATCAGAAGAAATTTCATTTATCCCACCTTTTTTCAGTCTCAAAAAAAAAAAAAAAAAAAAAAGCTATGCATAGGTTCTACATGCAATGTTTATTTTCAGTGTCAATCCACATATAATTTCAGAATTTTCAGTAATTTCGTCACAACATAAGCACTCTTGTAATGCTGACCGAATGTTTTTATTTACAAAAGCATAGACATTGAAATTTCCATCTAAATGTTCAGATGTTCTTTCAGGATAATGGCTATGAAGCTTCTTTTCTTATTCAGATAAATTCATATCTAAATTAACAATCTTACCCGGAAAATTATTACCGTCTCTTCGGCTTCTCTTTCCTTTTTTTCGTTCTTTGACAAGTTTTTCTCTTTTTACTACAGTGGTATTCACAGATTTGGCAACAACATAAAACAAAACTTATCATTTTCGAAAAGAAATATTGAAAGCATACACGTGCTATATATGTATTTTTCAGAACTAAATGAACAAATTCCTTACCGTTGAATAAAACTCAGTTGTTTCAATTCTTTACCACATTTAGCAGTCGAAAAAAAATAAACATTGAGTTAAGTATCAAGATGTATAAAATAAAATACAACCGGGAGTCTGTAGGTTAACAAACAGTCACCAGTTGATCAGATTATCGCTGTTCCACCAGCAATTTTGAAATTAGTACCGAATCAAGTAAAATTGCCTATAATCGGTTATAACTCAAGAGATAATGCCTATTTTTGAATGCGGTTTTTTACATTTGTTCAGAAATGTTTAAAGACTCGGAATAAAACAAAAACTGAAAATTTATTTTTGGAAAGATTAAAGATCCTGTGCCCACCTCAACAACGTTTTTCAACAGAAAATTTAAATTTTGTTTTATTATGTAGAGTACATTTACTATTTCATTTTAGACAATCAAATGATAAGCTACTACCGTATTGCAAATTATTAAATTGGTCCTGGATAACTTTATAGATAAATAATATAAAGTATAAAAAGTTTCATTGGTAGTAAGCAAAATAAAAATGTAGTAATATTTATAGAACGCCTTTTTTGTTTTATTTTATTAAAACATCATAAAGAATATCTTTCAATAGTTATAAAAACGTGCGTATCACATGTAAGTCTTATATTATATTGACTTATTTCTAACAATTATTTTTTTTTTCAGTTTTAAAACAAACTAAAAAAAATATTTTGAATGCCAACTAATCAAATTCAACTACATGAACAAGAACCAACGATCAGCGAATATGAAAATTTAAAACGCAACTCATGTTTTCTCTAATGGTTTTAGCCATTTGAACAGCTGTGGTCACTTCGCATTTGAGAATAAAAAACACATACCGGGCTAATAGAAAAATAATTTGTATGGGAAAGATTCGTTGTTTCAAAAGCACTGATACTTATATTTTTTAAACAATAAAATGAGTTATTTTTTTATTTATAAGGAAAAAAAGAGAATATATAATAGTATTTACATGCATGTATGTATTTTATCTATTTCTTGATAAATTAATATACGATCGTGTAAGTATTTTCTATTTTTTTTAAATGAATAAAAAATTACTTTATTGTTATTGAGCATTTAAAATTGGAAAACCATTTATATAACAAAATTAATTAATTCAATATTTAAATATTCTATACGTTTGCGCTTTATAAGAATGAAACATATATTTTCGTTATATATACATCCCTATACAGGGTGATTCACTACTAGTGCGACAAACTTTAAGAGGTGATAGAGAATACTGAACAAACAATTTTTGTATAGTTTGTTTTTGGAAGATGAGTCGCAATCCACGTATTCAGTCATAAATACAGAATGTCTCATTTCAAGTCGAACCCCGATTTTCGTTCACAACCTTAACAGTAATCAAGATATTTTTTCGATATTTCAAAAGGGTTGGTTTAGTATGTGTGAAATGAGATGACATCATGAACTGTAAATAGTTCAATGGCATATATGTACTGTGAGCTACATCCCAAATTACGTAGCGTCTAGATCAGTGTTGTTTGGATTCAGATCTTGGCCATTTCCATGAATTATCGGGAAATTATCACATTTAACAGAAAGCAAAGTAAGTCTTTTGAAAATAATGGTAAAATATTTTCATTATTGTAAAAGTTGTAAACAAGAAGCTGTTTCGGCTTGAAGTGAGACACTCCGTATTTATGACTGATAAGTGAATTGAGTCGCAGCTTCCTTAAGCAAAAAATGTTTGTTTCAGTGCTATATGTCACTTTTTCAAGTTTCCCGCACTGGTAGTGAATCAACCAGTATATTATAAAATATTAAAACTTGTGAGATAAAAGTTTTAACATTTTAATGGTGCGCTGGCAAATATATTTTCATATTATTCTTTTTGCTATAGTCAATATTAAAATTACACGAAATAGGTTTCTAAACGTTGTTGTTCATATAATCAAACGACCAACGGCTGGCGGACAGCCATTCGGATCCATTTTTTCAGCCATTCGCATTCTATTGGTTATTTAAACGCGTAAATTCTCATTTATCTATATTTCTTAATAATGGTATTCTTATTTAACCAAATTATACTCCAATAAAACTTTAAATTAAAATATGAGTATGCGTAATATGTCAGGCTTTCACAGACAGCTGCGGTTTAGAACTATTGTTATGTGATATTATATTTTTGTGTGCTTATCTACTGTATACTGTAAGCTTTAAACTAACGTTCCTTTCCTATCTGGAATCTTAATCCGATTAGGGGAGTGATCTGAGATGAGTGGGTAGAATTTTAGTATAGTGGAGGGAGATTTTCCATTGTCATTCCAAGTTCATAGATAAGACAGACTTCACCCATTCCCTAAGAAGACAGATACATCATAAGGGGATTACGTTCTGTCAAGTGGACGAAACTCGTGTGGACAGGAAAACCAGCCCCGTTTACAGAGGGTTGCCTCGTGGGAATAGCAGAGAGAGTTGAGTTAGTTTTAACGTGTGAGTGGGACGTGTAGGTTGTCCAGGGTACACGTGTGGAGGTAGATCTCTTGGAGTGGAGAGATTAGGTGTTTGTGAGATTAATAGTATCTCTGGTAACTCTGAGTTAATTAACGTAGCATGAGAGAGGTATAGAGTAGCTTAGCAGTACACAGAATATATTTTCTGTATTTTATTTAATGTTGAACCGGATCAGATATATCCGAGTTTGTAAGTGTAAATATTGTCTTGTTATTTGTAAAGATTGTGTAAATAAATTGTTCGTTTAACTTTAACTGAAAGAGTTCGTCATTTTATTAATATACCTCTCATAACGTGACAGATATCACGTAGTCATATCGGTGATGGTAGCATACTAAAATTACCGGATTATTCTTCAAAGTTTGGTGGACAGTGGATGGTGGATGGTGGATGACTACCTCGGGAATCCCGGCTTTTGCCTTAAAGTTGAAGTGCCATCCCGAGGGGCTGGACGAGTTTGATGGACATAGAGGTAATCCGGCAAAATGTTGGCAGCGACGGGATATAATCACCGAAGACCAGTGCCAGCCAGCCGTGTTACAGAGTGTTTATGCCGGATCGTCCAGCGGAATTGTTTGTGCCCTATCGTCGTTACAGTGAAATGAACTACATTGTTTGTGCTGTATCGTCGTTACGGTAAAGTGAACTAGTGTTTGTGACTTATCGTCCTAGACCAGTGCAAGTTAGCCGTGTTTCAGAGTGGTTATGCCGGATCGTCCAGCGGGATTGTTTGTGCCCTATCGTCGTTACAATGAAGTGAACTACATTAGTTGTGCTCTATCGTCGTTACAGTGAAGTGAACTTATTTGTAATCCATCAAAGTAAATCTAAAGTGCGCAGCATTTAAATCATCATGGATCGACTTGCGAGCAGAGAATTGCCCCAGCAGATAACGTATGAGGTAAGGTGTTTTGATAATTTTACTCTACTGATATTCTCGAACCTACTGTTTTTTTGTGTAATTGATGGTAATTTAAGTTCATGTTGTGGGCAATTTATGATAAATTAGGTACAATTTAATAATTGTGCTAAATCAAATGAGATATTAACAGCCCTTTTACACTATTGTTTTAAGAAAAGGGTCTAATATTGTTTACTAGAATTGATTTTCTAAATTTTTTTAATCGGATAAGATTAATGATTGAAATTAATGCATGGTGTTAATAGTTGGAAGGAATAATTTAATTTTCTTAAATTTAAATTATTATTAAAGTAATATTTAAATTAAGTGATATTGTTTTAAGTTTGAAATATTGATAGCAAACGAGGAAGCCAAATTTGTGTAGAATTTAAATTAATTGAAATAACATTCAAGGAAGAATTTAAGGCCCAGAGAAAAAAAGAGCTTTGATTTTATCTTTTAATGTGAGAACTAGTAATTTTGGAAATTGAAATATTTTATTGAGATTAAATTTAAGAATTTAGGTGTATTTTATGCAAATTTTTGTTAGGTGGATATCTCTATTTAGTGATTGGCATCAGTGGTTTTATTCAAATTGCAACTTATCAGTATTATTGTGTAAATTGTATTTTATTATTTAATTGTATAAATGTAAACCTGTATTGTACAGTAATCAAATTGAAATTATTTTACTTTGTTATTGGAAGCAAATTGTGGGGTACCATTGTTTAAGGAAATTTATCAATTATTATTATTTATTTGAAATATGTTAAATAGTATAATATGTGGAGGTAACTTATGAAGGTATGATTTGAGGAAGTATTAATTTAATAATGTGCTTAAGTATTGTTGTAGGGTGGTAATAATTATTGGTAGAAGGTATGGCTTTCTTAATAAAAATAAAAAAAGGTGGATCTTCAGACGATATGTGAAGAGTTGGGGATTGAATTCTCGGAAGATGATACCAGGTTTCAGCTTAAGAAAAAGATAGTGGAGAGCGACGAATATGAAGAAGGGCCGTTATGGAATTATCTAGCACTATTGTTACGGAACGGTTAGAACAAGAAAAGAGGGAGGAAAACTTAGAACGAGAAAAAAAAGGAGGAAAAATTACAACGGGAAAAGTTAGAAAGGGTGGGAAAGTTACAACGGCAAAAGTTAGATAGAGAAGAAAGGTCTGAAAAATTGAGATTGAAACATGAGTTAGAGTTGGAAAGGCTAAAAATTCAAAGTTCGGCAAATAACTCTAATGGGACTACAGAAACTAATCATGAGAGTAGCCTTGAGAAATTGATTAAAAGTGTTAAAACTTTGTCTATCAAAGTTCCAGAAGGAACTGAGTGATGGAATCTGTTTTTTGACAGTTTAGAACGAGCATTCCAAACAAAAAATGTACCGGAAACCCAGCAGGATGAAATTCTATTAAATATGTTAGGAGATACGGCCGATAATTTGTTAATTTATACTACTAGGGAACAAATTTAGATTTATGCGAAATTAAAGGAATTAGTTCTAAGCGAACACGAGCCGACACCGAAGGCGTGTTTGGAAAATTTTAAGAAGGCTAGAAGGAATCAAAATGAAACTCATGTATTAGTTGTATCGCGTTTAATAGCAATGTGGGAAAATTACTGTAAGATTAGAGGTGCAGATACGTATGAGAAGGTTAATCAGTTATTTGTCACAGATAAGTTGTTAAATATTTTAGATGAGGAAACCGAGACGCATATTGGATTAACTCAGCACAATAATTAGTTAGAAGTTTCTAAAATTGCTAAGGAATGTGATAATTTCTTCGATGCTAAAAAAATCTTATGCGGTAACTTATAAGGATTATAAAGGTAAAGAAATGTATGTTAATAATGAAGATTCTAGAAGGGAAAAGATGAGGGATTTAGTAGTAATTGGTGACAAAATGGGAATAATGAAGTTAGTCCATTTTCGTGTAGAAAACCGGAATATAAGAAACCTAACGATGCGACGCCTACTTGTTTTAAATGTGGTTTAAGGGTCCATTACCAACGATATTGTACAAAATGAAATAATAAAGAAAATGGGCAGATTAATAAGGGACAAGAATCAAGGGCTAGTACAAATAATGTCTCAGTGCGAGGAATAAAAGAATTACCAAGGGGAGCAATTACGGCAAGAATCGTAGCAAAAGGGGATTGGAGAACTAAAGTTATTGGAGAGAAATTAAATAAACTCGAGAAGATTGAGGTTAGTGTAAATGGGAAAATCGCAAGAGGATTAGTGGATTCGGGTTGCGAAATCAGTGTCGTTCATAAAGATTTAGTACCAGCAGAGAAACAAAGAGGGGCTGGTAGCATCTATTTACAAGGGATATTTGGTAAATCAGTTAAATCGCCGTTATTTCAATTACCTTTAGCTATTCCAAAACACGGTCAAACTAATGTAATTCATCAGGATGTACTTTGCGCGATAATTGATAACAGTAGGGAACAGGTAATTTTACATCCTGACGTAGTTAATGAATTGGCAGGGTTAAACCACGAGAAATCGTTAAGAGAATCGGTAGAAGGGGTAGTAGGGGTAAAGTGAAGGAAGAAGAAAGGATTGGAAATGGTAAGAGTGACCGTTATGCCGTAAAAACGAGATCGGTAAATTTACAAAGTCATGAAAAGGAAAAACGGAGGTAGAAAAAAGTAATTTTGATGAAGTTAAGGAAAGTAGTTTAAATATATTTAAAAAATCACAAATGAATTGTAAAGATTTAGAGAAAGCTTGGGAATTAGCTGAAAAGGACAGAATGTCTTATTATGCTGTGAATGGGTTATTACATAAGAGAAAGTAGTAGACGAAACTGTATCTCAATTAGTAATACCTAAAATTAGAAGGGAGGAAATTCTAAAATTAGCACATACTTCCTTATATGGAGAACATCACGTGGTTATGAAAATGTTAGAAAGAATCAAGCATTCATTTTATTGGAAAGACATGGCGGATCAAGCTAAAATATTTTGTGAATCATGTGTAGAATGTCGGTTAACGAGGGAAATGAATAGAGTAATAGGAAGAAAGAGAAAATATGTCGTCATTCATTCATAGTTGAGTTAGTGGACGGGAGTAAGAAACTGGTGTATCAAAATGAAATGAGAGAATTTATGGCTAAAAATAAAGTTGTGAATGTTATCTTTGATAGTGACGGGGAATGTGAAGACCGTGAAAAAACTCTTTTGTTAGGTAGAGAACAACCGGGAGTTAAAGACATGAAATGATTTGAAATAAAAGGGTTAACAAATATTCAAGTTGGAGATATGAAATCAATCTTGACGAAAAATAAGGAATTATTTATGGGTCCTATACAACTGGTAGAAACGGAGAAACATCGAAACGATCGTAAACCGGAGAAGGTTAAGATAAAACAGAAATTGTACAATAGGGTGGAGTGAAAAAACGAAAGTTGTAATTTTGATTTCGGATAGCAGCCAAAAGTTGCTTTTTAGTACCTATAAAATTCGTGCAAAATTTTATCAGTTTTGAAAAACTCCTTCAGGCCTCTACCAGGAGCTTTATATTTTCATTGTTTCACGCAATATGTTTTTACTATAAATTGTACATTTACAGTGTTAGTTGGTAATCTCGTTTGACATTTTTATATTTAAAAATGTTTAGTGTAACTTCCTTTATCATTTCTAATCCTTAAATCTTTATTTTAATAAATTTGAAACGTTTTATTGAGTTTTACAAATTAATATTTTTTGTTTTTAGCGCAAAAATGAGTGCGAGTGGAGGCAAACCGAAGTTAACCATTACTAGAAGTGCAGTGGGATCTCTCATATTTGGTGCGCCTTCAAAACTAAATGAAGTTGTTTTGAGAACATTAGCAGACGTTATAAAATGTTACTTATATATAAGACAAGAATTAAAACAGAGTAGGAATGGTAAAGATCCATAAAAGTCATAGGTAATTCAAATACTAAGAGAGAATTTTCTCTACTGATAAGTAAAACAAGAAACGTTTTCTCTTGAAAATGAAAATAGATAACAAGTTGAGTTTTTAATGTTAACAATTACGTGCATTGCTAGAATGGTTTGAAAATGCGTAAGTCCTTTTTTTCATCAACAATACTGTGTTCATTATTTGTTTATTTACTGTATGTCGTAATCTTAGTAGTGCCAAATAAAATATTCTTAATATCAAATTTTAAGTACGAATTTACAAATATTTATCATTATAAATATCCTGAGAGGCATTTGCTCATGGTTTACTTTTTTCGCATATCTTCTGATTATTTTTCTTTTATAAATTAAAGAATCTTTTTTTAGCAACACAATTTCAGTGTTTTTAATATTTAATACGACGGTAATACATGTCTTTTAATGTATATCTTAAGTGGTTATGGAAGAGTGTTATTTATTTGCATTTCAAATAAAAACAAATTGGGGACCCAACTATTAAATATCAATGCGCTAATAAATGTATTGATTTATAATGTATGAATAATGATAAATACAGGTTTAATATCTTTCTGGAATGGTTATATGGGGCTGTACATATATAACGATATCATTTCTTATGTAATTTTGTACCCCTTCTCCCCCTTACGATACCATACAATATCATTCATCCACCACCCCCCTCCCACCCGCCAATGATATTGTTATCAGTGTATAAAAATTCTTTATTTTTACATTTTTTTTTCTTTTTTATTCTTTTTATATATTTACAGTGATATACAGATATGGTTTCACATTTATTTTTCGCATACATTACCGATTCAAATGAAGAGAAGAAGTCAATAAAATGCCTCTGTTATATATAAAACCACTTTATATCATCTAATACTTATTATAAATAGTTACTATTTAAAAGTATTTGTTAATTGCTTTTTGTTGCATAATGCATTCAACAGTAATAATGGCTTCTTGCACTTGCCCCCTGCACGAGGAGATACAAACAGAATTTCTTATAAACAAATCAGGTGGACAGAATTATTTCTCTTTTTTTTTGTAGTAAACACAACAAGTATCATTTCAAACGTACTTCGCACCTTTTTTCTCAAACGACAGATTATATGCGTATATGGCAGATGAATAAGAATGTTAAATGTTGGTGTATTCCATATTTTGGAATGAAATAATTTTAGGATCATTTAACGGTTTTACTAAAAAGTGCATTTTATTGAAAATAGAAGTAAAAAAAAAATATTTTGGTGTTAAAAAGTTACAAAAAAAGAGAAGAAAATATGGATTAAAAACTAAACGAAAGCAGAAGACAACACCCATCCCCCTAGAGATATCTTACGATATCAAGTGCCAGACCTCTCTCCCTCTAAAGTGATAATATTATATGCACAGCACCTATGACATTCTTATTTATTTACATTTATATTATTTAAAAAAAATATTTGACACAAAACTATTGTCCAATAACTAAAACACTGTGATTCTCAATAAAGATTTCATTTTAATGATTATGATATCTAATGATTTTCCATAAATATTCAAATGGAACATATTGGAAAATACTGAGTGTGAGACTAATTAATTGAAATATTTACATATAAGAAAAGAAATATTTATAAAGGTATAGCATTTTTTTCATTATTTACGATTTGTTGCATTATATTTTGTTTTTTTCTGTAAGGCTGCTGATCAATGTTGAGGAGTGTCTATAAAGATACTTAAATAATACAAGACGTAGGGTAGACCGGGGCACGTTTACGCAGTGCACTTTTTCCGAAACGAGTTAAAACTGGCGCGCCACCAGTCATAACAGATTGATGCTGCTCCCTAGCGGGTATTCTCACAAAATTTTGAGCGTCAGTCGAGCTTTGGTCTAGCATGCGGAAAGGATAACATGTTTTCTGTCAAGGTGAGTAAATGTTGTGTTGAACTTATTGGAACTTACTGTGAACTAATAATACTTAGTTAAGGATAAACAAATATATGAACATTAGCTGAATTTTATCCTTTTTTGAGAACTGTATTTGTATGAACAGAAATGTTATTAATTTTTGTTGCACTTTAAAAATAAATCCAAACATGGTATCGGGCACTTTTACGCACGTTCTTACTGTGATTACAAATCCAAAAAATGACAAGACTGGGTGCAAAAGGTGGTCCTATGACAAGTGTGCAAAAGGAAATACTTTATTCGTTGTTTGTGAAAACTGTAACAGTGATGATGAAGATGACTAAATAGTTTCTGTTTTTAACTAACAATAAGCCCTATGTTTTCAGTTTAGCCTATAAAATGTTCTTTAATTAATTCTCTTTATTTTTTTTTTGTTTTTAAACAGTGTTTTAAGTTATAAATAAAGCATCTCAATTTGATTAAATATTTATTTCACTTACTCTTTGGTATTCCATAGAATATGAAATAACGTGCCCCGTTCCCGGGGCACGTTTACGCAAGTGACTTGGACCTAAAATAATTTTTTTAACGGTTAAAAACACAAATACGGCAACAACTGAATACACCAATTTTAACTTTATTAACTGCTTTATAAAACTACGATGTCTAAAATTTCCTAAGTTAAAACATAAAAATTAGAAAATTCATTGAAAAAAATCCGCGTAAATGTGCCCCGGTCTACCCTATTCTTCTTTTTATATGTTCAAATAAATGTAAGCTTTAAAAAAAATTAAGCATGAAATTGATTTTGTTTAAACGAAATACTTCTGACAGTATTATAATTTCAGACTAATATATATATTACAGACCAACAATATACATGAAAATTAACTGTCCGTATGATTTACAAAAACTTTATTAAACCCTTTATTTTTTTTTATTAAAGGAAACATTACATAAAATATTCCGAAAAAAAATCTGTTGTGAATGCACTCAAATGTCCAAACAATTTACATAACAAACTGCGTATAAATAGTATTATAAGGATAAGTAAAAACTTATATAATAATTTTACGAAGTTGATAAATTTTCACGTGTGCAAATAAACTTATTATGGAAAGGAAAACATCATTTTTATTCATAAAGCTGAAACATTTTTCTAAAATTAAGACATAATTTTCAATGAATTTGCATTTCACCGATGCTGAAATTAGTACATATTATTTAAATTTGGGGTTTTTTTACTTTAATGTTATGTGAATAAAACTCGGTGTAATTGTTCCTTTTGTTTAGGCGAAAAATGTCTTTTTTTTCTAAATTAAGTCACGTACTAGCGAAATAAGACTGTTGTGTCAATGTGATATTCACGTGAAAATGAAAATCTATATTTGAATAACTGAGTTAAAAAAGAAAATACTTACCTCTTTTATTTGGTCATAAAAATCTTAAAAAATAGTTTAAAAATGATTTATATACCAAACTCTTCGTCTGATTTGTACGACTCAGTAGAAACCATAGTTTGTACGCCTTTGTGTTCACTCACGCACATAAACACACATATATACCGGCATCATCGTAAAACACATCAAAAATAGACTCTGGAGATCAGAAAACGTAAAACAAAAATGCCAACATATACGCATACATACGTGCACATATAAATACGGAATAATTGTAAAAAAAGCAAAAACGAAATCAATTATTATAATACTGTTCTTACATTATGTGTGCAAGGAAAACAAATATGAAAGTTAGTTAAAAAATAATTAAGGTGTTGGTGATATTTCTGTAAATAAATCATGAAAATGTTAAAATGATTTCTTGAATAGAAAAAGAATTATGCACTTATTTGTTTATTGGTATTTAATTATTCCTAGGATGCGAAACATAACTAGCTTCTTTTTGGTAGTAACTTGCATACATAATAATGTGAAGACTGTCTATAAACATACATATTAAAAGTTAGAAATCTATGCGCACATACAATAATAACTTCCGTTGGGATCTACAGATAAATGTGGCCACGTTTTCTGTATCCTGCTCAAAAATTTAATATTTTGCGTTCTCATTTAAGTTATTTATGTACTTCATAACATTGTTTGTTCTTTGTTTATTTATTTATATATTGTTATTTAGTTTTCGTAATTATATTTTCATGTGTCATGTCCGAAAACACTTTCATTAATGCTTAGATGCAGATTTTCCTTTTTTTTTTTTTTTTTTTTTTTTTCAAATCAAACAAAATGCAAATTTTATAAAATAAGCAAAATTAATAAACAACCATACATAATGAAGAAACATTCCATTTAACAATTTTCTAGTTCAAATTATATTATTTGACTTGAAAAAAAAAAAAAACCGGAATGTTGGAAGCTTTGTTAATGCATCCCATTAAGCATTTCAAAATATAGTCTAATGTATGTAAATTTAAACTACAGGAAGAAGTTTTGGAAATATACTTTACATTATTTCCGCAGTTTTGAATTCACTCCCGTCGTTCCAAAATTTCATATACGTAATTCCTACGGGGAATGCCGCAGCTCTAGTACAAAATTCCTCCCTTCCTGTTAACGGGAGTGTAGACCATCGCATTTTACTGTATTTAGCCACTTTTACTATCATTTTTATGCAAACTAACAGTATTTATCACAATATGGAAGAGAAAATTAATCAAACATATCTTTATTGCTGCCTAAAGTGAGATTGTGATGATGGTTTTAAATATTCAATAGCACTAAAAATATTGTAGTACAGACAAAGTAAATAATTTATTATATTTATCAACGGGTAAATCTAAAGGGAATTCTCAACTTTACGAATATTGTTAAACTGTAATGAAATTACATACATGGTATATTCACGTAAAATATTTTAATCAGTTTCGTGAAGACGAATTATTGAAAATAAACATTTTTGACGATATGTACTTCAAATGTTTATTTTTTGTTTCAGATACCCGTATATATAATATACGCTGAAAAAAATTGCTGCAGAGTTTCCAGGCAATGTCCATAAGAAAACGGATTTTGTGCCTAGATAAACGAGCTTTGTTCTTACATAAACGTTTTTTGGCCGTAAAAGCATGAAATTTACGAAAATTGACCGTTTACCTTGAAAAAGGATCATTTCCTTTAAAATTACGGCAGCAATTCACGTAGAATACGCGTGAATTTACAATTTTTTTACAGTATATATATATATATATATATATATATAATTATAATATCTATGAATTTCAAAAAACATATCAAGTTCTATTCTACTTAAATCTCCAAAGAGATAATCAATGATACTGTGTATACAGAATACCACATAGCTAATAATTAACTTGTGCAAACATAATATTACCATAGCTTATGCTTCAATGGTAATTGGCCAAATTTTACTCATACCAAAAGAATATTGAAAAAAGAAATAGAGAGAAAGGGGAAAAAAAAATTATAAATTGGAGTTGCAATTAAGTAAACACAAATGGATTATCAAATTAAATATGAACCATACACAATGGAAATTTGGACCACATGAGAATTAAATATGAATTGGACATGGAAAAACACATGCACATGTACTCATCAGCCTGGATGCACCCACATGTGTTTTAAATAATAATTCAGTGTTTCATAATTCTACTGGCATAATGCTAAGATCAGTAGAATCATCCAGGTACACTGAATTATTACCAGACAACAATTGGAAATATTAAAATTTGGAAATATTTAAATAGGAAATAAAAAACCATTAAGAAAATACAATATATTTCACACACATCGATTATCCAAAAAACTGTAATTAACACCTCACTAAATTACCACGAGATAACAGTTTTGAAATAATAAAATTGGAAATATGAACGCGTAAAGTGTAGATAAAATATTTTACACACAATAATTATACAGAATCCTTAAAATGTCACAACGTCTACATAATATTCACATCCACATGGCAATGCATCATACATGTTAACTAAGTCGAGTTGAGAGAAATGATTTGTAAGACAAGTTGAGAGCACACTTTTTTTTAAAACACAACCCCATAAATGACACCCAATCACAAAATGATTCAAAAACACTCAAAATAATTCTGGTTTTAATACACTTATAACAAATTTATATCCGTGAATATATATTACTCCATCCAATTTTAATTCCTGAAAGTAAAATTAATATACAATCAATAGCTCCCTCTATAGTTAAATTAAATATAATATTAACAATATTATCTACAACTACCTGAAAGGTAAAGTGTCGCCATCTATTGGTATTATAATAGTTCATAATTAATATTTATTTAAATATCCACTTTATTAGTTACATACTCACTTCATTAGATTTATTTATATAAATAAACTTTAAAAAACAATACTAACTTGTAGTTTTACTTAAAATTCAAATAAAATATAATACTACTATATGAATAAATCTACACAGAATTAATTCAACTTGCACAGCATTTCAGATATTCTTAACAAGAATATATTATGTAAAAGAGATATTATTTTAATTCAAATTATTTTTGCTGCCAGCTGTGTTAATCCACTGATATTATAGACATTTATTAAATAATTAATGTTTTATTTTTACTACTACTTAAATATATATTAGACTTGTTTTTAAATAATTAATGTTTAATTTATACTACATTGTAAATATATTTTATATTTATAGATTAATTTAAATATCTAATTAAATAATTCATAAACAATTCAAAATATCTCAAAATTTATAATGTTGATAATTAATAGTATTACTACTGTTTTTCAATCAAATTAATGCAATGCAGTAATTAAAATACTTGTTAATTTTAATTATTCATAGACAAAAATAAAAACTATATATATTTATTTTTATATATATTGCAAATAGATATATATATATGAGTTATAATCACCAATGTTATCATTGTATAATTTAATTTGTTATTGTATAAGTTAATTTATAAATTTATGAAAACTGCACATCAATAATATCTTAAACAGAGGTGATCGGCAACGCACAATCACAACTATACAAAGTATAAATAATGTTCAATCAAATATTAAATTTCCTAAAATGTTATAATTGTAATTATGTATGTTATATTTGTAATTTTCTACATAAAGTGTATATAATGTTCAAACAAATATTAAATATTAAATTTCCTAATATATTATAATTGTAATAATGTATGTTATAATTATTATTTTCTATATCTTTTGTTATATGTTATCGCACACTAAAACAATAATTTATTACATACCATGTTTATATTTAAATTATATAATAAATGTTATTTAAAAGAGTTGATGATTGAATTTATCATAAAAATAGGATATCCATATATTTTTGCTTGATCTCGAATATATCTAATATTTTTGTTTTTATTTATATCTGAGCATAAGTATTTTATACGATGTAGATAATTGATAATTATATTTTTATAAACAGATTTATGTAAACATGAAGCATAATTGGTAAAAATATTTACTTTAAATGGGAAATCAAATCTCTTATCATAAATATCAAAAATTAATTTATAATTATTAGTAATATTAATTTTTAAGTCAAGAAAGTTTATATTATTATTAATTAAATCATTTTCGCTTAATTTAAGCTGAGTAGGATAAAAATTGAGTGGTGATGTGCAATTTTTTTCATTGAAATAAAATATGATAATGTCATCAATATAGCGATAAAATACATAATCATTGTTCGGACTTATATTTCTTTCATAATAATATAAGTAAAGGTCAGAGAGAATACTAGATGCGGTTCCGCCCTGCGGAATTCCCTGGCATTGTTTATAGATAATATTGTCATATATAATGTAATTATTATGCAATGTAAAATTTAGTAAAGTTTTAAAATAATTTACTGAAATATGTTCTTTTAATTTTAATTGAGATTTAAATTCTTTAAATAATATACACATTGTTTTATGTAAGTCTTTTATATCAATGTTATTAAATAAATCATTAAAATCCAATGTTTTTATGAATTTTACCGGATTGATATTATGTATTTTATTAATGAGTTGAAAACTATTTTTTAGGCAATGTTGGTTATTATGTTTTAGCGTTATATCATATATCTGCTTTAAAATATTAAGTAGTAAATTGCTTGCATTTTTATTATATGTGTTACAACCGATGGTAACAATGCGAAATTTAATAGGATTTTTATGAAATTTTGGAATTATAACAAGATAAGGATAATTAAAATTATTACATTTGATTTTTAGTAATTTGTGATAATTTAATAATTTTCTGTTATTTATTTCAATATTTAATTTAGTTTTATTAAAAATATTACTTGTGTTGATTGCATTGTGAATTAACACTTTATAGTATTCTTTACAAATGATAGCATAATTATTTGGAGATTTATCTACATAAGTAATTATAAATTTGTTTTGTAATTCTGATATATGTTTATTTATGTTTTTAAAAGCTGCATGTGTAATATGATGATAATTTTTTATAATTTCATTTTTTAATTTATCAATTACAGAAAATCTCCATTCACTGAAATATTCGATTGGTTTATTGTAATCAACAGCAATTTTATATATAAACAAATCAATATCTTGAATAAACTGCAATATTATGGATTTGATATTACACTTATATGGAAGACGAAATTTTGTGCCATTATGCATTAAGTTTTGTAAAATAGGTTGTTCTACAATATTAAGATCACCAGTAATGATATGACCATGTGTTGTATTTATATACTTTTGATATTTTGGGTCATTACAATAACATGGGTAATTCTTTGAAGAGACCAAATTTTTTGCAAAAGAATTGTAATTAAAAATTTTACGTCCAAGTGTGCGATTATATTTATATGTCTTGTGAATGGTAAAATTTTTTATTGGAAAATTATTATTAATGTTGTTTATTATATTGTGTAAATTTATATTATTAAATACATGATTGGAAAAATTTATAATTAATTGTGTATTATTAGTTTTATATTTAGGTTTATTAGAAAGACTTGTATTTAATAGGTTTGCTCTATAATGTAGAATATCATAAAAGATATCACAAAAATGTGGAGAATATTGATTCTTTTTAAATACCTTGAAATATTGGTTTATATATTTCTTTTTTATACTAAAAACATGTTTTCTTATAGCAAGCCAACAATAATCATTACAAAATTGTGCCTCAAGATTATCAAGCTCCTGTTGAATCACAATATCATCAGTGAATTTTTTGTTATTATGTTTACCTCTACCAGATCTAGAAGTTTTTTTTAAGTTTGAAAAATTTAATCCGGAATAAAGATTTTTATAATTTTCATATTTAGTTAAATCTGAAAATACAGGATGTGATTTTTTGTATACTAATTGATTTAATCCATAAGGATATGTAGTATTAAAATGTATTATATATTTAGATTCTAGAAAAAGTCGTTCAGTAAAATTTTTTTGTATTTTAAGTATTTTA
The DNA here is from genome assembly GCA_963931845.1 of Maratus michaelseni. NCBI lineage: Eukaryota > Metazoa > Arthropoda > Arachnida > Araneae > Salticidae > Maratus > Maratus michaelseni. The sequence goes on from OZ007588.1 coordinate 158,829,498, forward strand.
ATAGTAATATTTTTAAAATCATGATTTTTGAAATGAGTATATTCAATATTATGAGTTGTTTGAAATTTAGAATTTTTATATTTATCAATATGAGAACGATGTAAATTTAGCCGCTTATGTAATTTTTGACAAGACTGTCCAATATATTCCATGTTACACGAATTGCATTTCAATGAATAGATTACATTGTATGCTTTGCAAAATTTTACCAAATTAAGATTGTTATTATTTGAAATCTGTGACTTATCAGCTAATGGACATGTAAGACAACGCTTAGATTCACACTCTCGAAAACATAGTACAGGCTTGGGACAATAGAATAGGTTATCTGATAACGATCCAGGAAGATCCCTAATAATCTTCCTGTACCGAGCATTAGTCCTGGATCCACCAAGGCCTAAATTGCCAGTATCTAACATTTTACTAATAACTGCCATATTTGTTTGATAGCAATAAAAATTGCAAGAAATACATATTAAAAATATCTATAACATATTTAAAAAAAAAAAATTGTTATGAATCAATCTTAATATTACTTGAATATCCATAAAAAAAAAAATAAAAAATAAAAAAAATAAATAAAAAAAAAATATTAAGATTGACTGTTTAATACTTGATTAAATATAATAAAGCTATATAATAAAACTATTTACATATATACATAAAGTCCCATTAAGCAAACTAACATCAAAAGACAACAATATAAAAACCCATAGCAGTCATAAGTCAGTACAAAATTAATGTTGGTAAAAAAAAAAAAAAAAAAAAAAAAAAAAAAAAAAAAAAAAAAATCATTAGAACCTGAATAAGATTTTATAAAGATGCCCTTGAAAATTCAATAGATAAACAAATGATACCAGGAAATAATAGTAATACTAAAATATTATTATTATTAAATTATTATTAAATACACCATTAAAAGCGCAATGCAGCTATAATAACTATGTATTTCAAACAGAAGTTAATCAAAGTGATTTGTGAGCCAATTAGGCTAAATTATGGTATCATATAAAAATCAATATTTTAACTAGCTAATTGTTGAAAAGAATATTGAAAAGAATATGTAAAAACCATTCCATACCAATTTGCGCAATGCAGCATAATTTTATAGAATGTTAAATAATTATAATATCTATGAATTTCAAAAAACATATCAAGTTCTATTCTACTTAAATCTCCAAAGAGATAATCAATGATACTGTGTATACAGAATACCACATAGCTAATAATTAACATGTGCAAACATAATATTACCATAGCTTATGCTTCAATGGTAATTGGCCAAATTTTACTCATACCAAAAGAATATTGAAAAAAGAAATAGAGAGAAAGGGGAAAAAAAAATTATAAATTGGAGTTGCAATTAAGTAAACACAAATGGATTATCAAATTAAATATGAACCATACACAATGGAAATTTGGACCACATGAGAATTAAATATGAATTGGACATGGAAAAACACATGCACATGTACTCATCAGCCTGGATGCACCCACATGTGTTTTAAATAATAATTCAGTGTTTCATAATTCTACTGGCATAATGCTAAGATCAGTAGAATCATCCAGGTACACTGAATTATTACCAGACAACAATTGGAAATATTAAAATTTGGAAATATTTAAATAGGAAATAAAAAACCATTAAGAAAATACAATATATTTCACACACATCGATTATCCAAAAAACTGTAATTAACACCTCACTAAATTACCACGAGATAACAGTTTTGAAATAATAAAATTGGAAATATGAACGCGTAAAGTGTAGATAAAATATTTTACACACAATAATTATACAGAATCCTTAAAATGTCACAACGTCTACATAATATTCACATCCACATGGCAATGCATCATACATGTTAACTAAGTCGAGTTGAGAGAAATGATTTGTAAGACAAGTTGAGAGCACACTTTTTTTTAAAACACAACCCCATAAATGACACCCAATCACAAAATGATTCAAAAACACTCAAAATAATTCTGGTTTTAATACACTTATAACAAATTTATATCCGTGAATATATATTACTCCATCCAATTTTAATTCCTGAAAGTAAAATTAATATACAATCAATAGCTCCCTCTATAGTTAAATTAAATATAATATTAACAATATTATCTACAACTACCTGAAAGGTAAAGTGTCGCCATCTATTGGTATTATAATAGTTCATAATTAATATTTATTTAAATATCCACTTTATTAGTTACATACTCACTTCATTAGATTTATTTATATAAATAAACTTTAAAAAACAATACTAACTTGTAGTTTTACTTAAAATTCAAATAAAATATAATACTACTATATGAATAAATCTACACAGAATTAATTCAACTTGCACAGCATTTCAGATATTCTTAACAAGAATATATTATGTAAAAGAGATATTATTTTAATTCAAATTATTTTTGCTGCCAGCTGTGTTAATCCACTGATATTATAGACATTTATTAAATAATTAATGTTTTATTTTTACTACTACTTAAATATATATTAGACTTGTTTTTAAATAATTAATGTTTAATTTATACTACATTGTAAATATATTTTATATTTATAGATTAATTTAAATATCTAATTAAATAATTCATAAACAATTCAAAATATCTCAAAATTTATAATGTTGATAATTAATAGTATTACTACTGTTTTTCAATCAAATTAATGCAATGCAGTAATTAAAATACTTGTTAATTTTAATTATTCATAGACAAAAATAAAAACTATATATATTTATTTTTATATATATTGCAAATAGATATATATATATGAGTTATAATCACCAATGTTATCATTGTATAATTTAATTTGTTATTGTATAAGTTAATTTATAAATTTATGAAAACTGCACATCAATAATACCTTAAACAGAGGTGATCGGCAACGCACAATCACAACTATACAAAGTATAAATAATGTTCAATCAAATATTAAATTTCCTAAAATGTTATAATTGTAATTATGTATGTTATATTTGTAATTTTCTACATAAAGTGTATATAATGTTCAAACAAATATTAAATATTAAATTTCCTAATATATTATAATTGTAATAATGTATGTTATAATTATTATTTTCTATATCTTTTGTTATATGTTATCGCACACTAAAACAATAATTTATTACATACCATGTTTATATTTAAATTATATAATAAATGTTATTTAAAAGAGTTGATGATTGAATTTATCATAAAAATAGGATATCCATATATTTTTGCTTGATCTCGAATATATCTAATATTTTTGTTTTTATTTATATCTGAGCATAAGTATTTTATACGATGTAGATAATTGATAATTATATTTTTATAAACAGATTTATGTAAACATGAAGCATAATTGGTAAAAATATTTACTTTAAATGGGAAATCAAATCTCTTATCATAAATATCAAAAATTAATTTATAATTATTAGTAATATTAATTTTTAAGTCAAGAAAGTTTATATTATTATTAATTAAATCATTTTCGCTTAATTTAAGCTGAGTAGGATAAAAATTGAGTGGTGATGTGCAATTTTTTTCATTGAAATAAAATATGATAATGTCATCAATATAGCGATAAAATACATAATCATTGTTCGGACTTATATTTCTTTCATAATAATATAAGTAAAGGTCAGAGAGAATACTAGATGCGGTTCCGCCCTGCGGAATTCCCTGGCATTGTTTATAGATAATATTGTCATATATAATGTAATTATTATGCAATGTAAAATTTAGTAAAGTTTTAAAAAAATTTACTGAAATATGTTCTTTTAATTTTAATTGAGATTTAAATTCTTTAAATAATATACACATTGTTTTATGTAAGTCTTTTATATCAATGTTATTAAATAAATCATTAAAATCCAATGTTTTTATGAATTTTACCGGATTGATATTATGTATTTTATTAATGAGTTGAAAACTATTTTTTAGGCAATGTTGGTTATTATGTTTTAGCGTTATATCATATATCTGCTTTAAAATATTAAGTAGTAAATTGCTTGCATTTTTATTATATGTGTTACAACCGATGGTAACAATGCGAAATTTAATAGGATTTTTATGAAATTTTGGAATTATAACAAGATAAGGATAATTAAAATTATTACATTTGATTTTTAGTAATTTGTGATAATTTAATAATTTTCTGTTATTTATTTCAATATTTAATTTAGTTTTATTAAAAATATTACTTGTGTTGATTGCATTGTGAATTAACACTTTATAGTATTCTTTACAAATGATAGCATAATTATTTGGAGATTTATCTACATAAGTAATTATAAATTTGTTTTGTAATTCTGATATATGTTTATTTATGTTTTTAAAAGCTGCATGTGTAATATGATGATAATTTTTTATAATTTCATTTTTTAATTTATCAATTACAGAAAATCTCCATTCACTGAAATATTCGATTGGTTTATTGTAATCAACAGCAATTTTATATATAAATAAATCAATATCTTGAATAAACTGCAATATTATGGATTTGATATTACACTTATATGGAAGACGAAATTTTGTGCCATTATGCATTAAGTTTTGTAAAATAGGTTGTTCTACAATATTAAGATCACCAGTAATGATATGACCATGTGTTGTATTTATATACTTTTGATATTTTGGGTCATTACAATAACATGGGTAATTCTTTGAAGAGACCAAATTTTTTGCAAAAGAATTGTAATTAAAAAATTTACGTCCAAGTGTGCGATTATATTTATATGTCTTGTGAATGGTAAAATTTTTTATTGGAAAATTATTATTAATGTTGTTTATTATATTGTGTAAATTTATATTATTAAATACATGATTGGAAAAAATTATAATTAATTGTGTATTATTAGTTTTATATTTAGGTTTATTAGAAAGACTTGTATTTAATAGGTTTGCTCTATAATGTAGAATATCATAAAAGATATCACAAAAATGTGGAGAATATTGATTCTTTTTAAATACCTTGAAATATTGGTTTATATATTTCTTTTTTATACTAAAAACATGTTTTCTTATAGCAAGCCAACAATAATCATTACAAAATTGTGCCTCAAGATTATCAAGCTCCTGTTGAATCACAATATCATCAGTGAATTTTTTGTTATTATGTTTACCTCTACCAGATCTAGAAGTTTTTTTTAAGTTTGAAAAATTTAATCCGGAATAAAGATTTTTATAATTTTCATATTTAGTTAAATCTGAAAATACAGGATGTGATTTTTTGTATACTAATTGATTTAATCCATAAGGATATGTAGTATTAAAATGTATTATATATTTAGATTCTAGAAAAAGTCGTTCAGTAAAATTTTTTTGTATTTTAAGTATTTTAATAGTAATATTTTTAAAATCATGATTTTTGAAATGAGTATATTCAATATTATGAGTTGTTTGAAATTTAGAATTTTTATATTTATCAATATGAGAACGATGTAAATTTAGCCGCTTATGTAATTTTTGACAAGACTGTCCAATATATTCCATGTTACACGAATTGCATTTCAATGAATAGATTACATTGTATGCTTTGCAAAATTTTACCAAATTAAGATTGTTATTATTTGAAATCTGTGACTTATCAGCTAATGGACATGTAAGACAACGCTTAGATTCACACTCTCGAAAACATAGTACAGGCTTGGGACAATAGAATAGGTTATCTGATAACGATCCAGGAAGATCCCTAATAATCTTCCTGTACCGAGCATTAGTCCTGGATCCACCAAGGCCTAAATTGCCAGTATCTAACATTTTACTAATAACTGCCATATTTGTTTGATAGCAATAAAAATTGCAAGAAATACATATTAAAAATATCTATAACATATTTAAAAAAAAAATTGTTATGAATCAATCTTAATATTACTTGAATATCCATAAAAAAAAAAAAAAAAAAAAAAAAAAAAAATATATATTAAGATTGACTGTTTAATACTTGATTAAATATAATAAAGCTATATAATAAAACTATTTACATATATACATAAAGTCCCATTAAGCAAACTAACATCAAAAGACAACAATATAAAAACCCCTAGCAGTCATAAGTCAGTACAAAATTAATGTTGGTAAAAAAAAAAAAAAAAAAAAAAAATCATTAGAACCTGAATAAGATTTTATAAAGATGCCCTTGAAAATTCAATAGATAAACAAATGATACCAGGAAATAATAGTAATACTAAAATATTATTATTATTAAATTATTATTAAATACACCATTAAAAGCGCAATGCAGCTATAATAACTATGTATTTCAAACAGAAGTTAATCAAAGTGATTTGTGAGCCAATTAGGCTAAATTATGGTATCATATAAAAATCAATATTTTAACTAGCTAATTGTTGAAAAGAATATTGAAAAGAATATGTAAAAACCATTCCATACCAATTTGCGCAATGCAGCATAATTTTATAGAATGTTAAATAATTATAATATCTATGAATTTCAAAAAACATATCAAGTTCTATTCTACTTAAATCTCCAAAGAGATAATCAATGATACTGTGTATACAGAATACCACATAGCTAATAATTAACTTGTGCAAACATAATATTACCATAGCTTATGCTTCAATGGTAATTGGCCAAATTTTACTCATACCAAAAGAATATTGAAAAAAGAAATAGAGAGAAAGGGGAAAAAAAATTATAAATTGGAGTTGCAATTAAGTAAACACAAATGGATTATCAAATTAAATATGAACCATACACAATGGAAATTTGGACCACATGAGAATTAAATATGAATTGGACATGGAAAAACACATGCACATGTACTCATCAGCCTGGATGCACCCACATGTGTTTTAAATAATAATTCAGTGTTTCATAATTCTACTGGCATAATGCTAAGATCAGTAGAATCATCCAGGTACACTGAATTATTACCAGACAACAATTGGAAATATTAAAATTTGGAAATATTTAAATAGGAAATAAAAAACCATTAAGAAAATACAATATATTTCACACACATCGATTATCCAAAAAACTGTAATTAACACCTCACTAAATTACCACGAGATAACAGTTTTGAAATAATAAAATTGGAAATATGAACGCGTAAAGTGTAGATAAAATATTTTACACACAATAATTATACAGAATCCTTAAAATGTCACAACGTCTACATAATATTCACATCCACATGGCAATGCATCATACATGTTAACTAAGTCGAGTTGAGAGAAATGATTTGTAAGACAAGTTGAGAGCACACTTTTTTTTAAAACACAACCCCATAAATGACACCCAATCACAAAATGATTCAAAAACACTCAAAATAATTCTGGTTTTAATACACTTATAACAAATTTATATCCGTGAATATATATTACTCCATCCAATTTTAATTCCTGAAAGTAAAATTAATATACAATCAATAGCTCCCTCTATAGTTAAATTAAATATAATATTAACAATATTATCTACAACTACCTGAAAGGTAAAGTGTCGCCATCTATTGGTATTATAATAGTTCATAATTTATATTTATTTAAATATCCACTTTATTAGTTACATACTCACTTCATTAGATTTATTTATATAAATAAACTTTAAAAAACAATACTAACTTGTAGTTTTACTTAAAATTCAAATAAAATATAATACTACTATATGAATAAATCTACACAGAATTAATTCAACTTGCACAGCATTTCAGATATTCTTAACAAGAATATATTATGTAAAAGAGATATTATTTTAATTCAAATTATTTTTGCTGCCAGCTGTGTTAATCCACTGATATTATAGACATTTATTAAATAATTAATGTTTTATTTTTACTACTACTTAAATATATATTAGACTTGTTTTTAAATAATTAATGTTTAATTTATACTACATTGTAAATATATTTTATATTTATAGATTAATTTAAATATCTAATTAAATAATTCATAAACAATTCAAAATATCTCAAAATTTATAATGTTGATAATTAATAGTATTACTACTGTTTTTCAATCAAATTAATGCAATGCAGTAATTAAAATACTTGTTAATTTTAATTATTCATAGACAAAAATAAAAACTATATATATTTATTTTTATATATATTGCAAATAGATATATATATATGAGTTATAATCACCAATGTTATCATTGTATAATTTAATTTGTTATTGTATAAGTTAATTTATAAATTTATGAAAACTGCACATCAATAATATCTTAAACAGAGGTGATCGGCAACGCACAATCACAACTATACAAAGTATAAATAATGTTCAATCAAATATTAAATTTCCTAAAATGTTATAATTGTAATTATGTATGTTATATTTGTAATTTTCTACATAAAGTGTATATAATGTTCAAACAAATATTAAATATTAAATTTCCTAATATATTATAATTGTAATAATGTATGTTATAATTATTATTTTCTATATCTTTTGTTATATGTTATCGCACACTAAAACAATAATTTATTACATACCATGTTTATATTTAAATTATATAATAAATGTTATTTAAAAGAGTTGATGATTGAATTTATCATAAAAATAGGATATCCATATATTTTTGCTTGATCTCGAATATATCTAATATTTTTGTTTTTATTTATATCTGAGCATAAGTATTTTATACGATGTAGATAATTGATAATTATATTTTTATAAACAGATTTATGTAAACATGAAGCATAATTGGTAAAAATATTTACTTTAAATGGGAAATCAAATCTCTTATCATAAATATCAAAAATTAATTTATAATTATTAGTAATATTAATTTTTAAGTCAAGAAAGTTTATATTATTATTAATTAAATCATTTTCGCTTAATTTAAGCTGAGTAGGATAAAAATTGAGTGGTGATGTGCAATTTTTTTCATTGAAATAAAATATGATAATGTCATCAATATAGCGATAAAATACATAATCATTGTTCGGACTTATATTTCTTTCATAATAATATAAGTAAAGGTCAGAGAGAATACTAGATGCGGTTCCGCCCTGCGGAATTCCCTGGCATTGTTTATAGATAATATTGTCATATATAATGTAATTATTATGCAATGTAAAATTTAGTAAAGTTTTAAAATAATTTACTGAAATATGTTCTTTTAATTTTAATTGAGATTTAAATTCTTTAAATAATATACACATTGTTTTATGTAAGTCTTTTATATCAATGTTATTAAATAAATCATTAAAATCCAATGTTTTTATGAATTTTACCGGATTGATATTATGTATTTTATTAATGAGTTGAAAACTATTTTTTAGGCAATGTTGGTTATTATGTTTTAGCGTTATATCATATATCTGCTTTAAAATATTAAGTAGTAAATTGCTTGCATTTTTATTATATGTGTTACAACCGATGGTAACAATGCGAAATTTAATAGGATTTTTATGAAATTTTGGAATTATAACAAGATAAGGATAATTAAAATTATTACATTTGATTTTTAGTAATTTGTGATAATTTAATAATTTTCTGTTATTTATTTCAATATTTAATTTAGTTTTATTAAAAATATTACTTGTGTTGATTGCATTGTGAATTAACACTTTATAGTATTCTTTACAAATGATAGCATAATTATTTGGAGATTTATCTACATAAGTAATTATAAATTTGTTTTGTAATTCTGATATATGTTTATTTATGTTTTTAAAAGCTGCATGTGTAATATGATGATAATTTTTTATAATTTCATTTTTTAATTTATCAATTACAGAAAATCTCCATTCACTGAAATATTCGATTGGTTTATTGTAATCAACAGCAATTTTATATATAAACAAATCAATATCTTGAATAAACTGCAATATTATGGATTTGATATTACACTTATATGGAAGACGAAATTTTGTGCCATTATGCATTAAGTTTTGTAAAATAGGTTGTTCTACAATATTAAGATCACCAGTAATGATATGACCATGTGTTGTATTTATATACTTTTGATATTTTGGGTCATTACAATAACATGGGTAATTCTTTGAAGAGACCAAATTTTTTGCAAAAGAATTGTAATTAAAAATTTTACGTCCAAGTGTGCGATTATATTTATATGTCTTGTGAATGGTAAAATTTTTTATTGGAAAATTATTATTAATGTTGTTTATTATATTGTGTAAATTTATATTATTAAATACATGATTGGAAAAATTTATAATTAATTGTGTATTATTAGTTTTATATTTAGGTTTATTAGAAAGACTTGTATTTAATAGGTTTGCTCTATAATGTAGAATATCATAAAAGATATCACAAAAATGTGGAGAATATTGATTCTTTTTAAATACCTTGAAATATTGGTTTATATATTTCTTTTTTATACTAAAAACATGTTTTCTTATAGCAAGCCAACAATAATCATTACAAAATTGTGCCTCAAGATTATCAAGCTCCTGTTGAATCACAATATCATCAGTGAATTTTTTGTTATTATGTTTACCTCTACCAGATCTAGAAGTTTTTTTTAAGTTTGAAAAATTTAATCCGGAATAAAGATTTTTATAATTTTCATATTTAGTTAAATCTGAAAATACAGGATGTGATTTTTTGTATACTAATTGATTTAATCCATAAGGATATGTAGTATTAAAATGTATTATATATTTAGATTCTAGAAAAAGTCGTTCAGTAAAATTTTTTTGTATTTTAAGTATTTTAATAGTAATATTTTTAAAATCATGATTTTTGAAATGAGTATATTCAATATTATGAGTTGTTTGAAATTTAGAATTTTTATATTTATCAATATGAGAACGATGTAAATTTAGCCGCTTATGTAATTTTTGACAAGACTGTCCAATATATTCCATGTTACACGAATTGCATTTCAATGAATAGATTACATTGTATGCTTTGCAAAATTTTACCAAATTAAGATTGTTATTATTTGAAATCTGTGACTTATCAGCTAATGGACATGTAAGACAACGCTTAGATTCACACTCTCGAAAACATAGTACAGGCTTGGGACAATAGAATAGGTTATCTGATAACGATCCAGGAAGATCCCTAATAATCTTCCTGTACCGAGCATTAGTCCTGGATCCACCAAGGCCTAAATTGCCAGTATCTAACATTTTACTAATAACTGCCATATTTGTTTGATAGCAATAAAAATTGCAAGAAATACATATTAAAAATATCTATAACATATTTAAAAAAAAAAAATTGTTATGAATCAATCTTAATATTACTTGAATATCCATAAAAAAAAAAAATAAAAAATAAAAAAAATAAATAAAAAAAAAATATTAAGATTGACTGTTTAATACTTGATTAAATATAATAAAGCTATATAATAAAACTATTTACATATATACATAAAGTCCCATTAAGCAAACTAACATCAAAAGACAACAATATAAAAACCCATAGCAGTCATAAGTCAGTACAAAATTAATGTTGGTAAAAAAAAAAAAAAAAATCATTAGAACCTGAATAAGATTTTATAAAGATGCCCTTGAAAATTCAATAGATAAACAAATGATACCAGGAAATAATAGTAATACTAAAATATTATTATTATTAAATTATTATTAAATACACCATTAAAAGCGCAATGCAGCTATAATAACTATGTATTTCAAACAGAAGTTAATCAAAGTGATTTGTGAGCCAATTAGGCTAAATTATGGTATCATATAAAAATCAATATTTTAACTAGCTAATTGTTGAAAAGAATATTGAAAAGAATATGTAAAAACCATTCCATACCAATTTGCGCAATGCAGCATAATTTTATAGAATGTTAAATAATTATAATATCTATGAATTTCAAAAAACATATCAAGTTCTATTCTACTTAAATCTCCAAAGAGATAATCAATGATACTGTGTATACAGAATACCACATAGCTAATAATTAACATGTGCAAACATAATATTACCATAGCTTATGCTTCAATGGTAATTGGCCAAATTTTACTCATACCAAAAGAATATTGAAAAAAGAAATAGAGAGAAAGGGGAAAAAAAAAATTATAAATTGGAGTTGCAATTAAGTAAACACAAATGGATTATCAAATTAAATATGAACCATACACAATGGAAATTTGGACCACATGAGAATTAAATATGAATTGGACATGGAAAAACACATGCACATGTACTCATCAGCCTGGATGCACCCACATGTGTTTTAAATAATAATTCAGTGTTTCATAATTCTACTGGCATAATGCTAAGATCAGTAGAATCATCCAGGTACACTGAATTATTACCAGACAACAATTGGAAATATTAAAATTTGGAAATATTTAAATAGGAAATAAAAAACCATTAAGAAAATACAATATATTTCACACACATCGATTATCCAAAAAACTGTAATTAACACCTCACTAAATTACCACGAGATAACAGTTTTGAAATAATAAAATTGGAAATATGAACGCGTAAAGTGTAGATAAAATATTTTACACACAATAATTATACAGAATCCTTAAAATGTCACAACGTCTACATAATATTCACATCCACATGGCAATGCATCATACATGTTAACTAAGTCGAGTTGAGAGAAATGATTTGTAAGACAAGTTGAGAGCACACTTTTTTTTAAAACACAACCCCATAAATGACACCCAATCACAAAATGATTCAAAAACACTCAAAATAATTCTGGTTTTAATACACTTATAACAAATTTATATCCGTGAATATATATTACTCCATCCAATTTTAATTCCTGAAAGTAAAATTAATATACAATCAATAGCTCCCTCTATAGTTAAATTAAATATAATATTAACAATATTATCTACAACTACCTGAAAGGTAAAGTGTCGCCATCTATTGGTATTATAATAGTTCATAATTAATATTTATTTAAATATCCACTTTATTAGTTACATACTCACTTCATTAGATTTATTTATATAAATAAACTTTAAAAAACAATACTAACTTGTAGTTTTACTTAAAATTCAAATAAAATATAATACTACTATATGAATAAATCTACACAGAATTAATTCAACTTGCACAGCATTTCAGATATTCTTAACAAGAATATATTATGTAAAAGAGATATTATTTTAATTCAAATTATTTTTGCTGCCAGCTGTGTTAATCCACTGATATTATAGACATTTATTAAATAATTAATGTTTTATTTTTACTACTACTTAAATATATATTAGACTTGTTTTTAAATAATTAATGTTTAATTTATACTACATTGTAAATATATTTTATATTTATAGATTAATTTAAATATCTAATTAAATAATTCATAAACAATTCAAAATATCTCAAAATTTATAATGTTGATAATTAATAGTATTACTACTGTTTTTCAATCAAATTAATGCAATGCAGTAATTAAAATACTTGTTAATTTTAATTATTCATAGACAAAAATAAAAACTATATATATTTATTTTTATATATATTGCAAATAGATATATATATATGAGTTATAATCACCAATGTTATCATTGTATAATTTAATTTGTTATTGTATAAGTTAATTTATAAATTTATGAAAACTGCACATCAATAATACCTTAAACAGAGGTGATCGGCAACGCACAATCACAACTATACAAAGTATAAATAATGTTCAATCAAATATTAAATTTCCTAAAATGTTATAATTGTAATTATGTATGTTATATTTGTAATTTTCTACATAAAGTGTATATAATGTTCAAACAAATATTAAATATTAAATTTCCTAATATATTATAATTGTAATAATGTATGTTATAATTATTATTTTCTATATCTTTTGTTATATGTTATCGCACACTAAAACAATAATTTATTACATACCATGTTTATATTTAAATTATATAATAAATGTTATTTAAAAGAGTTGATGATTGAATTTATCATAAAAATAGGATATCCATATATTTTTGCTTGATCTCGAATATATCTAATATTTTTGTTTTTATTTATATCTGAGCATAAGTATTTTATACGATGTAGATAATTGATAATTATATTTTTATAAACAGATTTATGTAAACATGAAGCATAATTGGTAAAAATATTTACTTTAAATGGGAAATCAAATCTCTTATCATAAATATCAAAAATTAATTTATAATTATTAGTAATATTAATTTTTAAGTCAAGAAAGTTTATATTATTATTAATTAAATCATTTTCGCTTAATTTAAGCTGAGTAGGATAAAAATTGAGTGGTGATGTGCAATTTTTTTCATTGAAATAAAATATGATAATGTCATCAATATAGCGATAAAATACATAATCATTGTTCGGACTTATATTTCTTTCATAATAATATAAGTAAAGGTCAGAGAGAATACTAGATGCGGTTCCGCCCTGCGGAATTCCCTGGCATTGTTTATAGATAATATTGTCATATATAATGTAATTATTATGCAATGTAAAATTTAGTAAAGTTTTAAAAAAATTTACTGAAATATGTTCTTTTAATTTTAATTGAGATTTAAATTCTTTAAATAATATACACATTGTTTTATGTAAGTCTTTTATATCAATGTTATTAAATAAATCATTAAAATCCAATGTTTTTATGAATTTTACCGGATTGATATTATGTATTTTATTAATGAGTTGAAAACTATTTTTTAGGCAATGTTGGTTATTATGTTTTAGCGTTATATCATATATCTGCTTTAAAATATTAAGTAGTAAATTGCTTGCATTTTTATTATATGTGTTACAACCGATGGTAACAATGCGAAATTTAATAGGATTTTTATGAAATTTTGGAATTATAACAAGATAAGGATAATTAAAATTATTACATTTGATTTTTAGTAATTTGTGATAATTTAATAATTTTCTGTTATTTATTTCAATATTTAATTTAGTTTTATTAAAAATATTACTTGTGTTGATTGCATTGTGAATTAACACTTTATAGTATTCTTTACAAATGATAGCATAATTATTTGGAGATTTATCTACATAAGTAATTATAAATTTGTTTTGTAATTCTGATATATGTTTATTTATGTTTTTAAAAGCTGCATGTGTAATATGATGATAATTTTTTATAATTTCATTTTTTAATTTATCAATTACAGAAAATCTCCATTCACTGAAATATTCGATTGGTTTATTGTAATCAACAGCAATTTTATATATAAATAAATCAATATCTTGAATAAACTGCAATATTATGGATTTGATATTACACTTATATGGAAGACGAAATTTTGTGCCATTATGCATTAAGTTTTGTAAAATAGGTTGTTCTACAATATTAAGATCACCAGTAATGATATGACCATGTGTTGTATTTATATACTTTTGATATTTTGGGTCATTACAATAACATGGGTAATTCTTTGAAGAGACCAAATTTTTTGCAAAAGAATTGTAATTAAAAATTTTACGTCCAAGTGTGCGATTATATTTATATGTCTTGTGAATGGTAAAATTTTTTATTGGAAAATTATTATTAATGTTGTTTATTATATTGTGTAAATTTATATTATTAAATACATGATTGGAAAAATTTATAATTAATTGTGTATTATTAGTTTTATATTTAGGTTTATTAGAAAGACTTGTATTTAATAGGTTTGCTCTATAATGTAGAATATCATAAAAGATATCACAAAAATGTGGAGAATATTGATTCTTTTTAAATACCTTGAAATATTGGTTTATATATTTCTTTTTTATACTAAAAACATGTTTTCTTATAGCAAGCCAACAATAATCATTACAAAATTGTGCCTCAAGATTATCAAGCTCCTGTTGAATCACAATATCATCAGTGAATTTTTTGTTATTATGTTTACCTCTACCAGATCTAGAAGTTTTTTTTAAGTTTGAAAAATTTAATCCGGAATAAAGATTTTTATAATTTTCATATTTAGTTAAATCTGAAAATACAGGATGTGATTTTTTGTATACTAATTGATTTAATCCATAAGGATATGTAGTATTAAAATGTATTATATATTTAGATTCTAGAAAAAGTCGTTCAGTAAAATTTTTTTGTATTTTAAGTATTTTAATAGTAATATTTTTAAAATCATGATTTTTGAAATGAGTATATTCAATATTATGAGTTGTTTGAAATTTAGAATTTTTATATTTATCAATATGAGAACGATGTAAATTTAGCCGCTTATGTAATTTTTGACAAGACTGTCCAATATATTCCATGTTACACGAATTGCATTTCAATGAATAGATTACATTGTATGCTTTGCAAAATTTTACCAAATTAAGATTGTTATTATTTGAAATCTGTGACTTATCAGCTAATGGACATGTAAGACAACGCTTAGATTCACACTCTCGAAAACATAGTACAGGCTTGGGACAATAGAATAGGTTATCTGATAACGATCCAGGAAGATCCCTAATAATCTTCCTGTACCGAGCATTAGTCCTGGATCCACCAAGGCCTAAATTGCCAGTATCTAACATTTTACTAATAACTGCCATATTTGTTTGATAGCAATAAAAATTGCAAGAAATACATATTAAAAATATCTATAACATATTTAAAAAAAAAATTGTTATGAATCAATCTTAATATTACTTGAATATCCATAAAAAAAAAAAAAAAAAAAAAAAAAAAAATATATATTAAGATTGACTGTTTAATACTTGATTAAATATAATAAAGCTATATAATAAAACTATTTACATATATACATAAAGTCCCATTAAGCAAACTAACATCAAAAGACAACAATATAAAAACCCCTAGCAGTCATAAGTCAGTACAAAATTAATGTTGGTAAAAAAAAAAAAAAAAAAAAAAAATCATTAGAACCTGAATAAGATTTTATAAAGATGCCCTTGAAAATTCAATAGATAAACAAATGATACCAGGAAATAATAGTAATACTAAAATATTATTATTATTAAATTATTATTAAATACACCATTAAAAGCGCAATGCAGCTATAATAACTATGTATTTCAAACAGAAGTTAATCAAAGTGATTTGTGAGCCAATTAGGCTAAATTATGGTATCATATAAAAATCAATATTTTAACTAGCTAATTGTTGAAAAGAATATTGAAAAGAATATGTAAAAACCATTCCATACCAATTTGCGCAATGCAGCATAATTTTATAGAATGTTAAATAATTATAATATCTATGAATTTCAAAAAACATATCAAGTTCTATTCTACTTAAATCTCCAAAGAGATAATCAATGATACTGTGTATACAGAATACCACATAGCTAATAATTAACTTGTGCAAACATAATATTACCATAGCTTATGCTTCAATGGTAATTGGCCAAATTTTACTCATACCAAAAGAATATTGAAAAAAGAAATAGAGAGAAAGGGGAAAAAAAAATTATAAATTGGAGTTGCAATTAAGTAAACACAAATGGATTATCAAATTAAATATGAACCATACACAATGGAAATTTGGACCACATGAGAATTAAATATGAATTGGACATGGAAAAACACATGCACATGTACTCATCAGCCTGGATGCACCCACATGTGTTTTAAATAATAATTCAGTGTTTCATAATTCTACTGGCATAATGCTAAGATCAGTAGAATCATCCAGGTACACTGAATTATTACCAGACAACAATTGGAAATATTAAAATTTGGAAATATTTAAATAGGAAATAAAAAACCATTAAGAAAATACAATATATTTCACACACATCGATTATCCAAAAAACTGTAATTAACACCTCACTAAATTACCACGAGATAACAGTTTTGAAATAATAAAATTGGAAATATGAACGCGTAAAGTGTAGATAAAATATTTTACACACAATAATTATACAGAATCCTTAAAATGTCACAACGTCTACATAATATTCACATCCACATGGCAATGCATCATACATGTTAACTAAGTCGAGTTGAGAGAAATGATTTGTAAGACAAGTTGAGAGCACACTTTTTTTTAAAACACAACCCCATAAATGACACCCAATCACAAAATGATTCAAAAACACTCAAAATAATTCTGGTTTTAATACACTTATAACAAATTTATATCCGTGAATATATATTACTCCATCCAATTTTAATTCCTGAAAGTAAAATTAATATACAATCAATAGCTCCCTCTATAGTTAAATTAAATATAATATTAACAATATTATCTACAACTACCTGAAAGGTAAAGTGTCGCCATCTATTGGTATTATAATAGTTCATAATTAATATTTATTTAAATATCCACTTTATTAGTTACATACTCACTTCATTAGATTTATTTATATAAATAAACTTTAAAAAACAATACTAACTTGTAGTTTTACTTAAAATTCAAATAAAATATAATACTACTATATGAATAAATCTACACAGAATTAATTCAACTTGCACAGCATTTCAGATATTCTTAACAAGAATATATTATGTAAAAGAGATATTATTTTAATTCAAATTATTTTTGCTGCCAGCTGTGTTAATCCACTGATATTATAGACATTTATTAAATAATTAATGTTTTATTTTTACTACTACTTAAATATATATTAGACTTGTTTTTAAATAATTAATGTTTAATTTATACTACATTGTAAATATATTTTATATTTATAGATTAATTTAAATATCTAATTAAATAATTCATAAACAATTCAAAATATCTCAAAATTTATAATGTTGATAATTAATAGTATTACTACTGTTTTTCAATCAAATTAATGCAATGCAGTAATTAAAATACTTGTTAATTTTAATTATTCATAGACAAAAATAAAAACTATATATATTTATTTTTATATATATTGCAAATAGATATATATATATGAGTTATAATCACCAATGTTATCATTGTATAATTTAATTTGTTATTGTATAAGTTAATTTATAAATTTATGAAAACTGCACATCAATAATACCTTAAACAGAGGTGATCGGCAACGCACAATCACAACTATACAAAGTATAAATAATGTTCAATCAAATATTAAATTTCCTAAAATGTTATAATTGTAATTATGTATGTTATATTTGTAATTTTCTACATAAAGTGTATATAATGTTCAAACAAATATTAAATATTAAATTTCCTAATATATTATAATTGTAATAATGTATGTTATAATTATTATTTTCTATATCTTTTGTTATATGTTATCGCACACTAAAACAATAATTTATTACATACCATGTTTATATTTAAATTATATAATAAATGTTATTTAAAAGAGTTGATGATTGAATTTATCATAAAAATAGGATATCCATATATTTTTGCTTGATCTCGAATATATCTAATATTTTTGTTTTTATTTATATCTGAGCATAAGTATTTTATACGATGTAGATAATTGATAATTATATTTTTATAAACAGATTTATGTAAACATGAAGCATAATTGGTAAAAATATTTACTTTAAATGGGAAATCAAATCTCTTATCATAAATATCAAAAATTAATTTATAATTATTAGTAATATTAATTTTTAAGTCAAGAAAGTTTATATTATTATTAATTAAATCATTTTCGCTTAATTTAAGCTGAGTAGGATAAAAATTGAGTGGTGATGTGCAATTTTTTTCATTGAAATAAAATATGATAATGTCATCAATATAGCGATAAAATACATAATCATTGTTCGGACTTATATTTCTTTCATAATAATATAAGTAAAGGTCAGAGAGAATACTAGATGCGGTTCCGCCCTGCGGAATTCCCTGGCATTGTTTATAGATAATATTGTCATATATAATGTAATTATTATGCAATGTAAAATTTAGTAAAGTTTTAAAAAAATTTACTGAAATATGTTCTTTTAATTTTAATTGAGATTTAAATTCTTTAAATAATATACACATTGTTTTATGTAAGTCTTTTATATCAATGTTATTAAATAAATCATTAAAATCCAATGTTTTTATGAATTTTACCGGATTGATATTATGTATTTTATTAATGAGTTGAAAACTATTTTTTAGGCAATGTTGGTTATTATGTTTTAGCGTTATATCATATATCTGCTTTAAAATATTAAGTAGTAAATTGCTTGCATTTTTATTATATGTGTTACAACCGATGGTAACAATGCGAAATTTAATAGGATTTTTATGAAATTTTGGAATTATAACAAGATAAGGATAATTAAAATTATTACATTTGATTTTTAGTAATTTGTGATAATTTAATAATTTTCTGTTATTTATTTCAATATTTAATTTAGTTTTATTAAAAATATTACTTGTGTTGATTGCATTGTGAATTAACACTTTATAGTATTCTTTACAAATGATAGCATAATTATTTGGAGATTTATCTACATAAGTAATTATAAATTTGTTTTGTAATTCTGATATATGTTTATTTATGTTTTTAAAAGCTGCATGTGTAATATGATGATAATTTTTTATAATTTCATTTTTTAATTTATCAATTACAGAAAATCTCCATTTACTGAAATATTCGATAGGTTTATTGTAATCAACAGCAATTTTATATATAAACAAATCAATATCTTGAATAAACTGCAATATTATGGATTTGATATTACACTTATATGGAAGACGAAATTTTGTGCCATTATGCATTAAGTTTTGTAAAATAGGTTGTTCTACAATATTAAGATCACCAGTAATGATATGACCATGTGTTGTATTTATATACTTTTGATATTTTGGGTCATTACAATAACATGGGTAATTCTTTGAAGAGACCAAATTTTTTGCAAAAGAATTGTAATTAAAAATTTTACGTCCAAGTGTGCGATTATATTTATATGTCTTGTGAATGGTAAAATTTTTTATTGGAAAATTATTATTAATGTTGTTTATTATATTGTGTAAATTTATATTATTAAATACATGATTGGAAAAATTTATAATTAATTGTGTATTATTAGTTTTATATTTAGGTTTATTAGAAAGACTTGTATTTAATAGGTTTGCTCTATAATGTAGAATATCATAAAAGATATCACAAAAATGTGGAGAATATTGATTCTTTTTAAATACCTTGAAATATTGGTTTATATATTTCTTTTTTATACTAAAAACATGTTTTCTTATAGCAAGCCAACAATAATCATTACAAAATTGTGCCTCAAGATTATCAAGCTCCTGTTGAATCACAATATCATCAGTGAATTTTTTGTTATTATGTTTACCTCTACCAGATCTAGAAGTTTTTTTTTAAGTTTGAAAAATTTAATCCGGAATAAAGATTTTTATAATTTTCATATTTAGTTAAATCTGAAAATACAGGATGTGATTTTTTCTATACTAATTGATTTAATCCATAAGGATATGTAGTATTAAAATGTATTATATATTTAGATTCTAGAAAAAGTCGTTCAGTAAAATTTTTTTGTATTTTAAGTATTTTAATAGTAATATTTTTAAAATCATGATTTTTGAAATGAGTATATTCAATATTATGAGTTGTTTGAAATTTAGAATTTTTATATTTATCAATATGAGAACGATGTAAATTTAGCCGCTTATGTAATTTTTGACAAGACTGTCCAATATATTCCATGTTACACGAATTGCATTTCAATGAATAGATTACATTGTATGCTTTGCAAAATTTTACCAAATTAAGATTGTTATTATTTGAAATCTGTGACTTATCAGCTAATGGACATGTAAGACAACGCTTAGATTCACACTCTCGAAAACATAGTACAGGCTTGGGACAATAGAATAGGTTATCTGATAACGATCCAGGAAGATCCCTAATAATCTTCCTGTACCGAGCATTAGTCCTGGATCCACCAAGGCCTAAATTGCCAGTATCTAACATTTTACTAATAACTGCCATATTTGTTTGATAGCAATAAAAATTGCAAGAAATACATATTAAAAATATCTATAACATATTTAAAAAAAAAAAATTGTTATGAATCAATCTTAATATTACTTGAATATCCATTAAAAAAAAAATAAAAAAAAAAAAAATAAATAAAAAAATATTAAGATTGACTGTTTAATACTTGATTAAATATAATAAAGCTATATAATAAAACTATTTACATATATACATAAAGTCCCATTAAGCAAACTAACATCAAAAGACAACAATATAAAAACCCCTAGCAGTCATAAGTCAGTACAAAATTAATGTTGGTAAAAAAAAAAAAAAAAAAAAAAAAAAAAAAAAAAAATCATTAGAACCTGAATAAGATTTTATAAAGATGCCCTTGAAAATTCAATAGATAAACAAATGATACCAGGAAATAATAGTAATACTAAAATATTATTATTATTAAATTATTATTAAATACACCATTAAAAGCGCAATGCAGCTATAATAACTATGTATTTCAAACAGAAGTTAATCAAAGTGATTTGTGAGCCAATTAGGCTAAATTATGGTATCATATAAAAATCAATATTTTAACTAGCTAATTGTTGAAAAGAATATTGAAAAGAATATGTAAAAACCATTCCATACCAATTTGCGCAATGCAGCATAATTTTATAGAATGTTAAATAATTATAATATCTATGAATTTCAAAAAACCTATTAAGTTCTATTCTACTTAAATCTCCAAAGAGATAATCAATGATACTGTGTATACAGAATACCACATAGCTAATAATTAACATGTGCAAACATAATATTACCATAGCTTATGCTTCAATGGTAATTGGCCAAATTTTACTCATACCAAAAGAATATTGAAAAAAGAAATAGAGAGAAAGGGGAAAAAAAAAATATATAAATTGGAGTTGCAATTAAGTAAACACAAATGGATTATCAAATTAAATATGAACCATACACAATGGAAATTTGGACCACATGAGAATTAAATATGAATTGGACATGGAAAAACACATGCACATGTACTCATCAGCCTGGATGCACCCACATGTGTTTTAAATAATAATTCAGTGTTTCATAATTCTACTGGCATAATGCTAAGATCAGTAGAATCATCCAGGTACACTGAATTATTACCAGACAACAATTGGAAATATTAAAATTTGGAAATATTTAAATAGGAAATTTAATAGCAAAACCATTAAGAAAATACAATATATTTCACACACATCGATTATCCAAAAAACTGTAATTAACACCTCACTAAATTACCACGAGATAACAGTTTTGAAATAATAAAATTGGAAATATGAACGCGTAAAGTGTAGATAAAATATTTTACTCACAATAATTATACAGAATCCTTAAAATGTCACAACGTCTACATAATATTCACATCCACATGGCAATGCATCATACATGTTAACTAAGTCGAGTTGAGAGAAATGATTTGTAAGACAAGTTGAGAGCACACTTTTTTTTAAAACACAACCCCATAAATGACACCCAATCACAAAATGATTCAAAAACACTCAAAATAATTCTGGTTTTAATACACTTATAACAAATTTATATCCGTGAATATATATTACTCCATCCAATTTTAATTCCTGAAAGTAAAATTAATATACAATCAATAGCTCCCTCTATAGTTAAATTAAATATAATATTAACAATATTATCTACAACTACCTGAAAGGTAAAGTGTCGCCATCTATTGGTATTATAATAGTTCATAATTAATATTTATTTAAATATCCACTTTATTAGTTACATACTCACTTCATTAGATTTATTTATATAAATAAACTTTAAAAAACAATACTAACTTGTAGTTTTACTTAAAATTCAAATAAAATATAATACTACTATATGAATAAATCTACACAGAATTAATTCAACTTGCACAGCATTTCAGATATTCTTAACAAGAATATATTATGTAAAAGAGATATTATTTTAATTCAAATTATTTTTGCTGCCAGCTGTGTTAATCCACTGATATTATAGACATTTATTAAATAATTAATGTTTTATTTTTACTACTACTTAAATATATATTAGACTTGTTTTTAAATAATTAATGTTTAATTTATACTACATTGTAAATATATTTTATATTTATAGATTAATTTAAATATCTAATTAAATAATTCATAAACAATTCAAAATATCTCAAAATTTATAATGTTGATAATTAATAGTATTACTACTGTTTTTCAATCAAATTAATGCAATGCAGTAATTAAAATACTTGTTAATTTTAATTATTCATAGACAAAAATAAAAACTATGTATATTTATTTTTATATATATTGCAAATAGATATATATATATGAGTTATAATCACCAATGTTATCATTGTATAATTTAATTTGTTATTGTATAAGTTAATTTATAAATTTATCAAAACTGCACATCAAAAATACCTTAAACAGAGGTGATCGGCAACGCACAATCACAACTATACAAAGTATAAATAATGTTCAATCAAATATTAAATTTCCTAAAATGTTATAATTGTAATTATGTATGTTATATTTGTAATTTTCTACATAAAGTGTATATAATGTTCAAACAAATATTAAATATTAAATTTCCTAATATATTATAATTGTAATAATGTATGTTATAATTATTATTTTCTATATCTTTTGTTATATGTTATCGCACACTAAAACAATAATTTATTACATACCATGTTTATATTTAAATTATATAATAAATGTTATTTAAAAGAGTTGATGATTGAATTTATCATAAAAATAGGATATCCATATATTTTTGCTTGATCTCGAATATATCTAATATTTTTGTTTTTATTTATATCTGAGCATAAGTATTTTATACGATGTAGATAATTGATAACTATATTTTTATAAACAGATTTATGTAAACATGAAGCATAATTGGTAAAAATATTTACTTTAAATGGGAAATCAAATCTCTTATCATAAATATCAAAAATTAATTTATAATTATTAGTAATATTAATTTTTAAGTCAAGAAAGTTTATATTATTATTAATTAAATCATTTTCGCTTAATTTAAGCTGAGTAGGATAAAAATTGAGTGGTGATGTGCAATTTTTTTCATTGAAATAAAATATGATAATGTCATCAATATAGCGATAAAATACATAATCATTGTTCGGACTTATATTTCTTTCATAATAATATAAGTAAAGGTCAGAGAGAATACTAGATGCGGTTCCGCCCTGCGGAATTCCCTGGCATTGTTTATAGATAATATTGTCATATATAATGTAATTATTATGCAATGTAAAATTTAGTAAAGTTTTAAAAAAATTTACTGAAATATGTTCTTTTAATTTTAATTGAGATTTAAATTCTTTAAATAATATACACATTGTTTTATGTAAGTCTTTTATATCAATGTTATTAAATAAATCATTAAAATCCAATGTTTTTATGAATTTTACCGGATTGATATTATGTATTTTATTAATGAGTTGAAAACTATTTTTTAGGCAATGTTGGTTATTATGTTTAAGCGTTATATCATATATCTGCTTTAAAATATTAAGTAGTAAATTGCTTGCATTTTTATTATATGTGTTACAACCGATGGTAACAATGCGAAATTTAATAGGATTTTTATGAAATTTTGGAATTATAACAAGATAAGGATAATTAAAATTATTACATTTGATTTTTAGTAATTTGTGATAATTTAATAATTTTCTGTTATTTATTTCAATATTTAATTTAGTTTTATTAAAAATATTACTTGTGTTGATTGCATTGTGAATTAACACTTTATAGTATTCTTTACAAATGATAGCATAATTATTTGGAGATTTATCTACATAAGTAATTATAAATTTGTTTTGTAATTCTGATATATGTTTATTTATGTTTTTAAAAGCTGCATGTGTAATATGATGATAATTTTTTATAATTTCATTTTTTAATTTATCAATTACAGAAAATCTCCATTCACTGAAATATTCGATTGGTTTATTGTAATCAACAGCAATTTTATATATAAACAAATCAATATCTTGAATAAACTGCAATATTATGGATTTGATATTACACTTATATGGAAGACGAAATTTTGTGCCATTATGCATTAAGTTTTGTAAAATAGGTTGTTCTATATATATATATATCATGATATCAAATGTACACTGAACAAAAATACTTACATATCTGATAATTTTTTTTTACAACGACCATTAATATTATTATCATAATTAGCACACTCATAATATTAAATTGTATTGGAAAATATATGAATTAAATATTATTCCAAATGAAGTGTATTTATTAAAAAAGTTACATAAACATTCTGTAACAATAAAAAAAATAACCTCTTCTACTCACTTTGAGTTTAGCCAAACGAGCGTTTATTTTTCGGAGGCTGACAGATTAGACTTATTCACCGAAGCGAAAAAGTGTGATCGATGCGCTTATTGAAGTTTATAAATAAATATGTTAAACATAAGATCACCTTACTTCATTTTGGAATGTAAAAATGGTACAATAACAAAAAATAATTTATTTTATCTCATTTTGAATTGAGATAAATTTTATTGCTTGTGAGGTCCTTTTTAATGGGATTTAATGATTCAGTGTAATGGAGTCTTGTTTACAGCCTTCAAATTAATATCGATTAAGTAATATCGCTTAAAACTTGTGTCAGAACTTATGTTGAACATGAAAAGGCACCATTCTAAGTATGTGATGAAGCGATTCTATTATACCTATCATAGCCACTCTTACTTTTCTTCTAGACTGACAATTTGTCTTCATTTGATGACGCACAAATTACCCCAATGTTCAGTCAAAGGAAATTAGCCAAATATTTCCCCTCCATTCCTAATGTTTAATGGATGTAAGATATCATAAAGGAGTAGGCTTGATGTTGATATTTACGGGTAAAAGAAAATGTTATACAAGTAGGGAGATAAACAAAATAAGAACAAAGCGATAATTCAGTTTATTTATTTTTTTAATACATGTAATGATGACATACATAAATACAAAGAAAAATCCCTTTCTTCCACATTAATGACAAATTGTTGCCTTTGTGACTGTCGAAAAATTTCCGTTGCATATTAGTCACTTCTGTTGTGATGTAAATTCAACAAAAAGTTTTCTTAAAATTAATAAAAGGAAACGTGAAATTATAAATGACAAACAAAATGCATAAATTCTTCTTGTTAACGAGATTTACTACTGATACTTTTTACTATTGATAATGTGTTTTAGAATTGTAAAAGGAATGTACCAGCTTATTCTGATATAATATAAGCATACTTTAAAAAAAAATCAAAATGCAGGTCTAAACAAACATTTATCGCAATCGGCAACACATTATTGAACACATGGATAACAAAAGGAATTATTCTGATTATGGTACCAGTAAAGAAAAAAAAAAAAAAAAGAAAAAATATATATTCCGTAAAATAGAAAAGGCTGATCTTTTGAAGAAACAGCACAATTTTAATTTTAATTACAAAATTCACTATAAGAATCAAATAAATCATCGATTTTAGTGTTTATAATAAGATTATACACAAGAATTTTCTGCTTATTTTTATGAGTTTTTAAATGAAGAATATGTACTGTACAATGTATGTTTTAATATATAAAATTTCGGATATAATAAAAATAATCTGTATACAAATAAACGTATAATTGTACAATCGAATTTTATTTTAATTGTTAAAAGAATTTCAAGGAAACATATCTTGGAAATACCCATCTCGTTATAAAGTATCTGGGTATTAAAAATTGCAGCAAAAAAAAAATGTTCCTGCTTCGGATCAATGCATATGTGTAAATCAAATTTTTAATGTTCAATATTTTCAGGAACTCGGTATCATTCTTTATTCTCAAAAAATATTCAACAGTAATTATAACAATTTTAAGAAATTACCACTTTTTAGACATTCTCTGTAATGCTTGAAAATCTTATTTTTGAAATACTCTTACTTATTCATTTAAGACGTATTTTCATTAACTGGTGTTTGAAACAGACAAAGTTTTGAACATTTTATTTATATAACAATAGATTTACATGTGAAAACATTTATATAATAAAATAAAACAAAATAATGAAATACACAATAAAAATAGGTTTTCGTACATTTGTGTATTGCAATATTGTGAATTAAGATTAATGCATTTAGTTATTTTATAAGTCATAAAGTATGAACTGAAATCAGTTTATAATACCATTCTTACATTGAAATACGATTAAGTTAACAACTTAGTAATTTTAATTATCATTTGACACCTTTAGTAAATTTCTCGTATATCAAATAATAATTTTTATTTTTATTTGACACCTATAATATATTTCTTAATTTCTGCTTTTTTAAAAATATTAGGAAGTAAATGTTGCAAAATGTAGAAAATATATAATGTCAATTGAAAACATATTTTTTCAAACATCTGTCAAGAGAACAAGGAAACAAAAAAAAAGTTGTTAAAAGTAATCTTCAAACACATTTCCTTTCACTTCTGATACCGTTTTATTTTTACCTTTATTGCTATTTCTATATAGCGAAATAAAGGATATTTTTATCGCTAAATAAAATGTATTTCATATTTCAAAGAAATCGGTAAACTATTGCTTGTGAAGCTGAAAAAGACTCATTATCTGCTGATAAAAGCTCAACTACGTGATATATGGGTGTTTTCAAAAAGTGTTAACATCTGTCAATTGCCAAGGTATATATGTTTGTTTTTGTTAAATAATAATAAAAAAACCCATAAATATTGATATAGTGTTGTAGATTTAAAATTACTATTTTTTAGAGGTGAAAGTTGTTTTTTGTAAACATTATAAGAATAAATATTTGTTCTTTATAATAATATTGTAATATAGAAAATTTTGATGCTGCATTTAATTTTATTGATGCAATTGTTGATGTAGCGTTAATATATTAAATACCACACCTTATATTTTGTTTTATAGTTATTTTTTAAAAGAAATAATATTATAAAAATCAAAATACATTAAGATATAATAAGTTTTGTACTAAAATTGTAAATTGATAATTTGTTGAAACATTTCTTTTAGGTATAGTATTGAAGTCGCCTAATCGTCCGTTTTATCCCATTGTCTGCCACAGTAATTTCTTATAAAAAAAAATTCTTCATTCTAATATTTTATGATACATATGGAGAACTATTGACATATATGATAAAAATAATTAACACTAATTATTTAACATTTCTAAAACGGAGGAAAATACAAAATCTGAAGGAATTAGCAAAAGATTATATGTAAGCAGATACTTATAAAATAGCAAAGAAAATCTAAAATTTTCTGAACTCTTTCTATAGATAGCAATTTCAATTTAATTACGAAAGGGTTAAAATCAATTAGCTTGAAAAGGCAAGTTGCATTTTAAGAAAAACATGAAGGATAACTTCATATTTTTTAACTATAAAAAAACTGTGATTGATAACAAAAAGTATAAATACTTTTGTAATTTGTTGATTTATTGTTTAATAACATATAACATATGTTGTATTAATTTTTTTAATTTCAAGTGCAACAATTTAGTGTCATTGTAGTTGAAGGAAATATTTTCAACGGGGCAGGTATGGTCGGTCATATTTATGGGTTGTGTTGTCGCAATGAGTTTTATCGTCTATGCTCTCTTTACGAGTTATACGATTGATTTGTTTTTGAGATATAGCCAAGTGTGTTGTACATTTGTGTTGTTTTGTGAATAAATTTAAATATAATATTGAATTGAATTGAGTTTTTATTGATCAAAAGTGTATTCTTAATTACTAATATCCAACACTTCCAGTTGTGTACACTAAGAAAAAAATCTGCCCTTCTCAACTAGAATCTAAATTATGGCTCAAGAATAAATAGTTCCATGTCATCCCTATAAGTTCTAGTTCTATTTGCCAAAGAGTTCTAGTGTCTCCTATGAGAATTCAAGAGTGTTTTTCTATATTCTCGTGGTCAAACTTATTTAAAATGTCTGCAAATAGATGCGAACACAAGACGCCAGTTTTAGTATCTATAATGATGGTTTATAAATCCATTCCAGAAATAAAGTGATAATTTCTGACAATTTAAACAATTCATTAGCGTTTCGTCACCTAGAAAACAAGACACTAGAAATTCTCGATCATTTCGTCTATTCAATTTAGTTGCTTACAATATTCGCATAGCTTCTATATTTCTAGTTTAGGGATTTAGAAACAGTCTAACTATTCATTCTAGTTGAAGGAGTTATTTTTTCCTCAGTGTATTATTAATATATTTCCTCTTATATATATTATTTTCCCATTCCCATAAATCCCCCATTTAGTATAAAAGCATATTCTAAAAGAAACTGTTACTTTAAATCTTCTGAATATCAACGAAATATCTATACTCATAAAGGAGTAGCTTGATTTTCTCATAATCACGCAGAGCCTCAACCGTTTGTCCCAGAACAATGAAATTTGGAAGACATGTTCTTTACAGAATGTAGGCTTGTACTAAGAAAGGATTTGTGAAAATTCATAGTATAAGGGGGTTGAATGGGGGGTCGAATGTTTTAGATAATTTCGTCTTTCCGGCATATCTCAGCAGGAGTTTTAAGTAGGAGTCGGAAATTTGGGATAACAATTCTACTAAAGAATAGTTAAACATGTATTTCAAGCGATTGTAGAAATTCAACCACTAAGTGGGTTAAATGGGGGGGCGGTCGAAAATTTTAGTGATTTCACATTTTCATCATATCTCATCAGCAGTTTTAGGTAAGAGCGAGAGTGTCAAGATAACAAATCTACTAAAAAAATAATTAAACACGTATTTCAGCGACTTTTAGAAATTCTACCACTAAGGGTGCTAAATGGGGGGGGTCTAAAGTTTTAGGTCACTTTGCCTTTTAACCATATTTCAACAACAGTTTTAGTTAAAAGCGCGAAGTTCAAGATAGCAAATGTACTAAAAGTTAGTTAATCACATATTTCAGTGATTTTAAAAATTCAACCACTAAGGAGTTAAATGGGGGGTTGAAAGTTTTTAGTCATTTCACGTTTTCGCCATATCTCAGCAGCAATTTTAGATAGGAACGTGAAATTCAGGATAACAAATCTACTAAAAAAATAATTAAACACATATTTCAGCGATTTTAGAAATTCATCAATTAAGGGGGTTAAATGGGGGGGTCGAACGTTTCAGGTCATTTTGCCTTTTCACCATATCTCAACAACAGTTTTAGTTAAAAGCGCTAAATTCAAGATAACAAATCTACTAAAAAATAATTAAACACATATTTCAGTGATTTTAGAAATTCATCAATCAAAGGGGTTAAATGGAGGGTCGAACGTTTTAGGTCATTTTGTCTGTTCGCTATATCTCAGCAGCATTTTTAGTTAGGAGCTCGGAATTCGCGGATTCAACAAATCTACAAAAAATATAGATAAACATATATTTCAGCAATTTTAGAAATTCAGCAACTAAGGGGTGTTAAGTAGGAGGTCAAATATTTTAGGTCATTTTGCCATAACTCATTAGAAATTATAGGTAGAATCATCAAACTCAGGATAACAAATCTACTTAAAAAATAGTTAAACAAGTGTTTCAGCGATTTTAGAAATTCAGACACTAAGGGGGGTTAAATGGGGGTCGAATGTTTTACGCCATTTTGTCATATCTCAGTAGAAGTTATAGTTAGGAGCGTGAATTTCGGCATAACAAATCTACTAAAAAATAGTTAAACATGCATTTTAGGCGATTTTAGAAATTCAACTTTTAAGGGAGTTAAATGGGAGGTGGTCGATAATTTTCGATGATTTCACCTTTTCACCATATCTCATGAGTATTTTTGGATAAGAGCGTGGAATTTAGGATAACAAATATGCTATAAAAATAATTAAACACAACAATGTTACTTAGAAATTAAACTCATTTTGTAATGAAAACAAAATTTTAATTTATGAATACGAACATTAATAGGTGTTAGCTATTTATAACTGATACTAAACTACCAACTATGTAAAACACGCAAACACTACATAAAACACACAAAAGCACGGAATATGCAATTAATCTGTCTTCTGCTCTACACAATATTTCATTTCTCATAGAATTTTTAATTGGTTATTGTGGTGAATTACAATGTGTTTATACAAATGGGTGCATTAGGAACTGATTGGCAATGGGTAAGTTTGCTGACAATCCGGTGGTTGGCGCACGAATGACTCAGAGGGCAGAGCCCCTTAGTATAAAATATAATTTATTTCAAAGAGCGTACGTCAATATATTTTAAGAACCCTTTTGATATAGAAAATTGCAACAGGTAACGAAAAAAGTTTAATTACTTAACACAAACAGTTTTAAACAAAGATTATTAGTTCTGCTGATTCAAACTTTCATAAAAGAAAAAAAAACTTAAGATAATTCACGATTTCACCCTATCAGCAAATATGTGGATTAAAGAGGAGAAGTGGATAAAAACTTTATATTAAGATGCATAAAATGTATAAAAAAGTATTTGAATATAGAATATTTTTATTTGAACATTGAATATTGAAATATTTGTTTAACTAATTTGTTTTGTCAGATTCCATTCAAATGTAATGAATTCCGACATGTTGTTTACAAAGTTTAATGTGTGTCATTACAAAGTGTTTAAACAATAAAATATTTTTTCATTTTATAAATTTCAATGTAAATAGATAAAATTATTTTAATTTCAAGTGTCGTATGAGATAATATATAATGGGGAATTTTATTCAAATAATGGATTGAATATAAGAACTATAAGTAATTCAAAATGAATTTAAAAAATGCTGTTAATAATTTATATCAAACCAATTTGTCTGTTATTAAGGAATTTATGCAAATAAACATGATATATATTCCCATTTTTTAGTAATCTCGAACGCCTCGTTTTCTCCTCTGTGTATAAAATTTGGAAATTTGGAAACATTGTTCTTTCTATTTTAAACCAATTCTGAGTGATTTTGTTTGCTGTCGAGTAAAATTATCTTAGTGAAATTATAAAAAAGAATCACATAGCTACTGTTTTTTTTCTTATTTTTTAAATGTGGTACTATAAATAATGGTAATATAAATACTTATCGTACTGTAATTATTATCGATCTTTTTATATTGTTTTATAAATTCTCTAAAAATATCATTTGTTCATTTTCCTGTACTGCAATATATCATCTGAAAAAGCTAAATGCTGCGTCAGTCCGTCAAATAAAAAAAATCAAATATTCTCGAAAGGTCAGAAGTAGACTTCTCTAAAAAAATACAAACTTTATTTATGAATTCTTCAACTTTATTTAAATTTTTAATATGCAATAAATTAGGGAAACAATTTGACACATAATGAAAGTCTATCACAATAAATAACATTTTTTTTCATCATTTATTTTCTTTCTTCTATCAATAAACACTGGTGCATATTTGTTTAAAATGTAGTTAATAATACAAGCTTTTAAAAAGAAATAAGAAATTAATCTTATATCTTATACGAAAATAATAATAATATCCATCGTTTAACTTTTAACAAGATAGGATGGTAAGCATAAAAAAATAAATATATGGCTGTAATCCAAAATCTCCTAAGCATGTTTCATATTTTTTGACGCTGGAGAGAGCAAATTTGACGTGCGGACTTTAATAAGGAAGATAATTACGCAGATTTTTTTATTAGCTTGTATAAACATTTCCTTTGACATTTCTATCTCGCAAATACTTAAAAGAGGAATATTCATATATCAATATTAATTGAAATCGATGGCGTGAATTGATAAAATTTTAAAACAAAGCTTGCCATATTTTATTTTTAATAACTTTTGGTATTATATTATTAGAGAAGAAATACAAGTAAGAATGGGAAGTAAAATACTCAATGATAAAAAAAAAATAAAGGTTTGACCATTTTTAGAATAATCCAAATCGTGCTATTATAATATATTTAATGTTTCTTGTTGAAAATATTAAAGAACATATAAAATATTGAGTAAATAATCTTATTGACATGTAAAAGATAAGAAGTCCAGGAAAAGCGAATAAATGTCTGGTTCGAAAACAGCTATACAAATTAACGTTCTCGGGTTTGGTGTTGAAATAGTAAAACATGTCTTTACAATGACTGTTACATTGTCATATCATATAAGTTTGTTTTTATTTCCACATAGTAATAACAGTAGGCTTCTAAACATTTACTATCATCATTTTATTTGTTTTTTAGCATGTAGTAATTAAACAAAGTTCATTTAAATCTCTCAAATTTACGCCGTTGCAGTTTCTTTTATTTCACGCATGTGTTACATTTTATAATTTAAAAATAGGGCTTCTTTTCACAAATTTGTAATAAAAAAATACTTTACGTTTGTTAAATCTATTTAAATTTGTTGTAAGACACTATTTTCCAAATGTCTTTTTTTTTCCTTAGAATATTTTTTATTAATATTGCACAATATAACTACATTCATTATATATATATAAATGACATATTTGTCAAATTTTTTAAACTTTAATTCTTGACACTAGATATATATTTTTAATAATTTAAATGTAAAAGTAATCTCCCAACCAAAAAATAAAAATACAAATATTGGAAACGAATTTGTTAATAGAAAATAAATTCAATATATATATTTTTTAAAGTTTTATTTTATTCAGTTTTTATGCATTTCTGCTTAAGGTTTAATTAATACTGCTTTTATGTATTAAGTCATGTATGAAAATGGTTTCTAGCGTAGCCCGCTGTATATCCTATCGTATAATTATGGAAGATCACTTTAGAAAATGTATACAGCATATTTGACAAATAGAATATAATTTCAAACAGGATTAAAAATTACAAACTTTAGAAATGCAAAAGTATGAAATATTTTAAATTATGAATTTACTGTTATATACTCGTATGATAAAATATTAACAGTCAAATTTAAACAGTGTAAAATGACAATAATGTTTATTTATCTAAAGAACTTTATGTTATGTATTAAGATACAAAGATTATAAAATAATTAAATTTATAAATGCGTCTACATATGCATACGATATGTATTCTCATATTATTGAAAACTGACATGTTTTACATCCGCATTAATGAAGTATCAATCGTACGTGAAATTGTTTATCTTCGACATTAACATCATTAAAATAAAATATACTCTAATACAAATTTATAAGACAAATAATTCATGTATTTCGGTATTAAAAATCTAATTTAAAGCTTAAAAAAAAACAAAAAAAAAAACAAGATGCTTACTTTTAAAACATGGTGTACTGCTAAATCTACTGCTATACTTTTAGAAAAAATTATAAATTAAAACAGAATTTGGGCTATTTTATTTATACGCATTCCACTCAAGTCTCACCACGTGTCCTCTCTAGATTACTGTGCATTTGAACATTTAAAACAAGATTTTATCACCAGCTTCCAAAAACATCCGATAGAGTCTGGAAGATTGTGGCCGAGAAGTGGAACAAAATCAAACGTGATATTTTAAGAAAAGCTCTTTTATTTTTTTAATTTAATATTATAATTCAACAAAAGGTCTATCAGACTGAACATATTAGAAAATAAAATTCTCATCGCTGTTTATATATTTCCTTTTCCAAAGTTATTGCAAAAATGTGTGATCACCCTCTGTAAAAAGTATTTTTTAGTTTATGAATATTTCATTTTCATTTTTCATTTTATAATTATTAGTATAGACCAATATTGGATTTTATATATTTATTGATTAGCTTTTGTTAGAAATATCTGATGACTATAGCTGCTTTACGTATTTTATTATGCATTTATTTGTATATTTAAAAAAAAATCTTATAATTATTCTCAGTATTAATGTAGCATTCCTCATTCATTTGTAAATTCAAAATGTATATATTATAAAATCTACTTTCAAACTCATTTAATAGATTATCAGTTGATTCTGTCTTTTATGTTGTAAGCATTTCTACGTTATTTTTTTTTATTCCATACGCATGTTGTATATATGACATTTTATAATGTTCTGTTGTCTTCCGTTAATTTATATAAAACGCATGTTATTTTCTGAATATTTTCATTTCAATTTGTATTTAATACTTATTTGTATAACCCTTTTGCTTTTATATATTTATTGAGTACTTTTGTTATAAATTCAAATGACAATGGCAACTTTGCGCATTTTATTATGTATTTATTTATATATTTTTAAAAATTCTGAAAATTCTTTTCGGTATCAATGCAGCATTTCTTATTACTTTATTTTAATTTAAAATGAAGATAGTATTCTTCCATCTGCTTCCAAGTTCATTTAGTAACTTATTAATTGATTCAGACATTTTTGTTACAGGAACGTAAACGTTATTCTTTTACTTCAAAGATATGAATTTTCATATCGCGCATGGAAATTTATATTCAATTCAACTGCTTTGAACAGTCAAAAACTAATTAATTAATTCAGGAAAAACAAAAGAAATAAAACGTAATAGCTTTTGAAAATTTAATAGTTCAAAAAGAGTAATTAAAAACGGAGAAAATAATTTGCATTGAATTATGGATGCATATTTGTAATAAAATATGGATAGTCTTTCACTTCGGTTTAGGGATGATTAATTATTACATACTAATTCATAATTTCATAGTTTTTGTTGGTGTTACGGTAATGTTTCATTAATGGTTATATACATATATATATATATATATATATATATATAGATATATATGATGAAGAAAAATGCGATCATTGGACTGGGTGTTTGAATATTTAATTGTTAAATTTATTTTTTCTAGTTAATTTATTAATATTCTTCTTTAATATAATACTTATAAATAATATAATACTTTAATATAATACTTATAATATTGTTCTTTAATAATATACTTTCATATATTGTACAATTGGTGGTTTATATTTTTAATATTTTAGGTTTATATATTAGTTGCATTAGAGTGAATATTTTTCAGTATGATTTTCATAATTTTATAATCAATATAATCAATATATATGATACATGTGTGTGGTTGTAAATTTAGAACATATACAAGAATGTCTATACAATTTTTAACAATTAAATATTTTATTTTATACTTACAGCTTTAGCGCATTAGCTCAAGAAGGACGATAATTAATCTACAAGTTTATTGTAACGCACCATTAAAAAAGAAAAAAAAATCTGTTTTGCAACCCTATATAAATGTTTCTCACAGAAAATAAAACACATTTCAAACTAAGTGCTATTCGTTTTTACCCTATACCTCATATGTTTATCTGAATACATAAGTATATCCTCATCCTATGCAACTCAAAGAAAGTTTTAAATAAAAAGATTAAAACAAAGGATATTTTTTTCTAAAATTGCGTGGAGAAGAGATAAATCTTTTAAGACATTACTGGAATGTGTTTTTCATGCAAAAGATCCCCATCCATCAAAATAATAATTCAGGTAAGGTGTTTGCTGATAAAAGTATTAAAAATGTATTTTCATAAATCAGCCTTTTGTTTGAATCTCGGAAATAAAAAGAAAACACTCTTTGGATATTTTATTCTAAAAAAGGTGTTTGAAGGGTTCATTTATTACATTAGTATTTTTAATGAAGAATTAATCGTAAAAAATGAACTGCATAACGCCCTTCCATAGTTTATTAAACAAACAAATAAAATAATATAATAATTTTTAACTACACTTACTGGCGCGTTAAAAATGTAAATACAAGATATGAAATTCCAATAAGTTACAAATATCCTATAAAAATAATAAATTGTTTTTTTCGCCTGAAAATAAACCTACGTTGTTAATACGGTAATTTTATAAAGTTAGCGAAAACTATTGTCAGCCGTTCTATTTGCACAGAAACATATATTCTAAAAAAAGGAACTAACACCGTTGCTGCCATAATTGAATTTATTTTCACCTTTTCACTTTCTGGGCATATACCTCAAACACCATTGTATATAAAAACATGAAAACTGATAATTTTATAGAAACATATATGAAAAAACACTCCAGGCAACAAATTTTAAATCAGATCATTATTTTGAGCATTATTTGCTGCTGATATCGGTTTAAAAAATTCAGTTACCTACGTTATGTAGGACTAAAAAAGCTTACCACTTTAACCATCTTTTGCAGTCATATACTTGATTAGATTATGGTGTGCGGTGTCCAATCCTTTTATAAATTTATATAATTTTATGATTTTGTTTTTCTTTTTTATTTATGTCATCATCTGAATAAATATTTAATTTATAGTTTGTACAAATAATGATATTTACAAACACTTGTCCTTTCAAATATATATTTGCACGTTAATATTAAAAAGAAAGAAAACCTTACAATAATATTATTAAGTGTGAAAAGCATTTAATATAGAGAATTACGTCATATTTAAAATGATTTTCTTATTGCGTTTAAATGAAAACTTCTATTTTAGACAGTTTAATAGTTAAGGCCACAGCGAGATTTTTTACTTAACCATTTTGTACAAGATGATTTTCAAATGTGTAATTAATTTTATTTAATCAATCACGAAAACAGAAGTCAGCTGTCGCACGAGCGGTGGAGGTGGCTTTGGGGAACGTAGAAAAAAAAACAGATTATGCGAAATGAATGGTAACCTCATTACTGAATATCCCCACTAATTGTGATAATAATATTCAATCTTCCATAATCGCGTAATATTTTTAAAACTCAGCAAATTTGTGTTTTATTAAAGGCTGCGGGTGCTGGACGTAGGTTGGCGAGCTTAGGTCCTAAGGGAATGTGCTCCATAGTCAGAACAAATTACAATTAAAAAAAATTATAAAGATGTTCCGAAATTGCAAAGTATAGTCCAGTATATTGGATACAAAGAAACAAAAAGAGTCTTTGTGTGTGTGGGGGGGGCGGGGTTCAAATACCAACAATGTTATATTATTTAAACAATAAGTCATATGCATTATGAAAATTATCTTTTAATGAAGCATTGTCTCGAAATATATTTTTACTGCACTGTATTTTTGAAATCTTAATGATATTTTTTATTACTTTCTTCACACATTTAAGCAAATTTTCTATTAAGGAGATGTTTTCTACCTTTGGTCAAAGTAAAGATTACTTTTGGGGAATTTTCTTTTTTGCGATTGAATAAAGATATCTTCTCAGGAATTATTGCACAATTTTTATTGAAATTTAGACAATTTCCATGAATTTTACGAATTGGAAATATTTAAATTTTTGCTTCATATGATGGTGAGCATGTCCAGTGCACTGTGCAGCCGCTACTGGAAGTCATTTTTCGCATGGCTCAATACACTGAAACCAATTTTTGGATTGGAATCTAAAGGATTTTGGTATTCTATGGAGCTTATACAATCAGGAATTTTAAAAGTTCGTAATTAAAAAAAAAAGTTGTATTTTGAAGAAAAAGATTATTTATGATGATTATTTTTTAAGTTTAAAAAAACTGTTATTTAATGTCATATATATTGTTGGAGTAAGCTCCATAAGCATTTAGATTTAGAATCTAATTAAACATTTTCAGAATATTCTTTCTTGAGAAAAATGATCACCCTATTGAAAACGGAATTCACATAATGTGCCTCATGTGAAGCAAAGTTTCAAATCTTTTAAATAGAAAATAATCGGCCGAGTGCGAGTTTTACTCGCGTACAAACGGTCCCGGACTATAAATGTATTAATTTCTAACTTCAACTCCATATACCTAGTAATGTCTAAGGGATAGGAACGGGGTGGAACGCAAACTATTTAAAATAAATCTTAATAAAAAAAGTAGATAGTTAAACAAAATATCAGAATTGTTCACAGACAATATACTCGTATACGTAAAACAAATACAAATGACATAATTGGAATCTATTGGAATTAAAACCGATGGATATTTCCCTTTAAAATAAAAAACTTGTAAAAAGTTTAAATTTGGCAGACTGCCAACCAGGCTTCACAAATAGGTCACAGAGCTGTTCACGAAAAGGGACTTCTCAATCAACGAGTCGTAATCGACGTAACAGAAGACAATTTTAAGGCAATTAAAAAATGAAAAATGCGAAACATTATGACTCATTTTTAAACATAAAAGCATGTTACTAGCAGGCATGATTATTGACGTGATTTGTAATCGAAAAGTTATTTCCTTATACATGAAATACATATTAAATTATAAGCGATTGTTGTCTCACAACTATCGACTTTTAATGTCTTAGAATGATTTTATGAAATGCTTTTCTATAACTGTCTTCAATACTTGAATCCAATTGGAATGATAAATGTAGTTTATCTATCACTATGATACACCTTAACTAAAACAAAGACCTTGTACAAAGTTCAAACGTGACATTGTTCCAGCGTGCTTCCAAAGGATGTCGAAATGTTGCAACACAGCCTTGTACCTTGCCGTATTTTTCTAGGAAGATTTTTAATTAGCTTTTAAATACGTATTGTGTGCGCCACTCCATGAAATCCCAGTGACTAATCTCAGAGTATTTATGTTATTAAATCTAATTAAGTTAGTCTTCTTTTAGAAATTTGATGTTTATTTCTTTTATTCTACAACTGGACATTGTATTACACACATATATCATTAAAAGTTGTTATTTAGGCTTTAAAAGACGACGGCGCATAAAGTGCGCCGCCTGTGTTC
Source organism: Maratus michaelseni (assembly GCA_963931845.1). Taxonomy (NCBI): domain Eukaryota; kingdom Metazoa; phylum Arthropoda; class Arachnida; order Araneae; family Salticidae; genus Maratus; species Maratus michaelseni. Next base: position 158,869,772 of record OZ007588.1, read on the forward strand.
TCATGTGTGTACAAACCGACCATGTCCTTAAACGTTAATATCTCGGCTAATTACCGACAGTTTTGTTTTTGTTTGGAAAGCATTATCAACAATTCTGGGATATTTAGACGTCGATAGGATCCTACAGCGCCCCTAAACCCCCAAGCTGAGCACCCTCAAAATTAATTTCGTCAAAATTATGTAACCTAGGATTAATCGCTATAATTTTCCTATAACGATTTAGTAAATTCCTATTACACTGTTTTTCATAATATTAGTTTCAGTAGATTTAAAATAGAGTAGATGGAACATACTTTTACAGTACATTTTCGTCGATATCTCTTAAAATATATCGCCTAAAGTTTTTTTTTTTTTTTTAACTTTGGTGTTGCGATATCTTTTGAACTATACCCGACAAGATATTAAAATTTCATAAATAACTTAATTAGCCCCCTAATTTTTTCTTAAAACTTTTTGTGAATGACTAATAAATCTATATATATGTGGGTCTATCTCTTTTATAACTCTGCCAAGTTTGAACTTTTCACGTTCAATAGTTTTCCAGAAAAAAGGCTTTGGCAGACCGACAAACAGACACACGAACGATCTTATAATGGTTCCGTGTTTACTTTTTGAGTACGGAACCGTAAAAAGTATGAACTTGTCTATATATAGAGGAAAAAACTAAGAATGTCAAACCCCCCAAAACCTTCTTATTTTGGCATGAAAAGTACATTTCCCTTCAACTAAGATTTTGTCGTATATAACATGCTAGTTATCAAATATATGACATTTAACAAATGTATAATGTAATAAGTTAATACGTTGTTAGTAAATGATGAAAGAGCTAATGCATTGTGTTTACTTTTTTATCAATTTTGTTATATCACAAAAATATCTCTTCCGAGAAAAATTAATAAAAAAAAATGTTTGCAGCTTTTTTTTAGCTTAAAATAGATTGATTATTTTTAGACGGTATGTGTGAAGGTTGATAGTTTTGTGTTTTGCCATTCCAGTAGCGATTTTATAGCATGAACGATGATGAAATGGAAAATTTATATATCTCGTTTCATTGCAATAATACGTTGATCTATAAAAAAAATTAAAAACAGGTAATATGTGTAAATGTGTCTATAATTTCTTCTCAACATTAATTTATGTACTGGCTATTCTTTATCTCAAGAAGCAAAATAAAATTATGTCATCCAAAAAGAATTTTTTATTAAGGTTTATGGGATATTTACGATTACGGAAATAGAAAGATTACACCTCCTCTACCTAAGTTGAGAATAAAGCTTGTAGGAATTCTTCTACACAATCATTATGTTTAAAAATGTGATAAATTAAATTTATGAAAAAATAATAAATGAGAAAAATAAAATAAAAGGATAAAATGTTCGCATCGTTCATAGTCAAGAAATCCGCATATGTCAAGCATGCAAACTTAAAATTCCTATATTAAAAATTCTAAAAACGCTAACGTGCCAGATGTTGGGATACAATACTGTGTCATACAAACGTATGAGAGATAAAGTTGCCTGAAATTTTAGTTAAAAGTATTTATTTTCTGCAAAACAGAATACTTTTTTTTCAGTTTGAAAAGAATATTTTTAGCATTCAGCTTATTTTGCTCCATTTCTAAAGACAGGCTGAGTTCATCTACGAGAAAGATTTATAATAATCTAAATCATTAATTTAAATAACATTTATTTTGTAATGTACATAATTTCTATAATTTCTTGCACAGTTATCTCGTGTTATTTCCAGTTCGTATATATTGTCCAAAATAAATATTTTGAGTACACTTGTAATATCAGATTATAACCAAGATTTGTTTATTAAACCAGAAATTTTATAGAAGTTATTATGTCAGATATTTATATATTCATCTTTTTTGAAATTTATGAAGAGTTTAAGCATAACGCAGAGTTTAAACATAAAAGGTCCCATATACATGCACAGCACCTTCTTTTTGTTTAGAGAACTCATCGGCTTTATTTTTCTCTTATTTTGGAAATCAGGGCTTCATGACTGTAACTTAAAAGTTGCTTATTTTCATTGTTATAAGTAAATGCTGTTTATTGAATGCCTTTCATAATAGACGGTATAGACTGTTTCCTATCATTAGAGTTAGCTGTGCATGCATTTGGAGCAGTTTATACAATTTTTATTGCAGAAATTGCTGTTTTAGTTCAAAATATCCAAATGAACGATTCATTTTCGTTTTGAGTTCACAGTCCAATGCATCTTCTTAATAAGTTTGGGTGTTACAAGTGCTTAAAAGTTTGCTTTATTGCAGGCATGACTGCTTCAAATATCGAGTTCATATATTAAAAATTCACATGTTTAACATTAACAACAGCTCGTTCTTATAGCACATAGAATAGTTACCGTTTGGATAAAAATTGGGTTTCATTTATCGCCATTTTAATTTTTAAAGTACCATATTGCCCATATTGCTTTTTGCATGTCTGTATCGTTATCCGAATATTTTCTGATAGCATTATCATAATATGTGGTAAGCTGGTTACTTGAAACATACGTTAGACGCCGGACGTAATATTTACCAAAAAGCGTTTTTTTATATATATGTGTATATATATAATATATATATGTATAGTGTCACACTACATTTTAAATACAGGAACACTGCGAGGTAATTGTTTGCAATTGATGGAAATGTTTCACAATACTCTTCCCCAATATAACTAACGTATCGAGCTTCTTATTTTTCATCCGATCTAGAAAATATATTTATCGTTCCGTTTACTCACATACGAACGGATGAACCCGAATGGTTTTAATGAACCTTTTCTCGTGTTTATCTTTCCCTTTTAAACGGCTTTTGTCACAAATGGTATTTTTTGCAGTTTCACAACCTTTGCAGTATGAAGCCGGAACATAGCGGTTTATAAACATTACCAGTTTCTCCACCAATTTATAGAAATGGCACCAGAACGAGATGCATGGCCTCTAGTATTCCATGCTCCACCACTTATAGTTAAATCCGGAGAACCTGTCAATTTTATTTCTTTTCTAGATGTAATTGTTCTTCTTATTGTCTGTTTCGGTGTGTAATTATGCCATATGGTCTTTTGATTGACGGGTGGTAACAAATCCACGATTCTAAAATATAGTTTTGACTCATCAAGTACTTTGCCAATAAACATCATCGCTAAAGTTAATCTTCTGTTTAAATCAGAAGAAATTTCATTTATCCCACCTTTTTTCAGTCTCAAAAAAAAAAAAAAAAAAAAAAGCTATGCATAGGTTCTACATGCAATGTTTATTTTCAGTGTCAATCCACATATAATTTCAGAATTTTCAGTAATTTCGTCACAACATAAGCACTCTTGTAATGCTGACCGAATGTTTTTATTTACAAAAGCATAGACATTGAAATTTCCATCTAAATGTTCAGATGTTCTTTCAGGATAATGGCTATGAAGCTTCTTTTCTTATTCAGATAAATTCATATCTAAATTAACAATCTTACCCGGAAAATTATTACCGTCTCTTCGGCTTCTCTTTCCTTTTTTTCGTTCTTTGACAAGTTTTTCTCTTTTTACTACAGTGGTATTCACAGATTTGGACAACAACATAAAACAAAACTTATCATTTTCGAAAAGAAATATTGAAAGCATACACGTGCTATATATGTATTTTTCAGAACTAAATGAACAAATTCCTTACCGTTGAATAAAACTCAGTTGTTTCAATTCTTTACCACATTTAGCAGTCGAAAAAAAATAAACATTGAGTTAAGTATCAAGATGTATAAAATAAAATACAACCGGGAGTCTGTAGGTTAACAAACAGTCACCAGTTGATCAGATTATCGCTGTTCCACCAGCAATTTTGAAATTAGTACCGAATCAAGTAAAATTGCCTATAATCGGTTATAACTCAAGAGATAATGCCTATTTTTGAATGCGGTTTTTTACATTTGTTCAGAAATGTTTAAAGACTCGGAATAAAACAAAAACTGAAAATTTAATTTTGGAAAGATTAAAGATCCTGTGCCCACCTCAACAACGTTTTTCAACAGAAAATTTAAATTTTGTTTTATTATGTAGAGTACATTTACTATTTCATTTTAGACAATCAAATGATAAGCTACTACCGTATTGCAAATTATTAAATTGGTCCTGGATAACTTTATAGATAAATAATATAAAGTATAAAAAGTTTCATTGGTAGTAAGCAAAATAAAAATGTAGTAATATTTATAGAACGCCTTTTTTGTTTTATTTTATTAAAACATCATAAAGAATATCTTTCAATAGTTATAAAAACGTGCGTATCACATGTAAGTCTTATATTATATTGACTTATTTCTAACAATTATTTTTTTTTTTCAGTTTTAAAACAAACTAAAAAAAATATTTTGAATGCCAACTAATCAAATTCAACTACATGAACAAGAACCAACGATCAGCGAATATGAAAATTTAAAACGCAACTCATGTTTTCTCTAATGGTTTTAGCCATTTGAACAGCTGTGGTCACTTCGCATTTGAGAATAAAAAACACATACCGGGCTAATAGAAAAATAATTTGTATGGGAAAGATTCGTTGTTTCAAAAGCACTGATACTTATATTTTTTAAACAATAAAATGAGTTATTTTTTTATTTATAAGGAAAAAAAGAGAATATATAATAGTATTTACATGCATGTATGTATTTTATCTATTTCTTGATAAATTAATATACGATCGTGTAAGTATTTTCTATTTTTTTTTAAATGAATAAAAAATTACTTTATTGTTATTGAGCATTTAAAATTGGAAAACCATTTATATAACAAAATTAATTAATTCAATATTTAAATATTCTATACTTTTGCGCTTTATTAGAATGAAACATATATTTTCGTTATATATACATCCCTATACAGGGTGATTCACTACTAGTGCGACAAACTTTAAGAGGTGATAGAGAATACTGAACAAACAATTTTTGTATAGTTTGTTTTTGGAAGATGAGTCGCAATCCACGTATTCAGTCATAAATACAGAATGTCTCATTTCAAGTCGAACCCCGATTTTCGTTCACAACCTTAACAGTAATCAAGATATTTTTTCGATATTTCAAAAGGGTTGGTTTAGTATGTGTGAAATGAGATGACATCATGAACTGTAAATAGTTCAATGGCATATATGTACTGTGAGCTACATCCCAAATTACGTAGCGTCTAGATCAGTGTTGTTTGGATTCAGATCTTGGCCATTTCCATGAATTATCGGGAAATTATCACATTTAACAGAAAGCAAAGTAAGTCTTTTGAAAATAATGGTAAAATATTTTCATTATTGTAAAAGTTGTAAACAAAAAGCTGTTTCGGCTTGAAGTGAGACACTCCGTATTTATGACTGATAAGTGAATTGAGTCGCAGCTTCCTTAAGCAAAAAATGTTTGTTTCAGTGCTATATGTCACTTTTTCAAGTTTCCCGCACTGGTAGTGAATCAACCAGTATATTATAAAATATTAAAACTTGTGAGATAAAAGTTTTAACATTTTAATGGTGCGCTGGCAAATATATTTTCATATTATTCTTTTTGCTATAGTCAATATTAAAATTACACGAAATAGGTTTCTAAACGTTGTTGTTCATATAATCAAACGACCAACGGCTGGCGGACAGCCATTCGGATCCATTTTTTCAGCCATTCGCATTCGATTGGTTATTTAAACGCGTAAATTCTCATTTATCTATATTTGTTAATAATGGTATTCTTATTTAACCAAATTATACTCCAATAAAACTTTAAATTAAAATATGAATATGCGTAATATGTCAGGCTTTCACAGACAGCTGCGGTTTAGAACTATTGTTATGTGATATTATATTTTTGTGTGCTTATCTACTGTATACTGTAAGCTTTAAACTAACGTTCCTTTCCTATCTGGAATCTTAATCCGATTAGGGGAGTGATCTGAGATGAGTGGGTAGAATTTTAGTATAGTGGAGGGAGATTTTCCATTGTCATTCCAAGTTCATAGATAAGACAGACTTCACCCATTCCCTAAGAAGACAGATACATCATAAGGGGATTACGTTCTGTCAAGTGGACGAAACTCGTGTGAACAGGAAAACCAGCCCCGTTTACAGAGGGTTGCCTCGTGGGAATAGCAGAGAGAATTGAGTTAGTTTTAACGTGTGAGTGGGACGTGTAGGTTGTCCAGGGTACACGTGTGGAGGTAGATCTCTTGGAGTGGAGAGATTAGGTGTTTGTGAGATTAATAGTATCTCTGGTAACTCTGAGTTAATTAACGTAGCATGAGAGAGGTATAGAGTAGCTTAGCAGTACACAGAATATATTTTCTGTATTTTATTTAATGTTGAACCGGATCAGATATATCCGAGTTTGTAAGTGTAAATATTGTCTTGTTATTTGTAAAGATTGTGTAAATAAATTGTTCGTTTAACTTTAACTGAAAGAGTTCGTCATTTTATTAATATACCTCTCATAACGTGACAGATATCACGTAGTCATATCGGTGATGGTAGCATACTAAAATTACCGGATTATTCTTCAAAGTTTGGTGGACAGTGGATGGTGGATGGTGGATGACTACCTCGGGAATCCCGGCTTTTGCTTTAAAGTTGAAGTGCAATCCCGAGGGGCTGGACGAGTTTGATGGACATAGAGGTAATCCGGCAAAATGTTGGCAGCGACGGGATATAATCACCGAAGACCAGTGCCAGCCAGCCGTGTTACAGAGTGTTTATGCCGGATCGTCCAGCGGAATTGTTTGTGCCCTATCGTCGTTACAGTGAAATGAACTACATTGTTTGTGCTGTATCGTCGTTACGGTAAAGTGAACTAGTGTTTGTGACTTATCGTCCTAGACCAGTGCAAGTTAGCCGTGTTTCAGAGTGGTTATGCCGGATCGTCCAGCGGGATTGTTTGTGCCCTATCGTCGTTACATTGAAGTGAACTACATTAGTTGTGCTCTATCGTCGTTACAGTGAAGTGAACTTATTTGTAATCCATCAAAGTTAATCTAAAGTGCGCAGTATTTAAATCATCATGGATCGACTTGCGAGCAGAGAATTGCCCCAGCAGATAACGTATGAGGTAAGGTGTTTTGATAATTTTACTCTACTGATATTCTCGAACCTACTGTTTTTTTGTGTAATTGATGGTAATTTAAGTTCATGTTGTGGGCAATTTATGATAAATTAGGTACAATTTAATAATTGTGCTAAATCAAATGAGATATTAACAGCCCTTTTACACTATTGTTTTAAGTAAAGGGTCTAATATTGTTTACTAGAATTGATTTTCTAAATTTTTTTAATAGGATAAGATTAATGATTGAAATTAATGCATGGTGTTAATAGTTGGAAGGGATAATTTAATTTTCTTAAATTTAAATTATTATTAAAGTAATATTTAAATTAAGTGATATTGTTTTAAGTTTGAAATATTGATAGCAAACGAGGAAGCCAAATTTGTGTAGAATTTAAATTAATTGAAATAACATTCAAGGAAGAATTTAAGACCCAGAGAAAAAAAAGGGCTTTGATTTTATCTTTTAATGTGAGAACTAGTAATTTTGGAAATTGAAATATTTTATTGAGATTAAATTTAAGAATTTAGGTGTATTTTATGCAAATTTTTGTTAGGTGGATATCTCTATTTAGTGATTGGCATCAGTGGTTTTATTCAAATTGCAACTTATCAGTATTATTGTGTAAATTGTATTTTATTATTTAATTGTATAAATGTAAACCTGTATTGTACAGTAATCAAATTGAAATTATTTTACTTTGTTATTGGAAGCAAATTGTGGGGTACCATTGTTTAAGGAAATTTATCAATTATTATTATTTATTTGAAATATGTTAAATAGTATAATATGTGGAGGTAACTTATGAAGGTATGATTTGAGGAAGTATTAATTTAATAATGTGCTTAAGTATTGTTGTAGGGTGGTAATAATTATTGGTAGAAGGTATGGCTTTCTTAATAAAAATAAAAAAGGTGGATCTTCAGACGATATGTGAAGAGTTGGGGATTGAATTCTCGGAAGATGATACCAGGTTTCAGCTTAAGAAAAAGATAGTGGAGAGCGACGAATATGAAGAAGGGCCGTTATGGAATTATCTAGCACTATTGTTACGGAACGGTTAGAACAAGAAAAGAGGGAGGAAAAGTTAGAACGAGAAAAAAAAGGAGGAAAAATTACAACGGGAAAAGTTAGAAAGGGTGGGAAAGTTACAACGGCAAAAGTTAGATAGAGAAGAAAGGTCTGAAAAATTGAGATTGAAACATGAGTTAGAGTTGGAAAGGCTAAAAATTCAAAGTTCGGCAAATAACTCTAATGGGACTAGAGAAACTAATCATGAGAGTAGCCTTGAGAAATTGATTAAAAGTGTTAAAACTTTGTCTATCAAAGTTCCAGAAGGAACTGAGTGATGGAATCTGTTTTTTGACAGTTTAGAACGAGCATTCCAAACAAAAAATGTACCGGAAACCCAGCAGGATGAAATTCTATTAAATATGTTAGGAGATACGGCCGATAATTTGTTAATTTATACTACTAGGGAACAAATTGAGAGTTATGCGAAATTAAAGGAATTAGTTCTAAGCGAACACGAGCCGACACCGAAGGCGTGTTTGGAAAATTTTAAGAAGGCTAGAAAGAATCAAAATGAAACTCATGTATTAGTTGTATCGCGTTTAATAGCAATGTGGGAAAATTACTGTAAGATTAGAGGTGCAGATACGTATGAGAAGGTTAATCAGTTATTTGCCACAGATAAGTTGTTAAATATTTTAGATGAGGAAACCGAGACGCATATTGGATTAACTCAGCACAATAATTAGTTAGAAGTTTCTAAAATTGCTAAGGAATGTGATAATTTCTTCGATGCTAAAAAAATCTTATGCGGTAACTTATAAGGATTATAAAGGTAAAGAAATGTATGTTAATAATGAAGATTCTAGAAGGGAAAAGATGAGGGATTTAGTAGTAATTGGTGACACAATGGGAATAATGAAGTTAGTCCATTTTCGTGTAGAAAACCGGAATATAAGAAACCTAACGATGCAACGCCTACTTGTTTTAAATGTGGTTTAAGGGGCCATTACCAACGATATTGTACAAAATGAAATAATGAAGAAAATGGGCAGATTAATAAGGGACAAGAATCAAGGGCTAGTACAAATAATGTCTCAGTGCGAGGAATAAAAGAATTACCAAGGGGAGCAATTACGGCAAGAATCGTAGCAAAAGGGGATTGGAGAACTAAAGTTATTGGAGAGAAATTAAATAAACTCGAGAAGATTGAGGTTAGTGTAAATGGGAAAATCGCAAGAGGATTAGTGGATTCGGGTTGCGAAATCAGTGTCGTTCATAAAGATTTAGTACCAGCAGAGAAACAAAGAGGGGCTGGTAGCATCTATTTACAAGGGATATTTGGTAAATCAGTTAAATCGCCGTTATTTCAATTACCTTTAGCTATTCCAAAACACGGTCAAACTAATGTAATTCATCAGGATGTACTTTGCGCGATAATTGATAACAGTAGGGAACAGGTAATTTTACATCCTGACGTAGTTAATGAATTGGCAGGGTTAAACCACGAGAAATCGTTAAGAGAATCGGTAGAAGGGGTAGTAGGGGTAAAGTGAAGGAAGAAGAAAGGATTGGAAATGGTAAGAGTGACCGTTATGCCGTAAAAACGAGATCGGTAAATTTACAAAGTCATGAAAAGGAAAAACGGAGGTAGAAAAAAGTAATTTTGATGAAGTTAAGGAAAGTAGTTTAAATATATTTAAAAAATCACAAATGAATTGTAAAGATTTAGAGAAAGCTTGGGAATTAGCTGAAAAGGACAGAGGGTCTTATTATGCTGTGAATGGGTTATTACATAAGAGAAAGTAGTAGACGAAACTGTATCTCAATTAGTAATACCTAAAATTAGAAGGGAGGAAATTCTAAAATTAGCGCATACTTCCTTATATGGAGAACATCACGTGGTTATGAAAATGTTAGAAAGAATCAAGCATTCATTTTATTGGAAAGACATGGCGGAGGAAGCTAAAATATTTTGTGAATCATGTGTAGAATGTCGGTTAACGAGGGAAATGAATAGAGTAATAGGGAGAAAGAGAAAATATGTCGTCATTCATTCATAGTTGAGTTAGTGGACGGGAGTAAGAAACTGGTGTATCAAAATGAAATGAGAGAATTTATGGCTAAAAATAAAGTTGTGGATGTTATCTTTGATAGTGACGGGGAATGTGAAGACCGTGAAAAAACTCTTTTGTTAGGTAGAGAACAACCGGGAGTTAAAGACATGAAATGATTTGAAATAAAAGGGTTAACAAATATTCAAGTTGGAGATATGAAATCAATCTTGACGAAAAATAAGGAATTATTTATGGGTCCTATACAACTGGTAGAAACGGAGAAACATCGAAACGATCGTAAACCGGAGAAGGTTAAGATAAAACAGAAATTGTACAATAGGGTGGAGTGAAAAAACGAAAGTTGTAATTTTGATTTCGGATAGCAGCCAAAAGTTGCTTTTTAGTACCTATAAAATTCGTGCAAAATTTTATCAGTTTTGAAAAACTCCTTCAGGCCTCTACCAGGAGCTTTATATTTTCATTGTTTCACGCAATATGTTTTTACTATAAATTGTGCATTTACAGTGTTAGTTGGTAATCTCGTTTGACATTTTTATATTTAAAAATGTTTAGTGTAACTTCCTTTATCATTTCTAATCCTTAAATCTTTATTTTAATAAATTTGAAACGTTTTATTGAGTTTTACAAATTAATATGTTTTGTTTTTAGCGCAAAAATGAGTGCGAGTGGAGGCAAACCGAAGTTAACCATTACTAGAAGTGCAGTGGGATCTCTCATATTTGGTGCGCCTTCAAAACTAAATGAAGTTGTTTTGAGAACATTAGCAGACGTTATAAAATGTTACTTATATATAAGACAAGAATTAAAACAGAGTAGGAATGGTAAAGATCCATAAAAGTCATAGGTAATTCAAATACTAAGAGAGAAGATCGAAAAAATTTGGTAGAAAGCATCAATTCTTATAGGATTATTAATCAAATCATAGACAACGATTTTTCTGAATACCAGAATCTTATCCGATTCGCAAAATCCAAAAGAAATGATAATGACATGAAGAAAGTTCAGTTTTTCAAATCTGAAGCTGTAAGTAAACTTCTAGACATTTCGGAGTGCAAATACAAACCAATTGCTAAATGTACTTGTGAAAAATCAAAGAAGGTGTCTCCAAAAGAACAGGAATTTCTTCTTGACCAAAGGTCAACAAGAAAGAGTGTTATTGGCACGCTAGATAAAGCCGAGGCAAGTAAATTGAGACAAAGAGAAGACAGAAAAACAAGGGACTCAATGAGGACTGAAAAGCCAAGTTTAAAGTCTGCAGTTAATCAGGGCAGTACAGTTGTTATTTATTTTGGCAGTGGTGATGAAGAAAGAAGTAGTAGCTCTTCATGAGGGTGTGAAGAATTAATATCCGTATAACAAGCATCTACTTCTAAAGACAAATGAGTCTCATCTAATTTGTCACAAAGACAAATGAGAACACTTCTCCTATGGTTTCAGGGGTCTCAGATCAGTATGGGGTTTCTGATAGATGCGTGGCTGCAATAGCTTTTGCAACTCTACACGATATTAGCGTTATAACAGAAAACTATTCATCATATATACTTGACAGAAGCAAAGTACGCAGAACAAGAAAGAAACCTAGAGAACGAGCTACAAAAGAGGATCTGAAAGCTTTAGAAGCCGGAATCGAAAGTATATATTTTGATGGGAGAAAATATAAAACACTACATCAAGAGAAAATTGGAGATAGATTACATCGAATAACTATAAGTGAAGAACATGTATCTCAGGTTGAAGAGCCAAATTCACTTATCAGGACACTTTACACCATTTTCTGGATCCAAAAAGCATATTGCAGAAAGCATTTTAAAATACTACACTGAAAACGACTTAAACCTTGACAAACTTATGATTGTTGGTTGTGACGGAATAGCTGTAAACACTGTGAGAACGAATGGTGCTATTAGATTTTTTGAAACAAAGATTGCCACAAGATTGAAAGTTTGATTTTGAAAGATGCATGGAATTATTTACAGAAGCATCATTGGCAGTTGTAGGAGTAGAAGCAAGGGACGGATACATACGAACAAAAATCAAATTACGAAACATAATGGCTAGTTTTGATACCAAAGGCCAATATAAATTAGAGTGAAATATCATATCGTTTTACTGTACATTGTATATATCTTTTTTATTGTATAACTATATATTCAGAAAATTGTATTTCCTATACATTCTGAGAACTATCTTTCATGTATATTCAAAATATAAAAGTGAACTGTATATCTAATGATTTTACTTTTTCTTTATCTTTGCGAACAAGTCACATTTTAGTGTCACTTTTACCTTCCAGGTGTCAAAACAGGACGACACTTGGATTGATTACAAGTAATACTTTAATCAGTCATGTTTTATGAGTTATTTTACTAAAATCAGAGAAATCTGTAAAAAAAATAATTTGAAATGCCCTTTATATGTGAAAATCCAAGATATACACTATTCAGTGTAACTGCATAGTGTATATCTTAGATTTTCCCATATAAAGGGCATACTTTTTAAGAGCCCTAAAGGTGAATTCCAAATTAAATTAAAATTTAACCTAATATTCAGTGTACCAAGAGACAAAGTTTGAGACGTATCCGAAGAAAAATTTCCAAAAAGAAAATTTCATGATTATGTACACTCCTTTGGTTTTTCACGTATAAAGGCATAATCTTTAAGAGCTGGTAGAGCCCTAAAGATGAATTCTAAATTAAATGAAAATTTAACCTAATATTCAGTGTGCCAAAAGGCAAATTTTAAGACCTATCTGAAGTAAAAATTCCAAAAAAAATTTTTTCATGGTCAATTTCACTCCACCCTATTGTACAATGTCCTTATCAGGTACAAAGAGGACCTGGACAGGCAAGTGCCTGAATGGTTAGAGAAAAATTTAATTAAGACATCAGAGGCAGAAGTTAGCCATTCAAGCGGGTGTACTGAGAAAAGGGATGTACCTATCAGATTAACTAGGCAGGATTGGAAGGAAAAAGTAGCACCGCCTCCAGCAATGTCAGTTTAATGGCTGCCATTGAAATAATATATTTCTAGTGTAACTTTATTTTTTTTTATTTATAGTTGTATTTGCATCTTGTGTTTATAAAAGTGTAGTAGCATATTGTGTAATTTTTTTTATAGTTATCACATTAATATATTATTCATTAGAGATGTCAGTAGGTAATTTTCAGACACCTTGAAATGAGTATGTAATTATAATAATGAAGAAACCTACCAAGGAACTGTTGAACTCTTCTCAGATATTACTTAGTTTTGAGGAAAATTAGCCCCTAAATGGCATATTTTCCGCTAAGGTGAAGGGTGTCAGGTTTTCACTGACAGCTGCGGTTTAGAACTATTGTTATGTGATATTATCTTTTCGTGTGCTTATCTACTGTGTACTGTAAGCATTAATCTAACGTTCCTTTCCTATCTGGAATCTTAATCCGAGTAGGGGAGGGATCTGAGATGACTGGGAAGAATGTTTAGTATAGTGGAGGGAGTTTTTCCATTGTCATTCCAAGTTCATAGATAAGACAGACTTCACCCATTCTCTAAGAAGACAGATACATCATAAGGGGATTACGTTCTGTCAAGTGGACGAAACCCGTGTGGACAGGAAAACCAGCCCAGTTTACGGAGGGTTGCCTCGTGGGAACAGCAGAGAGAGTTGAGTTAGTTTTTACGAGTGAGTGGGACGTGTAGGTTATCCAGGTTACACGTGTGGAGGTAGATCTCTTGGAGTGGAGAGATAAGGTGTTTGTGAGATTAATAGTATCTCTGGTAACTCTGAGTTAATTAACGTAGCATGAGAGAGGTATAGAGTAGCTGAGCAGTACACAGAACGTATTTTTTGTATTTTATTTAATGTTAAACCGGATCAGCTATATCCGAGTTTGTAAGTGTAAATATTGTCTTGTTTTTTGTAAAGATTGTGTAAATAAATTGTTCGTTTAAGTTTAAGTGAAAGAGTTCGTCTTTTTATCAATATACCTATCATAACGCGACCGATATCACGTAGTCATATCGGCGGTGGCAGCATACTAAAATTACCGGATTATTCTACAAAGTTGGTTGGACATAGAGGGAATCCGACAAATATTTCGATTTTTCCAATTTATTATAAAAAATAATAAAAGACACAAGTTAAGTTTGTGTTTATTTTAAAATAACAAATATTTCGCTTTTAGAGTAATAGATACAATTTTGAACAACCATTTATATTCAACCTAGTATTAACCATCAATTAAAAATAATGAAAATCTGATTTTAAAAAAATCAATATATTTTTGTAAATAAGTTTTCGTGAATAAAAATACGAGGGTCACTCTGAAAGTTTTGCAATAACAAAAATCTACAGCATACAAAAATTTTATTTTTCTCAAAATAATCACTTTTATACTCAATACCATTTTTCATTCTTTAAAACCAGATTAAAAAATATTTCGCATTTATCGAGGCTGATTTCTTCGAGTATCAAATTGTGCTCCAGCGAAACATTCACACTCGATTGACTGGCCTGACGATAAAACAGGTCTGAAAGCATGGATGTCCCTCCATATCCCTTTATTAAGGTCTTAAAACGTAAACTGCAAAAATAATTACAAAATTCATTATTTCCGGAAAATACAATTATGCGCAGAGTCATTGTCATAGTGAAAAATAATGTTTTTTGTCGTTTTATTACCAAATTGTTAATGACCTCTGACATACAAATCTCTGTATATTAGTTGGCAATAACTGTTTTTAGCTCTTCCAAAAGTACTAAGAAAATATTTAAAAAAAAAGAAAGTGGACAAAAAATTTGTCATGATGTTCCTTGGTTGCTTCACATTTGTAAGCGGTTCTTCAGTTTCAAACATCCAAACTAAATATTGTGTTTTAGTTTGTGGATCAAATTAGTAAATTCATTTTTCATTTCTTGTAACAACTTCATAAAGACTGTTCGATGTGCTAAAATACAGTTTTATCTATATATTTTTACATCATGGCACTTTTGATTGTTTTTTCCTCCTCGGTCAGCTTATGAGGTACCCATCTGCTATTTTGTCTTATAAAAGCTATTATCAACCTACAGATATTTTTTTTCAAAATATGGTCTTACTGCATGTATAAAAAGCAACGGTAAAAATCAATTTTATAGCTTCATTTAGAAGGTGCCCATTTTAAGTAATTTTAACATACATTTCTAAACATTTTTAGTATGTATGTAAGTACCAATTACTTTTTTAATAAATAAATAATTAAAAGCACAATGAATCTATTTAAACTAACCTTAATTCGCCAAATGTATTTTTTATTAATTTGAGGAATTTAGTGGCATATTCCAGATAAAATACCTCCTTTTCAAGTCTATTGGCAATTCCCGGTATAAATAAAACACTGCCAAATATTGTTTTTTAAGGTTTCATATTTATTTTTATCACTTTTATGCAAACTGTCTCACAATACGGCGAAGACTAAATGTAATTTGTAAATACCTTTTATAATAATAGATGTATACCTCGCAAATCGCCATTGATCTTGTGCTTAAAGGATGAGACTAAAATGGATTTTCATCCTAGATATTGAATGTAATATGTAAAATATTTTGTATATCTATTCACAAATGCATTCTTTGGTACGGTTTATCTCACAACTAACACTTATAACACAGTAGGAAAAATACATGTCCTATTTCTCCTACACAGTCTAGAAACAAGCTTAAAATTTGAGATTTGCAAGCTGCTGCATCTGGTTTTATTAGGTTTTAGCTGTGTGAGAATTTTAAATTTTCTTTTATAAATAGATATGTACATGTCTGCATTTGTAAATGCATGAATGTTTCTTTTTTTATTTATTATTTCATTTTTGAGTTTTGTTTATATATAAATGATGTAGTTTATTTGTTTAAATGAGTCGTTACTTTTAATCTTATACTTGATCTATGTTTGAATGACATTATCGAAATACCACCACTTTTTATCCAATTTCTTATTAAGGATCTATCAATACATCATTGATTGTAATTTCAAAAGCTTACATTGCATTTATATATTTTTTATACCGTATAATTAATTTTTTTATTAATAATTTATATGTCTTCTATGAGTAACTACCGAATCTAAATGTGAGTCAGATTTTCTAAATTAAACATTATCTAAATATAATTTTGTGGAAACGCTTAATTTAATAATATATGTTGAAATGTTACTTTTTTTAATCGATGTTATTCTTATGAACTGTGCCTATCGAAATTTTGTATATGCATGCAAAATCATATTTATTTAAACTCCATTTTGTCAGTTATTTGATTTAAAGCTGGATTTTGACAATATTCAAAATTATAAAATCTGATTTTTTTTTTTACGTTTTAAATTACATATTGATTTGTAGAGAGTTATGGAATGCAGTTTTACCGTTTAGTTTTTTATTTTAAATAATTAAAATCTTAGGTATAAACATTTTTAAGATATAATCGTCTTTAAATTAAAATACTCATATTTAACTTAAGTATAAAATTAGTTAGTTATATTTCCTTTTAAAAGAAAACCATAAATCTTTGTTTTCCAGAACAGAACAAAATATAATCGAAACGGCTGAAGTCTGTAAAAACATATATATATCTTGTTAGATAAAATCAATTTTTCTTCATAAAAATTTATACTTGAATTGGATTATAGTTTTATTTTAATCTCACGGGGAATTAAATTCAGTACTTTATCTACAAATATTGTTCATGGCAAAAATTGCTTTTGAAAAAGAATCGTTAGAAGTTTGATAACGAATATTTTCTAAGAATAAATATATATATAAATATTTTTTAGACCATGCAGTCAGTCGTTTACCATTACACTCAGTATTCGCACACACGAACACCCATCTATCTATATAAAATTATATCTATATATCTGTATTTCTATCTAAACACATCTACCCTTCTATATACATATGTATATGCCTACACACATATGTATATTTAATATATATATATATATATATATATATATATATATATATATACATATATATATATTAATCTTATTTATTTAAAATCATTGTGAACAAGATAGTATTATCCAACTTTATTTCTAAATTTAATAACCAAAATGCATAGGAAGGATAAATAGTTGTTTAATTTTATAATTTCGGAGAATAAAACTTTATTAATTTATAAGTAAACAGCGTAGATATATTTACATAACCCTTTAATCTAGTAGGCATTTTTCTTTTCTATTTAAAATATAATAATATTATTATTCCTTCATTAACTTGTTATCTGTAGAACAACACACAGGAAATTATATTCAACCAATAATTTATAATATTAAAAATTCAGAGAAAATTTTTAACACACATTATTGATAAATAAATTGATTTGTATTATGAATTAAATAAATGTTTTGTACATCAATTTATAGATTGATTTGTATGTATTTGTTTTACAATCTTTTACATATAATAGAGTGTTCCCACTAAAGTCATTTCCACACCCAATAGTCATATACTAGATAATAAAATGTGTATGCGCTAAGCAGTGAGACCGCTTACAGCATCAATTAGTGGTAAACTGCGAGGTGGGCGTTCCTATTTTTAAAACGGTACGAGATAGAAGAAAAAAGCGAAATACAAACTTCTAGAGCGTCCTTGATTCAGTATGAAATGATGATTTACATCTAAAAAAAACTTTCTAAAAATACCTGAAATGTATTTTTTTACATCATATCATCAACGAATATACGCCACAAATTGCATGAATGAGAATGATATTATAAAGTACATTTACTAATAAGATCAACACATGTAAGCAAGGTACAGTATATATTTTTAGAAGAAAATAAAGTCAAGTGTGCTAAATGTGTACACCATAAAAATATATGTAAACATTTGCGTGATGCATTGAAGAATGTCTGACGATGGTTGAGCTCATTTAGCATACTTAACTTGATTTTCTTATTGTAATTAAATGCACAAATCTATCCAACTTCTATTTTTGGACTTTGTCATTTTGCTCCTTTTCAATTTGGCCCTGTCCGTGACCATTTCGATATAGTGTAGATTTTAGATATTTTAGACACTGGCGTATTTCATTCCAATTACCTGGTTATGTATCGGTTGGCAAGTGAGCAATAAAGTGTCTAAAATATGACATACTTAAAACCTGTGAAAAAGGAACCCCTATATAACTGAATCTTGATTTAAATTAAAAGAAGCTGATCTAGACGAAAATGCTCAAATTGTATTTTTCCCAGTCCGTCTTAGAACGTTTCACTGCGTGATAGTAATAAGATGGAATGGCTTGTTTCGTGTTACAATAAAACCTGTATATGCATTTAGTGACATTTTTTCCTATTTAATGTAAGTTTTAGTTAAATAAATGTTCTCTTCGAAATTGAGATTCTGCCTGTAACGGGGAATAACCATGGTTCCGGTAACAGAAATGCTTATTTGTTCTAACAGAAAGTGATATAAAACGGCATTTTTCTGGTACCTTGTGATTCCATCTTACCAGAGTTTTAAATATTATAAACAAAAAAAAAACAGAACCTACCTATAACAAAATCTTGCCATACATAGAAAGAATTCAGGTTATGGACGAAAATAAATTAAAACTTTGTAAGTCGAAATTCCAAGGTGCTGGAACAAAATATCGCTTTAGGTATGCTATCGTTTTAACAGATATACCATTCTTTATGTAATAAAACATGTTAAGGCCTATCTACAAAGAACCGAAGAAAAATTAGAATAAAAATTCGTTTAAAGAATTCGCACTAATTAATAAAAAAAATAAAAACATATCATAAAAGCTTAAACAAGAAAAACATGACTGATAACAGCAGAAAATTATTTTTTTCTAATTACGCCCAATTTTCATTTTTTACAACAAAAACACCTGCACAAATTTAATCCCTAAAATAGAAAAATATTTACGAGGTAAAATGTATACAAAAATATCGAATTTAATATATAGATTATTTGAGATTTAACAAAGAAAAATTATGAGCATAAACAGTCTTACTGAGATTTCTTCGTTACGTGAAATGCATCAGTCATTAGTGAAGGAAAACGCAAGCATTGCATTCTTCTGCTTCAAATCTATGTTTGACAAGCATGCGCGCATAGTTTCATTAGTCAGGGTGATCGCTTCATTTTACTGTGTTTGGAAACAACCCAGTAGACAACAGATTAAGCAAGCATTCCAGGGATTTAGCGAGTTAACACCGAATTAAAGACCTTGGCACTCTGTCATAATCAAATTTCGGAAGTTAAAACGCTAAAATCTTCTCATATCATTGTTAACCATCATCAGTTATTGCCAAGTCCAAAACTTTCTTTTTAAATGCTTAAAAGAAATGCAACATTATTTCCTGTTTAACAATAATGTTATATGGATACTTACATAATTTTATACTTTTAAAATGACCGATAAAACAAGTTTAATGATACAGTAATAGAAAATCGCAGAATACTTTTACATATATCTTTATTATTTTGGCCTATTATACAGTAAGGGCTGTGAAAACGGAATCGGTGGGAAAAAATAAAAATTTTGATTTAGACTGTTTTAACAGGTATAATTGTATGTTAAACCTTCCGTCATCGGCACGATCATTTTTTTCGTTTAAAACAGGGTTTTATTGTAAACATGTTATGTTTTACAGGTTTTACGGTACGTCGTATTTTTAAAATTGATCAAAAACTGGTTTAGCTATGAAAAACAAGAGGTTTGAGAAATAATTTACTTCTAGAGTAAGCATCTTCTGCGTTTTGGCGGAGTCTGCCCTTTTAAATATATTCATCTAAATCTACCTCGCCGTTATTAACATAACGCCTTCCCCCCTAATTCGCACCAAAAATTTTAAAATTTTAGAAAACGCAAGAATTACTTATGTATTTTTTTAAGATTTTTGTAATAATTAATGTGTGATCAATCATCTAAATATCGCCCCCCGACCATGCGCGTTCTGCCTTTACCTTCGCCCGACATCCAACCTTAAAATTTATTATTATTATTTTTAAAACTATTTACTTTTTAAATATTCCTGTCATATGTGTTACATTTTTCTAAGAATAAATATTTAATCAATCATCCCTCGAAATGTCTGCTTTCCTATTGTACTCACTTCTGTACTAACATATTCTGTCCCATTTGTTACTTTGTTTTTAAATACTATAAGTAAATAATCTAAATTCCCCTGAAATGTTCTCCCCCCCCCAACCCGAGTAAAGCGGAATACGAATCACAAGTTGGGGGGG
Organism: Maratus michaelseni; assembly: GCA_963931845.1. NCBI lineage: Eukaryota > Metazoa > Arthropoda > Arachnida > Araneae > Salticidae > Maratus > Maratus michaelseni. The sequence continues at coordinate 158,890,131 of OZ007588.1, forward strand.
GGGGGTGGCAAAGGGAACAATCTCCTTCTACATATGGGTTTGTTATCACGTCTAATATATTTATTTAAAATTTGCGTGAAATATTGAATACATTTTTCATTTATTTTTCAAAAAATTAAATAATTATTTTTCCACAACTTTTATTTAAAAAATGAAAAAATATTATTAAAAAATATATATATAACAATAGTTTATTTTTTGTGTGTGTGTGTGTGTGTGTTTTTAGCATTTGTATCTTGGCTTTAAAATTTACTTTCGCACATATTTAGATAAAATTCTGCCACATGCATAATCCCTAAGTCTCGATAAGTTAACGTTTCATAAATCCAGTAAATAATTAAAAAAAATTCTCATAGGAGTGCAGGTTGCACTATAAGACAGGTATTTTTTGGGGGGGAATATAAATAAATATAGTTCAAAAGGATAAAAAAAAATTGAAATGAAAATCCTGAAAAGTGTGTAAATATTTTCACCGGAGAGCAGTTTGCCTCATAAGAATTTTCAAAAAGTGGGATTTTTTGTGGCTACATGAAAAAAAACTATCTCAAAAAGTCCCATAAGTCCCTTCACATTTCTAAAACGCTTACATAATTAACAAATTGCACTTTACACCATAAGACTAGCATTGATGATTGGTGAAATTGACGAACTTTATCTAGCAAAATTGACATATTGTTTTATTTTACTGGAAAACATCGCACACTTCGACAAATGTTATGGTAAAAAATCGCAGTTTGATATCGCAATCTGTTATTTTTTTATGAGTAATTTTAAAGTGAAAGAATTTATGGGACACTTTGAGCAACACCTTAAATAAAACGAAATCATCAAAGTGCATTCATTGTTTCTCTACCAGTTGTTATAGGAAAACCTGGCAGTATACCTGAAATTGTTGTGTGTATCTTAGGAATAATGGACTATTCATAAGGTAAAGGTAGGAGAGTCTGCGCACAATTCAAAAGAATAACAATAAAAAATCTAAATATTAATGTTTTGCTAAACTATCCATGAATAATTTTTACTTCATTTGTTTTTTATGCATTTCCATTGCTATTTTGTTGTTATGTTGCAATGTAATATAACAGTTGTAATAAAACCAAGAAAGTTATTATGCGCAATCTGTCCTTACAGGGTGGGTGTGATTGCGCACATGGGTAGGAGAGATTGTTACTAATAATAACTACAATTAAATTGTTAACAATAATAATTACACTTAAATGACATTGTTGTAAGGTTTTTGTGAACAAATGTTATTGTATTAGGAGTGAATATTTCAACCTAATGATTAAATAATCAGAAAAAGGAAATAATTTTAAAAACGATTAAATTTTTTAATTAAAGAAAAAAAATAAAAGAATCAGAAAAAGCAAGTCCAGATAAGATTACAAAATAGCATTAAGTTACTTGATAACACGTTTAACTTAAAATTAGTGCATTTTAATTTTTCATTTTTTTAGGCAAATTTACCAATAAGCTGCGTAATCTCTCCTAGCTCGTAAACACTGCGCCATCTTTCTTAAGTAGCAGATGCGCAATCTCTCCAATTTTGGTAGGAGAGATTGCGCGGCCTTTATATAAACATGGCCGCTACTAAAACGAACCGTTGATGTTCACATTGTTAGTCTAGATTAGTAGTTTATGAGAAATCGTTTAAGTTTAAAATATTTTGTACTACTGATATTGTATAGAAATTCTGATGAATAGCTATGAAAATTCCAGCACTTACTTTGGGAAAACAAAACAAAATAGCAATGTTTAATCTTAGACACTCAAAACAATCAACGTGCACTTTCAAGTAGACACTCCACTACTGCTGATGTACAAATAAATACCTGGAGTCGCTGAGCGCTCACTCTACTCCTTCCACCCGAAACTCTATGTACACAATCTCTCCGACTGCACCATCTCTCCTGGCTTTACCTTGCATCCGACTGTTTTTTGTTTCACAATCAGTGATTCATCTGGTTGTACACCGAGGTTATTTCATAAAAGTCTAGCTTAATTTATTAATTTTTTTTCGTGTAACTCAACATTGTTTGCCCAATGTGTTATATAATAATGTATAATAATGTATAATAATGTTAATATATTAATGTATAGTATCCTAATAATATTATAAATCTGATTGTGTCAAAATGTTAGGCTGAAGCCAGCGTCAAAAATGGAGCATTTAATGATCCTGTATTTTTGCATATACGTTGATTATAACCCTCAAATGGACGTAGGCCGGTTTTTGTTCATTTTATTCAAATATATTTTTTAATAATTCAAAATTTCGTTATTTTCATAGAGAATAAATGGACATTTTCCCATAAAATTTAACCATTTTACTTTATCGTTGCTAGGGCTTTAATCGTTGCCAATAAATAAAAACACGGAAAAATAATTTTTCCTCAACAATTATTTTTCAATTGAACGATTTTCACGTGAAAAATGAAAATGAAAAAGAATTCAAAAGAAGATGAATTTCCGTGATGTTTGAAACAAAAATATGGAGTATTTGTTATTATACATGAAGTATGAATATCGGTTACATTAAAAAGATCTTTTTCTGTCAAAAAACTGCGTTATAATTAGAAGGAAAAATAAACAATAATTATATTCTTAAAAATAAATTTCGTTTGGACCGTGGAACTAAGAAAAGGATCCTCCTCGGCTTGGACAAATATGACGTCATAAATAATACATGTATTTTCAAAGAGTCGTAATAATACAAGGAGCATGAATATCAATGTATAATGAAAGTAGATAGATAATGGACGTAATATTTAAGATGAAAAACTGAAATATTTTTTATCGATACTGATTAATAATTAGCTTGAGTACCAGTTGCATACAAATGTGAATTTTCCCCTAAAATTTACGTCCTGATTGCCAGAAAAAGAAAATTAACAAGAATTATGGCATTAAAAAGATATTTCTCTGAGGAAAATGTGACGTCATATTTGAAATAAAACGGGAATTTTCAAATGTGTTTACAAGGCGCGGGAATTAATTCCGTACATTAATAATACAAGGATCAGTAAGTATAGAAAGTAGATTAGTTTACGACATATTTAAAACGAAAAATTGAAATCTTTTTTTTATCTATACCGATTATTAAGGATGAATATCAGTTACATACAGATGAGAGTTTTTTACCAAAAACCACACCATGGTTATTAGGAAAAGAAAAATAAATACGAATCTATTATATTAAAATCTGACCGCCTGTTTGTATTTCGCAACTACTCTTTTCAGATTGTCGAACGCAACGCGATTTACATAACACCGGTTATCATTCATCCGAGGGTGTCATAAATTCTCAGAATTTAAAAAAAATGATTTAAATTCCGAGATATTATTATTATTATTATTATTATTATTATTATTATTATTATTTTGTAAATTTTAACAAAGTTTCTCTAAAAATGCAACTAAATTATACCATTTTTGTGGATAAAAAAAACGGATTAATATATTTTTACTCATTAAAACTGAAAAAAAAGACTTTATTTTCAATTTGAATAGATGGTGAAAGAAAAAAAAAATTGATTACAGTAAAACTTTTGAAAAATAAAAACGTATTATCACATATTCAAACTTCATGAATCAATTTATTCTGGAGAACAAAAATCGTCTGTCAACATATTTTCATTTAGAAATAAAGATTTTTTTTTCAGTTATAGATTAAATCAAGGAGGCAAATTTAATCTCCTTGCATTTAGGTCTGCAATAATTGCTCCCTATTCACAAGAATTGAATTTAATGAAAAAGAATATACTATTTACATTATCTTTGAAGGATGGCTATTAAAACGTTTCACAAAGGCGTTAAAAGTAAAATGGTTTACCAGGTAAACTTGACATATGTTTTTATATAATTCGCCAATTTCCACGATTTTATTTGGCCCGCCTTTTCTCATTGGTTGCAGTTTCCTTTTCGTGATTATTTGTCACAAAATTTCACTTTTTTAAACTTAGTTATGTCAAGGTCTCTATAACATAGGAATACTGTATTGTCTCCTATGGAATGTGATAAAGAGTTAGTTAATTATTTACGTTTCTATTTATCGGGAATGAAATATTTTGCTTAATTAATGCATTTATACTTCTTTGAATGATACGTGAACGAAGTCACGGGTAACAGCTAGTTATGTATATATAGTACAGTGTATATAATGTAACAGGGAATACGCATTTCAGATAAATACAACTTTACTGCACGAATTAACAGGAATGCTCTCTATGAGGGACATTTCTTTCTTCAAGCATGCATTTTTATGTCATTTTTCTACCTCAATATATCTGTTGCAAACTATCGATTGTAGATAAAAATTGTCGAAGATATATATATATCTTGGTATCCTTTACCTACCTGTAAATTTCGTTACCATTGCTGTGTGTGCTGTAGAGCACATCGTAATTTATATAAAAATGCTTACTATATATTAAAAATAACTATGTATTTCTTTCATTTTCTTCCATGATATCAAGAACGTTACCGCATTTAATTCTAATGTGATATAATATTCCTAACCAATACCATTTTTCACATAAATTTAATAACATTTTTAAACATAATTCATCACATATATCTCTAAATTAAGTTCAAATGATAAATAAATTAAATCTTTATAAAGCGTAGAGATTCCATACACAAATAGGTAACTTGATTTCACCCCGAAATTTCACCACGATTAGCATCCAATAATTAGGAATATTTCTACCGGAGTTAAATGACAACTATTAATTTTTTGATTTATGAACTTTTGCTTGTAATTTTGAAAGTTGGTAAACATAAAAATAAGTTTTAAATGCATAAAAAATTATTTGCGATTGTTTTAGTCTAAAAAATTACGATTGAAAAAGAACATAAATCGAACACTCAATCGATTTTTTTTAAATACCGTTACCCATCTTTTTATTAACCCTCTGAGTGTTTTGAAAAAGGGTAAAATTGTAATGTTGTTTTCTCTGTATTTGTTTTAATTGCTAAAAAAATATGATTCTTTCAGCATTATAAATAAAACTTAATTACAAATATGAATGTAACCCTTGAGAGTATTAATCATTCTTCAATGTTTTGAAAAATCATTAAATCTTTGGAATTATATTATCTTAAACATTGCATATGTTGCACTGAAACCTGGAGCTTAGTGAACGGAATATTACGTTCTACACGCTTAGAAGGTTAATAAGTAGGAAATTTAATTAACGGCAAAAAAAAAAAAATTAATTATGTTTAGAAAAAATATATAAAGTCAACTAGGATCCAATTTATACAAGGAAATGTTGTTTTCATCAGTTTGTATATCATTTTACGGAAAAAGAAACTTTTTCAATCTTAAAGGTATGTGTAATTAAGTGTCATGTAATATATTATGCAATTTGAAACGTTTTTAGGAGTTTCCGAAGATTAAAACTATTTTCTACTTGTTATAAAGTAAATACAGTATTCGGCAAATGTTTAATTTACCTAAGTTCTGGAAAAAAACAATTAAAAATTTTTCTCTTGTATAATTAATGTATAGAATATATTCTGGCTATCTTATTACACAAGTACCATATTTTTCAGTTTTTATCTCTGTATTTAAGAAACATTTATTAGTATAAATCAGATTATAGATTTTTATAATAGAGATTAATAAGAAAGTATAATAAATAATGAGAAATAAATGAAATTTTTATTGGTAGTGATATTAACAAGTTCAAGTCTTTTCATTTTCATAAAAAATACGAATACTGAGAATAGTTATTTTAAAATAACTTACTTTGTAAAACTCTATGAATTCTTCCTTTTTTTCTTTTTTTTTAATTTTTAGAAAAATATAGAAAATGTTTATTATTATGTGGTTTAAAAGAACACCGCATAAAAATATATTGAGTTTATCAGAAAAAAATAATCAGCTATAAATTTATTAAATTTCAAGTTTCACCGGTATTGTGATCATAGGAAGATCACGTATCATCACGTATTGTTGAAGGCCAATATGGAACCCTCAAACTTTATAATAAAATAATAATAACAATGTACTTACGTATTATGCGGGTCAGGTCAGATGGAACTGCGCAAAGCATGCCGCCAATTATACTAATTACAGTAACCCTTATTTTTAACAACTATATAGCTTATTTATTTATTATAGTTTATAGTTTATAGTTTCATTTTTTAATTAATGTTTATGGTTTTTTGTTATTTATTTATTATTGTTCTTTTATTATATTTAAATTACTCATTTATTTGATATTATTTACCATTGCATCAATGTTATGCATTAAATAATGTTAAATTAGTGTTTTGAACACGATTGGCAACGATAAACAAGGTTAGCAATTGGCAACCATTTTGGGCGACCAATCTCCTGGCACGGATAATACGTAAGTACCAATAACGGTTATTCAGATGAAAATGATGAAATTGGAGATGCAATGAACGACTTTAACTTTCTAATCTAAGTTCAAACTAATAAATAAAAGTTGGAGGAAACAACAGTTTATAAAAACAATGTCTACGCACTAAACAATAATAATTGCATATATGGGTGCCGAGATCAATGTAATGACTAAATACACTTAAAACTCCATTTGCCGCCACATCTATACATTTAAGCATTCCTACTGAGATATCCCACTCCTTTTTTTTTTGGCTATTACATACAGCCAGTCTAAATACCTAATTCAAAGTAACAAGGTGTGCTTAGAATACCTAAACTTAAGTTCCGAACATCTCCTTACGGATTTTGCAAAAAATCACACGGTTGACAGAAATTCCACAATATATATATATATATTCAACAACCTGGTGAAAAAAATTATAATAGATTTGCATTTTACAAATGTATGTTCCAATTAAACCAAATCCTATCATACTTTCTAATATTTAAACAAATAACATGTTTCTCGCACAAATGTTACTTCGCAAGACAACGTGTACACATTCACAACTGATTCGCCTACTAGGAAATTTTATGAAAATAAATGTAGGCATTTTCCCTACAAGAACATTAATAAATAGTTTTACGTATCAATGGCAAATACTTCTTCGTTAGAATTTATATCATATGATGGATTACAAAATGGACATCGGTGCAGTATAAATTATATTTGTTAATAGTAATTGCGTTTATCAACACCAAAAGTACTCGCAGTTGAACCTACCAGTTTCCATAACATGTTATATATACTGTCATCATTGGAAATGGTGGAAATTTTAAGCACAACAATTTACAGTTCTAGGCTTTCAAAAAAAAATATTTCAAATTCCATTACCACTTTAAATGATGAGGGCAATTAATCAAAGTATCAAAACTAGCATGCAACCAAGCGTATTACACTAGCGTAAAATTCTATTAAAAATGTTTAAAAAAAAAAGGTATAAGAAATATTGTATTAAATAGATAAAAATTCTTGTAATTTGTATAAACAGTTATACATTATCTTTCTCAAAAGTCGGTGGCAATTCCATGCAATGGTTCTCAAAAATATTATAATTACACATGAAATTTTTAGTACAAATTTATGTTATTATTAGCACAAAAATATTTACTTTAATGTCATTAATCTTATAAAATGTGTGTAAATCTTCATACAGTGTGTGGAAAAGGTTTAGGGGAATTAAAATATAAATTTTTCATTTTGAGTAATTAATTTTAGACAATATATTAGTGTTTTGTGATAATGGGAAACTTTGGTGCTCCATGTTTGGTGCTCATTTTTTTATTATCTTGTTAAATATAAGCATAAATTACAAAAATCAAAAGAAAAAAAAAGTTTTTTTTTTTTTTTTTTTACAAAAATTTTTTTTTTTTACATTTCAACAATATTTCCATGAACTAATGCATACGATTATATCTTTTGTGTAATGGTCTGCACTTTATACTTTCGTAATTGTTTGGAGTGAAGGAATGAGAGATGCAAAACATATGCTTGCATTTTATAGATAATGATATAGAAATCAATGTAGATTATTAAAGAAGAATTAATAATATATATTCTTGAAGGAATTATAAAACAAAATGTCTAAATGTTCATTGTTCCCAATAAAAAAAAATAATGTTTCGGGAAGATTCGGTAATTTATCGATAAATTATTGTTCAATTTTTATCTACATACTTCTTAAAAATTTTTAGATGCCTTGCATGAGCCAAATTTCTCAATTAAGTTTTCTGATTTACGATTTTATTTTTCACTTATAATAATAACAATAATAATAAGCACTCAAAGCGCATATTAAAAGCATGCATTATCTTACCCCTTCAATATATTGCCAATAATTAAATGCCTGAGTAGATTTTTTTTTTTTTTTGATGCAATGAGTATTTTTCAGCACCCTGTATATTTCGACTATTTGGTGTTCTCATTGTTTACATGACATTCCATACTAGTCTTAAATTGGAAATTAGAAATGAAAGAAAGCATCTACTTCCATATAAACGGATTCTCTTTAAAATCCCATAGTTTTTGTACTATTATACAAATCTAGTTCTACGCATGTTTTTCAGAAAAATTTATTTGATACTTTATGCTTCATGAATAAAAAAAAGTATAAATTATTAATTTAGTTTTACGACATTACATTTATTTTTTTGCGCCAGACATATGCAAGTAATGGTTTTCATTTTAAATATGATTCAGCGAAGCTAAGACTGAATGTATATGGCCTAAGGTGACAAAATGTCTTCGAAATAAGAGTACTTCCTCAAAATCAACGACTGTAGTTTACGCATTTTCCGCAGATATTGACCTGAAGCACTTATTACATTTTAAGAAGATGACAAATTCGTGGAACACGCTTAAATTGTTACAAATATTTATGTAAAGGACGATTTTAAAAAGTCCCATTATATAAAATCGTTATAAAATTTGAATACTCTATATAATACTGGTCTATTTAAAGGAAAATAAACAAAACATTAAGTTTTTAACAAGCTTAAGATAAAAAAAAATATATAAAAATGTACAGGCGGCCTATAACTGAATACTGTTGTTTTATTAGCATGTACTACAGTCTGTTTTGCTAAAAAAAATACCTGAGTATTTTATTAATTCTGATAATTGATGCATCTTTATGATATACAGGGTGTCCACGTATAACCTGACCGATCTTTATTTTCGCAACCGTTGGTCCTAGATGCATACTTCCAATTACAAAAATGGTTTAAATAAGGTAAAGAATTATTTTTAAAGCGGTTTGGGTCAAGAAAAACATTTTTTAAAAAATAAGGAAATTTAAATTTTTACACTGTTCCCCGGTCCTATAAGTGATATTTAATAAAAATTTACTGTGACACTAACAAGTAAGCCAAAAAATAGTCTCATTCATCTAACATTAAAATTGACCAAGTTATGAAACTTTGAAATGTGTGACTTATACCACTTTTTTGCATTTCAAAACAGATGATTTCGGCCATGCTTTCAAGGGTCGAATATAAAGTACTTAAACTTATGTCAAGGTATCTGCGCTTTGAAAGAAATCGTACAACTATTACGATTGAGTTAATTTTTATTAGTTATGTGTCAGATTAGTTAAAATAATTGTATTTTAATATATGTTTTATTTTGTAAGGATTTGAGGCTATGATTTTTTTTAACAAAAATTATGTTATTTTCATAAGGTTTTATTTAAATTGCAACGATCGTGTTTCCAGATTAAAATTTGTACTCGAACTTTAACTCACTTTTAAATGTCCGATGGAAGTTAAATTTTACATACTGACTTAAATCCGATGACAATGTAATATTATTGTTAATTTTGTCGCTTACAATCTTATACATACTTATATTAGAGGATAACACAAAAAAAAATCGGATAGGTTACCGTCAACAATTTTAAGAAAGAGTTTTAGATTAAATAACATAAACCTGCGATGGTTGTGTTTTTTAACTTTTATAATTACGTTTTATGTATTTTTTAACGATGAATAGAAAAACTACCTTCACTTTTAACCATCATGTTAGGATTTTTCGCAAATCGTAAATTTCAAGGTTAAAAAATAGCGAAAAATCTGATACCGTTTTGACTTGAACAACAACCCTTTTGTCAAGATTATATCTAACTCCAAAACCTCCTTGTCTTTCTGATAGGGGATATATTCGCATCTCCATTTGTATACGGTCTTCATACTATGCATGATAACTTTGAACTCAAATTTCTCAGTGAATATTAGTCGTACAGATACGGAACTTTTTGTGTTTGCAATACTTTTGAATAGACAAAACGTCCCTAAATATAAGTATAGGGACCTGGGGGCTGTATAAAAATTTAGAGTCTGTAATTTTTCACTAAATTGTTTTTTCACTTAAAACTTTTTTTATCTTAACTCTGCACCTAATTTTGACCACTTTTGTAATTGGAAGTATGCATCTAGGACCAACGGTTGGGAAAATAAAGGTCGTTCAGGTTATACGTGGACACCCTGTATAATCAAACGTATTAAAATGGCATACTTATGAGTATATGCTATTTTTAATTATCTTATTTTTATATTATTTCTTTTATCTTTTATATATATATATCAGGGGTTACACAATCAAATTTATACTTATACTAATATTTAATTTAATTTATAATTATACTGATCAAATTTATACTTATACTATACGTACATTTATACTGAATACTGTTGTTTTATTAACATGTCCTTTAGTCTCTTTTGCTAAAAAAATACCTGAGTATTTTATTATTTCTGATAATTGATGCAACTTTTATGATATATAATCAATCGTATTAAAATGGTATACGTATGAGTATATGCTGTTTTAAAAAATCGAATTTTTATATTATTATTTTTTTATCTTTTATATACAGGGTGGTTATAATATAAGTATCCCTATTAGGAGCTGTCTGTAGCTCGAAAGAATATCCCAAATTAAACCAAAATCGGTACATTTATTATTCGAGAAGGGAGGAGAAGAAAGGAACAACCCCCAAAAAATAATTGCAATAATCACCGACAGATGGCGCTAACGAGTGTGAAATGTAATGTGTAATACAAGAATAAAGAAATAAGGTGTCAAACCGGATGGTACACCTAATTTATTGGAAAATTTCACAGTGAATGTGGTTACGCTTTCGCTTGGCGTGTTCATGTTCAGGGCCCATATGGCCATTGTGCTGGAGGACATATCTAGTTGGTGCACGAAATGCTCAACTGCGGAATGTAACGCATAAGGGGTGATGTTTCGCACATGCAGTGATATGTGGTAAAGTCATTGATATTTGCGATAGCTCCATGGTACACAATATTACACATTACATTCCAAACTCGAACGCGCCATCTGTCGGCGATTATTGCGATTATTTTTTTTAATGTTACATTTTTCTTCCCCCTTCTCGAATAGTAATTGTAGCGATTTTGGTTTCATTCCGGTTATTCCTTCAAGCTACAGAAAGCTCCAATTAGATATACTTATATTATAATCACCCGGTATATATAAGGGGTTACACAATGAAATTTATACTCATAAAACATATTTAACTATTTGTTCTTATAACTAATACAGAATGATTATCGAATTGATGGTTTCAAGATAATGTGCCATTTGTCTTGATTTTATTAGATATACCTTAGAATCTAGCTAAATGTCTGCAAATACTACTTTAAATTCAGTTTCGAATATCAAATAAACAGCTAAAGTTAAAATTATTATTTTTAAAATATAAATATTTATGTGTTTTTTTATTCACTTGCAGCTGGTATTCTTGTAATTTCATAGTTTCGACCATGTCTTTTTTTTAAATTTCGTTAAATAAATCTGAAATATTTTTAAGAGTCAACATATATCAAGTTAACGGCATCCTGCACTTCTATACAAAATAATTATACATATGTTATATATTACAATTACGCTGCATTTTTATATGTGTTTTAAAGGATTATTAATTTTAACAATTAACAAATCTAATTTATTTTATATCAATCCTCCGATACCACATGTTTTGTTACACATATTTACTTTCGTTGAGTGTCATAATTTCAAATTTGTTTCTTAAGTATTTAAAAAATAAATAAATAAATAAAAACTGAAAGAAAAAAAAACATGTAAACAGGAATTTTGAAGTTTTTTAAGAAATGCTCTTAAAGATTAGAAAATTATTTTGATGTTTTAAAAATCATTATATTAATGTGAATTAATAAAATATTAATTTATCAAAATAGAATATTTACAGAACTTTGCACATATCTACTCCGGAAAGTTAACTCATTCCAATTCTGGATGATTCTCTTTTGATTTTCACTGATATAAACAATCCCTGCAGATTATTTTAACATATTTATTTAGACACAGATAAAATTTACACATATCAAAAATATATTTGATGTAGTCTTTTGGTTTTAGATGTCTTTTGGTTCTTCATAACACAAATGTTTACTGCATTTTCACTACATTCAATATTTTTGCCTGAATTAATCCATATTGGAATATTACCTTTCATTTCTGAACTATCCGTGTTATCTAACAATTCATTACTGGAAAACTTTTCAGCAACCTCTATTGGACAATTCACCACTTAATCTAAGATTTTCAGACATACTCAGGTAAAAATTCTTTCTTTTAATCATTTCTATAAACGCAGAAATGAAACTATTATTAACTGAAAATAGAGATAAAATAGAAAAACGAAGCTTCTGAATGACTCCATTTGAATGAATCCAAATAGGAAGGAATCCCTGAAGGAATACATATGAATAAATCCAAGACATCTAAACAAATACATTATCTAAATGAATACATATTTGAATGAATCCATATGAATACATAATTCATTCTTCAATTTTCAAGGAATCCATATGAATGAATTCAGGAATGAATGCGTTGAATGAGAAAAATCTTCATCATCCTCGATTAGAAGATTTAACACTTAGTGTAAATTTTGAGATATATTCAGATAAAAATTCTTTCTTTTACTTATATTGAAAAAAATAATTAATATGAACTGAAATAATGGGATCAATTAGAAAAATTAGAGGTACAAACAGCAGCAATTAACAATCATAAAAACGCTCTCGCGTGAAAAAAAAACAAAATAAAAAAATCTTGTAGTATTGGCTATATGAATTTCAAACGTTTGATACAAACCTCATAAATATCGCCGAGGAAAATAATTTTACTTCTGTAGCCAGTTCTTGGCACTACGTTTGTGAAATACATTGTAGCTTGCAAAACTAACATCAAATATTGATACTAATATGAACAAAATCAAACATGTGTTTGCTAGACACATATGCGGATAACAAAGGCTTAAATTTCCGCAATACGTGTTTTTAACAATTATATATTTGTAAATTTATATTATTTTCCTAGCAACAAATGTGTCTTTTCCATTTTGATACTAAATATATACTTATGCAAATGTTTAACACAGCGAATAAATTAAGAAAAACGAATTTTCTAAATATAACTCCAAAGGAAACTTATGAATATATTAAACCGCTATTAATATTATAAAGATTTTATACTTAGTGATTTTTTGCAGTTTTAGCAATTCGTATTTTGTCGTGTTTAAGTTTTTTTTTTATGAATTTTCATCTGAATGATATTATTTTAAAAGTTATTATATTACGAATGAAAGCAAGTTAGTATATTCCTAATCGAAAAGTTTCATGATATTTTTACATCAAAAATTTTTGAAATTTAGAACAGTTATTCTTACCAGATATGTTTATACTTTTTTATTAGACACTGGAATGCTGGCATATATAAAAATCTTTATCTAATTCCCTACTCTTCCTAACATATTAAGAAACTTTAAAACACTTTTAAACCCTTTAAAAGAATTTTATATATTTTAGGCTAAAGAAAAACATTTTATTCTTTGAAATGTTCATTTTTTTCTCTATAATGACAGTCTCTAAAGAAAAAATGAGTTATATTTTTATAGTAATGGAACAGACTACAGATATGACTACAGAACTACTTTAAATTATTCAACAATATTTTTTTCTTTTTTTTATTAAGAATGTTTTATCCCTATATAATATCATAATGCAGATAACTTTTAACATCAGCCAGAACTGTGTAAATACTTTTTTAACATCTTTGTTAAATATATATATATATATATACGTATTTACATTACCTTCATGACAACTGCGTTTCATCCTGCTTTTCATTTATTTCTATAAATGAGAAGTAATCATCGAAATACATTCAAAGATTCACGAATATCATTGAAAGTAAGCATTGAAAACAGTGTAGAGTATTCAGCATAGATACAAAATATATATTAATGTATTCTAAGGTAATGTCACTTCATTAGTGACATTACTCTGTTTCTAGATTTGATTTTTTTTCTGTTTTTAGTATTCTTTTTGTAAGACAAATATTATTGCTAAATAATATGGGTTAACATTTTATAGACAACATTAAAGGAGTGAAATAAATGCAGGGAAATCATCATTGTGTTCAGACAAGGCTTGAATTCACTTCAGTTGTTGTTGTCTTAGGAAATTTTTAACCACTCTCAAGGTTTCGTTAAAACATTTTATATCTTTCATTAATTTTGAACAATAACATGTCATAAAACATAATGTAGTGTTATAAATCTGCACTCATATACCGTTAATATGCCATTTATTCCTAGAGCATTATCAATTTTAGAAATGAAAAAAAAAGTGTATGCTCTGATCCTGGAACAATATTTTTTTTCTGAACCGTAAGTTGTATTTCAATCCGAAAATGGTTCAAAATAATATTTTTCTTCATATTAAAATCAATTGAAATCAAAATAGTTTTTTTTGGTTGTATATACATAAACAGGGTGATTTTGAACTCATGAGCAAAGCTTGCAGAAAATATAGAACACACATAGACAAGATAAAATCACAATACAAAGCATGGTCGTAATTTTGCAATAAAGCGCTACAGGGTGCGTATGGCCGTCTGTCCGTGCTCTAACTCCCGTAAATATGTTCGGATTGCTCTGAAATTTTTATATGTTATTGTCGTTTTCTTTAGCATGTTCCCTATTTCAACTGAAGAGTGTAGCACTTATAGTTTTTTTTACAGGGGCAGTCAAAATTTTCCCTTTACATTACCTTCAATGGGGAATAATCGTTTCAAGTTCATTTTGATGACGCTACGTTATTTAAAACACAATGAAATTGATGTATAATTATGAAGCGCATTAAAACATACTTTCTGTAGAATATGGGGTGCAAATCATTTATTATTCACTTACAGGGTCAAACAAAAAAATATGTTACACACCGTCCTATGGGAAATAATCGTCTGCAGTGTAATTTTGTGATATTTGACTATTTCAAACATAATGAAAATTATATGCATTACTGAAATGTACTTTAAATTAATCTCTTGTGTGCATTGTGTTTATTTACAGGGACACACAAAAGATATTGATTACAGTACATGTGCGATATTTACAGTCTATGTGTGATAAGTGCGTTTTCAACTTTGGTTTGCGTTTTTAAGTTTAACATATTTTTTTCATAGTACGTGTGTGTTTATAAACTCGGTTCATCATATAAAGGGCTACACAAGGGAATTCATAAGTATTACAGACTATGGGAAATAATTGCTTAAGGGTAGTTTTTAATTGTGTTTACGCATTTTCAAGATGAACTATATATAGTAGACTAATAGAAGTTTGTGGAATATAAATAAATTCATATACAGGGCTACGCAAAAAGATACATTGTGGTTTACGTTTGGTAATTGCTTTTAAGTTACTTATTAGCTTAATAGGTGATGTGTACAAAAGTCTTCAGATAACATACAGGGCTGTACAAAAGATTTCGCGTGCATTTCCATCGATTGGCGAAAATTGCTAAATGTGAATATTATAACTGAACTAAATTTTACCATACTATATTTCCACATCTATTGACCATATACAGAGCTGCAAAAAATAATTCGACTTCTTTATTGACACTGGAAGGTAATTTCGAAAACTGTATTTTTCAATGTGTTATATGTTTTCTAAATTATTTACTTACATATCTTCTTGCACCTTATTTACAGTTGAAGTTTCGTTACAGTTTTCTGGCTGTGTTGGAAAGTGTTTCATAATCTATGCTCGATGCATGATTTTTCGTTCTTGTTTTTTTTTAAACATGAAATACGCTCAATAATTTTGGCCCACCCTGAATATTCAAAACCATTAACCTAATGTCACTTTTGATGTTAATTTAAAATATATGCTTATCTTAGAAAATATTGATATTCTTGTCATTTCCCATTTTGTACTTTCCCATAGAGCGATCGATAAAACTGTTAGCTTTACAAGTTCATGGCCCAATAACATTTATCTGTAGAGTGCGTAACTTAAATGAGAAATCACTTGTCACATACAATTATATTGGAAAAAGCCAAAACTCTAAACTTTTTGTAATACAGTATAGAAAACATAAAAAAATAATAATTTTCTATAATATGACAAATGTATAAATATAGATTAATATCACGTAAAGAATGGGTTTCAGTGCATTATTTATTTATCTATTCTAGAAGTGATACACTTAGACATGATTTTTCGAATTCTATGCAGAAATACGAAACATGGCATTAAATAAGACAAAAATTATTATTCCGAAATAGTGGTACACACATTTGTTCATCAGTGCGCGCACAATATGAAATTGTAAGTCAGTTATTGTTTTCTTAGCAAACTATGAGTATTTTAATATTAAGTATGATAAATAGTTTAAACAATCTGAGATTTTAATATACTTTTTGAAATTATTCGGAAATGTATTAGACAAGTATACCTGTGCAATATATTCTATTGAGAATAATCTTCAATTAATGATGTGTATTAACTTTTTGATACTTTATTATTTAGTAGCAAAAGTGATTGAATTTATTATCTAGTTTAAAATTCAAAATTATTATAAACATATCACTAATGATCAAAACATTATTTATAGAGCATTTTATGTGAATTTTTTGCGGTTAAAATTTAACTATAAACTATTATAAACTATTAGCTATATTATAAAGTACAAACGTGTCCGTAGGTAACGCTGACGTCATTTTGCGAATCGCAACACTTGATTATGAAATTTCGGTTTTGCGATTTTTGCTGCTGCCGTTTTTTAAATTTCTAAACATCGCACACTTTCAATTTTTACACCGTTATATAGGGGAAAAAATCTACTTTCAAATGCAATTTGTTTGGGAACTGTATCGTAATTTACTCATTTATTATAACATTTAAATTAAATTTAAAGCATGATTTACAAACAAAATCTAAATCTATCGCTTTCAGATGATTACAAAATATTAATCCATTGGCACTTTAAACAATATAAAAAGTTCAGCTTTTGTTTCCAACTAATACTCAATAACGACATTAAAACTTCATTAAGCAATAAGTAAAATAGCATAAATAAAACAAATATTTGACAATTTCGTAATCGAAATAAACGCTTAAAGCCGCTAAAATGATCAGAATTAAAAACAAACTGCTGTAGATAACGAAATTTTTAGCGATTTCTTCGGCTATCAACTTCTGTCACGAATTCCAATACGAAATCACCCCTTTTAATAAATTTCAGAATTTTATTTGAATACATAATTGACATATTTCATAGAAAAATGTATCTTCATGTTGTTAGGAGGCAATCTGAAAAAAATATTAAAAGTAAAAAAAATGTTTTAGAGTTTCCTTTTAAAAATATGGTTTTCACATATATAATTTATCCCGGGAAGCCTGGGTTGGATGCCCCAGTAAATAATAATGTTTATCCAGAAAGATCCATTTAATTAATAGGTAACCATTTACTGTAATGAAAATTTAAATATGTGTATTTAAAAAAAAGAACATTTTAATTTTTTTTGTTTTAAATATAATATAATTATTTAAATTTATCATTGATTTCTTACAGCAATATATACAGTGTGTCCCAAAATATTTACCCTGATTTCATGTTGCTCTTACACTTTAGTGATTACACTTATTTCCATTTATATTTTGCAGATGCGTTCCACCAATCACCAAGTTTTTCTGGTTGAGGGGTAGTAATATCACTAGAGTTACTGATGCTGCTTAATCTGAAACATTACTTCTAAACAAAAAAAGGCGCAGTGTGTTGTGTGGCCGGCTGAGATCAAATCACCAAAAACGGTGCAACGGAAGTTTCAACTCGCTATGAAAAGCTACTACCAGATGTGAAAAATTTGTGTCCACTTGGATGCAAATGTTTTTAATAACAGGTGCAGTCAAAAAGTGTCGAAGTACTGGGCGGCCATCAACTTCTTCAGAGAGTGCAGCTCATATCGAGTGTCTTAAATAAAACATGAATAACTTTTGTGTATCTATGCCAAATATGATGCTTGTAAATAAAATAGGCAATAAAATTATATCCAATTTATATCAGGGTAATCATTTTGGGACACCATGTATATTTTTCGATAATTTCAATAATAGAAAACTTTGGAATACGGATTTCTGATTTTCCTTAAAGTAATGAAAATTGTTTTAAATACTGAAAATTTTGTCTACACTTTTAATACAGCAAATGTTTGTGATTGACAACGTTAATTTGTTCATATATAATAATGCGCCATTTAATATAATAATGCGCCTTTTTAAATAGTTTTTAATGAGAAAAAAAAGTGATGTTTACAAACAGAATTAATTATAAAATATAGTATATATCAAAGAATTATATATTGTATGTCAGTAAGTGCCTAAAAAACAAGATTTTAAATGAAAATTTTATGTTAATTATTTGTATAAACTATAATAGTTTAAAACAGATTTTCATGACCAAGTTTCTCTCGGCAAATAAGTTGTACAATGCTTCAGAGAGTTGTATCATGAATCTCCGTGAACGTCAGCTGCGGTTCCGTGGGTGGGTAGAGCAGCGGTAGCCTCCCACGCACGTAAAACAAATGAATTGCAATCATTTCCTCCCGATTGAAAATTTATCAAATTATAGCTAACACAATATATTGAATAAAAAAAGGAAGCTGATTATAAAGTGGTGGTTAGTTCGTCAGCTGGTCACACGAACATAATATATATATATATATATATATATATATATATATATTCCCAGTAGAGTTGCTATATACTCATCATCTTGGAACGAGAACAAATATATCGGCCCTTTGCTTGTTTTAAATTTCTGAAAGTTTTTTCTTTGGTTTACAAAGCGTATATGTATTTAAATTCTTACTTAATTTATTTGAAACTCAAGGTATTTAAAAATAAGATATTCAACGCAATAAATACAAATAAAATAATAAAATAAATTCGTTAATTACTAAGTAGCTATTCGTATTTACCACGTGCGAGGTTCGATTTCCGTTTTATATGAGTCCAAGGACAATATGCAATACACCACCCGATTAACCTCTATTCTTCGTTCCAGTGCCTTCGAAGACAATTATAGAATTCCAATAAAGAAACAACATGATTTGAAATATTTCGATAGAAAGAAAAAAAAACGATAAAAATAGGGGAAAAGTATTTATACATCTTTACAACTTATTTTGGAGGTGAGTGGGCTGGGAGACCGCCGCAGAATTCGCGAAGCGCGGCGTTTCGCGTGATGGTCCTTTGCTATGTCCCTTTTATACCGAGACACTTGCGGAAGCCAGGTGGAAAAGGGAAAAAAATCTGAAAATTGATACCAGACAAATTTAAAAGGAAAAATGAACAAATTAAAAACACCGCGAAGAGCGGGAAGGGTTGTGCCCGGAGCTCTGAATCTTCCGAACGATCTTTTCGGCTTCAAGCTCTATGTTCGTCTCGGGCGGCGGTCGGGAACGGGTGGGCTGGGACGACCGCCGCAGAATTCGCGAAGCGTGGTGATACGCGTGATGATCCTTTGCTACGTCCTTTTTATACCGAGACACTTGCGGTAGCAAGGTAGAAAAGGAAAAAAGATCAGAAAATTAGAACCGGACACGTCTTTACCTCAATCAAAATCGGAACTATATCAGCATTTTATAGGAACATGTTACATAGCGCAAATTTGGTGACACGCACATCTAAAAGTCCCAATTACAGATGAACCGTCAGACTATGGCTGGGTAGAAATCGACAACAAATATGAATTCAATTGGTTTTCTGGCCCTCAGCTACCATCATCGATTGTTCAAATATCTGTTCAGCCCGAAAAAGGTAAAGATTACATTTAATTTTAATCATGTCGATTATGTTACGTTAAACATACATATTTAATTTTTTTCTTGGTATTTTTGCATAGATAACGTGGTGAAGACATGGTGGCAGATAGTTCTGACAGAGAATTAGGACATGAGAGCAACACGAGCCAAAGCGAAAATGAATATGATTAAATTACAAAATTAAATTGAACAACTATTTAAAATAAATATTATGTAGTATATATTTAATTTTCAATAAATTATTAATTAATTAATTTGCTTAATTAATTTGCACATTAATTAATTAATTTGCACATTAATTAAATAATTTGCACATTAATTAAATAATTTGCACAGTATTTCATCATTTATTTATTTCTATTTTTATCAATTTTAAAGTATCTATAAAGAATATTGATGTAAATGAAACATCATAATAAAATTATATCTCACAGTTAGAACATGGAGCGTAAAGTCGAATAATTTAAGATAGGTTATTTCCTCCCGGATGAAAATCCGTAAGCTGATAGTTAATATGATCCTGTACGTAATAAAAAAATCAGCCAGCAATATGCCGAGGAAAAACTCGTCAGCTGGTGCATTTAAATAAGTTATAGGTGCTCCTGCGTTACACCATTCAGGGCATCAGCTGACAATTTTTCCACTGAGATATAGCCAACTAACATGTTTATTTATTTAAAATTGCATATATACTTTCAACTGATACTTTTCAACTGAGAGGAAATCGATGAATATATATATACATATATATTCATTGTTGTTCGTGTGTTATATATTCACGAGCAGGGAAGACCGAGCAATGCTCGGTCACAATTAAATTTGAGTTCAAATATTATGATCCATGACCAAAATGACCCACTAATTGAATTTTCTCGAACATGTGACTTAGCCCAACAGTCTTCTCGTGCCGGAAAACCATAGGATGCAAAATTTAGTGTAAATTGAGCCGCTTTTTAGATATTGACCCACAATGACCCAGAAATGACCCACTAATCGAATTTTCTCGAACATGTGACCTAGTCTAATGATTTTCGCGTGCCCGAAACTTGTAAAATACAAAATTTAATCAAAATCGTTAGAGCCGTTTTTTAGATAAAATTAATTTGACCCGCTTTGACCCAAAAATGACCCCCTAATCGAAAGTTCTCGAACATGTGACCCAGCCCAATAGTCTTCTCGTGCCCGAAAATAGTCGGATACAAAATTTCGACAAAATCGTTTGGACCGTTTTTTAGGTACAATTAGCTTGACCATGACCCAAAATGACCCAAAATGACCCACCAGTTGAATTTTCTCGAACATGTGACCTAGCCCAACAGTCTTCTCGTGCCCGGAAACCATTAAATGCAAAATTTAGTGTAAATTGAGCCGCTTTTTAGATCTTGACCCACATTGACCCAGAAACGACCCACTAATCGAATTTTCTCGGACATGCGACCTAGCCCAATGCTTTTATCGTGTTCGAAACTCGTAGGACACAAAATTTAATCAAAATCGTTAGAGCCGTTTTTTAGATAAAATTAATTTGACCCGCGTTGACCCAAAAATGACCCACTAATCGAAAGTTCTCGAACGTGTGACCCAGCCCAATTGACTTCTCATGCCCGAAAATGGTCGGATACAAAATTTCGTCAAAATCACTTGAACCGTTTTTTAGATACAATTAGCTAGACCATGAACCAAAATGACCCAAAATGACCCACTAATCGAATTTTCTCGAGCATGTGACCTAGCCCAATGGTTTTCTGGTGCCCCCAAACGGTAGGATACGAAATTTCGTCAAAATCGTTAGAGCCGTTTTTAAGATAATTTTTGCATATATATATATATATATATATATATATATATATAACCACCCACAAGATTTGCTCGTATTAGAATATATGATGTGTTGTTCGTGTGACCAGATGACGTATTAACCAATTAATGTGTGTTTGAACTTTATAATAAGCTGACTTATTTTCAGGAAATTTGTACCTGGCTCGCGGACTATGGATACATTAGTTATCTCGAGGTCAGAAATAATGTTTAGAAACCTAATTCTAAGTTTTTCACGCCTATTCTAAATGTTTAAGTTTTAAAAGTCGCATAAAGTTATAAAATATCAAATGCTTACTATTTTGACCGTTAGACTAAATAAGTGTTAAATGTCCAAGCGTAACTTAATATATCAGGGCCAAAATACTTCTTTTTCGTATCAGATTTGTAGTGGTAACTAAATCATTATTCAAATATATTTTCCACTCATTTACACAAAAAAAATCAGGCATTCAAGAAACAAAATATATTTCGCACAACACGTACACTGGCCTGTAGATTTTTCTGTTTTTTTAGTATCTAGAATAGTGTCTTTTATTTTAATTCGTTGTTACAGATAGTCGGGGCGGTTGGTCTTTTAAGCGAGGTCATATCCTGTGCTATACTACCGAACTCTCTTCTGGTTATGTACCAAGATGTTGCTATTTTACAAAACGAAGTATTCGTATTCATTAATATGATTTAACTGCCCAAGATGGTATTGGCGTATACGGTATATTACAGACGTTAACCTCCAATTCTGAATCAGAGTTCAATACACATAGAACCTGGTCACACTTGTAAATTGATTTAGTCTTATCATCTACATAAATGACATCAGAACTTGCTTAAAATTTAAATCTAGTTTGATTATCAAAAAATAATGACAATTTTCTTCTTCTCCAAGACTATTTCCAAAAATATATTTCATTGGTATAATTTAAAAATTGTATTCCAAGTTTCCTAACTTAAATATATACATTTCAAATATTCTTCTTCCCAGTACTAATGTACATAACCGTTAAAATTGTTTTTATAACAATTTGAAAAGTTACATTTTTTAAAACTGAATAATTATATTCTTGAAGGATATTTTACTATGATTTCAAATTTGCAAAAATATTTCTTTTCCTACTGGAAGCATTTTTTTATCAAATCTCTCCAAAGTTTTGTTAGCTTGTTACTTTGCGTTTATGTAGTCTAAAAAGAACTTTTTTCCATATCAACGAAAATTACTGCAAACTTATTTTTTGCAGCTACTAACTAGCATCTTTTATCTAATGAACGAACATATATATTTTCCCATTAGCTCGTTGTAGAAAAAAATGCATTTTCTGATTTCTAAACGGAATTCGCAGAAGGCGTAAACATTAGTGGCAAAATATAATGCTGAAGAATTTAAAATGCTGAAAAAGAAAAAAAAAAGTTTATTTTATTTTAATTCTTTTGCACATTTTTAAAAGTTTGTGCAGAAAAGTTAAAGGGAATTGCATTAAATATCTTTGATATTTTTCAGTTTCTTAACATAAAAATTTAGTTGTATACATTTTTACAGTGTGCTTTTCTTTATACATTCAACATAGGGAATGGAACACGTCCATTCTTCTAATGATAAGAAAAGTTTCATGTGCATGGAAACTACCGCATTGTACATATTTTTAATTTGATTTTGAGAGGTTTAATAAATGATTTTAAATTAAATGAGTGTAAAAAAACACGTGTCATTCTCACAGAAAAGGCACAATTAGCTAAAAACAAAGTTTTAAACTGTTGAATTTATAGAATTTTTTTTTAAAACAACGTGCATCAGGATTTCATAACTTTTCAAATTTATTTTGTGTATGAGACATTCTTATACGGAACAAAACGTTTGACAAAAGATATAAAAATCAGAAAATATCAGTAAAAATGGATATACCAAGCCTACGTAGGGATGTTCCATGGAGGAGACAAAAACTAAGTTTTGAAATTTTAAATAGTTTGATATTCATGTTGATAAAATGGTGCATTTCGTTTTATTAAATGCAATGTTAAATCTGTCTAAAATGTATAATGCAATTGAAAATTAGTTTTTCCTTATATTTTTTATGATGACCATTGATCACGGAGTATACATCTAGAACGTCGCCACTATTCAAATGGAACTAATAAATGGGAGAAAGGAATGAATCACTTGAGAACAGAACAAATAGTTACATATAGAAAAATTGGCTTTCTTTCTCCCAAACTACCCAATAATGACATGACATGAAATGTTGTCTATGATCCATTTTTTTTACTTAATTTCAGTCTCTATGGAGAGGGACTATTTTGTCTAGGGACAAATTTTATAAGTTAATTATTTAGTAAAAATAAAACCATTTTTAAAAAGTATTAATATAGATGTTTAACTAAACATATTTAACTAATTATTACTGAAAAAAATAAAACAAAATTAAATTGCTTAAACATCGGTGAAAATATTTTTTTGTGTTCCATGGAGGGGAAATCTGACTTATATTCATTAAAAATATTATAGTTAAATGATTAGTCAACTTATTTATGAAACATATGTTCTCAGAAGTGTATTTAATAGCTTACTTGGAACTTAAATATACATATGAATGAAATTATTATGAAATTTGTTACATATAACCCGATATTTATCCTACGGTGGCCGTTAAAAGCTTTTCGTGGGAATGACCCATATAAACTTTCCATATGAGTTACTGAGTTTTCAGTTTTATAGGCAAGTTTTCTTTCTTATTTTGAAAATTAATGTAGATATAAATAGAAAAATAGTTTTTTGAAAACATAATATTAACATTTTTGTGCCATTTATTTTAACATATTCTATACGTTATAAGTATTTTTCTTATAATAAAAACATACATTTAGTCTTTTAAACAGATTTATTAAAACATTTTAAAAGCTTTTGAGAATGAAAATATGTTGATGTCGTCCTTATCTATTGGCAATATATGATTCGAATTCAAAATCATTTATTTACATGTCGAGTACTTTTATATGCCTTTAATGGTCCTAATAAAAATGTTATTTAAATAACTTTTTAAAACTTGACACTTACATATTTGTCTAATTGAAATCATGTACCATTTTAAAAATTATATTAAAATTAGTGGAAATATTATAGAAAGTTTGCCATTTTAGAAAATTTTTTGTTCCTGCATCCACGTGCGAATTGTTGTTTCGACATAAAATATAGTCTACGTTGGAGCAGAGTTTGTCACTATGATTTTGCCACAATTATTTTTTTAATTGGTTCGGCAGTTTCAGAGATTACCCCTGCAAACAAACAAACATTACTTCTTTATAATATCAATATAGATATACATTATTAGGTCGCTATAGACAAGGTATGAAACAGATTGAAGAAAAATAGCGAATAATATAGAATAATGTGGCACGGTAATTTTCTCAGGCTTTGGGATAATCACGGGTTTATTTGGCTTTACAAATGATAATTTCATGAAGAACAACTTCCTAAAAATAAATCATTAATAGCTTATATTGGATTTTATTTAGATTTGATTTAGAAATACAGTTTATTGTAACACTTAATTTATTAAGTACATTTATAATAATTATTAATTTATAATATTCAACAAAATCATTTAATTTAACACAGTAATACATTTATTTTTGTTTTGAACAATTAGTACTAAATTCTCGAAACTTGCACAATGTGTTTTTTTTATTGTCAAACACGTGAGATAATCATGTTTTCTATTGTAGTGTGCAATAAGTCTAACCGAATACCTCGAACAAAGCGACAGTTTTCATACAAAGCGATATATACAAGGTAAATCTGAAATGCTTCAACAAACTTAGAGGGTTGATAGTACTCATGAACACGAACAAAAAATGCAATGGAACATGGGGTCGCAAATGACGTTTAACCCTTTCAGAGGCAGTGGTATGTTTATGAAACCACTTAATTTTAATTCCAAAACGCCACAATGGCACCAGAATTTTGCTTAAATCTTTTCCATTTAATATGTGTGTGAAATATAGCCTTTTCCTTATTTACAAACAATTTTTTTGTAAATTCCGGTGCTAGTCTATTTTCAGACGCATTTTCTTGATTTTCATCCTTTAAGCCTTTCAGAGGCAAAGTACTTTTAGTACTAAAATGTTGAAATAAAAGACTCGCACCGGAATGTACAAAAATTTTTTTTTGTAAATAAGAAAAAGGCTATATTTCACATAAATATTAAATGGAAAAGATTTTAGCAAAATTCTGGTGCCATTGTGGCGTTTTGGAATTAAAATTAAGGGGTTTCATAAACAAACCACTGCCCCTGAAAGGGGTAAACGTCATTTGCGACCCCATGTTCTATTACATTTTTTGTTCGTCTTCATGAGTACTATCATCCCTCTAAGTTTGTTGAAGTATTTCAGATACACACTGTATATGAAAATCTTATTTTCCGTTTATAGGATGTTATTGAGAATAAAAAAAAGAGGGGGCTGTACACTTTTTACATATTATTGAACATTTCATTTAATTCATATTTATTATTAAAATTTAAAATTCTACTCTGTAAAAAAAAACAAAAAAAAACATGTATCTTCATCTAGCAATAAATTTTACGAAGATGTAATATGACCGCTCCCAAATTACCACGATTCCGAATTGTGCTTTCATCTTTAAAAAATGCAGAAACCAATGGAATTTCGACAATTAAATAATATTTTTGATACGAAATTTCTATAGTTGTCGGTAATATCAATTGTCAAGTAACACGTTTCTGCTGCATAACAGAATTTATTCATGGAATACACAAAATAGTGTTAATCTTAATACTGTTAATTTAAAATCTTTGTCCGAAACATGTTTGTCGAACATGAAAATTGTTACTTGAGAACTGATAGCATAGAAATAACTAATATTTCGGTTTGACAAAAGTAATTAATACACTTTCAAAACTATTTGGAAATGTTTAAAAAATTACAGGCAATAGAAGAAATTTTTGCTTCTGAAGTGCTTCATTACATCTCCGAAATCTATCCGTTTATGTGATTTCTGCATATAAAGGAACGCTTTGTGGAATGGTTAATAACTTGTATAGATATATCGTATATATATTGTATTTATTATATTATGTTAGACCTTCTACTTAGATATAAAACACTTCTTTTTTTAACAAATGCATGTTTGTTTAAGTGTTTCAGAATCACCATTAGGAATTTTATTTCATTAAAAATATATCATTTTTATTCTGGACTCATTCGAGCAGTCGAATGCAGTCCAGAGACATCTGTAGAGTGGAATGTAATTTTAATGCATATAAAAAGTATGTAGATACATATATTTATTTACAATTTTAGTTCCTTTATTGTATATTTTGATGATTAAAACTCTCTTCGTTAAAATTGCGTTCATATATTAAAATTTTTATCTCACCTTTTACCTACAAGAGGATGTGTAACTATCATACGTGATGTCATAGTCTAGAGCAGTTTATGCCGTCTATAAAATAATGCATTGAATAAAAATCAATTAAGTTGAAGAATTGATTCGATATTAGTAGCCCCCTTTAGAATTAGAATCATTTATATTTATTACTTCTAATTTACATAAAGTGAGGTAATTTAGTCCCAGGGAACTTTATTTTGATCTATATTGATAGTGAACAAGGAATCCACCTTCGTCTATAAATGTTTTTCACGGGGATGCCAGAATATAGCTCCTGCGTTGTGTGTCTCGTACAACTAAAACAATATTTTTTTTTGGAATTTAAACTATTAGTAAAAGATTTATTTTTATTTATATGAGCTGTACAGCATAATTTTTGTTAGGATGACACAGATTCCAATGGCCTGTTTATAAAACAATTACAGTCCAATCAGCCAAATTATATGGTATGTTTGAAGTTCTTCAATTAAGAAAAAAACTAATATAATGTATACGTTCTCTATAGTAAGTGCAGTTACGTATGTATCAAAATAATTAACATAAAAAATAGCAAAAATAAAATGTGTAATTTCCAAAAATCTGCAACATTTAGAAACACGTTTTAAAGAATGTTGCATGAAGTCAAGTTGTCAAATTTCCATAGAAGTTATGTTTTTCAATTATAACGCAAAAACTAAAGACCTAACAGTATTGAAGAATATTGTTATATAACTAAATAGTCTTCAAATTTCTTCTAAAGAAGGGAAAATTTTAATTTCCTAAAAGCAAAAGAATTTAAACATTGAGAAGTTTTAAAAAAATATACATGGAAAAATCTGCATTGCAACATGTGTGTAAAAGCATTTGCTCACTAAATGTAGTTTTTTAGTGATAGAGTATATGTTTGTATAGTAGTATCCTTTAATAAGCCTTCTTTTGTTTTAACTATATCTTTTTAACACTTTCCAACCTAGTTGAAAAGTGTTTATGACTTCGGTTTGTCTGGCCGTCTGGCCGTCTGCCGTCTGGCCGTCTGCCGTCTGCCGTCTGTCCGTGCTCTAACTCCCGTAAATATGCTCGGATTGCCCTGCAATTTTTATATGTTATAATCGTTATCTATAGCATGTTCCCTATTTCAATGGAAGTGTGTAGCACTTATAGTTTTTTTACAGGGACACTCAAAAGAATTCCGTTACATTGCGGTCTATGGGGAAAAATCATTTGCGGTTTATTTAAATAATGTTTGACTATTTTAAACGCACTGAAATTTATATATATCACTAAGGTGCATTAGAAGAAGCTTAATATGGAATAGGGTGTGCATAGCACTTATACTTACTTTACAGGGACAGTCAAAAGAATTCCGTTACATTACGTCTATGGAGAAAAATCGTCTGCGGTTTATTTAAATAATGTTTCCCTATTTTAAACGCATTGAAATTTATATAAGGTTCATTACAAGAGACTTACTACAGAATATTGTGTGTATAGCAGTCATCGTTCATTTACAGGGACACACAAAAGAATTCTCTACTGTATGTTAACAATAATTCCTGGAAGTGCTTTTTAAGTTACTGAACGCGATTTTAATTTTAAATCGCTTTTTGTATATTACGTGGTGTGTATAAATTCTGTAGATCCTATACAGGGAAGCACAAAAGTTCGGGAACACATTTCCGTATTATTTAACTCCAGACGGAGAATTTTAAACTGTGCTACGTGTTTCCTAACTGAACTAAAATTTAGCATCCTATGTAGTCTATATACAAATCTATAGATCCTATACAGGGCTGAATAAAAGTATTCGGATTACTTAGATGTTATCTTTTAGCTGATTAAAGAGTATGATTCGTAAAATTATTTTGGAGGCGTTGGAAAGTGTTACATAATCTGTGCTTGACGCATGATTTTTCGTTCTTGTTATTTATGTACTATATTTATAAATAATAAAGTAAAAGATTATTTTCATATTTAGTATATAGAATGAATCTATGTGAAGTATATTATATATGATAAATAACAATCTATCTAGGAATATGTCCTTTGAAGAGTTTAACAAAAAACTATTCAATAATAAAAAAATAATTTCAAAAGTAACAAAAAATATATTCATATAAAAATTTTACGCTTTAAAACAGGTAACATGTTTTTGCAAAAGAGAAAAACACGGACCGCTAATGTCTCCCTTAGGATATCTGTCTTACCAGAATGATAAATTTCCTTTCGTAAATTCGACGTAAAAGCATGCTTCCTGATATATAGCTAGTTTTTAATCCTTTTAAGGTTTTAAATTTCCCCGTTCTTCAATGTATTATTCTAGTAAAACAAGATCAATAAAAAATATGCGTAGAAGGATTGTTGAATGAAATAAACGAAAGGCGGTACATGTAAGTTATCTAAAGAAATATATTTAGGGTTGTATTTTACGAAATTGTTTATTTCTATTTTTATTTGAAATATTTGTTGATGAGTATGAACAAAATGTATTATGTTAAAGTTAATGAAATAGTTTTATGGACCTTTTAGTGAAAACCAATGTATGTCATGATGCATTATTTTTAAAGTGACATATAATATTTTCATAATAATAATTTCATTTAAAAGTTTATGAAATGTGGAATGCTTTACTAAAACATTTCTAAAATACTAATAATTTCTAAACAAGAAAGAAATTTAAAGAAATTTAAAAAAGCAAATCCTATATGGTTATTTTTCAATTAAAAGGTTTTTGTTTCTGTAAAACATCTGATATTAATTACTAAATTAGTAGAAAGCAATAAAATATTTAGTTCGGACAGATAATTTTTAGAGTATGAAAAATTCAATTGTTCATAACAAAATTATAAATCTTTTCTGATATTATATCTTCAGTTTAGTAAACTCTAACAATTCATACGCTCTTAACATTTGAACGCCGTCAGGTATAGCGATAAAAATGTATAGTATATTGTATAGTATAAGTGTACTATGTATAGTCACTATACTATGTATAGTCACTATACCGTGTATAGTATAGTGAAAATGTGCTCTTCGATGAAAGTGCTAAAATTGCTTTCTATCATTAAAATTATGAGTAATAGTACAAATCTCAAAATCTATTGGAAATAAGATAAAACAGTCAATTACAATATTTAATACTCTTCTAATTTAACTTGCTAGTTTAACACTTAAAATACCCTTTTCCGACATAAATTATAGAATCAATCACGCAAAATGATAAATTGTTTGTTCGCGATTCTCAACATTGCAATGTAATTATTCTTAACCTAGTAAATCAGTCTCAAGCATTTGAAATTATTTTTTGAAAATCTTTGCATTTACATTTTTAAAGGATTTTTACATTCAGTCTATTAAAATTTTCTTTTAAATTTGTGAAAAATAGAGTTTGGTTTATCAGACAATCGTCAGTAAATCTGTTTTTAAAACATGTCGGTAACGGTGGGTTAAGAAGTCTGTCGGATATGACTTGCACCATCCCTATGGTCTTCTTTTTCTGTAAGATTAAATGGAATCTTGTATGGAGAGTCTACTTTCCATTTCCAAAGATCACTTAGAGGCAGAAAATACAAAAACTCTCCCATATCTTTTAAAGTACGGTTGGTGATTCAAATCAAAACCCTCATACACAAAATCATGTGGCTTTTTCACAATTGAAGTAACTCGACCCCAAACCATAAACAAGTAGAAATTTTGTAGTCTTTCGATAATGGATGATGGACTAAGAGTATTATTTGATCGATCTGTCAATTTTGGGACAATCTGTGACAATTTTCGGGCAAAAGTTTTAAAGAAAATTATGTAGATCATATTGACATTGATCACGAGAGGCCGGCTTCATTTTTTTTATATTCATTTTTGATATTTCCCATTTTTGCTTTTCGACAAAAGATTCTGTACCTGCTTCATTTTCTCAGACTTTTATCCAAGGAAGTCTTTTACTATTTTTAAAACCATTTCACTATTGATATTATATTTATATGTTGTTATACACTAAAACACCTGTAATGCGTCTAATCCTCTTTACAGTCACTTCACCATTCTTGGAAATGTTAACTGGCTATTGGAACCGTTTCTCGGCACTTAGTACCTACAGTTTAGCAGATTTTACTTTCAGCACCCAAACGATTTCCCATGACCTCACCATGGCATCGCAATTTACGCAAATATCATTATTACAAAGCTTATTACAACCTGTTACAATGGGGTTCCAAGGATTTGTAGAAACAGTTAAGTTTTTGTGGCAAATTTCAGTAGTTTTTTTTTTTTTTAAATTTCAGTTTTAATTTTGTTCGAGTTATTTTCGTCACCTTGTATAAATAAAATAAATGGATTATTCAAATGTATTAAAATATATCTTTTATACACGAAATTTTCCTGCGTGTGTAAGGGGTATTATATACTTATCTTAAGAATAAAATTTAAAACATCTTAAATAATAAGCAAAGAAGAAAAATCTCTCCTGTAATATTTTTTTTTGTTTACTTATTTTTTCACGCATTTTGTATTCAAGAATGAGATTTGACGCAGCTGTTCAAAAATTTATTGACTCATTAAAGGAAGGAATCCATTTTATCTTTCGATTAGCTTTATAGTGGTTTGTTTTCTAAGTGAAGCTGTATTTTATTCTTCTTCATTGAAGATATGAAAATGATTGTTTTTTCATACTGTTTTTTTCTGTTATGATTATTTTATAGTTATTACGATTGAGTAAAATGCCTTAAATGTACATTTAGGACCGCTTTTAAAAATATTTAGTGGATACTGCGTAGATATATTTTTAAAACAGTGAAATTTAGATATTGTTTTTATAAGAATATAAGTTTTATTTAGAATATAAGAAGCTAAAAATGTGTAAGTTTGATTGCAAGTTTTAAAAGATAGTGCACAGTTAAAATGCTTTCTGTATTCAATTAAGGGATACTTTTTTACAAAATATTTTATCATAACGTTATGTTTTTTTTTTCTGTAAGGTATTCTATATATTTAAAAAATATATTAATTTCGTAATTGTAAGAGTAAAATCGGAAAGACAGATATATTTTTAGAAAAACAAGGAATAAAAAAAAATATATATCGAGTAATAAAATAAAAATTTGTGGTAAAACTTTTACTTTGTTAATTAGATTTTGAAAAAGCAACCGAAAGGAATAGTAGTTAAACATATATTTTTGTTAGTACCATCATGTATCCAACTGACGAGAAATAATTAAAAATATATATTGAGTAATGCTCCTAAGATTTTAATGCCCTGGGCAAAATATTTTAACGATTCTAAGATATTCTTAAAAATCGCTCTCGGACGATCCAATATTGTAGAAAAGAGAAAGTTATCTGCAGGCACGTATTTTACCATGGATATACAGAAGTACAAGAAGTCAGTACTGAAATGTTGGCTCTCTTACCGGCATATAAATCACATATTTTATCCCACCTTGTCATCAAGTTCAGGATTCGTTGAAAGAGTTGGGGGAGTGTATATATATTGGCTATGGTGACAGCGAGAAAAATATATATGGAGTTAAATGATAGTTTAGCGTGTATATGGAAAAAATAATAAAACTGGTGTAAAAATTCAGGGAAATAATATTTTTAAATATCTATTTATTTTAGGGGAGAAACAATTGTAGTATAGACTTTAGTTACTGTGTAAAATAATTTAATAATTAATAATCTGTCTGTCTGTCAGTACTCTAACTCGCTTAAATATACTCGAATTTTCATGCAACTGAAATATGTTATCGAGGTTTACTGTGGCATGTTCGGTATTGAAAATGAAGTATGTAGCATTTATAGTTCATTTACAGTGCCACCCAAAAGAAATCTTTTACAATACGGCTTATTGGGCAAAATCGTTTGCGGTGTATATTAATGATGTTGCGGTACTTAATCATATTGAATTTCGCATATCTCACCGTGGTGCATTACAAGATGTTTACTATACATTTTAGAGTATATAACATCCATCGTTCATGTACAGGAACACACAAACGAATTCGGTCACTATGAACAATTATTGCTGGAAGTGCATTTTCCGTTTATGTGTTTTTTACCGTTTATGGGTAAACGGGTTTTTCAATTTAACTAATTTATTGCACATTGCTTGGTATGTATAAATTCTATAGATCATATACAGGGCTACACAAAAGATCTCGTGTACATTGGCGTTCAATGCCGGAAATTGAAGAATTGGAATTTTCAGCTGTGTTATACATTTTCTAATTGAACTAAATTTTATCATACTATGTAATACATATAGAAATCTATGCATATATACAGAGCTGCAAAAATTCGGATATTTTTTTCCGATTATTTTTTTAATTTGTTTTTCAAATATGTTATGTGTTTTCCAACGTATTTACTTACATATCATCTTTCATCATATTAATCTATGAAGTTCTGTTAAAATATTCTGAATGTGCTGGAAACTGTTTCATAATCTATGCTTAACGCATGATTTTTCATTCTTCTTTAGTATGTTTTAAAAACAATCTAATGACTATTTGAAATAGGTAGTACAAATAATTATTATGATTATAGAAATATAAATTGTAGGATGAAATAGGAAGGTAGGGGTGTGCCTTAATCCTCATAGAAAAAGCAAATAACCTACATGTTGGCAGGCATGTGCTCAAGGAAAAAATTCATGCACCGTCAACTTTCTTTCTATATTTCTGGCATAATAAACTTGGCAAAATAACATGAATTGTCAGATATCCGTTAATAAGAACATAAAGATAATTTTGAGTTTAAAGATAAACTTGATCATTTATTTTGGCTAAACATCTGCCAAATAATACGTTCCTAAGGAAATTTAGAAACTCTGTTAGATGTTCATAGACAGCCAAAATAATGAGAAAAGTCTACAGATTCGCTCTTATAATTCAGAAGGAAACAGTATAAAGAAGAAAATACCAGGTGTCCCAAAAATGACTGGTGGATTTTAAAATTCAATAAATGGCAAACGGTGACAGATATTAAACAAATTCTTGCAGGAGGGTTATGTATGATGTCAGGAGTTTTATTACTGTGATTCTTGATTTTAGTTCGAATTTCAAACAATAGATGGCGCTGACAGCGATTGGCGCTTCGTCGAGGCCGAAACTGACGCTACTCAGTATTGATGCACCGCCCCCTGAATACTAGGATCAACTAGGACTTCAACACCAATAATTGCTAAAAGTTTTCTTTGATTATTTTTACTGAGATCAAATAAGTCAAAGAAAACTTTTAGAAATTATTGGTGTTGAAGTTCGAGTGACCGTTCAAACGCTAAAAGAGAACTTCAAAAACAATAATTTCTAAAAGTTTTTTTTTTGTCTAGTTTTACTGAGATAAAATAAATCAAAGAAAACTTTTAGAAATTAATGGTGTTGAAGTTCGAATGACCGTTCAAACGCTGAAAGAGAAAAGCAGCCCTAATATTCAGGGGCAGGTGCATCAATACTGAGTGGCGTCAGTTTCGGCCTCAATGAAGCGCCAATCGCTGTCAGCGTCATCTATTGTTTGAAATTCGAACTAAAAGCAAGAATCACAGTAAGAAAACTCCTGGCATCATATATAACGCTCCTGCAAGAATTTTTTTTTTTTTTTTTAATATCTGTCACCGTTTGCAAGTTATTGAATTTTAAAATCCATCATTCATTTTTGGGACAGCCGGTATAACGAACGTGAAAAGCAGCAAAGTGGTCTGCACATTTCTTTTATTTTATACTGATCTCGCGAGAGGACTAACGTTGAGAATTCGCGTGGGAGCATTTGACGGCAAAGAGCTTAATTATTTATTTCATTTATTATCGAGATGTCCGTTAATAAGCACATAAGGATCTTTAATGGAAACAAATTCCCCTTTTTCAGCCGATATAATAGCTTCATGAAACTTATTACCATATGCAATAGGGGCAGGTCGTTTACCGTATTCCTTATAATTATTACTCTTTGTGCAATACGCCACATTCTGATCAAAAGATCCTTTACACTTCTCAGCATGACAACCTGGAACCATCTTCTGGATATACGATAATCGCTGCCGTCATTTAAGACATATAAATCCCTGGAAATGCTGGCGGCCTGATTCCGGACAAGTCTCGATACCATATACCAAGTACTCCATCTTTGCCGGGTCATAATTTGGTTCACTTTCACTAAAACTTGTAAAAGCCCAATATCTATACTTTAAATTTGAAATCTGACTAGTGCGTTCAGACATCAGATTAAAAGTGGTCACTTGGCCACGTCGCGTAGAAGGTAATATTAACGCTCCGTGTTAGCTTTGGCCAAACAGTGTCTGTCATCACTAGCGAGCCACTATCAGATGCGCGTAAACTTACATTCATTTTTACCGCCGCTGATTTTGTTAAGCCTAAATAAGGTAAACTTTCACCGGCCACCAAAAATCTCCGGGAGGACGAAAAAAGCACGTTTCTCCGCATACAAAATCATGCCACATATCTTTGAGTTTAATGATAAACTTGATAATTTAGTATGTGTAAACAACCGCCAAATAACACGTTCCTAAAAAATTTAGAAACCCTGGTTGAAGTTCATAGACAGCCAAAATAATGAGGAAAGTCTACAACTTCGCTCTTATAATTCAAAAAGAAACAACAGCATAGAGAAGAAAAATATAACGAACGTGAAAAGAACAAAAAGAACAAAGTTAATTCGGTAATCTGAAAGGTTTTTTTTTTCAGATTTATATGATTGATCTCGTGTGAGGACTAAAGTTGAGAATTAGCGAGGGTGCATTTGGCGGCAGAAAAGCTTTATTATTTATTTTATTTATTTCGAATAGGAAAACATATACAGTCGGTGATCAGTTAACGAACTGTTCGGTTTACGAAAAAATCGGTTAACAAACACTTTCGCGAGAGATTTTTATGTTCGGATAACGAACACATGTTCGATTAACGGACACCCCACGAAACAAAGCCAAGAAGAAGCAATGTTGTGTTTCAGATTTGCAGAACTGTACTTAATTGCATCTATTATCAACTTGAAGAACATTTTAACAGTTATATACTTATGGTCTAATTAATTCATGGGCCACCGTGGGCTCAGGCCTTACATCTTAAGGCCCCCAAGTTACAATGAACAGATTAAAAACATTATTTTCTATATTTTGTGTCCATTTTTAAAGAAATATTTTTAATTGGAAATTAGTTATTTTAATTGAAGTTTAGTCCCTAAAATATTTACAGAAACTAGTCTCTACTTCTGTTATGAAAGAACTTTTTCAAAAGTGGGGGGAAGTCAGGACCACGGTCTCAAAATGGCACCTAAAACAGGCTGATGCTGATAGGCTTGGGACCTTTGCAACAAAAATGCTGTGAATGTGAATCACTTCAGAAACATCTCGAAGAAGGGAGAAAAGTATTCGACTTTGGATAGTTTATGCCACACAAGCTCAAAAAGTGCATGGCTATGAAGGGCGACACTGTATGTATGTAATGTATGTTTTATTATTATTACATTAAAAAAAAATTTAGGGATAATTTGTATTAATTATTATATATTATTATATTATTTAGCTTTTAAAAACGAATTGATTGAATTCCCATACAAATATATACTAAATCTATGATCGGTTAACGAACAATTCGGTTAGCGAGCATTGTTTTGGTAAGGATTAAGTTCGTTAACCGATCACCCACTGTAGTTTAAATATAATGTAGTTCAATTTTAATCAATGAATTATTGAAAAGGGTATTTAATAAAGTAAAACCAGCAAATTAAAAACTATATGGGAATATTTCGTCACATATATAACGCCGGAAATTCGTAGCATTATAAATTTTTAGTGACATTGGGTGAATTCACCTCAAATAGATTCTCTGTTTCAGGTCGGGTTCAACCGGGCAAGTGCAGGATTCTTGTGAGGATAACACTACAAAGATTTAACAAAAATGTGAATCATATTCAATGGTTGGAGTATCATAGTTGATATTTATTCCAACAGAGTGAAAAATGTCGGGATCAGGACTCGAACCTGAGTTTAAGCGATGGTCCCGGTATTTTTCGCTCTGTTGGAATAAATCTCATCTATGATATTCCAACCATTGAATGTGATTTACCTAGTTGAAAAAAACTTTCCTCTGTTGAAAAATGTGAAGATAAAAATCAATCCTGATGTTGGTTTTGTTTATATTTTATTCTGTGTTAAAGCTACTTAGAACTAAATCTATTAACTTAAAAAAGTTAATCACATTTATATTAATCATTCTTCTCTGTTTCAAGCAATTATTTGAAAATCGTTTTTTAAGATAGGATAAAATTTAGTTTTCTGACAAACGTAGCATTTGAATAAATTAATAATTAAATAACACATATTTGTTAAAAAATCCCTTGTTTAATTAAAACCAGACAAAAATTCCTTTTTAAAACATAAAATATGCAAATAAATGCATTACATCAAGCAAAATATTCACATAATAAGTTATATATATATATTTTATTAGCTTTTCTTTATTTGTGAAAACGTTAAATTACCCCAGAATGACAGTATTTTCCTTAATTTATTTAATTATATCATAAAATACTTTTTAGTAGCGAAAGCGGAAAATTAGTTTTAATTTAGTGTTTTAACATTTTTATGCCCTAAAGGTTAACTGCAAGACGTTTAACTATAGAATTATTTATTGTCATTGCAATTAAAGAATTTATAACACAAGACTACTTTTCTTGGCTTATGTAAATATATTTTTTAAATTTGTGATTCTTTAAACGTAACCTAATTATTTCCTAATTGAAAGCTATAAAACAAATTACTTTCTAACGTAGACAAGTAAAGGATTTTTTTTTTTTTTTTTTTTTTTTTTTTTTTTTTTTTTAATAAAATATATACATTCTATATGATATAATAGTTCCAAATTAATTTATCCTTAATGTGTATTTCTTTTTCGCGTATATTAATTTTCATTAATGAATTGAAAATAATCACTGCAAATGATACTGAATGAATATGTCTATTTCTATCATAAAGTTATTTAAAAATGAGTAACAAAAGTGGTACTTAATACCACTTTTGAATTATTCATTTTTAAATACATTTAATTACTCATTTTTAAATAACTTTATGATAGAAGTAGACATATTCATTCAGTATCAATTCCAGATATTTTTATATATTTTCGAAAAATAAACCTGGTTATTTCGAATTATATTTATAGTTTTTAATGCTTGAATAATGTAAGAATGATTACGTGGACGAAGTATCGAAGTACCAGAATTTATAACACAACTTTGGAGTATTTTATAAATAAACTACTAATTCTTCTAATAAATTCGAGGAAAATTACTTCGACATAAAATTTTTAGCTTAACAGCAAAATATTCACAAATTTAAATAACTTTTTGTTAAAATTAGGCATATTTATTCAGTATCTTTTAACTGTTGACTGGCTACTAGAACCGTTTATCGGCATTTAGTATAGTCAACCTTGGAACGTTCAGCTCCCAAACGAATTCCCATGGCCTCACCATGACATCGCATTTTACTGAGATATCGTTATCACAAAGAGTATTAGTGATAATTCCAGTGATTATTATATACTTTTCTAAAAGTAAATCTGGTTATTTTGTATTAAATATTAATATTTTTAAATGATTTCTTTCAGCAATTTAAAACATATTAAAAAGTCCTCTTAGATGTAAGTTTAACAGTTAGTACAAGTACATTGAATATCCGTCAAAACTTGACGGCTTGGTAAATAATGTAGTAGTGGCATTATCTCATATTCTTTAATTTCTAGCGCCAACCTCTTTGGATATTTCGTAAATATAAAATTACATTTCCAGAGTTCCAAAGATTTTAAGTTTAACCCCATTCACTATTAAAATTTTTAAATGATTGATTTAAATAATAAAGAACATTTTAATAGTTCCCTCTTTAGTAGAATTTTACGTAGTCATTTTTATACAGTGGCTCACATTTGCTTTTGGACACTTGTGTTTTTGATACTTACTTATAAAAAACATCATCTAAATATTAAAGGATCTACTTAATTTTTTTCATATAAACTTTATTTTGTCTATAATAAAATCTACATATTGTAATAAAAATAAATTCAAACCCTTCTTTTAAAATAATAATTTACCGATACAGTGTTAAAAACAATCTCACATAAGTAATTGGACACTTGAATGCTTTACTAAATTTTTTGACAGATGATATTTTTAGTTATTTATTTTTACTATAAATGAAAATATATGTCAAATATTATAGTCTGCACTTTGAAATTACTACTACTTCATTTAAATTTGTTAACATTTCTATATTTGAAATGAACATGGCCGGGCTCCACAAACTTACAACAAATTCTATTAGTAATTTAATGATAGAGCATTTTAAAGATGGTAAAAGCATCAAAACTATCGCAAAACTTGTTAAAGTAGGACATTCACCAGTTTTTGCTATTATAAAATGGTGGAAACTATGCGGAACTGTTGAAAAAGCATTAAAATTAGGAGCTTCGCTCAAGCTAACTCCCAGGAATCGAAGGTTTATTAAGCATAAAATCAAGAAAAATCCAAGAATAGTGCAGTGAAACTTACAACAGAATTAGAAAACAGATTTATAATAAAAGTAAACCCTCAAACTGTTAGTGGAGTTATCAGATCATATGGATACAACAATAGAGTTCCCAGAAGGACATTTTTCATTAATGAAAGAGCAAGAAAGTTATGTCTGGATTTTGCAAAATCCATGGTAGACAAAGATGAATCGTTTTGGGAAAACGTCATATTTGTGGATGAATCAAAATTGTACATATTTGTGTCTCATGAGCGAACAACTGTGTGGAGAAAGCCCAACGAAAAGCTCAAACCGGAAAATCTATTGCCAACTGTCAAACATGTAGGTGGAGGCATAATGGTTTGGGGATGTTTTGCTGTTTCTGGTATGGGAAATTTAGTTTTCATTGAAAATAA
The DNA here is from genome assembly GCA_963931845.1 of Maratus michaelseni. Classification (NCBI taxonomy): domain Eukaryota; kingdom Metazoa; phylum Arthropoda; class Arachnida; order Araneae; family Salticidae; genus Maratus; species Maratus michaelseni. The sequence goes on from OZ007588.1 coordinate 158,930,328, forward strand.
GATGGATTAAGTATATAAGTATCTAAATAACCTGAAGGAAAACTGGAAAATATCTGCCCAAAAACTTGGAATTCAAAACGCATTCAAGTTGTATCAAGATAATGATCCCAAACATACAGCCCTAACGTTCGCTTATGGCTGCTCTACAACTGTTCCAAAATTAACAAGACTCCACAATATACTGCAGATTTAAAACCAATTGAAAATGTGTGGCATGAACCATAGAAAAGAACAACAAAATATGATATTTCTTCGAAAGAACAACTTAAAGTAGTATTAACAGGGCAATGGAACAAAATTGAACATTTTTAAACAAAAAAAGATATTTGCATCCATGCCAAAACGTAATAAACGTATAATTTCATATAAATGATACTCAACAAAGTATTAAAACATTTGATTATTTGCATATTTTTGTTTACATTTGTTGAATGTTCAAAGTGACCAATTACCTTATGTGAGATTGTCTCTAGCAGATTCTCGGTAAATAAATTTTTTGAAAAAACTTTTGAATATATTTTCGTTACAATACGTAGGTTTTATTATAGACAAAATAAAGTATATATGAAAAAAAGTAAGTAGATCCTTTAATATTTAGATGATGTTTTTGATAAGTAAGTTTCAAAAACACAATCGTCCAAAAATAAATGTGAGCCATTGTATACAGAACGATAATTTGAGGAATATTTTTGAACAAACCCGAAATACACACTGCAGCTTCAATTTAATATGCATTCGTTATTTAGTACATTTAATAGTTAGACCCAATCAAAATTTGATGCCTTGGTTAATTTGTGTAGCGCTGGAATTCTCTCATTTTCTTTATGTTCTGGAACAAAACTATTTCGTAAATATAAAATGAAATTGACAGAACTGTAAAGAATATTTAAAGTATTATATTTGCTGCACGAAAAGAAGAAAGTCTGGGATTGATTCAAATCAGCATTTTTTTTGGCTTAATTTGAACACAAAACTGTTGTACTACGCATTTATTGATTGTATAAACTTAATACCAATTTTGAACATACGCATGCTTGGAAAGCATTTTTAATTGTCAATTACTACTACGTAGTAGAAATTATGGTTACAAAATAAATGTGCTACACGTATAGCCTAAACAATTTAATTTTAGTCCAAAATTAATAAAAATGACAAAGCATTTCTCTTGTTCGGACATTCAAAATAATCGGTCGTATGATAAAATATAAATATATAAATAGGTCGTATATATATATATATATATATATATATATATATGTTCAGAGTATTATATGGAAATATGTATTTTAATAATTGGTATAAATATGAAACCGAAAATATTTTCTATGGAAACGATGCAATGTTTTTCAATTAAAACACCAGAAAAGTTTCTTATTACATCAAAGTAATGTAACGGATAAAATGTTTAATCATGTTGATTTGATTTCCCACCTTAAACAAAGTCATAGAATGATCCAGCTATAATGAGCGACGTGTCGCACAATAGACTATTGGATGCAAAATACTGGACAGAAATACTTTTCATGTGTTTTAAAGGTAAAACCATTGCTGGTGCCTTACTATTGTAAATGCACTTAATTAATGTTATATATACATAAATGTATGCATTTATTTAAAAAATAAATATATAATAAAAGGTTTACTTTATTGTTTCGTATTTATCAGATGAAATAATTGTTCTTATGTTTGTTTTATTTACACGTTATGTTTAATTAAATGTGGTTACTATTACTATATATAAACTTTGATACATATAAACTTTGATATAAACCAATGTAGATAATATATATATTACTTGCCTTTAGAATTTAGCAAAGTTGATTCTCAATAGTATAGAGAAGCTGATTTTTGAGTATTTTTAATAGCTTACCAGTCACCTCCCCAAAAAATATTGATATCTGAAGATGACAACAGAGAAACATTTTTTTAATTGCCTTCTAATCTATAACAAACACGAATATAAATCAAAAATGGTCCGACAAACCTCGACACAGGTTTAAAAAGCTTTGGATATATTAGATAATATACAGGGGACAGTCGGAAAATAAGTTTCCTCTGGCGACTGTGGACAGAGGTGTGTATGAAAGACAAAAAATGTAATGAGACATTAAATATAACACATAACTTCATTTTCCACATAAGAACCAAGTACATTGAGACATTTGTCATACCGCTTTATAAACTTCAAAAAGCCCTCCAGGAAAAAATCAGGGCTTTGCATTCGGACGAAGCGTTGAACCCATTGTGTAGAGGTCGACCGCGATAAAGCAGATGGCGCTGTTGCAGTGCCTGCGCAGATGCAATAGCGCCATCTGCGCAGGCACTGCAACAGCGTCATCTGCTTTATCGCGGTCGACCTCTACACAATGGTGTATCGGTGTCTTGCACGTTAGCGTTCACCTGCTGTGTCGTCTTTCGCCCATAGCAGTTCAACGCTTCGTCCGAATGCAAAGCCCTGATTTTTTCCTGGAGAGCTTTTTGAAGTTTATAAAGCGGTATGACTAATGTCTCAATGTACTTGGTTCTGATGTGGAAAATAAAGTTAAGTTTTATCTTTACTGTCTCATTACCTTATTTTGTCTTTCATACACACCTCTGTCCACAGTCGCCAGGGGAAACATATTTTCCGACTGCCCCTCGTATTTCAATAAATTAGATCTAAAGCTTTAAAATATTCTATTTTCATTTTTAATTATTTTCTATTATATGAAAAATAAAATTATTTAATGTCACGTGTAAAAGTATACATTGAAACTTAATAACAAAGCTGAAACATAACAACAAATCACGTTATTTCACAAAGAAAATTTCACTTTAACTGAGGTTAGGAGTCTCTGGATATGACTCATGCTCCTGGAATAGAAATAGATATACACACCAGTTAGACAGCTATTATAAAATATGGTTTAACAATTGTTGAGCAAATTTTTATTTTTGCCATTTTGGCCAGGATTATACATCAAGTACTCCACTGTGTGCGGTGACAATGACACGCAGATCGGAACGAAGACATAGTACTTCTATTCTAGAAAATATGTCGATAAAAGTATCATTCCTTAAATTTTTATTCTCTCAAAGCCTTTCATTTACATATTCACACCATATGTAAAAATCAAAAAGAATTGGGATGTATGAAATATTTTATTTAAAAATTTCAGTCTTAAATAAGCTAAGCTGTTATTCCAGGGAATCGATCCTAACACATTTATTTGATTTCCAACCTGCAGTATAATAATATGTCTATGAAGTTAAAGTTCACCGCTGATCAGTTCAGTAGTTGGAAAAAAATATTTGTGGGAACTCACCTTTTCATAGAGTAGATAAGGAGTGAATTTTTCGCATAGGTCATGATGTTATTAATACAGATGAATCATGAATGCTCTTTCGCATTCAGACATTGAAACGGGTATAGTTTTCACAGTCTGGAGAAAAAAAAAAGCTTGTGCTCGTACGCGTTTTTTTTTCCAGTAAAAAAAACAAGTATTTCTAGGAACGGCGTTCCCACGCGTTCCCACCCAACTACAGCACTGCCGTTGATCTCCAGATTAAAGAACTATTAAGAGAGAGGTATATGTTATTCATGTCTGCCACTAGAACTCTCACCGCACCCTTATTGGTTGATGTAGTATTGTTTATTTTTTATGAAGATTTTTTTCTTTGCTATATGGGTTTAGTAAAGCAAATTAAGTGTTTCTCCTTTACAAGTACATGTTTTTAGGCTTGCCGGAGTATCATTTTCTATGGTCTTGTGATAAGTAATCACTAATGAGTTTTGAATATATATCGTAATGCTAAAATTAATTTTTTAGGATATTATGTAACAAATTGGTGTCTCAGTTTCCCTATTTATGGTGTATGCAAAATCAATTTATTTTAAATTCACAAAAAATCAAAATTTCTATCCCGACCGAAGCTTTTTATTTTAACCAAAAAATTATTGTAATACATGTATTGTAATGTTTATTATTATAATATAAATTTTAAAATTGTTTTCCAAAATTATGTTTTCACTCATAAGTATTTTTAGTGTTGCAGCGATTTGATAACAAACTTGGCAAAAGTACAATAGTAGTTACTGCATTTTTTATCATTTAGTAAGAATTATTTCAGTTTCACATTTATTATTAACGTGTTTTTATATAAGAAAATGCGTTATTAGTGCGTGACCCAATAATTTATCAATATGTAATGATTTATTTATATGGCTGTGATTGGAAATACAGACTGACAAATGGACGATGTGGGATATTTGTCTACGGTATACATAAACGTTAATATCATGCGTTTCTTAACATTAAATTTAGATGCATGGGGGAGATTACCATTGTTTATAAGATAGAGACAGATCGTATTATATTATATTCCATTGTTTCAAATCCAGAAATATAAACTTTTCGTTTCTGAATTAAAAATATTTTAAAAAGCACTTGTTGATATGCATCTTTTTTAATAAACGCACTTACCACAAATCAATTTAATTAGCTACAAATATAATGTTATATAAAATTATAAAACCAAACAATCTAAGCACTATGAAAACATTAAAAAACATTACGAGTTTTTGAAACATCGAATTAGCTCCGCTTTTCTATTAAAAAAACAACAATATATAATTGATTGTTTCACACATTGTACGTGCCCATGTATTTTATTCGGGCATGTAGCACTATTCAATAAGATGATTTTTTAAAATCATGTTTATGCAAAAAATGACAGCATTTAATGACCGTAATGTTGTTGTCGATATATATATATATATATTTATATATTGCTATGTTATTGTCGATATCCCCAGTAATCTAATTTTTCTACATAAATTTAAAATCGAAACAAAAATATAGCAGATCATAAAATTTAATATTTTATTTTACAAAATTTCTCACACTCTTCAAAACCACAATTGTAATAAAAAGAAGTACATGGCATCGAATTAAAAAAATTCATTTTCTTGACAATACTAGTTAAAACTTCCCCAAAAAATTTCGTAATGGGGCTCGGTTCCAAAAAAATTTACTCTGTAAATAATAACTATGTTAAAGATTTTGAAGCAATTTTTAATAAAACTAAAGATTTAGATATAATAAAAGACATGAAATTCCTTATAAATTAATACCTTAAAAATATATTTCTTTAAATTTAACAATATTAAATTTTTTCTTCTTTTAAGATTTTTTCTTCAATTTAGTATTTCTTCACCTTAAAGTCAGGATACTTTGTTCTGCAAATCTATTTATCGTCTTTTCAATACACAGCTACAAAAATAAGAAAATAATAATAATAATTGAATGCATATCTAATAAAACTATAAAAATCGCATATATTTAATTTAAGATTTTAGTAACACAAAAAATTCAGAGATATCAAAAATTTGATACTTAGTTAGCTCTCATAAAATCTAAAGGTAAATTTAAGAAAAAATCGAACAATTTTCTCAATTCTTGTAGAAGCCTTCATAGGATTTTAATTACATAGATAATATGAAAATAAAAATAAGAACAGAGAAAAATGAGTTTAAAAATTTTATTTACGTAAAACAGATATTAAAGAGATATACGTAAAATTAACCATGCCTCGTTTACTATTTATCAGATTGACAAGAAATTCGGGAACAATGTACAAGAGATATTAAGATTTACTTTAGAATAAAAATCTGAATCTCAATATTTTTTATTCTTTGTCAAAATGAGTCCCATTAAATCATCATTATTATAACTTCAGATATCATGAGATACTGGAGATATGCTGATAAATATTTTATCAAAAAAATAAAAGTTTGATAAAAATGCATTTAATTCTTAATGTTATTCTATAAACATACTGTGTTTCATAAAAAAATGTGTTATTAGTTTGCATTGATGTAAAAAAAGAACAGATAAAAATAGACAATCCCGGAGAATATTTTGATGCGACGTATCTTTTAAACAATTCAGCTTTACTTGATTGTAATTTTATGTTCAACATAAAATTATAATTTCCAATTTGATGACAGATATAAGTTTATCGCGAAAGTGTTTTATCTTATGTTTAATGTGATTACGTAATTAATCTTGGGTAAATAGGTTCATAGAGAGAGCGAAATGGCGTAATGATGAAAATGTGGTTTGGTGCAAGGTATTTTTACCATAAATCATTTTCACATTTACTTTAGTAGATATTGTAGCTGCTTGGAAATGCACAAAATTTCAAAGATTAATAGATTGAACAAAATTTCCATTGTTGACATAGATATAAAAAACACATTATGCTTCAAAGTAACTGAGAAAATCTTGGAAAATTATTTAGTTGGGCAACAGTATGCAAACAAATTTAATTTTCACTTGCAGACCTTTCACTTATCCAATATTTACCAAAATTATTAAATTATACAACAGGTCGTTGCCACCATCTTTATGACATCGGCGTACTGTTCTATTTTTAGAACATATTTCCAATATTAGATGGACATTTTATTTCTTATCACGATGAAAAAGTTCACATTAAAAATAAACGATTTTTTTCTTCCGTAACAAATTGACTAGAAAAATCGCATCTTCGACTATACATAGAAAGAAAGCATTATTCCGTGATGCAGACGAACATCACTTAAACAATAAAGCCTTTTTTTCTAATTAGGAATTTCTCATCAAAAATCACAGTAACAATTAAAACTTGGATATGTTAATTAAATCTGCATACAATTCATATCACTTTAAACAATGAAAAATCTTATCATAAATTCCAAAGACAGAGCATAGGTATTTTGATTGTTTGACAAAAGTAGCAAAATGGCGACTTTTATTTTGAGAATGTGTCAACAGTAGAATACTGTACAAAATAAAGTTTGGAAAAGAGATGTTACGTAATTTCTATAAACTGATATGCCTTACACAGTTTGATCAATTTAATAGCTTTGAATACGTCCTATATATACTGTGTTTATCTCTGTGTGTATATCTTATATAATCTTATGCTAGAAAAAAATATATATTGTTTCGTGAAAATTCTTATCACATTTTCTGTTCAATTAAGATACAATCAGTACCGAATGGCATTAACTCGATAAATGTTTTAAATTATACCTTTACTACAATGTCAATAACATTTTGCTATTTTTTAATGTCATACTTCATGTAGTGAGAAAGATTAGATATTTACAAACACATACATTTTCTCTAGTTATTATGCAATCCGGAAAATACTGAAAGTATTTCAAGAAGTGCTGACTGATAAAACTCTTTAAATATATGAGTTTATATTTTATTTATTTAGATATTCATCATATCAGAGATTGTTAATACACATTATTATTATTTTTTAAATTTTATTAACTTACATTATACATATATTTGCAAAACTTTCGATTTTGTTTTTTTCTAATAAAAAATTACAAACACATTATTTAATAAAATGTGTTTTCTTTGAAAGTGGTATTTATTTGATGTAATTTCTGAAGAAAAACGTCTGTTTAAAAAATAAATATTTTTCCGACGTGAGAAACACCAGAAATTTTAGTTATTCAACTATAATAAGTAAGTTATATTATTTATTATAATTAAAACGTTAAATTATATATATATATATATATATAATTTAACGTTTTAATTAATATATATATATAATTATATAGGTATATTAATATATATAATTATATATATATATATATATATATATATATATGATTAAACAATTTCTAAAATAAAAATTATTTATTAACTTTAATTATTAAAAATTATTTGGTGTAAAAATAAAATATTATTTTTAAATTCTCAATATTTTCCAGAAATTTTCATACAGATAATGTTTTAAAACCTTGTATAGCTCCAAATACATAAAATGTTACAATAAAATATGGTAGGGATTTCTTTGAGTCAGTGAAGATTTCGTTAGATTTACTAAGGATTGAATAGTTTTTAGTAGAAGATTTCAGAGCAAATAAGGCAGAAAACTATCCCGCTTTAGATTCAGTTTTATTCTAGAAATTCGGAAAGGGTTGCAGCTATTAATTTTCTCATGTAATACTGAGACGAAAACATTTATTATTTTATTCAACTGTGTATTTATTTATTTTTATTTTTTTACTTAATATATATATTGTATGTCGATTGAAGTTTTCAGATTTTTTTTTATATAATATTTCATGAAATTAATAATAATAATATAAATATTTTTGATGGGAAGGTTTCATACATTTATGTATGCAGTCCAATGCAAATATGATTATATAATAAAATTATTCAATACATAATATTGCAATATTTGGAAATGTATTATTAGCGAAAACTACAAACAAAAATAATATGAATTTACTCAGTGACAACACTTAGTGAATTTTACTTATAAAGACATCTACAAAAAAAAAAAAAAAAAAAAAAAAAAAAAAAAAAAAAAAAAACGCAAATTTAGTCCCGTTTTTAGAGACTCTTGAATGTTAATTATCGGAAATATATTTTTAAAAATTATCTCGTAAAGTTATAATATATAAGTCTACGTTTTTGTATTTTAGTAGTTTATGTACAAAATAAAACACATTATTTCTATGAGTTTGGAGGCTTATTTATAGTTTTAGTTATTAATGTAAATTGGTGCATTCAAGTAGGAGAGATGGGGGATGAATGGGACAAGGGATGGATGGGACGCTCTCAATATTTCAGGCAATAAACAGTTTTTTTAGTTGCTTCCTATCCTCATAGATTTCACTACCATAGTGTGCTTCAGAACTAAAAGCAAGAGCACATGGCTGTTTTCAGTTTTCTTCAAATTTTCATTTCCTGAAAACCCTGCTTAAAAGTAATTTTTTTTTGCATTTGAAATTACTTAAATATCTTATGCAACAAAATATGAAACAAAATAGCTGACAATTGAATATATGCATCATGGGGATGATTGAGACATTTCAAATGGGGATGAATGGGACTGCTTCATTCGTCCCTAGAGGATACTGAAATATTTTATTAACTAAATAATATTATATAGGTTGATAAATTAATACTTTATGGTAATTATTATTTTAACATTTCATCCTCTTTGTAGCCATCGTCTTCAGTCCAGCGTTTATGGGCTATTTAAGGCAAAGCTGAGATGAGTTCAAGATCATTGACTAACAAATAATCCTGGAGATCATATTACAATTTATAATCTCTCACCTTTTGCCAAGGCGGCATTTTTGTTCAGCTTTTAGTCCTTAACATTGAATACGGGGAGGAAAATGTTTGTGTCCCATTCATCTCTGCTGTGGGGATGATTGGGACATAGAAGAACGTTTTTTACATTTAATTTATATATCTGTATAATAATAATCTTGAACAAATATTGTGCATAAGATGAAGTCAAACACTTAAAGTTTGACATATGATATATAATATTGATAATAACTTATATAAAATATTTAAAATAAATATTTTTGTGAAAATGTCCCATTCATCCCCCATCTCCCCTATTATGAAAAAAGAGGATGATTGTTACTTTTGTACTTGAAATGACAAGGGTTCATTTTTACTGAACAAAATTAAAATATCATATCCTTATATTCCGTTTGTCATACATCCTGTTATAAATGGAACTGGTATACCAGTTTCTACCCTTCGAGATAACTAAAACACAATTCTGATGATTTAGATTCCGTATAGAAATGGGAAATTGATTACAGATTTGACGAAATATATGTCCTCAATAGTAATAAACCTGAAATTTTTACCGAGACAGAGTTAAGTGATTTTGTTAGTGACTAAGGTTTTGGCAGAGTTATTTGGTACCAGATTGAAAGTTAAAAAAGTAGCTATAAATTTCATGCTTTTGGAGCAGCGAAAGTTTACGCATTCCGTTTTTTTACTGTTTTTTCAAGAAGCTGTACTTTTTTATTGTAAAGATTTTCTTCTCTTCCTGACAGTATAAAATTTTAATACAAATCTGAAGAATGGAGATTTTTAAGAATTCATCAAAGGAAGATTTAATGTATTTCTACAACATAATGGAAATATGTGTGCTTCTGTATCTGTTGCCCAATCGATTTCTTTAAAAGAGTGCTATGGAAATATTTATTTTATTCTCAGTAACATTTTGTATTCAGGCAACAAATAGAGAGTTTGTGGTGATCTGGAGGATATTACTTTAGGGATTAATCGACAGAGTGTGTACATGGTATTTCTGAATTTTATTTGGCAATGGGATAGCAGTGACAGAAAACAAGTGTACATTAGGAAAGAATGGCGAATGCAAAAATTAACAATGGATCCCAGAGTGAAAAATATTGAATTGAAAAGACTAGTTGTTCCAAAAAGTGTTACTTTTACAGCTTAATGTAAAATTAGGACTTAAGAAACTTTTTCGCAAGTCTTTTCCAAAAGATAGAGAATTTTTCATTTACAGTAGTGATTAATTTCTGGATTTATCCGATGCAAACCTATGAGGTGTGTCTGTTGGACAACACATCATAAAATTAATGAAAAATAATATTTTATTGCTAAAACAACAAAAGAAAACAATGAAAATATTTTACATTAGTTGTTGCTAGCACATTTGGAATCCGGAGAGAAACAAACTACAAATTTATTGTTGAATAGATGATAAACAATATATGATTTCATTATGTCTTATGATCTTTTGAAAGTTGATTTTTGCGATCCTTAACTGGACTATTTTACAAAAGAATTAGGTGCAGTTAGAGAGGAGCAAGGTAAAAGATTCCATCGTGCATAAAGGAAGTGAAGAAACGTTATTATGGAATATGGAATATCAGCATGCTATCCGACTACTTTTAGATATTACAATGAGAAAATCCTCGCAATGTTTATTAGAGAAAAAGAGACAAAAGACGATTTGAGGGAAAAAAACATAAGAATTTGTAATCTTTTACATATAAATATTTCCTGTAACATTTACTTGAATTACAAAATAAGTGTAATTTCTGTGTATACATATTAAAAAAATAACCTAAAATTTCAAAATTTCGGTGTTTTAGGTATTTTTTTTAAATATGCAAGCTTTCAGTGATACACGTTATGTGATGGAAAATCGGGGATTTCCGTTTTGAAATCAGCACTGAAACTAACATTTAAATCTGTCATCAAAATTGAAACCATATTCAAAAAGTATCTTTTATGCAATATATGCTATTACTGTAATAAAGCGATTAAATATATATGAAATATTTTAATATTTATTTACTTGTTCTAACTAAATGAAGATTGAGGCAAAATACGATTTGAAGAAAAGAAAAAATATATATCATAAGAACTTGTAAACTTTTATATATAAATATTTATCCTGTAGCATTTACTTGAATTACAAAATAAGTGTAATTTCCATGTATACATATTTAATAAAACGTAAATTTCAAAATTTCGGTATTTTAGGTATTTTCTTTTTTAAAAAAACGCTGCTCTCAGTGAAGCAAATTATGTGATGGAAAATCATGGATTTCCGTTTTGAAATCAGCACTGAAACTAACATGAAATCAGTCATCAAAATTAAAACCGCATTCAAAACGTATATTTTATGCAATATATGCTATTACTGTAATAAAATAACTAAATATATATGAAAGATTTTAATATTTATTTACTTGTTGTAACTAAATAAAAATTACTTTATTAAAAATACTTCTCAAAATGTGTCACGTTGAAACAAAAATATGTTTTATGTAAATTGATCTCTGTATTTTGTTTCATGTTATAATAAATAAATAAATGAATAAATAAAACTATTTATAAAAATATAAAAAAGAAAATGACATCACTCAACATTTAGCATGAAATAAAAATCGTTGAAACATAACGATTCCTTAAAATAAATTTGAAAATATTTCCTTAAGATAATATTTTCCTCATATTTTTCTTCGACAATTAGACTTAGAAAAATATGCTATGATATGAAAAAATGGCTATTTAATTATTTAATAACGTTAAAGTCTTAAATAACGTTAATATAACGGTTTAAATAACGTTAAAGGTTCAGTTAGTATATGGAATTATAAAAGTAAAGATTAATAACTTCGTATGTCAATGCAAGAAGAATGTAAAAGTCGACTCCATATTAAAAAAAAAATAAACACACGTGATATTTTAATCTAATAATGTTATGAAAGTGTATTTTATATTATTTCAAATCTCATTTTCTTATATAACTATTATCTGATATGTAATTCTTCATATTTCACTCTTCCACTTGAGACAAAAATTATGTTTCATGGTAGAAAATGTTAAGCAATAATTTTTTCCAACTGTTTAGTTCGAAAATATAAAGTGCAAAAATAAAAGTTGGAATTTATGTAGAAAATAAGTAACTAACTAACAGAATGGATAATAAAATTCCTTTACATATGCAAATAAAAAAAATAATTAAAAAAAACAAAACAAGAAAGATTTACAGACTTCAGGAAACTTTCGTAATTCCCGACTTACTTAACATTATACTCAAAAATCGCCTTGCACATATTTATACAACACGTCGTATTTTTACGAGAATACTTTGACGCAACAGAGTGTTTTTATGGCAACCGGTTATTGTTATGTTATGTTTATTTTGTTCATTATTGTGTAAAATCATTAAGCATAATGTTGCATTAATACAACATAATAATCATTGAACATAATACATTTTTCCTTGAATAAAATCCGAGCAATCCTCTGAAAAATCTAGTTTTCAATAAACATATTTACTACGTTGCTGCTTTTAGTCAAAATTAAACGGATAGGATTTGAATATTTAAAATACTCATTTAGAGGTTAATTATTATGCCAATGAAATTAAAGTTAAGTGAGTTCCTTTATTTTGAGTTTAAATACGAAATTGCATTTTTTTTTGGGTGCTAAGATTAGAAAAACATATACTGGCATGTATAATGCCATTCTATACCTGTTATTTGGTTTAATATTACTCTACATTTGTTTTATTTCAGGAATGCTAGAAAATACTTAAAGTATTTAGAATGTAAATAAAAAGTAATAGAATCCTACTTCAAGGCCTCAAATTCATCAAAATCACATAACATTTTAATTATTATGTGATTAATAATTATATATATTTCGTATTACAAGTAAAAAATATTTTTAAAAAGATTCATGAAAACACAGTTAAAATAGTTGATAATTTTCAATTGCATCCTAATTAATGTGTCATTACAAGTTTATAACACTCTATCAAAATATAATCCACTAATGCAAATTAATAAAATACAATTTTGAAATTATATATGTATAATTTTTTACTCGTTTGGATTTAAACCTTCCCAATTTTTTATTAGAATTTGCTTATTCTAATGAATAATGAAGGCAGTAAAATACAAATACACAGATATATACACACACACAGGGGCACACATACGCAAACATAGGCTTTTATAATTCAAGGAAATAGAAAAATTAGGAACTATGAATTCTTATTATTAAAAAGTTTATTTTCAAAAATCACAAATTTCAACTAATATAAAACAATTTGTCACTGTTACTTTAAAAATGACAATAATTAATTACATCTTATAATTATGCTTAAAATTGCTTTGACAAATTTCCAATGCCTAATTAAGTTACTAAATTTCTGTGTATGAAGGTCTGTGTATAGAAAGTCTTTTATACGATATTTGTATCTCACAGAAACAAATATGCACCAGAGAAATAAAAAAGTTACGGACCATCAAAAACTATTTCCTCTATTTCATTCAATAACTAGTTATTTCTACTGGGCATTCAATATGTTTTATATCAATATGTATATTCTGAAGGAACTAGCACCTTAGCAATGTTATAATAATACATTTTGAAAAAATAAAAGATTTGAAATTCACAGAGCTTTTTTTTTATTACATATATATTTTTTAAATAATTTAATATATTCCCACATAAATTGAAATATGTGTAACCCATTAATGAATATTTCTTATTCATATTTAAATTCATTATTGTCACATTATAAAATTACATAGACATACTATCCGTACTAAAAATTTCAAGAAATTATAATCCTTATTCATTGTATTAATCTCCAAAATTTCAAGAAATTATAATCCTTATTCATTGTATTAATCTCCAAAATTTCAAGAAATTATAATCCTTATTCATTGTATTAATCTCCAAAATTTCAAGAAATTATAATCCTTATTCATTGTATTAATCTCCAAAATTTCAAGAAATTATAATCCTTATTCATTGTATTATGCTCCAAAATTTCAATAAATTATAATCCTTATTCATTGTATTAAGCTCCAAAATTTCAAGAAATTATAATCCTTATTCATTGTATTAATCTCCAAAATTTCAAGAAATTATAATCCTTATTCATTGTATTAATCTCCAAAATTTCAAGAAATTATAATCCTTATTCATTGTATTAAGCTCCAAAATTTCAAGAAATTATAATCCTTTTTCATTGTATTAATCTCCAAAATTTCAAGAAATTATAATCCTTATTCATTGTATTAAGCTCCAAAATTTCAAGAAATTATAATCCTTATTCATTGTATTAATCTCCAAAATTTCAAGAAATTATAATCCTTATTCATTGTATTATGCTCCAAAATTTCAATAAATTATAATCCTTATTCATTGTATTAATCTCCAAAATTTCAAGAAATTATAATCCTTATTCATTGTATTAATCTGCAAAATTTCAAGAAATTATAATCCTTATTCATTGTATTAATCTCCAAAATTTCAAGAAATTATAATCCTTATTCATTGTATTAAGCTCCAAAATTTCAAGAAATTATAATCCTTATTCATTGTATTAATCTCCAAAATTTCAAGAAATTATAATCCTTATTCATTGTATTAATCTCCAAAATTTTCAAGGAATTATAATCCTTATTCATTGTATTATGCTCCAAAATTTCAATAAATATTATAATTGACTCCCTTTTTACATACTGCGAAAAATAGCTCGGAATTTTCCTTATACAAATATGTTTTATACAATGTTTTAACATGTCAAATAGAATATTTCTTTGCTACCCTTCCAGAACAGTCGTAAAATGTACAGTATTTTTCCGTGAAATAAACCATTGTTTCTGTCACCTGAATTTATATATGTATATGTTTATATGCATATCTCATAATTCACTTCGATTTTCGGAATATCATGCAAAAAAGGCTACTAATATTATGAAGTGATTTATCGAATAACTATGAATTCTGAAAAAAAGAATCATATTATATAGCTAAAATATGCAGTTACTTTTTATTTAAAATAAATGTATGTTAATATATATTGAAATTCTTTTGTTTTTTAAATAAAAAGTTGACCTGCTATATTTTTATTCAAATTGACGTAATCTTTGATCTCCCCTTAATTAAAAAATATATTACAGAACATTATTTCTAAATTATTTTGTGTACTCAAAGAAAGAAATAAACACACCTAATGCTTTCTGTGAAGTATTTTTACTTTTAAAGAAGCTGCCAAGTGCTTTATATGCTTCAGTGCCAAGAATCTAAATGATTGTGGCATATATTCCGGTTCCTTTGAGTAAACAATCTTAAGTCCATCACGTCTTGCTTTGATGCTTAGAAAACAAATTTGTTCAAGGAACGCAACACATAAAGTAAATAAGTGCAAGCACTTTATTTTCTTTGTAAGTATTCTTTGGGCATAAAAATCTGAGTTTTTATTCTGCACAATGAAAATGTGTATATGTGTACATTTCCTCTTGCGAGCGTAGAAAAATGTCCACACACAAACAACTGCTAATACTTACACATAAATAAAAGTCATCGTTCATAAATAAATAGATAGCGAAAGAAATAAGACAATATGCAGATACAGACGTAGAAACATATATGGAAATTCAAAGGTATGAAAGTATGAGATTGATAAACGAAGACCTTAGAGTTATTTTTTATACAAGATTGAAATCCTTATTTATTTATGGTAAAAACATTAAATAAAAATAAAATGTTAGTTATTATTTTTAAGTGGATGAAGTTGCAAATCTTCTCATCACATCATTTAAACACTCAGTATTGAGTTGTTATATCTATTTTTTTATTTATAACTTAATGACAACTTTTATATGTTTAGTTATAACATATTTTTCAAAAGTTCTATAATCAACAAATTGTTATTTTTATTTAATAATACGTTAAAACTCCATATAGACCATTTGGACCGTGATAGCCCAATTACCAGAGCATCGGGTGTGGTAGGAAGATTTTATATTTAATACCATATATTGTAGTGTACGCTACTGCTTGTTAAATCTGTCGTGGATTGAAAGTCTTCTCATCGTAATTTTCAGTCTCCAGGATATTCAGTTACACGAGGATCAAGCAGTGTGGCCTTATAAAACGAGAGCTATCAGGTAATTTGGAGCAGGTACTTGATAAAAGTTGAAAGTTAGTAGTATAGTAATTCTACCTTACCATATTATGAAATCATTTGTCTGCCAGCTAGCTGGTGATGGATTCACAACTTACGCAATTTGCAACTTGCAATTTTTCGAAAAAAAAGGTCTTGATAAAAGCTACAATTTTTTACATATATGAAAATATATTTTTCGTTAAACTTAAACAAAAAATAAACAACGCAGACGAATCTGCCGTTACAAAATACATGGCAGACGTCTCCAAAGTTGTTAAAAAGTAATTGAAAAAGAATGTGTTACAATAGTTACAAAACAATATACAATTTTTAAAATGTTTCTTTTATTGTTAAATAATAAATTGTTATTTAAAAAAAGTGCAAGAAAGAAAATGAGAGCGCCCTTTAGCGGAGAAAAATTAAATGGGGGGGGGGGGAAATATGCTTAATCAATTACGTAAGATGAAAGTCGAACTAGAAAAAGAAAAACAGATGCTAGTAAAAATATAAAATAGAGGAAGAGTGCCACAAGTGGAGAAATTTGAAACTATAACGAATTGGAGGAGGAAATGAGTAAAAATACATTGTTGAAATTTGCATAAAAATCACATAATTAGTAGACAAAAAAACTAAGACAAATTAGATGTATTGTAACAAAAGCGCCATATGGTGATGGGGGCAAAACTCTGCTAAATCTTATAAAATTTGTTCGAATGAAACATAAATATATGGTATGATAAGGAACAGGCCGAAGAGTCTAAGAAGGTAAAACTCAGAATAGAAAAAGAATATAAAGAGGGAAAGAGGAGAAAAATTCAAAATGACTGGTAAAAGTCCTTAATATCTCAGAAACTACAGCCCGTGTCAAAAAAAATAAAGCTAGATTTAAGGACAACGACCTAATGGTACTACTTTTGGTTAATTATTATAGACAAATTAGATTGATAATTAGAACCCATTCAATTAAATTTTCAATAAAATATATAATTGAATTTAAATTGAATTGCAGTTAAATTAATTTCAATTAAAAGTCAATTGCATGCTAGAATTATATCTTTTATCTTGCAATTGAAATTAAATGCAAATAGATACAAGAATTGAAATTAATTCGGAATTAATTTAATTTAGTTACATTTCGCAATTAAATTAAAATTTACATTTAGAATTTAAATTAATTGTAATTAAATTAACTGAAGTAAAATTGATTTTGAATACATATGAAGAATTGTACACTTGTTTTTTATACACTATACCCAAGCTACAAACAGAAAGAACATTTCGAATCCAAATTTTTGCACGTTGGCGGTAAAAAAAGAACTCAAATGTACTATTTGTTTTACCTTTTCTTGAATGGCAAACAAACCAAATATAAAAGTAATTAATGACAAATTCAAATCAAGTTTATTTGTGGTTGCTAATGCTATTTACTGGGAAATAGAGAAAACGAAATATTTCAAAATCAATTGTTATGCTTTATTATTCGGGATACAGTTTCAGGTTAAGGGTCTTTTATCTTCTATCTTTTTCTTTAGTTTTTGCTAGTTTTATCTTCCTGGGTCACTGCAGACAGTGGATTTAAACTTAAATTGAATCTATTATCACGCACTGCCACCCCTACATCATTCCCTCTTGCCCCTTATCCTTATCCATATTTTAACACTTAATTTACCCTTCACTCCACTCTGCTTATGAAGTGTCTGAAACTAGTAACATAAAATCGTCGTCCTTAAATCTTGCTTTATTTTTTCAATAGGAGTCTTAGTTTCTGAGATACTAAGGGTTTTTACCAGTCATTTTCAATTTTTCTCTTCTTTTCCTCCTTATATTGTTTTCTATTCTGTATTTTTACGTTTTTAGGCTCTTTGGCCTCTGCCCTATATTTCACTAAATTTCTATTAAAATTGACTTTTATATGCTGTAGCAGATATTTGCCCCCACTACCATATGGTGCTTCTGTTACTATACAAATCGTTTTTCTTGGGTTTCTAGTCTTCTAATTATCTGATGTTCATACACGTTTCACCATTTTATTTTTAAACATCTGGTCTTCAAATTCGTTTATTAACATTTTTTTTCCGCTTAGGGAAACTCGTCCTCTCCCTTTTTATTATTTTACTGGCATCTGGTTTCTTTTTGCTACACCCAGAAAAAGGAATTGATTAAAACAACAAAACATGTTTTGTTGAGTACATTTTGGTTGTTAAAGCAAAATTTTTAGTTGAAGTAAAAAGTTGGTTTCGTTGCATTGAGAAAAAAATATTGTTAACACTCTTACAAAATTTTAACAAAATGTCATCAATTTTACTTGAATTTACAAAATCTGTTTTTTTAACTTTACCATAATTTTGTAATTTTTAATTCCAGCAAAATTTTGTTGCTTTTACAAAATTTAAATTGTTGTGTAGTAGCCATAACTGTCACGTAACTTGGTTTATTTGACTTATATAGCTGTACAATTAAAGGATTAACATAATTTTTGGATAATTAAAACTTTTTTAATTGGGACGGACCAAGGTAGTTTTAAAAATCCCCCTATCCCATTTATTATTTTCTTCTATCTTTACAAGAAGAAAGTATTGAAGTCATGAAAATTTTCAACTTCTGGTTTTCGACGGATTTTAGAAGGTCCTGAACACGATTTGACTGTTTTTAGAAAATGACTGTCTATGTCTGTCTGTATGTGACAAAACTTTTGAGGGCGCTCTATTTCAAGAACTAATGCACGGAATTTAATAAAACTTTATATTCAGTTACTTCCTGATATAAATTGGTGCTGATTACATTTTGGCGTAAATCGCGCAACAGTTGGCGCTGCTATGTTGCAATTTTCGCGATTTCTGCAATACATTCGCGATTTCTCAAGAACTAATGCACTGATTTACATCAAAATACAGATTGAGTTGGTCCTTGACATAAATAGACGATGATTACGTTTTGGTGTAAATAGTCCGACAGGTGGCGCTGCTGTGTTATTTTTTTCATGATTTTCACTATAACTAAATCTCAAGAATTAATGCACGGATTAATTTTTAAATCATTTTCAGCAGTGATTTACGCCTGTAATTCTTAAATAATAACCAGTGAATTTTTATCTTGTTTTTTTTTTTCAAGCGTAAAGCGACAGAATGAAAAATGTCCCAAGCCGGGAATCGTACCCGGGTCCTCAGAATAGCGCTCTGGGGTCCCAGCATACGGCAACACAGTTATTTTTTAATTAATTTTCTGCAGTGAATTACGCCTGTAATCCTTGAATCTCCCTTTAAACCAGTGAATTTTTATCCTGCTTTTTACAGGCATAATTTACTGCTGAAAATTTATTAAAAATTAACTATATGTTGCCGTATGCTGGGCTTTGTATTTTCGTCTCATGTTTGCCGCAGAAATTTGCATGCTCATGCAGGGCCTGTTTACCGAATAGTCTCGGGTGCCCTCAAATTTACTTTTCAAAATAACTTTTTACAAAAAAAAAAAAAAAAAAAAAAAATCAGGGTAAAAAATGCATTTTTCCTTACGAAATTTTTACCTAAGAAGCTCGCTCTTTCTAAATTGTTGTTTACTCGAAATTTTTTGGTAAAATTGATGGTAAAATTTCAAATTGTTGTAGAATACCAAAATTGGTTTAGTAAATAACAAAGCAATTGGTAGAGGGGGGGGGCAGTGTAACGTCCGGCTTTCACTACTTTTATGTCTTAAGCGGGCCCTGTGCTCATGATAACATTTTCATCATGTGCTGCGGTTGCACAGCTGGTCCGACATATATAAGAGTGAGAAATTTCGAGTTTGGATATCGTTCCTTCTGGATCAGTGGTTAGAGTAACAGATCATTATTCTGAGAACCCGGTTTCTATTCCCAGCTTGGGACATTGTTCAATCTGTAGGTTTACGTTTGAAAAAAAACAGGATAAAAATTCGCTTGTTATTATTCAAGGATTACAGGCTTATTCACTGCTAAAAAATAGTTAAGTAGATTGGTTCTAATACAAAAAAATAATTTTATAGTAAATATTATAATTGTTTATGTAACAAAAACTTTTTGTTGTTAAAACAAAGAAAATTCTTAAAATTACACAAAACAATTGTTCTTTCAACAAAAGTTTTTGTTACCGAAACTGAAAAGAACTCTTAAAGTAACAGATAATTATATTTATTTTGAGAAAACTTTCAACAAAAGAATTTTGTTAATTCAAATAAAATTGAAACATTTTTACTTGAATTAACAGAACATTTTTTTTTGCTGACGATACAAAATTTTTTGTTGGAATTGCAAAAAAAAAAAAAAAAAAATCAACAATATTTTTCTTGTTGATTCAAAGAAATTTGTCATTGGCCCATATTTAAACGGAAAATTTTGTTGGGCCAACCAAAATTTGGTTGATTCAACAAAACTTTTCTCTGGGTGTAGTGTCTCTTGTAGCTTACGTAATTAATTAAACATATTTTCCCCATTTATTTTAGTTCTTATCAGCTAGAGGGTGCTCTCGTTATCTTTCTTGCACATTTTCGATTTTAATATATAAAAATCGGATTTATTTAAAAAAATAATATTTTTGAAAAAATAATCTTTTTTTGTAACTATTCTTATCAAAAAACTTTTTTCAACTATTTTTAATCAACTTTGAAGACGTCCGCCATGTATTTAGTACCAGCAGATTCGTCTGCCAATTATTTTGTTGCATCTAAAAAGCTTATATTTTCATATATGTAAATTGTAGCTTTTATAAGAAACAA
The DNA here is from genome assembly GCA_963931845.1 of Maratus michaelseni. Taxonomy (NCBI): domain Eukaryota; kingdom Metazoa; phylum Arthropoda; class Arachnida; order Araneae; family Salticidae; genus Maratus; species Maratus michaelseni. Next base: position 158,951,322 of record OZ007588.1, read on the forward strand.
TTTTTGTTCATCGAAAAATTGTAAGATACGAGTTGAGTAAGTCGCGAATCAGCTAGTTGGCAGACCACGGATTTCATATTGCAATAAGGTAGAAATAACAATTTACTAACTTTCAGCTTCTATCAAATCCCTCCCTCTTTTTGCTATGGAAAGTTCTATTGCACGTCTCTGGTAATGTTGAAAACATCATATTTTAATTGCAAAATACGTGACTAAATGTAATCTTTTAGGAAAGGTGAAAGTTTTTTTTTTCATATTGCTGTTGGAGAGATGTCTTGACAGAACAGTTTTGATGTGAAATAAAATTAAATATTTACTTCTTGCACAACGAAATAGCTAGGAGATCTCGCACAATAATTTTGCTTACCCCACGTGGCATAACACCATCCATTTCTCTACATTGTTTGGCCAATATACTAACCTGATGACACGATTTGTGCATTAATAATAATATACAAAGACTAAGAAAATAGTGTTTTACTAGATGATCCGTCCGGGGTATTCCGAAAATCAATAACTTTATTTTGCGATTTCGATAAAAATAGTCATTTTCGGCGCGCATTCTGTTCTAAACAAACCTCTTTCTGAACGAAACTCCGGCACTCGTCCCCGCTGTATACGGCATTGTATAGCCCGCGTGCTATGCACCCGCTTCAATCTCACTGAGTTTCGATTGCCACCACTAGGGCTCTCTAAATCATCTTACTTATTTATATATATCATAATAAGTTCATGTTATGTTGAATGAAAGAATTCCCGTTGAAGAAGATTCCAAGATTGAGCTCAATATTGCTTTTTCCAGCAGGCTGTGCTTTGTTCTTTGTCACACTGAAGAAGAATCTAGCTTGTGGATTCGAAACACCTGTTTACTGCTTTTTTGTGTATTATTTGTGCAATTTAACGTTGGTTTTCTGCCGTTAAATATTGTAATTTTTGTTTTAATATTTTTCTTTTTATTTGTCAGTCTTGTTTGTGTGAGTATATAGATCAGCACTTCTTGAAAAATTAATGATCCTTATGAATTATTTTAAAATCCTAATGCACAAGGAAAACAAACAAAATTGTCCAGGCATAAAATATACATGGAATTATAACAATAATGTTTGAATAATGTTTTCGCATTCTACACCATTTACTTTCCTTAGCAGTCAGAAACAAGCCGAATTGCGTTGTTGAAATTGCGCTTGGAATTTCTGTAGATAACAGTACTTACTTTCCGTTTCAGTTTATCTCCTTCTAATTAATTTCAGAAAACTTTAGTTATGTGCGAATATGGCCAAACACTTCTTGAAAAATCAATGTTTCCTATGAATAATTTCAAAATCCTACTGCACAAGGGAAACAAACAAAAGTTTCCAGGCATAAAAACAACATAGAATTATAACAATAATGTTTGAATAATGTTTTCGCATTCTACGCCATTTATCTTCATTACCAGTCAACACGCAAAACTGCGTTGTTGAAATTGCGCTTAGAATTTCTGTAGATAACAGAACTTATTTTCCGTTTCAATTTATCTCCTTCTAATTAGTTTCAGAATTCCTTAGTTATGTATGATATATCTTAGTAGTTAACCAGAGAACTATTTTTAAAGTCACAGAAATAGACACGTAATAATATTTTAAAAGTACGCAAACACATATCAGAATAGTTTTTTTTTAATATGACCAATAAAATGTGCATTTAATTTTTTAATTACTTAAATTCATTAAATTGTGTGTATGTAATTGTTTAGTGATTAGCACTTTTCGATATCATAAAGATACTTTATTTTATAGATTTAGTTTCGTTTTATGATATGCGACATTTCAATTGTAAACACCAAATTATTTAATCATGAAATTACTCCTAAGATGTTGCGACAAAGACATAAAAAGGCAGAACAATTCAATGGCTCGAAATCAATATAGATAAATATGTAAGCTTCATATCTTTAAACAAATAGAATATTCAATATTACCACTAATAAGCTTCATTTAATTAATTAAAAAAATATCTGTCCAAAATTGATAGCAAAACGTCTTAAATCCTCGACATATGTGCTATCGCAAATTCTGTCACAATATTAATTTCGCTCAAACATTCAACATAGACTAAATTAAATTGGTTGTTTCAATGAAATGACCATCTCTCAAAGTCAATATGAAACAAGAATGAAAAATCATGCGTCAATCATAGATTATGTAACACTTTCCAACACTTACAAAATAATTTTACAAATAATTACCGTTTTATAAGCTGAAAGATAACATCTAAGTAAACAATTTGGAAAACGCATAACATATTTTAAAACGTAATTTCAGGAATTTACAACATATACAATATTCGGAAAAATATCCCAATACTTTTATTCAGCACTGTATATGATCTATAGATTTGTATATATACTACATAGGATGCTAAATTTTAGTTTAGTTAGGAAACGCGTAGCACAGTTTAAAATTCTCCTTCAGGAGTTTCTGTCAATAAACGGAAATGTGTTCGTGAACTTTTGTGCTGCCCTGTATATGATCTACACAATTTATACACTCCAAGTAATAGACAAAAAGTGAGTTAAATTTAAAATCGCGTTCAGCAACTTAAAACGCACTTCCAGGAATTATTGTTAACAGTCAGTAGAGAATTCTTTTGTGTGTCCCTGTAAATAAACGATTACTGCTATACACACAATATTCTGTTGTAAGCGTCTTGTAATTTACCTTAGTGATATATATAAATTACAATGAGTTTAAAATAGTGAAATATTATTTAATTAAACCGCAAACGATTTTTCTCCATAGACGTAATGTAACGGAATTCTTTTGACTGTCCCTGTAAAGTAACTATAAGTGCTATGCACACCATATTCCATATTAAGCTTCTTGTAATGCACTTTTGGGATATATATCAATTACAATGTGTTTGAAATTGTGTAACATCATTAAAATAAACCGCGAATGATTTTTCCCCATAGACCGTAATGTAACGGAATTCTATTGAGTGTCTCTGTAAAAAACTATAAGTGCTACACACTTCAGTTGAGATAGGGAACATGCTATAAATAACGACAATAACATATAAAAATTTCATGGCAATCCGAACTTATTTATGGGAGTTAGAGCATGCCCAGACGGCCAGACGGCTATATGGCAGACGGCAGTCATAAACATTTTTCAATTAGGTTGGAAAGTGTTAAAAAGCGAAATACCTTTAACGTAACTATCATATACACCGTTTCTATAGTTATTAGCCCTTTTCAAAATCATCTTCCTCAAAGATATTGATTATTGGGGTGAATAATATGCGGCATAGTGTCATATAGCCTAATGAGTCAATTCAATGTCATCACACATTTTTCGAATTTAGTCGATTTTCATTTGATTTAAATACTTAGTCGTCCAGAAATGGAACTGGTCTATAACGCACAAATACATATGGATGGCAAAAACAAAACTCGTAATTGAATTATTATTAAGTTGTTTTCATGATATCATCTAAAAGCTAAACAAAATGATGTTTATTTCGGATTCAACTGCTATTTTAAGATGATTGTTAATTATGAATAAAATTGTAACAGATTTCATTGGAATTTTTTTTCTTTTTTCATTAAGAGTATCATAGATAAATATTCCTGTCCTCCCCGCCCCAATAAAATAAAATAAAATAAAATAAATAATTTAGGTATTGAAGAAAACATATTTAGTTCCGTAGATTTTATTGCTGTAATTAAGACCGGTGCTTGAATCGTGCATAATGCACGAGTCATTTTTTTTTTCATTTAACATATTTCCGTCAGCAACTGAATGGCCACTGCCCTATTCTTTCAATCAGATTCAAGAGTACTCTTTGCAAAATCTGAAAAAAATGTTTTATTTTATTAAAGGTTATATTTATTAATTTATATATAACTAATAAGTTCACACAACAAATCTCTTATTTAAAGATGGAATGTAATAGCATTTTATATAAATTGTTATAGTATATATATGTGTGTGTGTGTATGTGTGTGTGTGTGTGTGTGTGTGTTACGGCCAATATAATTAATCCGGTCATTATCAATAATAATCTGTTATTATTAATAATGACAGCGGTTATTATTAATAATAACCGGGAATTAAGACCGGTTGTTATTAATAATAACCGGATTTATCATATTGACCGTAACATAAATATATACACATAGAAAACATCTTAATAAATAAAACATACCAGGAAATCACAATATGATAAGAATCATAAAAATATTTTAGAAACAGATGATACAAAAACAATAAGTGGATAAAAAGGATTAAATCTCGAATAAATGTAGCAAAATTCATCTTTAACAATAAAATATAAAAAAAAAAAATGGAATATAGATATCACATGAGGATGGAAAAAAATCCATAACGACATGGGAATATTTGATTTTCAATCAGCAAAAACAGCCACGTGCCGCGAGAAAATGCATAATTACATAAAATAAACTGACGTGTTGTCGATTTTGTCTATTTTTGCCTAATTTAATGTAGTGGACGTAAGTTAAGAAGTAAGATATTAAAAATATTCAATCAGAAAATTAGATTAAAAACATACGGAAAATATTTTTTTTTTAAATGCAATAAAATAAAATGATTGTAATCATCACTGTCTTTCAAACCGTGTGAGAAGTACAAATGGATAAATTCAACAATTTCACGAGTTTTACATATAATAGACAATTGAACAAATAAGATGTTTAATAAGATGTTAAGATATAATACTGACAATTGTCAATGAATATAAATTTAATCAACAATGTTTTTTTTTTTCTAATAAAAATTAAACAAAATGTAGAAATAAAATTATATAATCATTTTTATCTAATTTTTAAGACTATTACCCTCTTGTTAAAAAAATACCACAAATTAAAGTCTTTTGACTGTTTGAACATTTACACATATATATATATATATATATATATATATATATATATATATATATATATTGCAAGAATGGTGTGTAATGCGATTGACAATTTAGTAATGCAACGCATTAACGGATTCATATATTTTTATAAATTGAATAATGATGAGTAACTTTCATAATATTTTTTAACTTTTGATAGTTAATTTAAATTCATTTATTTAAATTCAATGCTATACCAAATTAATCAACCAATTTTTAATATTAATATTAGTAATTGCCAGGTGAGATTAATATACAAATAATACATATCTATCAGCTATAACTTAAATTAATTTATTCCAAATAATTTTGAAATTTATAAATAATATAATTATAGTTCAATTACACATTTATTATGTTGTATCCATTTCTTAATACATAATTTTAATAAAAGATAAATTAATATAAAGTTAGTTTTTAATATTGATATTCATGTAAATCCAAATTTAATATGAATGATAGCTTATAAAAACAAAAAAAAATGTTTTTAACAAAATCAATTCATTATTAATTATTATATAAATGTAACATGACAGCAATTATCAATTTTTTTACAAGATATTGACTAAATTAATATCGCCTAGTTTGTTTTTTTTTACTTTTTTTTTTAATAAATGCTATATATGTATGTATATATAATAAGCCATACAAACCGCGAATCCAACATCCTCTAATGTTTTTGTATAGATTTCATATATTTTTAACAAGAAATCATTTATAATATGTAGTTTGGATAACCATATAATTTATCTTCATTACTGATAAATTTTGTTTTTATTTGTATTCTTATCTGAGCATAAATAGCCTATTTTATAAATTCATTTAACAAAATTGATTCAATCTCTTATTTAAAAGTGGCATGTTGTATAATTTTACATAACTGTTTTATAATATATATATATATATACAAAAATCTTAATGAATAAAACTGACCAGGAAATCTCAATTTATGAAGAATAATAAACATATTTTAAAGGTAGATGATACCAAACCATAAATGAAATAAAATGAATAAATATCGAAAAATAGAAACAAAATACATTTTAAATAATAAATTGGAACAGAAATGGAATATAGATATTATACGATGATGGAAAATTGAAAAACATAGCGATACGTGGATGTTTACTCTTCAGTCTGGGGATATCCGTAGGTCATAAATGCAGTTTTGATATGAATGATAACGCAAAAATAAATAAAGAAAGAAAGAAACGTATTTACAACAAAAATGATAACAATAAATTAATATATAAAATAAACAACGTAGTAAAGATCTCATTTGTTTTTCACGATCAGTTGACCAAATATCAAGCAATCTGATTTTTTTAAATACCTAAATAGTTTAAATGTTTATATATCATGGTGGCTAGTGGTCAGGGAAAAATACAGTCAAAAAAAGTGATAAACACCAGTATATTCTCATAGAAAAATCCATGTTGTTTATTTGATCGAATAATCAAGATGAATTTTTCTATAAGAATATACTGATGTTTATCACTTTTTTTTTTACTGTATTTTTCCCTGACCACTAGCCACCCTGTATATAAAAAGTCATACAAACCACGAACACAATATATTCTAAAATTTATATATTTTCTTATATAAATACAAATTATTTAAATTAATTACATTTTGAGTTTACTATGTAGTTTGGATAACAATATAGTTTATCTGAATTATTTATAGATTTATTGTTTTTATTTTTATATTTATCTGCGCATAAATATTTTATTCTGTGAATACAATCAGATAAAATATATTTTTTATAAACATATTTATGTAAGAATTTTGGATATTTCGATTATAATGAGAAAATATATTTACTCTAAAAGGAACAAGAAAAGTTATTTTATCATACGTGTATTTATATATGTATAAATTCATGACTATGGATTGATCATTAATTATTTATACAAATTTCAATATATGTATAAGCTAACTAAATTATTATTTTTAACTCCATTGGTAATTACTTTCAAGATGATTTGAATCGGGATATAAATTTTTATTATGTAATATTTGCTATAAAACACTTAATAACGAGGATGTAGAAAGATGGAGGCTAAAAAATAAATTCTAATTTTCGAAGATCATGTTATACCGTTTGTTCTGCATTACCTACAAAATTTTCAGGTTTTCTTTACCTCTAATTTAAAAAAAAAACTAATATATGTCTTAATTAATGCCAGAAATGTGCGATTAAATAAGGAGAAAGTTGCTAGTTTAAAATAGTAATATTTAAAATTGAAATCAATACAAATTATGTTTTTGTATTATTATATATGTCAGATACACATAATCTAAAAGCAAAAGCAATGCATTTTTCTTCTTGTTTTGAACTGACCCCTATTACATCTATTCTCAGTTTTCTGCATAAAATCTAATATGAGTAAATTACTACATTTGGTGCAGTCCGATAAACTTTCACGTCATTTCACTATGCTGTTTCCCACTTGCAAGTTTCTTTCTACTCAAAAACCAAACAATTATTTGGCAATAAATGACAAATAAGTTCCCAGTCATTAATAATACAGGGTGATTTTTTTTAAAGTTGTGAAAGTAAAAAACTATAACAAAAGAACCACTGATCCAAATGACCTAAAATTTCACCAGTATGCTCCCAAAGCAATGGGTATTTTTTAGGCACGGTTTAAAAAAACTTAAAATCGCACCGACAGATGGCGCTGTAAGGTAGCAGAAACAAAGAATTCTGTGGGAGGAAAACAATGGGCGGTACTTTCAGAAACCATCTTCCGCAGACCCACTGTCGTCATTGGACCTTTTCTTAAAATCTTAAGTGTCCTAAATCTCCTAAGAGCAGTTGCTGCGCTGTCATTATTCTGATAATACAGTTTCACTAACAACGCACGGTCCGTCAATGGCTCAGTCATTGCGAGGATTTCTGTAGAATAATGAACACGAGCTGTGCGTACTTCACGTTTTTATTGACAATGTGCGTGTGCCGGGCGCAAGTTCGTCTCCCGACTTTACTGCATATGTACAGCGCCATCTGTCACTGCGATTTTAAGTTTTTTTTAACCACGCCAAACAAATTCTCATAGCTTTGGGAGCATACTGGTGAAATTTTAGGTCATTTGGAACAGTGGTTCTTTTGTTACAGGGTTTAATTTCACAAAAAAAATCACCCTGTAGATGACAAATGAGAGTGTTGTATATTTAAAATGCATATAATAATTCCCAAATAATAATTCTCGAAAGAAATGGGTGAAGAACTTTTTATATAGATTGCTGTAGAATAGAATTTTCTTACATTATTCCTGAATACAGCCTTAAATAAATGTTAACGAAATTTATTATTGGTATCGCTATATAATTAAAAAAAATAAATAAAATTCTTTATTTGTTAGAGTTAGCATTCAGATTCAATAACTTTAGAATACTTATACTATAATGTAAATAGTGAACAGCTTTAAACCTGTATGATAAAAAGTCATCTGTGTAGCGCATATGTTTATATTTAAATTTAAATAACGTAGAAGATATTTTTTAAATAGATTGCACAGGAATATATCTTATCTTACTTCAAATTAAATGAGTATTAATTAAATGATATATCTACAATTAATTAAAGATTTCATATTCTGAGAAATTTTTGAATGGGTGTATATAACAATCCTTTTATTTGAAAAAGGCATTTTCAGTCATTGCTGGTGTATCAGCTTTTAAATTAAAAAAACTACATTATAAACGTTCCATATATATCTTCTTTTCAACCACACTGGGATTTATGCACTTAAAATATTCTATTTGATAATATTCATTAAAATAGTTCTAGAAAGTGAAAATTTATAATACAATCAACTGAAGTCTAAATGTTATTTTATAGTTATTACAGAAAATAAATATTTGTATAAAAATATAGAAATTACGCTTTATACGAAATAATGCAATGATTTTCAATGAAATGTGAAAAAAAAAAGTAAATTAGGCATTGTAAAGCTGATTAATATATCTTTATTATTCATTTATTTGAATGAAATATGTTCCTAAATAGCATAATAGAAACATTTGCATTTATCATAAATTTTATATCATCTATTAACAGAAACATTAAATATCTTTTAAATATTAATTAAATAAGTATTCAGTCTTAAAATTTATAATTATTTCAGTATTTTTATTCTGTCAGTTACCTAAGATTCTCTTTAAAAACCTCCTGAAAATTATCTGACAATTTTTACTTTAAATTTTGACAATAAAATTATATCTTAAAAGTAGTACATCTTTCCAAAATATTTGAAAAATGATAAGGACAAAATATACTTTAAATTCATAGAATGGACATTTCTAAAATTTGTAATACGTATAGAATTTATTATATACGGGATTAAATTGCACATTCGTGACGTTTTATATGTAAAACAAAATTATTCTAAATATAATGAAATTGCACTTGGTATAAGTTCAAAATAAAAATATCAGTTATTTCAATATTTTGTTTTCAGAATATGATGAGCTGATGTTAAAAACACATATTTTTTTTTTATTTGAAATATGATATTAACAAAATATACTTTAAATTCATAGAATGACCATTTTTTAAAATTTGTAATACGTATAGAATTTATTATAGACGGGATTAATTGTACATTCATGACGTTTTATATATAAAATAAAATTATACTAAATATAATGAAATTGTACTTTGTATAAGTTCAAAATAAAAGTATCAGTTATTATAATATTTTGTTTTCAGAATATGAGATGATGAGCTGATGTTAATAACATATTTATTAATATGACACTTATGGTAATTTTTTAAGCAAGAGCTGACAGATTTGAGTGATAATGATTCATAAAATAGCTACGCAGGTTCTTTGCACATGATGACACCTGTTACATATTTGCATATTCTCTTTAAGCTAATCCATTACCAGCCGCACTGACATTTCCTGATCGATAACACTTTTAACTGTTAGGTGAAAACTGTAGAAAATATATTTCACCATGTAACGCAGGAATTTTGTGTTACATTAAGTACCTGCCAAGAATTTAATTTATGTCAGAGAAACTGAAGTAAACGTTTTCAAAATGACTGGAACATAAACTTATCACAATTAATTTTAACATATGTAATGCAAAACAATGAAAAATCACACATTAAACTTGAAATGGAAATAATTATGTATCACTGCAAAAATTAAATTATTTAATAAACACAGAATATTTTCACGGATTTACATCGCTTTTGTTTCTAAAAAAAAGTTTTCACTTTTTGCATAGTAAATAAGAAAACTGTTTTACGAAAACTTTAATATTTGATTTTTTATATATTTATGAGTACAATGTTTTAGATTATATACACTCGTACATTTTTGTAAATAATTGTGTAATTATGGTATGAGTTCCGGAACTTTCATGCATTTATATATGCATTCTTGTCAATAAATTTACAACGAAAAACAACTTTTATTCTTTCAGTAAATGTACACTATTATATATATAACTTGCATTAACATACATTTTCAAAATGATTTTAATAATGATGTTCTTTTTATTTTATTTTTGTTTCTGTTTTAACAATGCAGAATTATTAAATTATTTCTTACCTTTCTTTTTTTGTATTTACTAAATAAAATATAATTTGTTCTTTTAACAAGTACTGTTTTCTTCAATTATTATAAATTCATTTTATTAAGATTTATTATTATCCTAATAATATTATAAATCTGATTGTGTGCAAATGTTAGGCTGAAGCCAGTGCCAAAATGGAGCATTTAATGATCCTGTATCTTTGCAGATAGGTTAATTATAACCCTCATTTGAACATAGGCTGGTTTTTGTTTATTTTATTTAAATATTTTTCTTAATAATTCAAAATTTCGTTATTTTCATAGAGAATAAATGGACATTTTTTCGTATAATACTTTAAAATGGTTAAATTTACTTTACCGTTGCTAATACTTTATCGTTGACAAAACTAATTCAAAACCCGGAATAATAATAATTTTATTCAACAATTTAGTTTCAATTGAAAATTTTTCACGTGAAAAATGAAAATGAAATAAAAAAATCAACGAATTAAAAAGAAGATTAAAAAATATTATTAGAAATAAGACGTACTTTTTTTAGTTTTTGAAAATAATACAAGGTTTCAATATGGCGTAACCATACACTGCAAAAAATAATTGTTGATTTTACAGTATAAAACTGGCACCCAGCTGCCAGTATTATACCGTAAAATTAACAGTATTAAACAGTAAAATTAGCAGTAATACGCTGCCGTGCAAGCAGTAATACGCTACCGCGCATGCGCGGTAGCGTATTACTGCTTGCACGGCAGCGTATTACTGCTAATTTTACTGTTTAATACTGTTAATTTTACGGTATAATACTGGCAGCTGGGTGCCAGTTTTATACTGTAAAATCAACAATTATTTTTTGCAGTGTAGGAAACAGGCGAATATGACGTCAAATATTGAAAATAAAGCGGATATGCTTTGATTGGTGAAATAAAATGATATTGGGGTTTTTTTCTACACTTTTTTCTTTTTTTTTCTTTTGTATGGTAAAAATACTTGGCGTTTTACCGTCTGCTCACGGCTAATATAACTATACCATATTTTTTATTTAAATTTTAAAAAAGTAAAAAGAAGTTTCAAAAGAAAATGGTTAGCAAATGTCAATAATATGCTCCGCAAAATTATCCATGTCGAAAATGATATCATGGATAGTGAGAAATAAGTTATTTACTTTCTTAAAACTAAAAGAAATAACTCGATTACCTAAAAAAATGACGAATGTGAATAATTCCATTTTTGTTGATAAAACCTAAAGATTTAATATTATTTCGTTAAAGTAATATAATTTCCCCTATTCCAGTATTGAAATTAATTGCCTGGAAAAGAAAATTAACTAGGACTTCCCTCAAAGGGATTAGTCTGAGTGATATTGCTGAGAACATAGGGTTAACAATTACAATATAAAGAAAAAGAGCAAATTAAATAATAGAATTACAAAATATCATATATAAATTCATATACACTGTTAAAAAAATAGAAAAGAAGTACCGTTCATCAGATGTGTTGTCATAATTTTTTTTAACATGTGGCAAAGAATCTCATTTTCTTAAGCGCGTATTCCGCAAAACTTGGAAAAAAAAAGTGGGTAACTGTGATCGAAGATCGCTCAAAGGGTTTCGTTTAATATTCCTTTCAAAACACTTTACCCTTTCCTTAATAAATCCAAATAAATTTCAATTAGAAACCAAACAAAAAAAGTCATGTTTTTTATAAAGTAAAAATTTAGCGGTCTTTTTTTCTCGTTTTTTCGAATATCTAAACCAGACCGCTATTATATTCTGTCATAATAATATCTGCCATGTGGACTAAATGCGATATTTAAAAAAAAATAATTTCAAAATTAAACATGTTGTACACCTTCAAAATGTTAAAATATGCGAATATTTCCCTAATCGGATTTTTATCACGATTCAATACGTTCCTCAAACTCATATATTTACTATTCTCTATAACTCATATTGATACTCGCTTTGTATTATTCTGAAACATTTGAAAAATCCTGTAAACTTCCGATATGACATCAGATTTTCTTTTTAATTCTCTAATGACGTGATATTAATCTGTTTTGTGTGCATACACATACTCATACTCCTTGTTTTATTGAGAAATTTTTCCGTTTTATTACCACTATGACGACAATCAATTTTATTTCATATTAATCTTTTTTTCATGTGGAAGTCGTCTGATAGAAAATTAATTATTGTAGAAAGAATTTCATCGTGGATTTTTAATTTTTGGCATCTGCTATAACGAAAAATGTTTAAATTTAATAGGAAAAGGCTGTTAGAATTTTGGTTTTTTATCTCTATTTATTAAAATAATACGAATTCTTCAAATTTTAATATTTTGAGCTCTTCATAGCTGATATTCAGATTTATACACAAAGTTTCAACTCTGTAAGTTATATAGTTTTTGAGAATGGCTCTGTGACAGACAGCTAACGGAGCGGGAGTAATAGGGTTTCGTGAGATGAACGAAACCCTACAAAAGGCCGGATCTTTTAAAACGTCAAGCTTTTTAAAGTTACGTAATTGGATTCGCAGACAATAGATTATTCCATCAAGCGTGGCTTAAAGCAAATTTAATTTCATTGTTGCACCTTTTTTTGTGTGAGAATTTAAAATTTTTCTTCCTTGATTATATATCTATTATTTGTATAACTGTTTATAGAAACTCTTACACTTCAAACCACATTGATAGCATGCTTTGCTACAAACCAGATTGCAAAACTATAGTCTAAATTACTATTAAAGAATACAAAAAATCTTTCGATGACTTCTGTAAAATAACTTTTACATTAAATCTCCATATCGGCAAAATTGAAAAATTATATATATTACAAAGTTAAGCTTAACAGATACTTCTTGATTATTCTCTAGGAGGCCCTACCCCCTGTGCCTTTAATGCGCCTTTACTGCGCCAATCCGCAGACTTTTCTTTTGCCTGTCTGTCTGTCTCTCCACAATCTGTCTGTTTCCCTATCCGTTCTTATGCCCGTCTCTGTAACCGATTGTCTATCTATCTACACGTCTCGCTACCTGTCTCTATATTTCCCTACCGGTCTCGCTACCCGCCAATCTCTTTCTCTAACCGTCTGTCTATCCGTCTAACTACTTGTATGTCTAGCCGTGTCTCTATCCACTTCGCTACCCATTTGTCTATCTGTCTCACAACTTGTCTATCTGTCTCTCTACCCATCTTCTTACCCATCTTCTTACCCATCTCCGTACCCATCTACTGTCTCTCTACTCGTCTGTATACCCGTCTCACTATCCGTCTGTTTTTGTACCCGACTCTTTACCCGTCTCGCTACCAATCTCATTACCCGTCAGTCAACTCGTCTCTTTAGCTACCACGCTACGCGTCTCGCAACCTTTTCGCTACATTCCTGTCTACCGGTGTCGCTACCCGTCTCGTGACCTATCTCTCTACCCCTCTGTCAACCATCTTTTACCTTTCTCTCTAGCTATCTGTTTATTCGTTTCGCTACCCGTCAGCCTACCTATGTCGCCACTCGTCTCGCTACCCATCTCACTACCCGTCTGTATACCCGTTTGTTTACTCATCTTTCTACCTCTCGCCAACTCTTCCCAATATTTAAACAATTCATTTAATATACAGAAGCCGTTTATCAGTTATTAAATGCAAACAGAAGTAATTTATCTAATAAGTGTAATCAGATGCAATTTTTTTAAATACATACATAAACCTGAATAATAATTCTTCAGTTTTGTGTTCATAGTTGTTTATATCATTTGACAGTAAATCTCAACTTCTTAAACCTGAATTGTCTCAAGCTTTTTAAAAAAAACCACAAGGTCTGTATAACTGCAAAGTACCCTGAGGGCTATATTAGCTACATGTTATTAAGTTAAGTGAAAGTTTCGTTATAGCGTTTGCAGCCAATTGCTTATGTCAGAAAGCGTGGCTTAACGCCATTTTAAATTCATTACTGTAACTTTCTTATATTATCTTTTTTTTTTTTTTTTTTTTTTTTTTTTGGGGGGGGGGTTAAATATATACATTTAAATTCAAACTTTTACCCCCATGCCATTAGTGTTGTTTGTATTATTAACTAATGCCTTGTAGACAGAGCTTCATTTGAAACAAATGTAAAAGACTTCTACAGTTTTTTTAGGAGAAACTTTCGTAATTGAGCCCAAAGCCAATCGGAGCATTTAATATCATTATTGTAACTCTTATAGAGTTAAAACAATATTGTTGCTAGCTTTACTCTTGTTTGAGACCAACCTTGCCTGTGTATCTGAATGGGAAAAGTTTCGTATCCTATGTCGGTTGGCGAAAAAAAATTTAAATGGTGCCGAAAGGTAGTTTTAGCATCTTACAAAATTTTGCAAGAGAGCGGTAAAACATGTTTTTCAAATATTTACAAACATATGTTTATTAAAGCATGTTTCGCACCATCTTAAAAATTTAAGCACGATGCTAAAATAAAATTTTATCGCCATATTCGATATTTTAATAAGTAATGAAAATACATAAACAAACTTATTTAACAAACCTAAGAGGCATTTTTGTTATTGTCAGGGGGGTAAATTGTAAACAATTAATAAACGGCTAGTAAATAATAAATAGCATTTAAAATCTAAAATTGGAGAAGTGGTCCGTATAAAAATGCAAAACATAACATGATACGCTTGATATATGTAAATGTTTTTTTTATTTTTTAATATTTCCGAAGGCACAGATAAAAAGGTAAAAATCTCTTTTCCAAATGCCAAATAAAAAATATACAAAATAGAATGCCAAATATACAAAATAGAAAAATATCTGCAAAAAAATATATTTACATAATACTATATCTGCAAAAAAATAAGATTTAGAAAAAGTAAGCCAAATCCTGCAGATCCGAACAATCACATCGAAAAACTTATCACCAAAAAAGAACTCGCCAAATCTTATGGCACAGGAGATGGATTTTACCCTCTGAATGCAGAATATTAGTTTTTTTTTCTTGCACGATGGGTGATTATAATATAATTTGTTTCATTTCACATGCTACATACCGTTTGATATATTGGTACTTTTATGTTATCCTGGCGGAGTTGATAAATCGCCAAATATTGTTCCTATAACATTTTCATATTGAATTCATTTCATTTAAGCACCTTTCACACATTTAATTTAAAATACATGCATTTCATTAATCCCATTTAAAATGCTAAAAAGAGAAAAAAAATAATGCCATAAATCGAAACCTTTTATTTAAACATCAAAGAATTTTTTTTTTAATGTACACACGCGAAATAAAAAAAGCTGCTATTGCTGAGATTTGCGCCAAATCTCTAATACCAAGTCTACCAAGTTATTTGGGGGTTTTCTTTCAAACAGAAAAAAATCCAGATTAATTTTCGATTTCTACTAAATTGAAATATATTTTATTGTGCTGAATATTAGTGCGTGCTTATTTCTTTGTTCCATGTACTCCATGAACTTTTCAATTCCGATTGTCTACGAAAATCTCCCGCCGGTGAAATACGTACTCACAAAATTTTCGTGACGTATGTACTTTAATTGTGCTTTTTTATCTATTTTTTAATATAATTTCCAAACGGTTTGACATTTATTCTTGGTAATAAATAGACGTCGTTGTCACCTTTATTTGTACCTGCTGCAAAAATTTGAACAAAATCCGTTAAATATTTTTTGAGTTATGCTTGACGAAAGGTTTTAATATCCATCGCAGCTATATATGGGGCAAAGTAATACTGCGCTGTGTATGAGTCTTCGTTGCACTCAGACAACAAGAATTATGTCATTAAAAAGGGATTTCTCTGGGGAAAAAGAGACGTCATATTTGAAATAAAACGGGAATTTTCCAATAAGTTTTAAAATGAGTGTGAATCAATTCCTTACATTAATAATACAAGAATCAGTAAGTATAGAAAGTAGATGAGTTTCACGTCATATTTATAACGAAAAATTTAAATGTTTGTTTTTCTGTACTGATTATTGAGCATGTTATCCGTTGATGATCCGTTGAATGAGTATCCGTTATATACAGATGAGAGTTTTCTGCTAAAAATCATATCATAATTTTAAGAAAAGGAAAATTAATACGAATCTATTATATTAAAATCTGACCGCGTGTTTGTATTTCGCAACTACTCCTAGAATATCAAACGCAATGAGATTTACTTAATACCGGTTATCATTGATCCGAGTATGTCACACAAACTCTCAGAACTTGAAAAATTAAATTAAATGCCAATTTTTTATTTATTATTTTTTTTAGTAAATTTTAACGAAGTTTCTCTAAAAACGGAAAGTAAATTACTCCATATTTGTGCATAAAAAAGAGAAATAAAACAGATCAGTATATTTTTTACACCATTTTCTCATTAAAACAGAAAAACAGAACTTATTTTCACTTTGTATAGATGGTGAAAACAAAATCTTGATTTCATTAAATTATCCGAAAAATAAAAACACATTTTCACATATTCAAACTTCATGAATCAATTTATTCTGCAGAACAAAAATTGCCTGTCAACATACTGTCATTTAGAAAACAAGATTTGTTTCAGCTATACGTTGAACCAAGGAGGCAGAATTGAATTTAAAGAAAAAGCATATACTATTTCCAATTAATGTTTTTTTGAAGGATGGCTGTTAAAACGTTTCACAAAGGCCTTAAAAGTAAAATTGTTTATCAGGTAAAATTGACATTTATTTTTACCCTATTCGTCTATTTCAACGATTTTATTTGGCCCTGTCTTTTGCATTGGTTGCAATTTTATTTTCTCCATTATTTGGCACAAAATTTCACTTTTTTAAGTCTGAGGGTCAAGGTCCCTATAACAAAAACTACTGTATTGCCTCCTATGAAATGTGATAAACAGTTAGTTAATTGAATTGTTATTAACGTTTTTAATTATCGGGAGTGAAATATTTTGCTTAATTAATGTATTTCTTCTTCTTTTAATGTTGCGTGAACGAAGTCACGGGTAACAGCTAGTACTTATTATAAAATACACTATTTATATTATTTGCATAACAGTTCAAATAACATTGAAAAATTTACGGTACAAATTTATTTATTTGTTTAGATGACGCGGTAAGGCATAGAATCCAGTATTTTTGGAAATGGCTTAGTTATACACTTTTTGTAAAATAATATTATAAATGTAAGAACAAAAATTAAGTATAGTATTAAAACATTAATAATAATCTTTTTATTTTAAGTTGGCTCAACACTTAAAAAATTTTCAAATTATAATTAAATATTACTTTTAATAATTTAACAGCAAACCTTTCCAAAGCACTGTTAGCGCGAATTAGTATATAGACCAGATATACTGGATATCTGGTCAATATACTAATTTCAATTCAATATGCCCTTTCAGCCATAAAATAGCCGTTATTAAAACTTTAGCCTTCAGGGCCATTAGATATTGCAGTTCTAGTAATGATTTTGAAATTGAGAAATGTAAAATTTATCGCGATTTGGTTAATAATAGCTATCCTATTGGTCTTGTTAAAAAAATCTTTAAAAATACTTTAAATTTTGTGAATTCTACTCCCCCTCCTTTCCAACGTAGTAAACCAAATACTTTTATCTGTATCCCTTATTATAAAAACATTTCTGATAAAATTTCTGGCATTCTAAAATCATACAATATTGGTGTTTCTTTTAAACCAATTAATAAAATGAGTTCCTTTTTCACTAAGCATAAAATTCAATATGATATGTCTAAATTACCCGGTGTTGTTTATATTATTCCCTGTAAAGAGTGCAATAGTGTCTACATTGGTGAAACAGGTAGATCATTGGAAATTCACTTAAAAGAACATACTACTGCTTTAGAAAATAGTAATTTGAATTCAAAAATTGTCCAGCATTCACTTAAAACGAATCACATCCCGCTAATTGCGAACGCCGGCATTTTGAAATCTGGCTGTAACAACTACCATGGTAGATTTTATTCCTTGCGGGTTGGCTCACTGAATTGCGATCGGAGACACTGAATGAAGTTCGTGCCGTACCGAGTGAATATTGTCTGTTGTTAAAGTAACTTTAACTGCTCTTGAATTGTTCAGTGGTCTGTTACGCATTGGATTGTTTTTTGTACTGATGATGCCTTGCGTGTCGCATGGCGAAACGTCTACTTATTTGTATTTTTAAATGTTTTTAAGTATATTTTTTATAAACTTTTATTTTTAAAGTGAGCTTATGTCTGTCTTAATATATTTTAATTGATGTTTTTTAATAGTTTTTACATTCAGACGTTAAACGTATACATATTGCAAAATATCGAACATTTGTTTCTGAATAATATTTTGCAATATTTCAGAAATGAGTAGACGGGAAGTATTTTTTAAGAATTTCAATAAAAATGTTTAAAATATATTCAATCAGGTTCATGTTACTTTTGTAGTATTTTTTTATTTTTTTACATGGTTATAACTTTAACAAAATATTATAGAAATATTTTCTATGCAGGAATTCAGAATAATCAGAATTTGGGAATGTTTTTAAAAATACATTCGAAAACGGTAAATAGTTCCAATAAACGCTAAATTTAAAGAACTTCTCCTATTTTTAAAATCTACCAAAGAAATACTTTTTTTGCAACTTATCGCCTAGAAGACAAAAGTATGAAAATTACCTCTCTTTTTTTTCAAAAGAACTTCTTAAACAACACGTTGAAAAATAACTATACTCTCTCTTTTATAATAAAAAAAAACAAATATCTTAACCCCTTCGGCCAATATTCCAGATGTCCTACTAAAAGGACATATCTTTTATTGAGTATTATTTTGTCTTAAACTTTATTTTTATTAATTCCAGCACCTAATACTGATAGTATGAAACTCTATATTTTCTATTATGACTTCACTTATGTTTAGCATTTAGTAATAATAATAATAATAATAATAATTTTCCTCAATATTAGCAAGCCGTTGGCATTACTTTTAATTAAAACATACGTTTCACTCTTGAAATTAAAATTTGGGAATCCTTTTCGAATTGGTAATTTGTGATAAAAGATAAAAAATATTACTAAATTGTTATGCTTGTTTAATTTAGTTGTAATACGACATTTTCCAAACGTCTTCAAAAATTCTTCCTTAGACTATTGTTATATGAAAAACACGCAAAATAACTACATTTGTCAGGTTTTGGTAAAGAACGCATTCGTTAACTTTCATTAAACCCTAACTTCTGTGATTCAGATAGCTATTTTTAATTTTGTTAGCATAATAGTAATTTTTTCCCAAAATTGAAAAAAAATCAGGGCCGAAGAGGTTAATATCACGGTTACAGAGTAAGTACCTAGTATATTTCCTCCAGAAACATTTCTCTAAAAGATATTTTATATAAATCACAAATTTTTAAACTAGGGAATATGTTATTGATAAATATTGCTATCAAGTATAAAATATTTTTTTTTACATTCTGTTCACTGTATAACATTAAGAACAGTATTAGGTAGTTTGAATTTTTAAAATATGGTTTAATTCAAATTCTTCAGTAAATTTTAATTTAAAATTTTCATTTATATTCTTTTATAATTCATTTTCTTGCGTTATATGGATAATTGTACATATTCGACTGTAGAGAATTATACGTTTTATTTCTTTTTTATGAAATAAATCTATATTTTATGAAATAATTATTTGAAAACGCTGTAAAACGTTACAATTAATTTACGTATATCAAGTTTCCAACATGAATAGTTATCACTCACATTCCCCAATGGCACTTCCTTTTGCAATAAATTAATTATGAATTATGGCTATCATTACGAAATATAATCCTTTCAAAACGTAATTGTGATTAATAAATAAATTTTGAAATCGAAAATTATTAGCTATCATTTATTTGTATGGTCTGCTAGCAATGCAAACGGGAAATAATTAATGGCTTCAATGTCTGAAACATAATTTCTGTGGAATCATTGTATTAACGTTAGAAACAAGCTAACGCATTTGATTTAACTCATTTTTAAAAGAACGCTTTCAACGTCTGCAAAAATATTACAAGGAAATCACACAAAAGATGTTAAAACTAATCATCAAAATTGTAAACATGTCAAAATGTATTTTCCTAAAGCGATGAAATCTAAAGAAATATGTGCTAAGAGACAGTTTGTCATTGATATAATTTATCATTCTTTAAGCGTGTTATTTTCAAATCGTAAATTAAATATGACATATTTTCTTGGATTATGGTAAATAAAAGGCAGAAATTTAAATTGGAGAGTACTTCAAGTTGTATTGTTATCAATGAAAATCAGTCAAACAGGAGATTATTTAAAATCGTATCATTTGTAATCGAATTGCTCTATTCAATGTTGTATAATATTAGGTGTTATAATTTATTTTAAATTTTTTTAATATTTATTATATACGCAAGGACTGTTTTTTTTAATCTATGAACGAAATTAGTCAAAGTTTAACAATATTAATAAAACAGAAATAATAATTTACTGCTCGAAAACAAGCAGGTTAAGATTATACATTACAACATATTTGGTGATTTAAAATCAAAACATTCATATATTACTTTTAAATGCTAAATGTGTAAAATCAACAAAATAATATAAATTAAAATAACTTTTATTAGTTGTTTTACATGTTTCGACTCTTTCCGAGTCATTTTCAAAAACAAAATGAGAATATTCTAAAGCTGCACGGGCTTTGAAGTTATTATTTTCATGTACTTTTTTAAAAATTACTCACGTTATCTATTATTTTTTACTTGATTGTTTATTTTCATATCTTTGACCATGGAGTAACTCTAGCCACAGTTTCGGTAAATTAAAAGATGCCGCATCGTTACCGAACTATAATTTACCGAAACTGTGGCTAGAGTTACTCCATGGTCAAAGATATGAAAATAAACAATCAAGTAAAAAATAATAGATAACGTGAGTAATTTTTAAAAAAGTACATGAAAATAATAACTTCAAAGCCCGTGCAGCTGTAGAATATCCTCATTTTGTTTTTGAAAATGACTCGGAAAGAGTCGAAGCATGTAAAACAACTAATAAAAGTTATTTTAATTTATATTATGTTGTTAATTTTACATCTTTAGCATTTAAAATAATACATTATTACAATGTTTTATAATTTATTATATTGTCAAAACATTCATTTTACTTTTGTTTTAAATCTAGTTTGCAAGTATTTCGATGAAACAAACAAATAAATTTACTTTTTTCATTATTGAGTATAAGTTATGTTTTCGTCTTTAGAATATGTTGTAATATGTTGAAATATATTTTTTAGGTGAAAATTTGATCTTGAATCCCTACCACTGACACTTACTGATTACACATAAATATAAATTATTGTTTGTAAAAAAATTCAAAACCATGTAGAACTCATCAAAATTGAAAGAACCGTATTCCGCATACTTGGGACATGTCTTGGGACAAATAAATAATTAAGTTTAAAATGAAAAAAAAAATGTTGCAAATTAGCATTTTGTGCAGCCACCACGTGCTGCAATAAGAGCTTCTATACGACGCGGTATCGAATCTAAAACATTTTGAAACTGTCAACGAGGTAGAGCATTCCATATTGTTTCTATCCGAACGCAAAGATTATTTGTTTCAGCTACCGGAGGGCGTACGAGCGCGACATGGACCAGCGAAATCCTAGATATATTCAAAAGTCGATATATCTGGTGAATAGGCAGGCAAAAAAAATCTACATTTGATGTGCAGAAAAGAAAGTTTGATCATTCTTAGCAACATGTGGGTGAGTTTTGTTCATTTGAAATAAAGGACCAGGAAGGCGTTAAATTCAGAGTACGACGTCAGGCTTCAGAACTCTCTGATGTACCGGTTGCTGTTTAGATTGCACACTATTTTTAGCTGTTAAGATTGTCCATGTTACCCAACAGCGCCTCAAACCATCACGCTTGAAGTTCGTACAGCATCATGTTGTATGACACACTCTGGAAGGTGGTGTTCACATAGTTCAGAGTCTAACGCATATGCCAGAATTTCCGTACCCCAAATTAAAGCGGGTGTCATCGGAAATGACGAGTTGTTGCCAATCGTCACGCCAGTGTGCATGTCGACACGCCGGCTGTAGCCGATGGTTTTGCGTTAGGGAAATCCTGTAGAAAGGAACTCTTGCTTCCACGGTGCAAGAGAAGCTGGGGAATTGCTGAATAAGACAATAACACACCTGTAGCAGTGCTCCAACATTCTGCCAACTGTACAAATCAAACTGCATGGTTCGTCACTATCATGCGGATGAGGTGACTATCATATTGCGCTGACTTAATTTTTTTTAACCCGCTACCTGGTTGCCGACTCGACCGATTCTCTTGTGTTTCCACTACATTTACACTAGTATCATTGCTGTGACATTGCGCTGCATACGATCTTCTATTGCACGATAAAACCTTCATGTAGGCTATCATACTTCTCCGTTCAATCTCTGTAGATTGCTGATATAGCGCCCTCTGCCATAGTCCAGGTATAGTGACTACTCATAAAACGCTCATGACTGGCAGACAAAAATTTACCAATTTTCATGTCACGTTACAGCGCTCTATTTATACGGATAAATCAGCAGTCAGAATACGCTGCTTAGCCCATGCTACCTCGGTGACTTTGAAATTCTAATAATTTGAATACAATGCCCTAATTTACATTTATTGTCAGTTTCAGCTAACTGCTATGCATCCTTCAAGGCATATAATTTTTTACAAACAGGAGTTCACTTTGAAGTTGAACATTACCCGTAAGGCATGGTGACGTAACGGCGACGTCACTGTGAAGTCACTCTGTGGCTTTGTGACCGTCGTCGTGAAGTCAAGTGACGTCGATGTGAAGTCATTGTGACGTAAATGCGAGGTCGTTATGGCCGTTTTCAAGGCTTTCTGTGACCTCACAATGTGACTACTTTGTGAAGTCACCGTGCGACTTAAATGTGAAAAATGTGACGAATCTGCATCGGATAGGGTGACCAGATTTTACCCGAATCCTATACGGATTGTTCGGATCAAAATTTTTTTATGGTTCAAGTTTGTGACGTTTGAGATGACACTGCACCGGGTCGGGTGACCAGATTTTACCCGAATCCAATCCAGAAACTTCGGATCGATCTTTTTGGATTTGTTTGGCTACAGAATAGATTTCGATTAGTTGTCGTGTGACCTGATTTTCGTGAACCGATCTTACCCGAGTCGGGTATAATGTTTTTACTGTAAGTCTTGTTTGGAATAGAATCTTGGAATACGACCGAGTAACCAGATTTTATCAGAAATTGTGTTACGATACAATTTCTGATGTCGGCTCGGATCTAGAGTCATACACGAATCCGGTTATATACTTCTTGAACATGATTGAATGTCAACTTGAACATGAATGATGGTTGACTGAAACTATATTTTGATTCAACCCGTATTCTTATCCTAACCCAACAACAACAACAACAAAAAATCTGTAAGCCCACAACCCGACCGAACCTGATAAATGATTTCGCATAGATTCGGATAACAAGATTTCACCAAATACGGATAAGATCGACGATAAGGATTGGATCGGCAATCATTTTTATTGATGCAACTCGTATTCAAATTAAAACTTTGCATCTGATTGAGAAACCGGTTAACACGAAACTTTCTGACACATTTATGAACAAACTTTTAAACGCATGGCACTTGCATGCCTGATTATTAAAGCTATTTGGAATGAATAGCGTTTTCCATTTTTAGATAAATGTAATACTTAAGATCAATGTCGGTCACGTTTTATCCGTTTCTGACGCTGCGCGTCGGAAATTTGGTTCAAAGCACCGACTTTGATAGTGTTTTCTGAAACATCATCTGCCGTTACAAAAAAATGGATAACGCCATTGGATTATATATAGGGTAGATGTGCCAGTAATGGACACCCTTAAGGAATTTCTTTAACAATTAGTTTTTAATTAATAGTTATAATTGTTATATTCAACATTTTTTAATATTATATTACTCTACCAACAATATTTAACCATGCTCATAGTCACATTTCCCAATGTGAATCTAAATTTAATTGTAAATAACAGAAATAAATCAAAACACCCTAAACTCCAGTAATGGACACCTCACAAAAAGTAATAGATAATTGATATTATGATTGCATTTAAAACTAGAATTTAAAGATGGCATATTAATGAAATAAATAAAGCTGAATTTTTATTGGTTATTTTTTTAAAAACCAAAAACTTTGAATGTGTCCCATTACTGGAAGGCGGTCCATTACTGGCACATCTACCCTTTTCTGAATAAGAACACCTGCCAATTTCATGTATTTCCGAATAAAAAGGAATTCAGAAATATGCCAGAATATAGCTATTTTGGATTTGAGAACAACTTTAAAGAAAATATAAGTATACATTTTCAAATAAACATTCTGAAAAATTTATATTAGGAATCAATTTAAATAATAGATATGCCTATTGTGCGATATTATTAAATAATAAACATTGTATCAAGCAGTAAAACAGTTTTCGTTGTAAATGAAATATAGAACTCAAGATCATAAATGCCAAAAAAAAAATTATATATATATTTTCTTTACAAATTATTTTATTTATAGTTTTTGATAGAATACTAAATGCAGAACTTAAATATCAATTTTTACAGTAAAAACATTCGATAACACAGCTGGAAAAATTACCTTAACTAAACAGTTATTTTATTGTTTAATCAATATTTATTATTTTTGTGCATCTAACATTGACATATCTCGACAAATAATTTATTCAATGCATTAAAATATCACATTTTTTTTCAAATATACCGGGAAATTATTTCTGGAAACCTACACTAGCAACGAAATTATTAAATTGCAAATCAAATATTAATAGTTTTAAAAATTGCAATGTTTTTAATTATAATGAATAACTATGAAAATTGAACTAAGAAATGCAAAACATTAAATAAATTACTCCTTTTAAATAACACTTTACATTTAGAATACATATTGTTAGTAATATACTTTAAGCTTTTTTCCAAATAGTCTATTAAAAAAAATTTTATACATTAAAGATAAAATTTAATGCAAGTGATTTTTTAAAAGAAAATTTAAACATCTTAACTTTTAAATAATGCAATATTAAATGTACTAGTACTAAACATGCACTATTAACAAAACTGCGAAGACATTAAAAGTTACCTGCTGATTTATAGGTAAAGGTGTTATTATTGAATGCTCCTTATCTGCTTCCCTTTCATTGAAAAATTAGACTGTACATCCACTACAATAATTTTCAAATTATTCCAGCAGAGAGGTGTGTTCATAGATCTGAGAAATCAAATATTACCCATGCCTTATGAACGCACCCGGTTAGACACAGGGAGATGTTAAAATGGATGGTTTACTTTAAAATGGAGATTGTTCACTTTAAAACGTTAATTTACTTACACAGTATAAATCTATAAACTTAAAAGAACGCAACACACGCTAATCCTATCCTAACTTCGAATGAGAAAAAATCGTCTGCCTTCAATATGCGCGCGCAGTGTTGTTTAAACACAACAAAATAACAGCTGGCAGATGTTTCCAACTTTACCGCAAATGATATAGGAAGAAAATAATTTAAATAAAGACATTTCAAAACCTTTATAATTTATATGGCTGAAAAATGAACTTCTAATGATGCTATAATATTCTTTTTTTATATGAGAGAGTTTTGTATTCTTAGAAATAAGCTGCGAAAATTTGCATTTTTATATATTTTTTTATCCATTGCATTTGCTTTAGACGTCAAAAGTAAAGATAAATTTTAAATAATAATTGATTTAATAGGCTTTATAAAGTAATTTCGATATAAATTTAAATTGCAATCAAATTTCCTAAGTACAAATTTTATTTTTTACACTCTATCGAAAAGAGCAATATATTTAATAGAGATGACATCTTATTAAGCACTGGCCAGTTTTGGATAAATTGCTATAGGAATGACATATACTTTATAACATGTTTTTAATTCATTTTTGCTCGGAAATACACGAAATTGGCTCGTGTTTTGTTCAGAAACTATGTTATTCAAAAACCTTTTCCATTTTTTGTTAAAAGCAGAAGATCTTTCAGAAAAGAATGTCAAAGTCGGCGTTTTGATTTGAATATCCGACGTGACAGTGAAAGACAGGAGAAAAACTGGTTGTCACGTGACACGAATTGCTTATAACTCGATAAATAATTTCTATTTAAGGATTTTTGCCTGTGTATTATATAGTATATTTTGTTAAATTTCATGAAAATGGTAATGGAAATTGTAAAAAAATTATCTGCCTCATATATGTAGACAGATATTTATTTATTATTTTATTTTGGAAATACTCAATATATTTAAATAGTGTGTGACAATATTTTTATTAATGATTTAGGTACATGACATAATTCAAATCTATATTTTATGAGTTTTATTTTTTTTTCAAATTCACTCTCCGATCACACCGTGAAGTCACAGAGTGTTGGCATTTTGGTCATAGGTTTTACGTGACTTATGTGACTTGCAGTTACGTCATTGCAACGTCACAAAAATTTCTAAAGCTGTCAAAAAGTAATTTTCTTTATGTTATAAGATGTTCTAAACTTTATTTTAAGTTTTCTTTAGATCTCCAAGACGTTCACATTTTGGTCACAGTGTGACGTTACAAAGTGGTGGCATTTTGGTCACAAATGTGACGTGACGTACGTGACTCACATTGACGTCACAATGACGTCACTGTGACTGTGCATGCTATGCGGGTATTCTTTATTATTTTAAGGGGACGGTGGACGTTAAAATTGAATTATTTTATTTTCCATCATAGAGATATGAAATTTTGTCCATATATAGATTTCACTATAAGTATATAGAATACCTTAAGGAAATTTCCTAATCTTAATATAATTTTAAGATTTTTTAAAAAAAATTTAATTTATAAACCAAATTTTGAAATGCTGTCTTAATTTTTAAGATATTTCAGCGATTTAGCATTTGAATCACTTAGAACTATATGGCAAACAAATCTGTGTATCTGTTTTTTAATCCCCGAATAGTTAATGTTTCAGAGATTTTTTTCTAAATTCCATTCCGATTTTCATCAAAATTTAGCATTTTAATAAGTTATAAATCAAATTTAATTATCTTAACGAAGTCTAATTATAAAAGGCCTACACTACAAATAAAATAGTCTTAAAGTAAGACAAAAAAACCACTGAAAATGCATTTAAGACACGTAAATTTCTTAATATAGAGCTTAGACATAATAGATACCTTAATTTAAGACACTTGTGTGTTTTAATCGACTGGTGGTAGAAATGAACCAATAGGGTTTCTGTGGCCAGTGTCATAATATGGTAAAATGTTTTAAATTAAGACATTGCTTTTGTTGATCACATCTGAAATGAGAAGGGAGGGAGGTCAGGGCAGGCAGGTGTAGTGATGAGTATCAGAGATAGGGGCGACGTAATGCATTCATAAATATAATAAATACAAGAGCTCCTTGGATTATAAAAGAAAATATTTTAAATAATAAAAGTAAGTTTTATCTTTAGGTTTTCTTATATCTTTGTTTTAATAACGTCACATAATTTCTATTATATATTTGTCAGATACGAATTTAGTTTTTATTACGTTTTATTACGTTTTATATAATAGCTTTCATGTCACTTGCCTAGAATAAGTATTTTATCTTAAATCATTAAAAAATGATTATTTTGCTTGGGTTATGTGGTTGTATTGTAGTCTACTTTAACTATTACGTGTATTTTATCACAGGACTTTTTTTATTATTTACGTATGATATGTGTCTAAGTATAGAAGGTAAATTTTATCCATGCAGATATTTTTTTATAAGATTCTTGTTCTTTATTTCGATATTATTATGCATTTTTCAAAATTCCATTTTATGCGTTGGTATTCAAATATATTTTCTAAATCATATAAATTTTGTGCTCGCTAACAGTTTTGGGTTGCCTTTCGGCATAGTTTAAATATTTATTTATTTAATATACTATTATAATTCACTAAATTTTCAAGTCTTATTACCACTAAGTTGAGTTTCGGCCAGTGATTTATTTTCGATATTTTTCGATTCGGCAGCGTATTACTACTTATTTTACTGTTTATTACTGTTGATTTTACGTTATAATACTGTAAAACCAACACTTCTTTTTGGCATTGTACACTCTCACAAATAAAACACTCAATTTTGACTATTCGGCAATCCTTAAGCCCTATTTCGTTATTTTTGACAATCATTTCGTCACAGAGTCACGTGGTTTTGGACGAAACGTAAATCCTCAAATATCTGACGAAACTGTTTCCTCACTGTCAAAAATAATTCTTTCACTATTGACTATTCGACAATTCTTGAGCTATATTTCAACATTTTTGACAATTATTTCGTCTCGAAATTGTAGAAAACTAATCCATTCATTTCAATCACTTAATATTTTCCACTCAAAGTAAAATAAATAAAGAAAGAAAATGATGAAGCACGCAGATAAAAACCCAACGATAATTTTTCTCTCATCTCTTCAAAACAAGTGACCTAATTTATGACTCTTAAGTTTCAAGTTTATCAAGCAATAGATATTTATTACCTCGTTATAATCGTTCTCTTCTAATAATGTGAAGTATGTTTATAATTTGTTATTTGTGATTATGCCATTATAAATTTATTACAGAACTAAAACATTTAAAAGGACAATTATTCAACGTCAATTTGTTTCAAAGAAATGATGCAACTTTACTCGTAACTTTCCAAGCTTTATGAAAATGAGTCAGTGTATTACTATCCTTCATTCTGTAAAGTCACAGGAAAAAATGTTTCCTGATGTTAAAATTAATCTAAATGTAAACCTTTTAAAATTTTAAGTAATGTAAAATATAAATTTTAAAATCAATCCAAACGTGAACTTATTTATTCAATGTGAATTGTGCATTAATATAATTTTTTACAAGTCTTATTTCAGCGGTGGTGCAAAATAGAATTATTCCAGAAGTGTTTATAAGTTATCAAATAGTTGATATATATAAACCAGTGGGTATTTCATAAATTGGATAGACCATAGAAAAGGTAAGCAATTCCTTTTCTTTCTGCATGTTCTAGACCAGATTTAATTTTAATTTGATTAATTTAATATTCTGATGTTACGCGCTTACCTTGTTGACCTCGCCCTTTCAACAGTGATCATGAGCCTGATGAATATATGAACTCAGAATTTATTCTTAAGGATTAATAATTGACTATAATTAATAAAAATAATACTCAGCTCTTATGCTAGATTAAAAATTCAAGAAAATATAATTGAATTTAATAAACTATTTAAACTAATAAAACTTTAAAAACTGTATAAACAAGTTCTCCGAAATGGCGACAATAAAGGAAATGCAATTAGTAGATAAATTAAACAATAATAATTATTCTATATGGAAGTTTAAAATTAATATGTTGTTAATTAAGGAAGATTTGTACGAACTCGTAACTCAGGAACCCCCTACAGCAATTAACGAAGATTGGAGAAAAAAGGATTCAAAAGCTCGCGCTTTAATAAACCTGAGTATAGACGATACGCAAATAGTTCGTGTAAAACATTTAGAAACAGCAAAACAGACATGGGATAGTTTAAAAAATATTCACGAGAGAGCCAATTTGTCCAGTAAATTGTATTTGTTAAGAAAATTGTATAGTGCAAAACTTCCCGAAAATGGGAACATGCACAAACACATTACTAATATACTGGAAATAAAAGATAAGCTCTCCGCAATAGGAGAGAACATAACCGACTCGCATTTATCTGCACTTCTATTGTGCTCGTTAGCTGCGAGTTATAATACACTAATAACAGCTCTCGAAGCCCGAAATGAAACTGAATTAACTCCCGAATTCATCAAGAGCAAACTTACTGATGAATTTAATAAACGGGTAGAAAATAGTGAGCAAGTTGAAAACTCACAAAAGGTGTTTAAAACACAAAAGAAATACACTCAAGATTATAAAGGGCAAAACAAATATTGTACCTATTGTAAACAATCAAATCACACTTACAAACAATGCTGGCATCTCAAGAACAGAAACACACAGACCACTACACCTAAAACACAATACAAATACAAAAAGTACACATCGTTGTGTTTTGAAAATACAAAAGGTGATAGTAAAAATAAAATGAATGAATCAAAAACAGATGAACAGGTACAAATAAATAAAAGTGAACATAAAGATGCAGCATTCATAATTGTAAATCCCGCTAATAAAACCTGGTTAATTGACTCAGGAGCGTCGTCGCATATTGCGAACGATAGGGATATATTTACAAAATTCAACGATACTGAAAAAACTACAGTAACAGTTGCTAATGGGAATACATTAAATTCTTACGGTACCGGCGAAACACAAATAATGACAAAAACATCTGATGGATGTATAAATAGAATTACACTTAAAAATGTGTTATTTGTTCCACAATTGAAATCAAATTTAATTTCCGTAAGTAAAGCCACAGAACATGGCTACAAAGTATTTTTCGAAAATGAAAAATGCATACTATCGTGCAATGGAAAAATATACTTAGAAGCATTAAAGAAACATAACTTATATCAAGTTGTAACACTAGAAGAAAGTTCTCAAAATAAAATAAACATTGCACATGATTGCAGAAATAAAGATTGCCTCGAAATTTGGCATAAACGCCTTGGCCACAGAAATAATGAAAGTATAAAAGAATTAGTCAAAAATGACTTGGCCAGTTGGATAAAAATAAATAACTGTAATCATAAAACAAACTGTGAAACCTGTATAAAAACAAAATCAACAAATGTGCCGTACTCTAAATCTATCGAAAATAAAACAACAAAAGTATTAGATTTAGTACATACTGATTTGTGTGGGCCTTTTAAAACACCCACAATAGGAGGAAAAAATTACTTCCTTACATTCAAAGATGACAGTTCTAGATTCACAGTTATTTACTTATTAAAAAGTAAAGATGAAGTTTATGAAAAAATAAAATACTATGTACAAATGGTCAAAACCAGACAAGGAAAATATCCGACGGCGATTAGATCGGATAACAGTGGGGAATATATAGGAAATAATACAGAAGCCTTTCTAAGGGAACATGGTATAAAACATGAGTACACAGTTCCATTTTGTCCGAGCCAGAATGGCATTGCTGAGAGAAAAAACAGAAGTTTAATTGAAATGACACGAAGCCTATTATCCGAAGCAAATTTACCTCATAGGTTCTGGGGTGAAGCGATAAATACTGCTAATCACCTCCAAAATAGGCTCCCCACTAAATTGACAAATAAAACGCCATATGAAATTTGGTTCAAAAGAAAACCAAACCTCTATTATTTACGTGTATTTGGCTGTAAAGCATACACTTACATAAACAAACACAAAATATCTAAACTAGATGACACAGCAGAAGAGGGTATCTTCATGGGCTATGATAATAATACAAAGGGATACCGCGTATTCACTAAAAATGGTGAAATAATAATTTCCAGATCTGTAAAATTTCTGGAAGAAAAACTGAACAATTTAAACGAGAAAATTAATGAACACGAACAATTAATTGAAGATAAAAAATACATTGAAATAGAAATAAGTGACACACCCTGTACACCTGACGCGCCCAAACAATCAGAAACACATCAACCTCGTAGATCTGAAAGACAAAACAGAGGAGTACCACCTCAAAGATATACTTCCGACAATTTTATTGCTTTAGCAAATGATTGCGATACAACAGAACCTGAAAACTGGAAACAGCTTATCAAAATAAACTATCCACTAGAAAAGAAAAACTGGCTTAAAGCCACTGAAAACGAAATACAATCGTTAATGAAAAATAATACATGGGATCTAGTCGATCCTCCTCTTAATAAAAGAATCATAGGAAGTAGATGGATTTTCAAACGAAAAATTGATAGTTCAGGAAATACACAAAAATATAAAGCACGTTTTGTTGCCAAAGGTTTCAGTCAAAAATATGGGGAAGATTATCAAGAAACATTTTCACCAGTAGCACAACATTGTACCATCAAAACACTTCTTTTAGCAGCAGCTTATAATAATTTGAATGTACGACATGTAGATATTGACACCGCTTTTCTTCATGGGAACTTAAATGAAGAAATATATATAAATCAACCTGAAGGCTATGTAAACGAACAATTTCCTGAAAAAGTTTGCAAGCTCAAAAAGGCGATCTATGGCCTCAAACAGGCCGCCAGAGCTTGGCATATTAAAATCGCTGAAACACTAGACAACTTGAACTTTATCCAAAGTACAGCAGACACATGTCTTTTCACTAGAAAAGAAAAAGATCATACATCGTACATAATAATATATGTTGATGATATACTCATTGCCAGCAAAGATGAAATAATAGAAGAAATCGTAAATTCTCTAAAACAAGAATACGAATTAAAGGATCTAGGCAATATTAGTAACTATTTAGGTACTCAAATTCAGAAATTACCTAACGGTTATTCTCTTGATCAAAAAATTAAGATTGAAAATTTAGCGAAAAAGTTCAATCTTGAAAACTCCAAACCGTGCAAAACTCCAATGGAACCAGGATATAACAAATTAAATGATGATGATAATTTAATGACAAATAATATTAAATATCGCCAGGCACTTGGTTCATTGCTTTATATAACAACCATAACGAGACCTGACATTTCAGCAGCAGTAAACATTTTAAGCAGAAGAAATGAGAATCCTCGCGAAAAAGACTGGCAAGCCGTAAAATGAATAAGATATCTATATCATACTAAAGAACTAAAATTAATAATTAACACTAATGAAGAACCAATATTAAAGGTATTCGCTGATGCCGATTGGGCAGGTGATACCAAAACCCGTAGATCAACATCGGGAATATTATATATGTTGGGCAACAACGCAATTCAGTGGACGACGAAAAGGCAAAGTTGCATTGCCTTATCTTCAGCAGAGGCTGAATATGTGTCCGCAGCACATGCTAGCCAAGAAATAATTTGGTTATTGAAGTTACTTGACGATCTAGGCTTTCCACAGCAAAAACCAATCACTTTATATGAAGACAATCAAAGTACCATAAAAATGGTTGAATCAGAAAAATTCACGAAAAGATCAAAGCACATCGACGTCAAATTTAATGCCATTAAACAATAGAGCGAAGAAGGCATAATTCAGTTAAGATATCTTCCAACAGAAAAAATGATAGCTGATGCACTTACCAAACCTTTACCCAAGCCTCGATTCATCGAACACAGAAATTCAATGAAAATATTATTTAATCCCCATGAACGGATTAAGGGGGAAACTGTAGAAAACTAATCCATTCATTTCAATCACTTAATATTTTCCACTCAAAGTAAAATAAATAAAGAAAGAAAATGATGAAGCACGCAGATAAAAACCCAACGATAATTTTTCTCTTATCTCTTCAAAACAAGTGACCTAATTTATGACTCTTAAGTTTCAAGTTTATCAAGCAATAGATATTTATTACCTCGTTATAATCGTTCTCTTCTAATAATGTGAAGTATGTTTATAATTTGTTATTTGTGATTATGCCATTATAAACTTATTACAGAACTAAAACATTTAAAAGGACAATTATTCAACGTCAATTTGTTTCAAAGAAATGATGCAACTTTACTCGTAACTTTCCAAGCTTTATGAAAATGAGTCAGTGTATTACTATCCTTCATTCTGTAAAGTCACAGGAAAAAATGTTTCCTGATGTTAAAATTAATCTAAATGTAAACCTTTTAAATTTTTAAATAATGTAAAGTATAATTTTTAAAATCAATCCAAACGTGAACTTATTTATTCAATGTGAATTGTGCATTAATATAATTTTTTTACAAGTCTTATTTCAGCGGTTGTGCAAAATAGAATTATTCAAGAAGTGTTTATAAGTTACCAAATAGTTGATATATATAAACCAGTGGATATTTCATAAATTGGATAGACCATAGAAAAGGTAAGCAATTCCTGTTCTTTCTGCATGTTGAAGACCAGAGTTAATTTTAATTTGAAGAATTTAATATTCTGATGTTACGCGCTTACCTCGTTGGCCTCGCCCCTTCAACAGAAATTAAGTGATTTCTAATGAAATGGAAAATCTCAAATAGTTGACGAAAATGTTTCCCTATTCACGGTCAGATTATTTTTGTTGTTACAAAATCGTTCACAAAAAATTACACGGAAGTACCAAATTTACAATATATTAATGAAAACAGAAACAAAAATATTTCATCCTTGGGGGCCGCTATAACACGAAATTACTAAATTTCTACTTTATTTTTCATATCTGATATTTTGCGTATATCCTTTTTGTAATTTTAACATTTTGGTAACGATTTTATGCATTTCTATTGCCTATTCAAAGATAAATTTTGCTAAAGTTATAGAATTCCGTTAAAAACGCTTAAAAAATTCTTCTAAAGTTACAGAATTTCGGTTAAAATAGTAAAATGCGAGCATCATTTGGTCCATTTTCAACCGAAAGCAACAACCATTTTCCAAGTTTTAAAAAAAAATCAAAATTTTAGGAGCTTTTTTTTTATTTAAGAATTATATTCATATAAAAATCAAATTTAAAATATGCCGCTTTAAAATTGATCCATTTCCCCTCTATAAACAGTAACGTGTTAAAATCTCTCCTCCAATATGCAATTCAAAATTTATTATTTCTGATCAGCAAATTAACTAGAGTATATTCTAATCATTGATTGAACAAAGGCAATTTCTCTAATAAATTATATTAATCAAGCCATATTCTAATTATTTATTAACCATAGAAAAACCATATTAATATTCTAGCTTTTTTAATTAAAACATGCTGATATTATAACAGTACTGATAAAAATACAATCTGCTTTCTAAAAATATAATCACATATTAACATCCAGTAGATACATTTAAAATCAAAACCACACAAGGTCTCACTGGCAAAGCAGGCAGCACGTTCGAATCCCGTTCAAGAATTGAGAAATGCGATGTAAAATTCTCCCCTCCTGCCAATTCGAGATGCTTCAAAAATTCTCAATAGATGGTGCCATCAGTTTTTTTTTTTTTTTTCGAACAAACAATTATTCGAAACGGCGGCTTTTTCAGACATTTCAAGTATTCTTAAAATGGTGGCGTTTTAAGACGTTTCCAATGTCTTAACTTCAGATGCAAAAAGGTGTCTTAAAAAGTAAGACACTTTTTTTTTTTCACTTAAAATATGACCATCCATTTAAGATACTTTTTTAACTGAATTTCAGACGTTTGTGTTTACAGTGTACACAGTTTCTTTGTAAACAATATCAGGATTCGTCCTTATCAATTTTATGAATTTTGAACCAAAATTAAGACGCATGGAGCATTTTAAAAATCTAAAGATCGTGTAAAATCTGTATTAAAAAAAAACATGTATAAAGTTTACTAAAGCACCGAAAAATTCATTGTGTACATAATTCAAACGCTTGTAACTATGCAAAAAATTATCGCAGCTGCATGAAGTTTTTCACAAATGGTTCAGTACAAACTGAAGAATAATAATACACATAAAAATAAATTTAGATTTTTCTGGCGATTTTTGATCAAATAAAGGTCCATGGTCCCCTTAACATAATCATACTGATTGATAATGATACCGAATAAATTGAAAATTTTCCAACTGAGTGAAAAAAGCGCTAGTCTGGCTAATCGAACCTACGACCTGAGGTTTAATCCTAAGGCAAATCATTTGTAAAAGTTAGAGGGTAAATTTTATTCGCTATAATAAAGAAGAGTACATATTTTATTAACTAACACATTTTAATTATGAGAAGTGGAGAAATTTAAAATTTATCTGTCTCTAAATTACCATTGAAAGCTACACATAATTATTCTTTATTATTTTTTTAGTTGATATTCTGTCACCAGAAGAATGATATATAGGTGATACATATTTATTTTGACTATTTTCCTGAAATGCTTACGTTTCTGATTAAATTTTTAAACCATCGTTTTAATGCAATAATGCAGCAAAATATATTATGATGTCAGTCTCACCGAACATGTATGTATTTTTTCGAATAACATATTATAACATATTATATCGATATTGTTAGAATACATAAAAAAGTTTTATGACACATTGGAGTTTTGAAGTGTTAGATTGTCAAGAATTAAACAATGTGTGTATAAATATTTTTTATAAACTTTT
This sequence comes from Maratus michaelseni, assembly GCA_963931845.1. Taxonomy (NCBI): domain Eukaryota; kingdom Metazoa; phylum Arthropoda; class Arachnida; order Araneae; family Salticidae; genus Maratus; species Maratus michaelseni. Next base: position 158,987,938 of record OZ007588.1, read on the forward strand.
TCAATTAAAGAAGGAAGAACAAATATTATGTGTTTTAGAATTCGATATAATGCTTAAGAAAGTTGATTATTGTAAATAAAATTTCTTATTATTTAATAACTAGTTAACGATATTTTTTTTACATACTTTCACCATGGCAGATAAATTAGTATGTTTATTTGCATAAATTTTCTGAAGGTAAATACATGCAATAATATAGTTTCCATTACACAGATTAATCATAGTAGCATATATTAGTATTTCCTTATATGATTTTTTAAATATATAATGCAACATTATAGGTTCTTGTGTATTCACTAAGATGTATCAACCTTAGGAAAGTATATTTATTTTTAAAAAAACAATATCCAATTAATTCCACTTCAAGTAAATAAATTTAAATCCAACTTGAAGACATAATAATATAATAATATTCCGTCTCTTTACAAAACGGGAAAAAATCTCTAAGTATATTCTAAAAGAATTTTTCTTGAAAAAAAAACTGAAAAAGACTATCTGATGCAGAATGTTCTTAAAGACACAATTGTGGATGAATAGCACAAAGGCATCTTATAACAACCGGAAACCCTTTGAATGAACCTACTTAAAGGCAGCCTTAAAGATAAAAGATCTGGCACAAAGAGCGAATATCTCTTTCCTAAACGAGATAAAAAGCTATATTTAAAAAGAAAAACTTCTGAAAGTTGTCTTAAATACATTCATTATTCAAAAACTCTGGTTATCTATTAAATTAAAATACGATAAAGGAGATTTATATTGAGTTTTTAAATCTAAAAAAGGGAAAAAATATGTTTCTCCTAAAGAATGTATAGAAAGAAATGATAAATATACAACATTAATTATAGGATTAGTACTTCCTTTAAAATTTCTTCTACGTAAGGTAATTAATCGATTTATGCGAAACAATTATAAAATCTTCATAAACGATGCATTATTATTGAAAGTCAAGGTTATGTTAAAGTCTAAAGAATTCCAGATGTATGTTTACCGTAATAACTTAATGTTTTATGCGAGCCAATCCTCTAGTATATATAAAATTAATCAACATTTTATTTCTTTATATTTTTCTTCTTTTTACTAAATAAAACTGTGGAAAGAATATTCGTGTCTGCTATCTTAAAATGAAGCACTATATGAATTCAGAAATTCACGATATTTTACAATTAAGCAAAAGGAAAGTTCCTCGACATTGTCAGTGCATTATCTATGTTAATCTAGAATACAATCGCCAAATGAGTGCTCAATTAGAGGAAAAGATGTACATATGGGCTCCCTCTTTTGTTAAAAATAAATGTGCAACGTTAAATTAGCACAAATTAAAATCATTTCTAATGGCAAACAGCTGTTTCAGAGCCCTTAAGCTCCATCTTCAGTGCCAACTCAAAAGGTAAAAACGAATTAAAAACTCCTAGGCCATGACCGCTTGCCTGCCATCTCTCGCCCCGCGGCCAGATGAAATGGTGTTGAATTTTTCAAAACAACAGCGGAGACGAGGAAACACACGTGACAGAGAGACCAATAGGAACACTCCGCCGACCGGGAAAGTTTAAGTGTGGAGGCGAATAAAGGAGGGGGGACGAAGAGAATGAACTAAGCGAAACGCAGCGAGACGTTTGAAACGCTTTTTACGGCAGAGAAAAAACCAGAAAGGGGGGGGGGGGCAATGAGGATGAATTAAATGAAAGGTAGCCAGACATTTGAAAAATTTGGTGTACTGGACAAATCATTAACCAAGCTGCTCGAATTTTTCCATATGTAATAAGCTTCCCAGAAATTTAGGTCGTAAATTGATGAGCATTTCTGAATTATCGCTCCTTCCGAAAAATTAAAACTGTGACTTTCAGACCAACAATGGTTAGCTATTGCAGATCGTTTAATATCACAATTTTTAACATAGTTTTTATGCTCCCCTAAACGGACTCTAAGCGGTCTCTTAGTTTGACCTATGTACATTTTATCACATTCGCAAGATATTTTATAAATTCCCCAATGTGAAAATCTGTCTATTGGATGTTTGAGGTCTGTAAATTTGATTTTGTTAAACGGTGCATAAACTATTTTAAAGTCGAAACTTTTCAAAATTCTAGATATTTGATGGCTTATTCTCGGAAAATATGGAAGTATAATTAAATTTTCATTGCAAACATTGTTAACATTGGAATGCGTACGTTTAATTTGTTTATTATGAATTGAATCAACTATTTCAACAGGATAACCCCGGTCAAAGGCTATTGATTTGATGTAGTCTAACTCCGCTTTGAGTAAACTCTCAGATGAACAAATTTTTTAGGGCGCGATGAACATATGTATTAAAAGCAGCCAATTTTTGATTTGGGGGGTGAGATGAAAGACGGTGTGGCGGTAATGAAACTGCGAATGGTTTACGATAAACTGTAGTTTGAAATGAGTCATTTTCGCGGTAAACCATGACATCAAGGAAAGGTAGTTGGTTGTTATTTTCAAGTTCAGACGTAAACTGTATATGTTCATCTACAGAGTTCATAACAGAAAGGATATGAGGAATATCTATATCACTAGGATCAACTAAAGCGAAACAGTCATCGACGTAGCGGGTGTCAAATGGAAAATTTAACTTATTGAAAAGGTTTGACTCGTAACCTTTTCAATAAGTTAAATAAGTAAAGTAATATAAGATTTCTCTCTCACTGGAAAAAAGTCAAAATATCTCATACAATGACTATCAACACATTGGCTTTATAAGTAATGATTAAGTGTATTGTCTTGCTTTCTATTTAATTTAATATATTTCCCAGCAATATATTCAAAAACATCTTTTTTCACATTTTACATTTCACAAAATTTAGAAAATGTACATGGATTACTAATTATAAAGTTTTAAAACTTGCTAATAATACCCTGGAATTCTAAATTTAGTTGAAAAAATTTTTTGCATTGTTTAAAGTGCAAATAGTATTTATATATTAAATGTGAAAAAAATAGCAGGCAAAGATCAGTTCAGACCGTTCCGAAGAAAATAGGTGGCTAAGAGGTTGTGCTCTCGAAGCTGGTAGACGGGAGGTGCTGGGTTCGATCCCAATCGCGCCCGTCGGCCTAATCGTTCGGAGTTTTCGTGGTTTTCTTCGAGCCGTGGATTTATCCATGCGTAAATACGGGTTAGGTTCCCTTAGAAAGACCCCCACGAAGGGCACTCCCCCCGGGCCTATATCCCATGTGTAGATAATCGGCCGTCAAAAATCAACCCAACCCAACCCGAAGAAAATAGAATTCTAATTATGGGCGTACTGGCTAATTATTTTTTGCAAACATTTTCTTTATTGCAAACGAACGATCAATATTATCAGTTATTTATAGATTAAGGATAGGTACAGCAATTCTAGGTAGATAATATTGAACACAGAGAAAATTAAATAAAAGCATTTTTTTTTTATTAATTTATGATTTTTGGAATATATTAACGTTCGTGTGTGGTCATTTTTCACAGGACGTTTTTTTTAAAAATTAAATAAAGAACTTATAATAATTCCTAAGAGAGGTTTTAGAAATAAAAATTAAATAATTGTTTGGTGGTTACAAAATAATAGGAACGATTTCAACTCATTTTGTAATGTCAAAATCACATTTTTTTAAGTAATGAAAACATTTATTCTTCTTTACGTGGGTAATTTATGTAACACACACACACACACGCACACACACACACACACACACACACACACACAGATATATATATATATATATACGAGGGTGGTTTGATAAGTTCTCGGCCTGACAGTAAAAACACAAGATTGTTTACATAATTTCATATTATTTTTCAGAGTAGTCCTCTTGCAGCTCAATACATTTAAGTCACACTCTTTTGTCTGAATTATTCAGTGCAGCCCTATACAAGGATGGTTCGAAATGTTCACGGCCTGAAAAAGAAAATACAAGAGTTTTGACAATATTTCATTCTATTTTTCGACTTGCAATACAATACATTTCAGAACACGTTCAACAAGCGCAGCACGGATAGAGCGGAAAAGTTTTTCATACCCAAAGAATCGTGTAAAATGTGGTAGACACGGTCTATCGAGATGTTTGCAATTTCAGCATGTTCGCGTATCTTCTATCGGCGATCATTCAACATGGCATTGTAAATTTTGGAGACGATTTTGTCGGTCGTAGCGGTTTTTGGGCGTCCTGAGCGTTCATCATCGTAAATTGATTTCCTACCATGTTTAAATTCAGCAGCCCAGTTTTTTATCGTCGAATATGAAGGGAAAGAATCCTTTAAGATAGACTGTAACCCTTTTTCTATGTTCGTGAGGGTTAAATATTTTTTAACAAAGTATTTTATGACAGCTCGTACTTCAATGTTTTTCATTTTTAGAAAATGTCAAAACTCGTTTACTTTACTTTATCGCCCAGCAATAACCAATACGCGTCTGAAACTCAGCGGCAAGAAATCTAAAGGATCATACTTTGAAAACAACATTGTCATTTGGACATACTTGTTCCATTTCTGTGTTAGGCCGAGAACTTATCCAACTGCCCTTGTATAATTAAAAAGATTTTTTTTCTTCATAAGATGCAGTTGTCTTATGTCAGCGTGTTTCAAAATAATGTGAACAATTTCAACTCAGTATAAGTAACTCAATATAACTGTAGATCCATTCAAAGTAAGATATAATTCCCATATGTGTAAATTAACTGTTCAGGATAATATCTCAATACTTATCGCAAAAGTAAATTTTTAATACTCAATGCTTATTCTCTTCATCATTCTGCAAGGTCTATCCAGGCTCGTTTTAGCCTAGTCGTCACTGACAATTTCACATTTTGTCTTATTCTTATATTAAAATTTTAGTGTAAAAAGGAAAAAGTAAATTATAAATACGATACAATTACAATTATTAAAACAACTACAAATATAATTATTTAAAATAAAAGGAATCGCTATTTTTACAATTACATTGGTACTGAAATCAAACTCCTTTGAGAAGAATTGTCAACAAGTGCTCTACACTGAATGATATTACCTGTGCTAGATTTCACATTAATCAGAGCGATAGATAATAAGACGTTATAATTTTACATAGATGACTGACACTGCGCGCTATTAGACACAGAAGTGCTTGGTACATTATTATTCACAACCTCCTGACTGGTTTGAACAGTTGTATACACATGTAATAATGTAATATGTTTTTGTTAACAAGCTCATCTGGTAAATGAGAGAGTACTTCAGGATCATTTTAGGTCCATTTTCGCAAATTAAAGCCTCCGCCTTTCATCACATTAATAAGTTCTGTGACTAGAGACTTAGCATTTTCTTTGGAATCTGAACCCGACAAGAAATCATCCGATAGGTTTGAATATTTTCTTTAGGATCGAACCGCCATAAAATACGTTGATAATCTACATGTTTTTGATTGATAAGAATTTGCCTGAACATTTTTTCGATGTCCGCACTATAGCCTATTGGATGCATTCTGAATTTTAATAATAACTGAAATATATCCGGTTGTAATTTCGGCCCTATCTCCGAATAATCATTTAACGAGCGACCTTCTGAACCAATTGCGGATGCATCGAATACTACCAGAAGTCGAGTTGTACAACTATCCTCTCTTATTACCCCGTGGTGGGGGAGATAAAAATGATCTGAATTTGAAATTTCTGAGGCTGGTACGAGTTCCATGTGTCCCAAATCAATATACTCTTTCATGAATGACGAATATTGTTCTTTAAGTACGGAATTTCCTTGAAGTTTATTTTCTAAGGAATTGAAACGCTTTAGAGCTTGAGATTTAGAATTTCCGAGAACAGGTTTAGATTTAAATGAAAGATCCACGATATATCTTCCTGATTCCGTGCGTGATACTGTTTTTACATAATTATATTCAATGGAATTGGACACATGGAAATTGGGATCTGCCAGATCTAATCCTTCAATATGAGGCCAATACTTATTAGTAATCAGAAAGTTAGGTAAATTTGTTGTGATCTGATTAACAACTAAAGCATCTAACTGAAATGTTTCGTTATTAATATGCAGAGAAAATGTTAAAGAAACTTCCTGAAGAGCAGTCTCTGCGACTAAATTGTTGATTCCTGATATTTTATGAATTGTAGTTCTCAAGGGTAGACCTAGCTTTCTACAACACGATTTTGAAATCAAACTCCTTTGAGAAGCATTGTCAGCAAGTGCTCTACACTGAATTACATTACCTGTGCTAGATTTCACATTAATCAGAGCGGTAGATAATAAGACGTTATAATTTTACATAGATGACTGACACAGCACACTATTAGACACAGAAGTGCCTCGTACATTATTATTCACAACCTCCTGACTGGTTTGAACAGTTGTATACACATGTAATAATGTATTATGTTTTTGTGAACAATTTTTACAGTTCACATTTATTCTACAATTTTCCACTTTGTGATTTTGCATGAAACAATTTTGACATAATTGTTTAATTCAGCAATTTTCCACCTCTCTTTTACTGGTTTAGAATTAAAAACGGAACATTTGAATACCGCATGATTTTGATTGCATACTACACAATTATTACTATTCCTAACAAATGCGCTGTTTACTAGGTTGGTTTTAGTGGCTCCTTTGTTAGAATCTGGAGGCCTTTTTACAAAATTGGATTTATTTTCTACTTTAATGAACTTTGATTCTTCTACACTCCTAGTATCACGTTCGATAAATTTTCGAAATGAATCTAGGTCCAGTAATTTATTATTGTCTAACATCAATTCCCATCGCTGTTGGATCGGCTGATCTAAATTAGTTAACATGAAATTTATAACAATCAAATCACTCAACACATTAGACTATAACCCCAATGTTTTCAAATTACGAATTGCCTCATTACAAGTATCTAGTAATTCTAATAAAGATTTTGAATTATTAGCTTTGAGAATTTTAACAGAAAATATTTTCTTTATTTGGCTTAATGCCAGTTGTCTTTTGTTGTCGAATCTCTCACATAACAACTCCCAACATTGATCCAAATTTTCGTCCTTTAATGCAAATCCGCGAATTAATTTTGCCGCATTTCCACGGACTGAAGAATGTAAATATTGTAATTTCTCAATATTTGACAAATTTTCATTCTCTAATATCGTCGACTTACATAATTCTTTTAATGAAATCCAATGTTCTTTCTCGCCATAAAAATGCGGAAGATCAAACTTCGGAAATTTTACCAAGGAAGTCTGTTTAACTTGAGAATTCAAATGAATTTCGGGCTGACAATCGACCTTAGTTTTTTTCTTCTAACTCAACTAACAAATCGCATATTATTTCTTGATACTTCAAATACGCATCTAAGTTATAATCATTTTCTTTGGGTGACAGTTTTTCAAAAGCTTGCGTGAGAATATTTTCATACGGTAATACTTTCGATTTCAATAATTTAATTTTTGCATGTTCATCAGAATTAGACTCGTTCACATTATTTTTTAAATAAATCTATTTCTTTACATATTCTTTCAAAATAAAGCTCTTGTTTCGATTGCTTAGTCATATTTAATATTTACAAATAAACACTATAAAACTGAATCAGATTACGAGAATTCGTAATCAATACTACACATAAAATATACTATAATACCACATTCAATAAAGCATAAACCCAAATTGAATCAATACCTATAACAATTTTACCTTTTCTTTTTTACCTACAACATTTTTTTTAAATCTAGCGCAGATAAAAACTACGGTTTAAGAACAGATTCCACCGTAGAAGCTCAGGGCTCGACAGATCAACTTACTATGTATAGTTTTCGGAATTAAAGATTTTGAATTATTTGAGATTTTATTACTGAATAAATTAATAAATAGAATCTACGTACCTTTTTTGATTTGATTCAACGGTTCGATTCCAGGATGAATTTTAATCTACCGATTGAATTGAATCTAATAATGAATCATCACGTAGTAAATGAGGAATTATGAATTATCATGTAATTTATGTAGAATCAATTAACTGATATTCTATGATTTTAGTGTTTCACTGATTACACTTAAATTTGAATTCCAGGCACGTCTCATTCAGAACAGAAGAATTTTATGCCGCGCCATACCAGTAACATTTTCGTAGAAGGAATGGTGTATTAAAATAAATTAAACTAGATGGAACCCGTCAAAATTTGACGGCAAATAACTTGATAGTACCATAAAAATAAAATTTATAGTTGCCTTAACTTGACAAATTTCATAGTGGGGAGCATAATATGATTAAGCGGTCACATACCTTTCCATCGATATATCACATGAGGGGTGTGTGCAAAATTTAGAAAAGTGCCCCTTGGGGGGCAAAGAGGGGGGATGGACATGGGAGATGCATAATATGATTAAACGGTCACAGACCTTTCCAATGATATATAACATGAGGTTGTGTGCAAAATTTAAAAAGTACCCCTTTGGGGGGGAAGTGGGGCGATGGTCACCGGAGATGCATAACATGATTAAATGGTCACAGACCTTTCCAATGATAATAACATGAGGGTTGTGTGCAAAATTTAGAAAGTACCCCTTGGGGGGAGGGAAAGAGGGGAGATGGACATCGGAGATGCATAATATGATTAAGCAGTCACGGACCTTTCCAACAATATATGACATGAAGGGTGTCAACAAAATTTAGAAAGTATCCCTTGGGGGGGACAAAGTGGGGAGATTGACATCGGAGATGCATAATATGATTAAGTGGTCACAGACCTTTCCAATGATATATAACATGAGGGTTGTGTGCAAAATTTAGAAAGTACCCCTTGGGGGGAGTGGGAGGGCAAAGTGGGGAGATGGACATCGGAGATGCATAATATGATTAAGCAGTCACGGACCTTTCTAACAATATATGACATGAGGGGTGTCAACAAAATTTAGAAAGTATCCCTTAGGAGGGGGGGGAAACAAAGTGGGGAGATGAACATCGGAGATGCATAATATGATTAAGTGGTCACAGACCTTTCCAACAATATATGACATGAGGGGTGTCAACAAAATTTAGAAAAGTGCCTCCCTTAGGGGGAGGGGAAGTGGCGGGATGGACCCCGGAGATGCATAACATGAATAAGCGGTCAAGGACTTTTCTGGCGATATATCACATAAGGCGTGTGTGTAAAATTTAGAAAAGTGTCCCACTTGGAGGGGGAGTGGGGGGATGGACCCCAGAGACGCATAACATGAAAAAGAGGTTATAGGCGTTTCAACTTGCAACTTTTTGCTCGAAGGCATTTGACAATATTAATTTTTTTTTTTACCCAAGACAATTTAACGATATTCTTAATTTTTTGTGCAATTCGTCAAACGTTCATGGAAAAAATCATGAAATTCGCTAATCAATAGTTGATAAATGATAAAATTCAACAATCGATAGCAGTAAAATTGGTCAATCGATAACGGAAAAATCACGAAAGTCATCAACTGGTCTTCCGTAAAAAAATTGTCCTGCATACTGATGTGATGATCAAAAGAGTTTTGAAGTATAGGACAAAATTAGCACTTGCCAAACAGCGAGTAATACTGAAAATTTGGCAATGGACTTTATTGCCACCACTGGTCAAACATAATAGTCACACTCACCAATTGCGATAATTGAATGGAAAAAGGTTTTCTTTTCTCTGATGTCGCTCGACAAATTTCGAAACCATTTGGCGAATTTCACGATTTTTTCCCTGAAATTGACGGATGTGATTTTTTTTCTCGAAGCCATTTGACGATATTCGAAAACTTTTCTCCCGAAACCAGTTGATGAATTTTGTGATTTTTCAACTGTCGATTAATGAATTTTGCGATTTTTACGCTATCGATTGACGAATTTCGCAATTTATCGACTATCGATTAACGAATTTCACGATTTTTTCCATGAACGAACAAATTGCGCACTTTCTTTCCGCTAATGTTTGATACATTAAGCACTTTACAATTCAGCCAATGAGTTGAACTTGACTAACGCAGGCCTTTCGAATGATATATCGTATGAGTGGTGTCAGCAAAATTTAGAAAAGTCTCCGCCCCGTGTGGGCAAAACATACTTCCCCCCGCCGCCATAATTTTTGATGCGGACTCATTTTTAAAATTCGTTCACACCCCTCCTCTCTCTCCGCAAAATGTTGTGAATTTTAAAAACTCCCCTTCCGAATTTTTTTATACCAAAAGTGCTTAGGTCCGTCGTCTGCATGCAGAGTTTTGCGCTTACAGACGCCAGACACACCAACACACACACAGACACACGTTTACCGACATTAATAGTATAGATGATACTCAGTGCCTACACATTTCACCCTTTATAATTCAGCCAATGAGTTGACGGTTGTTCATTTCCAGAAACGAAACAATAATTCTTTAGGATGAATTTTGTTTGTTTGATACATCATGGCCGAATGTGTGCAATGCAGCGACGGGCGTCACAAACTTTTTAGGGCAACTGCAGACTAAAAACATATAATCGATCTTTGCGGGAAAAAAATCCTAGATTTCGTCAAATGATCACGGGAAAAACACTAATTTTATCAAAGGATCATGTAAAACGTAAATTTTGTTAAAAGGCCACAGAAAAACATGATTTATGCAAAAGGCTCACAAAAGATGAGCAAATTTTGTCAAAGAATCGCAAAACAGGAAATTTCACCAAAAAAACGCGCTTTTTTGCCAAATTTCGTCTAAAAATTGCGGAATAAAATGTATTTTATCAAAAAATCGCTGGAAAACGCAAATTTCGTTAAAGTATCGCGAGAAAAATGCGAATTTCTTCAAAGATCGCTGAAAAAGACGAATTTAATCGAAGGATTGCTGAAAAATCATGAATCTCACCAAAAGGCAGCAGAGAAAATGCGATTATTATCAAAGGATTGCGAAAAATGAAAATTTCGTCTAAGGATCACAGAAAAACGCAAGTTTCGTAAAAGAAGCGCAGAAAATAACGCAAATTTCGCGAAAAAAATTGCAGAAAAAACACATATTTCGTCAAATTATCACTGAAAAAAACACGCATTAAGTCAAGGATAGCTGAAAAAAAAATGTGAATCTCGACAAAAAAAGATACAGAAAAAATGCGAATTTTGTTAAAGGATCACGAAAAAATGCGAATTTTGTTAAAGGATTGCGCAAAGAATGTGAATTTTTTGAAAGGTTCGTGTGAAAAATGGAACTGTCTTTATTAAAAACAGCACACACACAAACATCTATACAAACCTCAATACACACAAACATATTATTATAGGTATAGTTTTAATCTGAAATAATATACTGAACTAACTTTTGAAAAATCGGGTTAATCCAAATCCAACTTGCAGAAATCTACACTCAGTCTGAAATCGACTCGAACCGTAAAGAGAGTTAACCCAACTTGCAACAAAAATAATTATTGCCGAGAGGCCATTTACCCCCTCTCCCTGTGCTGAAACCTTTCAGAAAATTTTCTGTGAATTTCAGATTTTTTCTTTACTCAGAAATGCTGTAGACATTTTGTCCCCAATTTTGCCCTTTACTATTTAGCCAATGAGCAGAGGGGGCCAAATGAGCTTTCCTTATCACAAACATCAGAAACAAAAGATGAGATACGTTCGTTCGATGTCGTTGTTGAAAGTTTATGGATTTCTATTATTAAAGTATTTTTTTCATTTTACCGTATTTACTTTCTTTTTGTGTTGTATGTATTTTGCTACTTTGAATTTTTTTAAACTAACCCTTTTTTTTGGAGAGTGAGAGAGAGAGATTTAGTAATTTGGTGACAAGAAGTTTCGCAAATCGTTTCCACAAAAATCCCCAAATCCACAAATCGTTTCCAATGTAAACAATGAAATTTACAATTAAGTTGCAAGTGCAAAATTTCAGTTTTTTAAAATTTTCATGTCATTCTGTACACTTTTTAATATGTCATTCTGATCATTATACATATTTAGTTATGCATTATTAATTATTTACTTGACCTTTACTTTTAATATTTTAAATATTTCAAACTTACAGCTGAATGTAATTATTAAAACATTTGAAATACTGCATTCGAAAAATGAAATTTCAGCTTAGAAACGCGACAATTACTATTAGGTTAAAAAAATTTAAAGTAGAAAAGTACTTATGATATAAAAAGAAGAAAAAAAATACACCAGAATTTATCTCTATTACGAAAGCGGGAGAAATGATTTTCTGTGCTATACGAAAAGATATCCAAATAACTCAATCATGAACATAGAAATAGGTATCAGTTTCTATGTTCATGTGCACTCAATCCAAACTTGAAACTTTTAAAAAGATCATTGAATGAATGAAATTCATCTTCGACTTTCACATACAGGGAGTTTTTCAGAAAACTTGCTGTGTCGCCAATTATGTTTATATTATATATATATATATATAAAAATAATAATTCAGGCACTTTTTCGTTATACGGACACCATTGTCGCCAAACATACAAACATACATTTTGGCATAGTGTCCGTATAACAGAAAAGTACTAAAGTTCATGGTTAAAGTTCATGGTGGCCTAAAAGTAATTGTCGAGTGTTTAAGCTGAAATTGCATTTTACGAATACAGTATTTCAAATGTTTTAATAGTTACATTCAGCTGTAAGTTTGAAATATTAAAAGTAAAGGCCATGTAAATAATTAATAATGTATAACTAAAAGTAACTGTCGAGTGTTTAAGCTGAAATTTGATTTTACGAATACAGTATTTCAAATGTTTTAATAGTTACATTCAGCTGTAAGTTTGAAATATTAAAAGTAAAGGCCAAGTAAATAAGTAATAATGCATAACTAAATATGTATAATGATGAGATTTTTTTTTCTTGAATTATTCAGTGAAACTCGCCTTATAAATGTACGCTAATAATTCACATAAAAATCTTAAAATAACAAAGTTTTCTTTCGTGTTTAGCTATGCTTAATAACCAAAAAAGCTTGATTAATACAAAAATTATTTGGTAAAAATACTGTGATCGTCGCTGAGAAAACCTGAATTTAATCATATCACACAGAACTACCTATTAAAATGTGTACAGAAGGACATGAAAAGTTTAAAAAACTGAAATTTTACACTTGCATCTTAATAGTTTGTTTACATCGGAAACGATTTGCGGAATTTCGTGCCACTAAATCTCCCTCTCTCTCAAAAAAAGGGTTAGTTATCAAAAATTCAAAGTAGTAAAATACATACGACATAAAAAGAAAATAAATACGGTAAAATGAAAAAATACCTTAATAAAAGAAATCCATAAAGTTTCAACAACCACATGGAATTGTAATCCAAATACGCTTCTAGAGAGAGGAAAAAGCCTTCACCTCATTGGCTGAAACATCCCGGAATCCAAATTGTCTCTGGACGGTAAAAGCCTCTAGCTGATTGGCTGAATGCTCGCGCACGCGTATAAAACCCATTTTTGCATGGAAAACGAAAAAACGGGTTAGCTTTAAATAGATGGATTAGTCAGTCCACATTCATTACTTGAGACTTGAATCTTTTTTCACATTTTAATAAAGTATAATAAGACTTGAATTGAATTTGAATTATTACACACTTTGAATTCAGACTCAAAAACAGAATAAAACTTTACGTTCAAAATCAAAACAACATGACAGAATTTTCATTTTTTACATGACTGCCCCGCAGAAAAGAAGCAGGGTCGCAGACTTTCACAAAATCTAAGAAAGAAATGAAAGAAAATTAATAACACATATTACAGAAAAAATGATGACAGAATTTTTTAAACATAAGAATAATTAAAGTTCTAGAATAGTTTAAAGTTTATAGAATGTTTTTTTTATTTATTTAATGTCTGACGTAAAGCTAGAATTCAAGCATAGTCGCTTTCAACTGTTCTTTGGTGCTGCCATCTACCGCAAAGAATTATACTTACAATCGTACACTGTTTAAAACAGTGGTACGGAAAAGCAACCATCGAACATCGCGCATAAGTGAGAGGTCACTGTATTTACAATTTGGTACTGGTACAATACATAAAACAAACATTTTTTTAAAAGAGCGATAACTGACTATAAGAGGAATTTGTATTTAATAAATGAATATTTTTGATTGAAATAGTTGCTTTTTATCAGACAGTATATCTAGAATATTGTCAAGAGTTGTTTTAGTTTCATTATATGTGAATTTATACTTCACAAATTTACATTTGCCGAATAAATAATGTAGTGGGTCACCTCTCTGACCACACTGACACAAGTAATCATGTCTTTTGCCAATTCTATGTAAGAATGTCGGAAAACTTCCACATCCAGTGAGGAAGTAGAGTGAGACTTTATATTTACATATAAGTGAGCATTGAACCTATGGAACAATATTATGAGTAAACATGCCGCACCCTGGAGTCCCAGTTGTGCTGTCACTTGTCCAGCAATTGCAATTTTATAAGCTTATTAAATAAAGAGCATAGAAGTTTAACTTCCTTGCTTACTGGCAAGTTGCAGTACTGTGCGGCCTTGTACGCGAGCTTGTCCGCCAGTTCGGTGCCCACAATGCCCACGTGTCCTTTTACCCACGTGATATAGAAAATTTTATTTTTATTTTCTTTTAGTAATTTATGAAGGTCAAATATTTGTTTATATTTAGGGAACAAATTGTTTAATGCTAATACTGTTGATTTGCTGTCTGAAAAAATTTCAGTTATTTTTAGCACTTTCCAACCTAGTTGAAAAGTGCTTATGACTTCGGTTCGTCTGGCCGTCTGGCCGTCTGGCCGTCTGCCGTCTGTCCGTGCTCTAACTCCCGTAAATATGCTCGGATTGCTCTGCAATTTTTATATGTTATTGTCGTTATATATAGCATGTTCCCTATTTCAACGGAAGTGTGTAGCACTGATAGTTTTTTTACAGGGACACTCAAAAGAATTCCGTTAAATTGCGGTCTATGGGGAAAAATCATTTGCGGTTTATTTAAATAATGTTTCACTATTTTAAACGCATTGTAATTTACATATATTACTAAGGTGCATTAGAAGAAGCTTAATATGGAACAGGGTGTGCATAGCACTTATAGTTACTTTACAGGGACAGTAAAAATAATTCCGTTACATTACGTCTATGGAGAAAAATCGTCTGCGGTTTATTTAAATAATGTTTCACTATTTTAAACGCATTGAAATATATATAGATCACTAAGGTTCATTACAAGAGACTTACTACGGAATATTGTGTGTATAGCAGTCATCGTTCATTTACAGGGACACGCAAAAGAATTATCTACTGTCTGTTAACAATAATTCCTGGAAGTGCGTTTTAAATTATTGAACGCGATTTTAATTTTAACTTGCTTTTTGTCTATTACGTGGTGTGTATAAATTCTGTAGATCCTATACAGGGCAGCACAAAAGTTCGCGAACACATTTCTGTTTATTGACAAACTCCAGACGGAGAATTTTAAACTGTGCTACGCGTTTCCTAACTGAACTAAAATTATCATCCTATGTAGTATATATACAAATCTATAGATCCTATACAGGGCTGAATAAAAGTATTCGGATATTTTTCAGAATATTGTATATATTGGAAATTCCTGAAATTATGTTTTTAAATATGTTATGCGTTTTCTAAAGTGTTTACTTAGATGTTAGCTTTTAGCTTATTAAACGGTATGATTTGTAAAATTATTTTGGAAGCGTTGGAAAGTGCTATATAATCTATGCTTGACGCTTGATTTTTCGTTCTTGTTTGATTTGTTGAAGCCCATTTTATAGAGTTAAAATAACTGCTGTAAGTTCAGCTTGAAAGACTGTGTTGTTATTTTGAATTTTGCAAGATTGTTCTTTAATTTTAATTTGATCTTTAAAGGTACATAAACATACGCTGTTTTGTCATCTGTTTTAGAACCATCAGTATAAATCTGTGTTATGTTAGGATTGTTTATGTTTACATCCGTCAAAATTAAATTGTTAATGTATATTTCAGGATTTGTTTGAAATTTATAGGTTGGGTTGGGTTGATTATTGACGGCCAATTATCTACACTTGGGATATAGGCCCGGGGGGAGTGCCCTTCGTGGGGGTCTTTCTAAGGGAACCTAACCTGTATGTACGCATGGATAAATCCACGGCTCGAAGAAAACCACGAATACTCCGAACGATTAGGCCGACGGGCGCGATTGGGATCGAACCCAGCACCTCCCGTCTACCAGCTTCGATAGCACAACCTCTCAGCCACTGGTGGGGCTTGAAATTTATAGACTTGTTCTTTAATTTTGTTATATTCTAATATTTGATATCATGCTGTAATTCAAAATGAACATTGGCTTCTGGTAGCTGAATTGCCAGAAACTCAAGAGTCACAATGTAAAATCTTGGCCCAGTTGCCCCATGTAAACTTAACTAAAAAATGTAAATTCATTTTTCCTAGTTTCATATTTTTTATAATATTTTCAAACAATATATTTCAAAACATTCTTACAAAAGATAATTTTTGAATTTTCATGAAAGAATATTGTTTTATAACATATGTTTTTTTTTTTTTTTTTCTGAATAGTTTCAAAAGAACAAAATGTCTTCTGCTTAAGAAAAATAAATATTTTAAAGAATTTATATAAATTTAAAAATGCAAGAAAACATTTCAATGTATCATTTTTTTCCCTATGAAAATTTTAAGTCCATGCAGATTGACAAGGAAATGACGTTTTCATAAAAAATTGCCGGAAAAGATGAATTCCTGCACAGATTTTTCAAAATTTATTTTAAAAACAGAACAGTTTAAATATAACACACAATAACAGTGATTTTTGGAAGATATTTCACGCGTTTTTATATTGGTACATATTTTGGAATTAAAATGCAGATAGTTTTTTACAATTCCACATTTATTAATGTTTTAACATGTATTTAAAAAATCTAAAAATTCCCAAAATAAATGCTTTTAAGAATTAAATTGCTTATTTGTGAGTATTAATATTTTTTTCAAGATTTTTTGCAGATTACAATAAACTCTGTTGGATAAAATATTTTATATTTTTATTACAGATTGTTTCTACTCTGCTTGTTGATTAATATTTACCTAAATACAAATAATTTATTTAATAATTATAATAAATTTCAGAACATTAAGGAAATTAAGAATTTTTAAATAAAATTATTTTCATAAATCTTATGACTATATTAAAATTCTTACATAAAGACACGAATTTATGATTTACATTTACCTACATAAAATTATTTTTGAATTATTTATAATAAATTTAACAAAATTAAGAACGTTAAGAATTTTTAAATAAAAATATTTTCATAAATCTTATGTCTATATTAAAATTCTTACATAAAGACACGAATTTATGATTTACATTTACCTACATAAAATTATTTTTGAATTATTTATAATAAATTTAACAAAATTAAGAACGTTAAGAATTTTTAAATAAAAATATTTTCATAAATCTTATGTCTATATTAAAATTCTTACATAAAGACACGAATTTATGATTTACATTTACCTACATAAAATTATTTTTTAATTATTTATAATAAATTTAACAAAATTAAGAACGTTAAGAATTTTTAAATAAAAATATTTTCATAAATCTTATGTCTATATTAAAATTCTTACATAAAGACACCCATTTACATAATCTTAAATTTTTCTTATAAAATATACCTTGCAAGAGGAAAGAATTATTCAAAAAATAAAGAAAAATTATTTCCTTTTCAAAACCGCGTCTGTTACTTTGAAATGAGAAATTGTTGAATTTGTTTAATACAAGTTTGAAATAATAAAACTGTTATCTTTAGCACAAAATTAATTACTTTTGGAAAATGTACGGGTATATGTGACAGCACATTTAATCATTAAAAGAATAAATCTCGTTTAATTTCAAATCCTTTTCAAACACATAATTTTCACAAACGAGATTCGTTATCATAAAAATTAAATACTTAACATTGTATCTGACAGAAATGAATTCACGCAAATAGCTAATTTACACCATTTGTTAAAATATTGATAATTAGATATGCTGGATTTGTTTCTTAATTAATACAAATCATTTTAAAGTTCAGAAATAAACTGAATTGCAGTAACTTATATATTTTTTTGGTAATCAATTCCATATCAACACAGTGGTTTTAGGTAGATTTCGTTAGAAATACTAACTATTACATTCTCCCCTAAGTTGTAATTTTCGAAACAATTTTGCAGATCTACGCCGATCATGACTCCCAGAACCCAAAACCACCCCCAGTTCAAAACTTATCTATCTATCTATCTATCTATATATATATATATATATATATATATATATATATATATATATATATATATATATATATATATATATATATATATATATATATATATGTCACTTTTTTATGGACACGATAACTGCAATAATTCTGCACAAATCTCTTCCAATCTGATACATAAAATCAAGCGACATAAAATCTCGGTCAAGTTCGTTAATGGGCAAAATCGAACCAAGGGGGGGGGGATGGGTTTTTGTTTGTGAAAACAGAAAAAAAACATAATTTCTTAATTACGATACGTATCGAATCCGTTTAAAGTTATTATTACTTCTAGAAAAAGGGTCGAAAATTTATGTATCACAGATTTTTTATATCATTAAAAATGGCCCCAAGGGGGGGGGGGCGGGTTTTAGAAGAAAAAAATTAATAACTTCGTCAATTCACAAGATATAAAATCCGCTAAAATTTATTATAAATCCTCTTAATATTATCTAAAACTTTTATACTGACAAGTTTTTTATAGGACCAACCTTTATAGCAAAAAAGAAATAAAAAAAATAACAAGTTAGGTTTCGAAGTAGGTGGCTCCAACTGCCAAATCATGGCAAAAAGGTCATTTCTTCCGCAATTCCCAACAAACAGGCGCCCCACGGTCTTTGTCATCGAAATCTACCTGTGCCTGTAGACCGAGCCGTCGGGGATCTTTTTAAAATAGAAAACCGTGTCAAAAAGCAGTATTATTTTAAAAAATAAATTAATAATTAACAAATATGTATATTTCTTACTTCATGTAAAGTTTTATGTATTATTGTTGTAAGATATATTATTTTTAAATATTGCACTGCCTTTATAGTTTCTCTCTTAGACAGAATAGACAATTTGTGACTTAAATTCAGCTTTTTTATATAAATATTCTGTCAAATTTCAAAAAAAAAAAAAAAAGAAAAGAAAAGTAACACAATATTTATTACTTTTTTTTTTAATACTTGGCATTTAGTGGAAACATAATTACGTTGACAAATGTTTAAAAAAAATATTTTTTTTTGTTTATGAATTTTCAGGAAAAAGATTCCTTTTAAAAAGTTTCTAACGGCAAATACGTAATATTAAATGTTTTTCAATAAACACACTTAATCGGAACTGCATATATTATATTAACAACACGATTCTAATACAGATTGATTCAAAATGTTTACTTTGATTCCAAAGGAGATACATTCGCTGTAGATGACGGTGTAAAAAATGACGGATGCATAGACGAACTTAATACGTGTAGGAATACCAACCTATCCGGTTTATGGCATTGAAATTATACTCAACTTTGTCCACAGTTTATATCTCTACTGGAAGGGATGGAATCTTCAGGCTTAGAAAATATTTCTTGTCTAATAGCAAGAGGACTCCCCAGACTAATTATTTTACATGTATATATATGGCATTTCCATGAAAGACAGCATAACATAGGACACCCAGGTTTGCAGGCAATCATTCTCTATTCACGAGGCTGTTTCATTGCGTTTTTTCTGATGGTAACCTTTTTAAAAATAGGGCTGCCTTTGGATCACTGAGAATTACAGCTATAAGAAAATAAAGGGTCCATCTGCTACAATGAAATGCTGTCATAGTATTTTTCTTCAGAAAGTACAATATGCCCCATCCTATTTGAAAGTGATGTCATGTTGTTCGAATGTTAGTATTATAAAATCCCTCAACAACGCTATAATATTTATTTCTGACTACACATATTTGAATTCCCGCTGTATTGACCTCTCAATTATCCGGAACAATTCTGAATATGGCATAACATTACATAAATTCTTCAGAAAGCAGGCAGGATACGCAGATTTTGTGCGATATCCTCATAGACCAGGCTCTAGTATTGTATGTTTTGACACAGCACTGACATATAAGTGGGGTTCATCAGTCTATAGAATGCTCCATTGTCAAATAATGTCAACAAACATTCAACAGCAGAACTCAATCATACATTTTGGCAAATACCTCGTTCCCAATCATGCAACTAGTCAATGTTTGTGTAGAAATACAAATCTAAAATCATTCACATGTATACGTACACAGCTACATGGCATACTCACAGCAAAAGACACAGCTGAGATACTCATACAACAATAGTCGGCTGAGTACTGATTAGTACGATCGCTGCAGGATGTATCATCCGTGAAAGCAAACAGTGCCAAGCAGTGGCGGATCGTGACTACCTTTTTGGGGGGCACTAAATGCATAAATGAGACACATATTATTTTCATAGCATTATTTTTACTAGCAATATTTACCTTGTTTCTGTCAGTAAATAATATAAAGTATTACTTTTTAATAATAGTGGTAAATTAAAAGAATAAATTTAGCAGCCATGCATTTAGTGCCCTAAATAAATCCAGCCACGAGCCGCCTCTGGTGCCAAGCATTCCTTCAGATGATAGCTTACAAAGCCTGAAACCATTTTTCTCTTCATTTTATTGAGTAGATAGATTGATGGTTTTGGACATATCTATAGTACGTCAGCTGGCGTTACTCTTTAAAAGTTTTTACAGAGATCCCGTATCATTGATAGAGTAGTCTTACTAGCGGAACATTTTCTTAGATTCTTGTAGGATAATCAGATAAGTGTCGTACTAATTGGGAAACCTGCCTTCTTCATTTATGAAATAAATAATACTCTAGCGGTTAAAAAAATATATATAACAACGGAAACTCATATAACACGAATAATTTGTAACAAAAAAAGTTAAATTTGCACAATGTTTTTTTTTTTCTTCTTTTAATGTCAGACATACCTTCAAAATTCAGAATATACGACCTCTCCAACAAATAAATTTTAATAAGAATACAATAAATATGATATACTTTTATAAGGTCTGTGGCTACCTCTGGCCAAAATGCAAGCTTTACAGCTTTACAGCTTCTTCTTCAATTTTCTTAAATACACGCCACTTCTCACAATGTCTAATGCCTTCTTAACAACATGTTCCATCTTTCACCTGCAAAAACTGCAATGAATTTTGCTATTTTTGCACTGTGAACTTAAATACCATTGGACTACGTCTTAATGTTAACCTAGAGGGCTATTATACTACCTTTTTTTAAACTTCACTTAACAGAATTATTATAAAGCACCCTTTTCCATAGTTATTCCTTTAATTCTCCTTTTTACATATATATAATTTAAATTTCGTCTCATTTGAACAATTAGAACGCACAATATTGTCTTCTGTGGTGGATAATATATTTTTTGCTGAGTAACATTGTTTATCGAATGAAAGTGAATATTGCATGTTTGTGTTCAATATAGTATTTTTTTAAGTTGTATTACAAATTACGCGCATAGCAAAATAGAGTAAATACAATTTTTGGATCACAAAAATGACAAATATGCCTTAAACTTTTATTTAAATTCATTAAAATGTATTTTAATACTATAACTTGTTACACTAAGCATAAAATAAAAACCATTTTTATATTACTTCGATTAAAAGTCACTATTTTACACTATGTATTAATCTAAAAGCGAATAACGATTTCCAATTTATATTCATGAATCTGTCATAGTAATATAACAGGAAACAAAAATAATGCGCCAGTCATAGATTATGTAACATTTTCCAACACTTACAAAATAATTTTACAAATCTTTACCGTTTAATAAGGTGAGTGACGATATATATATAAGTAAACAATTAAAAAAACGCATAACATATTCAAAAACCCAATTTCAGGAATTACCAAAAATATTCGGAAAAATATCCGAATTGTTTTGTGCAGCCCTGTATATGATCTATAGATTTCTATGTACACTACATAGAATGTATAATTATACTTCAGTTAGGAAAAGCGTAGCACAGTTTAAAATTACCCATAGGGAATTTCCGTCAATAAACAGAAATTTACTCGAGAATTTTTGTGCTACCGTGTATATGAACTAGAGAATTTATACGTACCATGTAACAGACAAAAACTGAGTTAAAGTTAAAAATGCGTTCGTTTAGTAACTGAAAACGCACTTTCAGCAATTATTGTTAACATTTAATACAGAATTCTTTTGTGTGTCCCTGTAAATTAACGATTAATTCTATACACAAAATATTCTATAGTAAGCCTCTTTAAAAACACCTTAGTAATACAGTATATCAATTTCAATGTATATGAAGTAGTGAAATATTATTAAAATAAACTCCAAACGTTTTTTTTTTCCATAGACCGTAATGTAACGGAATTCTTTTGAGTGTCCTTGTAAAGGAACTATAAGTGCTATGCACACCATATTCTATCGTAAGCGTTTTGTAGTTCACTTTTGTCATATACATCAATTTCAATGGTTGAAATTGTGTAACAGCATTAAAATAAACCGCAAATGGTTTTATAGCTATATACCATAATGTAATGGGATTCTTTTAAGTATCCCTGAAAAAAAAATATATATATATAAATAAAAATAAAAATAAATAAAGCAAAATAAAAACTATAAGTTCTACCCACTTCATTTTCAATACCGAACATGCCATAGTAATCCTCAATAACATATATCAATTGTATGGCAACAGAAAAATATTTACGATAGTTAGAGCACTGATAGACAAACAGACAGACAGACAGACAAACCGAGTGCATAAACACTTTTCAACTACGTTGAAAAGTGTTAAAAATATTATTTTAATCTTATGCTGAAATATTAAACTTGCCTATTCATTTCATGTTAGAATCCTATAAGGAAATCGGCTCATATACATTTAAAATATGATAAAGGAAAACATATTTATTCCTCCAAGAAAGAAACTATTTTAGGCATGTTATTATAAAATCAACACAATAACAGCATGGATTATAAATACATTAAGGAAATATATATTTTTGTTCATAAAACAATATAAAAAATAATTTTATATCGATACGTTTAAACTTATTAATTGTATACTTGCTGCTATTACAACTTAATTAATTTGTGATTCTTTATTGTGCATCTTTACAAATACACATATTTTGTTATTATTGATTCTGTCGTATTTGAAGTAGTAAGATATTTTTAGACAAAGTCTCTAACAAGAGTAAAAAATCATAACTTTTATTATATTTTAGATGTAATATTAAAAAGAAAATACTTGTTTCTTTTTTTTTTTTCATTTTATATTTATTTTAGATTCCACCATTTCATTTTATTGATCCTTTTAATAATTCAATGACAATTGTTTTATTTTAATTCACGAACCAAATTAGAATGGTAATAAATATTCATTTAGTCTTTTTCTGAGACTCGTAGCAGGATAAAACAAACATATTTGTGTGATGTTCAAACCACACTTTACTGTCACAACAGGAAACTGAATTCAAGGAGCATCCAGCGTAAGCGATACACAAGACAATGACTTCATGGTAGCCGTACACTGCTGCTTTCTTCATGTGTTGACCAAATATATGAACTTTAAATCAGTAGTGTGGACACTTTTCTCGCTGTGAGGTTTAGACATTGTAGACGGATATCGAAAACATAGATTCTACGGAAATTTCGGAAAGTATACAAATTGCTGGGAAGTTGTTGCAACTTTCTTACACTATTAAACCCTATATGGTACATGGGCTGTCAGTTAGTGATCTCTTAGGGCGAAATAGATGAAAACCAGAATATAGCAAAGAAAATAGACCAACAAATGCTAAATTTTATTTTCCATTAAACATTCCATTTGTTAAAACAAATGTTATTTTAGTAATCTTATTACTGGAAAGTAGATTTACAGTGATATATTATAGAAGTATGATAATTTGTTTGTATAATAAATAAAACCATTTTTTATTAAAAAAAATATTGTTTATATTTATTTCTTGCTTTTTTTTTACTGCTATCTTCAAAATAAATATTTTAAATTATTTACCGGTTGGAAAAACGTATAATTTATTATTTTAAAATACTTACCTATTGGAAAAAAATTATAATTTATTATATTAAATTAAGCACAAGAAGATGTTACTTAGTAACAGGTTTAACTTAAAAGTGGCAAATTGAAAGCATACAATGTAATCAGGTAGTATAAGTTGACAGTCTTTAAACATTCGTATAATGGTTATAATACACTGATATAATGATACGTTATAGTTACATAACATAATATTATGATATTGTAAATTCACAATATCCATATATTATATAAACCCTTTAAATACGAAATCTTTTCAAAATATTCGCTGGAATTACCGAACCTGTAATTAAATTGATTTTCTATTCTATTTAACTGGGATAATTTACACTCAGAAAAAGAAACTGATTAAAACTACAAAACATGTTTTTGAGTACATTTTGGTTGTTTTAGCAAAATTCAAGTAAAATTGAACCATTTTACTTCAATTAACAAAACATTTTTGCTGACGGTACAAAATGTTTTTTTTTGGAATTGCAAAAAAAAAAAAAAAAAAAAAAAAAAAAAATTGTTGATTCAAACAACATTCCCGAGTGGTATTTACAGTGTATTAACGGGTTACCTCAACCTTGTTTACACATGAAATATTGGATTTTCGGATGATGTGAATTCTCAACTAAACATTTTGATGTTCAAGCCACATTTTCACTCGACAGACATGCTAAATTAAAAGCTTAAAATAAGCATATATAAATTCATTATGCAGATGAGAAAACTGTTTTGAAAAGACAGACTATTACACCAAAAAAATACGGGGGAACATTTCCGAAATTTAGGGTAGCAAAAGAAAATTTGTTTTAGAAATGCTTCTTTAAAACTCGGAAATTTTTGGTTTCTGCTGTTTCTGTTGATAAATGAGCGTCTCTCAGTAGACGTTATGTTATATTTTCGTTAACCTATTGAGTACTGAAGGATTAAAATTCAATAGCTTTCAAAACACCGCAAACGCCCGAACGCTAACATATGCTGAGAGGTTTTTCTCTCTCCTTCTTCTGCAAGCAAGCATATTTGTCAGCAGCCAAATAAAAAGACGTTTATCTTCGAAATTAGTACCTCCCTAAGATCATTAGCACAAAAATGTTCTCCTCCCGTTAACTGCAATAATCCCCTACTCTGCGACAATAGTTGTATATTTTCGAGGGAGTGAGAATGGAATATATCTCAGGTGCTATTTCTGAGGCGCTCGGGTGGTTTGACCGTAGATTACTTGGCCGGGCATCTCGGACGTTTTTGTAGCGAAAAGGGTTAACCTTCATGCTAGATCAAGAAACGTTTCTTTTTTTACAGTGTAATAGCTCAATCCTTTAAAACCTTCGCGACGAGCGTCCTTTACAGAATTTTTAATCTTTTACCACCGGTTTTTTTAAAACAGAAATTTTCGTGTAATTGTTTCGCAGAAATGCTATCGTTAAATAAGGCAAATCTTACAATAAAAAGTAACTGGTGGGAATAATCGAGGATACTGAGTATCTTATGCGTCACGTATACGTGTCGCTCGTCCCCAAGTGGTTAAGGAAGTAGCTTATCTATGTAAAACTGAAAATTCTTCTAAAGGAATGACGAATTTGTTGTATTCATCAAGGGGATACTCATACGTTTTGTATTTAGACGATGCATTTCATTTTTTTTAATCTTCCTTTAAATACAAAGAAAAAGCAGTTATTTCATTGTTTAAATACCGTTTTTCATAATGCAATACAATTGAGAAATTGGATGAACATATCTGTCATCTTATACATATTCTAATGTGTTCTTTTTTTCTTTTATACAATACGGAGAATATTTTCCAACGGCAAGTTTTATATATTATTCAGCATAGTTCTTTGCGTTCAAGCATTCTTAAAAATATCTTTCATTCAAGACAATATTTGCTTAAGTATACGTCATTAGTTTTACTGTATCAGACAATTACATGAATATAATTTCACAATATGAGGTTTTTGTAAACTCTATAACTTTTCCTGAATATAAAATTATATATTATTTTATTAAAAATAGCAACAAAGTTAATTTCACCCAATAGGTTAACTACAACAAACCACCTTACTAACAACTGTAAGAAGCACAGTTTTCTCAATTAAAAAATGATTGGAAAAATGGAGGATTTGGCCAGCATGCGCAAAGCTTTTTTGGGGGTTATTTTGTGATTATCAATGATACATGTTTATTTTCTTAATGCATTATTTTATGTCTGGGTGCGGATCGGGTGATTAATAGAAAAATAATATTATACAGTAACAATTATTTTTCTTTATCTTCAAGCCTCCAAGCATTTGCAACCAAAATTCCATACAAAAAGTATGCACAACGAGCATTGCTTTTTTATGTTGCCGTGTTAACTTAATATAAACAGATATTTTTTTTTTTTTTTTTTTTTTTTTTTTTTTTTGAAAAGAACAGTTTTCGTTCTATGTGTTGAAATGTGTTTCGCTTGTAAATGGTAGATTCGACAAGAAACAAATTATTTTGAACATCAATGCATGATGAATCATTTAAAATATCAAAAATTAGCAATATATGTTCCTTTCTGCAAGAAATAAAGATAATATGGAAATTTCTACAAAAATTTACAATAATTATATTTTATACATACAATTTAATAAAATTCAAAATTAACCAACATTTCATCAAAAATTATTCTCCTATATGCAAATAATGTTCCGATTATTGATATTAAGCAATATTATGAATCTTTTGAGTTTAATTCCTGCAATTTCAGTTTATTTAGTTTAGGAAGTAAATGACTTCCGTTATTTTAAAATTAAGAAACTTTTAGTGAAATAATTATGGAATAATGGAATAATTTAAATGAAAAATAGCTTTATGTAGAATAATTCTGTAGTTCTCGGTAATTACTAGAACATTAAATTTAGATTAATTTTACATTATTTATTCTGTAGTGAGCAGTACAATGTAATGAACGCATTAATTTGCAATTTACAGATAATTTGTAAAAATTATTCAAATTTCCGTTATTTCATAACTTGTATAATGGACACAAAGTTTATTTTGTTAACCTTTTCAGTTTCTTTATGGAATAATATTTTTAATTTTGTATGCACATAATATGCACATAACCCATAATTAAATTAGATGGCCGATATTACGAACATTACTTTTAGTATTAGGATCAAATTTATATATTAAATTTGCATAGTCTTTCTTTATTTGTATAAAATGGTCCAGTTTATGACAAACAATGTAACAATTCTAAACAAGAAAGAAAAAACATGCATCAAGCATATCATGCATAATGAAACACTTTACAACACATTCAGAACACACTAAAGCATTTCTTGTTTAATATGGTGAATGATAGTATTTAAATGTAGACAGGATAGGTCATGCAGGGAGGTGGCATATGGTATATTTTAATAAACAATGTGAAAAACGCATAACGCATCTGAAAGCCAGATTTCAACAATTGCTATATATAGCCTGATATATATAGCCATTTTTTTCTGAAACCATGTATATGATCTATAGATTTGTATACATGCTACATAATATTTAGTAAAATTTTGTTCAATTAGGAAATGCATAATATTGTTTAAAAATACCCCTTGAGCAATTTAATCAAATAAACTGAAATATATTCTTTTGTATAAACAAGTATATGATCTATAGAATATATACACAAAAAATGATAAAAACATTCTCTTTAAATTTAAAAACGCATACCACAAATGAAAACGCACTTCCAGCAACAGCCATTCATAGACATTACTGTATTCGAATTTTTGAGTGTCAATGAAAGTGAACGATAAATGCTATGCACACCACAGTCCACAGTAAGTAAATAACACTACAAATTATTTTTCCCCATAGACCATAATATAACGCCATCCTTTTGAAAGCCCACGTAAACGAATTATAAATGGTACATACTTCATTTTCAATACCGTACATACCATGGTAAAACTCAATAACATATATCAATTACATTACAATACGACTATATTTACGCGAGCTTGAGCACGAAAAGTTGTAAAGACACGCAGATGGACAGACAAAACCAATCCATAAACACTTTTCAATTATGCTGGAAATTGTTAAAAAGCACTTGTGAATACATTTAATACTCTCATGAACAACAACGACAGAGATATATCGCCAGACAATTTAAATAGAGGTATTTCTAAAACTTTATGAAACTCCAAAAAAAAGAAATAAAAGAATAAATTATAAATAAATCGTTATTTTGAGTAGCAGAAAATATTATTTAAAATTCAAATTATAAAATTCTGCATAGTATATATCTAACTATAATAAAGAAACAAGTTTGCGTGTCTCTGTATCTGTTGGACTGTGTTCTGTAGAGACTGCTGCACGCAGAGGTACAAAATTTAGTGCGAAGATACATCTATGTATGTAGTTTTGAACCTCGAAGCCCGATTTTGGTACGTTTGATTACAGTTTTTTTTATTTCAATTTTTATGCGATTTTTAGCATTTTTTCACGATTTGCTGTGAATTTTTCGCATTGGTAACTTGATTCCGACTCTTTTATTTTAGCCCAATGTAGTAAATTTTGTCATCTTTTCAATAAAGTTTATGCGTAATTAGTTGAGAGAATTTTAAATTTTTGACGAATTTTTTACTTCGACACTAAGAGATTTTTTCCCAGAATTCGTGAATAGTTTGTTGGTTGCTTCCATTTCGGCCTCAGAATCGTCATATTTTTTTTCTATATTTAGCTTGGAGAGAGTTAATAATTATTTAAAGATAAATAATCAGGATTTTAAAACAGAAGGGCGGTTAAATGATCATTTCTGTTTCCCAGAAATTCTGGAAAGCTAGGATAGAGAACTGCTATTCTATAACTTCTTTATGTTACCAACACTGACTGTTCAAAAGTTTCAGAATCAAATAGACTATTTCTCATTAACAAATCAATATGCAACGTACGGAGATATAATCATCAGATTGTATGACAGCATTTGAAAAGTAATCATGATAATGATAGTAAAATGATTGCGAAGTGTAATACTTGACGTTTTTTAATAAAACGTCATGGAAAATGTGTTAACGAAATAGAAGACTGAATTAATTAAATATTATATACGAAATTTGTATTGTATATTACAGTGTACTTCAAGAAACTGGTCTGTTATCTATACACACAACAATATTATTTTACTGTATGCGATCATGTTTACTGATTAATTTTTGGAATTACATGCATATACATACATACATACATACATACATACATATATATATATATATATATAAGTGTGAATTTCAGAGGAAAACTTGATTATTGTTATTTTCAAATAATATAATATTTTTATAGAAATTATTTGCATCCATAATTTTGTTATATAATATGTATGATACATTATAAGATATATATATACTATATGATCTATAACCATCATATATATTCTCACTGCTCTAATGTATTTTAATTTTAACATTTTGGTCGTGCACTTGCATCGAATGTATGTATTGCCGAACAAGAAAATTTTTTTTCGAAACACCTTCTTAAAAATGGTGTTTTTCCGTAATATTATAAATGACATTTCAGAGTATAATTATAATCAATTCTTTACTGAAAATCTAATCGACACCAGTGCTGTTGGCCAAAAAAATAAATTCTTCCCATGTATAACCGGTTAAATGATGGTTATGATTAAATATAAAAATAATCCTTCTTTTATCACAAGTTATATAAACATGCGCAATACATATTTACTTTTAACTGGTGTTACATTATTTTCAACTTGTCTCTATTTAAATACAATATTTAGTTATTAGGAAAGTTCCTTCTAGTTAGGAAAACCAATTCGTACCGGAAATTTCAGCCCGTCAATTATTAGACGTTAGACATCGGAATTAATATCTGATAATTAAATGATTGAATTTTCCGGTACGAATTAGTTTTCCCAAACGGAATAAACTTTCCGAACAACCGAACATTTTTTTTTATTTTATTACTAAAATTTGCAAGCTATGAATAGGATTGATAATGTGATATTTTTAAAGTTATAATGTGACTACTAGGTACCCTATATTAAACATATATACATTTTCTAAAATACAGAAAAAGTAAATAAAAAATTAAATTTGAGTAAAATATTTGACAATTTTTGTTCTTATATATGAAATATAGTCGTTTCTTCTATTCTGAAATTTTCTCCGAATGCCAGTGAAAGTTATTAATTAAAATCCATATAAATCATACCACCCTTACAGAGAGTTTTCTCAACAAAGCGAAATGAAACAAGACTAAAAATTCCTACAGACTTAAATATCTTCAAATACTTAGAAAGTCTTTATGTTATTTTTTCGAAACTCTAGTAAAATTAAATTTTAACAAGCGTGCAAATTATTTAAAAAACAATACAATTATGTTAAAATTTAGATGATTTTAAGTACAGTATAATCTGTTAAAATGATATCGTAAAGGATCGAGAAAAAGTCCAGTTTGGTTTGTTTAGTAGCGGTTTTTCTCTTGTTTGTATATGTACTATATTAGTTTCTAAGGAAACATGATTTTTTAAATCTGAACGCAGAATTATGATTAAAAAGGACACGTATTCAAAGGTATTGCTGTAAAGTGATTGGGAAATTTATATTTTAATATTTGTTTATCAGTTTAAATTTTAATAATTTTAGTTTTGTCGGGAAAATATCAAAAATAGCAATAAATAACAAAATTTTTGAGGTGAAGAAAATGTAGACTAAAAACGCCATAAATGAAGATTTGCAGTTGCAATTGTTTATCCCAAAAGTACATTTGGAAGAGAAGAAAAATCAAATTTCTTAAAAGATTTCTGGAACAAAAAATAACAACTACGAAAAATAATAAGTTCATTCCATTACTCAAAGAAAGATACAGATTTCTAATTATAATACTGCTGACTAATAACTTATTAAAAAAATATATTTCTTGAATTTCAAAGGGTGAGGTATTATTAGTTCAATACTATTTATGGCTGAAATGGAAAAAAAATGCTAGTTTCTCATATGTTTTACTCATATCGATTTTAATCAGAGAAATATTCATTAGATATTAATGAAGATATGAGAGTAACAATTGATATCTATATTTAAGGTCATTGTGGATAAATGTGAATTGATTTCTCATCGTTTTGTTGCATTTAGGGTATGTTTGGCATTTTATTAAAGAAATATATATTTTATTAAGCAGAAAGTTATTAAATAATGTGTCTTTTGTTCAAAACTAACTTGTTTTGTATAAATTGAATTATTATATGTAATATAAGCCAAAGATATACGATTGCTGCATTTAGGTAATTTTTTTCGCCTTTAAAACTTAAATCAGACGTCTAGAGTACTACATTTGACAATGTTTTATACATGTCAGTTCATTTAATTTCCATTATTTTTTTAATATTTTAATAAAAAATTGAAATACATAAAATTGATTTTCGAATGTTTATTATTGAACTACTTAATACACTAATAACTTTATTTAATAATAACTTAAATAATAAAACACAACTTTGCTATACATAATCTTGAATATATTATAATTATATAATGCCTACTTCAACATTCATACTTTACACACATTAAACTTTGACCATGAAGATAAGAAGTCATTAATAATAAGTGACTGATACTACAAGTTTTACCAAATTTGTTGCCTTTCAGTTTGCCTTTAAGTCATTTTTCCTTTTCATCTTCTGTGTAGGTCTTAGTTTTTTTTTCGGTTTATGAATGGTATAAATCTAGAAAAGTTTGAGGTTTACTCTTCTTTTGTAACTTCTGTTTCTGCGCCTTTACTTCCACATTGTTTTATCGATTGATTTCGATTTTTTGCGGAATTTTATTTTCGAAATGCTATTTTTGCTTTTTTTAAGCTTTAATTGTTCTATGTTTTACAATTTGTATCACTCCATTGTCTCCTTTTGTTACATATATATTTCAGTTGTTAAGCACATTCAGCAAAATTTTACCCTTACTGCTTTTTGCGTTTTGGCTGAATTTTGATTTGTTGGGGAAACTGCTTTTAGCAGACAGCTTTTAACAGAATGAGATGGATTAACTTGAGGAAAATATATTTGTCAGTTTGATTCCTGGATGAACTTCAGACTGTTCTTAAATAGAATCTGATCTGGTTCTTTACGCTAATATTTTTTCCTTAAATGCATTCATTATTTACCAAAATTCCAAATATTCATCACTTAGTTTTTTTTCAATGCAATGTTAAATTTATTTGGACAGACACTGCGCACATTACTGAATAAGTTGTTTCATTACCTTCATAGGGCTCGATTTGAAAACGTGTTCTTCCAGAAAATTCAGGATTAGTCCTCATAAACCATCTTTATTAAATCATCTCTAATTTCAAAATCAGGAGATATTTTTCTTGTCTTTAGCTTTAATATCATCATTAAAACGCGATTCATTAACCTGGAAACCATCGGTAAAATTGATTTATTGGCAGGAAACTGGTTAGTGCACAAAGCATTGCTAACAGCTAAATCATTGGCTTCAGCCAAGGCATTGGTGGATGCGTCGTATAGAAATACCGGGTGTTTCAAAAGTTCAGTTCCAAAGTCAAATGCGTAAAAAAAATCTATGGGTCGGAGAGACATTCAATTTGCAGAAAAAATTTCAACGTGGTTTGTATGTACATAGGTACAGATATGTGGTACAGGATTTTGTATGACACCCAAAAAATAGTTCAAAATCCCGTCAACAGGGGGAGCTGCTGCAGATAATTTCACGGAGTAATTCCATATTGCTCACACAACGCAAGCTTTAGATACAAGAATATGAGAGAATACTGCATATTCACTTTCAATAAGCAATAATAATGATGGTGCGTGATGTTATTGTGATTGAAAATTGAACATGGTAACCTATTATTATTTTTGCATATTTAAAGTGCACATGCAGTATTCCCTAATATTTTTCTATCAAAATCTTTCCTTGTGTGAGCGATATAGAATTAATCCATGGAATTATCTGTAGCAGCACCCTCTATTGTCGGGGTTTTGAACTATTTTTTTTTTGTCATACAAAATCCCGCATCACGCTGAATATGTATCTGCAATCCTCATGTCAGCAATAACACAATAAAAAGCGATAAAACAATAGATCTTGTTTTATCGCGTTTTCCTTTCGCACCTAACTTTTTTAACACTCCGTAGTTAATTCATTTTAATCCATATTTCTGATTTTGTAAATTTTGTTAGTGTTAAATGACATTCGGACTGAAAGAATATACTTGAGCTGCACACCGATTAAATGAGAAAATGTCATTTTTTATAATATTTTTTTTTCTATTTTGATCATTCGAAACTTGTATTTAAGTACCTGGTCTAAGAAAAACACTATAATTATAATATGTTGAATAATATTGAAATTCCTAATTGATTAACTCAACACAGCTTAATTAAACATAATATATGCTTTAAACAATATTTTAATACAATATATGAAAATAACATATAAACGTACCTCAGTTAATCTTCAAAAATTCGCTCTGCTTGTATTTCATTCCGTTCGAAATTCCATATAATCCTATGGGATTTCCTCCTCAATTTATCAATTATTGCTTTAACTTTTTGAGTTTTCACGATATTTCACTTTTTATATGAGTTGCCCTATAGTATTAACTATCAAATCATGAAAAAGAAATTTCTGTAGTTCGCGCATGATCAGTTAATATTTATTTCATACAAATACCCATACCTCATCAAATATTCAATATATTAATATTTTAATTACAGTATATACCATTTTCTAAGATTTTTTGTCAAGTTATTGGGAGGCTGTGTTAAATTAAGCTATAAACTCTGCATGCGATTAAAAAAACCTTTTAAATTTTTCACAGAAACGTTAACATCATCACGAATATACGTGCTACGTTTACACAAATGCACACAAATATTGAACAGGACCTACATATTCATTTTCTACAGTGACAGACTATTTTCAGCATTTTCTGTTACTTGGGTGATTGAAAATATTATTTTATTATTAAAAGTATTATTGACCCCCCTCCCCTAATTGTTCTCGCGACAAAATCTTCACTGAAAAACATGAAGTCAAAAATGTTCTTTACATCCTCAAAGTTCAAGAGCATTTAGGGCATTTTGTCACGAGTTTCAGTAGATATTCGATGAAACGTCTGAAATTGGTCACTTCAACTTTATTTCTGGACACCAGTGTTTTATGGAAGATGATAAAATGCATTGAAGGATGTAATTTACCCGGAATCATAAACAAATACTTTCTATAAATAATGTTGATGAATGAAGTGTCAATGCCGTCTGTTATTACATACTTTATACTAAATAAAGAAGGTAGAGGAAATAACAGCTACAGATGAAACAAGAGATACACTCATTGGCATATGCAAATATTACATAATAAATTTATCTTAAATTATGTTTAAAAAATATGTGTAATATAAACTCAATTTTATTATCCTACACCATTAGAAATTGCATATTTAAAACTATGAAATTAGAGGATATAACTTTGTGCTAATATAATAGGAAATGGAAAAACAACGTGATAAGAGCACAAATTAAAAAAAAAAATTACAGTTTAATTGTCTTACAGCTGTTTCGGATCTAATGTTTAAAAATTTTAAAATAAATGCATAAAATTATAAAAGGTGCAAGATACCCTACTTACGGTCAGGTGCTAAATGACGGTACTTGTGAAAAAAACAGTGAAGTCAAGAACTCCCGGAAGGATTATCCAACAAAGGAGACCAATGAAAAGGTAAGCACCTAGTTCATTCAGAGTGCGGTGGAAAGTTGTATATAGAGACTACTCATCCCAACGATTCGCACGTTAGCCCCAAGCATGGGTATTATTCATTAGATATTCATGTGGTCAATACAAGTGTCTTAGAAGTAAATATACTGTGTAATTTTATCAGGTTTTCCTTGTACGAAAATGGCAATGTGAGTCAATTACTCTTCAAAAGTTCTTCTCTTTTAATGGCAATGTGGCTGAAACTTACCGATGCCTAACAAAATGCATCCTGTATTTTATATAGTTATATTATTGCTCATAAACATTTTATTTTATTTTTTGTATTATTTCTTGTATTTATTCAACATTTTCTCTGTGTGTATATCATGCACAACGCTTCTTTAAAAATCAATGTATTTTTTATTATTAATTAGATATTCATGTGGTCAATACAAGTGTCGTAGAAGTAAATATACAGTGTAATTTTATCAGGTTTTCCTTGTGCGAAAATGGCAATGTGAGTCAATTACTCTTCAAAAGTTCTTCTCTTTTAATAGCAATGTGGCTGACACTTACGGATGCTTAACAAAATACATTCTGTATTTTATATTGTTATATTATTGCTCATAAACAATTGATTCTATCTTTTGTATTATTCCTTGTGTTCATTCAACAGTTTTCTTTGTTTGTATATCATGCACAACGCTTCTTTAAAAATTAATGTTTTTTTATGAATTATTTTAAAATCTCACTGCAAAAGCGAAACATACAAATTTTCCCATTCATGGCAAAGACATGGCATTATAATTTTTGAATAGTGTTTTCGCAGTCTGCACCATTTATCTTCATTACCAGTCAGAAACATTCTTAGTTTCCGTTTCAGTTTATCTCTTTCTAATTAGTTTCATAATTCTTATAGTTATTTGTGATATCTTCATATTTAGCCAGAGAATTATTTTTAAAGCCGTAGAAAATGGTACTTAATATTATCTATAAAGTACACAAACATATATTAGAATATGTTTTTAACATGAACAAAGAAATATGCAGTTAATTTCTTAATTACTTCGATGCACTAAGTTTTTTGTGAATAATTTTGTAGTGATTGGCGAGCGTCACTATTATAAAGACAATTGGTTTTCGTTTTTCGGTATGCGACTTTTCGATTATAAACACCGAGTTATATTAATCTAGAAACTAATCGTAAGACGTTTTGGCAAACACATAAAATAGAAGAACAATTTATTCTCTCGCGAAAAAAAGTTAAATATCTTTATATAAATAGAATATGCATCATTAGCACTGCATATCGTTATAACACCCAAATATTCCGGAACACACATTACCAAGTAGCATCTGTTTTTATTTATTTATTATTATTATTTTTTTTTTTATTCTTTGTAAGAAAATAGCCTCCCAAAATTTGACTGAAAAATGTTTTAAGCCCTCAACATATGTGTTGTCTCCAATTCTGTCTTTCATTATCTTTCACAATAATAAGTTCTTTTATACATTCAACTTTGACTCGGATAAATTCGTTGTTGCAACAAAATAGCTGTCCCTCAAGTTCAATATTTAAAACAAAAACTGTAACTTGACAAAAGAATACACCGATATAATTATTGGCCCTTTGTCACATTCATCCTTTTCAACGTTATTGTGTCTTCAACGTTATTTGGTTGAATTATATGCAGCAGTTTCATACTCTCTGTTTAGGAAACGCAACATTCTGGGCAATTAAACATTTTTCGAATTTAGGTGATTTTGATTGGAATTAAATACTTTCTCGTCCAGAAATAGAACTATTGTGTGACATATAAATTCAAACATACAGCAAAAAGAAATGGAAATATCTGAACGCTCGCTATGTAATTTGTTTTTTATATTTTGTAAAATACCAAATATAATGCATATTCATTTTCAGATTTAACTGCTATCGTAACATAATTATTAATAATGAATAAAATTATAAAAATTTTAAATCGAAACAAAATTTTCCTCTTTCATGACGTTCATCATAGGTGAATACCCCTGCCCTACTCCATCCACCATAAAAAAAAGAAAAAAATCACTTTTGATTATTCATACTAAATTTATTAACAAATGTGTAAAATGGAAACTGAAAGTGTCTATACTGAAATTTAAATTAAAAATGTATTTTTCACTAATTCACATATGCTACAATTTATGTGTGCAACGACATATTTATGTAACTCAATTCCTATTCAAATTAACGGTAAATCGATTTTTTTTTCATTAACACAATACCAGGTTTGGCCATTTTCAAACGTATTTAGGATTTTTCTTAAAAATAGAGCCCTAAAAAATTCTATTTTGTAAAAAAGAGATATAACAAACCGAAAATATTATAATAAAATTAATAGATTTTATTGAAATTTTGAAAGTTGAGTTACATGTTTAATTACATTTTTCCTTTACTCATTATGCGTAGATTTATTCAACAAAATGACTTTAAAAATAGAATTATATGTAGTGCTTCGAGAAAATAAGACTGTAAGTGAAGTGTAGAAAATTCTAAAGTAAAAATCTTGGAGCACAAAATTTTTTTCAGTAAATTTTACTGCTTGAATTATGGCCACTGCTTGGATTTTGCATACTGCACAAGCTGTCATTTTATTTACACGACGGGTTTTCGAATTAAACGAAGATCAACTGCAGCTTATTCTTTCAATCAGATTAAAGAAATATTTTAGTAAAACCTAAAAAATGCATTGTGGTATTAAAGGCAGAACAAACAATAAATAATATACCTTTAAATTCAAAAGATAAATAAGAAGTACATATAAAACTTGTATGTTTTGGCCATCACATAATTTTTGTTCTTGAGATATGGCCTTTGCGGAAATTGTGAAACACAAAACATAGCAGCGTCAACTTTTGGGTGAGTTACACCAAAAACTAACCAGCATTTATTTATGTCAAGGTCTAAAATAATATGAAGTTTGAAGAAATTCCATGCATTTGTTCTTGGGATACAGTTATGCAGAAAAATGCAGTATACCTGTGCTACCTGTTAGCCGATTTACACCAAACCCGAATCCGCGCCAACGTACCTCAAGGCCTAACAGAAGTTTGTGAAATTCCGTGCATTAGTTCTTAAATTATATCTGTCACTGAAATCGTGAAATATTCAGCTCATCAGCGCCACTGATTGGATTATTTATTCCAAAGCCTAATCAGCACAAATTTAAATCAAGGTCCAACTGAATCTGAAGTTTTATTTAATTTCGTATATTAGTTCTTGAGCTAGAATGCTTACAATATTTGTTTCACACATGGACAGACTAATAAGTAAGAATGTAATTTTTAACTCAAAACATATCGTTTTTTGCATCTTGCAGTGGAAAGTTAGTTGTAATTAGTTCTAATTTTATTGCAATTTTATTTAACAAAAATATTTAAACTTTAAACTAAAACGAATTATTTTCGTTTGAATTAGTGATATAATCGGTATGGGAATATTTGTGCATCTTATAGTAGAAAATATTCCCGATTAGCAATATTCATTTTTGCTTTATTCAAACGATCTTTCTTTCGTTTCAAATACTATTTTTGCATCTTACAAATTTTCCTATATGATATCATTAGCTAGTTGGCAAAAGGTAATATGATATCGCAATCCAAACGGCAAAATACTACCAAGTGAACAAATGATCGAAAACTAATAGGCAAAATTTTCAAAATTGATACCGCAGTAGTCGGTGTGCGATGTTCGAGAGGTGGTTTATCGGAGGGACAAAAAGGGTTTCCTACCGATACCGGCAAGTGAGATCTTTTGGACGGAAAGTAGTCGGGTTAGGATATTTGGCCGAAGTTAGTCGAAGAATTATTTGCTGTTTAGGTAATTTATTTATTTTTAAGACAATATTGCTATTGAAAAAAATAGTTATATATTAAAGTTTTAAGACTGTTAGAAATTTACAGAAGTATATATTGTAAAAATGATATTTTAAAAATGATATTTATGATAAAAATTTTGTTCTACCATCTATTATCGAATTCATACATTTTTATTACTTTTATAATGGTGAGTTATTTTAATAAAATTTTCATTGATTAATAATAAATTTTAATTTTAATAATTAAATTAAGGGTTATACTAAATTAATCAAGCAATTAAATTTTAATTATTAATATTAATATTTTCCATATATGAATAATAAACAAATGAAAATTAATATATAAAATCTTTAACTTATATGCATATATTCCAAATAATTAAGGAATTTATATTTAATATAATTATAATTAAATTAGATAATTATATACTTATAGCTAATTTTCATAAATAATTTTATTAAAAGAAGTTCAACATTAATTTAGTTTTTAAAATTAAAATTTATATATAAATCTCATTTTAATATGATTAAAAAATATTAAATTTAAAAACAAATGTATCTATATATATCAATTATTATATAAATGAAATATGATAGCAATGGCGACCGTTGTTTTCACGATTAATTTACCTACTTAATATCACATATCATGGTCTATTTTCCTTTTTAAAATAAATAACATGCATTTGTATATAAATATATATATAATAAGCCAAACAAACAATGCAAATTCCTGTAATCTTTATATTGTTCATTATTTAAAGGCACAATTGTCTAAATATTTACCTTGTAGTTTGTATTGCTATATAGTTGTATAATTTAGCTTAATTACTGATAATTACTGATAAATATATATTTTTTTCCTTTATCATAAATATTTTATTCTGTGTAGTTAGTTGAGTAAAATACATTTTTCATTAGATATTTATGTAAGCATGTATTAGGGTGTGCAAATTTATTTACTGTAAAACAAAAAATAATAAAAGTTTATTTAAAGTGTTTTTTAATAATTTGAACAAAAATATTCTAAAGAAAAAAAATCATTTGATCTATGTGATTGAAGTGATGCTTTTAAGCTTTAAAATGTAGAAAAATATATATTCAGGTGTACATTATCTTTACAATCTAAAACATGTACAAGAACGAATAATCATGCATCAGGTATAGATAATGACAGAACCACTTTCTTAACCCTTCAGCAGACGCGCTGGGATAAAATCTACCCCAGGTTACAATTATTACTTAAAAATGTGCGAAAATAGTTCGTGATCATTCTGAGCTTCATAGTACCTTTCAAGCGGAATGATATCAAGATGTGGCCAAAAATAATTTACCTCTGGTTGTCACGTGGCAGGAAATTTACCCCACGCGTGTTATAACGTAACCCATAATGATAGGAAAATGTTAATGCAAATGTTTATGTAAAAAATGAAGTGTGCAAATAATTATATAACTTTTCTTTTAAACGTTATACCAGTTTTATACATTTTTTAAATTTTCATGGCTGAATTTGTAAAAGCTTTGTATGTAATGATATGCAGATAAAAATCTTAGTGCGTGATTTTATGTTTTTTTTTTTTTGTTTTTTTTTGCTTTAATTATAAAATAACTTTTTATTTTAAGTTTATGTCCTTTATTGATTTACAGTTTATTTCAAAATATAATTTTTTGTTTATAATCTAACCGGGGGGAAATTGACACAAGAAAACCCCCTGGGGTAAAATTTATCCCGCTCGTGTAGTAACGGAATGGAAAGAAGCGCGTGTGCTGACGGGATATTATTGTAATTGATTTATTTATTTTCAGGCAATGGAATGCAATATATAGGAGTATAGGGTAAAACCGGGCAGGCGGATCAAACCAGGTACGCTGTTTTCTCGCTGATGGATGCT
This sequence comes from Maratus michaelseni, assembly GCA_963931845.1. Lineage (NCBI taxonomy): Eukaryota > Metazoa > Arthropoda > Arachnida > Araneae > Salticidae > Maratus > Maratus michaelseni. The sequence continues at coordinate 159,028,455 of OZ007588.1, forward strand.
GTCCTGTGGACAGTACCCGTCTTAACTACATCCCTTAACGCACCCTAGCACTGCGCCATCGGTTTTTAAGATGAGTTAATCATCGTGTCCGTTCAATGCTATTGAAAAGAAATTCACCTCAAAATATTTAAGTTTTTGATGTTTATTCTACTCTTCAAATAAAAGTTATAGTGTATATGTATTCTAAATATTTTAATTATTTACGTAGTTAAAAATCGCAGTTTATATAAAGATGTAAAAAAGAAAATAATATTAGTGTTAGCACCCAAATAGCAATAATTTTATTCTTTCGATGTTGTTTACAATCATGATCAATACTGTTAGCGCCCAAATAATAATGTTTTTTACTTAACTATATAATTTGCAATCGCACTCAAGTTGTTATATATAGTGCATTTTACTTTTTAATGTAAAATGTTTGCATTCAAATAGCAAAATATTTATATAGTTGTAAATATGTAATTATATAGCAAACAAAATATATCCTCACTATCTTTAGCAAAATGTTCGCACTCAAAGAGTAACATATATATTTTCTCAGTATTATAATGCTGCATTCCAATAGTTATATCGATAGATGTTGAATCTTATTTGAACTCAAAGAGTAAAATCTAATGTTTATATAATTTTATTGCATTCAAATAGCTAAGTTTACATATTGTACTGAATATCTGGATATAAAGTTAACTATATATATATTTATTTTTTCTTTGTATGTAAAAGTCTTGTATAGTGTATTAGTATTTTTATAATGTAAACAGTAATTTGTAATTTTGGAATGTTTGCATTTAGTAACACAATAAACTAGTCGTTGGGGGCCACCGTAATACTTACCCATCATGGATATGCATAATGTAAAATATTAAAATAAAAAATGTGTAAACTACTTATAAAATGCATTGCAATTCAAATAAAATCGTGGATTGATGACGTCATAAACTTTAAAGGCTCGATTACTGAATTGCTTGAAAGAGGTTTTTCCTTATAACTCCAAAAATAATAATCCTATTAACTAGCGGTTTATTGCATCTGATTAAGCGTCAAAGTTCCAATTAAAATATATCTTTGAAGTGAAATTTGGATGAAATACAGGGTCATGAAAAATCGAAGAGTGTGGAAAATAGGATTCCAAATATCTTGGCAACTAATTATCCGATCGACTTCATGCTTTATGCAAAATTTATGTTTTTTTATTGTCTTTTATGTTCATTTCTTAAAATAAACAATTTCGAAAATTTTTATATACCTTTTATCAGAACGAATATTTCGAGAGTCCGAAAAAAATTGTTCCGGTTAATCGAGGTTTTTGAAATGAAATAGGCTTCTTCCCATTATTACATACTAAGTACATACCAAATTGCAAGTCTCTATCTCAATTTTTTCGGGAGATAGAGCGTTTACAGACACACAGACACACACACAGACACACACACAGACACACAGACGGATGGCAAATTTTTTTTTCTAAAAATATGTTTTTCGGAATCTCCAGTGTCTGAAACGTGTAAATCCGTCAAAAATTTTTTTTCGATTTTCAAAACGATTACAAGACTTACCCTATACTAAGTATGATGGGTAAGTAATAATAGCTGTAAATGTGAAATTATCTATAATGTTAGAATTTATATAGCATTTTTTTTCTATATTATATAAAAATCATGAGTATAATGTTAACACTAAAAAAGTAGTGTTTCTATTTTCTGTGTTATTTGCACTTACGACGTTTAATATATATTCTATTTATTGTTGTGTGAATTGTGGTGTAAATTTTGTAAATAATTCTAACTTTTAATAGCATGTACTTATAAAAAAAATTACTTATATTTAACATTATGTCATTGTATTTATAACCCCAACTTTATTCAATTATTGCATTCAAGGAAGGCATTTAAATGTAACAAAATATATGCCGACGGCAGGGAGACCGAACTACTTGACCTCTTATGTTTTCTCGGGAGCAATACGGGGGTTCGAAGGTCTTCTTTCCAATCCGCTACTTTCTGGTCCTGGGCTTTTGGTCTGGTTCTTGGCTGGGTAGTGGATGCGTTCTTTTCCCTTTGCGACCTATTTGATCCTTAAGCTTAACGGCGGGCGGGTCAGAAGTAGGCTGATTCCTAATTCCTGCTCTTCAAATAAAACCCGCCTGACGTATCGAATTAGGTAAGTAAACCACTGCTTTCTATAGCTTAAACACGATATGTTTTTGTCAAGTGTGAAAGGGCTAGCTTAGCCGAAGAACGACCATGTTGATTTTGGTTGTCTTTTGTTGCAAAACTGGGAACCCATGGTTTTGCATTCAATTCTGCAATGGATTCTTTCTACACTCAACAGATAGCGAACGAGGAATACAATATTCAGTCTGCAAAGCGGGGGCATATGAGGAGTGCAGCGGATACAAGAAGAAAAATATGAGAAAGACGTTAAATGACACCATTACAAATTGCTCCAAAACCAGAAAAAAAAAAGTTACGGACATTAAAAATTGTATATATGTTTTAAAGTTTGATTCAAGATTTATTACAATAAAGTTTTTGGTATTATGCTTTTGCTATTACGCATTTGCTGGATATGACATAATATACTTATAGAATTTGAATCTATATCAAATCTACATCAAATAACAATGATGTAAGTTATGCCTTAAGAGTTAAGCTGGTTAGGCACAAAAATCACAAATGAAAGTTTGATCTTGTTCATCTGAATTGCTGCACGCTTCATGTGCCCATCCTTTGCAGTAAAGACACTGTATCCAACACTCCTTGGGTTTAGATTGTTCATATAAATCTTTGCAAAAGATGCATGCTTCATCACTTTCATCCTTCTCCTCGTTTGATGTCAAGGTTCTTTTCTTATTTGGCTTCTTCTTTTTCACCTCAGTTTTTTTTCTGTAATCTTGAAAAGTTTTCGCTTCAGGGCTAAGTATTTTTTGTCTTGTTTTTTCATCCTTTCTTTTTCTTCTAGTTCGAGTTCAAATTTTTAGGGAGTTGAAGTAAGGATAGCTGTTTTCCCTCGACACTTGTCGCATTTTATAATGACCCTAGAACTGGTTTGTACTGGAATAGGCTTTATATCCTGTGGTGAGACTGCAAAAGGAAGCTTCATATCTCTGCCCAGACCTTGAGAAGACATAGACGGTTGCACAGGAATCGGCAAGCCGACGTCGTCGTCTTGCACAGGAACTGGAGCCTTCGAAGTCGGCGTTGACAGCTTATCTATAGACCCATTCCCTTTCTCAGGCTGAGGTTTATAGGTTCTTACAGGCATGTCTACATCGGGATCTTGTTGTTGTTCAGGCAATACTTGACATTCAGCCAAAGGATTCGTTTCCACTTCCATGGGCCTCTCGGTTCTTTCAGTGGGAGTAAAGAGGTGATCTGGGGAAACCCCCAAGTTAAACGGATAGATCCCCGTCTTTTCAAACTCTTTTATAGCAGATAGAGCGCCCACAAAATTTTTGTCACATACAGACAGACAGTCTCACAGACAGATATTTTCTAAAAACCATCAAATTGTTTTTAGGACCTTCTAAAACGTATAAATCTATCTAAAAACGGAAGTCGAAATTTTTCACGAATCCAATACTTTATTTTTTCTAAAGATAGAAGAAAGTAAAAATTATTTGTAGTGCATTAGGTACAAATAATTTGATACACAGAAAATTAAACACTTAAAAACTACCATGAAATTAAACAAAAGGTTAATCTCGTGAATAAATTAATTTAGCTCCAAATCGATGATTTACTTTTTTTTTTTTCAATTTAATTTGGAATATAAATTACTAAAAAACAGTTTTCTATATAACAACTTAATTTAAATAATACTTTCTGTATAGTTTTTAAATATTTATAGATCGCAAAAGAATAACTAAACAAGTGAATTCCATTTCAATCACGCAAATAAATGAGTTGTCCAAAACCGGGAACTTCCCGGTTATGTCGGACGACCCGCATCCCGGCTTTGTCCGACCACGCCATTTTCATGAAATGTTACTCTAGCGTTGTTCAAACAACTCATAGATACTAATACAAAACGTTAGAATAACAAGTAAATAATGGGCTATCATACGTTTTACTTACCTAAACTAAATCATTAGGGATTTAGGATTGGTAACGTAATATTGCAGACGCCGAATTGTTGACTTTTTCACGTGAAACTTTTAAAAAATCACCACTGTGAAATGAGTTGTTTTACACGACTACTATTTACTGGGTGCTGTCAAGCCGCCCGCCTAGAAGTAATTCTAGAAGTTTCCGCTGGATCCCGGTTTTGTCCGACTCTCCCCTAACTCTCGTATTTATGGACCGATATGAATGTGACTAATCTTGTGTACAGAACATACCAAGGTCTCGACCGAGTTCGTTGGACAGCTTCATGCGCCATCTTGTTTCAAAATGGTGGCAAGTTAACTTTTTTATTTATTTTTAAAAATTCAAAAAGATGTATAAAGTATTATAAATTGAAAAAGTTATTTCTGTTAAGTGTTAGATCATGATACAAGGATTCTGGAACATTTTTGTTTCGGTTTTATCTTAAAAAATGGCAGAGATATGGCAGTTTGAAATTCTAGGTGGCTAACATTTTGAAATAATCTGATTTTTGTTATGCTGTAATTCTCATGCTGAAATTCGCATTCAAATTCAATATTAACGAAAACCGGGATTGAATTTTCTATAATCGAGTTCCAAGCAATTTAGCTTCGGGTGTTTGAGTGAAAGGACTTGAATTTTTAAAAACATGGACTATGAAAGCTACCTTTTCCTTCCGGTACAGGCCGGAAGGACTTTTTAAAAGCATGTGTGCAGTTTTATCTATAAAATCTTAAATGCACATTGTTTTATATTTATATGTAAAATAAAATTAATCTAAATATAAAGAATTAAATTAAGGTATAGGTTAACAATACAAATAACAGTTATTCCAATATTTTGTTTTCAGAATATAAGATGATGAGCTGATGCTAATAACACATTTATTAATATGACAAGTATGGTAATTTTTAAAACAACAGTTGACAGTGTTAAGTGATAATGATTCATCTAATAGCTACCCACGTTTTTTCCGCATAAAGCCACCTGCTGCATATTTGCATATTCTCTTTAAGCTTATCCATTACCAGCCGCACTGACATTTCCTGATCGATGACACTTTAACTGTTACGTGAAAACTGCAGAAAATATATTTCAGCGTGTTACGCAGGAACTTTGTGTTACATTAAGTACCTGTTAGAATTGTAATTCATGTAAGGGAAACTGAAGTAAACGTTTACAAAATGACTAAAACATAAACATTTCATAATTCATTTTATTGTATTTACTGTATAACAATAAAAAAATACACGTCAAATGTTACATTGAAATAATTATGTATCACTGCTAAAATTAAAATATTTAATATACTTTTAAAATGTTTTCACTGAATTATATTCCTGGAGCTCCTACGAAAATTATACGCATTTATACATTTGTATAAATCAATATATAATAATGGTATGTGTTCCGTAACTTTAATGAATTTCTATATCATTTAATTCACTAAAAGGACAACAAAACATATAAAAAGCAACTTTTGTTCTTCAATAATATGCACATTATAAATATAATTTCCATTAACATATACACTTTTGTTTTTCAAAAAGATTTTTAAAATGATGTTATATTTACTTTCTTTGGTTCTTTTTAACACTTTCCAACCTAGTTGAAAAGTGTTTATGACTTCGGTTTGTCTGCCGTATGGCCGTCTGGCCGTCTGGCCGTGCTCTAACTCCCGTAAATATGCTCTGATTCCCCTGCAATTTTTATATGTTATTGTCGTTATCTATAACATGTTCCCTATTTCAACTGAAGTGTATAACACTTATAGTTTTTTTACAGGGACACTCAAAATAATTCCGTTACATTACGGTCTAGGGAAAAAATCATTTTCCGTTTATTTTAATGATGTCACACAATTCCAAACACAGTGTAATTGATATATATCACTAAGGTGCATTACAAAAGGCTTCCTACAGAATATTGTGTGTATAGCAGTCATCGTTCATTTACAGGGACACACAAAATAATTCTCTACTGTCTGTTAACAATAATTCCTGGAAGTGCGTTTTAAGTTGCTGAACGCGATTTTAAATTTAACTCACTTTTTGTCTATTACTTGGTGTGTATAAATTCTGTAGATCATATACAGAGCAGCACAAAAGTTCGCAAACACATTTCCGTTTATTGACAGAAACTGCTGAAGGAGAATTTTAAACTGTCCTACATTTTTCCTAACTAAACTAAAATTTAGCATCCTATGTAGTATATATACAAATCTATAGATGATATACAGGCCTGAATAAAAGTATTCGGATATTTTTCCTTATATTGTATATATTGGAAATGTATGTTGGGAATTCCTGAAATTACGTTATTAAATATGTTATGTGTTTTCAAAATTGTTTCCTTAGATGTTATCTTTCAGCTTATTAAACGGTAATGATTTGTAAAATTATTTTTGGAAGCATTGGAAAGTGTTACATAATCTATGCTTGACGCATGATTTTTCGTTATTGTTTAATCCTGTAGTAATTATTACATTGTTTTTTTTTAATTATTTATTTTTTTGTTTTGGTTAGTTTTAGTAGCAAAAAGTACAATTTCACATAATGATTCTAAATTAATTTTATTAAGATTTCTTTTTATGTTTAGTTTAGAATGCATTAGTTACATCATTGGCATAACAGTTAAAAAAAAATACATACACCCTACAGTACAGATTTACTCATTTTTTTATGATGCAATACGGGATAAAAGTCAGTAATTTAGCAAACTGTTAACTTTAACCAATTCTTAACTTAATTAAAATGTACAATTTGAAAAGTTTACAATTGTTTTTAATGCTTCCCCTATGTTTATTTTAATTAAATAGTGTCTGTAATTTAAGTGATTTTATTTCTTAATTGTTAACTTAATATTTGGGATGTATGGGCAACAAATTTAAAATTTAGCATTGTAAAAAAATATATAATACATTATAAGTGGGCTGATTATGGCAAATCTTCAAGTTCGAATTAAATGTTATTTTGAATAATTTAATTGTAAAACGTTCCACAATATTTTTAACATGATCAATTGTAGAATAACTATTATAACACCAGATTCATTTACTTTAACAAATAAATTCCAACTATACTACATAAAAAGTTAAAATTTATTTTATCCTTTTTTCGATTTCAGTTTGCCTCAAGATGCAAATGCATTGCAACAAGTGCTGTTGAACAATATTTGAATATTTTGCAATATTTCTGAAATGACGAGTAAATTTGTTAGGTAAAGCAGTAGAAATTTTTTAAGTATATTTAACTAGTTTCGAGTTATTTGTTTATTATTATGAATGGTTAAAAATTGCTTTCGTAAAATCTTTTAGGAATAAACATATTTTATTTATTGGAATGTAGAATATTTGACATTTTAAAATGCCTTTAAAAAACGAAATGTATGCATGAAAAAGCAAAATAATTCCAATAAAAGTTAAGTTACGAATTCCCCCAATTTTTAATATCGACCAATTGAAATGGATTGTCATAATTTATCTCGTAAAAGGCAAAAGTAGAAATAAATCCCTTTCTTTTTTCAACGGAACTTCTTAAATAAAACAGGTTGAAAAATAACTGCAGTTTTTTAAATAATATATCTTTTAACAATATGGTGGGAGAAAGTAACTAGTATTGTTCACCCAAATACTTTTCTCTAAGAGATAGTTTATTTAAATATGAAATATTGTAACTAGAGAATACGTAGTTAATAAATGTTTATTTCATGTTTAAATTAAAATGGTTAAAAAAAAAAAAAAAAAAAAAAAAAACTAAATGTAGCATGAAAAATCAAAATAGTTCCAATAAATGTTAAGTTACAAAATCCCCCAATTTCTTAAAATCGACCAATTGAAATGGATTGTCGCAATTTATCTTGTAAAAGACAAAAGTAGAAATAAATCCCTTTCTTTTTTCAACAGAACTTCTTAAATAAAACAAGTTGAAAAATAACTGCAATTTTCTTTTAAAAAATCTTTTAATATTATGGTTGGAGCAAGTAACTAGTATTGTTCCTCCAAATACTTTTCTCTAAGAGATACTTTATTTCAATCATAAATATTGTAACAAGGGAATACTTTATCAATAAATGTTGCTTTCATGTTTAAAACGAATTTTTACTTTATCTTCACTCTACAACTTTAGGACCTGCTACGGTCAATTTGTCTTTTTATAATATTTTTAATTGGAATTCTTCTTTTATTTTTAGTTTAAAATTTTAATTTATATTCTTTTATAAAGTATCATTTCTGCAATAAATGGATAATTTTACACATTCGATTATGATGAAAAATACGTTTTATTAATAAATTAAATTAATAATAATTATATATTATTATATATTATATTATATTATATATTATATTATTAATAATTAATTAAAGGAATTTATATTTCATAAAATTTTCATTGGAAAACAGAGCATACTACAAATTATTTATATATATGAAGTTTCAAGCGTGAATACTTATCACTGACAGTTCCCAATGGCACTTGCTTATGCCAGATTATTAATTTTGAATTATGAATATCATTACGAAATATAATCCTTTCAAGTCGTAATTGTGATTAATAATTAAATTTGTAAATCGAGAATTACGATCTATCATTTATTTAGATGTTTTGCTATAAGGCAAAGCAGGAAATAATTAATAGCTTTGCATCTGAAACATAATTTCTGCCGAAGCATTGCATTAATGAGAAAAGCAAGCTAACGCATTTGATTTAACTCATTTTTAAAAGAAGGCTTTCAAAGTCTGGAAAAATATTACAAGGAAATTACACAAAAGAAATTAAAACTAATCACGAAAATTGTAAGGATGTCAAAATGCATTTCTTAAAGCAATTAATTATATTTCCGAAAGAAATATGTGCTAAGCGATAGTCTGTTATTGATATAATTCATCATTCTTTAAGAGTGCTATTTTCAAATCTTAAATTAAATATGACTTATAGTTTCTTCGATTTCCGTAAAAGAAACGAAGATTTGAAAAATGGAAAGTACATCAAGTTATATTGTTCTAAATAAAAGGCAGTGAAACAGGATTATTGTTAAAATACATATCATTTGTATTAAAAACACAAGAAATGCTCTATTCGATATTGTTAATATTTGTGTTACTTTTTTACAATAAGTGTGTACTGAAAGACGACCCGTTTAAAATGTTCTTCATTTACGAGCGATATTGGTAACGGTTTAGCAATCATATATATTATTTCTGTTCTCAACATCCCTTTTTCTATGAATTTACGAAAGGCACAACAATGAATGAGGGTTTTGAAGTGGTTCCTGACATAGTACACTCACAATTCTTTATAACATGTTTTTTTTTTATTAAAAAATGACGTTACTTAAAAATTAAACGGCATTGTTTCCGTAATTGAAAGAAAATACGCCATAGCAATAAAATACGGCATTATACGATGATGAACATTGATTATAAAAATATAAATAGTACGAAAAATATAGAGTGGGACTATGTTGTTGTACGTGTTTATTTTACATTTATGATTAAAAATCAAAATTCAAATTCAAATATGGATCTTCTAGTGCAAATAAATTGTATTTTTTTTTCTCGTGTGAGTCTTTTGGTATCATTCGATAAGTTTGTACTGTAACTTTGATGGAAAAAATGAGACGATATTCTGGCTTAAATAATGTTATAAAATAAGTTGAAACTGGTGTGAAACACTAAGAACTAAAATAACTTCTTAAAACACCATAAAAACTTTAAAATGCGCTAGGCCTTTCGAAAGATCTCAGTCTTTCTTCGTCAGGCGCAAAAAGACGTGCGTCTACTATGAAAGCAGCAGCAAGACTGAAATGAGAGGTAAGGGAGAGGAAACAAGCTGATGCAACAGCCAATAGGAAAGTAGAAAACAACAGCCAATAGGAAAACAGAAGACAACAGCCAATCACAGAAGAGTAAAAACAAAACAATAGAGAATACAAAATAGAAGGGGAATAAGGAAGTGAAAAAATAAATAAATAAAAAATAAAATAAAATAAAATAAAATAGAATAAATAAATATATAAAATAAAATGAATAAATAATAAATAAATAAAACTTAATTTGAAATAAATAAATAAATAAATAAATAAATAAATAAATAAAATAAAAATAAATAAAGCACACAAATACATTAAAAAAATGGAAACACATGAAAATTAAGAATTTAATAAGTAACCAAAATATATAAATATATATAAGAAAGAGACTAAAATTAATTAATACAAAATAAATTATATGGAAGTACTGAAGAGGTTTTTCCAAGCAGCAGATAGCATTGTGGAATCGGATTTATCATTAACAATAACTTCACGTTTAAGATAAATAGCTAAATTTTCCAGAAAGTCCAATTCAGAGATACTATTAGCATTAAAGATAATTTTAGCATTTTTAAAATTAAAACAATGGCCGGAATCCCAAGAGTGCTTGGCAATTGAAGATTTAGAAATTTCTTGATTAGTTACATAACGAGAGTGTTCTTTTAAGCGGATTTCGAGATTTCTTTTAGTTTGACCAATATAAGATAAATCACAGCCATTACAAGGAACATTATAAATTCCCCATTTACGAAGATCAGGAACAGGAGATTTGCTGGAGGGGAATTTGAATATATTGACAGGTTTAAAGATAATGTTAAAATTGAAGCGTCTTAAAACTTTAGCTAATTTGAAACATAAAGGAGGATAAAAAGGGAGGACAACCAAATTATCAGGTTTGCTTTTCACAGATTTAGAAAGAGTAGATCTACTCTTTCTAAATCTGTGAAAAGCAAACCTGATAATCTTCAATTGCCAAGCACTCTTGGGATTCCGGAAATTGTTTTAATTTTAAAAATGCTAAAATTATCTTTAATGCTAATAGTATCTCTGAATTGGACTTTCTGGAAAATTTAGCTATTTATCTTAAACGTGAAGTTATTGTTAATGATAAATCCGATTCCACAATGCTATCTGCTGCTTGGAAAAACCTCTTCAGTACTTCCATATAATTTATTTTGTATTAATTAATTTTAGTCTCTTTCTTATATATATTTATATATTTTGGTTACTTATTAAATTCTTAATTTTCATGTGTTTCCATTTTTTTAATGTATTTGTGTGCTTTATTTATTTTTATTTTATTTATTTATTTATTTATTTATTTATTTTTTTTTTCAAATTAAGTTTTATTTATTTATTATTTATTCATTTTATTTTATATATTTATTTATTCTATTTTATTTTATTTTATTTTATTTTTTATTTATTTAATTTTTCACTTCCTTATTCCCCTTCTATTTTGTATTCTCTATTGTTTTGTTTTTACTCTTCTGTGATTGGCTGTTGTCTTCTGTTTTCCTATTGGCTGTTGTTTTCTACTTTCCTATTGGCTGTTGCATCAGCTTGTTTCCTCTCCCTTACCTCTCATTTCAGTCTTGCTGCTGCTTTCATAGTAGACGCACGTCTTTTTGCGCCTGACGAAGAAAGACTGAGATCTTTCGAAAGGCCTAGCGCATTTTAAAGTTTTTATGGTGTTTTAAGAAGTTATTTTAGTTCTTAAATAATGTTGTTTGCAGATATGTTTATCCTTGATTTTATCTAAAAGTTTAAATCATGGTAGAACACGCAGGCAATGTCTGTATATTACAATAGATTTGGTGATTTAAAAAAGAAAAGGAAATTTTTAGATTTGTATTAAAATTCTTTTAGATTTTTTTTTGTTGTTGTTGAAAAACATAATTAATTGTATTCGTTGGATTGTGGAGAATTTCGTTTTTCTTTGTGTTATCAAATAAATTATATTTTATGGGATTGTCATTAGAATGTCATGTAATACTTTGAAATATATTTATATATATGACATCGAATTGTGATTAATAATGTACCTTGAAATTGAATATTATTCATTATCATTTTACCAGAATCACATGGATTGTTCAAGACATCGAACAAATTGAAATTATCAAACTGAGTAAAAAGTGGCCATGCTGGCAATCAAACCTATGACATTTGGCTAAACACTTCTATTACACTTCCAATGATGCTACTTTGAAAGACAAGCGGCAGACACAATTACCTCAGACATTCTATATGGCAATAGTATCTGATCTGACATGTAGACATCTAAACAGTATAAGCCTCAGATACAGGAACTCCATTAAACGATCGAAACGTAGACACACTTTATTACTTTAACTTTTGTTAAAATAAGTTTATTTGTTAAAATAATAAAGCGGATCTATATTTCGATAGTTTATTGGAATGGCTCTGTCGATAGCTGAACAGAATAAGACTTATATAATTGAACTCCATTACATGATGTGATTAACAAAATGTTACTAGTGAAACATGTTTTAATGAAAAAAAAAAGTACACAATATATTTAAAACGAAAATTATGCGATAAATTATTGAATATTATTGGAAAAGTGTAAGGAATTATTTGTAAATTCCGATTCATTACAATGTAAACAATTTATTTTACAATAAAAGGAGCAACAGAAACAAAAGATAAAATGTATTAACAATCTCAAAGGGACATTCATAATTAAAGAAACTATTCTAAAAATTGCTAAAAATTATTATCTTTTCTATAGAAACAATATTTCAAATTAACAGGAAAAACTTTGTCTACAGAAAATTAATACTTTCTATCAAAGCAGTACACATTTTCACACATGGAAATTTACAAGTCATGAACGAGGCCACTTATTTCAATAGCATGTTATATTTTCATGCAATTGTTACTTTATACAATCCCAAAACTTTCTTCTATCTCACACAGGTTTCCCATACACTAAAAACGTATCAGCACCAATTTATATCAAGGTCTAACTGAATCTAATATTTTATTAAATTCCGTGCATTCGTTTTTCAGCTATAAATATCGCTAAAATCATGTCTCTCCTGAAAAATGCAGCATAGCAGCGCCACCTGTTGGGAGATTTAGAACAAAACCTAATCAACAACAGCTTATGTCGATATCTAAATGAATCTGAAGTTTGATGAAAATCCGTGAATTAGTTCTTGAGATACAGTTAACGTGAAAATTATGAAAAAAGTAGCATAGCAGCGCTACCTGTTGGGCTATTTATACCAAATCGTAATCGGCATCTATTTATGTCAAAGTCTAACAGAATCTGAATTTTGATAAAATTTCGTGCATTAGTTCTCGAGATACACCTATCATGGAAATCATGAATAAAGTAGCATAGGAGCACCACCTGTTGGGATAGCTACACCCAAACGTACTTGGTATTTATGTCATGGTCTAACAGAATCTGAAGTTTGATGAAAATAAGTGCATAAGTTCTTGAGATAGAGCTATTGCAGAAATCGCGAAAAATGCAGCATAGTATCGCCACCTGTTGGGCGATTTTCACAAGAACTAATCAGCACCAATTTATATCAGGTTCTAACTGATTATAAAGTTTTATTAAATTCCGCGCATTAGTTGTTGAGTTAGAGCGCCAACAATATATTTGTCACATATAGAAAGACAGACAGACAGACATTTTCTAAAAACAGTCAAATAGTGTTCAGGACCTTCTAAAATGTATAAATCTTTCGGAAACCTTAAGTCGAAAATTTTCATGAATCCAATACTTACTTCTTGTAATGATAGAAGAAAGTAAAAAACACACAGCATTAAAATAGCATTAGAATAAATTCTAATAGTAATTTAATATTATTAGTAATTTAACACCATTGACCCAACTTCCGGACAGCGCGAAAAGAAGATAAATTCGAACGATAAAATAACTTCAGTTCTATTTTTTCAATAAAATAATAGAAATTTAATTAGTAATACGTTTTTGTGAATCTAAATGGATATGCTAGTTTGTGTAATAAGAGATAATCTACTAAAATAAATTGAAACATACTTTAAATCGTGTCCTCAAATTTCCCTAATTGTATTGCTTAGTCAAATTTAAATAAAAATAAAACAAAATAAACAAGAGACAACTCGCGAGGCCAAAAATAAAATATAATTGTTTAAAGCTAGTGTTAACTCTTTTACTATTTTATTATCAAATTTTAAAAGATCATATTAATGCACTCAATTTTTAAGTACAAATTGCTATGATTAGAACGAAAGAGCAATTACTAGCATATTAACCTATTACTCATCCTGAAACCACACATCAAATTATCACCATATATTTATAAATATAGACAACATACTGCTGCATATGTATACCAAAATACCTACTTCTGTCATATTTCATTACTCTTAGTTTTTGTTAAGAGCATTTCATGTGTTAATCTACTATAAATTATTGACATTTTTGCAGAAATAAAATAATATTTCAAAAGAGTTGAAAGATGAATAACGAAAATAATTCAACTAAAACTATGTACATGAATTTTATGCTTGTAGTATATAAGACCTTATTATATCAAATTTTAAATACCATTTATAGGTACATTTCGTAAGAAACACTACCTATTACATTCTCCCCTAAGTTGGAAATTCTGGAAAAGTTTTGCAGTTCTACGCCGATCAGGTCTTCCAGAACCCAAAACCACCCCCAGTTCAAAACTTTATCTTTCTATCTATCTATCAACTTCAATAATTCTGCACAAATCTCTTCCAAACTGATACAAAAAATCAAGGGGCATAAAATCTCGGTCAAGTTCGTTAATGGGCAAAATCAAACCAAGGGGGTGAGATTGGGGCACTGGGGGGGGGAGGTGTTGTGAAAACAGAAAAAAAAACCATAACTTCTTAATTATGATACGTATCGAATTCGTTTAACTTTATTATTACTTCTAGGAAAACGGCCGAAAATTTACGTATGACAAATTTTGATATCATTAAAAACGCGACGAGGGGGAAATAGGGGTTTTAGAAGAAAATAATGCATTACTTTGCCAATTGGCATGATGTTAAATCCGCTTAAATTTATTATAAATCCTCTTAATATTATCTACCTCTTTTATACTGGCAAAATTTTTATAGGATCAACCCTTACAGCAAAAATAAATAAATAAATAAATAAATAAATAATAAAAAAATAATAAATAAATAAATAAATAAACAATAAAATTCTTTCCGGCTCCACCTACAGACACAGGTAGATTTTGAAGTGGGCGGTGCCAACTGTCGCATCATGGCAAGAAGGTAATTTCTTCTGCAATTCCGAATAAATAGGCGCCCCACGGTTTGCGTCTTCGAAATCGACCTGTGCCTGTAGGCCGAGACGTCATGGAATTTTTTAATCTCCATTTATTAACCCCGCATTAATCGCTCATCGGTCTTATCTGCGCCAAAATTCAATTTCTTACTATAACCCAACTTTCGTAAACTTACAATAGGGAAGTGGCATGTACCTTATCTTGATTACACGTCCTTTTGTAAATTAAAATTAAAAGTTGTCATTCCTGCTTTTTCTAAGAGTTTGATTGCATTCTAA
Organism: Maratus michaelseni; assembly: GCA_963931845.1. NCBI lineage: Eukaryota > Metazoa > Arthropoda > Arachnida > Araneae > Salticidae > Maratus > Maratus michaelseni. Next base: position 159,043,926 of record OZ007588.1, read on the forward strand.
AGTTGAAATCAGTCTATTAGTCAGCTTTGCGATCATTTGCGGTAGCTCATTTTTTTCCTTCACCTCTTTTTTCTTCCCCGTTTCCGCAAATTTCTCGGTAAGCAAGATTCTGAGAAACATGGATTCTCTACCGCAGGATTTGTTCCCTAAACTAATTTATCTATATCAAAATTTAAAATCTACAAGTGAAAATTCATTCAAATTAAGCGATTAGCGCATGTTTATAAATTTAGAAAAAATTCTATCTTCTTATTTTTATTATTTAGACATGTATTGTTAGAAAAAAGTTTTAAATAAATTATTAATGTCCTGGATTGAAATATATAAATGAATATTTATTTTAATTAAGTGCTGTGGTACCATGAAAATGAACCTTTAAGCGGTTCTCTTTTTTAAATAATGTAGCCGTATCAGGATTTAAAATCTACAATCGAAAGTTTATTCAAATTAAACATTTGAATAATTTATTATTATTATTTACTTCATATAGATGAGATTCTTACCCAGAGGGGTGTTCCCCGTGCCCTATAGTATATTAATATGAGTTATTAATAACATGCCCTGAAATATGAATTGAATATTTATTTAAATTACATGAAGGAATTATATACTATATATCTTTTTAACTTCAATTAGCTCCTAGTTCCGGAACACCATCAAAAGCAACTTTACTGTGGTTCTGTCCTTCAAAAATATTAGCCCTGTCACGAATTTATACTTGATATTTATAATAAACCTTTATAATTCGTAATTGATTTTACCCTCAGTCAAATTATTTATTATTATTTTTTATTTTAATTTGTTGTATAAATAAAATAACGTTATTAAAAACTTTTATTAAATGTCAACTGAAAATATACTTAAATTATATAAAGAATAATTCCTGCAAAATCTATCTTTTAAAAATTAATCAACATTTTTCTCCTATGTTCTCCATTTTCGATCATCTAGTAACACCGGCAGATTTCCTGTCCGTTTTCAGCCAAATGGTGACGGCGGCAAATGGACCGAATGCGACTACTAACGTTGTAGAAAAAGACGCTACTACTCTCTGGTTAAATAAAAGGAATGTAATTTTAAGAAATTTTATTTGATATAAGTTCACATAAAAAATGCAGATAATTCTTAATTTGTTTTACATACTATGAAACGATGAGCTGATGTTTATGTAACACATTTATTAATATGATACTTATGGTAATTTTGAAGCAAGAGTCTATAGAGATGAGTGATAATGATTTGACTAATAGCCTCGCAGGTACTTTCGGGATAAAGACACCTGCTATATATTTACATATTCTCTTTGAACTAACTCATTATGATCTGCACTGGCAGTCTTCATTTGTTCTTTTATTAGGTATATATATTATAAAGATATTGTAACAAGTAGTATAACAGTAAATGAATTATTAATAAAGGAAATTTTTAGACCTGTATTATATCAAAATTTTAATAAAAATGATTTTCAATTATATTTCGTTAATATAAAATAGTTTTGCTAAAAAAATGAATTAACTACTATTTATTTTGCTTCTTGAAAGACACATTTAAAAGTTCTGTTATTTCTATTTTATTTTATGCGTTGTTGTTTTTTTTTTAACTTATGGCAATTATTAACAGATTTGTTGTTGTTGTTTTTAGTGAGAGTAAATGCATTTTGTTGTTCTAATAGAAAAAAGTACTATAATTTTCCATATGCCTAGAGTCTTTCTATTGAGATTTGTTTCTAGATTTATTGTAAAATTTTTATAGTATTTATCATTCATTATTTTCATAGTAATTAAAAATGAAGATAAAACCTAATTGTTTAATTTCTATAAATCTTAAAAGACATTTATTTGCAAATTAACATAAAAAAACATTTAATTATTTGTGGTGACGATGTAGTATCGATAACTGCCAGTATATTTTGCAAATTGTTTGCATAGTGCATTTTTCTTAAGCAAATTTAAAGCAGTGGGAAGAAATAAAAATGCAGCATTTAAAAAAAAAGAAACTCTCTAAAATATACTGAGCAATAAAAAATATTATTTCAGTAGTGTAAGGGACTGGCCATCAGTAAAATCTGATTTCGGCTGTGCACGGAGAAAATAAATTAAAATATATTATTTAAAAAAAGAACTCTTCTAAAAAGACTCAGTATCTGATAAATCTCACTTCAGTTGTGTACGAATAATATAAATTGTAATTTAAGATGAGAAAGTGCACCTTTCTTAACCAACTTTAAAGCAGTGGAAAGAAATTAAAATGCAACATTAAAACACTCTCTTACTGATATTCAGCAATAAAAATACATTATTTTAGTAGTGTAAGGGAATGGCCTTCTGTAAAATCTCATTTAGGCTTTGTACGGAGAAAATAAATTCAAATATATTATTAAAAAAGAAGTCTCCTAAAAAGACTCAGTATCTGATAAATCTCACTTCAGTTGTGTACGAATAAAATAAATTGTAATATAAGATGAGAAAGTGTACCTTTCTTAACCAACTTTAAAGCAGTGGAAAGAAATTAAAATGCAGCATTAAAAAAACTCTCTTACAAATATTCAGAAATTTAAAAAATATATTATTTCAGTAGTGTAAGGGACTGGCCATCAGTAAAATCTGATTTCGGCTGTGTACGGAGAAAATAAATTTAAATATATTATTTTAAAAAAAGAACTCTCCTAAAAAGATTAAGTATCTGAGAAATATCACTTCAGTTGTGTACGGATAAAGTAAATTAAAATATAAGATGAGAAAGCGCACCTCTCTTAACCAAATTTAAAGCAGTGGGAAGAAATTAAAATACAGCATTAAAAAAAACTCTTACAGATATTCATAAATTTTAAAAATATTGTTTCAGTAGTGTAAGGGACTGACCATCAGTAAAATCTGATTTAGGCGGTGCACGAAGAAAATAAATTAAAATTTATCATTTAAAAAAAAAGAACTCTGCTAAAAAGACCAAGTATCTGCGAAATCGCACTTCAGTTGTGTACGAATAAAATAAATTAAAATATAAGATGAGAAAGTGCACCTTTCTTAACCAACTTTAAAGCAGTGGAAATAAATAAAAATGCAGCATTAAAAAAACTCTCTTACAGATATTCAGAAATTTAAACAATATTGTTTCAGTAGTGTAAGAGACTGGCCAGTTGTAAAATCTCATTTCTGCTCACGTGCACGGAGAAAATAAATTCAAATGTATCATTTTAAAAAAAAAAAGAACTCTCCTAAAAAGACTTAGTATCTGAGAAATCTGATTTCAGTAAATTTTAGAATAACATAAATTAAAACATAAGATGCAAACAAACGTATCTAATGATACTCAGCATTTAGAAAATCTCAAAATTAGACTAAAATATCAATTTTGATAATATAATAGGAAAACTTTTCACACAATTTAGCGAAACGTTTGAATAGTATGATCATTAGAACACAAAATTAAGTTGGCTTCACGAATAACAGCAAACTGCCCAAGTTAAAATGTTAAACGAATTTATCTGTTTTCTTCGAGATGCTCGTTTTTATCGCAAATGTTTAAGGGAATGTAAGAATTTGGAGATCAGAAAAATTAAAAATCTAGACCAATAAAACAGAAAGTAAAAAGAACATGTTGAATTCCTTTTCTGCTACTTTAATTTATGTCCCCTATTCATGTTAAATCAGTCTTTTAAACTTATTTTAGGCAGGGAATTTCGTTTTAATTCCATCTGAATGAAAACTGTCCAGATTACGATTCGAACCTGAGGATTTTGTCTTAGGCAACTTTTTACAAACTGAGCCATTCTGAACATCTCTGACCAATATAATTCAAACCTCTTTCGTAACCGTTGAAAAATGCTGTAAGAAGCATATTTTGTTCTTTTATGCATTTTGCTTTTCCATATGATAATATCTGCATCATTTTGAAAAATAAAGGTACATACGGACATCTATTAAAAATCTACTAAGTCTCATCTCTTTAAAAGATGCCTGTCATTAGTTGTGATGAAAAATGTATCTTTTGCTTAGCAATTGTCAAACAGTGTACTATAAATTCGACAAAAAACGACGTAAATGCGACAATCGTTTACTGATTGCTTACATGATTCAATTTGCATTGATCCGATTTTTATAAAACAAAAGAGTCTGAACTAAAGGCATCGTATTCAATCATTTTATGTTTAATAAAATAGGTATTTATTTAATAAAATGTCAACTATACCCTAAATACACCAAAACTATTGGGAATCGCGTCTCATTTAGATTCTTAATCATTGGAGACACACACTTGGAGATATTCTTAATCAGTGGAGACACACACATGGAGATATTCTTAATCAGTGGAGACACACACTTGAAGATATTCATATGGAGATATTCTTAAACATTTCAACTAAGGTACATATTATTATTTTTTTAGACTGTAAAACGGAGAAATAAACATTATATGTGAATCCGAGTTAGTGAAGTAGGGATTGTTTTATAGAAGACGTATATTTCAGAGTGCTTGCATTTCTTATAGTAAATGAAACTCGGAACCATATTTTATTTAATTGCTTTTTTTCTAATATTAGTATTAATATTAGTACGCATAGTATTATGTTACTAGTATATAACCCCGTCAAAAATGACAGATTGTTGATCTGCGTTTCTTTTTCATAAGACTTCATACAAACAAACAGCATGAAGATTTTTAGGTGCGTTCGTAATTATATAAATACGTAGCACCTATAGTCGTCGCTTGGTCCGTCCGTCTGTCCGTCCGTCTGTCTGTCTGTCCGTCTGTCCGCATATAACTACGCGAAAACTACCCAACCGAATGGTTTGCAATTTAAAATATATTATCTTTGCAGAATTTTGTCGAGACATTTCAAATTTTATTAAAGTCGAATCAAAACTTTAGGAGATATTAATAAAAATATTTATTAAGAAATTTGAATTTTTTTTTAAATCGGTGCTTTTTTGTTATAGGAGCTTCCGAAGTTTAATCGTCAAGCGACCGAGATATTTATTTTATGACAGAAATTAATCTGCAGACGATATAATTCTCTTCACAGAATTAAAAATCATCAAGATCTGAATATTTATATAACTAGCTATAGTACGAACGCACCTCATTTGTCACGTTTGACGTACAATTTCCAACTTGTTTTATTAAAAGGTTTGTACTGTGGAAAAGTACATTTTAAAAATGACAAATGATTTCTACAAATAAAAATGATGAGTATATATATATATATATATATATTACTCAGTATTAAATTTCGGAAGTAGTTCAACGATTGGACAAAACATTCAAATTAAATGTTAACAAATAATCCATGCGCGAAAGTGTTCGTAAAAAAGTGTTATCAATGAGTTTCGAAGCAGCTTGACTCACCACATAACTCATTGTTTGATTACATAAGCAAAATTAAATGCAAATTATGCTGTACTAAGTATTCCTTATATTTTAATTACGTTTGATAAGAAAGAAACATTTTACAGTATATGACCCTTTATCAAGAATTCCAAAATTCGGAAAAACCCGAAGTCAGCTAAAAAATTTCGAAAATTTTCTAAATTTGTAAATTTTTACTAACATTTTAGAATTTTTGAAAAATTTCGAAAATTTTACCAATTTCTAATTTTTTTTCAGTCCATTGTGTTTCAGTGTGTAATCACTAAAATATTGTTACTTTGGGGGCGAGTGAACACGCCCCCCCCCCTCTTCCAGAAATTAGAAACAAATCATTTTTCTCTCAAATTTTAGTTTAAAATTAATTTATATTACGATTCACATTAGAAACAAAAAATAGTTATATAAATATTTCATCAAGGGTGATTCTGTTCCGAATTTTCCTAAAAATTTAAGGCATTCGGTTTAGAAAATTTTAGTCTTCAGTCCAAAAATTCAAACATAAAAAATACCTCGAATTTTGAACGATCGTCGCCCCAAAAAAAACTATTATGTCTATCGTTCGAAGAAAAAGTAGACAATTTCTTCAAAGGATTGCGGAAACAACTTGAATTTCGTCAAAAGATTGAAAAAAACGCAAATTCCGTCGGAGGATAGCGAAAAAACGCCAATTTTGTTAACAAATCGCAGAAAATACGCGATTTCCGTCAAAGGCTTGCGAAAAAAACGCAAATTTCTTCGAAAGACTCCGAAAAAATGTAAAATTTCATCAAGGGATCACAAAAAAAAAAAAAAACACAAATTTGGTTAAAGGATTGGAAAAAAAACGCAAATTTCGTCAAATAATCGCGGAAAAAAACATGAATTTCTCCAAAGGATCGTGAAAAACAACGCAAATTTCTTCAAAGCACTGCACAAAAAATTCCAATTTCGTTAAGGGATCGCGAAAGAAGTGGAATTTCGTCAAAGGATCGAAGGGGGAAAAAACACAAATTTTGTCAAAAGATCACAGAAAAAAATGCGAATTCCATCAAAGGATCGCGAAAAAAAAAAACCCGCTAATTTCGTCATAGAATCTCAGAAAAAAGCTCTAATTTTTTCAAAGGATCGTGAATAAAAGGCAAATTTCGTCAAAGAATAGTAAAAAACGCAAATTTCCTCAAAGAATCGCAGAAAAATGCAAATTTCTTCAAAGGATCGCAAAAAGAAAATGCAAATTTCTTCAAAGGACCACGAAAAAATTATATTTCGTCAAAGGATCGTAGAAGAAAAATGCAAATTTTGCCAAAGAATAGCAGAAAAAATGCAAATTTTGTCAAAGAATCACGAAGAAAAAACATGAATTTTGTTAAATAATCGTGAACTTCGGGAGGACCCAAAGTCCGGAAAATTCCAAAACTCGGAAAGCCTTTGGTCCCGAGGAATTTCGCATAATAAGTCCTGTACTGTATTTATGATGGAAGCAAAATTTCAAAATCCGCCAATAGATGGCGCCAATATACTGGATTCATCACTCAAATCCTCCGTACGAAAGAATTCACCGCTATTTCTGAAAAGAAAAGTGCTTTCAAAAGAAATTTATACAGAAATGTTGATATACGTGTTTTATATGAAATAGTTTTTGAAGGTTTTAAACAAAATTAAAATATTTAAAAGCTCTAATATGCTTTTACAAATATTTTAACAGCAGAATCGGATGCTTTTTCATTAAGCCTAACATGGCGTTTAACTATGGTTGATTCGCAGATCAGAGTGGTCGAGCCCGGAGCCGTTAGACACTTTCTTGAATTCGGATTTTATTATAAGTAAGATTTTACTACAGACTGAATATAACATTATTGACTATTTTGTTGTCATTAAAATCGCTATAAGAAAAAAGTTTGATTAAAGAGGCAAATTTATCACAAAAATGTGTTTAAGATAATAGAAATGTAAACAAAAGGAATATGGAGTTTTACAATGCGTTGCAGAAATTATAATTCATTTCTCAGTAGGAGAAAAATAATTTTAGAATTTCAAACTTAAGTTGAAACAATTACGCTGATTTATTTTTCAAATCTTAATAAAGCATACGAGAAAGTTTATTAGGAAGTTAAATATCAATATAAATGACATATTTCAGTAATTAAGTGAAATGCCCAGAACATTATGGATAATGATATAACGTTTACTATGATAATAAAATTGTCACTTTTATATGATAAATGTCAGGTATCGATATTTTGCATTTCCCAGAGGCTTTAGGAACAATCAAACTGAAGCACTTTAAAAAAGAAGATGTTTTTAAAACTTTATCTTTTCTCTTTATTTGATTTGTCTCAAAATTTCAAAAATATATTTTATTACACTAATGCATTTTACAAAAATTCTTTTTAAAGAAAATTGCATCTACAATATTTCTTTCCGTGACTAAAAAATCATATTTCACCACAATAAAATATCGCATTGAAAAAGACTACTGGAAAGAAGGAAATACTCGAAGGAAAATAATATATTTCAGACAATTACACTACTCGCGCACAACCATCACATATAGACATGCATAAATGCATAACCGGTTATTATTAATAATTACCGGATACTTCATTTTGACCGTAACGTATATATATATATACTAGGGGGCTCAGCCCCCTACTCGCTAACGCTCGCCAACCCCCCGTGAATTGCAAAGCAATTCACATTGAGATCGCTACGCGGTCCCATATTATCGCTCGCCCCTTTTTATTTTTCTAGTAATTCTAGCCGGAATAAGTACTACAATAAATCATTTGAACATATGAAATTGACAATTTTTTTATGTAAAAAAAGTAATTGAAAATTCCGTTGAAAACAGAACTAAAAATGCATTTAGTTGTTGCTGCTAATGGGTATATAAATCATTTAAATACTATGAAAAAAAGATCTTGGAAACATAATTAGTTTAAAACTTATTGCACCTATAATATTGTACAGCACAGCTTAAATTCTTCAAAAAAGATTTCTGCAAAATAAATTATTTTTACTTCAATAAAACAGCAACAGATGGCAGCAGGGGAGTTCTAAAAAGTTTATATTTTATTATCTCCGATTTTTTGTGCGAGTGAAATTCGTAAATAAATTCTAAATAAGAGTTGAGAATTCATTTGAAATTAACAATATTACTCATAATTAAAATGAGGAATCATCTCAGATGCTTTGGATTCCGTTCATATTATTTTATTTTTAATGTAATGTTTTTTGAGTTTCACTGCTCTGACACTGAGCGACATATTGGAGGTGGAGCTAACACAATCCTGTCAGTTCATTGGTCTGAGCTCTGGAAACTACGGATGTTGCCAACGATAAGGTAGAAGTTCAGCCCTATTTCCGCGCCACGTAAGACAAATATATATATATATATATATATGTGTGTGTGTGTGTGTGTGTGTGTGTTATTGAAGGCGATCGATAAATTTCAATCTATACAGATATAACAACTGAGTGATAATCTCTTTATTCTGAAAAAGTAACCACAGAAGAAACTGCTGAAGCTAGAAACTTGAAATATTGGGTATTTATTTTTATCAACCTAGAGAGTGTCCTTTAATAATTTTGTTTTTTACGAAATTAAACTTTTAAGAGTGTTAAAGTGAGTGTTGAAAGTTTTAGGACAATTCGCCATATCTTAGTGGTGGTTTTAGGTAGAATCACAAAAAGCAGCATAACAAACCTACAAATAAAATAAAAAATATATATTTCACCGATTTTCTATTTTTAAAATCCTTAGAGGTTAAAAAAAGCTATTGAATATTTTGTGTTAACAAAAATAATGAACTCTTGCGCAATCGGGTGGGTCTATTGCCAATTTGTGAATTTTAACGAGCGTTGTTATGTGCAAAAGCAATTTCTTTTGTTTGCCATTGTTGTCAACCATTGTTGCCACTCTTCTAAATGTGAACCTACAATCTTGCCAGTTTCGCTCACGTTTTATGCAAACCATGCCAATAGGCTAGATTTCAAGTAGATTGGAAGATTATTTAAGTGACAGGAACTGACTTTTTATGAATTATCTCATATAATCTACCTAGTTATCAATCAATCTGCCTGACTATCTGTCGCTCAATTTATTTATTTAATGTTTAGGGAAAATTTTGACGAAATGTGTTTATTGCTATCATTCAATAGGATTTTTCCCCGGGAACACATTTTAACATGAATAGTGTGAAAAACTGAAAAAAAATCATAACAATCTATGGACAACATTTCAACTCGAGCCTGTAAATTACGAACAGAGTTAATTTATTTTTGACAACAAAATGATTTTTTGATTAGATGTTTTGTGCAAAACATTTTTCATGTGCATTTTTATTAGTTTTTTTTCTTTTTTTTTTAAACTTTATGTGTTCTTTTTAGCTTAATTATGCGCATTTCTTTTATATTTTTATGAATACTTTTATTTTGCAATTAAAAAATACTCTTGATATATTTGACAAGAATGATTCTCCGATTATTTGTGAACATTTTCAAAGCTGCATACTGTAATGTATTATTTAATAGAATTTGGGTTAATACTTAATTGGGCTAAATGTCCATCCTAAATTGCCTTAGCACTCTCTTAAAAATGCACACTGTATTTCCAACCAAACGTCTACTTTTCCCATATACCCTAAATATTACATTCACAAGTGCCCCATCTGTCGAATTAACCTTTACTTGCCAAAATAAAATATTTTTAATAGAAATAATAAGACAGAACCTTAAAAAATTTTTCTTATTAATTTCACCACACTTTGCAGTTGTGATCTGTAACAAATAAAAAATATTTAGCATGCCTTTAATTAATTACATCACACCTTCAAACACAACAAAAAAAATCTGCTGTTATTTAAAAAAATGCTGATTACCAACAGATGTTATTATTATTGCTAACTATTGGCAATTTTGGGACATTTTAATCGGAAATTAATTAGAATAAATAATTGTTGTTCACACATTTCATTTCTTTGAGTAATATACTATTATTTATTCTATATTCATAATTGAAAGTTTTGGTTATTTCTGTTAAAAAGGTAAAATTATTTCTTTCCACATAGAAGCTTTCTGTTCAACATATTCCATTCAAAGCATATTTTTTTATTTAAATTCCCCAGCATTCCGTATACGACATAATACTTCTTCTACAATTGTAACCCATAATTCAATGAATTCCTTCGTTTAACGTTCTGGTAGGATTTCCATTCAGGCATCTCAAGACAATATAACTTTTTATATTTCTAGATTGCAATAGGTATTAAAATTATTTTCATTCATTCATTCTTATATTCATTCATTCTTATTTTCATTCTTATATTCATTAATTATTATATTCAATCTTTTTCATTCATTTATTCTTAATTTTGGGAAGAATGTCACTGCTTTACAGAAAACAATTAAACATTGCAATTGCTTTTCTACCTTATCCAAGCCCCTTCTTTGTCCCAAATTTGTCTTACGCAGTTTTGAATATACGCTATAAACATAGGTAGCAAAGAAATAATTTATCAATATAATCTGATTCGAATGTCCCTAACGGAAGGCGAAATATTCCTAAAATACAAAATAAACTGAAATGCAACAATTGTTTTAAAATTCTTCTTAACAGGACATATCATTATGTATTAAATCTCAGTACCTTACCTCAGAAAATATAAAGACTTAGTCTAACAAATTTTAATTTTCTGTCTAAAAAACTTAGGTAATCTATTTGTTTATTATTTCAACACAAGAATGTTTAGATTAAAATATGACTGTCAGTTTGTATTTCGGGACTGCTCCTTTTAGAATATGGAACGTGACGAGATGTAAAAGCATTAGATATCCACATGGATCCGAGGATGTCGTATAAGCTTTCAAAAATTTTAAACTTGACGGAGTTTCTGAGATATTGAATTTTTTATAACTTTTAACGAAGCTTCTCTATCGATTAAAGAGAGAAAAGGTCAAAATAACAATGATGATAATAATTATTTTAAGTCAATTTCTCATTCAATAAAAATCAAGAACGAAAAATCATGCTTCAAGCATAGATTATGCAACACTTTCCAACGCTTCCAAAATAATTTTACAAATCATTACCGTTTAATAAGCTGAAAGATAACATCTAAGTAAACAAGAAAGCGCATAACATATTTAAAAACGTAATTTCAGGAATTTCAAACATATACAATATTCAGAAAAATATCCGAATACTTTTATTCAGTACGGTATATGATCAATAGATTTGAATATATACTACATAGGATGCTAAATTTTAGTTTAGTTAGGAAACGCGTAGCACAGTTTAAAATTCTCCTTCTGGAGTTTCTGTCAATAAACGGAAATTTGTTCGCGAACTTTTGTGCTGCCTTGTATATGATCTACAGAATTTATACACACCAAGTAATAGACAAAATGTGAGTTAAAATCGCGTTCAGCAACTTAAAACGCACCTCCAGGAATTATTGTTAACAGACAGTAGATAATCCTTTTGTGTGTCCCTGTAAATGAACGATGACTGATATACACACAATATTCTGTAGTGAGCCTCTTGTAATGCACCTTAGTGATATATATAAATTTCAATGCGTTTAAAATTGTGAAACATTATTTAATTAAACCGCAACCGATTTTCTCCATAGACGTAATGTAACGGAATTCTTTTGACTGTCCCTGTAAAGTAAATATAAGTGCTATGCACACCCTATTCCATATTAAGCTTCTTGTAATGGACCTTAGTGATATATATCAATTACAATGTGTTTGGAAGTGTGTTACATCATTAAAATAAACCGCGAATGATTTTTCCCCATAGACCGTAATGTAACGAAATTTTTTGAGTGTCCGTCTAAAAAAACTATAACTGCTACACGCTTCAGTTCAAATAGCGAACATACCATAGATAACGACAATAACATAAAAAAATTGCAGGGCAATCCGAGCATATTTACGGGAGTTAGAGCACGGACAGACGGACAGACAAGCCGAAGTCATAAACACGTTTCAACTAGGTTGAAATGTGTTAATAAAAATGAGTAGATAATGAACAAATTTAAGATTAAATTATATTTTACTAGAAAAGTCGAAAAAAATATAAACATCTTTTCTCCTAGACAAGCTTTATAAATCAATTTATGCTATCGAAACCAAACCCGTCTCCTAACATATGGACATTTGGACATTTTTTTAAGCTGTACATTCAATTAAGCTGAAAGAATTAAGCTGCTTGAATTTAGGTGAGAATTTATTTTGCCCTATTTCTGTGAATTGAATTTAAGTAAACAACATATACAATTTCAATTTATTACTTGCAGTTTTGTCAAAAGTATCGTTTTCATAATATTTTACCTTTTATTTCACAAAATTTAGAAAATGTACTAGTCCGGTAGAAATAGCATTTTACCTTACAAAAATTCGGGTAGTTCTGATTTTTGGATATGTTGTAAAGGTTGACCCTCTAATAAAAAAAACAAGTTTTCGACCTTCTAGACCTTGTGCGTTTTTCACAATATTGAAAAAAGCAATATTTTTCAGCACTTTCTTCGATTTTTCTTAAATTACTCAATTTTAGTGCATTTTACAGAAAAAGCACTTTCACCATTTTGTAGAGCATAAAATTCTCTACAACATGCTGTATTCATGTTTGTAAATTGTTCAAATAGGGGGTAAGATACGGAGAAGGGAAAATAGGGTAAAATTTGCAAAAAGTGCAAAAATCCACCAATGACGTTAGTTTTTGCTTAATAACCTGCTTTTAGTGCATGTTACAGACAAAAGTGTTAATATAAAGTTTGTAAAGCATGAAGAAGTCTATAAGTTTCATTAATTAGATCATTAAATATCTATAATAGACTCTAAAAATCAGAATAATACAATTTATGGTCAAAAAAAAATACCACCTGACAAGTCATTAATTTAAAAACAAGCTTTTATTTTTGATAGTGATTAAACGATGCAATTAATTAATTATAGTATGTACAATAATAGGTAACTGTTGAATAGTTGAGGGGGGGGGGCGAAGTTAACCAAAAAACCTAGTCGGTAGACATAGGTGCAGGGCCACGAATTCAAAGTCGAAAGTAAAATTAATAGCTGGGATTAATGTAAAAAAATACTTGAAAGATAAATAAGTTATAATTTATAAATTTTAAAAAGGAAAAGGAGTATCTAGGGCCGAAACTAAGGGAGATGGGAGAAAAAGGAGCATGTGGCCCGGGCGCTAGAATGGAATCGATTTTTCTTAAATAACTCAATTTTAGTGCCTTTTACAGAAAAATCATTTTCACCATTTTGTAGAAGATACAATTGTCTACAACATGCAGTATTCATGTTTGTAAATTGTCCAAATTGGGGGGTGAGATACGGAGCTGGGAAAATAGGATTAAATTTGGAAAAAATGCAAAAATCCACAAATGACGTTATTTTTTGTTAATAACCCACTTTTAGTGCATTTTAGAAACAAAACTGTCATAATCAACTTTTTAGAGCATGAGATGGTCTATAGTTTCATTTATTAGATAATTAAATATTGGTAAGAAACCTTAAAATCACAGCAAAAAGATTTGGATGAAAACAGGAAAATACTGCTTGACAAGTTATTAATTTAAAAAACGAGCTTTTATTTTTTATATTGAAAACCCGATGTGGTTTATTAATTATAGAATGCACAATAAATTAATCAACAAATACATAGTAAGTATTATATAGTCGCTTTGTCATATATGTTTCCTTTTTCTGCTGCTTGGCCCTGGTAATGATACCATCGTCTCAGATACTTCATCGTCCGTCTCTGTACTTGACTCGATTGGTTGTTCTAGGTCATCAAAGTCCTCAAGGTCCAGTATAATATCAGGAGCGTTGCCACATAGTTGATTGTGGCACTTCACACAGATAACTGAGCACTTCAAGCCTGCCTTTCTAAAACTGCAATTTGTACTTTTTTTTTTTTTTTTTTTTTTTTTTTGCATTGGCAAGATATGAAATCGAGTAGAGTGTGAGGAGCTGGTCCATTCATCATGGTAACTGGAATGAGCCCATGACCACCCTAATTCCAGCCGCATTCGATAGGATCCTTTTCGTTTCTCAGCCATGTCTGAATGCATGATATTCAGCAACATCACGAGCAGGTGGTAGTCTAGCTAAATTTAATTTAATATTTTTAGCTGCTCTAGCGAAGCTGACATACCGCAATACCAGTTTTGGTTGGGATCACCTCCATACAGGGCAAGAAGTACACCTTCTGTGGCTTCAACAAGTTTGTGCCTCTCTGCATTTGAGTCTTTAAAGATTTGAACTTTTTGGTTCAGGGATGGGTTCTGAAGAATTCTGCAATATTTCATTTTCCCATGGCTGTAGAGCGCAGAAGTGGTGTCACAACCACTTACTGTATGAAGAAAAATAATATTTTGTGCAACTTCCTTAAACTTGAAATATTTGTTGGAGTAGAGATCATCAGGCAGTTTCCCTCTTCTGGCACTTCGGAAATAAACATTGTCAAACAAACCACAAGAACAAGAAGGTCCATGTCTTCACCATTGACAATGGCAGCATCGTAATCACGGGATTAGGAAATAGCTGTGTTCAGTATTAGCACATATGCATTTTCAGTGGCCTGCGTAGTGATCGTTTGTACTTTTTCATATTCATTTCGAAGCACATGAATAAAAAGTTTTTTATTTTTTTTTTTATTCCCCAACAATTTTTCTTGTGTTGGGGCATCTGTGGAAACATGGTCTCATTCAACTTAACCTCAGCAGAAGTATGAATCTTCAAGCGACGAGCACTTTCTGCACTTTTTATACTTTTTCGATTATGTTCAGGATAAGTTTCTAATATTTTCTTTATTTTAAAATTTAAAACTGAATTCAAAACACCGGGAAACAATTCCCCTTTATACAGGTTTCCGTCTTATCAGGTATAACTGTTGTTATTATTTCTGTTGGGACTAACATTCTCAAACTGAGATACATTTACCATCAATGTAAATTTTGACTAACAAAAATATGTGGGACAAATGAATACAAACACGACAAACCACATCTTCATTGTGCGCCCTCTTCTCATTCCATTCTAGCGCCCGGGCCACATGCTCCTTTTGCTCCCACCTCCCTTAGTTTTGGCCTTAGATACTCCTTTTCCTTTTTAAAATTTCTAAATTATAACTTATTTATCTTTCAAGTATTTTTTTTACCTTATTCCCAGCTATTAATTTACTTTCGAGTTTGAATTCTTAGCCCTGCACCTATTGTTACCGACTAAGTTTTTTGGTTAACTTCGCTCCCCCCCTCAACTATTCAACAGCTACCTATTATTGTACATACTATAATTAATTTAATTGCATCGTTTAATCAATATCAAAAATAAAAGCTCGTTTTTAAATTAATGACTTGTCAGGCAGTATTTTTTTGCTTTAATCACAAATAGTATTATTTTGACTTTTAAAGTCTATTATAGATATTTAATGATCTAATAAATGAAACTTATAGACTACTTCATGCTTTACAAACTTTATAATGACACAGTCTCTAAAACGCTCTAAAAGTAGGTTATTAAGCAAAAACTAGCGTCATTTGTGGATTTTTGCACTTTTTGCAAATTTTACCCTATTTTTCCGACTCCGTATCTCACTCCCTATTTGGGCAATTTACAAACATGAATACTGCATGTTGTAGAGAATTTTATGCTCTACAAAATGGTGAATGGTTAGTGCTTTTTCTGTAAAATGCACTAAAATTGAGTTATTTAAGAAAAATCGAAAAAAGTGCCGAAAAATATTGCTTTTTTCAATATTGTGAAAAACGCACAAGGTCTAGAAGGTCGAAAACTTGGTTTTTTTATTAGAGGGTCAACCTTTACAGCATATCCAAAAATCAGAACTACCCGAATTTTTGAATGCAAGGCCCTTTTTTACGCTATTTCTACTGGACTATACGTAAATCGTTCATTATAAAAAATTAAAACTTACAAACAATGCCATAGAATTCAAAATTTAGTTCATGAAAATGTTTGTATTGTTTGAAATGTATATAATAATCTGTAATCTGAAATAAAATTAAAAGAAAAAGATCAGTTGAGTTTTTTCTGTAGAAAATAGGATTCTTATTATATGTATGCTGTCTAATTATTTTTTACAAACCTTTTCTTTATTGCGAAATATAAATAGAAGGCTCTTAGAAATATTTACAGAGGATGGATACCGACGGTAATTTTGGGCACATAATACTGGACACAGAAATACAAATTGAAGAAAATTTTTATGATATTCATTTGTTATTTACAGAACACATTAACATATCCGTAAGATCATCGCTCACAGGACGTTTTTTTTCAATGAATTAATACACTTATTATCTTTTTATAAATTAATTTATAAAATATATATTTATTCATTTAATTTTAAAATTTTTATTTCTGAATAATTTGCAGAAACAATTGTTTGCTTTATGTCAGCGAGTTTCAAAATAATGTGAACCGTTTCAACTCATTATATCTAACTCAGAAATTATTAAAGTAAGATATATTTTCACAGAAATGTAATGTCAAGATCACAGTATGCCCGCAGTGTATTATTTTAATTAATGAAAACACTCATTCTCTTTTCTATAGGTAATTTATAAAAAAAATATTTATTTGTTTATGTAAAATATTTTTCAGGTCTTTTTGCATAATTTGCATTTATTTTTTGTGAGCGTCTTTCAATGTAATATGAGTGATTTCAACTCATTATAATTAACATTATACAACTAAAGAAACATTCATGTAAGATATAATTTCACACATATGTAATATAACGGTTCACAATAAATTTTAATTGTCTCTGTATCCTATATTCTGTACCTAAAATTGCTATCTCTGTCTGTGCTCTATAATAATTGTGAACCGTATATCTCAATACTTATCGCAAAAGTAAATTAACAAAGCACAATGTTTATACTCATCATTATTCTTCAAGTGCAATCGTCTAAAATATAGTCA
The DNA here is from genome assembly GCA_963931845.1 of Maratus michaelseni. NCBI lineage: Eukaryota > Metazoa > Arthropoda > Arachnida > Araneae > Salticidae > Maratus > Maratus michaelseni. The sequence goes on from OZ007588.1 coordinate 159,061,236, forward strand.
TCACTTAGCATTCCACACTTTGTGTTATTCTTATGTTAAAATTTAAGTGTAATAAGGACAAAATAAATTACAAATACATAGAAGTTATTCTAAAAAAAGGAAATCACTATTTTTACAATAAAGTTTCTGCCGTTGAAAAATATATCATGCAAAACGGTATATTTTCTAGACGAAGTCTGCTCATTATTAAACAAAACCTAATTTTTATGAATATTTAGTCTACGGATAGTGCGATGATGTTTTATAAAAACAAAATACCTATAAGGTATGGATAACTCTAGTTCAGTAATATTTAATTATGAAAATTTACTCTTTGCAACATAAAAAATATAAGATATAATGACAAAGTCACAGAGATTAAATATGAAGGTCACAATGAAAATTTCGAGTTACGGCTAAATGGTACAAGTTAAACGTACAAACACTTAGAATAGTTTAAATTACTCCCTTCCAAAATCAACGCACTTCTGTAGGCGAATTTCCCAGAGATTAAATACAACCCACGGTACCCGACATCATTAGGTAATCTTAGGATTTTTTATTTATTTTTTTAAGGTTCCGATTTTGGGTTCTACGTTAAATTATGGGACAAATATTTTGTTTTTAATTTGCAATTCTTCATGAAAACATTTGTGTATATATGCGGATACAATGTTAAGTACATTTTGTATTATTCGACAGGTACAGCCTTTATCTCCGATTAACGTTTTTCATATGGCGGACACATTTTCTGCGTCTAGAACTGACGTAGGTTTTCCTGTATATTTTGCATCCAGGAGAAACTTTCTACGCCTTCGAAGTCCTGTAAACAATCTGAAAAGAGTAGCATGAGATCGGGCTTCATTACCATATGATAATTGTTCACGTTGAAGACATTTTTATTGTTTTAGCAACACTTTAAAATCATAGAAAATGATAGCTAGGTAATGCTCTCGCGAAAACTTCATTTTTTTTTCTAATTTCAAAATTCATTCTAGAATAGCTCAATTGTAATTGTTGTCACAAATTATCGTCGATACTTCTCCATTATGCTGTCGACCACTTTTCATAAAAAAAAAAAAAAAATTACCGCCAAACAGTAACGCCAAATAAACAGATGGAAGAATGTTGCCTTTGAAATATCAAAATAAATTAATAAATAAATAAAATAAAAAGAAAATCGGTAAAGCCTCACTCACAAAAGCGTCAACTATCAGTAAGTTTAAACACAAAAAAATTACAATATATTAATGAAAATAGAAAAGGAAATATTGAATATTTATTTATTTACATTAGTTTTCTTAATTATCCTTCTCGGCTGGTGAATAAATGTTTGTAATTTCAGTAGACATTGATCTATTGCATTTAATTATGTAACGCAACATTTTTTTTAATACATTTTCTCTTTTAATATCATGGCACAGCTGTTTAACCCTTAGACTCCTTTAACCCTGGGACACTATGTCCCAGTGAAACTTCAAAAAGTACCACTGGACACAGCAGTCCCTGAAACGCTAGGAAAACCAGTCTGCTTGTCCCGCTGGTCTCTCACGTTCATTTGGGATCGTAGTTGACCGTTTTCTCGGTATATGGCAACCCAAGGTAATTTTAATAAAAATATTCCAAAAAATGGTAGTCAAGGGCTCAAGGACGCAATTGTTATTTTAATTAACGAAATAACTCATAAATGGGTAAAACATAATAAAAAATACAGATACATATCGAATTAAAAACCGCTTCATGACATAACAAACACGTTTAATGCTTCTGACGTCAAGTGAAAGGGACTGCCTTTTTGGCGTTATATACTATAGTTTGGCAAAAAAAAAAATTTCTGAAAAATGGTCGACGGGATAATGGAGAAGTACCTTATCGTCTGAGGACATAAAAAATTTCAAATTTAAATATCCTATCAAAATAGATTTTGGTGCATATTGTCTGCTTGTATCTCACAAATTTAGTGGTACCATCGTAGCTGTCGCAATAAAATTTTAAGCACGAATCTCAGAAATACGAAATTTCACATTTCACGTTTAGAAGTAAAAAAATAATAATACCAAAACAACTAAATAAATTGATACACTCTATTAAAACAATAATAGAGTTTGTTTACCAGACATTGGCCAGAAATTCCTTTGATACGGAGTATGTTTTGGATATTTTATTCTAGGACAAATTATTAGTCCAAAAAAAGTATAATTAAAACTCAGACATTGAATATAGAGGGGAGATTTGAGGAATTGGGATACGTACAATATGAGAGCGAACTTAAAATACTTATACGTGTCAAGTAGAAAAAAAATTCTTAGAGAATTACAATATATATATATTTTTTGTTTTAAACAAGACTATGCTTAAAACAGATAGCTAAAAAAATAAATTCATTCTTTATAGTTTCATATTTTTAATAATATTTTCCAAAAGATACTTGAAACTATTTTTACAAAATATATTTTTTGACTTTCCCTCAAAGAATGATGTTTTATAATACAGTTTAGATATTTTCTGAATAGTTTCCAAAGAACAAAATGTTTTTGTGTAAGAAAAAAATAATCGAAAGACTTTCTATAAAGTTAAAAATGCTCAAGAAAAAATTTCAATCTATCATATTTTTTTTCCCTCGGAAATCTTTTAAGTACATACAGATTTACAAGGAAAAGCCGTTTTCTATAAAAAATACACCAAACCAATGATTTTCTCAATAGATTATTAAAATATTTTTTTAAAAAAAGAATAGTTTAAATATGTACTTTCCAATAACATTTATGTTTTGGAGATATTGCACTTGTATCTTTATAAAAATTAATTTATACATATTTTTTTGGAATTGAAATGCAGATGGTTTTTCAATCGTAGCATTTTACATTTTTACGTTTATCAATATTTTAACATGTATTTTCAAAATATAATTAGTCACAAATATAAATTCTCTTAAGAATTAAGATTGCTTCTTGTGAATATTTTTTTTTTTTGAAAATTTTTATATTTTCAAGGTATTTTGCATATCAGAAGAAATCCTGTTGTTTAAAATATTATAAATCTTTATTACATAATATTTCTATTATGGTTGTCGTTTTAATTTTACCCACATATAATTTTCTTTTATTAATTATAATAAATTGAAGAAATTTAAGAAATTTAAGAAATTTTTAATTAAAATTATTTTTCATAAATGTTATGAATATTATTAAATACTTATTTTACAACACAGATTTTCTAAGATATTGCATAATCATAAACTTTTCTTACAAGATATAACTTGGAAGAAGAATGAATAATTTAAAAAATAAACTAACATCATTTCCTTTTCGAAATAGCGTCTGTTACTCAGAGATGAGAAATTGTTGAATTTGTTTAATACGAGTATGAAATAATAAATCCGTAATCTTTAGCACAAAATTAATTACTTTTACAAAATGAACGCGTGTATGTGACAGATCATTTAATCATTAAAAGAATAAATAACATTTAATTTCAAACCTTTTCAGACACATAAATTTTACTAACGTTATTTGTTATCATAAAAATTCCATTTTATCTGACAGAAGTGTGCTAATGGGAATAGCTAATTTAAACGAGTCGTAAAATTATTGATGTTTTTATATGCTATATTTGATTCTCAACTTAACACAAATCAGTTTTAAGTTTAGAAACAAAATTATGTACAATTGCTATATTTGAAATCAATTTCATTTCAAATTTTACTGAACAGATTTTTTTAAAGAGGAAACCATGTGGAAAAACAATATTATTTAAAAGAATAAATCAGTAATTAAGAAATATGCATATTTCTTACTGCATGTAAAATTTTATATATTGTGTTGTAATTTTTATACGTTGAACTATCTTCTAAGTTTAGTTTCTTATTTACGCAGAATACACGATTTAGGACTTAAATTACCACCGCTTAAAGAATAATGATTTTCTTTTGCAAAACATTTTGATACAAATATATATATATATATATATATATATATATATATATATATATATATATATATATATATATATATATATATATAATATATTTGTATCAAAATGTTTTGCAAAATATATATATATGTAAATATATATATATAATGTATATATATATATATATATATATATATATATATATATATATATATATATATAATATATTTGTATCAAAATGTTTTGCAAAAGAAAATCATTATTCTTTAAACACGTGCGATTACTAGAAATATAGATAAGTTGACAAATATTAATTTTCTTTTCCATGTTTGCTACTTTTCAAGAAAAAAGCTTTCCTTTAAAATTTTTCAAACGCATAAATTTTGTAATCAATAACTATACTTTTTTCGTAGATACACATTTTGTAACCACAACGCTGTTCTGATAATTACGACTGTGATACAATATGTTCGCCTTGACTCCAATTTTCAAAAATTTGTAGTATATGACTATGATGATGTAAAAATAACGTATTCATACATGAACGTAATATGTGTATGGAAACAAACCTATCCAGTTTATGGCCTTTTAAATTTTACTCAAATTTCCACGCAATGTCGATCTCTATCAGGAGGGATGGAATCTCCCGGGTTCGTGAATATTTCCTCTCGTACAAACCAAAACAAGAGTACTCTCCATACTGATTATTTTACACGTAGATGTATGACATTAACACGAAAGAAAGCATAGGAGGCAAAGGTTCCCAGGAGATAACTCTCAAATTAACCAGGCTGTTTCATTGCTATGTTCTGATGGTAAAATGTGTTAAAGCAAGCCTTGTCGTTGGATCTCTAAGACGATGAGCTATAAGGAAATAAAGGGGGATGTCATCTGCAACAGTAAAATGTTGTCATAATATTTTTTGTTCGGAACGCGCAATATGGGACGATGTCCCATCGCGCCTCAATGTGATGTCATGTTATTGCAAAGTTAATATTATAAAATCCCTCATATGCCATAATGATGTTTTTTGCTGACTACACACATTTGATTTTCCGTTGTATTGACAACTCAAAAATCTGGTATAATTTTAAACATGTTCATAAACGCATACCAGTACGTACGTTCTTCAGGAGGCAAGCAGGATACGTAGATTTCGGGTGATTGACAATTCATTCATAAAGTCATGGACAAGACTCTATTATTCTAAGTGTTGACACAGCCATTGACTTATAAGTTGGCTTCGTGTAACCACTGTAAACCACTATTCAGTTAAGGACTTCAATCATAATTTTTGTCAAATTGCTGGTTCTCACTCAATTAAACGGCCAATTTCCATGATAGGGTAGAAATAAAATTGAAAAAAAGTTTCACATATTTGTACGTACGCAGCTCCACGACATATTAACAACACAAGAAACAGCTGAGATACTTACATCACAATAGCCGGCTGGTAATTAATTTCTATGTTCACTGCAGGATATATCATCGAAACAAGCAAAGTATACCAATATTTATTCATTTACCAAATAGCTTGTAAATACTCAAGTCATTTTTTTCTCTTCATTTTCTTGAGTAAAGACATTAATGAGTTTGGTCATATCAATAGTACTTCAACTGGGGATATAATTTAAAAGCTTTTACACAGATATGGTAGTTTTGACAGAGAAGTCTTACTATTGAAACATGTTCTTAGATTCTAGTACGGTATGCAGATAAGTGTAGTACTGTTCGTAGAACCTGACTTCTTCATTTATGCAGTAAATTATACACTGTCAAAAAAATAAAGATACCAGAAAAAAACTCATATTAATCGAATAATTAGCAACTAAAAAAGTGAAATTTTCAGAATGTTTTTTGTCATGATTGACATACCTTCTAAATGCAGAATATCCGAATTCTGAAAAGAAATTTATTAAGAATACAATATATGTGTTATAAAGTCAGGTAGGGAAAAAATTGAGTTATTTTTTATAACTCTTTAGACACTTGTAGAATAGTTTTAGAAGGTGTGTGGCGACCACTGACCAAAGCGCACGATTTAGCGCTAAAAGATTACAGTCGTCCTTCAAGTTTTCTAAATACACTTCATTTCTCGCAATGTAAAACGCCTTCTCAACAACATTTTCTATCTTCCACAAGCGAAAATTGTACTGAATTTTGATATCTCTGTAAAATGAAGTTGAATAACATTAGACTAAGTAACGAGATGCATCATTCCTATTGATTCGTGGATAATAGATTGGAAATAAAGTCTTGATGGATAAATTATTTTATTATTCTTAAATTTTTATTATTATTTTAAGAATAGTAAAATAATTTATTGAGTATTGTTATTTTAAGTGCACCTTTAATAAATCCGAACGTTAATTTATATGCTTTATAATATATTGTGTATCGAAGGAATGGTGATTTATTCATCGTTGTTTCGTCATCCTGCGCTGTCGAATTGCTAGGCGGTGCCGTTCTCCAACACGAATTAATAGTAAGAAATTGCTGAGCTAGGATATCGGCGGGGGTAGTTCAGTGGTTAGAACAAGAACACGTTATGCTGTAAACCCAGGTTGGAGTCCTGCCCCGGCTAAGTTTTCACTCCTGTTGGGTTTATTGCATAATTGTGTGCATTCTATTCTGAAATAACAAAGTTGTTCTTTTTATATTTATCTTTTGCATTGTCTTTTTTACCTCTTTCATTTAAGTAAATGTTTTAAATTATTTACCGGTTGAAAAAACATCTAATTTAATATTTTAAATTTAGTATAAGAAGATGATTTTACTTACAAGGAGAGGATCAAGCTTGGTAATCACATATTTTGATTATTTTATATGTATGTTGTAGGGTAGAAGCCCTTAGTCTCAGGTTCAACGGATTTTATACAATGCTCTTTAGTTCTAGAGAAATAAGAGGTCTAATAATTTAACACAAATTAAATAATTACTTTATAACAAAACTACTCCGTTGGTCGCAGCTCACTTGTTATGCATCTGCTCGTTAATCCGCGGGCGCGGGACAAACTACGTTTGTTTTTCTCATTTTTTGTTTTATAAATATACTTGTAATTATAATTTAATAATCTCAATTAAAAATTTTAATATCGTACATTACGTATAATGTTAACATATTTAAATTTAAATTTAATTAATTTGATTTTTAAGCCATTAAACATTTCTCATCATTTAAAGAGATTTTTTTTAATGGATCCATATTATTGACTAGTAAAAATTCCAAAATCGTTACAAAATCATAACTTATTTTATTAATTATAAATTAATTCAAATAGCCAGCATATGTATTACAAATTAAAAAATCTTTAATATGCAAAAAAATAATTTTAGTATAATTATGCTAAATTTTAATATAATTATGCTTCTTACTTTAAAAACAGGGTAGTATTATCTTCGCATTGACTTCTCCTGTTAAGGCAATATATAAATGATGTTTCTTTAAAATCACGAATTAACACAATTATTCAAAACCATTGCATTGATAAAGCACATATGAAGTACATTCTAAAAAAAGTGATAAAAAAAATTATCTGTTTAATGATGTTTTATACAATGATTTAGTTACAAATAAAAAATAAATAGGTTAACATTATAATTAATGCACAAAATTATATTTTTTAATTAGGATTACTAAATAATAATTAGAAGTATATTTATAAAACAAAAAATGAGAAAAACAAACGTAGCTCGTCCCGGTCTCGAAACCGGGCCCGCGGAAAAAAGAGCAGACGCTATAACAACCGAACGCAGTAACCCAACGCAGTAATTTGATTACAAAGTATTTAAGTTGTGTTCAAATATCAGACCCCCTATTTCTCGAGAACTAAAGAGCGTTGTATAAAATCCGTTGAACCCGAGACTATGGGCTTCTACCCTACAACATATATAAAAATAATCAAAATCTGTGATTACCAAGCTTGGTCCTCTCCTTGTTAGTATAAAGTGAAACTTAAAAGTGCAAATATCAAAGCAAATTAAGTACTGATGTATTCTAAGTTGACAGCCTTTAAACATACATACAGGGTGTCCACGTATAACCTGACCGACCTTTATTTTCGCAACCGTTGGTCCTAGATGCATACTTCCAAATACAAAAATGGTTTAAATAAGGTAAAGAATTATTTTCAAATCGATTTGGGTCCAGAAAAACATTTATCAAAAAAATACGAAATTTAAGTCCTGTAAGTGATATTTAGTAAAAATTAACTGTGACACTAACAAGTAAGACCACATTAGTCCCATTCATCTAACATTAAACTGGACCGAGTAATAGCTGTTTAAAGTTGGAGTAAATTTTTTGCTGCGAAATATGGGTCATTCACAAATGTAGTAGAAATCGTCAGATATATCAAAAAATAGTTGAGAGCAAAATTAACATTGCAATCTAATGTGAAATCTATAAAATCACTCTGACATATTAATTCAAAATATACAATTTGTACTGAACATATATGAGGATAAAAATAAAAGAATTTTTGTTAAATAAAAGCATGAAAAACAACAGCCTCAATTCTTTACAAAATGATACAGATTTTAAAATGCTGTTAGATTACACTTTGTTTAAAATTTTGGGTTGTGCCATGATTTTTAGCTTTTGAAAATTGCTAATTCTCAAGTTTTATTTTATAAAAATTGTGTCCTTTGGTTTAAATCAGGGCTGGGTTTTTTTTGGCAGAAAGTAATTATAACCAGTTTTAACTGGCAGAAACTGGCATAATTTCGCGACATAATCTGAGACTTTTTTAGAAGTATTAAAATTCTTTAAGTACATTTTATTCAGAATTAACAAAAAATAAAATATTGTGGATAGTTTTAATTAAATTAATTAATTAATTAAATTAATCAATGAAATTAATGAAATTAATTAAATTAATTATTATTATTATTAAATTAAATTAATTAAATAATTTAATTAATTCTTATGTATTTTTTAGCGCTGAATCCGAAAATAATCTTCATTTTAAACCATCGCGTCAGGATTTTTCTCAAATCGCAAATTTCAAAGTTAAAAAGCTCAAAGTTAAAATTGATCCCCCTCCCCTCCCAACCTCATCGGACGCTTGAGCTGTTTAGCTGTAAGCTACCCAGTATAAGCCAAAAAATGGAATAATTTATTGAATTAAATAAAATGAAACTGAATAAAAAAATCTTACATCTATTTCACAGTATTAGATTTTTCGCTATTTTTTAACCTTGAAATTTACGATTTCCAAAAAATCCTGACATGATGGTTAAAAGTGAAGGATTTTTTTTTTATTCAGTGTTAAAAAAATACATAAAACGTAATTATAAAAGTAAAAACAAGAACGAAAAATCATGCGTCAAGCATAGATTATGTAGCACTTTCCAACGCTTCTAAAATAATTTTACAAATCATTACCGTTTAATAAGCTGAAAGATGACATCTAAGTAAACAATTTGGAAAATGCATAACATATTTAAAAACGTAATTTCAGGAATTTTCAATATATACAATATTCCGAAAAATATCAGAATACTTTTATGTAGCCCTGTATATGATCTATAGATTTGTATATATACATAGGATGCTAAATTTTAGTTTAGTTAGGAAACGCGTAGCACAGTTTAAATTCTCCTTCTGGAGTTTCTGTCAATAAACGGAAATGTGTTCGCGAACTTTTGTGCTGCCCTGTATAGGATCTACAGAATTTATACACACCACGTAATAGACAAAAAGCTAGTTAAGATTAAAATCGCGTTCAGTAACTTAAAACGCACTTCCAGGAATTATTGTTAACAGACAGTAGAGAATTCTTTTGTGTGTCCCTGTAAATGAACGATGACTGCTATACACACACTATTCTGTAGTAAGCCTCTTGTAATGCACCTTAGTAATATATATAAACTTCAATGCGTTTAAAATAGTGGAACATTATTTAATTAAGCCGCAGACGATTTTTCTCCATAGACGTAATGTAACGGAATTATTTTGACTGTCCCTGTAAAGTAACTCTAAGTGCTATACACCTACTATTCCATATTAAGCTTCTTCTAATGCATCTTAGTGATCTATATAAATTTCAATGCGTTTACGATAGTGAAACATTTTTAAAATAAACCGCAAATGATTTTTCCCCATAGACCGCAATGTAACGGAATTCTTTTGAGTGTCCCTGTAAGAAAACTATAAGTGCTACACACTTCAGTTGAAATAGGGAACGTGCCATAGATAACGACAATAACATATAAAAATTGCAGAGCAATCCGAGCATATTTACGGGAGTTAGAGCACGGACAGACGGCCAGACAAACCGAAGTCATAAGCACTTTTCAACTAGGTTGGAAAGTGCTAAAAAACACAAACATCGCAGGTTTATGTTATGTACACCCAGAAAAATGAATTGATCAAAACAACAAAACATGTTTTGTTGAGTACATTTTGGTTGTTTCAAGCAAAATTTTTAGCTGAAGTAAAAAGTTGGTTTTATTGCATTGACAAAAAAATATTGTTAACACTCTTACAAAATTTTAACAAAATTTCATCAATTTTACTTGAATTAACAAAATCTGTTTTTTTTAATTTTACCATAATTTTGTAATTTGTAATTCAAGCAAAATTTTGTTGCTTTTACAGAATTTAAATTGTTGTGTAGTAGCCATAACTCTCTCACCTAACTTGGTTTATTTGACTTATATAGCTTATAATTAAAGGATTAACATAATTTTTGGATAATTAAAACTTTTTTAACTGGGACGGACCAAGGTAGTTTTAAAAATCCCTCTTTCCCATTTATTACTTTTTCTATCTTTACAAAGCCTCAAAGCACCCACCTCTGGCCACAATAACAGCATTTATCTGCCTAACCATGAAGTGTAACAGAGATTGTATGTCATGTATGGGTACATCAGTCCTCGTAGCTTCAACACTATGCTACAGTTCATCAACCGTAGTGACGGGCGAGTGGTGGCGGGCATCTCGCTCAGAAGCCATTGACAGGACATTTCCAATTGGTGAGAACTCAAGAGAACGTGCTGGCCAGGGCAACAGTTAAACATCATCTGTATCAAGGAATGTCAGGATAGTACGAGCAACAAGCGGTCGTGCATTGTCCTGCTAAAAAGCAGAGTTGCGGAGGCATCGAAGATAAGGCAGAACCATGGGCCGTAGCACATCAGAAATGTAAAGGCTGCTGTTGAAATTGCCGGCAATGCGGACAAGAGGATACCGAGACGTGTATCCAATGACACTTCATACCGTCACTCGAGGTGATATGACGATTCGAATGCAAGCTGGCACTGTGCGTTTTCCACGATGCCGCCAAACATGGATGCTGGCATCATGATGCTCCATACAGAGCCTGGATTCATCAAGAAAGACGTCAGACGCCATTCCTGTGTCATGTACAGCATCATAATACCAGCATTCATGTTTGGCAGCATCTTAGAAAACGCACATTGCCAGCTTGCATTTGAATCGTCATACTGTCATATCAACTGGAGTGACGGTATGAAGTGTCATTGGATACACGTCTCGGTAACCCCTTGTTCGCATTGCCGGCAATTTCAACAGAACCTGTTACATTTCTCGTGTGTTACGGTCCATGGTCCTGCCTCATTTTCGATGCCTCTGCAACTCTAAGGTTTAGAAGGACAATGCACGACCGCATGTTGGTCGCTCTGTCCTGACTTTCCTTGATGAAGAACATGTTCGACTGTTGCCCTCGCCGGCACGTTCTCCTGATTTCCCACCAATTGAAAATGTCCTGTCAATGGCTTCTGAGCGACTGCCCCCCCCCCCCACTGCTCGCCCGTCACTACGGTTGATGAACTGTGGCATAGTGTTGAAGCTTCGAGGATTGATGTACCCGTACATGACATCCAATCTCTGTTTGATTCCATGGTTAGGCAGATAAATGCTGTTATTGTGGCCAGAGGTGGGTGCTTTGAGTAGTGTTTTCTCAGGATCTATATCTCCTAATTTTCTGAAAATGTAATCACCTGCCCTTCCCATTATAGTGTATTTGTCCAGTAAATATCATTCTGTTATTTGCATTCCTTCATGGTGTAGCATTTTGGACGGCCAGTAGTGTATATGTTGCCGTATGCTGGGCTAAGTATTTTCGTCTCATGTTTGCCGCAGAAATTTGCATGCTCATACAGGGCCTGTTTACTGAATAGTCCCGGGAAGCCCGTGCTTACCCAAAAAAATACAAAGGTGCCCCCAAATTTACTTTAAAAAAATCAATCAGGGTAAAAAATGCCTTTTTTCCTTACGAAATTTTTATCTAAGAAGCTCGCTCTTTCTAAATTGTTGTTTACTCGATATTTTGATGGTAAAATTTCAAATTGTTGCAGCATACCAAAAATGGATTTAGTAAATAACAAAGCAATTGGTAGAGGCGCCCCAGAGTAACGTCGGGCTTCAACTACTTTTATGTCTTAAACGGGCTCTGTGCTCATGATGACATTTCCACCTTGTGCTGCGGTTGCAGCCGCTCCGACATACACAAGAGTGAGAAATTTCGAGTTTGGATATCGTTCTTTCTAGCTCAGTGGTTAGAGTCTCCGATCGTTATTCTGAGGACCCGGTTTCGATTCCCAGCTTGGAACATTGTTCAATCTGTAGGTTTACGCTTGAAAAAAAGCAGGTTTCAAATTCCCTTGTTATTGTTGCAGGATTAGATGCATAATTCACTGCTGAAAAGGAATTAAAAATTACCTAAAAAATAGTTCAGTTTAGATTGGTCCTAATACAAAAAATAATTTTAAAGTAAATATTAAAATTGTTTATGTAACAAAAACCTTTTGTTGTTAAAACAAAGAAAATTCTTAAAATTACACAAAACAATTGTTCTTTAAACAAAAGTATTTGTTGCTGAAACTGAAAAGAACTCTTCAAGTAACAGATAATTATATTTATTTTGAGAAAACTTTCAACAAAAGAATTTTGTTAATTAAAGTAAAATGGAAACATTTTTACTTGAATTAACAGAAATTTTTTTTTGCTGACGATACAAAATTTTTTGTTGGAATTGCAAAAAAAATCAACAATATTTTTCTTGTTGATTCAAACAAATTTTCCATTGACCCATATTTGAACGGAAAGTTTTGTTCGGCCAACCAAATTTTTGTTGATTCAACAAAACTTTTCTCTGGGTGTAATCTAGAACTCTTTCTTAAAATTGTTGACGGTAATCTATCCGATTTGTTTTTGTGTTATCCTCTAATATAAGTATGTATAAGATGGTAAGAGTCGAAAATTATAATAATATTACATTGTCATCGGATTTAAGTCAGTATGTAAAATTTAACTTCGATCGGACTGAAAGTGAGTTAAAGTTCGAGTACAAATTTTAAACTCAAAAGACGGTCGTTGCAAGTTAAATAAAACCTTATGAAAATAACATAATTTTTGTTAAAAGAAATCATAGCCTCGAATCCTTACAAAATAAAACCTATGTTAAAATACAATTATTTTAACTAATCTGAAACTTAACTAATAAAAGTTAACTCAATCGTAATAGTTATACGATTTCGTTTAAAGCTCAGACACCTTGAAATAAGTTCAAGTACTTTATATACGACCCCTGAAAGCATGGCTGAAATCATCTCTTTTGAGATGCAAAAAAGTGGTATAAGTCATTCATTTCAAAGTTTCATAATTCGGTCAATTTTAATGTTAGATGAATGGGACTTTTTTTTATCTTACTTGTTAGTGTCACAGTAAATTTTTACTAAATATCACTTATAGGACCGGGAACCGTACAAAAATTTAAATTTCGTAATTTTTTAATAAATGTTTTTCTTGACCCAAATCGCTTTAAACATAATTCTTTACTTTATTTAAACCATTTTTGTAATTGGATGTATGCATCTAGGACCAATGGTTGTGAAAATAAAGGTCGGTCAAGTTAGACGTGAACACCCTGCATATACATATAGTAGAATTTCTATCTACGTAATGTAAGAAGATGAAATTCAAAATAGAAAACATGCAGATATTTTACAAGTTCTTTAAGTACGAAGTTCTTTAAGAATATGATTTGGAGTTAGAGAAGCATGTAATTAAAAAAGAATATATCTTACTTAACTGGCTTATATTAAAAAAAAGGACATGGACTTGTAGATAACAGATATAAGGAATTTAGTGTAAATACATGTTTCCATACAAATATATATATAGATATATATTACATTTTTCAAATAAATATATTATGTGTTTAGCAAAATATGATTTGTCTGAGTACAAAGTAGTTATTACCATGTATCGAACCAAGATCATTATATTTTGAGGCAAATAATTTACATTTTAATAACCAATGCCCAAAAAGAGAAAATATTATTTTATATGAACAACATTAAATTGCCACTGACAAGCCATTAGATAGACAATGAGCAATATGAAGGTGGTGACTGAGGCAAACTATCATGGAACGTGGAGACGGTTCTGACTGCTTACATCTACACTCGTGTTATTTTATGCCTATGCCAGCCCATATAGATTGGCTAGAGCTATTTTTAGACAATTGTCTGAAGCTGTGAATCTTGATGTTTTTACGATACGCCAAGAACTACAAGGGCATAATGTAAATCTGCCTATTATGACTATTCCCAGCAAACACAGAATTGTCAGAAACGTCACGAATTGATATAAGAAATATCATTATTGTCAGATACATCCATTTTCATGTAACATTCTGACATATTTTTCATGGCAAAAAAAAGCTTTATCGAATAAGTAATGTCTGTACTGTAAAAAAATGGCGATAATCTTACGCAGCACAAAATTCGTGTAAAATTCTAGGTATCCATTAGCCATACTTGATACGATACTTGATACATACTTGATACATACTTGAAACGATAACGCTTCGTCGCGCCACTACTTCGTCCATCTCAAATTCCCATTTGACACCATGGATATGATAATTTTTGAACACCCATCGCTAAACCACCGTTTTACTATCATTCTCGTCAGGCTGTTTATCTAAACCGTAGTGGCAACACACACCAGCGTCTTCAATGGCGGCTGTGTTGTTGTGTTTGTAAGTTGCAGGCAGGTATTCGACTTTGAAAAATATCCCACTGAAAGTAAGTTATTTTCTAATATTTTGACTCTTTATTATAAAATTTTGTGTGTCTTTTCTTTTTTTTTTAATGAATTATGTATTTAAGTCATCTCATGCATGTACTTTATGCCGGAGTGTATAAAAACAAATAGAGTTAGGGTTATACGTATAGCATGTGCGTTAAATATTGAAAAGAAAATGATATATCCTTTTTTACTTTTGGCTTTCGAATCACCTAATTAATGTTTATTTTGCTGACTAATAAGTATTATTTAATCAGTTAATCGAAAATGAAAAAAAAAAGGAGATAACTTTTTTTTTTTTTTTTTTTTTTTTTTTTTTTTTTTTTTTTTTCTCGTGTTCAAGGGTGGAGGATTTTTTTTAATTGTTTACCAGCCAAAGACCTGTTTTTACCAGTCAGCAAAATGCAATATAGTGTAGATGTGCCAGTAATGGACATCTTATAAAGTGGAAAAGTTGGTTCATTAAAAAAAAAATAACCAATAAAAATTTAACTTGTTTTTTCTCCCATAGCTTGCATGTTTAATTTATAATCTGTTACTGTTGACGCTTTTAATCAAACCAATCTGAAGCAGAAAATGTTTCACAGTTGCATTGTTTTTGAATGAAAATATAAATTAACATGCTAAGAGCTGGCTTGAATTAATATAATTGTCTTTTTTTTATTTTCTTGTAAAAATTGTGTTTTTTTGTTTTGATAATATAAAACTTTGAATTTTATATATTATCATTTAGAAAATTGTATTTATTTTTAAGGTTTTAGGACCCATGCCCATTACTGGAATGCTTAATTAGTCGATTTATAGTAATGGACATCACAATGTGAACATTACTAAAAATGCAATATGTTCATAGTACTTAAAATCTTTTAATTTAACTGAACAGCAGAACAGCTAATTTAATTTTTAAATAGTACTTAGCCAAAATGTAATAACCTTTTTTTTTATATAAATAGCCGCTTTTAATTAATTTCATGTAATTAATAAAATTTTTAACATTGCAATGAAATTAAAGTTTAATTTTACCCTTATGCTTGGCGGTCTCAGGGTTGGCAACCTCCGAAGTATGGTTACTTTATCGTGCTGCCAGTAATGACTGCTATCGAAGGTTTTACTGTACTTAAAAATTTTGAATATTTTTCCAGTTGTTTATTGGGCGTTGTTTGGTGATATACATATATTTTTATTTTATTTTTTTTTCATGCTAAGCAGTTAATGGGAAAGGATTCTATTTTTGATTATTTAACACAATGAATATCAACTTTTTGTGTAGGTACATATATATTTTTAAAGTACTTTTCAGTTGTTCGGGCGCTAGTGATATATGTGCATATATAAATACATATGTATATACATATATTTATATATATATAATATATAAATACATGTATGTGTATATGTAGATATGTGTGCATATATATATATGTGTGTGTGTATATACATGTATATATATCACTGGCGCCTGGCTAACCAAAAAGTATCTTTTTTAATTAAAAGTTTTGGTTTTCTAGACCTTTTTGTTTTTAATCAGATTTTTAATGCAATAAAATCATGAAATGCCTCATATATGCTCAAATCATGGTTGGCAAGTTTTTTACATATGACAGTATTAACTGGCTTTAAATGTGGTTAAAACAGTCAAGTCAAAAACCTAATTTTAATAAGTATCATATGAGTTGGATAGACTTTAATCTATAAATTCAAAATAAAACAGCACAAGTACATTCTTGAAACCTATTTGTAGAGGATATGGTAGACTGCAGCTGCAGCATAATTTTTTAAAATAAAACTTGCCTAATTCTTTTTTCATGAATTATTTTATTGTTAATGCATGTTTTTAATGATAATTCATGTTTTTAATGTGATAATTTATGCTTTTCAGATGAACAGTTAACCCATTCCCTGCTGATGGTGCAAAAACAAACCATTTTTCAGGTAATTTTTTTCTGCATGAAAATTAATGTTTGGGTTATGAATAATATTTTACTTAAAAAGTAGGTTTCTTGAACTTAACAATGAGTTATATTTTTGCTTTTCTGTTTTATATCGATATTTGATTACATAGATTTTGTTTGTTTTCTGCTGATGGTATGCACCTTTTATACTTCCTAAACTAATGAAGATTTTTCTTTCTTTTTTCAGTTTTATCAATATTCTGATCATTATTTTTAATAAAATGTTAGTATGAAGCACAAATTTTAATAAACTAGTGTGGCAGAGAATGGGTTAATAAGTTTGGTACTTTTCAGTCAGCCGGGCGCCAGTGATATATATACTATACATGTATACACACATATGTATTGATTTACATGCACATATATGTATGTATGTATATACATATATATTTATATATGTACTTGTACGTATATCACTGGCACCCGGCTAACCGAAAAGTACCATAAATTCTTATAACTTGACAAATCTCATTTTAATTGGCATCCTTTGAATTCCAAACAACTAACGATCCATTGAAAAATTATTTAAACTACTAAAGGTAAAATTTTACAAATTCTACATGATTTTAAATGATTTTGGGATTTTATATAATGTAAGTTTCTATTTTTGTCAGGGCTCGGTGATATATATCTATTTTCAAAACATCATGAAGTTTGATATTTTCAAATATTTGATATTTATTTTCAAAATATTGCGTATAATATTTTTGATATTTTCAGTCAAAACAAGTGTAAAGGAATTTTTTAACTGTTATTGGCTATGTCGTTCTATAGATGAAGATTTTTTGCTATTATAGTGGCTTTTTTACCCCCCCCCCCCTCATACTTTACCAAGCTTTGTTTGAAGCTGAATTTTTAAATGTAGAATCAATAATTATGTTGGGCAATATTTACTTAAAAATAAAAAGCTACTGAAAGATAAACTTGCATCTAAATTAGATAAACTTACAGCTTCTTTAGAAAAAAAAAATTTTGTGGTTTTTGTTTTGATCAGTTAAGCAGATCAAGTTTACTATATTTATGTTCAAATTTTTCAATCAAAACAAATTTTGTTGTATAAAACATAAAATTTTCTTAACTTGATTACTAAATCTTGATAGTTTTTTTTTTTTTTTTTTTAAGTGTAAAAAGCAAATTGTGTCTTTTCAATTAGTTCTTGATTACTAAATCTTAAGTTTTTTTTTTTTTTTTTTTTTTTTTTTTTTTTTTTTTTTTTTTTAGTGTAAAAAGCAAATTGTGTCTGTTTTCAATTAGTTGATCTTAAATTTTGTTAAGTGAAAAAAAAATAGGAAAAGACATTTATAATATTGTTTTATATAAGTTTTCTGTCATGCTAAATGACATATGTTTTAATGTCTAATTTATATTAACTCTGAAAATATTTATAATCATCAATAAGTTGACTATTTTGAAAATATCCGATATATATATATATATATATATAAATAATCAGAGATGGATATTTTTGATATTTTCATAAATATGATATTTACGAACCCTGATTTTTGTGTATATGAAATAAGATAAAAAGCTTTCATTAAAAATAAAATGTTTCCAGTATAGGTTGGTCCTATAAAAAACTTGTCAATATAAAAGTTGTAAATAATATGAAGAGGAGTTATAATAAATTGAAGCGGATTTGATATCTTGTGCATTGATCACACATGAATTTTTTTCTTCTGAAACCTCTATTCTCTCTCCACTCCCCCCCCCCCTCCTCCTTGAGGCCATTTTTAATTATATCAAAAATCTGTCATACATAAATTTTCGACCCTTTTCCTAGAGATAATAACTTAAACAGATTTGACACGTTTCATAATTAGAAGTTAGTGGATTTTTCTGTTTTCACAGTCTTCCCCCCCCCTCCCCTTCCCAAGTTTATTGGGCATTATAGTTTGGTGATATATATATTTTTTATTTTTAATGCTAAGCGGTTAATGGGGAAGGATCTTGTTTTAATTATGTAACACAATGAATATAAATTTTTTGTGTAGGTATATATTTTTTTAATTAAAAGTTTTGGTTTTCTGGACTTTTTGTTTTTAATCAGATTTTTAATGCAATTAAAACATGAAATGCCTCATATATGCTTAAATCAGGGTTGGTAAGTTTTTTAAATGTGGCAGTATAAACTGGTTTTAAATATGGTTATTAATAGTCACTTCAAAAACCTAATTTTAATAAAATATCATTAAAGGAATTATTTAGCAGAGTTGGATAGACTTTAATCTATAAAGTCTAAATAAAATGCACAAATACTTTCTTGAAACCTATTTGTACAGGATATGGTAAACTGCAGCATGATAATTTTTTAAATAAAACTTGCCTAATTCTTTTTTGATGAATTATTTTATTGTTATTTGTCAATGCATGTTTTTAATGATAAAATTTTACATTCTAAATGATTTTAATAGATTTTGGTATTTTATATAATGTAAGTTTCTATTTTTGTCAGGGTTCAGGGATATATATCTTGATATACATCCAATATTTATTTTCAAAATATTGCGTATAGTATTTTTGATATTTTCAGTTAAAACAAGTGTAAAGGAATTTTTTAAGTGTTATTGGCTATGTTGTTCTGTAGATAAAGAATTTTTGCTCTTATAGCGGCTTTTTTAGCTCCCCTCCCCCAAACTTTACCAAGCTGAATTTTTAAATGTAGAATCAATAATTATGTTGGACAATATTTACTTATAAAAGCTGCTGAAAGTTAAACTATCTAATTAAGATAAACTTGCAGTTGCATTACAAATAATTTTTTCTGGTTTTCGTATTGTTCAGCTAAGCAGACCATATTTATGTTGAAATTTTTCAATAAAAACAAATTATTTTGTTGTATAAAACATAACTGATTACTATGTTTTTTGTGAGTGTAAAAAGCAAATTATGTCTGTTTTCAATTAGTTGATCATAAATTTTGTTAAGTGAAAAAAAAGAAAAATACTTTTAAAATGTTGTTTTATAGGTACTTTTTGGTTAGCCGGATGCCAGTGAAATATATGTATCCTGCGAATTTCAAAATACATTAAACAAGTTGTTGCATCAATACACACACACACACACACATATTTTTACTAGTGTTCCCATTTGATGTTTTTCAAGGGGCACTCTGCGCCCTGCCCTTTTCGTTTAAACTGCCGATGCACCCTGTCTTTTTTAGACATAGTAAAAGCGCCCTGCCCCATTTCCCTGTAGCTTCTTTGCGTCCTCTCAGGGTTGTACGTAGAGGGGGGCGAAGTGGACCTTCGCCCCAGGTGCGGAAATTGGGAGGTAGGGCGCAAAAATTCATACTAACAACTATAGTTTTGTTTATTAATTTTTTGGCAGTCAATCATTGTCTGGAAATTTCTCTCATGGTGATTTTTTTTTTTTTTTTTTGCAAAACATGATTTCTCTAATAAATAAGTGCAATATTTTCTTATTTTCTCTTATGTTATTTAGTTCCATAAAACGCAAAATATTTATTCAAGTGAATTTGTTTTTGTTTCTGCACTTGATGTAGGAATATTTTAGGAATGTGTGTGGGGTGGGGTGGGGACTGAAACTTTGCACCGGGCGCATATTTTCTTTCGCATGGTCCTCTTTTTTTTTTTTTTTTTTCCAAAATATTAGGCTTTTTCCTATTCTGCGTCTCCCCACCTCACTTTCCTCCCATAAATCACATGGACTTTTGAAACAGAACAACAGAAGTTGTGTAAGTTCTAAATAAATGTAAAAAAACAGATGCAGCAACTGCATATTGTATTGTGTTTTCAAATTGCAATATGCAATTCCATTTCAAAATCGTCCCAGAATGGCACGTTTCCGTAAGTGGAATATTCAAAAAGTAAAGTTATTTTAATCAGATTATTATGAGATTCTTGAAAGTACAGCACGATTTCAGCTTACCTTGATAATGTGTGCTAGTGAATCCGGAGGGTGGTGCTCACCCCCCTCCTCCCCCTCCATCCCTTATAGGTAAAAATTAACCTTTTTTACCCACTGGCCAGTACATGGATTTTTTTACTCGCCAGTGTTTTTCAGCACTGGCCAATAACAAATTTACAAATATTGATAAAAAAAAATTGCAAAATTTGTCAAACGATTGTGGAATAAACAGCAAAATTCGTCAAATGGTGTCGGGAAAGAAATCGCAACATTCGTCAAATGGTCTCGGGAAAGAAATCAGACATTGCAGGAAAAAAATAATTTTGTCCGAGTGCTAATTTTCTCCTATACCCTCCCTTGAAATGCTCTCCACAGAAATTTAGGATTTAATACTTATTAATGTGTTAGAGTTGAAATCCTCATTCCTCAGAACTGACAAATGATAAATCCATTGAGAAGTGTCCTTTCAATCAACAGAATGTGCCCATTGGTCATTCATAATTTTTAGCTCACAGGCTATCAATTCCTGAGATCTAATATGCCCGCTGGTTTTGTATGTATGCAAACTCTTGATAGAAATAACTGTTTTGCTTCAAATTTTGTTTATAGGTTCATTGTGAAAAGGAACTTCTCTGATTGGCTTTGGGGGTTCATTGGTTAAGTATAAAGGGGGGGGGGATAGGGGCTAAGCCCCCTTAATTTAGATAAATGGGTTTTTCATGTATAACTATCAGATTTGTTCCAAATTTTGTATATAGGTTTGTGATAAGATGCTTCCCTGATTAGTTTTGGGGATTCATTGGTTATGTATAAAGGGGGGGGGGGCTATCCCCCCCTAGTTTAGATAAATGGCTTTTTCATAGAAAATTATCAGATTTTTTTCAAATTTTGTATATAGGCTCATTGTGGTAAGGAGATTCCCTGATTAGTTTTGGGGGTTCTTTGGAAAAGTTTAAAGTGGGAACGGGGGTTAACCCTCCCCTCCCCTTAATTTAGATAAATTGGTTTTTCATGCAGAATTATCCGATTTGTTTCAGATTTTGTATAGAGGTTCATTGTTATAAAGGGAGAACAAGGGGCTAATCCATCCCCCTTAATATAGAAACAGCCTTTGAGCTCAGTGCCATCAGTTTAACTGGGTGCTTTTCTTTTTATTTTAATAGTACTATCAATTTTTTTGCCGTCAAATTTTGGTGGGTTCCATCTAGTTTTCTTTTATTTATGATTGGGGTTGATGTGTGCCAGGTTTTGTTTTAATGAAAATTGAAAATGTTTGTCTGATTCAGGTTGATGATTTTAGATTAATAAACTTTTTTTGTCTCGTTCAGTTAGAGTTGTAGGTTTACTTAATATAATGTTTAGCAGGCTTATTTTCAGTTTGGTTTGTGGGT
This sequence comes from Maratus michaelseni, assembly GCA_963931845.1. Lineage (NCBI taxonomy): Eukaryota > Metazoa > Arthropoda > Arachnida > Araneae > Salticidae > Maratus > Maratus michaelseni. The sequence goes on from OZ007588.1 coordinate 159,083,399, forward strand.
GTTGCTTTGTTATCTGGCTTAGTTCATTGTGGTCACTTATGGGTTTTGCGGGTTTGATTGCAACTGTCATGATCCAGTGCAGTATTCTATTTTTATGTGCATAAATTCAAGGGAAATAAATAAAACTATGATGTTTTATTTAAAAAGAAGAAGAAGAAAATTCAATCATCGTTAACAACAGATTATGCCATCTGATGCAGAATTTTGTCTAAAAGTGTTAAAAGGAAATTATAACTACAATCATCAAAACCAGGGTTGGCAGATTTTTGACAGTTTAAACCAACATCAAAAACCTAGTCAGAAACCTCAAATACTACTTTGATATGTAAAATTTCACATTAAATGTCATACATATACAACATTAGATATAATGTTTAAAATGTTGCTATTACTGTAAATCAATAATTAATATCTAGTAAAGTTTTATTGTTAAGTTTAATTTTTTTTAACTGGGTAACTAAAATTTTTATTTAGAAAATTTTTTGGGGTAAAATTGTTTTTTTTTTTTTAGTAAATATGATTTGAAACTGCTCACATGAGCTGCACATTTTTTCCCTTACTTAAAATATCTTAAATGTCCCAGTAATTTAAAACAATGATATCTTCATCTTCCTGCAGCATGGCTTAAAGAGTGTAAAGAATCAATAGAACCCCAGCTGCCAAGTGATACCTGCTGGAATAGTTAACTCACTTGCCCTGAAACTTTTTTATAGAATAGGTCAATATTTCAGAAAATTATGGAAGAGCATGAGGATGCAAGGAATATTAGAATTTCCCAACTGATTAATGATTTTAATTTATGCAGTGCAAAGATCTTATTCTTCAGCTAAAACCCATAGGTGTTTCATTGCATTAGATATTCTTCAACGAGATACTGCTACAATTGCTGATGCTTGTCATGTTTGGTCAAGTTTTCTAAAAAAAAGTTCACTTAAGCTGCCCCATATTGAAAATGTGCGTAATAAGAATGGATCAAATCAGGAAACCATATCATTTTTTGGTTTAATTTTGCATCTTAACCGTAAGGGTGAAGGGTTGATTAATGCACAAATTGATAGAATAGATGGATGTTTACCTGTATGCTGGTAACATAAATCACATTTCTTAATAAGGGTGTATAATTTTAAATTCAATGCAACTTAAACTTAAATTATTTACACTAGTTTGTATCTAAAATAGCAAAAACTGTTTCTTCTGGTCTTTGATAAAAATGCATTTTTAACTTTTTTTTTTTCAGATTCTCCTTTTTTCTGCCTATGGTGGCAAAGATGCACATAGTGCAACCAGGGAAATGAGGTCCTAATATCCAGTATCTTCCCAGAAGCATAAAATTTTCAAAGTGTCTGCGACGGATATTTCAGCGTCAAAAAATAATCTGCAGGTAAACTGTTACAATTCAGGATTGACAAGGTCTTTGACATGTGTTCGTTTTTGAGAGTTTAAACTGCTATGTCCAAAACCATCTAATGTCAAAAACCTCCAATACTACATTGATATGTAAAATTTTACATTAAATAGTACTTACATACCTGCCAACTTGTAAGGTTTATCCTTACAGTGTAAGGATTTATGTCCAATTGTAAGGTTGTAAGGGCAACAGGTAAGTTTGTAAGGTTTTTTGATAAAACTTGAAATGATTCTTCAAATATGTTACTTATTGAGTGAAAAAATAAAACTGATGCACACATTGCGTTTATGTTACAAAGATGAGTGTGATTATCAATATAGTGCGTCACAGCAATCAAATAGTAATTCACAACACGTTATTATATGCCACAGAATGTTCAGTCATGCTGTGTATTTTTAAAAAATTTCGCAGCAATGCTGAATGCAAAGCTAAAATTGAAGTTTTGACACTTTTTTTATTAGAAATATATTAGATTTTTTTTTTATTATTTATAAAATATTTGGTACTTTCATGTTACCTGTGCACCAGTGATAACCCGCCAAATCTTGTTTCAGTTGGAATTGTAACCCTTTCAATTCAAATGATTTGAATTCAAATCTTGAGATTTTGTTATTTGTATTGATGTATTTGTGTATATGTATTTTATAATGATTATATTTTAGCTATTTTTAAGTAATTTTTTTAAGACTTTATACTGCAGTTTTAAAATATTTATTATTTTTTTTAATAGCTAATGTTAAAAGATTGTCGAAAAAAAAATGCTTGGTGATATTTAAAAAAAATTTGGCAATCACTGGTGCCCGGCTAACATAAAAGTACTAAATATTTTAATAATTAAAAGCATGCAGCACGATCACTATGGAGAAATGTATGACAAAGAATTGTTGGGTAAAGCCAAATCAGCCTATTTAACGTATATCAAAAAAGAATTATCAGTGCTCATAATATTTGGGTTATTTTTATTATTTAATATTTTTGTAGTTATCAGTAAATTTTGTATCAAATCATATATTACCTTATTAGACGCCTTCATAAATACCTTTTACTACACATATATGTTTAAAGATGCACAATGAAGTACGTGAATGAATTTTTAAGGTTTTCTGAATAGACATGTTGGCAGGTATGTACTTACATTATATGAAGCAGTACAACATTATACGTAATAAATAAGTCCTTTACTGTATATCAATAATTAATATCTAGTAAAGTATTACTGTGTTACATGCAATTTTTTAAACTTGATTTCTCGATATTTATCAGCAACCTATTGGTGAATTGAACAGTTTTTTCCCCAGCGACATATTGACGAATTTCACGTTTATTTTCTGTAACCAACCGACGAATTTCGCGATTTCCTGCGATTGATTGAAGAAATTTGTGATATTTTCCTGCTACCAACTGACAAATTTTGCTTTTTTTGCGACGGATAAGCGAATTTTGGAGAAAAAAAATTTCCCGCGTCTTATAGGTGAAACTCGCATGTTTTTTTACACTTAATTGTGGACAAATTTCACAAATGTTTTTGCAACCGATTGCCAAATTTGGCTATTTACTTGCAAGCTTGACAACATTTACAATTTTTTTCTCGCAACTGACTGACACATTTCGCAATATTTTCTAGGTATGCACCGGATATCCTGCTTATTCGGCACTCAAACCGGATATCTGGTCCGGCCGAATACTTCAGTATCCGGTTGCCGAATAGTGACTGATTTTTTTTAATTCATGTTTTTTAACATTTTCAGAAAAAATTAGTACGAAATTAATTTGCTTCTTACCAATATTATAACGTTAAAACAATGTCAGTAGAAATAAATATTCATATTTTCACAAAAATGAAATCATAGGACTTGGATATAAATGAAAATATAATATTTATATTTAAAATATGACAACTAATTATTTATAATTAAAGGCAAGTTATGGTGCTCAGCATTTTCAGGCTCTGTTACTTTTTTGATCAAATATTTTCCTCCTGAGAATAAGCGTTCACTCCTCTGGTTGTCTCTTTTTCTTGTGTTTTCAACAATTCTAAATTAAAAATGATTCATTCGGATGCAGAGAAAGAAATGTTAATTTTGTCAATCTATCAGTCAGAAGAAATCATGAAATTCACCAATCGGTTGTGGGAAAAAATAGTGAATGTCTTCAATCAGAAATGTTGTTGGTCGGCTTCTGGAAAATATTGCAAAATTGTCAATCAGTCGCTTGAGGGGGGAAAAATTACAAATATTTTCAGTTGAACACTGAGGAAAAAAATCATTTGTAAATCATGTTAGAAAAAGAAAGCATGCAAATCACAAATATCACAAAATTTGTCAATCGCTCATGAAAAAATATTGCAAAAATTGTCGATAGGTTGTGGGAAAAAATTGCGAATTTTGTCAATCTGTCGTAGGAAAATCCCTGCAAAATTTGTTGATCGGGCATGAGAAAATATTCGTCAGTCAGTTGCGGGACTTGATCATCGCTTCAAAAAACAAATTTCTTTGGAAAATGGTAATTATTTTTTGGGCCGGAGCCTCCCGCCCTCGACATTCTTTTGGGTGGGATTTCAAAATTTTGGGCATGAATCCAGTCATCCTGCCCTGAAATTCAAGCCTTGTATAGATTTATTATTTAGAGTGTTTTTTCTGTAATTTTCTACAGTATGAAATTAGACAACTCAGTATAATTAATTCTTAACAAAACTCAATACAATTAAATATTGAGAGTGTGCTATTGGAGGGTTAAGTAAGCAAATATATCCGTAAATACTGTTTGATATTAATTTATATCCAAATGGAATAGTTGCTGCAAGAATAGTAAATATTTATGTACTGTATGATTGTGCATAAATGTTATGTACAGGGTTGTTATAATTAAAGTTACCGTGCTTAGATCTGGTTGACAGATATCGATGAAACTTGGAATATAAGTTATATTGGGGGGGGGGGTTGCAAAATTTCTCAGTTGGTCGCGGGAAGAAAGTCGTGAAATTTTTTGACCGGTTACGGGGGGGGGGGGAATCACAAAAATTTTCAGTCGAATGCAAGGAAAATCGTGAATCTTGTCACTCTCTCAAGAAGAAAACATGCAATCAGTAAGTTGAGCAAAATATCACAAATTTGTCAATCTATCACGGATATACTCAGACTCAGTTTTTTGTTAGACAGTTTGAAGTGAAATTAAACCAGTTCTCAATATATTGCCTGACGTACTTTGTAGATGAAAACTAGAAAATTTTACTAGATTGAAAATAATCTTTTTTTTTTTCCTTTCCATCAAAAAATTTTTCTGCCCTGGGGAACCTTATTACTGTACTTTCCCCTTTTCAAGTCCACGAATTCGAAATAGTAAAATTTCTGTTTTGTTTTCTTCTTTAGATTTCGATAATTGGAATTTTTCGGGTTTGTGGATATGAAATTGAAAAATTAGTAAATCATTCGAGCATTTCTAGTTGAGCAAGTTTACTGGCAGGTATGCCCAAAAAGCTATTGTATCTGATGATTCTTTTGCACTAATTAATGAGTTAACTGTCCTAAGGGATCATCTCATTTCAGCATTTAATTAGCAGAATTACTTTGCCTCTGAAAGTGTTATATATGCTCAGGCCTTGCAGTGCTCCTATATTTCCTATAAATTTGAAAAAGTTCCTCGCAATTATTTTTTATTTAGTTGTGAGCCGCATAGTTATACAATCCGGATGTGATTGCACAAATTAAGTCAGCGGCAATATTGAGAACTTCATCATTTGATTGCGAAAAATAATTGTGAATTTCATCCATCGGTTAAAAATAAATCTGGATTTTCGTCAATGTAGCTCAGAAGAAAAAATATGAATTTCATCTATCGGTCATTGAAAAAAATTGCCAATTTTGTTAATCGATGGCTGATAAAAATCGTGATCTTAGTCTATGAAGTGGTAAAAAAAAAAAAAAAAAAAAAAGTAATTTCTCTAGTCAAT